>CM056995.1:34118071-36518071 GCA_029891345.1 Dryococelus australis | reverse complement strand
ATTGAAATTTGCTACAAACTTTTCCGAACAAAGTGATAGGGTGGCTAAGTCTTCCACAAAAAAAAATCTAGGCTTTAGGAAAATGGCTTTGAAACACCCTGCGGATACCTGAAACAAGACAGCGCGGCATATCTCCCGAGGTTGGCCACGAAGACTCATCCGACACTGCCTTGTAATCAGATGTAGTTACACAATAAAAAGACACGGACTATGTGTATGTACTAGTGGCATGTAGTGAGTTTTTTTTTACAGGGTAAGCAATTTATACTTAAACGCAACTTCCAACTTTGCTTACCCTCCACATGTATTTGCCGTGTTATAATACCTTACATTAGTTATAAAAACAGAAACGAAATTAATGTAACAATAATTAAATTGAATATTATTTAGAGAGCATATTACAAATTATAGGAAAACTCCCGTTTTCCCGAACACTTTCATCCACTTTCCAAGGGAAAAAGTAGGACTGGAGGATGCAAGCAGAACGACTGCTTACCCCGCCGAAGGAACGCGGTCGAGCGTGTAGCGTGTTGTTGCTTGCGAGTTCGATTCATCGCCAGTCGCTCCCGTTTGTGGAAATTAATACTAGATAGCTGCACTACGCGTGTACAGTATGGGAGTTATGAAAACATTTTCTCGAATAGGAAACGGGAAACTCAGAATTAAATGTGTTTAAAAGTTAAGACGAAAACTATAGAGGGTCAAATATTTCCAATGTGTATAGGGTAAGCATTGCTTACCTTGCGTCTTTGGAATAAACGCCACTGGTATGCACAGGGAAGGTGACAGATCACTGCTTCCCGACGGGATTCCACTTAGGGCCAAGACTGGAAAGGTTACGCCAACGACACATCCAATCACACGGCGCTCTTTCCCATTGTTATTCAGATTCAATTTTTAATGGTTATCTGCGAGCTGATGTCGGAGATATTTTATTTTGACTTGACGAGGTTTCGATCTAGATGCGTGAAATGAAGAAAGGCTATCGCTAGGAGGGTGGGTGCCTGGGAACTAATGTAATTTAAATAAGCGTCCTACAGGCTTCCGTGGCTTAAGTTGGATATAGAATGTCAACATACACTACGAGCCACAGGTAAGAATCCTGAAAAAATGCGCGACTGTGTCTGCGGTTATTCAGAACTGACATACGTTCGCAAATATGACAATTTTCCTGAGTGCTGTTTACTCGGATACCATGATAACACATAGTGCCCTCTCCTGCTGGCTAAATCGCTTATTATTCCGTACAGTTTATAGTGCTTTGTAACCCGGTGATAACGCGAAAAATACAATCAGACAATGTAAAAACCTCGGTTTCGTAAAATAAGTATAATGCCCTTTACCTCCGCTTGCACAAAACTTTGTGTTTGGTTTCGTATTAAATTAACTCTCGATCAAACAACAGGCATAATAAGTGAACCATAATAAACAATAATGTAATCCTTCATCTTGCCGATATGGCAATTTTTTTCATGTGTCAACACAACACATTACTCAAAATATAAAATTTTATAAAACGTTCTTAGCATTATTAATTTACTTATTAAAATACTTTTTCAGGTGTAACAGTAAAAATTTAACAATAATTACGATAAAATATCTTATGAAAAAACATAGCACTAGCGCTCGATCAAGCATTTGCCGGTACTAGAATCCTGGGCCTACTAAAAGCAACCACACACATAATAGTTTGCATGCATGTCTTCATGGTTGACTTTGGTAGATACTGAAGAAAAATTAACAATAATTTAAAAAGGTTTTTATTTCATTAAAAAACTGACGGAGTCGGACAAGAAAGGCCATTGCGTTTCTGTACAGAATGTATAGTGAAATGTGTTAATAAACGCACCCAATCTCAATCCCCTCATTTCCTTTCCGTCTCTCTGGAAATTTCAGCAAGCAACAATGTAAAGCAAACCCACAACAAACTCAGCAAACTCTATTTTCAGAATACGCAAAGGAAATTACTGGCTGCGGGATGTTGCAGCAAGACTACGATCACAAATTTACCACACCACTGAACCACAAACAACACACCCGAAAGGTATGTAAACCATAACAGAAGTAATACAGAGAACTAAGGTATTAATTCTCCATCATGTACAAATAAACGCCTGACAAGGCTTACCTTCGCTGCAATATTTCAAAACCAATATTTTTCACTAAAAGATAGAGCTTCAACGTCGCCTCTCTCGTGTGCGATATTTCTACGAACGCCAAATATTATCTGACATTAGAGCATGTTTGAACACGTTATACCTCCCCTCGTATTCGGGGGATGAACTTTCGATCGATGTCGACATCACTAAGACTAATTTTATCCAACTAAATTCTCCGCTCCCTTGTCTGATAAATGTCTGTTCACTCCCTCATTATCTGCTTCCCAACTACTTGCCTACTAGATTAGTTAACTGACTACCTGACTGCCAAAATCATGCATTACAATAATGCATATTTTTGTAAGCATCACAAAATTGAACATATACACGATTTAAAAAAAAAAACACCTGGTTTACCTCGTAAATATCTGCTTATATGGGTAGCACCCAAAAGCAAACGTGACTTGTTTATAAATTTCACATTCTTGTTTATTTGGCATTCATACAGTGTCTTAAGTTTACATTTCCTCATTTGTCAGCCAAAAATGTTGACACATGTTGATGCAATAGTTTCACAATAACGCTGAAATTAACGTACACACAGAAGTTTGTATCGGCATTCGTATAACATCAGCACAAACTTACTGTAATGAAAAATGTATGGAATTTAACATTAAATTTATGAATTAAGTGCACCCTACTTTTGGAATAAAAACCATAAAATGCCTGTAATGTTTTGGAATTTTTTGGGTTCAATGTCAGCCAAGGACATGGGCACAAGATCAAGATCACCTGGATCCAATATGGCGGTTAGGTGACGTCACAACATGGCGGCCGGCCGGCTCTAGCTCCAGTACTAGGTGCTGGTTTTGTCCCAATTAAAACACGGTTACAATTTCTCTCTCTAGAAATTCAGTAGGCTATACCAAGTTCGTTAAGGGATGGAGGTCTTAATCAAATAAAATAATTAATTATAATTTCCTTACTTTATTTACATTAACTACAGCAAAATTCTCCGAACTCAAATCCTCACAATACATTGAAATCATTTACTGTTCACAATTGACACCAATTAATAAGATTTATAATTACGACAAAGAAATCAATGAAATAAGATAATTAAAGATTAGTCCCAATACACAGTGTATAAACCTTATCAATTATTTTATAATTTATTTGACAGTTCGAATATTTACAACAAAATCAAGATTACACTTCCATTCAGTCCCACCTCAGTTCAGTCCATGTCCCGCCAGTCGCAATGTTCTAGAGTCCTCCAAGCGCCCTCACGCACAGTAGGCTTCACTCATCGGTTTCATTACCCTCTCGTCCATTCAAGCCACTCACGCCTCACTCGCCGTCGTCCAGCAATCTCCAGTCGTCGTCCACACTACACTTCACTCGCGCACACTCGGCCAGGCGGCCGCCATCAAAAACTGCCGGCCGCTAGGTTGCGGCAGTATATATAGTGTCTTAGGCCGCCACTTAGAATCTTCCCCAACTCGCGTGGTGCGTCGCGGAGAGCTGAGGTGCCAGCTAGTCTCACCAGAACATTCTTGCGTCGTCGCTAAACGTATCGGAAACTCCAGCAGGCGAGAGGAGGTCTGTGACTATGATATAGTCAATTTCAGTTTTTCTTACATTTTGGTGGGAAGCATTTTCTAAGTCGGGACACGGCCATACGTACTAAGTGGAACCTCATGCATACTTAAGACAACAGTTTGAAGGTTTGAAACATCGACCCCACACCAACTTGTTTCCACTAATAGCACAGAGAGTCCATGGTTCCAAGCCTCCTTCCCGCTGCTCCAGCCTTGTCCAGCCGTAAGTCTACCGAGTTAGTAAAAAAAAAAAAATTGTTATTCGACAACACACAGTTTAAAATGTTGATCTGTAATAAGCCATTAGAAACTTGCCAATGCTTCCGCTCCGGGGAATTTTATGAATATCACCTGGGGTTGCTCGTACGTTGTGTAAGGTGTTCTATGGGCGTCAAGCAGTGCAGAATTAGGGTCTTCATTATCTTGTGAAAATTTTAGTTATTTGAAGTGTTACTGCGCTGTGTGAGCATAACAACGTACCAAACACTTGCGCAATGCTGGGTTTTACAAGTAAAGAGAACAGTGACTACCACAAAAATCTCGTGCGTTAGCACATGATTTGTACCACGAGACCACAGCTTCTAAGAACAGTACAGTTATAACCTTCGAAAATGATGTTTTAGTAGTACCTACACAGTACAATGTAATCGGATAACGAGCAGTAAATAACGATGCTTCATTGCTTACTGGAAGTGGTAATGCAACTTGTAAGTTAAAAACGTAAGTCTTATTCACACTTAAACTGCCTGTAAAGAGTGGAAAGCTGAACAACCAGTTATAACGCAGTCTCATTTTCAGCAAGAGCGCTGTCCGAAAATTCCAACACGCAGAAATCGCGTAATTCACAAAGGTATATATTTTCATTGGTATCATGCCAAAATAAATGAACTGACGTGTGCGTGGAAAGTAGGATCATAAGTAGTTGAACCCACGAAATGATAAAACGCGTATATCACAATATTAGTTCCATCCTATAAAGCCCTTTCGAATGAAGGATTGTTAAAAACCTTCTACTGCGTCTGGTTAGAGGCCCAGAGTCTACTTCGAAAGCGTGGTGATAAATCACGGACAACCCCATTTGGTCATAAATTGCGCTTCTAACCGAACGCAGAGCAGTATATATGAATTGAAGCAGAAATACTGTAGATATGTACAAAAAGATCTAGAATTATGTCCCTTCGATATAATCTGTGTAATTGTCGTACACGTAAATCAAGCGTTAGCGTTTTGTGCGCAAAGCCCACAATACTAATGAAGCAATCGACCTATGTATAATTATTTTCCTTTAAAATTGTAATCCCCCCCCCCCTTCCGTTCTATAAAAAGTTTTTTACATTACGCTGCAAAGAAAATATTTAGACTTGCAAAAAATACTGTGGAAACCCCCGTAGGAGAGCCTCCAGTACTTTGTTACCTTAGGGCTCGACCTCATCATCAATTATGCAGAAATTCGTCGTTTTAGTGTCATAATTCCACTTTAAAAGGTATTATTTGAAATGTTTGATTATAGAAAATGTACAATTTACTAGCTGTTTAATACTGTTGTATGTAATTTTCCCGGTGCGTTATTTCCTGCTTGCAAAAGGCAGAAACTTATTGATAAAATATAAATATGACTTTTTGCAACTAGCAGATAACACATCATGAAAATAATGCACAAAATATTTTATAAAAACTCGTACAATATTAACTTTCTATGATCGTGCATTGTCAGTAATTAATCTGAATCCGAAATTATGACACGAAAACAAAGGCTTTCTGCAAAAAAGGTGAAGCCGGGCCTTAAACACGTGTACTACTTATGAATGAAATGAATTCGAGAAGCGTTGGTGCGTAACCAGCAATATTTAAGTCAACTTTTCCGTTGCAGGAATGTATATAATAATAAATGTCAAACACGTATTTCGCAAAATCTTCTAATTAACTTTCCGGCGATGTACAAAAAAAATTGATTATTAAAATATTAGTATTAAAACATTATATGTTTTTCCTAGTCTTACCAACACTCCGAAACTAATGCTTTGTAGGGAACCAGGGTAACAAAGGGAAAGAAGGCGCTTTATACAACTTCAGCAATATTTACTAATTCAAACGTAACTGCAATAAATTTCTAAGATGGAAGTCTAATTAATTATCTACCCGCAGGCACGAAGCCATTGAATAAACTGGGTGTAAACTTTCTGGCGAAAGTGTTTCGCATAGTCTGCACTATCTTACTAGTGGACGATAACAACTTCGCCACTTATGACCAGAAAGGGGGTTTCAAGACTGCAAATTGCTAACGTATAATGAGACTAGGTTTTTAATTGTTGCTTATTGAACCCCCAGTGTATGCTAGTGTGTGTAGGAGCCTTTTACACACTTAACTGAACCCTAGAATTACAATAAAAAAAAGGACACGTGTATGCCCCATCTGGTATTCTAATAAAGGACCCATTGACGTTTTAACAAAAACTAGCGCCGGAGATCAGTGTAGTCAGTGATGACTACATCATCAGTAGGTATAAAATAAAACGTTCTAAGGCAGTGGCGGCCCTTAGTTACGTTAATGTAATGTTGTGTTACAACCACGTTACAATTATAAACTTACACACAAATTGAACGTAACGAAAGGTCAAGGTCAAAGTCGACGTCACTGCGCCAGAATTCTCATTTTACAGCTACTCTTATCCCTCGGCGCAACTGGTAAACTCTTTCTTTAAGTAGATGTCGTTCTAAACCAATACATTCAGGAGCTGCCGTAGCCTTTATATTTGCATTTTTAACGCAAACGTTGAGATTAAAGGTGACACGAAAAATTCACGCAAATATAGGCGTTTTAACTTTACACCACATGTGGAGAACTACATGCATAATCAATACGTATGGCCAGGAACATCTCTCTCTGCCAACTACGCGAATTTTAATTTAATTTAGGAGAGATAACTCTCAGGCTATCTCAGGAATATCGGAGAAACTAGGCAGGCATCTCGCAGGCAAGTCAGAGGTGCAGAGGAAACAAAGAACAAAATAAAAACAAACCATATATGACTGGAACAGGCAAGGGAATTTTATTCTCTTTTAGCATCACGAGCTCCAATTTCATAGCGAGGAGTTTCATAGGCGTTTCATAGGAAACGTTCAACCTTGAGTATTTAAATAATTGTAAAAATGGGTTAATAATCACCATATTCCCACGTACAAACAATTGTCACCTTACTGAAACACAGTAACACTTGGAGGTAAACGAGACTCGAGAGTATTCTTTGTGAATAAACAAGGCACGTTGTTCATAACCTGAAACGTTACATTTTACTGATTATATCCATCCCCCTTTATAAACTGTTTTTTCCAGTCGCAAAACAAAAGTTTTGAGAACTAGAAAAGAAATGGAAGTCGCTTTTGCTTTCCACTCCGCGTGAGTAACATTAACTATTTCAATTTAGTACAGTACAGTAAAGTACAGTTTAAAGGATGTTTTGAGGCCTTGAGACATGATATCAATGATAATGTTACATGTTGAGAGGACGCTTAAGGACGTATCTGAGTTCGTAAGGAATGGCCGTCTTAATAATAATAAAAAATTAAAGAAATAAACTAAATTTGATTTCTAATTTATTCACTCTGCTACTATGTACAACATCACTGAGCTGTCTCCACTTCCACTCATTCTATTTAACAGAGAGTGCACTATTTAATGTTATTTCAACTTTACTTAATGACCTTCTTAATGTCTCTCTTGATTACAGTCAATTAACTCATGCACATTATTAGCATGTGTTCATTGTATCTGTTTACATCAGTTATAATGTCTTTCACTCACGCACTTGATCCAATAGTCCAGACTGCAGCCACGTCCTTCACACTCGTAGGCGCCACCTTCCTTTTCCCACAGCTGACCACGCCGGTAGCTCGGAATCCCGCCAGTCATCCATTCGGACCACTAACCCTGACCATCCCGAAGGTTCAACACACTCCGAGTTGCGCTGAGAGCCTAGGTCAGCAATCCAGAGCATTCTTCAGATATCGGCCGAAAAACAATACTGCCAGGATAAGCAGCGTGCGCGTGAAAAAGAGATTTTAAAAAATGTGGCACATTTGAGATAACTGATATGCCGCCGCCCGCCTATCGTTCGCGCTGCTCTCTCATCTTCTGTCCTTCCCTCCGCTCGGGCGCCACGCACACCAAGGTCAGCAACGTTAACCAGTGACACGCCACAATAACTTAGTAAACATAACAAGTTATGAAAACGTAACCTTCGCCGGGGTTTTTTTTTTTTTTGCGGAAATACATTAATTTTCATTTAGATTCTTGGTACCACTTTAGAAACAATTTTAGCACTCACTTTGAGTTCTGCAACAGTGTTGCTTGAAGTCGTCACAGGCGCGGGATGGTGCAATCCCATTGGAATTCAACAGACTGGCTATTTTTAATATAAATTTTATCTCAAGAGTTAGAATTGAAATACAAGCAAACCACGTGACGAATTTCGAAGTTTTTTATTTGCGGCATTCGGATGACATAAGCAGTTATTTTGAATTGTAGCCTGACTAACGTATTTTGTTTTCCAACTGAAATTTAAATACAAAAATTAATATTCCTGTAGCTTTTTCCATTGGTTTTTTGAAAGTAATTTTCCACAATTGCATACTTTGTCAGGCCGTTATTTCACACCATATATATATATATATAATATATATATGCTAAAAATTTAGAAAATACTTTCTAAGAGGGACAATTGATATACATACGAAATACATCGCCCCTTCACGCGTATATCACTTAATTGGTATGCAGTCGTTTTGTCGTGCAGCATGAAATCATAGGGACCTGAAACGATAATCCCTCACTTTAAGGCCCGTTCTACAATGCACGGATGCGTAAGAAAACAGACTCTGAACACGTAAATGGAACGAGTAAACGACTTGAAATTAATTTTTTTTAAATATATATATAAGTCTTGCAACTTACGAAATCAAAAATACTCCGCTGTTCCAAATTTCCGATATATATTTTATAATGTACACGCCTCATTTTGTATATTTTTACAGTGTTTAGCACCGCGTAAATACTACTGCCATACCATGTGCAAATGTTTATAAATACAATAATGATAATAGCCACGACAAATCTATGCACCAGGGTTGCCACTTTTTTCCATTGGAAAATTTCCTGACATTTCTCCGATTTCCAGACAAAAATAATCTCCTTTCCCTGTCCTTTCTCGAACATTTTTTCCCCTGTAAAGACATGCGTCTTTGCATTATAACATACTTTTACTCCAAAATACTTCTCTGATCTTACAAAATTGCTCACCAAAGAGATTACAAAGAAAAATGACTAAGCATTTAGTTCACCATCATTAAAACAATTTTATATGATTCTGGCAGCGGTGCATGATTGACATAACTGCCGAATATAGCATGCATACCACAGAATTCCCTGACATTTAGCTAACTTGTTTGAAATTCCCTGACATTTCCCTGATTTCCTTGACAGTTTTCAAAATCCCTGACATTTACCCGTTTTCCAGACCTGTGGCAACCCCGATGCACTTGTGGCCGTGTACACTAAAATGGCCACGAAGACGAATATCAACACACCAAGTACTAGATTTATATTGGCTGCACGGTTTCACGGGACACGGAAGGGATGGGAGTTGGCCAGCTTTCCTATGCGTATCCGTACGTTATTCGTGTCCGCCTGCGTCTCATTGTAGATTGAACACGGAGTGTGCTACGAGCTCCGCTTCCATGATCCGTATCCACACCCGTGCCAATGTAGAACGTGCCTAACTGGTAGAATGTCCGTAACTGAAGTGTACGGCACTCCAGTCGTCTTATACGAGCGAACTGCGTAATGTTGCCATATAAACTATTTTGAAACTTACTTCTTGGGCTATTTTTGGGAAGGTCGTATCCTCAAGTCACCGGAGTTGTGGGCTGTTTTAGTAATGAGACGGTGCAATAAAATTACAAAAACTTCTTTCAAAAACGGGCGTTACAAACCGAAAAATCGACAAGAACAGATTGGTAATATGACCAGAGAGTTAAATTCCTTAAATACGCTTTATCAACGCGTAATTAATTCGTCAAGACTCTTTTACATGCGTTACGCAAATGCTATAGCGCTACAATATTTCATGACAATTTCTTAGCAAACAGTAATGCGCAAATGCAGTAGTAACAGCACGATGTATCTTGTTTTGAGTTTCCGCAACCGGTGACTAGCAAGTTTGATTTTTGATAGCTGATTATACGGCTGTCAGGGTACGTATTCCGACATTAGCTACGTGTTACAAATGACTCGGTTACATTTGGGCGCAGGCTATGAGAATTTGTCTGCTGAAGTACTGCCACAACTAGAAAAGAAACTGAAGAAGAAAATAGCACTCTACAGAACACTGTGGCTGTAAAATAAGGCTATTATACAGGGAAGAACTAAATTTTCTTTGAGGCTTCAAATAACAAAATATAAAATAATGACAACTACTATAAATACTATGGCCTTGAACAAGAACCCACGAAAATCTTCTATGTAAGCACATACGATCACCGCAATGCCAATGACAAACCTCTATCTTAGAGATTAAAGCCGAGAGATTTGTTTCGAGCCGTATCACAATTAAAGGAATGAATAAATAAACGACGCTGTATTTCAAATTGTGTCAGGAGCTGTTTAATAACTGAGACAATGCGCTACTACGTGTGTTGCGACTTGCACACCTTTGTTCGTTTTTTAACCGATGTAAGAAGCTTACACTGAATGTGTCTAGGTATTTCCGTTCGATGCCGCAACGGGCTTAACGAAAGTACCCTCCATCTGATATTCACGATCGCGGTTGACATCGAACAGGAGAGCACCAGCGTGTCTCTCTAGACACCTATGTCCGACACATCGAGTGGAGTGGAGAGAATTGGGCGGGATCCAAAACACGAGTTCTTGAGAGTCGATGCGTGTAAAGCAAGATGAGTATGGAACAGCGCCGGACTACAAAGGGAGCGGCGAATGGGAGATCCCCGAGGAAAACCCCGCCGAACAGCGGTATCGTTCGGCGCGATTCCCACGTGCGCAAAATCCAGGAGTGATGGCGCCGGGAATCGAACCAGCAGGTTCGTCTTGGTGGGGAGGCGGGTGCTCTAGCCGCTGGGAAAACTGCGGCCCCTCCACACGTCAAAGAGCAAAAGAAAAAACTCGCATAGATTTTACAATCCTTTATAGGCTGTTCACGGTAAAGTGAACACTTTAAGGCCCTCCCTACAGGCTTTATCCACTAATAAATATATCTTATTGCAGCCTCAGGCATTAAATTTTTAGATTGGTGACACGTATACACTGTATTTATTGGTCATATTGCAATGTTCATAATAGAAAACAGTAGGAAGATGGAGATTGGATGAAAGGAAAAATTCGGAAGGGCCTTAAAAAGTGCTCACTTTACCGTGAACAGCCTATACACAATAATAGTCAACTATATGTGTTGTTTTTTTATTTGATTGTCGTTGCTTTACAGGCATATTCGAATTCATAAATTCACTCTTTACCGGGGGGGGGGGGGGAGGAATGTTTTTACAACACCAGAAGGTGAAACACTGCACTTAGGTCATGTGGTTAAATACACTTCTTTCAAATTCCATATTACTTCTTTTGTATTGTAATTTAAAGGGGTTTTTAAAGTCTCCCGATTTTATGCTTGAAAGCTTAGTAGGGGACGGCTCACAGACTACATATAAACTAACTTAAATTAACTCCCATGCTTTACCCGGGATTCGAACCCAGAACCTCCCGCACCCCATATCACTTCTCTAGTGCAGCTGTAATGTAGTGCTAGTTTTAAAAAAAAATTCCTTGCTTTGATTGCATATTCTGATTTCAAATTTAACAAATATGGACATCGTTTATTCTTAAAAGAAAGAAACACAATGCTGTCACTTTAAATGAAACTTTTAAGAGGCTTGTTGTTAGCCGGTTCGGTTTGCTGCGATTTCTTGCGACTGCCCAAATATGGAGCTTTGTCCGGGAAGGCAGACGTGCGCGTGGAAAGGAAATGGCGTTTGTAACGTCCCGCGACTAATGTATCCGCAGATCGAGGAAACTATTTGAACGGTAGTACATCCTCTCTTACAAAACTGACACCTTCTCCGTCTCGCCTCCCCTTTGGGATGAAAAGTCGTCGCACTTTATGTTAAAAATGAAGCACGATGACTGCAGGCCATTCACGATAAAGTGAGCACTTTTGAAATCAACCTTAGGAAAATGCCACTGCTCATTACTGCATATATTTTACGGGCACATTGAGTGACATGCGGCCTGTAAAGTTGGTAACGAAGGAGGGAAAGTAGTTCCATATCTGAATGTCGAATAGAAAGTGTTAGGTAATAATTTGTGACAAATTAACTGATTTATTTCGCTTCCTGTTTTTAATTCATCAAAGTGTAAAAATGAGAATATTTGAAAAATATTTACTTTTCTAATAATTTCACTGTCGACACATGAATAAAGTAATGAGGCCCATGGCGATGATAATTTTACGTAAGGCGCAAGTATACACAACATGCGTACACGTAGAACTTAAGCAGGGCTTTTAAAAGTGCTCATTTTACCGTGAACAGCATATACTTTGCATACGTGGTACCGATGTTGTAAAATTGTTACTTCCAGCCCAAGCTAAGATTCGCCGGCTGGGAAGTGGAGATCTAGGCCTAATGCAATAGGTACGCCTATGTCCGGAATATGGCTGGAGTGATTTCACTCTCAGTATCGAAAGTTATTATACTAGCACAGTTAATAAGTTCGTGGCTGGGAAGTGGAGATCTAGGCCTAATGCAATAGGTACGCCTATGTCCGGAATGTCCGGCTGGAGTGATTTCACTCTCAGTATCGAAAGTTATTACACTAGCACAGTTAATAAGTTCGTGGACTGACTAGCGTCACGAGTGTAGACACACACGCACCGCAGCGCCCACGACCTTATTGGCTGTACTACGTGTAATAGAAATAATAACAGAATATGTGGCTCTTCATATAGCACTGAATCGATTACCAGTGGTGTTATCTGTGGAGTAGCATATGCTGTCCAACAGTGTGGACGAACGAGCTAATCGGATATTATTTTGGAATAATTTTGCGAAAACTTTGTTAATAAGTTTAGAGGATGCTTTTGTCACCCATATAATAGCGTTATCAACTTTGACGCGTAACACAGAAATGGGAGCATGAAAGTACTCGGGTTTTCAATTCGAAGTTTTGTTTCCTGGAGGATTTTGTTCTTTTGCATTAAGTTCTAGGAACAAGCTAAGTTAACCGATTGTCCCAACGGTTGTCTTTACTTCTTCTTCAGGACAGATACTGTAGCAACATTTGAGGTACTTTACTATTCTCCATAGCTGAACGTATTCTAATATTGTTTGCAATATTTTATTCTATTCACTAGACATTTTACATCCAGTCTTCCTTCATTTCACAGTCTCAGTCTGCAACAGTACATTTCTGATGTACGTAGTCGCCGGCGCCGTTTTTCAGTACGAAACAAATTCTCAATTTCGTACAGACCACCTGACATGTACCAAATAAACCTTGTAGCGTTTGAGCATAGTTCCAGGTTCGTCTTTATTCCAGGTGTTGCGCATTAAATGAAACGACTAGAGATATTTTTTTCTCCCTAAGTAAGTGATAGACGAAATATTTGGACGCTGAAACTTGCTTTACACGCTGAGTAACATTATTTTTCACCGAATGAAATCCTTACGCTGTTCGCGCGAATGGAAAAATGTTAGGGGAAGTACTGACATACTTGTTACACATAATTAAATGGAGTACATCTGCCATGAATATACGCGTAAATCTCACACCAACAAATCTCGTCAAAAATATTAAGAAAAATTTCTTTAAGTATACTTCTGTGCAAAAATAAGGCCAATGTTAAGAGCATTTGCACTGGCATGAGGTGCAACAGAATTTATCATTTCAGTTCGACAGCACTTCCGATAACATTTACGTTAGATTTCTGCTCACTCTGCACTCAGAAGGTACGGCTGGCAATACTAGACCACATGACGTCCGACACGAACTATATCACACCACCTGCGTTGAGCAATGCAAAAGATAAAGAGTAAATATGACGTGTGGTTAGCCGGAAGAGTGGCACGTACAACGGGATCCCATACTCGGAGCAAGATTGTCGAGCAGTTCTTCATGTATGACGTTTCATTCCTTCACCAAAGCAACCGGAAGCTACTGGGAGCTACTGGGTGGTTAGTGGGAGTAGCGAACACCCCACAACACAAATCACGAATGTGCGTCACGCATATTCGATAAAGATGAAACTGGGGGACCTGACCAGCCAATCGAAATGCGTGACGTACTCGGTTTCCAGGTAGTCGTCCACTAATGCAGTCCTATGTGGACGGCATTGCCATTCTCGAACAGGAAAAGTGAACCCACTGCACCCCTGAAAAGGCAAACGTATTGGTGGATAACATCTCTACGGCTGGCCTGTTGCAATGCCTACACTGTACAACACCCTACAAAAAACAACATTACACTGACACCATCACAACACAGACACAAACATCAAACACACGAAGAACACCTCACGAGAACGACAACAAAAACCGTAGGCCCCTCTCTGACTACGGAGAGGATGGCGGGTGAGAGAACAAGGGTGGAGGCAGGGGAATGTTAACTTTTGACATATTTAAACTATAACGTAACTTTTGTTTTTTTTTTTAAGATTATAACGAAATATAATTTTAAGTCTCTGTAATTTTAAAATTTAACTTGTTTTAAATTTTTATAACTCGACAAATTTATTGTTTCGACTATATTCCAAATTTATTTTTTAGGTTCTAGTAACTAAGACCAGTTATGGCCTTCAGCTGGGCACTGGTGCCATTTTAATATGTTCTGTTTTGTTGCAATGCTAACGTGATGCCGTCATCATCGCAATGTTACATTCAGTGATGATAGCTAGACAGTACCTACTCCCCTAACCACGCCATACTTAAATACGGCGAGAACTGTTGTGAAGACTGACCCTGGACTCGTCCATGAACAGGACAGAGCCTCACTGTTTCATTGTCCACGCTCTACATCCTCCGCACAATGCTTATTAGTGGTCACTGAGTGACATATCGCGGGTCTCCCGACAATCACACTTGACGAAGTGTCGATATATAGTATAGCTGGAAATATTCGTTTCTGCGACTACTCCCAAATCCCTACTAAGCTCTTCTGAAGAGCTACGATTACGCTGCCTACCGGCAGTGCCAATATATTATTTCAAGGCGGCGAATTCTCTATGTCCATTGTTCATGAATCGACGTTGGGGACGTCACACAGTACGACGTGCAGAGCGTGAGATGCATTCAAGTAAAGCATCGTCGACATAGGTTCCTTGACCCACTGATGTCAAATGCACACCAACAACGCGCCAATAACACACATCCTCTTGCCAATATTCGAATTTACAGCGCCTTACTACGACCTACGTACAAAATGTGTGTACATATATCGAGGGGAACAAAACAAAGAACTGGTTTAATGCCGATACTAACGGTGTATACTACCTTTGAACTGCGTTTCAATGTTAACCTAATTTTATACACAAAATTGCAGCTGGTACCGCAAAAATAATTTTTTCTTGAACACCAAATCAGGTTTTTTATACTTGGGGTTTACTTCATAGCATTATACAACTTAAATGACTCAGACGAGCAAAGGATGTTAATGAATGGATCTCGAACCACTAGTGTACCGACCACAAGTTTAAATTCCACCCCATGGCGTGGGCGAATATCTAACGAAATTATACTAAACGTCGTCTAAGACGTGCTATTAACTGAAGATACGCGATGCCTAATAACTTTTGCCTTAGCAGACGATATCAGACACGCGATCACTGATCGACCTCACGGCACCGACAATAGCTCTGGCTGCGGCGTTCACACCTGAGACAAGTGAGCGGGACGATCACATCACGTGTACACGCCCACCCGAGGTCACGTGTGATATCGGCAGCGGAACACACAAAAATTTAACAGCAGTTGCGAAGTATTTGGGTAGCTCTGAACAGCAGGTCTTGGGAGCCGATGAGGGTGAAACGAGGTTGATTACGGAGCAGCGCCGGAATGCAAGGGCAGGGGAAACGGGAAATCCTCGAGGAAAGCCGCCGACCAGCGGCATCGTCCGACACGATTCCCACATGCGAAAATCCGGGGGGCGACCTCGCCGGGTATCGAACCCGGTTCGTCTTGGTTGAAAGCGAGTAGTCCGACTTAAACCAACGCGGCCTCCAGGACGTATTGGAGAAAACGGGTTAACGGCCTGCGTCTCGGCGTCGCTTCCAAACGATGAAGGCTCCGCCGCTGATAAAGACTCTCTTATCTGCGTGATCTCCTTTGCCTCTCGATCTGCCCAGATCTCACTGAGCTGGCGCGCAGTCTTGCCGTCGACAACGCGCCTCTGTGAGACTTTCAGCGGAGACCCTGCCATTTTATGACGTTATAGTAAAAATAAAGGTTTGATGCACGTTCCTATTCCTTTTTTAATGTTTTGCATCGGAATATTCTTACTGAACAATGACCGTGAAAATAGCGGTTTGAGACATTTTCTTTACTACAGAAACATGCTTTAGAGAGAAATGAAGGAACTGAAAAACGCATACAGACGCGTAACGTTTCTTAAATTATATTCGTAAGCAGACCTCTCTGACACGTTGGACGGTTTTTAATAGAAGGTTTTCTGCTGGAGCTCTGCATACCGTCCGGCGGCCTACCCGACGGCGGCCACCTTAAAAACTGAGGATATTCGGAGGTCGTAAGTACGGATGGGAGCTAAGCGAGTCTCAGGGAAGACACGCATACGCCTAGGCATGGAGGAAATATTTTACAAGGACAAATACTTGCACCTTTTCTGGGATTGGGCAAACATGGCCTCGATCGGGGCCATGGTTACCGATCATGGTATCTAAGATGGGAGCGAGAAAAACAGGCATAGACACCGTAAAAACCTCTCGATAGAAAATAATTGCAAAGTTGCGTGCAATTTATGAAGTAGAACAAAGGATGGGAAAGGATAATCGTTATTAAGAGGGTATATGAATAACTAGAAAACAGAGATTGGTCGGGAGGGCATTCTTTCCGCTGTTGGTCACACTGATATTCCATCAACACACTTTGCACAGATGCAGATGAGCATATCTGCTATCTTCTTTAAACGAAAGATGTCGAAGGCGATGAGATAAGAACTGCCCGTGACTACATATGTTTTCTTTACACAGCTTACACACACTTGCAACAGAAGAATAATCATACAGATAGCAGAAAGTTTTCCGTCGGCTTCACTGCGGACACGATAGCTAAGCGATTAGCTTGTCGGCACCCCAACTCGGGCGATCCAGATTCGATTCTTTTCTAAGTAACACCGGACTTTCGCAATTGGGACACATGATAGACGTAAGTTTTCTCGGAGCACTCCCGTTTTACCTTGCCATTTCATTCAGCACTTTTTATATTCTTCAATTCCATGTCATGTCACCTCTCTGGGCGCCTATGGGCTTCATTTCGAAAACTCGTCACTTGAAGTGTTAAGCCCGCCGTTTATTTATTGAATGACTACTATTTACCGAGAAGGAAAATACCGTTACGAAACGAAATAACAGAAGTAATATCATACACATTACATTCAAACGGAACAGTTTTTCTCCACGCAGAACACCAAAATAATCGAAAATACTATCATCGGTCAATGAAAATTGGCGTTTACTAAAATTTTCCATATAGGTGACGGGTAGTGTAAATATCCATTCAATTGTTCTTGATAAAAGTAACACAAACAAACACGGAAAGTGGCAGGTTTTCTCGGGTATCTCCCGTTTCCCCCGACTTTGCATTCCGGCGCTGCTCCATTCTCGCCTCGCTTTACCTTCATCGATTCTGAAGACCTCGATATTAACAGCAGCCCAAATCTCTACAGAACATAAACGCGGAAATTGTGGAGTATCTAAAAAGTTCATTATCTCTAAACTGTTAGAACGGTGCTGTGAACGACCTAGGCAACACGACATCCTGAAGTTTAGGCACAATGTAGAAAATATGTCTCTAATAAACTTTTTAGTTGGACAAGAAAGAACGCCGAAATCGTTAGTGCTTTTACTGATCACTATCTGTAAATCCAACAAAAAATTAACATACGCTATGGGCATAGAATAAGGATGTTTACAGAGAGGGAAGTGACGTGTATTCTACTCAAACTATTTTTCTAACGTTGCGGGAACGGAACTACACTCTAAGAGAGGTAATGACTGGTCCTATACACACAACTTTTCCCTCTATCACTAGCGACTGCAAGATTTTGTATCTTGCACAGTCGTAACTACTACGTTAATTGCTTGAATCATGTGGTTTTGTAATGTATATGTCGCATAATCACTGAATTTGTTTGAAATGATTACACATATCTTATAATTAGAACAAGGATCTTGTTTCCTGGACGTGAATTCTTTTGCAGCCATACGTTCAACACGTTTTCATGTGGCATAATACACGAAAATACCTTTTTTCAGACGACAATTGGGAACAGAGCGCCTATTCCACATTATTTTCTTTCATACAACTGCCTGAACAGAAATTATTTCACTTTATAAAACATGATAAATAACTATCTGTAAGGACAAGATAACCTAGGGATGTCACATTGTCCTCAGATTCCGAGTGGCATACGAGACACTCGACAGCCATTGTAGAAACCTAGAAATACAGTATATTGGCGGTTTATTCACACTTTTTGAACCAAAGCTTTGAAAAATCACCCCATGTATGACGCGCTTAACTATTCCCTAAATATGTCCTGCACCACAGGCGTTTTATATTTATCTTAACAAAAAAGTACCATATTTTACGTTAAATTGAACATTTACTTATATAAAGTATAATATTTCGTTTATAATTACTATCAATAAAACAGGGAGAAAATGTGTGTGTTGGCAAAGCCTAGTGAGAAATAGTTCTTATGCGAAATGTTATTACACCGAGTGCGCACAAATGCAGTGAGTTTCTTTTTGATGAAATGTTGATATACTTAGTTATGCTCCGTTTGCATGAGGCTGAGGAACATCCTGAAAGTGTAACTTTAGCAGCACTGCAGACAAGTTCGAAGTAACTGTGAATGGACTCTATCTACATTTAGTGGGCACAACTACTTGGAATAAAGATGGCCTTATTCTGCCTATAAAAACATCCTATCCTTGTTTATGGGTTTTACGTCACACAGTAATGCGGTAAAAGGTTTTAGGCTAGAATGGCGATGACCCTCCATGACAACAGTTAGCTCAGAACCACACGATATTGGCACGTTATAGGCTGTTCACGGTAAAGTGAGCACTTTTTAAGGCCCACCAAACAGCCATTAATCACTAATAAATGCATTTTATTGAATCTTCAGCCTTTAACTTGTGAGAATGGAGAAAAGTATGCACTGTGTTTATTAGTCACACGGCAAAGTTTATATTAAAACGTGGCAGAAAGATTCCAAATGGCTCGCAGGAATAATTTAGCAGGGCCTTTAAAAGTGCTCACTTTACCGTGAATAGCCTATACTCATACATCGAGGTATGGCGGAGGTCGAACGCTTTCACACAAGCGTGACCTAGGTAACGCCACACGGCCGTCAAGAATCCTAACGAAGTTGGCAAGTTTAACACGCTGCTCAATACACAAGTGTTGGAACACGCTGTATTCATCGAGTACGCAGCCTTGGAACTGCAGCAAACTGACAAACGCGTCCGCAAGATTTGCGCCTGGCCAGCAGACCATTCTGTGTTCCATCACCGACGTTTTAAACGTTTGTGCAGTTCGACAAACGCTGACTCGATTGCAGCCTCTGCTCCAACATTATCGCCAAATAACGAAACTCTAAACATTGCTATATATACATTCGTCCCACAAAGTAATGTCACTCTCACATTTTAGAGGCTGATTATGAAGAAAATCATATTTCAGTCAATATCACCTGCAATTGCCGACGCACATACTATATATATATATATATATATATATATATATATATATATATATGTCTACTGCCAAATTATTCTCGAGAAGTTTGACAGTTGTTCAGGCCAAGAGAAATTTGAGTAAAGTAGTCCTGCAGAAATTGTCTAAAGTCACTCCAGCAGTAATTTGTATAAAATTTGATCAGCTGTATACCACGACGACTGCAAGCGTAAGACATATTATAACAACACCCTTCGCCCGTATGCACATTTTATTAGTTAGCGTGCGTATTCTTGCCATTTATAATAGCTTGCAGTCGTCGTGGTATACAGCTGATCAAATTTTTTACAAATTACTGCTGGGGTGATTTTAGACAATTTCTGCAGGACTACTTTACTCAAATTTCTCTTGGCCTGAAAAACTGTCAAACTTCTCAAGAATATTTTGGCAGTAGACATGCACTCACTATGGCTACAATCGTATCTCCTGGAAGTCGCTTTGAAAGGTTTAACCTACAAATCAGTACGACGAGATGAGCCTTACTGGGATCAGACGGCAAGGCGGCCGTCGAGCATAACTATGCTGACGTCACGAAGCAGGTTAGGAGGGAGGGATACGACCACAATTCTTCGTCGTCCTCTGCCCAACCACGGGTGGTACTACACGCCAGACGCTAGTAAATTGTGTTCTCGCGTGCTTGGAAAGGGGATTATTATCAGCTGGCGCAGTCGAACGGCGCTAGAGAACTGTCTGCCGCCAAAGATTTGTCGAGGGGCATTAACCCATATCGCTGCGTCTACGTGGATGGAGGGGGGGGGGCATTGGGGCATCAACCCACAGTTGGTTACCTCAGGCGTTTTGCTGCCCTGGGGTCCTGGAAAGCGGGGCACTTACTTCAGTCCTCCACGCCGCAGCTACCGAAAACAACACTTCCTAGGCCCGTTCTACAATGCACGGATACGCAAGAAAACGGATTCGCGGAACAAACTGACGACTCGGGATTATTTTTAACCATTCTACAATATGAATACACGTACGGTCTTGCAACTTACGAAATCAAAAATACTCAGCTGTTGCAAATTACCGATACAAGTTTCATAATATACACATCTCATTTAGTGTATTTTTACAGTATTTAAAAATACGCAAATACTACTGCCGAACCATGTGCCCTTATTTATTAAAACAAAAATGATAATCACCACGCCAAATCGAAGCACTTGTTGCCTGTATACCACAATGGCCACGAAAACGAGTATCGACAAACCAAATACTCGATTCCTATTGGCTACACTGATTCACGGACACGTAAGAGTTGGGAGTTGCCGAGCTTTCTTACGCGCATCCGTGCGTTATCCGCATTCGCGAGCGTGTCATTGTAGAGCGCGCCTTCAAGACCCCGTTCCCGAGGGTGCAGTCCTGAACAGGCGACAGCAGCGGTTCCTAGCGCCTCATTTCAAGATCATTAACGAACGCATGAGAAATGAGGCACTTCTAGGTGTCACTTTTTACAAGCAGCGGTACTCCGACGAACTTTTAGTACAGTACCTAGCTACAAAAGGAGGTGACGGAAAAAACAAGCTGCGCAAAATAATTTTGGGAACCAACCGAAAAATTTCTCCATTCGGGTGATCCGGATAAAAAAAAAGATCCAACTATAGCACTCAGAATTATTTTGTAGCCTACATAGAAAACAAATGTACTGAGGCTATTTGATGTTTTTGATCGTTTGTGGCAGTGGTGTAGATGAATTGAATCTAGAAATTTTTGAGTTCGAGTTTTTATGGACTTACATCTCAACTTCAGCCTAATGTCAGCAAGTAATAAAAAAAATCGCGGGGTCTTAAATGCCTTCATGTATCATTTACATCAAGTGCAGAGTTTTACTTCGGCCCAATATAGGTTGCTTACTACACTCAATGAAAATTACTACGACCGTCTGCGACAAAATTCGGGAATGTCGAAAACGGTAGTGTGGTTTCCATATCGTTTCTTACGTGGCATACAAGGTGCCAACGGTTTAATTCTCCTTACAGACACATCATAGTGACATTTGTTATAATCTGCATTCGACGTTAATAAGAATACTATACCAAAAAACCCATTTTAAATCTTCAGTGACTAAACATCGATTTGTAGGAGTGACAGGAAAACATCTGCCTGGTGTTAAGCATATTAATCGATAGGAGCAAAACTGGAACCACAGAACCAGGATTGAAATTGTTACCACGAGGAACATAATATTAATTAAGGCATACCAGTCCATACATGTTGCGTGGAATATATCTCCCAAAAGAGTGAATTGTTTTACAAAATAAGACGCCTCAAAAGACAACTTAAAAACATGCATATAGTATTACATATCACTCCAAACACCATTTCACTGCAGGCTATATAAAATCACCGTCGTTTAAAACATGCCATTTTCTGTGCAAGTTCTTCGACTCCTGAAATTGCACCATAAGTTTTTCACTACAATTCCTACCACTACGACTGTTATGATGGTTGCCGCTTTCACTGTCACTATCGCTGTCGGCGCCCATACTTACTTACTTCTTTCACTGTCACTATCGCTGTCGGCGCCCATACTTACTTACTTCTTTCACTGTCACTATCGCTGTCGGCGCCCATACTTACTTACTTCTTCCATGCAACGATCTGTTTTCCAATATTCTGCGCCTTCTCTTTTAACACGCGACACAGCTGATATCCAGTCTTATTCTAAAATACTGCTTGCAGCCTCATCTGCAAACACTTATAATCTGGTCGGCTCTTTGCGATACGTTTTGATCAGCTGAACGAGACATGGCAGTGAGTTGAAAGGCTGGAGTTTGGGCGAATACGCGACCACGAGTGAGAAGAGCAACGAGTGGCAAGAGAAGTGTCCAGTGGGAGAGAAACCTGCGACTGCGAGCACTGGTGCAGTCAAGAGTGCTGGACTATAGAGGTGGATGTGTGAGTGTAAGGCATTTCAGATAATGGCAACAGACAGACTGTACGTGTGTTAATAATGAGTGTGAGTTAATTGACTATAACCAAACAGACATCGAGGAGAACTTTAATTAGAGTTTGAGTTACACATTAAATACTGCGCTCATTGAGAAATAAAAAGAGTAATAGTGGAGATAGATAGAGAAATTATGTAAATAATAGCTTTGTGGATAAATTAAATTTAGTACTTTTATTCTTATTAAGACCTACATCCCTCACGCAATTCTGGCGTCTTGTAACATTACAGTGATATGGCGGCAGCCTGATTAATTCGTGGCCGCATCACGAAATTCGTCTACGTAATACTTGGGGGCTTTGCGTTGGCATTTAACAACCGAAAGTAGTTCTGCTTTAGGCCCGTTCTACAATGACACGGATGCGTATTTGGTTTGCTCATATTCGTCTACGTAATACTTGGGGGCTTTGCGTTGGCATTTAACAACCGAAAGTAGTTCTGCTTTAGGCCCGTTCTACGACACGGATGCGTATTTGGTTTGCTCATATTCGTCTACGTAATACTTGGGGGCTTTGCGTTGGCATTTAACAACCGAAAGTAGTTCTGCTTTAGGCCCGTTTTACAATGACACGGATGCGTATTTGGTTTGCTCATATTCGTTTTCGTGGTCATTGTGGTATAGACGGAAACAGGTTTTGGATTTTCCGTGGCTACTCATTTTTGTTTTAATAAATAAGTGCACGTGGTTTGGCAGTAGTATTTGCTCAGTGCTAGACGCTGTAAAATGAGATGTGTACATTATAAAACCTATATTAGTAATTTACAACAACCGAGTAGTTTGTATGTTTTGTACTTCAACAATAGTAGGTATAGATGACACTGTTGATTCCCTGCGATCGTCTCACAAGTCCTTCCCGTCCTACGTTCTTGAGCGAGGTCAGACCGCACTCTTTCCGATATTTTGTTGACGTTGCCGAGTTATATGTTAACCTCTGTGAGAAGTATTGCCTACGTGCCAGACATTGTATCGTCGCCGCTGAAAACTTTGTGCGAGTTTTAAAATAAAATTGTGGGTTCTACGCGCTTGCAATAAGAGTACCATTTTAGTTACATTATGTGGGACGCACTAATAAGACGGCATCAAAATTCTACAAAACTTGAAGGCAAAAAGTTTAGCGTGAAAACCGCTATTATTTTTATGAAGGCAAATGGTCTTAACACTGTTTTTTTTCTTTTCATATGTTGAAGATCTCGATAGCACAAAACGTTATCCAGAGAATCGCAGTTTATTTCCACGTCGTTTGCAACATTTTGCAAAAATACTATTTTAAAACTTGATTTTCAAGGACGTGTAGAAAATGAACTAGGCTATAAGTTGCACTGCAATTTCCACATGGAATCACCCTCCGAAGTCTTTAAGGCGAGTTTCCGAAAAGCCCGTAGATAACTCAATGTATGTATTTAGGCTAAATTGAAATACGTGAGCATAAAAGTTAATTCTATTCACACTTGTGTGGTTGGGAAATGAATCTATTAGTAGAAGTAAAATTTAACGTTATTTTGGAAGTATAAAACGAAATTACAGTCTCTTGGTAGTCATTTGGTAAAGATTAGTACTACAATATAAACACGAGAGTGTCTAGTTTGTTGGCGATCATTTTTGGAATCTTGATACTAAAAATAACCAAGCAGCAAAACGGTAACGCAGAAAATCTGCTTGCATGTGAACACCATAGGTGTGTTTGGCATGCTTGGCGTAAACGTGAATCAACCTTACCGGCGCGACGTCCCTTCGCCGTCGGTATGGTAGTAATTGTAAACGTTCGACGCTAAACTGTTCCACAAGGTGTTTCTTGACACATCAACGCCTGCCGGTTAAAGTGTACAGAATTAAATCTAAGCAGCGCGACCATGTCACTAGTTATCAGTGTTTTGCCGTTATTTATATACTGCACGCGATAATTTCTGTTCAGACATCTGGAGTCACCGATTCCTGTTTACTAAGCAAACGAAAACAAAATTATTGCATTCCAATGCAACGCGACAATATCTGGCGCTATACTTTAACCCTCCTTTGATTTTTTTTGTACAGAATCATAGTACGTAGTTTTTCCGTAATCTTCTCTCAACGAATGGAAATGTTTCAATTTGTTTTCCACTACGCGCCGCGGGATAACTCTTGAGCCTGGCCGACCGTTACAAATGGAATGTATCGATGTGAGTATTAAATTTGGGGGGGGGGGGGTGAATTGGCAGAGCGATAACGCGTACTGACACCAGGACAGCTGCAGCTATTATTCCATGTGGATAGATCGTCCTTTCGTCGAGCCTGAGGCATACGTGCGTATTGCAAACGTGTCCACGGTACTTGCGAAATACGTTTCCGTTTACTGTTTGTATGCAAGGTTTGTTTGGGAATTTCAGAGTTTCGTCACAAGCGAAAAGTAAACACTACACTCACAGGGACGAGGAATTATTTACAGCGTTCTGCAGTTTATGGAAAACGTAGCGAGATCGAGGGAACCACTTGTGACGGCTGAAAGTCCGTCCAAGGCAACGGGCGTGTCTCGCACCACAGTGCAAACAATTATGAAGGTAATTGGTCGGAAAGGAGCAGACAAAGGAACGTCCTTCTCGACCCTCAAACACGAAACGATATAAGACCTCCAAATACGCGACGAGGCTGTGGTATGACGCACTGTGTACAGTTTCTACTCAATTGAAAAACGTGTGCCGAGTGCAGAAATTGTACACTTAAAACTAAAAGATGGCATAAATTACCAAGCAATACAATTTTAAGAATGACTTTGTAGAAACTATGATTTAGGTGGCAGAAAACAAAATCTCAGCACCTGGTTTTTATAGGAAAATCATATCGTCCTATTCGACACAAACGTATAGAATGTCTAAAGATTATGAGGCGATACATAAATGAGAAACCTACAATTACTTACATGGATGAGTGGTACATTTTGTCATCACATGTAAAAATTAATATATGGAGTGATATGTCTTTCAACGGTTTGCTAGTACTTATGGCAAAGGTTTACCGGTTAATGAGGATTCAGGCAGGAGGCGAAAAGTGTTTTGTCCCTAATACTGTTGCAATATGGAATTCGTGCCAGGCAACAGGGGATTATCACCAAAACATGACTAAACAAAGTAATCGAAAATGAATTTACGAGTAATTAATACCAAATCGTCCACCCGACAGCATCGTTGCGATAGAAAATACTTCATACTACAATGTACAAGTCAACAAAACACCCACTCCCAGCTGAACTAAGATGGAAATGCAGCAGTGGTTAAGTAAGAAGAATATTTGGTTTACCAACGACATGCTAAAACCAACTTTGTCCGATTAACACTATTTCGCAACAATACTTCGTAAACATCTGCCTTGTGACAGCACATTTCTCGAGGAGGGAAAAAGTTAGAAGATTTGAACAAAATTTGCAAGGGAAAAATTGATAAAAAATATGTTTCCGACACTTGTTTAATCTCGATGATTGAAATCATTTTGGACTGCACAATTTCAGACCATAGCATTATTCACACACAGCAACAAACAGAAGCAAATTCTCACTCAAGTGGATACTATGGCAATATGATGGTGTATAACTAAGGGCGCTACTTTCGCGACTGGATCATTTTAACTGGTGCGCATCTTCGAGGTCTGTCAGCGAGCCGCAGACTTTCAGGACCGGTCTTAACTGGATTCTTACTGGTCCAGTCAAATGCCACAATGTCTACTAGCAAAGACGGGAAAGCTTCTGGCACGCGCATAGGATATTGAAGTCTAGCCTGCGTGGGCCTCGTTATGCGGAAACCCAGTGTCCGTAAGAATATAAATTAATTTTTCGCGAAAAAACGTCAAATTTCCAAAAACTGAGACATGCAGCATGTAGAGGGACCACTGAACGGTGGGCGCGGTGCGGCCCCCCCAGAAAAACCGAAACGGGGTGGGGGGGGGGGCGGATCGTTGGACATGGCAATTTACAGTAAGTCACGATGTTAACAGCACTCGTGAATCTTTATTGGCGCTGCGACGGCACATAACTGCCGGCCAGCGCTCCCGCACGGAAAAGCCTCAGAACTGCACCCACTTTCTCCAGGTAGATTCAACCACCCTCAAACGCCCCTTATCTCGTATCCTCAGGCCGTAACACCAACCACTTACTATATACGGCATTTTAAACTACACACAAAACCTCACGAAACATATTACAACCGACATACATAACTTACGGGGGCGCGAAAGTAGTCCTAAAACCGACAACAATCATTTCACCTATTAAGTACTTCATCCTACAGGCAACAAACCTGATGTAGTTTCCCCTTTATCTTAACTTAAAACAAAATGCCTTCCTCCTAAGGCCGCTTGGCCTGAATCACTGTCGAACTTCTCGAGAAAATGTTTGTATAGGCTGTTCACGGTAAAATGAGCACTTTCAACACCCTAGTTACTTTTTCATTTCAAACCTATTTTTACATCCTGTAACCACCTTTCTATACAAATATTGTCATGCAAGTAATAAACACAGTGTGTATACTCCACCCTACTCGGAAGTTAACCTAAAGAGATATATATATATATATATATATATATATATATATATATATATATATATATATGCCTACAATCGTATCGCCTGGAAGTCGTTTTAAATGGTTTAACGTTGAATTGGGAGTATAATATGTACATGTATGTCAACTAACGGGTTGTTCTTTTTGTTTCGTACACACAAGAGCACGAATTTGTATATTCATACGTTTTCTTTCCAAAAATTTCTTGGTTTCCACTTGATGCATGAATAAGTGAGACGTTTCATCGCAATACAAATTAAGGGGAAGTAGATTCTCAGCAGGGCTTTCAAAAACGCTCAAACTGCGGTGGTGCAGTGGTTAGACTATTGTCCATTTCATGTAAATGGGATAAATTTCGACAGTTCTAGATAAGTAGCACGGCCACAATGTATCCTTCCATCGCAGCTGTTTCGTCACTGAAAGAAAATGACGTTTGTAAACAAATGTTTGAGTCCAATGCACACTTGCATTTCCCTCCTTCCTCGTGTTCCGTGTAATGGCAGGCATTGTAAGTCTGATTGTAGCCAACTTCTGCCCAGTAATTAATAGGATATTACAGCTAGGTTGGCATTCAAACTTGTTTTACTTTTGTAACTACCGAGTAAAATTTGTTGTGATTATGTTTATTTATTTCGAGGGGGAAAAGGTAACTAATATAGGGGGGGGAGGAAGGAATTTAGTTTTACGTCTTCCGTGAGATGGCATTATTTTGATGTTCTTACGAGTGTGGCATTTCAACAATTGTGTTAACACTTTACAAATACGTTTTAAAAAACACGCAAACTTACTGTTTGTAAAATTTTCAACCTCTTGAACACGTTTACTTCATTAAATCATGTTTGATCGTCACTAGCGTTAAATAATTTATTTGCAGAATCATTCAGAAAAATCCCCACTGCACTTTGCCTGATACAAACAAACTTAGATACGTAAATTATATTCGTGTCACTTCATTGTGGATTGTGAAAACCAATAAGGAAAATGGCGGAAGGGACGCGATAAACACGTGCCGATAATGTTACATTTCACTCAAGAAAACGCACAACGATACTTACAACCCACTATGCTTGAAAAAAGCAAATAAAAAATAATTAACTACCGATTAAATATTCCAACAACAAGGTATTCGTATAATAAACACGATGAGAAAAAATTACACGCCAACGGCCGTTCACAGGGCTGGAAACTGGAAACATAAACATGGCTAGCCATTGGCTGGAATCATTTACTGTTCGTACGTGTCGATATACTCTGTTATAAATGATAAACATGTTTTTAAAGTCCAGTCACTAATAGCCAAGAAATGTAATACTGCTTTAAATATATCATTTAAACCATAAATGTTGTAAGTATAATTAAGATTTTAAATGACAACTTTTGTTCTGAGCATTATTTTCTTCCAAAGCCATCATAAAAATAGCCAACTTAACACGGATCCCGCAGCAGTTCATCAGCTGATACAATACGGTACGAACTAGAGCATGTACTGTTTACATAGAGTGTAGGTTGGTCACATAGTCTGTCAGATTTTACCCCTCGTATATGGAATGGACAATGCTCGCCTCCCACCAAGGCAAACCGGGTTCGATTCCCGGCGGGGAATTCGGGAATCGTGCCGGACGATGCTGCTGGTCGGCGGAGTTTTCTCGGAAGTCTCCCGTTACCCCTGCCCTTGCATTCCGACGCTGCTCCATATCCAAATCGGCTCTCAACACCTCGTCCAAATCTCTTCCGTCCCTTCCCTCATAAGCGCTCCATTAAACTTGGACATAACAGGTGGAATAGCTAGCGGAGACAGCGAACTGCAGCCCAGACGTATGGATGACGCGCGGACAAAGATCACGCCCCCTCTCTACTAGTCTCTCCAACTCTATTAACTAAGAGCATGTTTTCCAAACACCCTGTCTCCTGTAGCATTCTATTTAATTTAATTTAATCTAATGCATGCAATAATTTTTGAAATTTTTACTTCTCTGTCGCAAGGGTTTTACGTCTCTCTTGACGTTTTTCCCTTGCTCTTCATACTTAAGACTAGCTCTAAGTACACTTGGGGAGGTAGCCATGGCTGCCCAATCCCTCTTTGCCACGATGCACGTCTCCTCGCATGATTTTTCTTCCTAGTAGGCGTAAGGGGTTAGTCCTGAGACGCAGAATAAGGTAGTCTAGGAGAAAAAAAAAAGAAAAAAGAACGATTCGCGGGGAATGCTGGAGTGAAAAAGGGGGGGGGGGGCGGTTTCTCGGAGGAGAAAAAGGTTGGAATGGGAGAGAAAGGACGGAGGGTGAACCAGAAACGCGGAGGAATTCAGCGACGGCGCGCTGCCAAGTGCCCGGTCGCCCGCCGGCGTCCTTGCGCGACCCTCCAGCTGCTTTAACGAGGTCGACCACAACTTTCCCCGCCAGCGCCAACAACACATCCTCGCGCCCGCAGTACCGAGGTGGCTGGAGCACCTGCCTCCCGCCGCGCAAGACTTCACATCCCACTCCCTCCCTCGTTCCACCGATCAAGATGACACAGATCCCTGGGTAAGACTTACGGACGGTTGCACCATCGTGGTTCGAAATTCGATCTGAGATCGTGTCTACGATCGACCCTGAAAACTGTTGCACCATTCAAGTTCACAGCTGGACTGGAGATCGAGATTAAGTTCATTTCGAACCGCCGAAATTGGCGGTTCGAAATCTCGTTCCGAGATTAGCAACCGTCGTCGAGAAATGTAGTTTGAAAATACGTTCGATTGTTTTCTTGGGAAATTAAAACAACATTACACGTAGTTTAATATTATTCAGTAAAATTCGTACAACAATAAATTCACTTAAAACAGATAAAAGATCGCACACCTAGTTCTATCTATTATGAAAAATACGCCTACTTTCATGACGTCATATATTACGAACCAATAGCAAAATGGCTCACACTTAATATCGATATTTCCAAGTTCGACGAATCGGAGATCCACAATCATGAAAATTTCGATGGTGAAACACTTTTACATTGGAACAAAGATCAAACTGGATTCTGGTTCGGAACTAGGATCATTCGATCTCGGATCGGGGGCGATGTTGATGCAACCGGCCCTTAGTCTCACCTAGGTATAAACCGATGATGACACAGGCAGATGGCACCGGAATGCGATTAAGGATGGCGAACCACGGAGTGAAGGACCGGACCTCCTCGAGGTCAACAGAAGATTGAATAGGATGTGTAAGTGTGTTTGTGTGTGTGTAAGAGAACAGTATCGATAGTCTGCAGTGTGGGTGGAGTAACAAAGACCTTTGCGCTCGGGGGCGAGGTGACGGCGAATGTTTCTGGTTACCGGGCATTCCCCAAAACTATAGGCCGTTCACGGTAAAGTGGGCACTTTTTGAAACTGTTTCATTAGACATAATAACCAATACAAACATTTCATTGTGGCCTCGGACATTTGGTTTTCGGTATGATGAATGTATACACCGTGTTTAGTACTCACATGGCAGGGTTTACATTAACAAGTGGTGGAAGGATATAAATTGGTTGAAAAAAAAAGTAACTAGGGCATCAAAAGTGCTCACTTTACCGTGAACGACCTATACGTGCGTGTACACTCGAGTGCACTGGGCCATGAAAGTTGTTAATGGGGATACCGACATGCTTAAATTGAACGTGAAAGAAAGACAGAGCACGGACGCGGTAGATAGTGTGTGCGTGTGTGTAAGTAGTTTAGTGTAGTTTCGTTTAATTTTTCGGACAGCATTGCAGTTTCAATATTGCAAAGTTCTCGGTGGCTACAGAACGCAGCGAATGACGTCTCCCACACGTAAGGAACCTTTCTCATTGGAGATCATATTCTGCTGTGTACAGTGCAGACCATTCAGGCCACTTTATACGCAACGTCCCAGATAGAGGACACCTGAGACTGACAGGGCTTTAATAAGAAAAACCAATCCTTAAATGCCAAAGTTGTAAAACTTCGGCATTTAGCCCATTCTGCCCTGAATTACAGCCCGTTCATTGTTACGCCCGATTTTTCCGAAGCCCTGTTAAAGTTCTACTTCCGTTTAGGCATTCCTCCGATTCATGCAAACAAAAGCTTAACTAAATCTACAAATATGCACCCAGCGGACAACGCACCGCATTCATGCACACTCAGATTAACATTTTGCATGAGAACTATTTTATATTAGGCATTGGCGGCTAAGGACCTAGATACGGACATTTTCCATTCACTTACTACCGCATATCCCGTCGTATGAATAAATTGTAAAATCTAGTAGTAAAATAGTTTAAAACGAGATAATTGTATATTTTACTACCTACATTTTGTAAAACCATTTTGACACTAGTCATATTACAAAATAACTAAATACGAATGTAAAAAAAAATCTTCTCTGCTTGTAAATTGAAGTAATACAATAGGTGTATGCTTACCTTAACTTATAAACTGTAATTAATTAATTATTGTTGACAAATACCTACACCATATTTAATACGTTGACATTTGAATACTGCTGAGTTCGAGTCCTGTGTATGACCTGTAATTTTGTTATGGTTCGTAATTACTTCAAAATGTATGTTCACCACTATAAACAAAGTAACAATTTTATTTTATAGCATAGGTTGGATTATTTTCAAAAATTTTAATTTAATTTTACGTTAATTTAATTAGTTGTAGTTGAAGACTCTGCCTTGGCTGTGTATATTGCGATTCAAAAACTAAATAAAAGTAATTCAGAGACCTATACATCTGGCAAATAAACTGATAAACGTGTCCCAAAAAAGTTTATATGCAAAAAAAGTAGATGCTCGAACGACGTCTGTCTAATTATTCCATAACATCACACTTATCAGAAACATTACTTTGGTGCCACTCAAAATTGGCTAAAAAGAGCTTTTTCAGATAGTTGCAAAAACCGGAAACATTGCACGCCAGTTTAGTACTCCGCGGATAAAGGCGATACGGTTCTCGACAAGCATGTCAGTGTCCCCCTTATCGCTCCGCTCACCTGTTTGCATGCATCAGACGCGGAAAATAGCTTCAGTTTGACTGGCCTCTTCAGGAAAATTATCTTACGCACCGTACGTACATAAGTGTAATTCTTTATCTGATACAGCTGAAAGCTAATTGATAAACTTCTACTTTTAGGAAGAGACTGCGACTGGAGGCGGAACAAGGGCTACAAGTGCAACAACGTTTGGAAGTTGAATGTTTGGAAGCAGAACGACTGGAGGCTGGACATCTGGAAAATGGCAGAAGTCATCAGCAACACGTCACAAACGAAATGAGCGAGGCGTGCAACGAAGACGAGTAAGCATTCGTTTGCTACCACGTCTTCATGTCAAAGTAAATTCTGAGTAATTGAGTATTAAAAATTCAATACGTAGTCGATTTTTTTAAATAGTATATTCCTAAGCGTTTAGGTCTCCACAGGCTGTAACATACGCAGTCCTACAGCCGGTACCACCACAAGAACTGATTATTTCTTCCATATCTTCATGTGTGGGAGACGATGCATGTACATCTGTGACCTCAGAGCGCTGCATTGAAGAATTAATCGTGTTGCCCAGCAGAACAGACTCTCATGCGATGCAGTGTGCAAGAATGTCTGAAAATGCCATGAAAAAGACATGTACATTCAACTCTAAGTAGTCTGTTACTGCTTGGTAGGTGCCACAGTTCGTCTCTGCTGTGTTTGTCTGCCTAATAGACCGTTTTGGTTTCTAGGCTACATTTATGCTGTATTACATTTGTGACTTAGATGTTACACATATTAAGCATTTTTAACGCAATGGTAGAATGTGAAAATAATATCATACTTATTAATATTATACTTGAAATTCGTCTTTATGAAATCATCAAACTTAAGCTTGTATTTTAGGTGTCGCACAGTTATGCCCAGATAGGCTGAATACGACGGGAAGTAGCCGTAGCTGTTAGCTATTAGCTTTAGGAGTTTCTAAACATTTGATACTCGATTAGGCGCTCATTAACAGAGTGATTGCATGTGTAAAAATTGATAATTCTGGTCGGTGATAATTCAACAAGTCACAAAAACTTGCCATACAGCAAATATTTTTCTAAACTACCATTAAAAAACAAAGTGATTATATCGGAAAAAAAGACTGATCATATCAATGAGAAATATTTGTACCGAATGTTTCTAAAGATACGTTGTAATGTGGAAAGAGGAAATCATTACAGCCTCATTATTTTGGGTCACATTGGTAACGGATGGGAACTTATTTCACGCGGTATTTCCGTAACAGTATTTGGGACATTTCCCGACGTATTTTTTTGTTTCAATCAAGACAAACACTTGTTGATGTATATATTCACAGCACATGTATTTTCACGACAGAACTTCGATACTGTAATAACCTCTGTTTTTTTCTTCGATTATTTTCTGTGCGAAGATCAATGGAAAACCTCCACGGCTGTCGTTTGTTTGTTAAACTGTTAGTAATTTGTGTAATATATTTTCGTTCATTCTAATGGCTTCTTCATAGTGCTGCACTTTTCACAAATATGAGTATTCAATACTAAAGATGTTTACAATACATTGTGCACTGCCAACTGCAAAATAAAAATTTTTATTGTATTATTTTATTTTACTCAGATAATTTCCTACTTGCAGGTACCACATTCCTGTTCCAAACAACATAACAAGGTACCTGAGGGCGAATTTCATGAAGCAAGTAATGACTGCGAGGGAAATAATGAAATACAGGTTTCTGTTGATGAACCTCAAAAAGACATTACAAAAGTTTTCTTTCAAGAATCTGACGAAGAACCACTTCTAACCGAAAATGAATGTTCTTTTACTTCGAGATCAGATACCGTAGAAATTCCTGTTGATGTAGTTAGAATGGTAGAAGTACGACACTTCCTTAAAACAAATATGCTGAGTTCTCAAGTCACAATCCAGCCTTTGAATGTTCTTGGCATAATATGCATATTACTAAAGAAAACCAGAATGGTTTGTCCCCTACTTTTGTATTGTATTGAAATATGTGTAATCAAAATTCCTCTTTGCATACAGGGGATCCTGTTAAAGCCATGACACGTTTAGATGTAAATTCCACAGCTGTAGCTGGGACGATGAGTATTGGCAGAGGTTATTTGCATATTGAAGAGTAGTGTTCATCTATAGGTATTCCTGTAATGTCATCCAAAACTTATACCAGGCAGTGCGTGGGAAAAAGCTGCCCTACAAAAATGGCGAAGGCAATTAGGGAAGCGGCAGCTTTAGCAGTATAGAGAGAAGACGTGAGTGTAGATGCTACTCTTCTTCTGACTGTTGTAGTAGATGGTTGCTGGTCAAAACGTTCATACAGGTGTCAATGTAATGCTCTTTCTGGTGTTGCGGCAATAGTCGTATATTGTACTAAAAAGGTTCTGTTCATGGGTGTGAGAGTCAAATTTTGCTTTGTGTGTAGTCGAGGTCGAGATGGAGAGATTCCTGTCCACACATGGTACAAAAACTGGACTAGAAGCTCGGCAAGTATGGAGGCAAGCATTATTGTAGAGGGTTTTAAGCAAAGTGAACCTCTTTATGGAGTTATTTATAATAAGCTGATAGCAGATGGGGATAGCAATTGTTACACAAAATTACTAGGAGCTAGGCCCTACGCAAATATCACTGTAGAAAACATTGAACGCCGTAATCACCTCCTTAGGAATTACTGCAATAAATTAAAACTCCTGTCCGAACAGGCAAAACTCGCCAAACCAAAATTCGGTCGATTCCTGTCTGGCAAAATCCTGAAACTGAGAAGGGCCGTCACCCATGCTATAAAACAGAGGGAGGACGAAGAACAAGCAGATCTTGACAGGATTTCATCTCTCAAGAATGATATTTTTAATGGACCAAACCATGTGTTTGGTGATCATGCAAACTGTGCAATTTACTTTTGCACTGGAACAAAGAATTGTGAAAAAAATATTGTACCAGAACTGAAAGAATGTGGACTGTATGATAATATCATGAAGGCAGTAAATTATCTTGCTAATCATTCCAGAAGTTTCATTTATGATGTTGACAACAACACAGTTGAGCAAATTTAACGCCATTATAGCCAAATTTGTCGGAGGAAAGCACATCAATTATTGTTTAAAAAGGTCTTACCAAGGAAGATGTGCCGCAGTCGTTGTTGCACACAACACGAAGAAAACTCATTATCAACTACATGAAAAGTATGTGCGATAACCTTAGCCCAAACAAATATGTGAAACGTCTAGAAATGAAAAGGTTAGCCAACAGAAACCGATCAGTATTGACGGGGAAAAAAATGCAGGGAAGCAATAGACATCTCAGAAAATAAAGCCATCCGTTCGAACAACAGTGGCAAAGATTATGTTCCCAGTTGTGAAAAACCTGATTCGTCTCTTAAAGAGTTTGCTGAAGAACGTGAACATATGTTACAGTCCTATCAAAAATCCTAAGAAGAGCGCAAGGAAATTGAACGAGCTATGCTTCTTCAAGCAGGAAGTGGCCATAGTTGGAACTCAGAAGAAAATTGCTCACAGCTTCCAATTTCGGTAGAATATGTCGTCGACGTCCCACTACAAGCTGTAAAAATTTGGTCAGAAGCCTTATTTATTCAGGCAACATCCTAAATGTTTCATCACTTTCTCATGGCATAAATTAAGAATTGACAGCAATACAACAGCTTGAACGTCAAGAAAACCTTACCATAGTAAAATGTGACTTATTCATAGACTCAAATCTGCCATTCTTAGGAGCGAGTCCTGATGGTTTGATAGGAGACGATGGGTTGGTGGAAATAAAATTTCCACTTTCTGCTTCTCGAATAGATTCCAATGTAGCAGTATTCGAAGGCAAAATTAAATACCTAACATGCAACAAGCAGAAAACTGAAGTAATAGGAGTAAACAAAAAACATGCCTACTTCTATCAAGTGCAAGGCCAGATGCACATTTCGAAAAAGAAAGTACTGTCTTCTTACCGTGTGGACATCTGAGGGGCAGAAGATGAAAGTCATTACAATAGAAAAGGATGACCAGTTCTAGAAGAAAAAAATGGAGTCACATTTAACAACATTTTTTTTACGAGTGTATGCTTCCGGAGTTGATAGATCCACGTCACATCAGAAGTTTGGAAATACGAGAGCCAGACAGTTTAGTAGTTTCCGCAGAGAAGAAAAACGACGTCATTAACAGGAAACAGCAGATAAGCACGAAAGATTAAATACTATAATTTCGTCACAGCCTTCATGAGATATGTGACCAGTTGTTCAAGCACTTTCAACCTAAACATGGTAGTTGTAACTGAATGTAAGTTTTTCTCCATACATTTGAAGTATGATTACACATATTTTATTAGGCATTGCGAGGTGCTACTTTTAATCAACTCGTAGACATGTTTTGTGATTCGAAGTGTAGAGTAGTGTGGTGCCATATGACGCGTCTAAATTTCTGATACACTTCTCTTAAGATTGGAAAACTCGATAATCAAAAGGTATTTTGTTTTACAGATAGTATAATGCGTTGTGTTATTTAATATCTTACTTCTAAGATAATATATTTAATTGATCCCATTTGAAATAATTAAAAAAAAAATGTGTAACACGTACTTTTACACCACAGTGGGGTAAGAGTGCGTTTTAAGTGAGGTATGAGTGCACACTAACTTCAAATTCCACAATCAAAGACATGGTTTCTACCCCGGGGCAAGGCTTGGGTTTTCAGCTTTACCACACACTGTTTGTTTGTATCCCACTTTGTAGTAGTTAACGTGACAGCCATCGAGTTTTTGCGTCTCATATCTGCATAGGCCTACATAAATCTGGAGGTGTGTCCAGACATGTTTGTCCAAAATGTTTCATCCTTACACTAACACTTCAACCAAGAAAACTAAATAGGTCCTTTGAAAAGTAAAAGTGTGTGTATGTATATATATATGTATATGTATATGTATATATATATGTATATATATATATATATATATAGTTATCTAAAACTAGTAGTGGTGAATTTTCGTTAAACGCGTGTTCATTTTTCTAAAATGCTTTAACCAATCTCCGAATAAATATGAATTTATATAATCATGCCTGAACGTAACATTGACTTCAAAGACCTGAAATAATAAACACAAAAAGAAACTTATTTATTACAAAAAACCAGTGGCTGAAAAAAAGGTCACAGCAGAATACCTAGTACCGAAACTACAAGTGCCACTATTTTTATTTAAATGGTATCTAATTTAAAACAATGTCAAACATTGTAAATTTGCAACACAATATTTGCTTAGATTGCAACAAAGTTTAAGTTTTAATAGTCGGCTTGAACACGAATTTTTTTTATTTTCCAGAAAAACAATGAGATACAAACAATAGACCCGCAGCTGTTATTTTTTTAATTGCCGAGGGACTCCGCACATCTTCTATGATTTTGTCTAATGGTATTACATTTTTTCATGGCAATATTTCTTGGTTAAAGTAAGAAACTTGTGTGAGGCAATTTTATTTGTCTTTTGCAATCTGGAGTTTTGAATGCCCATGCTCTAGCCTGTCATCTGCATCCCTGCAGCGCTTATCTTTCGTTTACTTTTCCTTCTGCGTGCCTACGCACAGCTAAAAGGCAATAACATATAGCAAAGCAAAAACCTTTTACGTGTATACTCCATCTATTGAAGCCAAAATAATTCTAAAATATATTTGTGTGTTTGCATTGACGATGTAACACTAGATAATAAACGAAGTACCACATTGTTTCAAGGTACTTAATCACAGAAAAAATTGTAGCAACTGCTATAAAGATTTCCTTTAGTTTGATAAGGAAATTGTGGCGTTAAAAATGTATTTCGAGGCAGAAATACATAGTACTGTGCACGTTTGCCCTTCAAGTAGTTTTACAGTTCATCAACGGATAACAACACAATACAGAAACTGTTTGCTGCGGTCTTCTCATATACAATCAAATAAATCCGCTAAATTAAAATTATATTCTTACATTTGTATTTTCCAGATTCTAGCATAAGTTCGCAAAGCACAAAATCACATTAAAATCCCTTGAACCAGTATAATACTCATTATGAAGCTAACAGTTCGCGCACTTCAATATAACATATTAAAAATACGCCAACTAACTTCGGCCATGAAGTCGCCGTCCAATAATACAACACGATCAACCGCTGAAAATGGTTTACCGAGGAACACCAAGTGTCCTCTCTTATCGTCCACCACCCCATTCTAGTTCCATCAAGGTAATGGGGCGTTTTACATTTGTTATTGTAATGTTTTTACAGACATTTGATTCGTGTGCTAAGCATAAAACTTACTTCCAATTTGTGTATTTTTGTGCTCTTTGTGTATTTCATTGCAGTATTGTTTAAACACATACGTATTGTTGATTTCCTTAAAAAATCTTTTTTTGAAATGTTTTGTGGTTTGTAGCTGTACCTGTAGGTACAGATTGTCTGTTTGTATACAGCATTATGTATTTACCAACGTGAAGAGTATTTGTGTAAATGGAGGAGTTTAAAATGTATCTTAGTAATAAATAGCTGCTTAAAGCTGTTAGAAATAACTTCAAAATTACTTCTTTTTTTTGTATGGAATTGGTATTATTAATTGATAAACAGTGAATATTCTGCGTTGTGTGTATAACAGGTCGCTGTAAGGAAACAGTTCGCTGTAGGAAAACAGTTTTATTACAGCAATATCAATATTATGTAAATCGTATTGTTTTAATAGGCACACTTTTACTTTCTGGTTTTGTAATTTTAAATACTTAAATTGATTTCGCGTAGGTTACCTGTGCAAAGCAGTCAATAACCATAAGGTCTCTATTATATACTATCTCTATTGAATACCAAATAGCATTTATGTACAAGTAACCCTTAAAAATTTATCAAATAGGCTATAGATTTAAACGTTAATGGTTTAAAAAAATTACGGGTGAGTTATTTGAAAGGATTCGTGCTAAACCGATCAGTTGTAAGATATAACATATTTGTTGCTATTACAGTAAAATAATTATTCAAAGTCTAGTTAACGTGGAATATTTAAGACAAAATATTGCAATTAAGCACGGCTACTGCAGAACATATTTCCTCTAGGAAAAAAAGGAAATTAAAATATTGCTTTCGAAACATTCCAATGCCCTACTTTGAGAACTAAACACACAATGCACTATCGCGCGCGACACAATAGGGCGCTTTATTCAACTTTCATAACTATAACACACCATTTGCCCAAAACTATTGCACATGGCGTATTTTTTTTTGTGAAAGAAGCGCATTATTCTGGGTAAGTTTTGATGTACGCCGTAAGTTTTATAAATATAAGAAATATTGGTAGATTTTATTTTAATAACATCGTGGGAGTCACCTTAGACTTTTAATACTTTTACTTAAGCACGATTGCCACACACAACAAACACAAGCATTGTCATACTCTACAGTTAACAAGATCAAATTTTCAAGAATTAATTTTTGTTAGTTATTCACAAATGGCAGTTTTAGTAAATGCGCGTAACGCGCTGTAGGGCAAAAAGCCTCGGCCGTCACACGGTCGCAACTCGGATGGCGAGAAGCGCTGTAACAGCCCTACCCCCTCGACATACCGGGCTAGCTTCTTTCAGACAAGAACATTCCTCTTGGGGTGGCGAGCGCACAATGAGGGAGGGGAAGGCACAAGGGCGACGGCGCGCAATCCACCGCTGGACCTTGCACTAGGCACTTCACTGTTATTAGCCGCGCTCCCGACCCTAGGCCACGCCTTTCGGACTGCTCGAACACGTGGCAATGAGGGCTCACCTCACGGAAACCCTAGACCCATAAGCTTCTTAACAAATTGTCATGTACGTCGCGGTATGAAACCCACCTTAGACTTCAAACAAATCCAGGATGCCAGGGATTGCGTCAAAAGACTGCAACACGACAACACTCCCCCACCACTCTGAAGCGGAAGGAGGCCAGTTGACTAACGCAAAACACGGGATTGATATAGGCCGGCGCGAAGCGAGGGTCGGGACCTTTTCCACGACAGCGGCCAAAGACGTCGAAAGGAGCTTCCACGTCGGGACGTCGGGAAGCCAGGAGCTCGCTACCTTGGGTGTGTCGCGCGTCGTGATCCGAGCGAGCCAGATACATCCTCCGGCCTCAAAATTCAGGTGGGGACTGTCATTAGCTTGAGTCAAGAAGCTGTCATTGCTAGCCGATTAAATATAAATTTAATATCATTTAGTAGCGCTCCGCGTCAATTAAGTCACACAATTAATTGGAATACTGTATGTAAATTATTGTGTTACAACACGGATTAAATCAGTGTATTTTACGACTTGTCTACCACTTAATATTAGCGTAGTAGCTACACCCCCAAACTATATGTACGGCGCAATGCAGAGCACAATAGCAACCAATACAAAGGTCACGTGAACGAAGGTACATTGCAGTGAATTTCGAACGCTAGAATGCGCACGCGAGCTGCGCAGGAACCAATCTTCGTGTTCCAGCACTACGCTGGACTGCTTTTCTTCCGATAGTGGATAGGATTTGAGGTGAGAGAACTTGAGTGCTTTGAAAGGTTTGTGCATTTCCTCTGACCTGGGTTCAACGCAAATAGAATACGTTCAAGACGGTCAAAGAATTTTATTCGTGTCAAAGGTTGAGTCTATTGAAAATTCAAATGTAAACAAACACGTTCATCGCTGCCGATCACGTGACTGACAGTTATATTGGCCACTGTCTGAGCCCGCTTTGATTTCGGCGAGGTAGCACCCGAGTTCCGCACGTGGGGAATATGGTGGAAGTTGGCAATGGCCAGCGGGTTTTATAGGGGTATTCCCACTTTTTTCACCCCCGCCTTCCGTCTGCAGTGGCCGAGCGGTTAGCCCGCTCACCTCCCACCAAGGCGAACAGAGTTCTATCCCCGGCCGTTGGTCAGCGGGTTTTCTCGGGGATCTCTCGTTTCCCCAGCCCTTTTATTCCGGTGCTGCTCCATACTCACCTCATTCACCCTCATCGACTCTCAAGACCTCGCTTTTAAGAGCCGCCCATATCTCTTCACTCACTCACCCCATATACATTTGATCCGGCCTTTGGGGGCACTGATCACCGCCTTTTGGAATTCTTTGTTCGCTGTAACCTGACACTGCATACATGGTATTAAGGTCTACTGGCTGGCAAACCAAAGGGCATTTACTTGCGCACTTTCCGAAGTCGGTATTGTTTCAGCGCTGTTCCTATCATCATGTGTGCAACTGCCTGCACGAACCAATCACGTTATTTACGTCCGGCAGTCGCTAGTTGGGACGTAATAAAGGCAGCAGATGTGTAACAATTTGAGAATTTTCACAAGTTATTATACTCTGTCGTGATAGAAATGTTAATACGCCTTCTAGAATATATGCTGTAGCAAAGATAAAATCTGTGAATACACTGCAAAACGGTAACAATGAGCGCAGTACAAAGGCAAAGCCGTCTGTTGTAAATATGAATGGTAAACAGTTTCAGGCACAAAGTTAAATACAATTTTTCTCCGATTGCAATGGGAGATATATTGCCTTGAAAGTAAATGAGGCACTCGCAAATTATGTGGGCTGTTTAGGAGTTGTAATGCCAAATACAAAGTTCAATGTACATATTGCGTCTGTAGGGGAAAAAAACCACTGACGCGAACAATAATATGTTAATCATATTTGCTGGCATGTACCATAAACGAGTCAAAAAGTGTGATACGGTGTTTCAAGTCAATGCCACCAATCACAACCAACACCAGGGTCTTCGTTGCAATATTGTCAAGTTGACAACAGCACAAAGTTATTTCAGCTTTAGATACAAAGGTGTATGGCCCGTATAATGAGTTTTTACAACGTGGTGCCGCCAGTCATTCAATTTCTTACCGGGATGGAAAATGGCTCCAACTCAATAATTTATCTTTCTTTTTTTTTTATGCGGAGGATGCTATACTGTGTGATATTTTTCAGCTTTTGATAATATAAATTTTGTAATGAAAAGTTTTGATTAGAATTGTGATATACATTTTTATAACACTACATGTAAGGACGACAAACATCTACCAAGCAATATATTATGTTTATACCAAAAATATGCTCGCTATTCTGGCATTAAGCTTTATAATTATTTGACAAGTTACCGAAAAAATAATGCAACACAAATACTAAGTTATTCGGAAATAAATTAATTAAAAGATTACATTTTATCTAGCTCATTTTATACTATTAATAAATATTACGCTAATGAACGATTTATTTGCTATGAACTGTAAAGTTGTGAGTTATTTCATGTAGTTTTTATTTCTGTGCTTACTTATATCACATGTATATTGTTATTTCATGTGGAATTCTTGTATAAGTTTGTGTTCCATGTATATGCTGAAGTAACATTTCACGGACATGGAAAATGCCAGTAGCTACCATAAAAAAGTGAACATGTTCGTATTGGAAACGAAGGAATAACAAATAAAATAATAAATGAATTATATGAATCTACGATTTTATGTAAAATACATTTTTCTAAGTATACCTTAAAAAATCAATTAAGGCATAGCCTTTCAGCTACCGTTGTTAAATATTTTGTCTGCATTTTCGTTTATTTTATTTGTGCGTCTCGAAAACACTACAATTGTGGTTTTGACATGTAACGATGCAAAACAATGCAATCTATTTTTGATGCTAGGAATGCGTACTTATAGGCTGTTCACTGTAAAATGAGCACTTCTGATAGCCCTGCTTAATATCTACTTGTATGCCCGTTGTGTATTCTTCCGCTTTGTGTAAAATTAACACTTCCATGAGCCTTATCACTTAAGCCGTGAGTCGGTCGAGTGATAACTGTGAAATAATTTTAAAAGTACATATTTTACAAATCTGCTCATTTTTACACTTCGCTGGCATGAAAAAAAAAAACAAAGCGAAAGAAATAATTTATCACAAATGGTTGCCTAACACTTTTATTCAACATTAAGATATGTAACTAGTTTCCTCCAACGTTACCAATTTTACTGGGCGCATGTCATGTCACGCAGTGCGCCCGTTAAAATATATGCATGTGGGAGCCATGACTTTTTTCGAAAGTTGATTTTTGATAGCCAGTGCTCTAGTCGTCATACAAGTCTCATTGTAAGCAGTTGTATTTCTTAGAATTTTTAAAAACAATGGGATATTTTTATGTTAATCTTTTTTCAAGATATAAATGGAAGTTGATTGTCAAGTTAGCTGTAACTAGCCCTCTTTTTACGATGTTTATTCTTCTGTAAAACAATATTTAAAACTATAGCGACAATACTGTACATTTTCTATACAGATTGCTGTATTAAAACACTATGGTCGCCAGATACAATTCTGTGGAAACCAAGCACACGCGACGAAGCTATGCTATTTTATATTTGCTATAGCTGGAGCATAGTTTCCTTATATGCCACGTAAAAATTTATTTTATATGGGTACCATATATTGTTCAACTTGTTGACATTATCTGCAACTACCTTTTCCTCAAATAAAATTTTCTAGATCAGATGGTTTTTTTTTTAAATTGACACGTCAAAATCAATATTTTACTGTTTCTGTAACGAGCAAATACAATAAACCAAACTTTTCCGCAGAAAATTTAAAAAATCTAATTGAAAGACCTTGTTTTAATTCATTTAAAAGTATGCTTAGAAAAAGTTATTTTCCATAAATTGAGTGACAGCTACAAATCAAACATATGCAAGAATTGCCTTATTTTCTGCAATGTTTCGAAATTGCAAAGAAATTTCCTTGTGCAATAGTATAGACGTCTTCAAGACGTTCTTGGCATCTTCTTTCAATGTAAATTATCTCATTTCTGTACGTAAGATGTTTTTAATTATTTGTACATATCTTAAGCAGTAAAATTGTGATTTTGGCACGTATTTTTGTGATAACTATAAGCTATTTTTTTGGGGAGGAAAGAGAATTCACTGATGTCAAAAAGTTGTACAGTATATGCTACAAATATAAGATAACACATTCTTCCGTGGCCAACGTCCTTAAGGCCCCTGCCTACCTGGAACTTTTTTTTCCGCGTTTGAGGCCGAGAAGCGCGGGGGCGATAAGGACGACAATGCCATGCGCACCAAGCGCAAGGCTCTCAACTGGCGCACAGTGTTCCAGTCGCACTGCGTGTGTCTATGGGACTTTCAGCGGTGACCCTATTATTTTATTGGTGGAAAGTCTGTGGGGAAGGTTCAATGCAGGGCCTTTGAGTAGTTATGTATCTGATGTGTATATTTTGAGCCACAGCGCTTTGATAAAGCCGTTTTTAACCGTTTCTGAGAACTCTGAAATGGCGTCTCTAGCATGCGTGACATTCTGAAAGTACTCAGCCCTCGTCTGAAGCGTGTGTTCTTTTCGTAGCACAGCAAATTGGGCGCACGTTTAATAGTTTACGTGGATAAACGTGTGTTTCAAACACATTGAAACGCAGTTGAACTGCGCAAGGCAGGCGGGAGCCTTAATAGGCTGCATTACCTCTTATAAGAAAATTATTCGTTTTTGTGTCATAAAATAAGAGTCAAGAGTCATTACTTAAAATGTTCCTTTGTAGAAGCATTACATTTCATAGTTCTGTGCAAACATTTGTACCAGATTGTTAATAGATGTTGCGTGGTTGTTAGTAAAAGGTGAGAATGAATTTATATATAAATTTTTCTATTAAGTAAATCGTTGCGTAAATATGTGTAAATAATTCATATATTATATCCGTAATGATAGGTAAGGTAAACAGTAAGCCGCCTGGGTAGGCCGCCGTGCAAAGCTCCAGCAGAAACCTTTTTACTAAAAAACCATCTAACGTGTCTGAGTGAGCTCTGCTTGCCAATAACATTTAAGAAACTTTACGCGTCTATATACGTTTTTCAGTTCCTCCAATTCTCTCTCCAGCATGTTTATGTGATAGTGAAAATGGCTCAAACGTGTGTTCTCGCAGTCACTTTTAGGTATGAACGTTCCGGTACAAAACATTTAAAGAACGGAATAGGAAAGTGCATCAAACCTTTATTTTTATTATTACGTCATAAACTGGCAGCGTCTCCCCTGAAAGTCTCATAGAGGCGCGTCATCGACGGCAGGACTGCACGCCAGTTCATTTCTTTGCGTGTAGAGGCGACGAGAAGAGTTGATGTGAATGTCTCGGTCGCCCCAAGCGCTCGCACGATTTTTGGCTTCGGACGTGCACAATTCCTTCAACCAGGCGGCCACCTTAAGAGTGGGAGGGACCCCGGCGTTTTTTGTGAAATAGTTGTTTGCGCGAATACGCGTACCTAGGTAAATAAATGTTCTGCAAATACGACTTTTGTCAGAAAAGATTAAAAAACATTATCTATGACTCTATTTTTTTTTCATATTAATTTATTTAATGGTCAAATATCGCATTTTTAAAGTTTGCCTATGCAGTTTCCTTAAGCGAAAAGAAAAAGTACATAGATCAGGCGTAGTTTAATCTGTGGTCTTTCATCGCGTGTAATAAAACCCCACTGTTACAGATCTAATTTGCACAGTACAGCGTCACGACTGGAACACTGCACGCCTTGCGCATAGGAGCGATGAGGCGCTAGGCGCGCGTGTTAGTTGTCGCCCGTATCGCTCCCCGCCTCTTGACCATGGTCGCGGGGTTCCCACCCCTCTCTTTAGGCCGGACGTGACCTTGAGGTACGTAAGACTATCTGCCTGACTAGTCCTTCACTTCTGGCGCCGCCCGCAGCGAAGAACGGCTCTTGTACCCTCCGCGGCGCGCTACGCAGTCTGCTACAGCGAGCATATACACTTGTCTATAAGCTGTTCACGATAAAGTGAGCACTTTTTAAGGACCTCACAACCTGTATTAACCACTAATAAATATGTGTTATTGTAGCTTCCGACATTAACTTTTGAGAGGGGTGAAAGTATACACCTATTTATTAGTCACGTGACAGTGCTGATATTAAAAATTGACTTAAATATAAGAACTGGCTTAAAAGAAAAATTTGGAGAGGCCTTAAAAAAGTGTTCACTTTACCATGAAAGGCTTATAGCTCACATCATCGACAATGCATGGCCGGCCATACGACATTGTAACGCTCACATCACCACCAACATCGTAAAACAGAATTTTGGATTTATATAGATCATTGTACTTCAGTCTCTACTATTGACTCAATATAACTATATTTTAATTTTTATTCCGTTGAAAAATATTCATAAAACGATGAGCAGTTTATTTGCATTATATCAATAAATTCAAATAATTTTCCTATTTTATATTGCCGATATTGCACGGGGCAATCAAAGAAAATAGAATCGTAAGAAAATTAAGCGTTCTGTTTACTTCTATGCAGTGTCTAGGGGTTGGCCTGCTACACCAGCGAGGCGGGGCTCATCAGCTGGTGACGGCGGGGCCTAGATGGAGGATCGAGTACTCGCACCCGCGGGGGGGAGGGGCAACTCGTTTAAATATTGTCCGTGGCGGCGGCGCGGCGAATGGTCTGGCGGGCGGGCGCAGGCCATCAATACGGGGTCAAGGCGGCCGCGCGTGCGCCGTGCACCATAGGCGGCACCCGTGCAAGCACGCAATACCTGCACCGCACTCACCTGCACTCCAGGGCCGCCGCGCCGTCTCTATACTAGACGTGGGCGAAACGAGTCATTTTATTGATTCGAAACATTTGGATCAACTCTGTTAGATGAGTCGACTCACTGATTCAACTCTCAAGATTCGAGACATCTCGAGGGCTCTGAACTGTATTGAATCAACAACACTGGCTGTTTCAACTCGAAACAGTAGGTTCGGCTTACAGAGAATCGTTGATCGTTGTCGAAAAGCTGTGCTGCAGTGACATGTGATAGGCGAGATGCTCAAGTCGTAAATGTCTTGTCAGATTAGAAGTAGAAGATTCCTTATTGCCTAATACAGCAGAACACATGTTGCATTTAACTTTTTGTGTCCCAGTCTTTGTAAAGTAATCCCACACCGGGGTTCTCAAAGACATGTTCAATAGCAATAAAAATATAAAAATGAGCACGTAAACTGTACCAATAACCACTGCAATACAACGACGATACACACGAGAGTTAAAAACTATTCACGACTCAGTGTCTGACACATCACCGCCATCAAACCATTGATAATGAACCGAAAAACCTTTGGCTCGTTTCAAAACTTACGGGACAGATCGCGAAAGTATCGGGTCACTGGCAGACGAATGTATTCTTTCATGTTGGTGAGTCGACTCAGTGTTTCGATTCACTCACTCAGTGCCCGACTGAGTGATTACAGCTCTCTTAGTGGAAGCGATCGGAAAACTATCCCGCCATTTTCATTTCAGTCAAAACATTGCCAGCTGATGATTATTGTCATGTTGATACCGTGAATGAGACGTGATAAGTTTTTGAATATTAATACACTGTTACAAGTGTTTCGTTAACAGCTGCGTGTAAAGTGGCGTTGCTCTGAGTGTGTGCGTAATTTCAAATATTTTATGTGCATTATTTATACGTTTTTAACTGTGAACTGTTTTATGACGAAGTTAATTATTTACATCCACGTCTGTTTATTTATCGCAACGTTGTACCTTTGCCCTAGGTGTTTGAAACACAGTCGTGTCACGAAATTTGCCACAATCCCGACGAAATACTAAGCCCAGCCCGATAAATTTCAATAAACCTAATAAACAGTAAGTAGCAATACATAGAAATATGAGCGGAATAGAAGTTATCGTAGGCTTATTTGTGTGCATGTTCACCGCTATCTTTTAAAGTTTGTATGACAACAAATAAGCAACACGAGTTGCGTGCTTGAATTTAGTGTCTTCTTCGTTTGACTGGTTGCTCCTTCGTTTTAATATTTATTCCAACTGAGGCCGTCCTTTTGAAGAAATAACCCAACACATATCAATAACAAAAATAAATAAACACTGCAGTTCTTTACCTCGCAATTGTAACAGTGTTAAACACAATCGGTCCAAAATATTGATGTGCATTACGTGTAATGTCGTGGAAAACAAATATATTAATTAAAAATAACTGTAACAACTATCGTCAATTCAGGCATTTTTAAAACGTCATAAAGCTGACCTAAATAATGTCAGAGGCCTAGAATTGTGAATATTCGTACGGAATGGTTTTTAAAATAGGCCTATGACAATTTTTTGATCAAGGAAATTGTGGGGTAAAACGAGTGGAAAATATATACTTCATAATAATATTTACACATAGAAATACATGAATTGCCTAAAAGACATAACCAAACAAATACTAACACCTAAACTGATAGTGAGGAGGACAATGAAGATCAGGGAAATTGGGGAGTGAAAAAATACAAAATATGTACATTTTCACTATAAACTTTCACCCCTCAATTTTCCTACAGTTTATAGCCCTCCCCATCAGGTGAAATATTGATGCACCTTATAAAATATGTGTTCCGTATTAATAATGAGTGGATTTATACAACTTTCCGGGTCCCCCCCCCCCCCAAAAAAAAAACCCCTCTGCTTTACATTACCTCAACGATATGTTTACATTTACCGGAACCTGCTTTCCGTGAGCACATACAAAATAATAATTTCCACGTCTGTCTCAATACACAAAAATAATGATTTTGATTACGAGTTCAATCCACCAACTTTGTGGTTTGATGCCAGACTGCTGTACTGTATAGATTATTTGCATTGCAATTTCGATCCGAAATACTACAGCCCATTGCACCTTTAATATTTCCGAGCATTCAATTAAATGGATACATAAATCGCTTACATGTGCCCATGCATAGGCTTATATACTGCAATCTCAAACACGCAGACTGTTTTGCTATTAACACAATTCTTCACAAAAATAACATTCACACAACACTATACAACTTCCCACCGGTTTTTATGCCATATTTAACCTTGCAAAGCAAAATCCGCGAATTACACTTTATTTCCAGTCAACAAGAGCATGAAAATGTCCAATTGTATTTTATTTGTATACGTATGAGTGATATTCCTCACTGCTACACCCTACCACGGACCTTTGTTTTGAATGAAATTAAAATGACGGACATATGTTCAAGTGGCCTCAGTCTAGAAACGTTTACGCCACTCTATGTTTACTATATAGCTCGTTGGTTGTTTCCTATATATGTCATGTATCACAAGCGTTTTTTATTTATGATAACATAACAATACCATATATTTCGGCTAAAGTTAACTTAAGCTTATATTGTATTTATAAATTATATTTAATTTATAATTAGTATGAATAAAAACAGAGAGTAAATAGGTGTGTTGGTAATGCACAGTAGAGGCTGTTAACAATAAAATGAGCGCTTTTGGAAGCCCTGCTTAAAATCAACTTATAAGCGCGTTATGTATTCTTCCGCCTTACGTAAAATTAACATTGCCATGGGCCTCGTGACATTATTCATGCGTCGGTCAGGTGAAACACTGAAATTATTAGAAAATTAATTATTTTACAAATCTTGTAATTTTTACTCTCCGGTGCATTAAAAAAAACAGAAAGCGAAAAAAGTTATTTAAGTTATCACAAATTGACACCTAACACTTTTTATTCGACGTTAATATAAGGAACTACTTCCCCTCCATCGTTACCAACTTTATCAGTACGCCCGTTGAAATATACGCACGCAGGGGCAGTGACTTTTTTATAAGGTTGATTTCAAAAGTGTTCACTTTATCGTGAACAGTCGTTAACAAATAGTCCTTGTGCAAAATAATATCAAACATGAATGCGGTGCGTTGTCCATTTGGTGGAATTCTCCAGACCTGGTTAAGCTTTGTTTGCATGAGGCGGAGGAATACCCTGAAAGTATAACCTTAACAGGGATTCAGAAAATTTGGAAGTAACCGTGAATGGACTATAGTCCAAAGTCGGGAAGCGGAGAATGGCTATTGCGCAACTCAGGCGTGCACTCTACCCCATACCCCCTCTACCATCTTTCACCGCCAGCCAGACACGCGTTTATTTACGAAACGCGGCGGGGAAGCTATGACGTAGCGATCTTATTTTTAGGCCGTCGAAAAGAAGGAAGATTTGATTGGAGGTTAGGGTAGTAGGTAAGAGCCTGTTGCGTCACTAAAGTTGATCGCTCGATCCGAGATCATGTCCGAATTTGATCTGAAATCGTCACAGAATACGCTCGCGCCATTTGAGTTCAGCGCGTGACTGGAGATCGAGATCAACGTCATCATGAACCGCCGAATATGGTGGTTAGAAGAAACGTCCAAGTTCGTGGTAGTGTCTGAAGTAGGTACTATTTATTTACCAGAAAGTAACGTCGTAATATTTTAACTGTTTATATATGGGTTTGGTTGTTGTTTAATATGTTAAAATATAAATGAGACAAATGACAAGAGCTTAAAATTTTATACATTTATTTAATTTGAAAAGTGGGGAATATCATAAACTAGCTTCGTTTCCGTACGATCCACGCCGAAAAATGAATCTCACGGAAAAATCTTACTCGCACAAGTAGATTTCGCTGACAAATGTAGTTTGAAAATACACCGACAAATAGTCCTAACGTTAAAATATTTTGGAAATATAAAACAGCATTATATATACTTAAAAATTACTCAGTATAATCGGCACAACTAAACTGCATAAAAGAGATAAAACACTGCAACATCTAATGCTTTAACCACTGCTTGCTTGAAATTATTTCTAACCCCCCCCCCCCCCCTTTTTTTTCTACTGGCGATATTTTGTAATGCATTTATTAATCAGATAATACCGTAACAATATACAAGTCAAAAAATAATGCCCACACAGACTTACTAATTTTCTCCCCAACTTAATAAACAGATTCATCACGACGTCACGAAATGCGAGCCAATCACAAGCCGTGTTTCATCGCAATCCTAGTTCACACATTTGTTCTGAACGGAGATCAGACTACCTACAATCGAAAATCGACCAGCTGCGTTGATGCTAAACTTGTACACTAGAACTCGGGACAGCTGTGAGTACAGGACCACTGACCCATGTTACCGGCCCACTTAACTTAATCATATTTGATTGGCACGTACTTTCAGATGCCGTTGATATAAATGTATGCTTCCAGGGGAAAAAATCACACGTGGTTTCATTACTTCTGTCCATACACGTGTTACGAAGTCACTTTGGGGCAAATTACTTGCCCCCGTACGTAATTTCATTTGGTGAAAATCGCATTTCGTGATCTGCAACCGCTAGGGAAATTTTGGGCGTGTCCACGTAAGAAGGAACACGCTGTAGTTCGGAATTTCCGGTAATATGCGTACAGTGGCTCAAAAAAGTATGCGTCTTTCCACGGACTTAATTATTTTTTGGCACTTATACAAAACATGCGTAATATAAATACATTTTTATACTGAAGGAACAATAGTACGTAAACAGAAAGAAAGTACGCCTACACATTATTTCACTCCATACAGTACATAGAAAGATTCCTAAGAGTGTATTTTATTTGCCTTAATACCCGGTGGGTCCCCTTTCTTCTTTATGAGCTCCTATAACCTTCACAACCATACTGGGATTGATTCGACCAGTTTTCGGTTGTTTCTGCTGATATCTTCCTCCACTCATCTAATATCCTTCCCGAGATCACACTTGTTCACGATGGTGTGCATTTGTATTCTTTCTTCTAGAATATGGCACAAAAGCATGCCTATGACTATGAAAAGTTCGGCCTCGTCCGAACAGTTTGAAACCCAGACGACGTCGAACACCGATAAGTTCAGGCACACACGCATGAAACAGCTATTATTAGTGCTCTCTCGGGACTGAGAGAAAGCTCTGGTCTGAAGAAAATCGACAAACGGACATAAAAAAAATAATAATAATAATAACTTATTGCTTAGTACCTAACATCTGTCACTTCATCTATGAAAGATTTTACCGGGACGTCATTCAAACTAAATAAATCGCGCAGTAGTTATTGGGAAGGGGGACGATTTGAAAATCAGATCATTGTCGGAAAAGAAGACGATTTCACCCCTTTTGCATAAATTCTTCGTTTTCACGTCATGATTTCAGATTTATAGTAATTACTGACAACGTACGATTAAAGAAAATTTGCATTTAACGAGTTGTTTAATATTTTTGTGCTGAGAGTTAATTGCGAGTTATCCGCTGGTTGTAAAAAGTCGGGAACAAGTTCTCGCCTTTTTGCAAGCAGGAAATAACACGCAGTGCAAATCGGACACAAAAGTATTAAACAAGTAGTAAATTGTAAATTTTCTATAATCAAGTATTTTCAATAATACCGCTGAAACTGAAATTATGACACCAAAACACAGGATTTCTGCAAAAGGTGTGAGGCCGAGCCTAATGGCGTATTCCAAATGACTGCCCTGAGAGTGCACTCGGTGCGCTCTGAAAACTGAAAAAGTGCATGTGTCACGCGATTGTTATAGAAATGAGTGTATATTATGTATGCACTGACAACTGGAACACGCCGGGAAAACAGTGCAAAACATTTGCGACAGCATATCTTTTGGAGAAAATGCTTTCAAAACGATGTTGATAAAATCATTTAAATTTAAATTTATGAAATTCGGTACCGATAATTTTCTCCGATTTCACTTTTTTAACTCGTCGGGAAATGTATTGAGTCACTGGGTGAAATTAACCTCATCGTCGCAGTAATTACAAATAATATCATCAATATGCCAAGAGCATATTTGTACCATATTAACTATAATTAGGGACACCCGAATTACGCGAAAAGATTTTCGCACAAGCAAGATCTCAATACCAGCAGTATTTTTTGCTTATTGGCGGCGGGTGTTTGTGGAAATGAATGTTCTTACTTGACTGGCCAATCAGAATTAGGTTACTCCGATACTGTACGTCTGTGATTCGCGGACAGACACCTAAGACGCGTAACACCTACATCTGCCAATCGCTGAAGTGTATCTCAGCTAGTCTTATGAAACACAACTGGTCGTGAAATCTTTTCGCGAAATTCGGGTGTCCCTAACTATTACGTGTTATTCAGTTGCCGAAATGTTGTGTGTTGTAGAATTCCCAACATCGCAATAATTTTCGTCCGGGAACACGCGGCACTCGGCAAGTGCACCCGCACGGAGTGTGGTCCAGAGCAGTATTAGGAATACGCTACAAGTGTACGCCGCACAGTGCCTCGAAGCTCTGCAAAGGATCGCCTTACATACAGTACCTGCGCATCCGAACTTTGAACGCCGATAAGCAACGCGTCGCAGGACACAACTTTAAAATTCCTGATTCACCAAAGTCTCTCTGAACTTATCGCAGATGCCAGCCACAATGATCAGATTTCCGCTGTAATCGGAATCCGAAAGGGCTTATTAACGTCCCCCGGTGTTTTGCCTGAAGACGTATCAGGAGACGACTTACAAACTAACTAATGTGCTAACGTAAACTAACACCCATGCCTGGCCTAGGATTCGAACACAGAACCTCCCGTATCCCAGACCGGTGACGCACCAACAAACTACGCCATGGAAGATCGGCTCAGATTTCCTTGTAGCACGATTAAAACTGCTTTTTGTTCACGGTATAGCAGTATCCCGTGCTCCTTGATTGGGTTTGTTAACGGCCTCGCTTTATTCCGGCGAACTAACCCTGGGCAGAGAGCGTAGGGCGGGCAGTTAACTTGCTAACCTAGAAACATGGCTACATAATAACGCGATACATAATTTAATTACCATCAGGTTTTTGGCAGTGCTGCTGGCACTAACATTTTCGTTAACGCTGGCTCCGAATCATGAACACATACATATTCTTTCCGATATCCGCGATATTTACTCAGAGGTACCAGTACAAAAAAATTAAGGTTATAAACCATTTATTATAAAGAACTCCCCAGTATTTTACTTCGATGTAGTTTTCACGTGTAACTGCTTCTAAGCTCTCGCTACACGGGTCAGATTTCGGGCGTTTCTTCAATTCGCATGCACGTAAACTTGAATGGAAATTATTATATGCATGTATAACTGTAGTAAATGCATTATTTATTTCCGTCATAGACAAGTATATAGCATAATTCTAGGCGTTCTAATCAACACTTTTTTTTATGAAACTGTACTAGTATCATTATAACATTATGTTGGAAATTGCGTAAAACATGATGACCAACAAAAAGCAGTGTTGGGAATTGCAAAATGAATATTTTGAGTGACGAAGCGGTACCCTTTTCGTCTTGAAAATGCTATTAGTCCCTACTATTTATCGTGCACGGAGTTTGATTAGTGTAAGGGACATTTAAAGTGCTACAGATTGGAACCGTACATGTAGATACAATGTAACTGAGTAATATATATAAATTCAGCATGGTATGTGCCACATACCATGTTTTACACTAATTGTGTCGCAAGTACTATGTATGTTAAGTGGTAGACACGATACAAGGTAGTATCAGATTTATAAGCATACAAATATTAATAAAAAATCGTTTGCGTCGAGCATTATTTTTCAGATACATAAACGTTTACTTACGTATGCAGTGTACATCCACACTTTTCACGGAACCGACATTATAACTAAAAAAAAATGATTAGTCGGTAATTGTGAGGATGAGGAGCCGATGCGAACTTGTTTTGACCTGATGGTATTTCCGTGTATATTAAATGATGCTTTATTATTCCCCAAAAGGGCTTCTCTTAATAATGTCTATAAGTTTTGAGACAATTTGTTTTCCCATCAGCCTCTATTCTGCACAATAATAGATTAAATATATTTTCTTATGTCTTCGAATGTTCTGAATGTGCCTCTGAAAAATATATATTTCAGCGACTGCAACCAAGCCATATAAAAACAATGGGCTTCTTTAGTCACATTTACATTCTAAACACGTTTACTTGATGAGGCCTTCTGTTATAGTGATTTGCCTCTTGCCTAAACTCATAGCATGTAAAATATTGTATCTACTTAAACAGAAATTCCTACACGATACTAATGCAGTAATGAATAAGATGTTTCACGTTCTACAGGTTCATTTAATACGACATCCATTAATGGGGACAGTGAAAGTACAACACTAACTTTACTTAGGATAACGTTGCTTTACATACGTATTAACAAAACACGTAGGGCGAATAACACTATAAGTGACTCAGATATAGGCTGTTAGGCTGTTCACGATAAAATGAGTATTTTCGAAAGATTGCCTTGCTTAAGATCTATTTGTATAGACGTTGTGTATTCTTCCGCCATATGTAAAATTATCATTGCCATGGCCCTCATCACTTTAATCATGCGTCGGACAAATGAAATTGTGAAATTATTAAGAAAGTCAATACTTTACAAATCTATTCATTTTTACGCACTGATACATTAAAAAAAATAGAAAGCTAAATAAATAATTTTAAGCTATCACAAATGGTTACCTAACAATTTTTATTCGACGTTGAGATATGGAACTACTTTCCTACCAACTTTACTGGGCGACTATCACTCAGTGCACCCATTTAAATATATGCATGCAGGGGCAGTGACTGTTTTCTAAGGTTCATTTCTAAAGTACTCACTTTATCGTGAACAGCCTCTACTATGTTTTACGAGCTTGAGGGTAGATATCTGAGTAAATGTTACGTGCTATTTTTATCAGTATTCTAGTCCCAACTATTTGGCAAACATATAGTGGATGACAATTTGGATCATCGCCAGTGCGGTCATCAGTACCACTTCCAGAATCACTATTTGTAACAAACACTTTTTCACTGTATCGACATTAGCACAGTCAAGGCGGCGGCCCGTCATCTTTGTCAAATATAAAGCATGTTTTACTCCCAAAAATCTGCTAGATACCATTGTTTTGTGCGCACTTTTTTCCACTCTACAACAAACTATCCATCATACGATCGGCACATAGTACTGATTACACTCTTCGGATTTTAGCGGAATCAATATCCCATTTGTGTAAAAAAAAATTGTCAGTTAACCATGTTTTACAACCCAGCGCCTCAAATGTATATTTGCTCGAGGTTATTGGCAGCAACTGTCTACGAGATGACGGAATGTATCCTGAACAAGGAATGATATCAGTCATTCGTGAGGGACTTCCTTTGTTAATAGCTGTTTTCTGCACTGTATTGCAGAACATCGAAGCCACTCCCTGTGCAACGTACAATATGTTTGATACTGCAACCGAAAGGGCTACCAGAAAGAAAAACACACTGACCCATACATCGTAAGTCTTTTTGAATGAAAAACAATCTTTTCAAATGACAGTCTGTGGTCATCAAAACAAATTTTGGTATATTACATAGCTTCGCAACGATGTGGGTTAGATGGGGGATGGGAGAGGTTTGGGGGGACATACATACAGTGTTTCACAGAAAGGTGGTACAGCTAGTACGAACCGACATTAGATTGGAAATGAATATTCCCTCTAAATAAAAATTACTGGTATAGGCCATTCACGATCAAGTGAGCACTTTTGAAGAGCTAGTTACTTTTTTCTTTCAGCCAATTTATATCCCTCCACCACTTGTTAATGTAAACCCTGCATGTGAGTAATAAACACGGTGTATACATTCATCATACCCAAAACCAAAAGTCCGAGGCCACAATGAAATGCATTCATTGGTTATTATGCCTGATGAAACAGCTTCAAAAAGTGCTCAATTTACCGTGAACGGGCTATAGCCCAGTTTATTTAATGCATTACATATCCAGCTTTTAGGGTCTATAAAAATACGCATCAAATCTATAATTATATCTGCATAAAATGAAAAACACTAAAACAATGGCATTTTGAACACCACAGTGAAAGTGGCTCCCATTGGACTACAAGGCGTGCCATGTCGGGCTCACGCATTCTGAACCCCGCTTACTTTCGTTTTGCGCACGAAGGCAAGCATTATTCAATTATGCTGTCGCAGATCAACATGGAACATGAAAGAAGTCAAGACGTCTGTGGCAGTGAGAAAGCTGATCATTTTACAGTAGAATAGAGAACAAAGAGAAGCGTAGTTTCAGAAAAATATTCACTGCATCGGACGAGCGATGGATTCAGACGTCGAATAAAGAAAAATCCCAAGTTAAGTGCAACAGCACTTGCCAAGGAAGCAGTAGTCGCCTAGGGGAAAATAGCCTGCCCAGAAACCGCGAGGAGAGTTTTCGTTGAGTTAACTAAAATGGTCGAGTATCGCGCAATAAACCATACATCAGTAACAAGAACAAACGTCTCAGGTTCCAGTTTGCCACAGATCACGCTGATAAATCATTTTAACAACTGGAAAATAGCAATATTTACCTAAAATGTAAATTCAATGTGTGTGCATAGGAATGGAAGGTCAGTATCAGGCGTAAGCCAAACACGTAGCTTGCAGAAAGAAATCTTCGGCCGATGGTGAAACACGGGGGGTGAGTCCCTGATCGTAGGGGAATGTATGTCTGCTACGGGTGTAGGGAAACTCAATTTCATGGATAGTACTATGGCTCAAGATGTGTATGTGGACATACTGAGGGAAGAACTGCCGCCGAGAGCAGAGAAATTAGGCTTGCGGGATTGGTTCACGTTTTGTCAAAGCAACGACCCAAAATACAAGGTCCTTAAGGTACGCATGTGGATACTCTATCATTGTCCCCCCCCCCACCCCACGTAACCGATACCCCTCCACAGTCCCCAAACATCAACATCATTGAAAATTTGTGAGGTGTGTTTAAAGAAAACATCCGCAAAAATCCCATATCCAACAGTAATGGCATCAAAATAGCCCTTCGAACGGAATGGGATAAGATTGAGCTTTGTTATTGTGAAAGGTTGGTTCAATCTGTGCCAGATAAAAATGAACTTTGGAGGGTTGCATAAGTGTACCACTGTCACTGTGAGTTACTGTACATCAATCTCGAGTTTCTTTTCAACTTAGAATACTAACTCTCACTCTCTCTGAAAATTTTCGGTAAAAACTTTATTTGCTTTTATAAATTTTTCTTATGCCCTTTTTAAGTTTGCTGATATGTGACGCCGTGGATTCTACTTTTTCAGCTATTAAAATTAATTAAATATGAAATTTTATTCGTATAGTTTACACAGTTTTCCCATTGATAAAATATCAGTGTACACAACATTCCTATTTCAGGACAATATTACGTAACAGTAGCGTAACAATATCCGCCATGATTCCAATAGCTATACCGACCGCGGCTTTCGAAGGCTGGCACGGGAAGCGAACAGTCCGAGCCGTAGCCCCTCCCAGATGTACATATATATGACAACAGCGTGTCGGCCGCCTGCTATTACCTTCGATCGGCCGTCATTCGAGCTACCGCGGGCCCGGCATCGGAAACACCCCATTAACGAGGGGAAAAAAACGGCCAGATCAGGGCGCGGCAGCGATACCGAGTGGGAGGGGATTTGGGCTCCGCCTGTCATTGTGTGGACAAATGCTGCACACTCAGCCCATCAAAGTTTGACGGCTCTTCCTCGCGAGCACATGCCTCTCCCACACAGTCAAATTTTCCCCTTCAAATTATGTACAGGCTGTTCGGAAATTAAACACCTTAACTACAGGAGGTGATTCCTTATGATAAAAAAAATATAGGACACCGTACACCTAAACAGAATATTAAAGGAAATATGAGCATGTGAATATGTTGTTTTTTAAAACGTATTTTCGCCGAATGCCTTGTACAACGTCGTAGATAATGCTGGCGGTCCCCGGTCCGCGCCCACTGTTCGTCTTGAGGAAGCTGTACGCCAGTACATCGACGACGTGCCCTCCCCTAGTACATGCTCCTTATTCCCGGTTGCACCTTAGGTTCAGCAATGATCTGGGTTCAAATACCGGTTTAATCCTGGTTCAGCGCATTTGGCTATTGCACCATTGCGATCTGCGCGCCGAAATAAGATAAATTCGAATCTCGCCTTGAACCGTGCCTTTTATCGGTTCAGGAGAATGATCTCGGATCAAGTAAATACGAGTGCTTTATTTTAAAATGTCAAAGTTATATTGAAAAGCAATTTTGTTTTTAAATGACAAACATTCAAACACTCCATATTTAAGCTCTGTTTGACACTTAAACAACATTTTACAAATCCTTAATAAAATGTTAACAGAGAAGAATAAAAGTGTGTGTTGAATGTGGTTTATGTGAAGATAAAAGCACTGCAAAATATTTATATTTACTAGAAATAAACCTGGTAGTATTTAAATCGTTTAAAAATTGATTCGGTTGTTTTTACTGTTGTAGAATGTAAATTGAGAAGTTTTACAGAGGCTTAAGATGCAATGCATTTATTGAATTAGAGATCGTATTAATGTTTTGTAAAGCAAGAACGAGATTCATGGTTTTCCCTAAGATCAAATACAACGGAAAACTGGAAAAGCCATTTAGAATATCAGAAACTGTCCTAATTTTCCGCACGAGCTAAATCTCACGTCAAATTTATTGCCCACGAAAGAGCAGCCGTAGCCGACAGATGTAGTTTAAAAATATGCCAACAGATAGCGCTAAGTCAATTTTATTTTTGGGAATTCAAAACAACATTATACACACTTGAATATTATTCAGTAAAGTTCCTACAACAATTATTTTACTTAAAACAAATAAAACATCGCACCATCTAGTTCTATGTACACACCTCCTTCAATAATATTGGTATTAAAAGTAACGATAAAAAGTGTTTCCAATCAAACAAAACAACTGAAACAGAGATTTTCAGTGCATTCAAATAAATTATATAGTAAAAAATCCTAGTCATAAAATAATATCCACAAAAACTTATTGTCTCCGAACTTCAAAATAAACAGTTGCATCGTGAAGTCACGAAATGAGAATCAATCACAAACAGTATTTCATCTTAATCCTAGTTTTGAACCCGAGATCAGGTGATCTACGATCATAACTCGGCCGTTCGCGTTGGTGCAACACTCGTACACTGAACTCGGATCAAACTGAAAATCATCTTTGAACCAAGATCTTATGATCTTGGTTTAGGGTTGGTAATGGTGCAACCGGGCATAAGCGCGCCAAATGGCGGTGTCCCATACGACCGTGTTGGACGTATTACGGGTAAATCGCCACCATCCATACAGCTGGCAGAAAGGACGTGTCCTATATATTTCCGACTTTATTTTTCACAACGAATCGCCTCCCGTAGTTTCGGCGTTTAATTTCCGAACAGCCTGTATATTTATACTGTTAGACGCCAGGGACGTCTCCGAGTTCATGATGGATGGCGGTATTTATTACTATATTGCGTACTGTTATTTAAGTAGTAGGAAAACAAGAGAGCTGGGACAACTGGCGGGGTTTGTCCGGGTGCCTGGATGGCCATCTTGGATGACATCACGCTGAAACCTCCTGCTCTTGCCATTCCTAGTCAGCAGTAGCAATATTGGATTTCATTTTTTTCTTAGGAAGTCCCCTTTATTTTCCTCGGAATTTCCCTCCTGCTCTATCATTTCTTCCAGACTCTTAATGCTCTTGCAGTCCGAGTCATTTGTCTCATGCTCTAGCATTCCTTCTTATCTCTCTCGTTAGTTCTGTCCCTGGGAGATTCTTATATTCCTCCTGGTTTCCTTTATTTTCGCTCTTGCTTTTTGCATCCTCCATCTTGTACGTCCCCTCATCACTGTCATCTGCTGTAGGCGGAAATTTTTAGTTACCATGCACGCCACCAGTGTGTGCTAAGTTCTTAAATTTACGTCCATCTTTAATTCTCGCCCCTGCCGCCACTCGGCTGCTGTAGCGGCCATATTTGATTCCCCCGCCCACCACCAGAGTGTAGGGGGTTCTATTGTACGCAGCTAGAAGCGGTGGTACCTATGCGGCCATTTCGTTGTTTGTTGGTTCACTCGTCGCCTGCAGGGGCGCGCTAGCATCGGGAAGGCGAGTTCAAACGGTGGCCGCCAAGAGCGCTGGGAATTTTTTTAAATGGTGGCTGTTACGGAACTAAAAAATGCAGGGGGCGTGCGATATCGTTCCAACCACCCTTCGGTCGTCAGTCAGACGGCTAGACCACACGACTACCATTGCATGTGAGGTGTTAGGAGAATAAATAAATTAAACACCCGCATCGACCTATGCACTCATCGCGAAAAACTGCAGGCACCACACAGTTTTATCTGAACATAATTTTCAAGGCGGGATAATATAGGAAGCAGTCTTACGAACTTAATGAAGTAATTTAACTTCTAAACTGAATTTTTAATAGATTTATCGTGCATATTTGCTGAGCGATGAAAATAATTGCCTTTTATATTTCTTCTATTTTCGTTTTATCTGACTTTTAACAGCATTGAGTTCCTGATATATATTACACAAATTACCTCCATTATCTTATTTCATTTCTAATTACTGATCGCCATTTTAAAGTTTACTGGGGTAACAAATAACTGTTTTTAATATTTCAATGATTGACAAGTTCAGTAAAAATCCAATAAATTGTAAAACAGGTCCAATACACGAAATGTTTAACGGAAGGTGGAGTATCCAACTTTCTCAGACAATCACGGCCGTGTTAATGACGTTTCAGTGACGTCACAGCATTCGAACTTTATTTCGCCAAACTTACTGGAAGCAACGAGACGGAATAATTTGACGGTGCTACAGGGACTTAACCGCGACGGCAGCGCCTAATGGCGCCAGGCTTTCAAAACGCTGGGGTGAGGGTGGAAACACTCTCAACAACACCACCCACTGACGGCGAGTTTCCTTGTAATGGCGATTGGGCGCGAACAAAGTAACTTCACACTCAGGGCCGTATATAAAAGATCAGTTTTGAGGGTTGCGCCCTCCCCTCACCTCACCGACTCCGAGATATACATATTTCGTGCTCACAATTTCGTCAATATAGCCCCGTAGTGCCACTAAAGAAAGCTGTTTGTTTTGTTTGTACCCTACTTTCCTTTCCATCGATCTTAAATGCATAGCCGATGTTGCACGGCTGGTTAGTTACAAAAGTTTGTGCGAATATGCAATATAAATGTGTACAAGGGAAACCATCTATGTATGTGATCGTACATGTAAGAGAACATGACATAGTTCGTAAAAAGTATAACTAATTCAATTTTACCTGAGCTCTTTTATCTTCTTCCTTCTCTGTACGGGAGATTATCCAATCAAAGGTATAACACTTCAAAATGTGCATTTTTGGCATATTTACGGTACCGTGGTCTCCAAAACAGGTTTCCAAATGAACACCTTTGTTACCGAGTTCAGATCCCTCCCTTTGCGAAGTTTTATGCAATTGCTTATCATAAAACTATGTGGGCAATGTTCCTGGAAAGAAATGTCAGAGGGAGGTCAATATTTTAGCTAATTTTGTTACGAGCATTTTCCATCAAGACTCGATTAGTGTCCCAGCTGTGCCTGTGGATTAAAAACAATACTTGGTGAACGCTGCTGTACTGGACGATCAAGTGGCGTTCGTTTAAAATATTACGACTTTAAGCAATTAGCGCTTCCTTAACGAATTTATTCTCATCTAACCGACGTCACATCACGTAATTTCAGTTTTGTTGGCTTATTTTTATCAAAATATTTACGAAGTGCTTGAAACCAAACTAGCGAAGCATGGTTTGACGTACCGCTCTTCCGCCACGAGAAAAAAAATACATTTCGTAAACATTTCTGACCTAAATATTAATAATTAACTGTGCGTGCTCAAACACTAAGTTAGACAAAGCGAATAATGTGTTCAACTCACAAACCAACATTGTTCAAAAAATTAAACAGTAAACTTATGTCATTCTTCAGCTTTCCTTCGATTCACATTCAGCAAGACGTTAACAGAATACAGCGCCAAGTTCATCTGTTTCGAAAACTTACTCTTGACAAATTCACAACTAAAGGTTGTTCGCGATAAAGTAAGCACTTTTGAAATTAACCTTAGAAAAAAGTCACTTCTCCTACTTGCATATATTACAACGGGCGCACTTGGTGACATACGTCCAATAAAGTTGGTAACGATGGATGGAAAATAGTTCCGTACCTTAATGTAAAAAAAAAAGTGTTAGGTAACCATCACAAACAACTTAAATAATTTATTTCGCTTCGTACTTTTTTTTGATGTATGGAAATGTAAAAAAAGGCAGATATGTGAAATATTTACATATTTAGTAAATTCAAAATTTCAATGAACCGATGCATGAATGAAGTGATGAGGCCCATGGCAGTGTTAATTTTACGTAAGGCGGAAGAACACAGAATGCGCATACAAGTAGATCTTAAGCAGGGCTTTCAAAAGTGCTAATTTTACCGTGAACAGCCTATATCAGCGAAGCATTAATTGAAAATATGACATTTTCCCGAATTATTTATTTATGATCAGTCAATCGCTTCCCACAATAAAATAAATTGAAATAAAAGGAAACGTTGCAGGAATAAATACACCATCGTTAATTTTTTACTGGGCATATTTTTTAGAGTTGCTGGTACTTCAAAGCTAATTGTAGCGCTGATATTTTATAACTAATTAAAGAACAAGTATTCCATAGGCAGTTAAAACAAAGACACACATTTCTCGTGCAATTTTGCTTACTGTAGTCAAACGAGATCCTTCATTACCCGGAGGAGACTACAAACGCGCACTCAAAACGATGACTTCGTTCTCCTTTCTCTCAAGGGGGGCGTATCTTTCATCACAAAGAGCGTCCAAATTAGTAGAAAAAGACTTTTCGTTTGACAGCCAACTTGTACATCAGTAATTAAATGATGAATAGCAATACGATCAAACTACGAAACAAAACAAACCATTATTTCACATAAAAAATTCTTACAAGTGTAACTTGCACAATTTTGCATCGAACCAACTTAAAAATTCGTCGCTATACAATGTTTGATTTCACCTTTGTCACGGCAAATTAACTTTTCTGCCGATATACATTTAAGGGTGCTGGTCCAAAAAAAAAAAAATCCTTTACTGTCCTGCTTGTCTTGCAAGTGCTATTTTTTCACATAATTTTTTTTTTACGAACGCATATTTTTTTTTGCATAATGGCAAGTTATAATTACAATATTAGTGTTTTTGGGATGTATACAAATAAAAAAACTAACTCACTCACCGAGATGGGATAATTCACAATGAAATAAAATAACAGGAGCTACTTCCAGAAGACTTAAATATCATGCTAAGAAAGGTTTTTGCAATTTTTAAAGATTACTCACTAATTTCGACATACTGCATTTTCAATTGTAGCAATGTACTACGATTATTATTATTTAAATAAATTTTGCTAAGCATAACTTAAAATGATTTAAGACGTAACCTTTCAATCACCCATGCTAAATTTTCTATAAATATTTTTGTTTGTTTTAGATGTAGATCACAAAAAAACTAAAATTGTACTTTTGACATACTATACTGCTAAAACTGTGCGATAAAAAAAATTAGGCGATAAAAGAGTACTTGCAAGTAATGTCTACTATGGACTGTTCACGGTCAAATGAGCACTTTTGAAAGCCCTGCTTAGTATATATTTGTATGCACGTTGTGTATTCCCCCGCCTTATGTAAAATTAACATTGCCATTGACCTCATCACTTCATTTATGCGTCGGTCAAATGAAACACTGAAATGATCAAGAAAGAAAGTACTTTACAAATCTGCAAACGACAGAAATAACTTTAAGCTATCATAAATGGTTACCTAACACTTTCAATTCAACGTTAAGATATGGAACTACTTTCCATCCATCGTTACCAACTTTACTGGGCAAATGTCACTCAGGGTGCCCATTAAAATATATGGATGCAGGGGCAGTAACATTTTTCTAAGGTTCATTACTGAAGTGCTTTGGTTGATCGATATTTTGTATAAATATAGAATAATGATTTTTTTTTGTGGCCAGCATCTTTAAAGATTTCTAAAACTTGAAATAACTTAGTGGAACTGCGCGTCAAATTAAATTTTATATTTTCTTACGCTGTTTGATTGCAAAAAAAAAAGTCTTCAAACACAATTCAATATCGGAATTGAATCAGTGTAAATACTCGAAAATCCATTTGATATACCGACACAAACTATGTTTCCTGTTACAAAACAGCGTATGCACCAGTTTGTGCATCGACGGGGCCATGGTTACCGCGTATGCGTTTGTGCGCGGCCATCCTCACTGAGCATACACGTTCCTACCCATAATGTTTCAACACAGTTAACTAACCTAACCCGGTCCACCAAACCAACCTATTTTAGTGGGTGAATGCGCGTTTTTATAGCTTAAACTAACCTATGATAATAATTGCACGATTATTTTCTAGCTTTAAACAAACATAGGAAATTCAGTGAATCAAAGGGTCGATTTCAACAGGTGCGTGCAGTTTCATAAGAGTTAACGAAATTGGTCTTGTTGGGAACTACGTCTTCGCCCACGATAACCAACCTAAACATACAGCCCTGAACACAAACCTGTGGTTGCTATATAACACACCACACTAGATAGCAACAACTCCACAGTCACCGGACATCAATCCCATAATCTATAATACAAAATAAAATAGAAGTGTCTGTCTGTGATTTTAGAATTTTTCACATTTTTACTATTTTTCATATAGTATAATTGATAACTAAGCCATATCTAATGTAAATTGTTTTCGTGTCAGTCTGTCTGTCCGAACGGATTTAACTCAAAAACCGCTGAACGTATTAACATCAAATTTACAGTCTATAGACAATAACACCAGGACCAACTTAATCTTTGTTTCATCGAGATATCTCAAACGGTTCCGGAAAAAAATGATGATCAGGTATGTATATAGGTACTGGATTAAGCTTTTCTTATGATTGAGTACTGCATAAAAAAAATCACTGTTTAAAAAATTTCCTAATTTCTCCTTCCTTTTTTGTCTGTGGGCTGTAAATATTTCCTTCCAAAAAGCCGTAGTGGCCCAGTGGCTAGAGTTATTCCAAGTGGGGCCGCAGTGACTCAATGGATATATATATATATCACGTGAGGCCGCAGTACCTCAGTGGATAGAGCACACAATAAGGGGGCCGCAGATGTTCAGTGACTAGAGAACCCAATAAGGGTGCTGCAGAAGCTCAGGGGCTAGATAACCCAATAGTGGGGCCGCAGCTGGTCAGGGGCTAGAGCACCCAATAGTCGGGCTGCAGTAGCTCAGTGGGTAGAGCATCCAATACTGGGGCTGCAGCTGGTCAGGGGCTAGAGCACCAAATAGTGGGGCCGCAGTAGCTCAGTGACTAGAGAACTCAATAGTGGGACTGCAGAATCTCAGTGGGTAGAGAACCCAAAAGTGGGGCCGCAGTAGCTCAGTGGCTAGAGAATCCAATAAAAAAAGTGGCTAGATCAATTCAAAGTCTTTAATATCATGCTAAAATAAAACCTGTGCGAAGCGATGGCAGTGTGTAGTTTAATAACGCCATTTAACCTGGAAGAAGAAATATTAGTATTTTAAACATAAAACCTTAATGAATCTATAGAGGGCTTTATTTTAATAACTATACAAAAATATCATGCGAACGAATTCGCACGGGTCAGCTAGTCTAGAATAAAGTATATAAATGCATATTATCTCGAGCAGAAATTGTCTCCAGAAGACATTATTAGACGTATGTAGAAAGATACCAACACAAACAACATGCAGCCTAGTCAAATCCATTTCATGAAGGTTGCTGGCAATCACGAAGAAAGGGAGGCCCTTCTCCTAAGACTATAAAAGAAGACGCTTAAAAATACTTTCATTGCGATGAGTAATTGTTTGGGGCGAAATGATGTGTGCACTTTATTTGTGTTATTTATTACCTATTGTTCCCACATGAGAATTATGTATCTATGTTATGTTTCGTATATGTCACAATATTTGGCTTATGAAACCCCGCATACTATGTAATTTTCTGCCATATATATATATATATATATACACACACACACACAAACACACACACATATCCGTAAACTCGAAGTCTGTGGAAATACATATTTTTTTAGCCACTGTACATAAAGACCCAGCGAATAGGCGTCGTGGTAGCCGTAAGTTTGAGTGAGTGAAGAGATTTCTGCGTCTTTTAACAGTGAGGTCTCAAGAGCCGATGAGGGTGATTGATGCGAGTATAATGCAGAGCCGGAATGAAAGGGCGGGAGAAACGGGAGATCCCGAGAAAACCCGCCGACCAGCGGCATTGGCCAGCTCGATTCGCACATGTAAACCCGGTAGTGACCTGGCCGGGGATTGAACCCGGTTCGCCTTGGTTGTAGGCGAGCAGGCCAACCGCTCAGCCATCGCGACCCCCCACAAGCGTCGAAAATGTTGAGTAGCCAGGCCGAAGGCCTGCTGTGAGGGTTGGAGTGTTTAACAGGGTAGTCTGTTAAGCAAAATGCACGTATTCCAACCACCTACAAACCAACAAAGAGTGTAGCAACACATTTTCTCTTACCTTACACAGTTTCTTCGATTTCCCTTGTACGTCTATCGTGGTGTGTGGTTTTGCTGTTCTTATTATTAATACTGACAGCAGTTAGTCGGAAAAGTTTTCAGTTAGCACGTGACCCGCTTGTACACGTTTCGTCCGAACTGTCTACACAAAGTTGAAGCTTAGGGACCAATAATAAAGAAATAATAGCAGAGGGAGAAAGGGTTTGTGTTTCACGATTTCCCGGGGTTATACTTGTGTTTATCACGCAGTATATATGGACAAGTACTTAGGAATATGTCGTCGTTTGAGGCACACCGTGTTTAGTGTACCAACATTAAAATGCCAATTCATGGACTAATACTTTTCTCAACAATCTGTCAATCCAATAACCTATCTTCGCGAGTCACTGCCAATTTTTTTTTATCTCCGCAACACGCAGGGTTAGATAATCATTTAGAAGGCGGGTGAATGTTTGGTTTCCTTGTTACTAGCACTGCTTGAAAACCGCTAGGAAAATTAAGCAGCTAATTAACAAACTACTCTTAACCAGTCCACGGTGTTCCACAGTGCCTCGAGCTTTTCGATCGGAGTCGTTAGGTACGTGAATATACTTTGGATAACACCATACGCGGATAAAAACAATCGCATTTAAGCCCGTTACAATGGGAGCTCCTTTGAAAGATTCTATGCAAGCTTGCATGGTCGCTGGTGGTGGACTGTTCTATTAAAGATTCGGCCAATTGTTGGCCGTTTTCATGGACGTTTTGGAATTCGGTCATGTGCAATTGTGATTTTAAGGTTTCCTACAAGATGGAATCTCTTTAGCCGATCAGAGATAAGGTGGTTGCATGGCACCTGTAGTAACGGCAGCTGACATTCAAATTCCTCTAGTTTTGAGAAACAGCAACGAGAATACAAAAATAATAAATAAAAAAATTAACAAGTCACGAAAATGTGGCTCATTTATGCTATAACACAACCCTGTGAAAATGGTGGTAAACGTTCGTGCTTATTTGACACAAAAAGTTTAAACTATCACAACCACAAATTTAGGATTCGTTATTAAAGAACACTTATTGCAAAAGCTGTGAGGGAAGGACACAGAGGTAGAAGTGAAAGCATAACAAATGCCCACGCGTTTACTTGTGTGGCAGCTATTGTCACAGCATTCATACGTCTTCCAAGTTACACCGCAATGTAGCACGTGCATAGTTTCAAAAGTGCTCACTCTGCCGTGGGCAGTCTTCGCTTGTTTGAATGCAGGCTCAGCCAGCAAGTCTGGCAAAAGCATCAGCTGGAGTTAGTACGGAACATAGTATCGTGGCGACACGGGCTTTAGGGAAAACTTTCATCGCATTTTCAGTTAAAATGAAGCACTGTTGCCGTGCAGCTAAGAGTCACGACGCTTGAAAAAAAAAAAAAAAAAAACCCGTGTTTTGACGCACGCGACCCGCTAAGCGCTAGCGAGATAACGCTGCAGTAAATTACTATCCCCGCACAGACACTGTAATCATCTCTTGCGTTCATGTTTCGTGTAGACGGGGCGAACACTTTGGCCACGACGGACAACTGAAAAGACAATATAAGCAGACCATAACCACTGTCATGACTTCAATTAAAACAGGCGCATAAAAATTCTACAATTCTGAGAATAATTAGCATTAGGACCTCCTACATACCGTTACGTAAAAATTGAACTGTCTTCCTATTACTATTTGCACCAACAGTTGTCCCAGAGAATGGAGCTTTAAGGCTGGCAAGGAATGCTGAGCACGAAAATTAAGAAAGAGAAAATTTCCCGTTGGATGTTACATGCAGAATTCCTCGCTTATGGTGATTTTATTTTACAGATTTATATTTCACTGACAGTTCTCATTTTATATAAATAAAACGTTAACACGATAAATAGTTACTTGACACCTTCGAAGGGCTGAAAACCCAACAGTAACGAGATTTTAATTTGGGTAAACGAAGGATATAGCGTTTTACACTACAAAAAAAAGTGCTGACCTCCAAAAATTCAAATATTTATTTGAACCAAGAAATACTTTAAATATATTTATCGTTTCCTTTGACTGAAGATTTTTTAAAACCGAAGTCAAGGGTACACTCATCTATAGCTCAGAAACCCACAGAATATCGTCTCACAACACAAATATTTCTAGTTCTCACTCAATGGTCTTCAAAATTTTTGCTATGTCACAGATGTCTGTCGGTTGGTTACGATTTCTATTCTCCTGAAAAGACTACATAATACATCATTCTTAAATTTAAGCTATTTCGATGCGGCCTCTGAAAAATTACGGACGGGTTCTCCAATACGATCTGAAACATGCACAGTTAAAAATTATTCAAAATTTTACCACATCAGTGTATACGCTTAGTGAGGAAGCGCGAATGGTAAAAGGTTTTCTCATATATCCATGGTAGAGTTCCTACACTTGCTCAGCAAAGAGTCAAATACCTACGGAAGATCACTACTTCTTACAGTAACTTCCTACATTTGCAACCTGGCACGCGGTATTATTTTCATGCATGGAACTATATAGGTCCAAAACTTCCGTTACAATTTAGAAAATTTACTAGAACATCGCTTACACAGCGTGCGAGTATGCAACTTCTGCAAAGGCATGACGTTATCATCACACTCGCAAGAACTATTTTTTGTTTCTCCCGTGCCACACAACTTTGTGTGCGGAGCTGAGGTCATCAAAGCGAGCGCGAGACTCAAGTGTCGCGAATGATCGGATTGTGCTGCAGACCGCACCCTACGTCAACCACTTGAATACTGCATTTCATTTAAGTACACTTAAGTTCGACAGACAGGCTCACCAACCTACACACTAGGTAAACAGTAAATGCCCTTCTCGTTCGTTGCGGGCTATATGTTGTTTAAGTGCGCGACATCGATGATGATCATGGAAGAAAATAGAACTTTGGACCCGAAGCTTTTAATCGAAAATGTAAATTATACTTACAGCATTTGTAATTTCAATTACGTTTTTAAAGTAGAGTAAAATATTTTTTGGCTTTTATGAAACTTGTTAAAAAATATAGGTTAAGCACAGAGCATATGGACAGTACGGTCAGGGTAACGTTTCCAGCTATGTGAACGTCATTGTGCATGTCATCCTTTCCCGTCACGTTTACTGGTGCTATCGGAATATTTTATCGGTAGATAATAATTGGGGTATTTAATTTCAAACCGCTGGTTGTAGGGGTGTCCTTGTAGCGAGTTTTCTTGCATGAAATGTAATATTATAGACACGTTGTCCAAGGACTGCCACCCAACACGCCTGAATTATTTACACGGCTAGGTGCAGAACGTTTAACAAGGACGGTCGACACTTTCAATAATATGTACACAGCCAATGTAAATGCACCGGGTGGCGTCTCGCAATTATCAATACCTGGCAGCGTCGCAATATGCGTCACTCTTTGCACGAATACTCTTCTCGCTATACGTTATCCACGGTAAAGTGAGCACGTTTGAAAGCCCTCTCATTTGGAATATCAGTCAATAAATATATTTTATTTTAGCCTTAGGCGATAATTTCCGAGTGCGGTGGAAAACACACACACTGTTTATTACTAACATGACAATGTTTATTTAGAAATATGGTTAAATGATAAGAAATGGCTGAAAGGAAAAAAGTAACTAGGGCATCAAAAGTACTCACTTTACCGTGAACAGCCTATACACGCTACAACACAAAATCTCTTTGGAATTACGTGCCGATGAGCAGCGCCGGAATGAAGGGGTGAGGGAAACGGGAGATTCCCGAGAAAACCCGCAGGCCAGCGGCATCGTCCGGCACGATTCCCACTTGCGGAAATCCGAAGTGAACCGGCATTGATAATACACAATACGTTTGTTCCGTCAGCTGAAACCAATGTTTCGGTAACGTGGCTTTCGGAAAATTGTGTCTGTGTGCTGTGCGGCATCAACAAAGGAACTTCGGTTTCGTTTGTAAATGGGCGATTCTCACCACGAAAGTGGGGGTTTTGATAACATGGTATTTTTTAATTTAAATGTTCTTTAAGAAATTAAAAAAAAAAAAATTCAGTGTTGGTCCTAATACGTTCCTATTATATAATTAACTATCGGTCACGCACTTCGATACATGGAAATGCTTGAATTAAAGTGATGAAATTTGGGAGCCAGGGGAATGGCAACTTACCAGAATGAGATAAAACATAAAACTGAAACGGTTTAGTATTAAACATTAACGCAATTTAAGTTTAATAACAAAATTTAAGTTTTAGTAAAACAATCTAAGTTATAATAACACAATTTAAATAATAAGAAAAATGAATAATGTCCAGGTTATATACAGGATCTGAGAACACAAACTGAGCTGCTCTATTTCCTGATGGAACTGGTGGCTGAATATTTCGCAAGACATCATGAGTCAGGTACACATGAATATCCCTTGGAGAAGGCCGTTTCCAGGCAGTCCTCCCATAATTAGTTGGCTCCATTAGTGTCGGTGCACATAATTTCTCCCGGGAAAGTCTGGCCTTCATATATGGCGATTACCCATTCTCCAACTGAATGCAGTGAGGAAGTATCTGAAATAAAAACCATATTTGTTAGTTACATTTGCAACAAGTGTTACTGCTTTGTTCAAAATGTTGCAAGTGCTGTGAAAATAATACTTGGGCATACCTTGTTTGAATAGTGCTAGTGAATTCTGCAAGTCGCTTGAGAAAACAATCCCAAAGCGCTGGCAATTTTGGTCAGGTGCGCACTGTATGCAGCTTAGTGCTCGACAACTGTGTGTACAGGGTACAGAACTAACTGTTAAGTGATGTACTTTCATTGTTCCTTTCACTGTCACTAGTTCATCTTTATGCAGAATTTCATCAAACTTAAGAATACTGTCTTCTGGAATTTTCCAAAGTTTAATGCTAGGACAGTTCTCTTCCAATGTGTCAAACAAGGTAGTGAGGTTTGTCATACATTTTCCTTGTGCGATAAAGCGGTCCACTGTATGTTTCAAACATCCACCTACACCATCGGGTGCTCCTTTCCCATGACCAGCCTCACTTAAGTTCCAGGTTGCCATTGTTACCAAATGAATATCTTTCCACCACAGATTGAAACAGACAAAAGTTCTTCTTGTGTTGATGGCGAATCACTCAAAAAGTTGAGAATTTTTATTTGCGAGCACTGCTGAAGTAGATACTAACACAGGGCCAAGGTGAGCCCAGATAGCAGCAGGGTCATGTCGAAGACTATCAGAAAGAGTACAAAATGAAAATAGGTTTTTCTCCCCATCTTCAGTTGTAAAATAAGTAACACCAATATGTAATGTAAATTGCCGTCTTGAAGCACCAAAGTGGATTGCCTGTACTTGTGAATATTTCGATAAGTTTTCTCTTAAATCTACATGAACCAGAGTTTCTTCATTACTCGCATTTTCTTTCAAATATTTCATGTACTGATACTGATGGTGGATGTTGGCCATATGGTTCATGAATTTAACTATGTTACTTTCTAATTCAACAACAGCACTTCCAATGTTAGTATTTATCTGATCCTTTTTTGTAATTTTATATACTTTTTTATTTCCTTTGTTGTCACCATTTGTGATATACAATTGAATCAGATGAATTGAATACTTTATAAACAATCACCTGATCTTTGTATTTACCGCACTTTCTCAACATACATTTTGCAAATTTCTTTTCACAACACAACGTTTCCATTATTTCGTCTGGCTGTTTAGCATCTATCACATCACTTACATGTAGCTTCTCAATTAACATTGCCATATTACTATGTGTGATACACAATCACGTATCCCTACTGTTCACATTGCGTGCAACAATCCAAAAAGTTTTGAATCGGCAGAATGAAGTGTAACTCAGCCTAATATTAGAATGTATGGTTTTAAATTTTGAAAACAGCCCCTTTAAACTACCATTCAACTACATTTTCTGTTTCTTCAATTTACTCCTTGTTATGACATCTTTCTTTCCAGGACCATGTGTGCTGTTTTCATCCTGTATGAGGAAATCTGTTATTGTTTTCTTTACCATTTCAGAAGACTTCCTTCTGATATTCTCTTGAACTCTCTCTCTCTTCTATTCTTACAAAATTTGAGTACATTTGTCATACGTCTGTATTTCTTCACAATTCTTCCACTAGGAATTTTTTTGAAATTGTCTTTGGTCTTGTGAGATTTTATTTGGTGTAGTTGTGTGTGAGCTGGTTTACCATTACTTCTCCAAACATGAGTTTTTTTCTTACATATGCATCAACCTTCCGTCCTTTCAAGAAAATATTTACTTTCGTTCTATGTGTAGCATTTTTCTTCTTACACTTTATTTTTACAAGCAATCTATGGTATCGTTTTCGATACCTTACTGATTTTCTTCCTTCTTCACGCAATTTCTTTTTAAGTTTTTAAAGTTCATGTCTCCTCCTCCTCTTTCCGGATAGTGTTCTGCCATTAAGTTTTGCACTATAACTTGAAGAACTCGAGACTAAAGAATGTTATGTACTGGGAGCATAAATATAAGTCAACTGTTACGTTTTAGACCTTATTACATTTTCCGAATCACTGCTCGGCGGTGAATTATTGGAGAGAAATTTACACTCTTCTGCTATTTTTTTTTTCGCGGTGTCTTCTTTGGTTATCTTGCCATGTCCTTCTTTGTGTCTTTGCTCCGTATACGTTCTTTTCAACAATGGGTTTGATTTGCCCCTTTTTCTTCCTGTTTTCGTATTTCTGTTTCCATTTAATTTCCTGTGCTAACAGTAATTCAGGATTGCTTTTTATTTTTTCATGTCGCTTCTTTTCAGCATCTCTTTTTCTCTTCAGTTTTTCCTCTTTGCGTGTTTTTTTTTCCTTTGTGCCATAATCTGCAAGGCAAACACTAAATGCATAATTGAAATAGGTAATTTTGTCACTACAAAATTGTAAGATAGGCATAGGCCCTCATTCTCATTTATAAAAGTGTATCCCTGAAACTATTAATGAAAGGAATTTTGTATAAAACAAGTGATACCATTTCTTAGCAGATTGAAGGGAAAAAAAAGGTTAACCTGCAAAATGAACTGGGAATAAAAAATAAAAATATTGTAAACGTTTCATGGAGTCTTGTTGATAAAACATCTATGATACACTGCTTTATTTTGTTTTACATGCTTGTGGTCAAGTATATATTGAAATTTTAATTTATGCCTACTACTAGACTAATTTAAACAAAAATAATTGCTATGCTCTGTCATTACCCTGGGTGGGAGTCATTCTCCTGGTAAAACCATAACATTTAAAATGCCAGGAGAATGACTTTTATACCAGTAGAATGACATTATCATTGTTTTAAATCAAAAATGAAATCATAGAACATTATTTGAGGTTATATTTTACATTACGGATTGTCAAGTAGTATATTTACATTTTACATTAATTTGCAATATTCCATTACTTTACACTAGTTGATAACACTTGCAGGAGAATTACAGTAAAAACAGTCACTTACCTTAGTTCGAAACTTTGCTATTATTCAGAAAATAAACCGCAACGTAGACTAATGTCCTTGCAATGGCTTTCCCTCCAAAATGTCTAAAATTTCAAGTGTACCAACCACAACAAAATAACTTTGTACATTGGACCATATTTAAACAATATTTACCTTGAGACAGGAGAATGGCCCAAAACCTTGGGACAGAACTACAAATTGAACAATAATTTTTTCTCTGAGAATAAAACATTGAACATTTTTTAACTACTTATTGAAGAGTGCATTTTAAGGGGAAAAAATGTGTATATTTCAATTTTCAATAAGTTTACTGGTGACATGCCATTAAGGGGAACAAACTAGTGTGTGGGACATACCAGGAGAATGACATTTTTGCATATATATTATATATATAAAGAAACATAATGCCTAACATTTATGATATAAATATGTGATAGTATTACAGTACTATATGAAAGTAAAGTACATGTAATTTTATTATTTTCCCTTATTAGTAAAATTAGCTAGAAATCTTGTGACTTCTAAATCCTCACTTTCGTGAGAATCACCCAAATATGGCATGAAATGTACTATTGATGGGAAATTTGAAATGCAGAACCAGATGTTTGATTAAAAATAATAAGTCTAAATGCAGAGTGTTTGTATAATTTTGACGTAAGTACGAAATTGAATAATACACAATCAATGTGTAACATCTTCAAAAAAAATTACGAAATGCCACATTTTGACCACGCTTTATAAAGCAATGTAGGCAACTTCAAATAACATTTTGATCATATTGTTGATTTTCCCGTAAAATGAATTTCCTTTCCGTATCAGCATAAAAGAAAGAAATGAAAATTTTGATATTACTTTGATGCCAATGATTTCCAGCATAAAGTAACGCACGAGGCACAAGTTTCCAAAACTGAGTTCCGTGCGAAGGTATAAATACTAGACCAAAACCTTAGTTTGGAAAGCGGCGTTTACAAAACTACTGTTTCGGCTGACGATGCAAACGTACTAATAGTCTATTTGTAACCATCATCTTGATTTGCGCTTCAAGAGAACGTCATTAGTCAGCTGCACTGTACCCGTAGATGAGTTGTAGTTGACCCGTAGTGTTGTAAAACGCATCGTCAATATAACATCATTCCAAAGATGCATTTTCTTAAAGTGCAGTAGACACTTTAATTCAATTGTGAAAAAGCCCATAAACCTTTATCATCACTGAAAAAATACAATTTCAAATGCAAAATTCATCACATTTCAGAACAGTTTCGGAAAAAAAAAAAAAAAAAAAAAAAAGGCGGTGTTATTGTTTAACCTTTACTTCGTTTTTCGAAAAACGAGATTGGAAGAAGGTGTGAGACGATATTACTTGGCAAAATTGAAAACAAAAGGTTTATAGTAAAGTGAATGTGGCGTAGAGATTGCGCTGTGGCCATCTCCGTGTCCTACCGCAGAACTGCTTTTCTTACTACAGAACTTCCAGAACCTCGTGTCTTCGTATAAGGTTACCACACTGTTTACTAAAGTAAGCGCTTTGATATGCTTGTTCACTGCTTTTGACCAAGCTGTAGTAATCAATATGAGGCAGATCGATTATTCGTCTTCTAAGCATGCACCCCAAACCAACACAACTGTCAAAGTCACATCGTCAACAGTGACGAATATTTGTTGATCTCTTAATTTTCAAAAGACAAGCTCAAGCCCTTCTATATGAATAAAATACTTATACCAATTCCATTTGATCTAATCGCATTAAAAATTGCCCATAGGTAAGCCCGAGCCCATCTATACGAATTAAATACTTTTACAAACTTGAATATTATCTAATTGAATTAAATATTGGCCAGAGGAAGTATAAAAAACATCTGACAAGCATTTGTGTGTATGAATAGGGTTCTAACCTGAAATTCTATCCACGACCCACGCGTCGCTTATGACATCAGTATTGGCAGAAAAGCAGTCGGATGTTGGGACACGGAGACTGGTTCTGCGCAGCCAGCGAGATCGCTCTACCCTATATTTACTCTATGGTTAAAACACACGTGAATTTGACGGTTTGTATGGAAATTCTTGAGCCAATGATTAGGGCATGCGCAAAACACAAAAAGGAAATTCCGCCTACAGCATATTAATTTAGTCTATGGTTTATATGAAAGCAGCTCCGAGACCAGCAATAACCTCGGTGTCGAGAACAATCGCAAACCTCGCTGGACCAACTCGACGTGACGATCGAGGAACTATGAGCTAGTCCACGCAGGCGACTGTTCTAACTGCCAAGCCTCCGGAGCTACTATCAGGCAGGTAAAGATTTTTTTTCCTAACCTACCCCAATTATAAATGTTAATTGTGCGTCAGAGATAGGGACGGGAGCAAAGTGCGTTTGAGGTCTAAGCACCATACACGTATAAAGGATAGGCAATTCATGCAAGTAGACATGCACTACGACAGAGGGAGATGGCATGGTCAGCCATGACCACGATTGGGGCGGGGCCGTCACTACCTCGCTGAGTGAACCTATAGTTAACCTAGAGACCCGGATATTTCGCAGATCTATTCAGCAACAAGCGAAGACTCCACAAACCTTTATGTATTCGGGTTTCAGTTAGTTATTGGCTGTTGCTCCAGTTTAACTCCAGACCAGGCAACACGGGATTCGATCGTCTTTTTTCTTGCAGGTTAAGTACTGACTCATATTCGTCCAGGGTGTGGCTTGCAAACAACTATTCAATTGAGAATAAAGTCAAATGTACATGAGTTTGAAGTCTTGCTTGTCCTCAAATGAACTCGCGAAATTTCCGGGTCTCTACCTATAACTAATAAGTGGAGACCTGCAAAATTCGCATTATTATTTGAGGCCAGAATATAATTAGAAACGTTATACATTTCTATTGATTTTATTACTGGGCTACAGTTTGCCTGGCCCCTCCCGGACATATTTGAACCAATAAGGAACATTTAACGACATCATGGCTCAATCGCGTGCAACCAAGTCGAAGGGAGAAAATCGCACCCGACTTCTGCGGATGCCAATACGCAAATATCTCCGACTAAAATATCTATAGGGAGGTGAAGTTAATCGTGAATCCAGAATATAACGCGAATTTTGCAGGTCTCTACTAATAAGAAAGGCAAAAACCGGCATATACAAGGTAAAGACCCCCCCCCCCCCCCGAGGAAATAATTCGAAATTGTTACATGCATTAATACAACATGCTACAGTACGCAAACAGACATGCTCTTTTGATTTGCGCTGGTGTGACCAGAATAATGCTTGCACATCACTCTGGTGAGTGGAGTGGCGCAACTGGGTGCTCTTCCGGCCTCCGCAGTGTCGAGGTTTGGGAGGCCCTAAAAAGGGGCGTTGCGAGCTGAAGTGGGTGAAGCAGCCTGGAATGCAAGTGCTAGGGGAACAAGAAATCACCGAGAAAACCCGCCGATCAGCGGCATTATCCGGCACGAGTCCCACGTGCAAAAATCCGGAAACGACCCCGCCGGGAATCGAATCCGGTTCGCTCCGGTTTCAGGCGAGTACACTAGCCGCTGCTACACCACGGCCCCGTCAGACCGCCGAAGTCCGGCGGGGATAGGGTTACCAGGTGTACTGTTTTACCTGGAACAATTTCATTAGTGTTCCGTTTTTTATACCAAAGGCTGTTAATGGTAGAACTTTTGAAAATAGAATATTTAAATAAACGTCAATTCCCATAACAACATATATGTTAAATTAGTGCATAGACATGACGGTTCCCGGTTAAGTTGGCAGCGAATTAATAAAAATAGTTCTAAGGATTGAAATTTTACTACTGGCGGTGTAATATACAAATTTATGGCTACTGAAGTCGGTGGATTTTTTTCTTTTAATGAATGCACATAAGAACATGGGTTTACACATTCTTAACATGTAAGAGAGTTTACGTTTTCATTTTCCATTTGGATGACCGTAAGAATAAAGTGAGACGGTCCATGGGAATGTTAATCTTACTTACCTATAGCGGGAGGATGCGATATGAAAAAAAAAATCCTAACATATTCAAACAAGTTACATGCTAATTAATCAAGAAGGGAAGTTTCTGCACAAAAAAAAAAAGCTGTTTTAGAGGGCCGCTGTGGACAAACGGGTTGGGAGGGGGAAAGCCAAGACCCCCTCGCTGATCTCCCATCCTTCCTCTTTAAACTCACCCCTTACCAAAGTGCCCCACCCCGGGGGGAATTAGAGGGACAAAGGGGGTATGTTTTCCATTTTGTGGAATTGTAGTGCGTCCCATATTTCATCTTTTTGAGCCTCTTTATGGTGAAGCCAGTATGGGGAAATGACAATAGGCCCGCAGGAGAAGGTCAAAGCTTGATTTGGGACAGTTGCTCTTCCCTCCCTCACAAGTGTAGGGGGGAAGGGGGTTATCCAATGGCCGCAAATGTTGTTTGTGGATATTTGACTCACGAAATCAGTGTGATCGGTGTTATCCCTGAAGTACCCACAAAACCCAATGGTAACCGCTACAAAACTCTCCTTGGTGACATTTGCATCCGTTCATGGACTTCAGTTTTCCTGACAACGATGGAATGTTCCACTAGGATAACGCACCGTCTCATCAGACTGCGGATGTCCAGGACTGGTTCTAAGAGCATTCTGGAGAGTTACAGAGAAAGTAGTGGCGAGCACGTGTCCCCGACATGAACCCAATCGAGAATTTATGGGGCGTGGTAGAGAGAGTCATTCGCACCCAAGATTGTGCACCCAGAAATACCAGGGAACTTTGGGCAGCTATTCAGACAACATGGCTTAACATCTCTCCAGAGGTCTTCTGTCCACTTGTGGAGTCCATGCTACATTGAGTTATTGCACTTCTTCGGGCTACAGGGGACCCAACGCGTTATTAGAAGGGCATCCCATGACTTTTGTCATGTCGCTGTTTCCCCAGCCGAAGCTGGGCCTCGCTTCCATTCCTTCCCCTCCAAGAACAAATCTCCAGTTGTATATACTGGAAGCACTACTTTATTATAACCATACTGATTGGATCCTGAAGAATTTACTAGGTCTTCTGGCTTCTCCAGCAAACATCGACCAGAATTGAGCCGTTTCATTATTCATAATCTCAAACATCATCCTTCCTCAAGGAAAGTCAGTTTTCTAATTATTCCAGCCCAGCTCAAAAAGTTTCTATAAAAACTGGGATTCTCATGATTAACCCCCAATAATGCCACGCCATGGCTACTGCCGCCTCGACCAGCCTGTTTCCAACCTCTTTTGTCTTAATAATGTGACTGTTACATTCAATTAGTGATAAGTCATAATTGGGAATTATTTGTCAACATAGGTCGTTAAGTCATCAGGTCAGACAAGAGTAAAACAAATACAGCTGACTGTTAACCATGATATTTGCATTCAAAATTTTTGTGCGTCCGTTTTGACCTCGGTCGGTTCCAGCCAAAATATGCATTACCTCTGTAACAGTGTCATCTTCGTCAGAGCCTACCCGGCTGTCCAATTAGGTACCATGCACAGGTAACTGTGTGTAGTCTATTAGCAGTATCTTCACACTTTCGGAATAAAATCTTAAAGATATTATTGTACGTATGGCATATCTGGTTGTTTTCTAATCACAGAATTTATCACAAGCACTTTATACTTATATTACAAATCTATCTTATGATTGGTTAAATTTGACATAACTTTTAATACACACATAATTTATGAAATCAATTCATAATTAATATGAATAAAGACAGAGAGAAAGTGAGCGTATTGGCAGCGCCTAGCAAGAAATAGTTTTCATGCAAAATATTATTAAAATGTGTACACATGAATGCGGTGTGTCAGTTTTTTTTTAATTTTCTAGACCAAGTTAAGATTTGTTTGCATAAAGCGAAGGATCCACAGAAAGTGGAACTCTAGCAGGGCTTGAGTGAGGGTAGTCGGAAATACCCTTGAAAGAACTGTAACAATGTCCCCGGCTAAGTCGGGCCTGGTCTCTCAACCACCCTTCCGGATACCGATCCCAATCATGGGAATTTCCCGAGCACCACTTTGCTAACACTTAAATTCAACACAGTCAATCTGGCCCCACGATAATGGCACGTCCACGAACATTGGAATTTTGATACCCACCATGCGGCTGAAATAAAAGGCGTACACAATACATTAAAATCACACATCAAAGGCTAAAATACAAATCTAGTACATGTCTGACAATTTGAAATAACGCAGCAGACATCTTAAGTATATGTCACAATAAAAATCCTAACCTACGCATCTGCGACGTAAAACTTTCTGTCACGCACGGTGGGAATTGCTTTTATCTCCTTTCGCCATTCCCCCCGACTACGGTTATTTGGTAGACCCTACTGAGCTTGGGCCAGGATCGGTTAGAACAACTCCTGTTCCGAACCGAGATCCACCCTGAAAAAAGTGAGGGGTATGGAAAAGGTTACTCCATACTGCAGCGTATGTATCTCGTTTGTCTGCTAACAGGAGGAACTTAGGTCATCGGCGGGAGTTACAACAACCCATTGCATCCGTCCGTTAATCATGTGATCAACAGCCAAGCAGAGGTGGCCATTAATTCTATCCGTCCGTTCAACCTTGGCAAGCTTTAACTTTTGAAGGACGGACGGATGGGATTACATCCTTCTAAACTTTTTTTTTTACTACCCGTTCATTCAAACTTCATTAGGAGGCCGTACGGTGTGTGCATCAGCGTTTTGTTTTACTCATTTGTTTTCATATGTTTATGTTGTTGTTGCTGTGAAATGCATTTAAGTAACACTTTTTCGTGAAGAGATGTTGATAAACACTTCGGGAACTGAGTTCTTTCCGTGTAATAGCAAATGTAATGAAATTACACTGTATTACTAAAAGAAAAATTTAATTCTAATTTCCGTTAATTACGTCTACTTGCGCTTCGTGTATTTAACACACAGACAATATCGCCCTATAATATTCACTTTTAATAGAAATATTTTTCCTATTTCTAAACAGTTTTGTTTTTATTAGTTTTCATCAATGAAACTACGACGGACGTACGAAGTTCGGTTGTAAATTGCTCGGTTGGGAGACGGTCAGACGTATGACGGAGGGACGGACAGGCGCGCCCAGCTATTGCCAATCCTGCAACAGTACCCATAGACTAAAGATGAGGTAGACCGATCTCGCTGGCTGCGCACAACCAATCTCCGTGTCCCAACACTGAACTGCTTTTCTGCCTATACGACTAGCAAAAACGACATGGATAGGATTTGAGGTTCGAATACTGCTTAGTAAACAAGTGCTTCCAAATGTTTTTATACTTGCTCTAACCAATTTGCCATGCAGTTTGATTTAATTCAAATCGGCAATAAAAGTGGTTTATTACGTAACAGTGCTTAAAGAAGAACGCTCATCCCTGTTGACCTTGTGACTTTGACAGTTGTGTTGTTTTGGGGTCGATGTTAGGTAGACGCGCAGAAGAAGAATAAGCGGTCTACCTCATCTTAAGTGTATGATAGTATCCCGCAACTCCTCAACTTATTCTGTACCACTGCAGGGACAAAGTGGTCGCCGGCGAACAAGGCGCGGACGACGCCCCACTGTACACACGGCGGGCGGAGTACGTGCGATGGAATCGCGACGCGCGGCGCCCGGACGGGGACCCGCCCACGGACTGGTCGGCCCGCTGGGGAGGCACGTCTGCGACGACGACGAGGCGATGCGACGGAGCCAGCGGCTCTTCCAGCTCCATGTGACGAGATTCCGCGACGAGAACAGAGCAGCGGCGCGCGCGCGGGCGGGCAACAGGCCCGGCGAGGACTACGACGAGCAGCACATCGTCGACGAGTACATCTCCAGGTGGGCGAGGGGGGGCCACGGTCGCCAAGCGGTTAGCCTGCTCGCCTCCCACACAGGAGAACCGGGTTCAACCCCCAGCCGGGTCACTCCCGGATTTACGCGTGTGGGAATCGTGCATGGACGATGCCGCTGGTCGGCAGGATTTTCTCTAGGATCTCCCGTTTCCGACGCCCTTTCATTCCGGCGCTGCTCCATACTCGCTTCAATCACCCTCATCGGCTCTCAAGACCTCGCTGTTAGGTGCTGCCCAAACCTCTCCACTCACTCACTCCAGGTGGGCGAAGTGCGAGCCCACTACACTGCACGTAGGATATCTGAAGGCTTGGGTCGCGTCGCAAGTCATTCACGGTTAGGTACTTCCAACTTTCCTGAAGCCCTGCTAAAGTTATATTTAGAGAATATTCCTCCGTATCATGCAAACAAAGCTTTACTAAGGCTAGAAAATTACACCAACGAGACAGCGCACCGCACTTGTGCGTACTTAATTCATTTATACTTTGCATGAGAACTGTTTCGTACTAGGCATTACCAACACACGTGTTCCCCTCTGTTTTTACTCATAATAATTACAAATTTAATATTTAATTATTATATATGTAATAACGATAGCTTAGGACGAAAACCTCGTACCGCACATCTCGGATAAAAATTTTTTTAAAATACTTTTTATTCAAAAACCTCGTATATCTTATTTTGCACACCTGCAAATAAATACTACATATGCACTTTTTTCATTCGGAGCATTGTAAAATTTTAGATACGAAGTTTCTAACCAACAGCATCAAAAATAATTTTCGCCAAAAAAAAGTGAGATATGGGGATTTCATTCTAAGCCATCGATAAGCAAAGCTTGAATTTAATGAAGAATAGGATACTTTTATGTTAACAATTTAACGTTAAAGCTTTTGATACACATTTTTAGGAAACAACCAACTACGTCGTCCGCGGGGGGAATTTCTCTCAACGGTTTGATTAAAATGTGCGGAGAAACTGCGAACAGACTATACCGCAGACGCTCCACTTCAGCACGTCGGTTTGGGCATGACCTTGCGACCTCGTCGCGATCGGGATCGAAAATAACATCAACAAGCTTTGCGTACATTGTTTACTCAGAATTTTAAATGGGTAACTATAGGGTTTTAATACAGCAATCCGTTCGGGAAAGATGCAGCATCGTCGCTATAGGTTTAAAATTAAAGCAATATTTTGCACGCGAACGAACTCACGGCAATTTTTGCCGACACTGGCACTTTTCAACGATCACATTTATATTTCAATAGCCAAATTTATGACTCGGCAAAAAAATATCGACTTTCATTTCTTTTCTGAATAAAATACTCGCATTAAAATACTACATAATTTATTTAAAAAAAACCGGAATACACACAAGAGTTTACAATGAGACTAAATGAAAACAACAGGGAGGCCACTTGTGTCTATTGCACACTGCAATCTGCTAATTGTCGGTTTTCTGGCGTCATATCAAAAGAGCGTTGCAGGGTGCGGCAACGCACAGGTATGGGAGAACGTTGTAACACACCTCGTCGGATGGATGTCTGATATGAATGACGTGGAAAATATGGAACGCTAACATGTTCGCGATGGTAAGAGGTTATGTTCGATGTGAACTTAATGCACAACTTCTTGTGGTTGACGACGTCCCGCACGACAGTTGTACGCAACAGGGTCACGTTACGATGTGGTGTTGCAAGTGTTGACGCGGCTTTCCGAGGGCGAAGTCCGGGAGGAGTAGAAGTGGTCCAAGGAGGAACAGAAGGGGTTCATGGAGGCTAAGAGCTATCTACAGTCGTATACAAGAATTACAAGACATTTACCTTCCAAACTATTGTATATTTACTGTTTACTCTTATGAACAGCGTCGGAGGGTGTAAATAATAGTTACAAAATAAAGTTAATATAACAATTCAAGGTAAACATGGGCTTTTACACACAAATAAAGAATATCTCTATTTACCGATAGTTAAAAGCTACCTCGTTGGAACACCGCTGCATCTTGCGTTGGAAATGTTCGCTATGGCAAGTAGGGCTGTTCGATATCATCAAAAATTTAATATCGATATTTTCCCTAACAGTTACGCGGTATTTTCGATATATCGATAATGCCTAAATTCTAGATAATACCGAAATTATATATTAGTACCGAAATTATCGATATTACCGATCATTTCGATAGTACCGAAAACGTCAATAATATCAAAAATCGATATACCTATATTTTTCAAAGTTACATATAGTTTGATAAATTATTTTTCATATCGATAATTGTCGATATATCGATATTTCGAACAGCCCTAATGGCAAACTCTCGCATACGGAATATCGCTTTGCTCCCCGGGGCCTAGAGGCGCAGCCTCCTACCAAAGCGAACCGAATTCGATTCCCGCCGCAGGGTCCCTCGCACGGACAATACCGCTGGTCGGCGGGTTTCCTCTGGGTACTCCCGTTTCTCCCGCCCTTGCATTTTGGACGAAGGCCTTGCACTTCAGCAGCCCAAACCTCTCCACTCTACTAGCTTTGTTTTCAGCCTCCTATTCTCCATTCACGGCTACTTGCAACTTTTCTGAAGTCCTTCTAAAGTTCTACTTTCAGGATATCCACCGGCCTCATGCAAATAAAGTTTAACCAAGTCTAGAAAATCACCCCTAAACGGCAGCGCACCGTATTCGTGCGCGCTGAGTGTGATATATTTTGCATAAGAACTATTTGTTGCTAGGCATTACGAACATATCCTATTCTCTCCCTGTTTAGCCATATTAATTATAAATGAGTTATATTTAATATACAAAATATATGTAAAAGTCCAATTTAACCAAAAATATGTAATTTTTATGTTAACAGAAGTATAAAACGCTTGTGATACATGACGTATTTAGGAAGCAACCAAAAACGTCATACATGGGGTGATTTTTCAAAGGTTTGATTAGAAAAGTGAGAAGTGCCGCGAACAGACTATAGCAAGTGTTTCGGAAGTGATGTAAAGGGGACGTTGTGTGATGTGCGAGGGCGTGGTCGCAGGTGGGAGGAGTTCCTGTCTCTGTTGCTGCGACCTGCGCTGGCCAGCAGGCTGGGCGGCGGCGTGCGGGAGCCGGAGTGCCTGGGGCGGCGGACGCTGAGGGACGCCGCAGCGGTGGAGGCGGAGGAGGAGGCGGCGGCGGCGGCGGCGCCTGGGGGCGGGGGCGGCGACTGGCTGGCGAGGCTGCAGCCGCTCAGACGGTTCGCCGACGCCGCCCGCCACGTGCTTGTCCGCGAGCGCATGCTGCGGAGGCTGCGTCTGCTCAGGCAGAGTGTGGGGCTCGCTGAAGCACCACCAGCGCCGCCTGCACCCAGGCATGGAGACAACACGTGACTGCGCTCGCTACCTCAGCCTGCATGACGCACTATCTTCTGTCGTCGGTACCACTACATCCAACATCTCAATCCTTCTCCAATAAGGAACGTTCATTATGTAATAAAAAAAATATGTCGACTCTTAGAATGCATGTCAATTGTTTTTTAATGTATAGTACACACTAATCAATCCAACTAAATAAAATAAAAGTGTCCGTCTACGATTTTCGAATTTTTCACTTTAATAATTTTTTCATACAGTTTAATTAATTATAGGCTGTTCACGGTAAAGTGAGCACTTTTGAGGCGCTAAGTTACTTTTTTCTTTCAGCCATTTTTTATCCTTTTACCACCTTTTTTAAATATAGATTGTCATGTAAGTAATAAACACAGTGCGTATATTCCACCACACTCAGAAGTTAACATCTATGCTAACATAAAATAAATAAATTGACTATTATTCCAAACCAGAGAGCTTTTAAAAGTGCTCACTTTATCGTAAATAGCCTATACTAAGCCATATCTAATGTTAATTTTTTTCATGTCTGTGTCTGTCCGACCGGATTTAACTCAAAAACCACTGAACGTATTGACATCAAATTTACACAGTCTATAGACAATAACCCCGGGGCCAACTTAGTTTTTGTTTCATCGAGATATCTCAAACGGTTCCGGAAAAAAATTATGATCAGTGATGTAAATAGATACTGGATTAAGCTTATCTTAGGATTTATTACTGCATAAAAAAAAAGCATCGTTAAAAAAATTCCATGATTTCTCCTTTCTTTTTTGTGTATGCGCTGTCCTCCTAACCTTCCCAAGAGCGATTCAAAATCCTAAAAGGCATGAGTACAAAATAGCACAGGAAATCTAGTATTTTTATAAAGATAACAAATTTCTTTACGCCACCTTTTATGAGAAATATTTCCATTTAATATCTAACCATAATGATTGCTCGAGATCATTTCTTCCCCCCCCCCCCCAACCCACATAGGAGTCGATTATAAGGGGGGAGGGGGCAGTCACCCCTTAATTTTTCAGCCAGCAAGAGCGTCGCCCCATTGGGTTAATAAACAGTGGTTGGTCACTACTCTAGTCTGTAATAAGTATTTATAACTTACTGTAGACTGCGTACCTCGTTCTTTAAAAAGTTCTTGGTTATACGCCTTTTACATTACCAAAAACAAAAATAGTTCAGCTATTTTAATATTTAAAACCTTGGCTCACATTAACTGAGTGTTACTTATGCGCATAACCGCATACACAAACATACAATGCACCGTGTAAGAAAGAGAGAGAGAGAGAGAGAGAGAGAGAGAGAGAGAGAGAGAGAGAGAGAGAGAGAGAGAGAGAGAGAGAAGGGAGGGGGAGAGGGGCGAACCATAAGATTTCGAAGTGACAAAGTTTCAGACTTGTCCCTATTACGGAAATAAGATGTCTGCACCTATGCAGTCCTGCATTACCACCAACCGACGTACAACTTTCTTTCGGTAATTGGAATAACCCTTGTCACGCTGTTTTTTTTTGCCTCTAGACATACTTTACAGTAATATTTGATGGCGAAAACCTGCCCAATGAAATTTAAAGCCTTCGAGCCAATGACACTGCCCGAATGAGCTCTTCAAGCAGCATTATAGCTCAAAGCACTTCTTTATAAATTAATTCTCTTCATTATATTATTTCGTTTCGAGCCATTTCTTCGCCATTTTAAAGTTTCATGAAGTCGAACATGGTTGTTTTTGACATGCGCGTTTCTGAATGGCTTAACCCGTCGAACATCAAAGGAAATTTAGAACCGGTCTAGTATTCAAATTACGTATTTGGTGGAACCTACAACCATTACAACTTCTCCAGGAAACATGGCGACGGTAAATACTGTTATAATCGTATAGAAGAGCCCTAATTGGGAATCCACACATGAACCCGCCAGCACAACTTCAGAGTAAAATCAGGACGCAAAGAATTGCGACAACTTATTGCCGCAACCACCGGGTGAGGCCGCTTGCAAACACCCCTCCAATAACCAGCGATTGGGGACATGGACGCCTAAACGACGCACCGATATAGGCCTCTGTAAGGCAGGGCCCGACGTCTTTCCACATCCGACCAGCAGCCGGGGACGATCACAATATGGGTGTGTCCGCCCGCAGCCATCCGATCGGCTAGAAACAGCCTCCGGCATCAAGATTCAGATCGGGACTGTCCGTAAGTAGATTACTAATTAGCCAGGCTTGTCAACATATTTGTAACTTAAATAATATCAATTGTTGTAGCTCTCCCAAGTGAATCATTTAGTATAATGCAAATTGTACAAGCTTTGTTGTTATACTTGTTTCACAAGCCATAATAAACCCCCATCGTTACAATAAGAGCTCTACCATTAAATATCATTTCAGCTACGACCCTAGTCCCTTTTTGTACGGATGTGACCATAAGGCATATACGTAACAATACGTTTCGGTTACATCAAAACCGTCCAACTTTATTTGAAGCAGTTTGGCGGAAAAAAATGAATGTGACAGTGGTTTAAGGATCCATCCTAACAAGTCAATATCGAGAGAAATGTTGTAATTTGAAAACAGGGAAAAAGTATTCCTAGTTGAAATTTGATATATACTTAATAAATACCATAACGATTTTTCCGTGCAATTCTCACGTAACACACGTTACTGTAAATATATTAAGGAGTTATAAATTTTGTTATTTAACTATTTTATTTTATTTTTTTTTCAAAAATATCCAAATAGCGAAACAATATCTACGTATCTATATAATGGAAAGGTAAATAGAAAAACCACGCATTTTCTATTTTTCTGTGCATGAAAGTAAGAAAATATGCGCTTTCATTATTTTCACATATGGAATAGCCACTTTCTCTTCTTTCGTGAAGTAGATAGTATAAGAGGTTATGTTCGCAGTGCATAGCACTGATATCAGTCGGCACCTTGCCAAATACATTCGTTTACGACGTAATTGTATATAACACGAGTTATGAAATGCCCGGTTTCAGCTGTCAGTTCATCACTGTTTACTGTTCAGCTGTCAGTTCATCACTGTTTACTGTTCAGCTGTCAGTTCATCACTGTTTACTGTTCAGCTGGCAGGGAATGGCACCCTTAGCCGTCGAGCGCTTTCAATTACGGAACAGGAAAAAGTCTTAAAAAAAAAAATTGCCAAAAAATAATTCTTGAACGTGTTCGAAACTAGTGACCTACAGTACGTTAGTTCATGGTAATTCCATTAATTTTAATTTGTCATAACTTGTGAATACACATCTTATGTTAAGATCTCGACAGCAGCTTAGCAAACAATGTGACACAAGCAAAAAAACAAACACACGAAAAACATCTTAGAAATGTAGATGTAAATTCAGGTTATGGGCATTTTCTTGAAAACGACACCAGCAACATTATATCGAAATATGCCAACAAATATTTTTTTGATTACTGGTACCTCTTCATAAAAAACGGCTATCTTGTAAGAACGTAGTAGTGGGTTTCACTAAGTAAGAAATTTGCAGCGCATCATTTGGGCGACACATGTTTAGTGACTGAAGTCTTAAGCACTGTGAAATCTGTTTACTGAATCTTTACCGTGTTTCTGTGCGGTAAGTAATTCCAAATACAATAAATATTACGCCGAATGCCTATTGTGAGTGACCAGTTTTGTGCAAACCCTAAAAGAAACTATAGGCTATTTACGGTAAACTGAGTACCTACCTTTGAAAGCCCTCTCATTTTGAATAATAGTCCATAAATATATTTTATTTTAGCCTTAGACGTTAACTTCCGAGTGCGGTCGAATATACACAATGTGTTTATTACTTACATGACAATATTTACTAAAAAAGTTAGTGAAAAAATAAGAAATGGCTGAAATTAAAAAGTAACTACGGCCTCAAAAGTGCTCACTTTACCGTGAACAGCGTATACCAAAAGTAGAATGAGATGAGCGAAACTATGGTGGCGGGCACGGGAATTAAATATGGCTGCCTACAGCAGACGACGATGGTGATGGTGGATGCGAAAAGCAAGAGAGGGGGGGAAACGGAAGGGAGGTAGACAAAAGATAAAATAAAAGAGGCCGGAAGGAATATGAGAAAACTCCAAGGGATAGAACGAGCGAGATAGAGAGAGAGGCGGGAATAAGAAGGTATGAGAAAAATTTATATTTTAAATTCAGAGCGTGAGAAAAAGAATCAGAATGCAAGAGCATGAAGAGATTGGAAGGAATGATAGATCGGGTGTAAAAAAGAAGAGTTCCAAGGGGAAAAAAGGGAAATTCAAGATGGCCGCCATTGGCGAGGAATGATAGAGCAGTTGGTTTCGGCGTGATGCCACCCAAGATAGCCGCCAACCTGTCCGCAACCCCCAGTCCCTCCACCAGTTCTCCTCATTTCATTCTACTATCAAACATTCTTTTTTCCGTTTTGTAATGACTACGTTTTACAGAATGTTAACACATGCCAATTAGGATGTGTATATGCTACGCTGAAAATTTAACGTACATAATGTTTTGCATATTTCTGCACATTATTCAATTTTGCTTTGTTTTATTTTTACGGCAGTATTTATTTACTCATTTTCTTTTAAAAACAGGATTCACTTATGTTTTAAATGTCTATCATATTTCGTTTACGACCACATATTAATATGTACGTCTTATTTTCAGTAATACTACGTAGGCTATCTGTTTTTCAGCCACATACTCTATGGATTTTTTTTATCGTTTTATCTGTTACAGTGGCATTTTAAACAATTTTTTAAATGTACGACTTGTGATTGGCTGAGAAGTCGCAGAATGTTCTAGAACACGAGAGCTAGGATAAGCTAAGCTAGTTGTAAGGGCACTCCATATTGAAATCCACGAGGAGACGGTAGTACGCACACCCTAGTGGGCTGTGGCGTTAGGATTTTAAGGTAACAAATAAGAAGTCCGAGTTCGTTCCATGAAGTACGTCAATTGAAGAGAATGGAAGTTTAATTTAATAATTGGAGCCTGATTTGAGCCCTCCCTCCGCATAGCTTCAGGTAGATAGTTAGAGCTCGTTGATTCAGGCAGTTAGTACGTTATACCCTACCTTAATGCTGCGTCACACCACCCTCTCCCATGGAGACCTTCAAGAACTTCCAAAATTTCGTACAAATAAAAGACCCCCCCCCCCCCCCCGATAAGAAATTTAATTAAAATAAATTGTCGCTAGACACGGTTCGAATCGACCGCCATCACATCTAGAACATCGGTAAGAAGCCATGTTTGTACACGTAAGACCGAATATTTTCGTACAATTTACCACGAGAACCCTGTACGAGTCGTTTTCCCGAGGGCTAGTAAGACAAAATTTTTAATTTGAACTATTTTGCTACAGACATTTCAGCAAATACACAGTGGTTTTTCTAGTCACTTGAAGCCAATAACCGTCAATCACAAGGGCGCTAACGTAATTTGTGGCCGCTACCTAAGACAAGTATTTCATTGATATTTGACATGAATTCAGATTCTGCAACTGCCATTTTTCTTGCTATTCTTGTCATAATGAAACAGAGGATTTTAAATGTCATTAAATATTTTCATTTTAAACTAAATTTCCTACCGTTGTCTGTCAGTAGAAACAGTAGTTATACCCTACCCTTTCTGCACTATGTGTTATGCAATGTATGTTTTTCAGCGCCATGCGTCATCTAGAAAAGGCTCCAGTCTTGTGTACAAACAGTACACATACAGATAAAATTTGTCAAGAGCGTGTGTGTCTACTGGGTTCCAGCAAGGACGGAACCGGGACTAAACAGTCCGTCAATCCGGAGGTAATATAGTCACTGAATCCTTAATTATACGTTTCTTTCTATAATATCTTATGTGTTTAGAGGTGAGTGTGAAAACTGGTTCTATCACGTGCACGTTAAGCTTGGTACAGCATTGAGTGGTGAGAACTGCGCAGCTAGGAGGTACGTTCTACTGTGAAACTACGTTACAGGAGCTACAGCTAGCGCAAGTTCATGGCTTCAATCACAAAGACGTGCCCAAGGGCAATTTCACACAATTTATCCCTAGATAATTAAAACATGTATGTCACACCCCTTTGTTGACATTATTTGTATGTATGTGTAAGGGCGAACCTATATGCGCGCTGTGGCGGCAAGTGTGCATAGCATAGCTTTCAACATATCCCAAACTCTCCTATTGCTCACGCCCCTTTACACTAAAGTTTTCATAAGGCCCTTCAACAAAGTGAATAATGCTTTTCCAAACTGCTGTGTACCTGTGAACATCATGGTTTAATATTTTCGCAACTTGTACAAACAACTGCATTAAATTTGTTGCTACTTTTCACTTGTAAACTTATACGCCAAAGTTTAGAGCTTTATGATTGCAATTTGCAAGACGAAGCCGAACGTCAATTTCATAGATTTTTACAATTTAGGGGCAACTTTGTACCCCATAATTCTTATGTTAAATGACCGGCTGAAGCCTCCGCGCCTTGATGTATAAACTTACTACTAACGATTTTACTTATATAGAACATATAATTAATGTACACTATCTACCAAAAAGTAATTGGGCACCTGTCCACAATGTTTGCTCGGTGGTTCTCACCCCGTTAGAATCTCGTAGGGCCACCGCTTGCGGCTATAACAGCAGCCACCCTGTCTGGCATGCTCTCTACGAGTGTTTGCAGGACATCCACGGGGATTCGTCGCCATTCCTCTTGAAAACCATTCCATGAGTTAGCAATGGGTTTCAGCCGCGCCTGACGAGCCCTCACCCGACGATCCAATTCGTCCCAAAGATGTTCTATAGGGTTGAGGTCGGGGCTCTGGGAGGGCCAGTCCAATCGGCAAACATTGTCTGCGTACCACTGCATAGTAGCCCTTGAAACATGGCACCTGGCATTGTCATCCCGGAAGTAACACGGGTCCATTTCGTAAAAACGCCACAATGTTGGGAGCATTTCATTATCCAGAATGTTACACTATGCCTCTGGGTTCATGCTACCATAGATAAACACCAGCGGTCCTACGCCGAAGGCCGTGAAACACAAGTCAACTGACGTATGAATTACCTATATTCACTGGTGCCCAATTACTTTTTGGTAGAGAGTATATATAATGTTTAAAACTGCATTTACAAATAAATTAGGCACATGGTATGAAGTTACTCCAAAAGACTGTATCATTCATGCTTCCTCAAAAAAAGTATAAACTTAAATTTTCAAACAGCTTCTTAAGAGTGCTGGGGCCGCAGACTGCTCGCCTCCCACCAAGGCGAACCGGGTTCAATCCTCAGTCGGACCACTCCGGATTTTCGCACGATGGGAATCGAGCCGGACGATACTGCTAGTCGGCGCGTTTTCTCGGAGATCTTCAGTTTCCCCCACCCTTGCATTCCGGCGCTGCTCCATTCTCGCCACATTTCACTCTCATCGGCTCTCAAGACCTCGTTAAAAGGTGCCCAGTTCTCTCAACTCAACTCATCTCTTAGTGTGCTTGGCTACGCCAAATTAATAAAAATGTATGCACAATTTCACGCACGTGGTAACCTACTTTCGATTTTTGGACATTTACGGCAGCAAATCTAGTACCTGAAAAAGTACTAGTGCTTGTCAACCAGGCTTAACGCAGATTCATTTTTTTTCTACCGAGTATCGTTCATCACTTAGTACCTCATTCCACAAAATTATATTTTACAGAAGAGAATACGAAGGAAGTCAAATTGTTAAAGCCATCAAAAATGTTTTTAAAAATATCCACGTAACCAATGAATGCAAAAAATTGTATACTTCGTTTTGTATAAAAGTGCGAATAAAAAAGTAAAAGACAATTTCCACAGTAAAACATCTGTATTTCCACTGCCGTCGAACAATTGCACATTTCACTTTATACATCCCCTGCATGGCGATGCACTTGTATCGTTCCACGAGCTTCTTTTCTCTTCCGAAGAGAAGGGTTGCGATTGCTCCCGAAACCAGGCCTACCGCTTGCTGGACCTCAGAATCCGAGTTGAACCCACGGCCGCGCAATTTCACTTCAATAAACCAAATATATAAGAGGGCGTTGCTAGACACCACTGCATTTATCTTCCATGCGCAATGTTGATGGACAACTGGATATCTTGTCCTAAAACTTATTCTTCCCTTCTCAGAGCGTTTACACACACGCGCACGCACACGCATACACACACATGATGCACCTTTCGTTAATTCGCGCGGGTCCACACTGCGCCATTACATACGGCGATGTATTTCCTCAGGTTTTACTCCCTATGCTTATAGAAAGCTCACAACTACGCGTCGGTTCACTATGCTGCAATCTGAGCGGAGAGTGCTTACGTCTGACCTCGTTGTCACCTGTCACTCAATACTTCAAACAGTCATTTCTAAAATGCCGTAACCCCTGGGAGATAAGGCATGTAAGAAATGAACGTAACATTGCTTTCTGTTTTGTATCCACACTAAGGGTCACAGAAAAGCCCTTTTAGTATGGAAATGTGCAACTTGGTATAAAGTATCACCTAGTACCCAGAACTCATCTTAGCCAAAAACAGACACAGGGCCTTTTATAAATGACTGATTCAATGGTGGAACAGTGCACGCGGCTTGTTACTTTTCATTGCATGCGCACGTGGTGTGCGTCAGCACCTCACCGTTGTTACAACCGTTATCCCAAATTTGCATTTTATTTCTGATTCGCCCTCGTTTGTGGTTCTGCAGCAAATCGACAAGTTCCTGAGGGATAGAGGCCTTAATATAATAAGAAACTAGTATCTAATTTCCTAGTATATTTGCAATGCTATAAGAATACATACAACTATTATTTACAAAGTAAAAATACCTACCCTTACTATTAAAACTTATTTTATCAATGAGCGCAATTTTATGTTACACACAATTATAAATATAAGTCCTAATCCCTGACTTTATACAACCTACAGTCACTTGGCCTTCACTCAATTACAAATATACGATAAATATGCCCACTGCCATATATTTACATCGTCCAAATGTCCACCATGAAACACGTTTGACTTTAGTCCAGCCAGTCCAATCAGTCGCAGTCTCCCTGCTCTCCAGATAGTCACACACTGCACTAGCTGCTCACTACGTAGCTGCTCACTACGCAGTCACCCGTTGTATCACAACTCTACTATGTCGCAAGCACTCTGCAATAATGGTCGTCCAAGACTGTCGACACAGAGTCATGTCGCGGCTTTTATAGCTGAGGCGACCTGGCCCAGAAGGTTCTTCGCGCCGATGGAGATGACCAGAAAAGTCGCGCGACGGCTCCCAAGTTGTCTACCTACTCCTCCTGCAGTCTGGATTGACACCCGTCCCGTGAAGTGAGTGAATATATTCGGGCGGCTCTTAACATCGAGGTCTTGAGAGCAGATAAAAGTGAAGCGAGGCGAGTACGAAGCAGCGTCGGAATGAAAAAGCGGGGGAAAAGGTGAGATCCCCGAGCAAACACACCCCACCAGCGGCACTATCCGGCACGATTCCCACATGCGAAAAAAATGGGGGGGGGGGGGGGCAGGATAATAAATGGAAGGAAGTGGTGGTGGTGGTTAAGGAAAAATAGACCGGGAAGATGACAGAAGCCTTTCGTACCACAGAAACGAAGAAAACCGGGGAGTTCCTACTGGGTATGACACATAATCATACTCCTACGTGGATTCTAGTGCGAAGCCCACAGAACTACTAGGAGCCGTAGTCTTTATAGAATACATTTTATTATAATAGGCCTATTGCAAATTATATACATCAAGTTGCCTGGAAGTTGACAGTGGCGCGGATTTCCTACATTTCCACCCGACTCCCCTAGAAGTTAAAGGGTCAATTTCTTGACATTCTATTCTATTGATGATAATATAATTCCTATATGGCGACACTAAACTACTACCACTACTACTACTTAAATTATATATATGCGGCTAGTCTGCTGGCCTCCCGCCAAGACGAACCGGCTTCAATCCCCGGCAGGGCCACTCCTGGATTTTCCCAAGTGGGAATCGTGCCAGACGATGCCACTGGCAGGCGGGTTTCCTCTGTGATCCCCCGTTTCCCCTGCTCAAGCATTTCACCCTCATCGGCTCCCAAGACCTCGATCTCGCAACTCAACTCAGCCCAACCCACATAAGCACTTACTCTTGGTGATGCGGCGCGGTACGGCGTGGCGAAACCAGCATTGTAGTTATCCGCCGGGCGTGACACACCTACGGGAGTCTTGATGGAGGTCAACTGGTGCTGATAACGCTGTTCGCATCTGCCCCGGGACAGGACGAGCCAGTTGACGAGAACGCCTGTGGGCGACTGTGCTGGGGGAACCAACACCCAAGCCTACTTGCTGTTGCCATCGTTCCCGTCCCTGGCCGGACTCCGTCTCGTACTCGGGTCCAGACGGTACATATACATGTATATAGGTTCTACGGGGTCCTGGGTTCGAACCCATGGCAAGGCGTGAGTTCCTAAGAGATTTTTTAATCCCCCCTCCCCTTCCTCACCCTACTTTAACAGTGGCTTTTAATGGTTATGGAAACGGCTCGTAATGCGCGGGTTCCCGAACCACAAAAATTACGAGAAGAATTTGAACTACACAAGATATGGTAATGTGGTTAGATTTATTGAAAAGAAATCAAGTCCTAGTATAAGCTGTTCACGGTAAAATGAACACTTTTGAAAGCCCTGCTAAAGATATACTTGTTTGCGTGTTGTGTATTCTTCCGTCTTATGTAAAATTAACATTGCCATGGGCCTCATCACTTTATTCATGCGTCAGTCAAGCGAAACTGTGGAATTATTAGAAAAGTAATTATAAAAACTGGTCATTTTTACACTTCCGTTCATTCAAAAAATCGAAAAGGGAAAGAATTAATTTAAGACATCACAAATGGTTAAGAAATACTTTTTATTCGGCTTTACGATGTGGAGCTACTTTCCATCCTTCGCTACCAACTTTACTGGACGCATGTCACTCGGTGCGTCCTTTAAAATATGTGCGGGCAGGGGCAGTGACTTTTTTCTTAGGTTGATTTCAATAGTGCTCACTTTATCGTGAACAGCCTTTAACTATCATACACAATAATTATCTTGTACGCCTACCTTTGTAACTGAAAAAATTTCCTGCGCCCAGTAAAAATTGTGAGGAAACTGCATTAAAACTAAGGGTTTTCAACAACATACTGAAGTCGACTGGACAAAAAGAAAGTCGGCAGGGGAAAAACCAACGTTGTTGCGAAATTCACATGCACCAGATATCTTACAAAGCCATAAACAAGGCATGACCAAAGGCACGAACCAGATATAGGATGGCACACCCTCCAAGCTGGGGCCACGCGTCGGAGTTTGTATTTCCGTAGTGACTCGGCAGTAACGTAACAGCTTTCTGACGTCAAGTATGCGGCCGAAGTCGGTCGAGTGACAAACGGAGGCAACTCGAACGTGTAGGCTATAATATTAAGCCCAATAAAAGCATCTCAGCTGACCATGTAAAACATCACCGAGGGCGATACAGACACAGACCATTTGGGACGCGGTAAACATATGTATCTGACGGCAAACGAGCTGGGCCCTCTTTTGACAAATCGCACTCAACATGTATTGAGGGTTATGTAAGGATAAATCAGTAAACATTTGGGTACGCATCTGCAACTGGAAAAGGGTTTCTATTTATTTTCATCGAAATTCCAACATTAATGTGGTGTAGCCTGCTGCATGTTATGCGGGCAGTTCTACAGTCATGAACTTGTTCTTTTCGTTCACGGCACAATTATAATTTTTTTCTGTGTTTAGTGTTATTGTATGCCTCAAGCCTTCAGCTTGAGGGCTAATTTGTTCAGCCATTCCATTAATGCAACTGGCTGATTTGTATTAGGATTGTGATGGAATGTTTACTTTAGTCTATATCTAAAATCCTTATTTTTTAAACTAATTGATATGTTTGGATTATTTTGTGGAAAAAGGGGAGTTCCCCCAGTAAAATCACACGGCGATTCGGGATGTTTGATGATTTCTTTGTAGCTATTCTTCCTGGGCGTGAATTCGAACTAGTAGCGTGGAGTGAGTTTTTATGGTACAGGCTGTTCACGACAAAATAAGCACTTTTGAAATCAACCTTACAAAAGAGTCACTGTTCCTACCTGCATTTATTTTAATGGGCGCACCGAGTGGCATGCGGCCAGTAAAGTTGGTAACGATGGAGGGAAAGTAGTTTCATATCTAAACGTTGAATAAAACGTGTTAGGTAACAATTTGTGACGACTTAAATTATTTATTTCGCTTTATGTTTATTTTTAACGCACGGAATGTAAACGTGATCAAAATCTGTAAAATATTTAATTTTATAATAATTTAAAGTCTCACTTGATCAACGCGTAAACAAAGTCATGAGGCCCTCGACAATGTTAATTTTACATAGGGCGAAAGACTACAACAACGTAGATATAAATAGATCCTAAGCAGGTCTTTGAAACGTGCTCCTTATACCGTGAACAGCCTATATACAGTAGGTATGGTATGCGATACCTGTAATATAGATATCGGAGTGGTGTAACTGGCTTCTTTAAGCTAGCGGGAGGTGTTCCGCAGAGAATAACATACAAAACACGTTTCCAAGGGAAGAAAATTTCCAGAAATGGACGCCGTGGAAGGGTAGAGAGAGACTGGAAATGTACTGTAACTAAAATTAATAACATAAATTTTAAAGGTTTAAGGATTTCACTGCGGCCTGTTAGGAAGTCACTGTAATATGGCAGGAGAGCAGAGATAGTATCATTTAATGTCATCGGCCACCGATTTTCAATCTGTTAGCAACTACAGCTGGTTAACGAACTCCTACGAAAGATTTGAAAGATATATTTCCCCACAACTTGGCAAACGTAGGAATCGTTTCACGGAAGTTAGTCAAATACTGCTCTATACCGGTTTGGAACGAATCACAAAATATCGTTAATGCTTGGTCTGCTTGCGAAACGAAGCAGAAACACGAAGAAAGCTGTAACCATCCGGTTACTGCTGTTTTCATAGTCTACGATAATTCTCGTTGAAATGCAGTTCCAAATTACCGAGTAACTCACAAGACATTTGTCTATTACGCACCATTATGTTACCGAGTCGAATAAAGGTCGGGCTTAACGTTGCTCAGAGAAGCCGGAACGGCCTGTAGTAACGAACCATCCCAGTATTCAAATCTTAATACTCCTGCACAATTTTGATGTCTATCTTGAATTATATTTAATCGTATATTAATATTTTTTCTTTGTGTTCTGATAACATAATAATGTTAGATAATTTCATCATCAAATAACTTTAAAAATAAAAAAAAAATTGTTTTAGATTTGGATTTTGAGTTTGTGGAGCGATATTTGGTAGATATAATTATCTTCTTGTTCATTAATAATTTAATTTGCAGCATTAAAACTTATTTTATTACTATTTTTCAAACTATCAATTTAAATTTCTAATTTTTTATTTTTTGTTGTTGCTTTTGATAGCAGAAAATTCTGAATCTGTCGCCAAATTCTAGATTTTCATATTTACTTTTAAGTTTATATTAACCAGTTTTTCTAATTGTTGATACGGACCTGGAAAACCGAAATCAGGAAGGCCGGGCCGGGAACCGGACCCGGGTCCTCCCAAATCCAAGCCCGAAGCTTTACCACTGCGCCACCTCGCTCGGTTTGTAACTTCAGAGACAACCATCACTTTCGCCGTAAAGTTTGCGAGTATCAACCTTGGAAACAAATACGAGAACACAAACTGTATGAGAAAATAATTCGTTATGGCACAAAAAGCCTCCGTGGCCGTCGACCAGGAGGCCTGTCTTCCAGAACGGCATTTCGTATTCGATTCCCGTTGGGTTCCAGTCCCAGATTTTTGCATTGTGGGAAATGTGGCGGACGTTACCAATGGTCAGTGCTCCCGTTTCCCCACCACTGCACTCAGTTTCTCCTCAATCTTAGGATCTCATTGTTTTTGTAATTTACCTGCAATGGAACTCGCATATTACAACAAATATATTAAATAAATAAAACTTTGCTATAGGCCTTTCACTGTAAAGTGAGTACTTTTGAAGTCCTAGTTACTTTTTTCTTTCAACCAATTTATATCCTTCCACCACTTGTCAATGTAGACCCTGTCATGTGAGTAATAAACGCAGTGTACACATTCACCATACCCAATACCGAAATTCAGAGGCCACAATGAAATGTATTTATTGGTTATTATGTCTCGTGAAACAGCTTCAAATAGTGCCCACTTTACCGTGAACGACCTATATACATACTCTATTCGCGGTTTCTTCACATTTTTTATTCAAATCTTTGAAAAATTACCCTATGAATGCGCGTTTTTTTTTGTTCTTTCCTAAATATGCCACGAATCTAAAGTACCAAATTTTTGGTTATATTTTTACTTATATTTTATTCATAAGTTATAATATTCAATTCATAGTTAATATTATTAAAATACCGTGATAAAGCAGGTGTGTTGGTAATGCCTAGAAAGAAATAGTTCCTGTGCAGATATATTACTAAAGCGAGTGCGCACGAATGTGGTGCGTTGTCCCTTTATTGTAAAGGCCCTGCCCTGGCCTAACTGGCGTTGGTGTTGGTGGTTTGTGTTGAGTACAGTAAAGTACATGTGAAATGGCACAACAGGCGGTTGGTCCTAACATCATTTCAACTCGCAGTTGGTGGTTGTAGATACCGCCACATGGCCAAACAACAACACATGCGATGGAAAAAATAATTAGAAAACGCCATATTACAGATTTACTGCCACCTGGTGGCTCGTTCGCGAAACGATTGACATCAGCGTGCCAACCGTCTATTGTGTCTTGTAATACGTCGAACACCAACACCAATTGTGCCAGATGCTTGACTTTCAAGACTAGGTTAGCTTTCTGCACGAGGCGGAGGAATATCCTTGTGGTAGAGCTTTAGCAGGGCTTCAAAAAAGTTGGAAGTGACCGTAAATAGATATTACTATATGATCTCTCCAGCATGGCACATGAAAAACGTCTAAGTTATCATACTAATAAAAAGAATATACTACCTCCTTCATGTGATGGATTACCCGACGTCCAGCGCAACTCCGTGGTTTATTATACAACTTTCCCTTTCATTTCTACAACACAGGCAGACAACGGCTGAGCGCTGAAATCGCCGTGTTATTTTGGAAAATCCCTTACTTGCTCAGGACACAGTCGACTGCTAGCCTTATCGCACTTGCGACACCAAAGAGAACGCGACCGAGACTAACCTTGACTGAACAGCCAAAGTAAAAGACGAGAAGATTTATGATCGCCACAGAGATGCCAAAACACAAGAAGACATTACGCAACTGGAGTTGTAACACGAACAGTTCACATCATAACAGCAGTTAAAATTAATGTAAATGTAACTTTCACTCGTGACTTGACACACATTTCTTTTTTACTTCAAAACCAAGTTTTATGTATAATTCACAAATAACAAAACCTATGCAATGTTCTAAGCCCTAGATCACTAAATACAGACACAAAATATGTTCACAAAGCCATTATTTTCAGCAAAATGTCCCTCTTAACACAGACACAATTAAAATTAAAATAAAACACGGAATCGAAATACTTCTCCTTCGACAATTTACTTCTTACTTCATCGCGTTCACAATGAAAATATAAATGCACCTAAACTTAACAATTATCAACTGCCGAACACAAAAACGTTTTAGGAGCTGATTCAAACATTATATTTAAGAATCGCTTCATGCGTCAAACAAATACAAGTAGGCAAAAACAAATATAATGAAACTCCTACTTCAGCAAAGCGGGGACCCAAGTATTAAATCAATTATTTATTGGGCTGTCATGTTTTACCTTCGCCTCACTAATCAGCTGAACGGGAAGTAATTATCTTGGAACTACCAATACAGGGATCATGCGCACTCTGCCCTACTGCAACCTTTCATCCACTTATAGGCTGCTCACGGTAAAGTGACCACTTTTTAAGGCCCTTCGAAATGTTTTCTTTTGACCAATTTCTATCTTTCTGCTGTTTTTTTTTTTTAATATTAACATTGCAATGTGACCAATCAACAGAGGGCATACATCTCACATCTCTCAAAAGTAAACGCCTGAGGCTGCAGTAAGATTAGTGGTTGAGAGGGCCTTAAAAAGTGTTCGCTTTACCGTGAATAGCCTATACAATTATTTCGCCACTTGGAACAGTGTCGTGCACAGCCCGCAAGCCCTGGAGAGTGACTCATGTCAAACACTTCAGCTACACCGTTATTTATTATTCGAGAGTTCATTTAATTTCGTTTATAGGTTATTCGCGGTTTCTTCATACTTTTTTAATTTAACCTATGCATCACTAGCGTTTTATACTTCTGCTAACGTAAAAATACGGTATTTTTGTTTAATTTAAACTCATATTTTACCTATAAATTACCATACTTCATTTGTAATAAATATCACTAAAAACAGTGACAAAACAGGTGTGTTGGTAATGGCTAGTAAGAAATATTTCTTATACAAAATATTATTAAATTGAGTGCGCACGAACGCGGTGCGTTGTCCCTTTGGTCTAATTTTCTAGTCTTAGTTAAGTTTTGTTTTCATGAGGCGGAGGAATATCCTGGAAGTAGAACTTTGGCAGGGTTTCAGAAAAGTCGGAAGTAACCGTGAATGGACCATAGTTAATAAACTAAGAGGAATGCTTTTTAAAGCAATTTGAAAACGCCGCTATCAGCTAGTTAGCGAATAACATCCGCCGGAAATAACTGAAGCGCGCATTTATCATTTCACGAAACTACCATTACACTGAGAGCATGAACAGTGAAATACGTTGTACAGGGAACAGTTATACAGAATGTATCTAAATTCGATGGACAAACTTGTATACTAAGTTGAAAACATGTATACAACCTATGGTCTAGAGTGAATACTAAGGGTGGTACACATATTTGAAGTTGGACATGGAACACTTGTTTATTGCACATATTGGAGATAATATTTAAGATGGAACACCGATTGTCTGGATAATGGCTAACTGAACAAAGATCTTCTAACACCACAACACTTGTTTGTCGCTGTCATCAAATTATTTTATATAAAAAATCGCTGTTACTACTCCTATTTCGAACTAACATCCATGTCGCGGTATCATATTTTGGATATAAAGGATGGAATATTAATCCTCATATCACAATTAACAAAAATGTCACCTTGTGTAAATACCCTATGCCTTACCATTTTCGAGTAATTAGTGTTTTACTTTTAAAATAATATTAACCATACCTGGCCGGTAGGGCACATACAGTATCCAATAACACACTTCTGAGGCTATTAAAGGAAGGGGAAGATTCCAGAGAGAGGCACATTACAGTGGTACTGTAATAAACTTTTTCTTCTACAACAACTTCAAAAAATGTGTATCTCCTTTCGAATTAATTTTAGACCATATGTCGTATGTATGTTTTCAACTTCTTTTTTCGCGATTCACCTGCACTCAAAAGTTTGTCGGTCGAATTTAGATACATCCCGTGTTAGAAATTCTACATGGAAATGTTAACTTAGCCTGCAGTTTAGTGCCTATAAAAGATGGCTACCAAGGGTTTGAAAACTGATAAACAACGACCCCTATCACGGGACAATAAATAACCTTTTATAGTACACCCAGTAACACTTTAGTTCACGTGCACGCTTGTTTTTATGACGAAAGTATATTGCTAAAATCGTGGATTAAATACACCGCATGCTTACTGCACGAACCTGGGGGAAATGAAACGATTACTAATGTTAGGGTTATCTCCACGGCCACAGATCTTCCTGGCGATAACCCTTACTGGCGTACAAAAAAGGAACACGTAAACGCCTATAAATTTGTTCGTAAATTTTACTCTGAAAAAAAAAAAAACAGCCACGATAACGAACGAAGCTTTACTGGAAAGCATATCACAGCGACAGTGATATTTTCAAATTCCTCTCTGACGTGAAAAATAACTCGCCCACTATGGAACCAGCGACAGGGACAAACCCAGACTAAAAAAGTGAGCACCCATTCGATATTTCAGTCGTCCTGCTCGTGCACAATAACGTTCCCTTCACTTGCATCTAGCTTTTCTGCGCGTACAGTACGTCATGAAACCTAGTAAGATACAATAACATCCTGTTTAGAGTTTTCAGCGTTACAGCCTTGGCCTCATAAAAATCTGATAATACGACTATCCTTGATAAATCTTTGAATTTACAAGAGACGCGCAATTATGTAACAAGCGCACGCAATTGTTACGGCGACATTATGTTAAGCTATAGGCTGTTCACGGTAAAATGAGCACTTTTGAAAGCCCCGCTTAAGATTTAAAATTACCATTTTCATGGGCCTCATCACTTTATTTATGCGTCGGTCAGATGAAACTGTGTAATTATAAGAAAAGAAAATATGTTTCAAATCTGGTCAGTTTTACACTTCGATGAAAAAAAAAAAAATCGAAATAAATACGTTATCACACATGGTTAAATAACACTTTTTATTCGACGTTAAGTTACGGAACTATTTTCCACCTGTCATTGCCAACTTCTCAGTGCGCCCACATATACGAGAGAGAGGCAGTGACTTTTTTCTAAGGTAGATTTCAAAAGTGCTCACTTTGTCGTGAACAGCCTTTACCCTTATTCAATCATTTAAATCCATATTACTGGTGGAATGTTTTCAGACTTTCTCAGTTTACCCACATATACGAACAGAAAGTCAAACATTACTGGCGCAGTAAAAAAAAAAAAGTGAGAAATTTCTGAGCAAGACTCTTTTCTTAGAAGCTATACATATAAGAAAACAAGCAAGAAAGCAGAAACCTTGCTTACAAAAAGAAAAAACAAGTTCATGCAAGCGACCGAGTCTGAGCCTTTCACCTGTGATATTTTCAAGATAAAGTGGTGGTTATGACGGGATAGAAGCCTGCGTTACTCAGAAGAAAGGAAACGTCTGATTACGTCAAAGGATAGTACGTTACGTTACTTGCACAAATCATGTTGCCAAGCTGATGTGGCGATGAATACAGACGAAACACATTTAATCTTTGCTAGCCGCGTTGCAATTAAAATTGCCACAAAAAATGCAAAACAAAAAAAAAAACTCTTAAAAAAATTGTGATTAAACTCTGAGATAGGTACTTGAGTAGTTATAAATAGTAGGTTCTAGCACACCTGGTATTCTGGCGAGAATTAATGGCGGCCATATTGGATGACGTCATGCCGAAACCTCCTGCTGTCATTCTTTATCAGCAGCCATCTTGTTTCCCCTGCGAATTTCCCTTTTTTTCCCCCTATTCCCGACTTCCTGCTCTACCATTCTTCCTCGTTTGTTCATACTCTTGTATTCCAATTATTTTACTTTATGCGCTGGCATCCCTATTTCCTTTCCTCATGCTCTCTAATTCCTTCCTTTTTCTCTCGTGCATTCCATTACTTGGTTTCTCATTTTCCTTCTGATGCAGCAGGAAAACTTCTTGCACCTTCTGCTGTTATATTTTTGTAAACAGACAACTCCCACCTCAGAATCACGATAACAGCGGGCACACCCATCGGAGTGATTCAATACAGATCAGTGAACACAGCACTCCAAGTGTCAATCGGCACATCCCACGAAAAGACTATAATGAATTTGTTTGCACATTTATTAAACATGATACAGCAATTATATTTATGAGAAATCCTGGTATAGGCTGCTCACAGTAAAATGAGCACTTTTGAAAGCCCTGCTTAAAATCTACTTGTACGCACGTTGTGTACTCCTCCGCCTTACTTAACATTAACACTGCCATGGACCTCATCACTTTATTCATGCGTCGGTCAATGACATTGTGGAATTATTAGAAAAGTAATGTGTTACAAATTTGTTCGTTCTTATACTAAGACGCATTAAAAAAACAGAGAGGAAAATAAATAATTTCAGTTAGCACAAATGGTTACCTAACATCATTTATTTGATGTTAAGATATGGGACTATTTCCTATTCATCATTACCAACTTTACTGGGCGCGTGTCACTCAGTGCGCTCATTAAAATATATGCAGGCAGGGGCAGTGACTTTTTTCTAAGGTCGATATCAAAAGTGCTCACTTTATCGTGAACAGCGTTAATAAAGATTTTACTGTCAAACATGGCGACTGTGCGCGTACATACCTTTCTACCGAGCCTATGCAGCCAATATAAGGTTTCCTTGCATTGGGAGAACCGCAACTCTGGGAGATGACTAACTGTACGGAGAAGATGATGATGGTGTGGGGGGGGGGGGGCATGGTTTCACATTCTTGCTGAAAGTGCATACAATTGCGTGGTCTGCAGTATTCATACATGGATGGACGGGCACGATTTTCGTAGATATAGACAAGTACAACATCTTCGTCATATTTGTCTGTAAAACCAACACTGAAGGGTCAACAAAGCATACTAAGAGACAATTTACATATGTACACGGAATATAGGTTAGTGTGGGCGCGACAGCTGCGCAATACACACACTCCGCGTACCAACATTGGGCTGTTTTTTTTTTTTGCCACTAGCCCTACCAATACAAATGAAAGGCATTTGAGGTCAGAAAACAGTTTATGTAAATGAGTTCCTTAAAACTTCTTACACTTTGTAAAACCCCCGGAAATATCTCCGGTTACTAACTAGTTTTCGTAGTTCTTGGTGTCCACCAAGAGACGGACGAAGATTTATATGTCCACCAATTGAGTTTGTATTCCGGCTAGCCCAGATATACACATTTAAATTAAAGGAAATATTCATTATTACTACTCCAAAAAGTATTTTTTGTTGTCACTTTTCCGAACCACTCCTCGAGAGGTTGGTTAGGCACAAAGGCCGAGTGCATAACGTCTTACCTGCTACCGCATGACATGAGGAGTGATCTCAAAATAGCAGGGAAATCGATGCTTGTCTTTCGTGACTTAAATCGACATAGATCCAAACGAAATCTTTCAGTTGACACCCAAATCAGCGCGCAAGCACATCAGAGTGAAAAGAGAACTGCTCGGAAATCTTCGACCACGCCCACAATTACCACCAGTCTTCGCGGCCCCCACCAGCGCAACTCAAGGTCTCGCATTTTACTCGTCCACCCGGTCGAACGAGACCACATTAATTTCAATTGTGTTGTTGGTAACTAGGTTATAGTGTCGAAATAGATCATCCTGTAAACGTCAGAGCGCCATTTCCGCCCTAGCAGCTCCTGTGTTGGTGTGACAATTTTTTTTGTGTATTAGTTGTGTGTGCGTTTACTTATCTCAGTGAAGATACCCTGGGTATACAACTTTCATCTGGGCCGGTACATTTTCGTTTTTATCATATTAAGTGTATTATAAGAGAAAAAAATACCGAAAATGGCAAAAAAAAAAAAAAAAAAAAAAAATACAGATTGCATGCCCAGTTTCCGTAAGAGTTTTAGGAGAAAAATAAAACCGTATAGTCATAGTCTAATCTGTGGGCTTTCGTCGAGTGTAATAAAACCCTACAGTTACAGATCTGATTTTCACATGAAAGCGCAACAACGGAAGCAATGCACGCAGGTTCAGCGCCTTGCGCGTAGGTGCGATAGGGGTCCGGGCGCGCTTGTTATTGTCGCCCGTAATGTTTGCTTCGAGCGCGAAAAAAAAAAATCTCGTGCCCATATATTTTTTAAGGCGTATTAACATTAAAAAAATCGTGCACAAAAATGTGAGCTTCCTTTGACACGGTTGGCAGAGCAAGAGCAAACGAATGGTTTTACTTTTTACGCGGTGGCGGGCAATGAAGCACATCTGGGGTGCATCGTTTTCCGGGTAGAGGATCCGCCCGACGAGAAAGCAGACTTATAGACTCTTCACAGTAACGTGAACACAGTTTCTTTTAGCCGTATTTTATCCTTTAACCACGTTTTTAAATAAATACTGCCCTGTAAGTAATAAACACAGTGTGTACATTCCACCGCACTCGAAGTTCACGTCTAAGGCCTACAATAAAATACAGTTATTGACCGTGATTCCACATGAGAGGACTTTCAAAAGTGCTCACTTTAAAGTAAATGGTCAACATGACGAAGTAATCTGGGGACCACAGATATATTAGAAACACGCACAATCTAGAACTGTCAGATAACATAATAAACAAAAGAGACCATATAATTTCGAAATTTCACATCTTAAAATAGTCAGTCATGCAACAGAAACACACAACTAAGAGCCAATATTCGTTAGAAACACATAAAACCGAACGGTCACACCAGAACAACACAGGTGTTAGAACAGTCATAAAAAAGTAACATAGATGTTCGAACTATCGTACGGCAGAAAAACACAATTTAGAACTACATATTGCAGAACAACATATATTAGAAACATCGTATAATCAAAATTTACACTTTAGAACGATCATACATCATGACCACAGATGTAAGAATGATCATACAAAAGAAACACACAATTCAGAACCACATATCTCAGAAACGTCCTACAAACAAAATCCACAATTTAGAACGGTCATACAACATAACCACTGATGTTAGAAAGATGGCACAAAAGTAAAACACATTTTAGAACCACATATTGCAGAACTACATACTTAGAAACATCGTACAGCCAAAATTCACAACTTAGAACGGCCATACAGCCGAAACACAGTGCCAGAACAGTCTTAGAATCTAAATACACGCTTAACAACTATCATACACTAGAAACACACATCTAAGAACTGTCGTACAATAGACTCACGTAACACACAACTGGTTCTCGTTAGAATGTTCCGTCTTGTATGGTTTTATGGTACGTGGTTCAAGTGTATGTGTTTGTAAGTTGTAACAGCGCCCCGAGGGATCCGGGCGGAACAGAAGTGGCCTCGTCACGGTGTCGTTCTTCTGCTAGACACAACGGCGACGCGAGGCCGCAGCCGCCAGCAGGAACTTCCTACTACACGTCATAGCCCGCTGCTACGGTCGACGGCCGCGGCAACGACGAAGCGACCATTGTCTGACACGCCATATAGCCTACTGTTCTTCGAGTTCTCCGAGACTATAAGTGAGTGAGTGAAGAGATTTGGGCGGCTCTTAACATCGAGGGTGATTGAGGCGAGTATGGTGTAGCACCGGAAAAAAAATGGTGGGGGAAGCGGGAGATCCCCGAGAAAACCCGCCCACCAACGGCATCATCCGGCATGATTCCCACATGCGAAAATCCGGTGACGCGGCCCTGGGGATTGAACCCGGTTCGCCTTGGTGGGAGGCGAGCGGGCTAACCGCTCGGCCACCGCGGCCCCGCCGGGAAGAAAACATTCGAAAATGCCCCTGCAGACATCATTTTAGTTGGCGGTCGCCTGCCTGGCACTTTTACAAAACACATTTTTATCGGCTATTCACGGTAAAGTGAGCACTCTTAAGACACTTGCAATAGGCATTAACAGCTAATAAATATATTTTATGGCATCTTCAGACATTAACTTTTGGGATTGGTGGAATGTATGTATGCACTATGTTTATTGGCCACATGGCAATGTTCATATTAAAAAGTGGCGAAAAGGTCGAAACTAGCTAAAAAGAAAAATTTAGCAGGGCCTTAAAAAGTGCTCATTTTAACGTGAAAAGGGTGTACCATATTTTTAGTGATTCTATTACTAGAGTGATCAGTTCTTGTGCGCAGTGAGTGGTTGATTTTGACGGTGTGAAATATTCGTTATGCGTGTAGCTGGAGAAAATAATCGCAAGGAATACGCCTCGGCTAAGAATAAGTCCAAATGAAATGTGTGAAAAGGCATTCTTCAGGTTTGCTTGTTGACAAATATATATCTACACGATATGCATGAATTATAAGCGGTGGTCATTTCATCCCATGAGAAAAAAAAGGAGGGGGGAGGGGCGTTTTCTTGCTATTTAATTTTTCTGAATACCTGTTTGAGGACCTCTTCTTAATCTCAAAATTGAATTCTGCAACAAAGCCGCAAATAAAAAGTCATTTCAGTTTCTTATTTGTACAACATAATATCATAAACATGCCATGAGTTTTTGACGGGCGGGACATCGTCGCCTCACGCCCTCGAAGAATTATTAATTACAACTGATTATAATGAACCTTTTAAATAGCTGGCGGGACTACGTCGCTTCACGCCCTCGAATAATTATTAATTACAACTAAGTATAAATAATAATAATAACATGTTAAAAGAGTGGGCCGGACCACGTCGCCAGTAACCCATTCGAATAGTTACTGTGGTTGCTCACCTGACAATTTGTTCGGCGCAGTGCCCCACACCATGAACATTGTTAACACAATTTGGCGTTAAAATCCCATAATAAGACTTAAAGCTATTAAAATACTGTTACGTGCTGCAACTGGCACCGACTCAGCTGACCCGCGCCGTAATCGGAGACCAGCCTCGCCCTCCCCTCTTCCTGGAACGATGCGCTCACGGCCTCCTGATCTCCCCCTCCCCCTTTTTTTTTAGAATCCCGTGAATGCCGACAGCGGCGAGACTTTCTGGCGTCACAAACCTCCTCTCGCCTGCTAGAGTTTCCGATACGTTTAACGACGACGCAAGAATGTTCTGGTGATACTGGCTAGCGCCTCAGCCCTCCGCGACGCATCACGCGAGTTGGGGAAGATTATATGTGGCGGTCTAAGACACTATATATTCTGCCGCAACCCAGCGGCCGGCAGTCTTTTGATGGAGGCCATCTGGCCGAGTGTGCGCGAGCGAAGTTTAGTGTGGACGACTGGAGATTGCGGGACGACGACGAGTGAGCTGTTCGTGGCGTGAATGGACGAGAGGGTGTGAAACCGACGAGTGAAACCTACTGTGCGTGAGGGCGCTTGGAGGACTCTAGAACATTGCGACTGGCGGGACGTGGACTGAACTGAAGTGGGACTGAATGGAAGTGTAATACTGATTTTATTGTAAATATTCGAACTGTCAAATATGGACGCATAAATTATAAAATAATTGAATAGGTCGATACACTGTCTATTGGGACTGATACGTAATTTCGTTAATTTCTTTGTCGTAGTTATACATTTTATTAATTGGTGTCAATTGTGAACAGTAAGTGATTTCAATTTATTGTAAGAATTTGAATTCAGAGAATTTTGCTGTAGTTATTGTAAATAAAAAGGAAATTATAATTAATTATTTTATTTGATTAAGACCTCCATCCCTTAACGAACTTGGTACAGCCCACTTAATTTCTAGAAAGAGAAATTGTAACAATGCTAACCTGCTATGTGCTCGCCAGGATCATGTTACCTTAAAAAGACCTTGGACGACCTGGGGTAACGAATAACTTGTGTTTATTATACGCGCAAATTTTCACGTGTAGCAGCGACCAGCCATGGAAGCCCACTGTGTGGCGGACAGCGGTTTCGCCTGTTCGCCGCCCGAGAGCAGCACCGTCGGTTGCAGGCGCTGAGAACTGCCTGCGTAGGTCCACACCGTGACGCCTAGTTGCGCCAGTTCCGGCAACTTGGTCAAGAGGCCGGAAGTGTGGTTGAGTATTGTCATATAATTGATGGTTGACTTTTAAATTATTGAGACCTCTCTACGGGTAAATGGTGTCCGCTGTGTCGGTTTACCTTATTAGGTAACATCAACTGCCATTGGGCGTGAATATCGCGAGCCCCATAAGAGGTATTGAAAACCCCACCAATTTCCTGGAATTCTGAAAACAAATATGGATCTTATGTGTGATTGGTGACGCTAGGTGGCAGATCTGTGTATAAATTGCCTGTACTTGCTTCGTTCGGGGTCAGCCATCGACCTCGAGGGAGCAAACTTCTACCAGATAAGTAGCATTCTTGATTTAACACACATGTAGGCTCATCAAGCGATTAGGACGTTTGCGTCATTCTGAAGTTAGGCGAGAGCCATGATGACTGGAAATTTTAAATCTTTTTAAAACTTGCGAAATGTTGGTCACTTATCCAAAATGGGATAATGGTAAATTTTGTAACTGCTTTTGTACACCCATGAACGTATGTGACCAAGTATTAACGAGAATTTTAGTGGTTGTAATCACTGGTAACCAAAATAATAATAATGGTCCTAGCATTTTGAAACGAAAAACTTTACGAAGTTTAGGGCATTTTTAATAGTAACTTTTACTCGCGGGAGTTAAGGCTGGCATTGCTAAGCAGTTGCTCCTATCCACTTGGGATCGCGAGCAGATGAAGGAGAAAGTATTGCATAGACATTGAGGTCACACTGTAATATGAGTTGCCATCTTGGTTTTTCCTGTATAGGACTTAATTTAATTTTCGAAAGTCCAGAGTTCATATTGGTACAACAGAACTTGATCCGCCATCTTGCGACGAAGTGGGTTTAGGGTAATTTGCCCAGTATGTATTGTGATGGCCTCAGTATTCGCCATATGGCCAACGTTTTTGCGTAAATATTACCGGTATTAATAGTGGAAAAATCCAAGTATTAGCTGGGTGTCAGCATAATTATATACCTGCCATTTAATCGCATTTTACACAATTTTTATGGTAACTTGGTTTTATGTACAGGTTAATCCAATTGAAAGTAAGGGAGAGGAAGATTTTAGCTTTTTCACTTGTAAGATCGATAAACAATGAAATATTTTCCACATGTAAGATTGATAACCATTGAAAAGAATGAATACAAACATAATTAAAACATATTACTGCACTTCTTTGTTTCTGTTATAAGTCGCTTATCATCAATGCCTAATTCACCCTTACATTGCACAAAGAATTGGTTTTTTGCATGGCTTTTTGCAATTTTTGGTGTCCTGTTGATTTTGCTTGTTTTTATGCAAAACCAGCCCTGCCACGCTCTTGGCTTAGGACGTGGTACGGTCAGAAGTTACATATTAGGTGATTTTTAGGAGGAGGAGGGAGACGAATATAATGGAACACAGCTTATTAAAATTCACAGTCATTTGGGATAACTTTGTGTTAATTGAGGATAACTCTTTACCACGCATTTTCATTTAAAACGCACGTTCTACAGCCCTTAACTTTATGTTTAATTTTCTAGTTAACAGGTTTGTTTATAAATAACACCGTAAAGTGCACAGAATTCTCAGGCCTCCATTTGAAATAATATTAAGCAGGTGGTTTAAAGTTACCAACAGACTGTAATACTGACATACTGCAAGGAAGCATGGCCGTGCCTCGTTTGGTTTCAACCTTCTGCAAAAACTGGTAGGCAACATAACCAGCGATAACTAAGTATTAAATTTATCGTATATTTTGTACAACATAACGAAAATATAATTCGATCAGTGGCTTAAATTCCTCCAAAATCTATCAGAGTTTTCAACGAAAGTCTATAAAAGCGGCTCAATATTTGCCGCGCCAGAAATATTGCGAAATCTGAACATGTATGTTGGAAGTGTGAATCCGAACCGTAATTCGAGCTCTTGGCATTCCGTGCTGGTGCACCGCCAATGGAGATAACCGGATTCGCCTCCAAAAATTATTACTCTTATAACATAACAGTGAAGTCAAAATTTTGTTTACCCATTCTTCTTCTTCATCGACACAATAAATAAATATTACTTGTTTTATATAATTATGTATTAAACTGCAATTATTTATATTGCGTCCCTTATTAAATTATTATTTCTTTTCATTGCGCACGCGTACATCATTGACGGTGGTAGTATTCTTTCTGTTATAAAAATTAAGTTCGATTTTATTTCTGCCTTACTTATGTTGCCACCTGTCCTCTAATTGGCTGTCGTCTGACCACGCCACATCTCTACGCCAACCAGCAATGGCGAGAAGAGAGAACCGGTATATTTTCTTTCGTGCATTTGTTTAGTAAATATTCAATACTTCTACCTCTAGGGAGTAAATAAAAGATAACAAAGTAATTTAGAATACCGAATATCGGTTAGAAACAAATGAAATATACTTACACATGACCTCTATGTCAAACTATTCAAATAACCAAAGATTATACTGCATTTTGTTTAGCTCCTATAATAAAGCTGAATTTGGAAATTAAATAAAATGAATCGGGAACATAAGTAAATACTCTGTAATCATATATAATTATACTATATGTGATTTACGGTAAATATAACCCTGAAAATCCGCAACGTTACACTCTATGAATTTGAATTTTCTTGAGTTATGTTTGAAAGTAGACCCTACAGCACGGCAGTCAAAGAAAATACTAGTAATTAGGTCAGTTTGAGAAAGTTTGTGCCTACATAATAGGTGCATAGAGCTAACAAGCCAGAATGTCTCACAAAAGTATCAAATATTTAAATTTTCCTAAACTTCAGTTGAGAGTGTTTCCAGTCATAGCATAATGTAAGGCCATATCTAAAGTTATGTTATACTAAGATAAAATATGTAATTACTGAGCTATGTCCATTACAAAGAATTTGGCAACTAAATATTTTGAGGAAATGGAAGAATGCTATTGTCAAAACTTAAAAAATACGTTCCACATAAACTCAATAAATATTATTTCACAGAAATCGTAATGCTGCAAAACAGTAAAAACAAATAGTTTGCCTGCATGCGGCCTTCATGTCAGTGGTATCCATCACTCGTGTGTACGCATATGCACACGCATATTATGCAAACACGTATACACTATACACACCAACACCAATTTGTCACTTCACAGGGGCAAGAATTACAACTGGGATTGTAGCATTTGTATTGCTTCAATTTTCGTGTCTATCTTCTCGGTTCTGTCCCTTTGTGTTGAATGACAACCTTTAGAATAATTAAAATTATTTCACATATTATTTACTGCAGTGTATTATGTGTAGGGTATATATGTTAGAATATTTCGAATTAATTTCTTTCTTAGCTTTAAAATACCGCACGATTATTTGCATCCGCGAAATACATTTAGTTAATTACCACTCACAGAAACTAGAAGAGCAACACAATAGCTGATATTTGTATGGACATAAGTGTGATTGCTAGTAACTGCTTTTATGTGTATATACTCGACCAATAAACAATTGTTGAAATGAGAACGAAACGCTGTGTCGGCCAGTATTAAATGTGTTATTCATCGTTATAAATTCGGCATGGCGTTTTTCGGAACAAAAAAATCTGTTGGTTCATGTCCGTAACAGCGCACGCAATGTAACGTTCTCGCGAACAGCGAGCCGAAAGCACTTCATATTCAAGCGAAATTAATATTAACTTAGTCACACAAATAGAATAAAATGTTTCATCATGGCGTTACATCTGAAACACAGTCGTGTAAAAAGGGACCAGTGCTTATGGCACTGTCATTCGTAGTGAATTCATGGGTCACTTTAGTGTTTCAATAAAATAATTACAACACGCATTTGCCTCAAAGGCATGCAAATTAACTTGTACCGCTCAACATTATTCTGGCTCCCTAATTAATGCAGAAAAGAATTTGGTGGAAAAACAAACAGTTTCAATGAATTGCATGTTTGTCAGTCTGGGGAGTAAATTCTGTAATTGATGTTACTCATTAACTAATAATTTTACTACACATACATTTTGTAATAAAGTTGCAGCCCTCGCTTACCGTGCTAATATCGCTAAGAAATATAGTATCTATGTCAGCTGAAGAGGTGGACCCCCATATATGTCAGTAGTGAAGCAATATGTATTTCGATAGTATTTTCTTGTGCATTGTTTGGTTGCCAAGGACAAAAATCCGAGTGGACGAGGCAGTTTTTAAAACTGATTGTCAAAACCATACTCCGGAGTACAAAAAAATTCGAATTTGTGTACCACGTTGCTTCGTCTTCCTTCACATTTATAAAGGACTAAAATAATGATATCAGTAATTAATTTCAGTTTAACAAAAATACACTTGTTCAAATGAGATACTATAGTATTTCTCACTTCCTCTTTCCCTCGATACATATCTAGCATGCATCAAGATACTCCTGTATTTTATACATATTTTATTACTCTCGTGTAAGGTGCACAATGCCTTAGCAACAACAATTTCTCCTAAAAAAAATTTCAGCGATAAAATTGGGAAAGAAAGGTTTTATTTAGATTGTTACAATGCTCCTAATAAAAAAAAATTAAAAAATCTAACCTGAAATTTGAGATATTTTTAGACATGCTTCGTGTCTTCCACTAAGCAATGTAGCACGGAATCTGAACATTGCATTAGTTCCAGAAACAACCCACAGCGTGATTCAGAATTTCAACACATAGTCCAATCAAAATGTAGTCAAATATAACTGCTAGACGTTTCGACTACCTTTCGCAATCCTTTCTTTCGCATATCTACGTGGATTGGAGTAGGAAATAATAACACACTTCTTTAGTTGGTTAAAATAAAACACATTAAAATTACTTACAGATTACTAATGGCACTCCTAAAGCCCATTGTCACACTGTCAAATTTTCGCTTCAAAAAATATTTGACAAAATTTGAAGACTAAATACGACGACCTAAATTCCTCCATCAAACTAAGTTGGTCAAATAATCATACTGTGTATGAAAATGGGCCACACTGTAATTTTTTTTCTATGACTAACCTATTTTAATTAAAAATAATTCTAACACAAGAGACATAGCTGTTGTGTTACGCATATAGTTTTGTAGAGAAAAGAATACTTTAGCCGCATGATTTATTTTCGCTTTCGAACTAAACTTTATAATTTTATTAATCAGACATATCTGTTGAGCGATTAAATTGACTGTCTACTTCCAACAGTATCCGTGTCCAGACATGTATTATAATTATCTTCGCATCACGGTTTCATTTCATTTACGGCTATTGTTTGCTATTTCAAATTTATTGGGTGTCGGAAATGGCCACTTTTGTTGTGCACGGTTCTTACTTGACTTTTCGTCCAATTTGCAAAATGTCTGATGGTATAGGCTATTCACGGTAAAGTGAGCATTTTTGATATCCTCTAATTTGGAATAATAGTCAATAAATATATGTTATTTTAGCCTTAAACTTTCATTTCCGAATGCCGTGGAATATATGTACACAGTACACAAGCGTTTTATTAATTACATGTCAATATTGATTTTAAAAGGTGGTTAAAGGCTGAAATAAAAAAGTAACTAGGACCTCAAAAGTGCTCACTTTGCGGTGAACAGCCTATAACTGGATTCATCCAACTTTTACAAACATGCAAGCTCTTATGACGTTCCGGTTCGAAGTATTTTGATGGGAAAATTTTACAATGTGAATGGGGCTTAAGGAACAGCGCGACAGATCGGCTGACTCTTGAAGGACCATCAAGCCCTTTGTAGACTACAGTCCAGTTACTTACACGAACGAAAGAATAGGGTGAAAAGTTCGAAACTGTACTTCAACGTTCCTCTGGACATTGTAATCGCGTCGCAATTTTACTCTGAAGAGGTTCTCGCCAATAACGCACGCAGCGACCAGGCCGACTCGAAGCAGAAACAACACTAAGGTTATTGCACTCGATATATCCGCGCCGGTAGCGGCACGTGTATTTCAACGCGAACCTACGTGGGAGGGAGGGGAGGTGGAGAGTGCTGTATCTGTTGCGCCACATGAAACGAGGCCCCACAGCGATGCTGGACGGACCTTGGAGGTGTCCGGAGTGAAACGGGCCGCTGGCTGTCGGACAATGGGGAAGGCGCGCGCGGAGCGAGGATGAAAGTGAAAGTCGAGACGCACGCCGAGTGCGTGGATGCGTGCGAGTGATTGGGGGGGGGGGGGGGGGAGGCTTTGAAGCCGGGGCGACGCGGCGGTCCGCACCAGCGATGTTCTCTCGAGCCGGTGCGCCGTCCCTCAGGAACCCCTGCGTGCCTTCAGGGACCCTACAACCCCGTGGGTTCATGGGGGGGGGGGGGGGTCGCCACAAGCGCGGGAAGGTACACCAAGTCCCACCCTGCTTCGTGCATAACGCTCTGCCGAGTGTTCCCAAGGGGTAAGCGAGTAGGAAGTAACTCTGCTTGCTTCTTCCTGTCGACAAAAAAAAAACCCTTCCGGTATAATCTGTAACCCGAAAATGCAGTTCTCAGATATTTCCGTTCCTTTTCCCGAAAAAGATACAGAAATCTATAGGCTGTTCACGGTAAAAAGAACACTTTTGAAAGCCCTGCTGAAGGTCTACTTGTATGCACGTTGTGTATTCTTCAGCCTTATGTAAAATTAACATTACCATGGGCCTCGTCGCTTTATTCGTGCGTCGGTCAAGTGAAACTGTGAAATTATTTTAAAAGTAAATCTGCTAATTTTCCCAAACTGATGATTAAAAAAAGAAAAAAGAAATCAAAATAAATAAGTAAAATGATCACAAATGGTTATGTAACACTTTTTATTCGACGTTAAGATGTGGAACTGCATTCCATCTATCGTTTCCAACTTTACCGGGCGCATGTCACTCAGTGCGCCCGTTGAAGTATATGCAGGCATGGGCAGTGACTTTTTTCTAAGGTTGATTTCAAAAGTGCTCGCTTTACCGTGAACAGCCTTTACATCATTACCTAGCTAGATATGCCTCTGCCAATGAAGCATGTATTTTTTCTTAATATTCTCTGTCGAAGACTGACTTAGCTATAGTCAATGTACAGCCTTATTAGTTTCATCTTCAACAAATGAGCATTTAAAATTCCCAACATTGCAATTCAGCTACAGGCTCAAACATTTTTGTTTCCTGGCCCAATACAAAGGTAATAACGAAATTATTCGAACATTTTACATTTAATACTGTAATATCACACATTCACTTTTTTTTTGTAAAAATAATAAGAAACTTTTTTTTTATGTTCCAGTAACAGTTCGTGCTCCTATACACTAACAGTCATGAAAAATAATACATTACTTAATATTTTCTCTAATAATTGTAATCTAAAAATAAATAATTTTTTTAAGACGGTTTTGTCCCTTTCTACAAAAGGTCTCGTTTTCAGTCCTTTGGATTTTGACGTCTATTGTTATTATCTGGACATTGTGATGGAGGATGGATAGTAGTTGCCCAAATTATTTCGTTAGTACCTGCATAAGCAAACAAAAACAACATTCACGTATTACAGAAACATTCAATGTAATTATCTTTTCATGCACCCTAAACCCACCGTTTCCGTCGATATGGTGCTGCGCTCAACAGGATTCGAAAACGCCAATAGACTCAAGCATTAACAATTTTTCAACGTTCATACAGATTGCATTACTTTAAATAACAGCTGTTCGCAGAAAAATATAGTCGGTTATAAGTAGTATAAATATGCCGCTACGGGCACAGCCCCCAGTTATCAGAAAAACAACGGCAAATTAAATGCTCAAGCCATCAGAAAAACAACAGCAAATTAAATACTCAAACCATCAGAAAAACAACAGCAAATTAAATACTCGAACCATCAGAAAAACAACGGTAAATTAAATGCTCGGACCATCAGAAAACCATCAGAAAAAAATTACTCTTAATTTTCTGATTCAAAAGAAATGACGATCCGGGCACAAACGCAAAAAAAGTGACTCAAAAAGTTGCGTTTGGGAGTTGCAAAAACTGGAATAAAAAGTTCCCTTTGAGCACAACCGCAAAAAAGTGACTCAAAAAGTTGCGTTTGGTCAGATCGTAGTCTTTAGAAAAAAGTTGTGTTAAATTTTGTGTTTGAATGCATATGCAACAATGCACGTAAGAAGTTGCATTTGGACGCAGTTGCAAAAAAGTGGCTTAAAAAAATCTGAATACATAAAAAATAAAATATTGTATATAATAAATGGACACAAATAAAAATCAAATGATATCTAATATGATGACCATGGCAATGAAAAAGGCTAACACAACTGGTAATGTTTGGAAAGAATATAAATTTAAGAAAGATGTTTTTGCGGAAAGAAAGAAGAAGAAATCTCAAGAGAAGTATGTCAAGTGTGAAACTTGTAATCACTTTTACAAACGATCTCTCATAAGAAGTCATCTTAAAAGTAGATTGCACACAGGTCTTGCACCAATACATAATAAATCACATGAACCAACGAATGCATGGGAAATTTTTAAAATATCACAACATTTAATATTAAAACAGAAGTTCCCATGAGAGAAACAAGTGAAATGTGAAGCATGTAGTCACTTTTACAAACCGTATCTCATAAGAAGTCGCTTGAGAAGTAAAATTCATAAGTACACACTCAGATTCAGTGTAGAAGAAATCGAAACATCATTTCAAAGTAGGATCAAGACTTATGCTGTGAAGAATGTGAATGCATACAAAGACATAAATCATTTCCCTAAGCGATGTAAAAGAAACTGTTATGAAACTAATTAATAAACATTTAAAATCACTCAAAGTGAACATGAAACTCTTCACTGAGTACAAAAGAGGAATTGGTGGGAATATTGAATATGTAGAAAGCTCCTTTAAAACAAAGAACGAAATTATATTGAAATCGACTAATCTGGAAGAATATTATGCCAACAGCATATCGAAAATCATAGCTGAGATGGGGGCTTTCAAAGCAAAGGGATCTCAGTGGGTACTCAACAGAATATTTAAACTAGAAGTGCGAATAAATAAATATGTACCATTCAAGGGCAGTTCTTATGTTGATTTTCCAGAAAAAATCAAAGATAGGCAGGCGGTAATTAATGTTAAGAATAATGATCAGAAATGCTTTTTGTGGTCTGTTCTATCTGCATTGCATCAAGTACAAAGAAACCCTCAGAGTGAATAAATACTTAGCTTATGAACATGAGTTTGATGATGTACTTAAGGGTTTGGAATTTCCAATGAAATTGGATAGCATACCAAACTTTGAGAAAAGAAGCCGAATTTCTATTCATGTATATGCATACGAAGAAAAGGATGGTGATAAGAAATATATAATCTCCATTAAAAACAACAAAAAATAAGATGGATAAGCATATTAACCTACTCTATATCAAAGACGAAAAGAATGACCACTACTGCTGAATAAAGTCTTTCGAGACTAATCATATCACAAGTATCAAATAATAGTCCCTATATATATATATATATATATATATATATATATATATATATATATATATATATATATATATATATATATATATATGTGTGTGTGTGTGTGTGTGTGTGTGATGTTTGCAATATTTTTACTCTGTAAGTAAGCTAAAAGATCACGAACAAAATTGCCGAGAACACGATGGTGTTAGAGTTGAACTACCATCTAAAGTAAAAAATGTCATATTAAGATTTAAAACCAAAAATCATTCTTTGAGAGTTCTGTTTGTGATATATGCTGATTTTGAATTTTTGTTGACTGAAATTGACACTTGTCAACCAAACCCCGATGAATGCTACATAAAACCATACCAAAAACACGAGCCTATTAACTTCTGTTACTATGTAAAATACGAACATGGATACTATAAACCACCAGTAACTTATGAAGGATCTGATGCATCTACTGTATTCGTTAAAATGCTAATGGAAGAAGCAAAGTCTATTGGTGATATATACACAAATGAAAAACCAATGCTTCCACTAACTCAGAAAGAACAAATTGTTTATTATACAGCTACCCTTTGGCATATATGTGAAAAGTCTTTGAATGGTGATTCTGTGAGAGATCATGATCATCTTACGGGGAAACTTAGGGGAGCTGCACACAGAGATTGTAACTTATCATATAGAAATCCATGTTTTACCCCGTGTTTATAACAATCTATCTGATTATGACACACACTTATTCATAAGAGATATTGGCATCGACAAAAATAAAATTGATCTAATTCCCAACACCGAAGAAAAATATATTTCTTTTACGAAACATGTATGTAAAAGTGTAAATCTTAGATTTCTTGACTCATTGGAATTTATAGCTAGTAGTATCCATAAACTCTCTAGCAACCTTTCCAGAAGCCAATTCTGAGAAGAGTGTAAGCATTTTTCCAATGAACTTCTTGACTTTGTTATAAGATAAACTATCCATATGACTACGTGGATAGTGCTGAAAAATTTTGTGAGACATCACTTCCATCCAAAGATGCATTTTTCAACATACTCAATAAATGTGACATTACAGACTAAGATTACAAATTTGCGAGAAAGGTATGGGAAAAAATTCAACATAAAATCTTCAAGAGAGTATACAGAACTCTATAACAAATCTGATGTATTGATATTGTCCCATATAATGGAAAAATTTAGAGATGTATGTCTCAAAACATATAAGCTAGATACAGCATGTTATTACACAGCCCCAGGGTGAGTGTGGGATGCTATACTCAAACATACTACAATAGAACTAGAATTATTAACAGATTACGACATGATTTTGATAGAAAAAAAGGTTCGTAATGGAATTTCACAATGTTGTAAGCGATATGCTAAAGCAAAAAATAAATATATTAATGCTTATGATAGTACAAAATAAATCTTTTATCTTACATATCTGGACAACAATAACTTATATGGATGGGCTATGAGCCAGTATTTAACCCTATGGTCTGTGTAAATGGTGATATACAAATATAGATATAACAAAAATACAAGATGATTCTAGAAAAGGTTATATATTGGAAGTTGATTTGGAATACCCACATGAACTACACTATCTCCACAAAGATCTGCCATTGACACCAGAGAATAAAATACCAGTAGGTTCAAAAAATCCCAAACTCTTGACTTTTCTGGATGATAAAGAAAAATATGAATTACACTATGTAAAGCTTAAGCAATATCTAACCCTCGGAATGAAGTTGAAAAAAATTCATAGAGTTCTGGAGTTTGATCAATCAGATTGGCTCAAGTCCTATATTGATCTAAACACAAATATGCGAAAAAAAAGTCTGCAAATGACTTTGAAAAAGATTTCTACAAATTAATGAACAGTTCCATTTTTGGAAAAACAATAAATAGCAAATATTATAAACAGAGTGGATATACGGTTGTGTACAAGTTCTAAGCAAATTGATAAACTAGTGGCTAATCCAAACTTTAAAGATTGAACTATATTTACTAACTCTTTGGTTGCAGTTCATATGATTAAAACAAAACTGTGCTTTAACAAACCCATTTATGTTGGAATGAGTATACTTGATCTATCGAAAGTCTTAATGTACGAGTTTCACTATAATATAATGAAACCACAGTATGGGGAAAATATTGAACATGCTACCAAGATACTGATTAATACATCTATTATATAAAAACACCAGAATTCTACAGTGACATGAAAGAAATGGTTGATCATTTTGATACTTCTGACTATAAAAAGGATAATCCATATGGTATACCGTTAGTTAGCAAAAAATTTATTGGGAAGATGAATGTAATGGAAAAATAATGGAAGAATTTATTGGATTAAAATCGGAAATGTACACAATAAATGTGGAAGGTTGTGCAAAGAAAAGAGCAAAGGGTGTGAAAAACACTGCAGTCAGAAATGAAATTAGTTTTGGTGACTACAAAAAGTGTTTGTTTACTAAAAAAGTGTTGTACAAAAGTATGAATCTTATTAAAAGTAAGAAACATAAAATCTATACGATTGAGATGAGAAAAAAAGCATTAAGTTTCGAAGATGATAAAAGATTTATTCTTAAAGATGGTATTTATACACTACCATAGGGACACTACAAAATTGAAAAAGAGTGATAATATGAAATATTATACAACAGTAAATGTTTTTAACTGATAACCATCCATTAAAAACTAATAACCATACATGTTTGCACACTATTAGACTTCGGCGATTCTTTCACGTTTAACATCATAAATTAGGTTTCTTTGGCTTACTAGTACCACATTACAAATAGTTGTAGCTGACATTGGTTACTAAAATCAACTGTAAGTTTCAGATTAGTTCGATCTTTTACAATAGTGGTTTTTCTGTAAGAACAATCAATAACATACAATGGTCTTCTCCCAATAAATGACCCAGAGTTGAAGCACAGTCCATTATTACGATAAGGGGTATCTAGTTTAGTCTCTGAATTTCTAAAATCAGTGTAAGCAATATGCATCGTATCGAAAATTTTATCATCTATGTTTAAATTAAAATTCTCTTTGGGAAACACTTCATTCCATACATTCTTAATAGAAATATTTTTGACAAAACAAGAGTTAAACATTGAACCATGTGTGAATTGCCCAGAATCATCTTTTCTGCTGTGCTGAAAACCAACAGTGGCAATGTCTGGCATATCGAATTGGATTGAATTGAACTGATCTCTTATATCAAACTGAAATAAGGTTGCATAAGTAGGTACTGGTTTTTCACGACATTGCCAATAATTAAAACCAATTGGAATTTTGGGGTGTTTGTATAATTTTGCTTTAATTTCATCTCCATAAATAGGATCGTATTCAACAATTGGCCACAGAATTTCCATTTTCTCAATACCAATTTTACCAGCATCTGGTATATTATCTCCATAATCAGATCCATCTCATTTCTTTGGGGGGTCTTCTGTAAAAAGAAACATCATTAAAATTTCGAATGAATGTGATCTTGTACCCACCTTTTCAGAATATTTCATTACAATCTCTCATAAACCCAATCAAATATCTTCATGTATAGGTAATTTCGCTATGCTTATCTTTCCTAACATATTAACCTAGTTCTATCCCTGACATTTGTAAGTATGCTGATTCTGATTCCGAACCTAGTAATGTATGCATCATTGTTGAAGTGATGCCAAGGTTGTCAATACTTTCGATTATACAACCATGTTCAGAGATCTCTATTCTTGAGAATTGGAATGGGAAGAAATTCTCACAACGGTCAATAGTTGAAATATTTTCATAATCTGCATTTGTATCTCTTTTAGTTAGCTTATACTGTTGGTATACATAAACTTCATTCGGATGTGAAAATGCATTGCTAATAGGAATATCAAACTCAATGAGCTTGTTGTATACATTCAAATAATTTTTTGTTTGGTCATTTAGTGGAAACGACTGACACTCATAACTTTCAATTTTTTGTTGATCCATTTATTATATAGAAAAAAACTTCTTATACAACTACACTTTTCTTATCAACCCAAGAATTGTGACTACTATCAAAACCTAACAATTTAATTAGCAGCTTATTTCCTTTTCTTCACAAAACTTTTTCCACTAAGTAGTCTTTATCATATTTAGTCTTAAGCAGCTCTGGCTCATTAAAAATACCTTTAATAAGTTCATTTTTAAAATCTTTTATTCTATATGTCATGGGGTTTGTGTGCAATACTTCACACACCTCAAATACTTCAGTGGACCAATTTGGTGTATATCCTTTTTCAAACAAATTTTTACTTTTACTTATACGAACTTTATCTCCTACTGCAAACTTTGGTTTAACCATTTTTCTTTCTCCACCATACATGTTGATTAGAATAGAACTTTCATTCTTTGCACTTATTGGTGGGTTTCATTCCGATTATACTGTGAACAGTGTTATTGTATTCACTTATTAATTTAGGTAATATAGCTACCCATTTATAGTTTCCCTGTACAGTAAATATCTTCCACACTTTTTCCTCCAATGTTCTATTAAATCTTTCTACAATGCTAGCTTTCTTTTCACTGTATGTTGAATAGTGTGTTATGTTGTTATGGGCCATTTATGCCTTAAATGATTTATTGTTAAAATCTTTCCCTTTGTCTGGTTGTAAATGCATGGGTTTGCAATCATTCAAAATAGTTATAAATGCTAATGTAACATTTTCCCAAGTTTTATCTTTGATTGGTATTGCCCATGCATATTTGGAAAAAAACAGCTATCACGGTTAACATATATTTTAACCCCTTGTTAATTCTGTGTATACCTTTAAAAGATCCAGAATTCATCTCAACTAAATAAGCTTGCAAAAATCATCGATACCAAAAGATAGAACAGTTCTTCTGGGGAAGTTTTCTCGTATCGGTTTATGAATTTCATTTACAATATCGTTTTTATACCCCCACCAGTGAATATCGAGTTATTGGTAACACAACATCTACAAACACATTTAATCCTTACTTTGTTATTATTTATTAGTTCATATGAACTTAGTGTATTTTTCATACATTTGAGACAGTATACATTTACGTTATCATTGTTCATTTTATTTATTTATATAATAAATGGATCAACAAAAAATTGTAAACTATATAGAGAGAAGAAAATAGCTATTTGAAAAGCTTAAAACTATAAGAAATTTCGCCAAGATGAATATGATAAAAATAAAAAACACGATCACTCATTGATAAATGCGGTAGAAGATCTGGGACAAAAAATTGGACACGTAACAAATGAGAACAAGAACATAATAAAATAACTTGTCCCATTTATGTTAAGAATTTAGACTACCCACAGACACCAACAGAAACATCTTCTGAAAGAAAACTCTTAGGTAAAATAGACACCGATGAACGCTATGATGATAGCATTAAACGAATTGGCGATGGCGATGAATGCTATGATGATGGTGTTAAACACATTGATGATGATGAATGCTATGACGAAGCATTGGGACATTTTAAAACTGATATCTCACAGTTAACTAACTACATAACAACATTAATTGATAAGAAAGTGGCTGATTTCTTAATTGACTGAAATAACGATGTTTTTATACTAAAGGCTGATAAAGGTAGATTGTATATTGGTGATAGCAAAGTAACATTCATCAACGACAAATTTACTGTAAAAGACCAGACATACAATGGAACTGATGGTTTGATGAAATTACAAACTAGTAAGAAAGTAACAGAAAGTGACTACACTGCAACCGACTATGGACACTATAGTCATATCCTAGCAGATACAAATGCAGTTTTTCGAAAAATGATCCAAACTTGGGAACACCAAAATCGAGTAAAGGGAATAAATGGAAAAATATTGTTAAACCTACTTACCATTCGATTAAAAAAAAACGTCAATCGCCCTAAAAAACTGGGAAAGTAAAGAAATTATACAGGCCATCCCAAAGAATACATATGGATGGATGATCGATAGGATGCATATTGATCGATTCTCGTTATTTAGTGAAGATAACGCTGGAAATGAAATATTACAATGAAAAATTGAATAATGAATATGCTCAACAGCAAGTGTATTAGTACTTTGTGTGAAAATCCCAGTATAACCATATTGGCTCACTGAACATGTAAACAAAATTAACAACTTTTTGGAGAGACGGAGCATCACGGAAAAGGTTACACAATTATATAATAAATTCATACTTTTGAGTTGCATGAAACTGGTTATCAGTACTTAGGTCTGTCAGGACAAAAAGAGAATTGAGTATGGGATAAACCATTAATCCACTAGATGTTCAATAACATGATTATAGTTATATCAATAAAGTCTAGCAAGAATGTACTACAAGAACTAAAGAAAGCATCAGTTGTAAGTTAGTGCTGTCTCATAAATGGAGGTTGAATTGCGATGCTTTAAACGAAGCTTGTGGAATAATGATTCAAATATTTTTTATAACAAAAGTAAAAAAAGATTCAAGTCTACAAGGTTGAAGGTTTACTATGATTCTCCTAACGTAAAGACAACGGACTAAAAACAAAAATTAAAGGAGGGTAAAGGGATGACTATCACAATTTCAGTTCCACAACTTAAGAGATTGTCCAAAGAAATGAAAACTGGAAATGGTCTGACAGTTCACAAGGGTGGATTTTTACCATTAATTCACGCAGCATTGGGAGCTCTAGGAGCGTTAGCTGGCGGTACATCATCTATTGCTACATCAGTAATTGATGCTAAGAAGAAAAACTAAGAATTGGAAGAACAACGCAGACATAATTTAGCTATGGAGGAATACGGCAAGGGATTGAAGAATGTCAAGTGGAGTAAGAATGTAAAAAAAAAAAAAAAAAAGTAACTCCACTCAGTAACTTTGATATTGATAAAACAGTTAAAAAATTAAGCATTAAAAATTTTCGGGGTGTATTAATGATCGATGAGCTACTTACTCGATAATGAATGTGGGATTATTAATCTAGATGTTTCGACAAACTCTGGTACACGTTGGGTATGCTATTGGAAAAAAGCAAACAACAAATATTATTTTGATTCATTTTGTGGAAATCCACCCCGACAATTAATATCATATCTCGGAAATAATATTTTTTGTAACGATAATAGAATTCAAAATTTAAATCAAATAACTAGTGGTCATTTGTGTTTAATTGTGCTAAATCACCTTTCACATAATTTTAAATTTCCAAAAATTATTTCACTATTAATAAACAATGGATATATGTGGAAATGCATTAATGAGCTCTTGGATTGAAGATCAAATTAAAGAACACATGGACATTGATACAACTACTGAGAAGATCATTCCTAACGATTTTGTTTCCTACACACAGTTCAACGACTTTCTAGCCAAACTAACAATAAATAGAAGATCATTGGATAAAGCCTATCTTACTTACTTGGAAGTAGATAATATAGATTTTGAACAAAAAAGACTAAGAAATGTGGGAGATCCCATTGCACCAATGGATGCAGTCAATTTAGAGTACAATCAGAAAAACAGAATTAACACTATTCATTAAGTTGGAAAAAACAAATCAAAAGAGCAAATATTCTAGTTGGGTAGTAATCAAGACAAGATTTTTTTAAATGAGAGATGTAACTATAGTTGAAATAATAATAAATCCAGAAAAATTTAAACGTGTTACCAATTAATACCATCAATGGAAAAATTTTGACATATATAAAACTTTTGAAGTATTCCCTGATGATATAATATATTTTAAAATACCAAAAGCCCACAATGTACCCGAAGGTACAATTGTCTTTATTGAAATAGTTATGGTATACATTTAAAAATATCAGATTATATTAGTTTTTAATGGAAACACTTCCATTAAAAACAAAACTTACTTATAATCTAAGAATTTAAAAGTCTTTAGTTTAATTATGGTACTTAACATTATTTAACTTACGAGTAATATCTATTGTAACAAAACCATATTCATTATTCCAACATTTTGAACAAGTCTCCCTAAATTTCTCAAACGACATATCACCACCAACAAAATCACTATGAATATGTTTAAAATTTGTATCATCTTGTCCGAATATGCAAAGAAAATTGGCATTGTCTCTTATAAGCTGCTTAGGTACTTTTGAGTATGTCTGGGCTAAATAGAAACAATCAATATCTTTGTGTCTGCCGCGAGTAAAGCAATCCCTTACCATATATTGATTTTCAAGTATGATATCATCGAAAACAACTACAGACTCTTTATGACATTCATTTACATCAACCATTTCTTCATTTGATGGAAAGAAGTATACTATCAGTTCATTAAATAATTTTGATGCTACATCTATATCTTTCTTTAAATTGATATATTTTGGTTGGTCCAGACTTTTTGAACACACATAGAGAGTACCAAAGTCCAAACCATCCCTGAGCATATATAAAATTATCTATCATATGTGTAGTTTTTTCACAGTTACTAGGACCCACTATCAAACATCTAATATTATAAGGTAATAATTCTTCAGGACGTTTTGTCGATGCAGTCTTGTCTGGTATTCTAATTCTAATATCCCAGTCTACATGTTTCATGTAGACTGGGATATATGAGTTTCTAGCTCATTTATTAATAGATTTTTTTAAAATAATATAATAAATGAGTAAAGTATTCAAACTAACAGATAACAAATCAGTGTCGAAGAAAATACTACATTAACCTTTAGAGATAAGGGGCATTCATTGGCTTTAGTTCAGTTCTATACTACTTATCTAACACATAACATTATCTCTGGGAGAAATAAGCTATATTTTGTAGGTCAGAATGATATGGATTAAGCAATTGATATTCCAGTTGGCCAATATAGCTTAAAAGACTTTGAAAAAAATTATAAAAGCAATTTTTTAATTTAGTGTAGATTCAATGGATGGGAAAGAAAATGATATATCTTTCGAGCTGGATAAAATAACAAAGTGAAAGTAAAATGTATGCTTATATTACAGTTTGGAAAACGGGGTTCAATAGGAACACTTTTGGGTTTCGTAGAAAATAAAACTTTGAAATCAAATGTGGACCATTATGGCGATACAATTCCAAAATTTGCTCCATTTGAAACAATAAATATACACTCTAATATGGTAAATGGTATGATATTAAAACATGATGAATATAATCATAGAGAAACTAATATAATTACCACTTTTAAACCAAGAACAACATTTGGATTTGGCGACACGATCTATTACGAACGAGCTTATCCATTATTTTCTCAAGTGCAAACAAATCAAGTTAATGAAATAATAGTTGAAATTAAGGATGAAAAAGGTTAGTTAATTAACTTTGATTTGTCCGAAAGAACAATGGTATTAGAGATGAGACCGGGAATATTTTTTTTTTTTTGTTTCGAAGTAGTCATATTCTATATATAATAACTTTAATAGTTTTTAATCTTTTAAAGTTTCATGTGATAGAGATGAATAATATTTCTATAGAAAGTGCAATGAAAGATTTAGAAAAAGAATTCAATGTTTCGGCTACTTTAATATGTCAAATTTGGATATGTGTATATACATTTCTAATTAGACTACGTTGTAACACATTGTCGAAGTCAGAGCGATAATTGTGTTTTAATGATTGGATAACCATTAAAACTTTATAGAGATATAAGCACAAATAAAAATCAACTGATGCCTAATTATATGATGACCATGGCAATGAAAAATGCTAATGCAACTGGTAATATTTGGAAAGTTTCTTAAACTGTTTGGTTCCGTTTAATACATTTAGCAACTGATCCGTCTTTATTATATACAATATTTTATTTTTTACGTATTCAAATTTTTTTAAGCCACATTTTTCTGCAACTGCGTCCAAACGAACTTTTTATGCTCATTTTTGCAGATGTACTCAAACGCAAAATTTAACGCAACTTTTTTTCTAAAGACTACAATCTGACCAAACACAACTTTTTGAGTCACTTTTTTGCGGTTGTGCTCAAACGCAACTTTTTAATCCACTTTTTTTTTGCAACTGCTCCCAAATGCAACTTTTTGAGTCACTTTTTTGCTTTTGTGCCCGGATCGTCATTTAATGTTTTGGATAGGAAAATTAAGAGTAATTTTTTCTGATGGTTCGAGTATTTAATTTACCGTTGGTTTTCTGAAGGTTCGAGTATTTAATTTGCCGTTGTTTTTCTGATAACTGGGGGCTGTGCTCGGAGCGGCAATTTAATTTTTTTCGACACATTAACCTTCGATGCAGAAAGATGCGCTCACATTAGTCTCTCTATCACGACAATGACTTTCACGATAATTTGGATGTTACGTTCCTAAAACGATATTCCTACTGAAGTCTAATATTCGTTTAATGTTCTCTATAAATAGCATAATTATTATGTCACTTCGCCGTATTGGCTATATAATTTATTAATATTCTTTCAAACTAAAAAAATATTTACTAAAGTGAGCACTTTTGAAATCAACCTTAGAAAAAAGTCACTGTCACTACATGCATGTATTTCAACGGGCGCCCTGAGTGACATACGCCCAGTAAAGTTGGTAACGATGGATGGGAAGTAGGTCCGTATCTTAACGCCGAACCAGCGGCCTCGTCTAAGCACGATTCCCACGTGTGAAGATCCAGGAGCGACCCAGCTGGGAATCGAACCCGGTTCGCCTTGGCGGGAGGCGAGCATCCTAACCGTTACACCTCCGTGGATCCCCGATTACTACTCATTATTCGATAAATAAACTGGCACGGCAGTGAAACTTACGTGCGTTCCTCAATTCCTTCAGTTTACTACATGCTCGAACAAGTTTGAACAGATATACAGGTTAAGGCATGCTATATATTGTACATACATAAATAATAATATTAACAAAGATTTTGTTCTTCTGACGCAGTGAAGCTTGTTGTTCTAGAACAGGTTATGTATGCAACCTCTAAATGTAAAAACAAAGGGCACTGGTGCAGAAGTATTTGCGTTTATAATGTATGTAAAGGCTGTTCACGATAAAGTGAGCACTTTTGAAATCAACCTTAGGAAAAAGTCACTACCCCTAACTGCATATATTTTAACAGGCGCCCTGAGTGACAAGCGCCCAGTAAAGTTGGTAACGGTGTAAGTGAAATAAATCCGTACCTGAACGTCGAATAAAACGTGTTAGGTAACCATTTCTGATAACTCAAATTATTTCTTTCGCTTTATGTTTTTTATATGCATTGAAATGTAAAAATGAGCAGATGTGTAACATTTTTACTTTTCTAATAATTTCACAGTTTCACTTGACCAACGCATGAATAAAGTGATAAGACCAATGACAATGTTAATCTTTCATAAGACGGATTAATACACAACGTGCATACAAGTAGATCTTAAGCAGGGCTTTCAAAAGTGCTCTTTTGACCGTTAATAACCTATAACAAATATTCCGTCGACAGTGAAAGACATGGAATATCGAAAATTCCTATCCCTTTTCTTTAAAATTTACTTATGTTAACTTGGGCATATGCAGGTACAGTATAGTTACGAGATGTTAGTTCCAGTGCACTTTCCATCCTCTGGAGAGGAGACGCATGCAGGGACGGTTTGTTTATTTCTTCATCCCGTTCTCAGAAACAAGCACAAACAGCGTCAACACAGCACACAGAGCCACCAAGATCTAACCTTGTAAACCAACATCCCTGGTTAACCTAGTTGATGACGGCGTGTGTGAACCTAAATCTCTACTCATATTCTTGCCAACATTGTTGGGTCTACGTTACAGGAATTCAGCTGCTGCTTCAATAGGCAGCTGCGCTTGAATTAAAAAGCTCCGTTCAGCTAAATACACATACCGAATGGACCAAAAAATGTCTAACAAGATTTCGCCATAAAAATATATTCTTGCCGTACAAATCTATTGATATCTCTGACAAAACAAAAAGAATAATAATATTGTAACAACTGACCACACACACGATAGGCACAAGTTAATTAAATAAATTCCCAAATCATTCCACAGACTAATCTAACTGGTTACTGACTACTTTTACCGATGAGCCCACGTTAAGTATAACATACGGCGTATCTACAATATCACATATGTATCTACTTGACCACACCTCATTCTCTCTAAGCTTCTTTTCTTCAGACGCCAATTTTAGACATCAGAAAACTGGCGCGAGTAAAACCAAATACATTTAAATAAATGAAAATTCCTGTAGTAGGATTTATGGCTGAATTTCATATTTCCCCAAACGTCACGCCAGATTTTTGGCTAATCAATTTTTCCATCTTAGACCTTACATTGTTTAGAGAATCACATCACTTCGTGATAAACATAAGACTCACAAGAAAAACATTACATTCCAGCTTTACGCACAAAAACCCTTTTAGTTAGTTTATGAAATAAAAAAAACATAAAAATTTACGTACATGCCATTTTCCATGTATTCTTAACAATAACCGAAATCATCTGAAATGGAGCACAGGTATATGTGGGAACGAACGTGGCAAAAAATGAGTGCAAAACGCGACCAACGCGCCATAATTTAACTAAAACCTTAATCAGTGAGCACGCTACAGTTTTATATACAAATCAGATTTAAAAACTACTGCGTACGTTGATATAATACCCAGGCCCTAGTATTCCTGCAGGCTAAAAATAATACAATTTCAACAGTTGCTCAAATTATTCATATATTAAATCGTCAAACTTTTGTAAGCTGTGTTGAACAGAATAAAAAGTTTCCAAAACGTAATATTTTCTTGTCCCGCAATATTTTACAACTCGTGCTCCATGTAGGTGGGTTATGGCAAGCAGTAAATATTGAATTTAACTAAACTACTTAAAAAGTCGAAACCAGTTCGTGTTCAGACAATTTCTTACTTTTTTGCAGCAAGTTTACAACCTCGCAAGATACCGCATTGCGAAAGCAGCGACTTACGAAACTTGGCCTATTTTGCGAGTCCTGTGAAAGTTTCGCACCGTTATCACGTCGGTGCAAGCAGATAGGTCAAGTCAACTTGGGACGGGCATGAAAACAAACTTATTTTTTTCCCCCCGCAATAACGTAAGGTGGAAATAAACCTTCACCTGCATTATCGCGCGCTTTTAAATGATAGGTTAGCCGCTTCACGACCCACGACGGCTGCACGTCACGCGCGACGCCTGCACGCCACGCGGCTGCGTTCCGCAGTAAGGCTGTCGCCCCTGGTTTGAAAGCAGTGAGAATTTGGTAGCATGTTAGTGAAATTCGGTTTTCTGGCGTTCCTGTTAAAAAAAAAAAAGATAGAGATATATACAGTATGTCCCAGAACGCGAGCGTAAGAACCAAACCGCGTGATCCCCGAGCGAAAATTTTAGTGGCAAAATGTCGTACGATGACATCTTCCGTGCACAACGTGGCAACACAGCACAGAGTTAGTCCCCTATTGCACTACACTCATATCGTACTACCATTGGCCTGGCCATCATATTATAGGAGCGGGTTTTTACATAACGTATTGACCATTGTACAAATGAGGGGACGAACTCCGTGCTGTGTTGACACATTGTGCACGACAAATGTCATCGAACAACATTTTGTCACTAACATTTTCGTCTCCGATTTCGCTCAGGATCCACGTGGTATGGTTCTTATGCGCTCATTCTAGGACACCTGTTTACCACCACGCTTCTGTGCAATAGAAGCCTTTTGTAAAATCACAAAACTTAATAATTAAGTAAAAAAATCACTGAAAACAAAGTGTTGTATTTGTGTCGATACAGACATTGAGAGTATCATTTCGAGTTTATAGCTTCAAAACTGGCTTCAAAGACACCAAATTTCATTAACATGTATTTTCCTATACCACATTCTCGCTGCTTTCAAACGTGGCAACAGCCTTAAGGGGAAGTAACTTTCGTTTAGCTCGAGAATGTCACCCTTGCTGCCTCATCCCGCTTCGTTTGTGAAACTACCCAAAACATCTCCGGGTCAACAAGCGCATTAAATCGCGTTTAAGTTCCCGCGAGTGATGCCAAATGTAGCCGGCTCGATCCGAGAAGAGAAAATCCGGTTTGGCTGAGTTGGGGACACGGCCGTTTATTTTGTGTGAATACGTCTACGTTGACGCGCTCGGGCGCCTTGATAGTTTTTACGTTCCTGGTACCGCTTCACTCGATCACATGGGGTTTTTATGGGTATCACTGGAATGCTTTTCAGATACTCTTTCCAACCGTATACGATTTCTGGATGTATTTCGACCTGGCTTTTTGTCGAGTATAGGCCAATATTGTGTTAAGTTTTCTTAATTTTTTTTACATTAAACACATACAATTGCACCATAACCAACCACGCCAAACAAATGTTTTTTAACGTGATCGATTAATCTTGACGAGAGCTGTCGATCAAAACTTAAACGGGTGCCGTAGCTTCGCCTAGTCAAAAGTTATACTACGCGGAAGTTATGAGACGCGGCGAAACGAACTCAGAATCCCCCCCCCCCCTCCATCACTCATGATTCCTCATAGTCATGACTCAACTAAACATATTCTTTGATCATTTGACAATCGAGTGGTGTAATTGAATTTTGAATGTAGACGATAGATTCGGAGCTGCAATGCCAAACTGTATCCCCCGATTTTATCATCAGATTTTCTGTATTGCCGCCCACTATGGTCGCAAATTTAAAGACGTATTCACGTCAAAATACACTGGTTTCACACGACAGTGAGTTAAGAGCCACGCGCGCGCACAACCTAATAAATGAACGGCATTGTAACTCCACTTTATGGTGTTCCGCCCGATAATCCGGCAAATGCCCGAGTCTATATCAAGACCGACCGGGTTGCCTTGAGCCGCCCTCGCTTACGGCATCCTCCGTCACATGGCTGGCGGGTTATAAGTAGGTTACGCTGCCTCAAGGTAGTTCGAAGACCCGTTCCCCATTCACGTCGGCACCAGCGGTCGACTGCCGCACACGAAGAGATTGCTCTTTTAATATTAAGGATGATCAAGAGTGGGAAATTACTATTTACATTTTTAGCATATTACACATTTTGTTATGTGATATGAAATAATAGCCTGGAGAAACAATGGCAATGGACAAAAAAATTCACTTTGCAAAAATAATAAAATGAACTATACTTTGTACAAATTTCAAAGTTGGACAAAACTAATACATTAGGCTAAAGTTCAAAATGCCATTAAAAAAATATATTTATATATATAAAGTGGTTTACTGTTAACTCTTGGGATGAAATTTAAAGACAAATTAGCTAAAAGTTATAAATCCTTGCCTACGTAAACAGTGGCGGGTCTTAAAGAAATTGCAACATCCACTCCTTTGACTTCAAGAAATTAGTTGAAATAAAACTGTGTGAAAATAACTTTTGGTATTTGTACGAATCAAGAATTCAAGCCAAAAGTTCCATATTTACGCTGAAAAAATGTTGGACATATCTTTTTCTCAATATTGTTTTTTTTTTTTTTATTAAGTTATTTATATGTCATTAAATTATAAATTACCGTAAAAAAATAAACGCCCTTGAAAAATTTTAACAGGAAAGGAAATTACAGTAAACAACTTTCATGGGACGCAGTTAGGAACAAAGTCTCTATTTTATAGAAAAATATCGAAAATCCCCTGGCCCTAGACCACAAAACGACAAGGAAGTACAGACTCAACACAACTCTGAACACGAAACAATAATGATGCATAGAGCGACATCAGCTATTTCTGTAAGCCACGTTGGTTAATAATACGAGTGATTTATTTCTTTTCGCCTTAGTGTTGTCAAACAAAATAACATTAATTTACTCTTGAGTCAAAAATCGATAATCCCTCATTGTTTTAAGTTATTCAGAAATCGGCAAACACCAAGAACAAAAGCGGCTGCCCCTACAACGAATAATGGCAAAAAGAAAGTGTGTTCATGCGTATTTGTGTAAAACACATCATACTTTCTGTTGTACGTAACAAAAAGGTAAGCATTCTCTACAGAATATAAAAAACTACGAAAAAAATAACATACAACTTTACAACTTAGCTTTATAGAAATTAGAAAACAAGTCACTTTTTCAGGTTGTGTCATTTTTTTCCCCTTCTAAGCATTTGATTCACAATTATCACCATTAATGTCACTATTTTGTCCCAAAGCAGTCTTCAGAGCGATGATTAACCTCTTACCGCGAGGAACTGGTCTAATTTTCTTCTCCAATAACGACCATGGACTTCAACTGGATTAATGTTTGATGATTGGAAAGCTGTAAAAAAACGAAGTGCACATGTATGGTAGTAAATTCCTGGATTTTATGTTCCTTATGCTTAGGGTCATTATTTTTCGGGGGGGGGGGGGGGAAGCGTGAATTCCAAACTTTTGCAAACTATTTCATGAATTAGCCCACAAAAAAAAAGTTTTATAACACTCCGCATTACACTCTCGCCGAAGTCAGTGTAGATCATGCATCCCCATTACATGTCATTCTCCATGCTTCATTTTGGATAGGCCTACAACATTTTTGCGTCCAGTGTTTTGATTGGCTTGCTCCGTACTAATTGCAGCCTATCGAGATAATCGAAACATGAATAACAACCACCCTTTTCCGAAATTCTTGCAAGTTATTTATGTAGGCCTGAGCGAATTCCAACCCCAGCTTTTCTGATTTTTCTCGCTTCTGCGTGGGCTTATATATCAAACTCCACAAAGACGATTACTGAATTGTTTGTAATGTAATTTGAACCCCAGCTATTAAAGAAAGGTCTTCTGATAGCAACAAAATACTTCTTTTAGGCTTCTCTATGAGTTTTCTCACGAGATACGATGCATTCCTTGCTGCTTTAAGCTCCTGGTCGTCCTGCGACAGCACGATTGTCCACAAAACCCTTCCTGCATTTCTTTATGACGTATTTCACAATGACAATAGACAACGTAAATACTACAACCCCAAAATAATCTTAGTTAATGTTAAGAACGGAAGACGGTTCTTGGCGTTAACGACCCATTCTACAAGAGCATCAAGCGGCAACTGGCGCATTTATTGCTGTAGGGAAAGTACTTCAGTATAGAAGTAGTTTGCAATCAACAACATAGATAGCGTGAATATTTCTTTTCGTAGATAAATATTTTACCTTTGTTTATTTAATGTTGCAAACGGAATCATTGCGTTTCTGTTGTCGCCATATGTTCATTTTGTGTTTGCCACAACAAAAAGTGTCTCCAGCAAAGTACGGCTTTATACAATATTTCGGAAATCATACATTCACGAATACTTCGTTGATATGTGTAAGTGATGAAAAATTAATTAATGTCTATTAGCTTCTCGGTTTCCGTTAACCGGGGTTGGCTTACCAACCAAACTTAACCTGACACATCACAGATTGGAAACTTGGATTTTGTGAATTGAAGGTCGTCAGCATTAGTCATGAAGAAAAAGAATAAACGTCCATTACATTCTGTATTAAATTAAAACACTGCGAACATGGACCACACTGATAATAAACATTAACTAAAAGGCCTTCGACTTTTTTCTCATCCAAGCTGGCCCTGCCTTCAACGACACATCTTAAAAAAAACGAGGGCTTAAAATAATCCGATAATTCCCAAGGATAGCAAAAACAGCATCCGAGACGAAATACGTAAAGAGTAGTTAAAAATCAGCACTAATATTACTGGCACTAAAATTATGTCCGTACTTATTACAACTTACATTGTCGGCATTTTTAAACCACTTAATTTGTTTTCAAAATATAAACTCTTGCAGAGTTAGGAAGACATGTTTAATGGTGTTTCCGCCTGTGTTTATATGAAAAATTTAAGCACCTCCAGGGAAACAAAATTACTGTTTATGCAGAATTCTAATCTCTGCCACTGCAGAAAACTACGCGAGTTTTTAAAATCACAACTTAGGGACAACGTTAATAAGTATAAACTGCGCTTTTTACGAGAATCTTGTAACTAGCAAAATAAATGGCAGCACTTTTAATCTCATTGCTTGACTCCCGTGAGACACGCATGCCTCCCGAGAACTTGCGTGACTAATTGTATTACATCCACAGGTCGTCTGCATCTGCCGTGATTAACAGCGAACAACAGGTGAACGAATTAAACTTAAAACGGAAACTCCACTCGTTGGTAACGGGTAATTTCCGCATGACATGAGCTAATCATTTATTTTTTTTATGTTATAAATTGGTGATTTCTACGATGCTGTTTTTAAGAGCAAAGCCACGATTCACGAATATTTTATTTCTATTTTCGGTGCGACTTTCTTCCCAGAGCTGGCCTTACTGTATGTAATGTCGCATTTAATAATAATAATAAGAAGAATAAACCAGTGTGTGTGTTTTCTTAGAGTAAAGTAATGTTTTATTTAGTTTCACAGATAACTATGTCACGCCATTTACAAAAGACATGCAAAGTTTCATGGACTTGCGCCATTTTTTTTTTCAGCCTTACGCTAAAATAAAGGAGAAAACGAACATAATCTGAATGTTACAGCAACAATTTTAATCATGTCTTCTACAGCAAATTTCTAACGCAAATAACTGGACACCTTCACACCCGTAACATGGACCGACACACACCACTTACAATGCTATATTGATAAATATTTTAAAACATTGTTTATCTTCATTCCTAATCCCATATTCTTGCTCTTCTATACGTTTGAGAAGACCTGTAAGAAATACGAACAATCTATCTTCAGAGTTTAGTCAATGCAGTGCGAAATTGCAACTGGTGTTACGTTACTGATACACGTAACTTTACGAAAACTATGTTTAGAAACGATTTCATAAATTTTATTTCTACGGAAGACCAAATACTTTGGTCGAAACCTAACATCGCGCAAATGTGTTATTTTAATTTGTTTGATTACCGTGTGTTTAGATTAAATTTAACGTAAAAGGTCTCGCCCGTTATGATAGAATAACAACGGAAAAAATAAATTTTGTACCTACTTACTATTCAGTGCATTTCAAATGTTAGCAACAGTTCTAGGTCAATTACAGACCATCACTTTTAATAGGAGAATACACGTATTTGCTTGGCACGAGGAAGAAGAAGAAGAAGAAAAACACTGCAAGAACAATATACTGGAATCGAATCCACTAACACGCGAATTAGAGTCGTATTCACTAAAGTTAATATCCCTTATGGCGTTACAGAAAACACAGATGTGGTAAATAAATGTATATAATTACAAAGCATGAAGTGCGGGATCGATTCTTTCGTTTCCCAAAAATGTATTTCTCTCAGAAGGTTGGTTGTTAACTTGTCGCATGACATCCGCCTGCACTGACGACTGAACGACTGCAAACCACCTGGGAATTCACAACACAACTGAAAGGAAACAGTAATGCGAGTCAACCATCCAACAAAGGTTTAATTACGTTCTTGTAGGTGTCGTTTCGTCACCCCTCCCAATATTTCCCTGCTGGCTACACTCGCAAAGTGGAGGAAGTTTTGTCCCTAACGCCAGGGAGTTTTATGAACGGCACAAAGAAAACATTTCGGCAATCTTCACGACCTCATCTCCACAAGCGTGTGCCTGTTCCCAGGGTAGACGACGGTGAAAGTTGCAGTAGCACGAGTTGAGTACACCAAGACCCGCAAGAAGTCGAAAAAGTCGTACATCAGCCTTATTTTAGCCTACGTCAGGCCATTTACGATGATATAAATAATGGTACAAAATGACGAGAGTACGGCATCTCTCATTACAGGTTCGTTAAGGAGGGAAATGAAGGGTTTGTCTAGGCACTGCACCATGTGGTAGAGGGAGGGGGGAACGACACGATTAAACTAATTTCACTCACGCATTGTTTTTTGTTTTGTTTTATTGCGCCCGTAAGATTTTTTTTCAGTACATATCTGTACAAAGATGTTGGACAAGTCATATTACAGTATACAAAGTTTATACACGGGACATAGTAAACACATATATATGTCAGACTACACGTAAACGCATCACATATTTTCCTCATAATTTGACCAATCCTCCTCCAACATGCTGTGGGGCGTCATGGTTTTGCTGAAACAGAAGAAAAAGGAAACGAGAAAAAACCGGAACACGAAATGCGTACAAATACATGTTATGCAATCATTTCTTAATTTGTGTAGTTTAGATATTCATCTACACTATAAAACGTTAGTTTAGAAAAAAATTGATTCAGCTGTTTTTCGAAGAGTTTTTGGTTAAAGAAGAAAATTTCTTGAAGGTGTGGTAACTTATTGAAAAGTTGGCTACCAAGGTAGGATGGCCCTTTCTGGACAAGATTTAAGTTAACTGAAGCCATGCGTGTTTTTTTCTAGTGTCGTGCTTATGGAAGGACTAATTTTTCTGAAATAAAAGACTGTTTTCGGACATGAATGTACTCACATGCAAATGTTAAAATCTCCAAGCTCTTGAATAGAGGTCTACACGAGTCTGACTTTCTTTTGCCATTGATTATTCTTGCAGCTCTCTTTTGCATGTGAAACACTTTTGTGTTGTCAGTGAAATTACCCCAAAAAGTTATACCATAACATATGATGTAATGAAAATATGCTAAATATACCATTTTCTAAATGTATTTTTTTTCAAGGCCTCTGCAACACTCCGCAGGGCGAAACATGCTGAACTCAGTTTAGGTAAAATATACGCAATGTGAGATTTCCAGTTAAGTAAATTGTCTACTTTTAAGCTAAGAAACTTAATCACTGTTGTTTACGATAAAGTGAGCACTTTTGAAAACAACCTTATAAAAAAGTCACTGCTTACTACTGCATATAATTTAATAGGCGCAATGAGTAACATGCGCCCAGTAATGTTGGTCACGATGGAAGGAAAGTAGTTCCACATAACTACGCCGAATAAAAAATGTTAGGTAACCATTTGTGAGGACTTAAGTAATTTATTTCACTTTCTGTTTTTTTAATGTATCAAAGTGTAAAAATGAACAAATTAGAAAAATATTTACTATTCTAATAATTTCACAATTTCACTGGACCGATACATGAGTAAAGTAATGAGGCCCATGACAATGTTAATTTTACATAAAGTGTAAGATTACAAAAAGTGCCTACAAGTCGATCTTAAGCAGGGCTTTCAAAAGTGCTCTTTTTTTTTTCGCGCGGAGGCAATGCGTAGAGACGTGATGAACAGGGCGACACTTAGGTCTTAACAACTCACTGACCAGAGGCAACGTCCGCCATATTTCCCGCACGCTAAAATCGGGAATGGTACCGCAGGGGAATCGAATCCTGATCGACGTGGTGGGAAGATGAAGAGGAGACAAAAATAAAGGGGGGGATTTCATACAGGAGTGGCACTTGTGTGTGTGTGTGTGTGTGCGCGCGCGCGCGCGCGCGCGCGCGCGTGTGTGTGTGTGGTATGCCACACACAGGCTTTTATTTTTGCGACCTACTATAAAACTCTGCTATGCCGTATACCAAAGTAATAATTCGATCAGGTATGAATACTCACTTTTTTTCAATTTGTTGTAAAGCGTTTGATACAAAATGTGGCTTATCGTACACCGAAATTCACGCGCGAATCACATTTCACTTAACAGCGTCCAGATCTCTGAAGACATAAAGATATACATTAACGATGGCAATGACAGATCCAGCATCAAATTTTTTAAAGCACTAGGATAGTGGCAAATGATCTTTCCTAACAACGTGCGCGTTGAAAAACTCTTCAAACCTCGACAAGGATGGGAAATTCCGACACGTTTCCAGCGCACTGCCAACAAACTGTTCAACTTTACTGCTCCCGTGGCAGTCATAAAGCTCGGCTGATGCTGGTCAACCACTACTGTAATCCGAATCGATATGAACTAAGCCCGAGAATGTCGAACAATCAGCTGCCGAACAGTATTTGTGCGGCCCGTATTTCAAATACAAGAAACGATCGAACATGCGTGAAAGTGTTTTATCCACTATGAAGTTCAAGAAAAATTGGGGTTGGCTGAGTTGGGGACGCAGCCGTTAGTTTTGCTTGAATACGTCTGCTCACCCAATGCTCTACCTATCACTCTAATCACCTACTGCTCTACCCATCTCACTACCCAAAACATACAATTCATATCAACAGGTTAACCAACAAAATATTGAAGCCATATATTTCGACCTTTTACACTAACCATCTCACCTGTCATCATACCTCTTGCCCTCCTGTGTAATAACCATACAGGCATATCACACTCAGAGACAAAGCTGTACCATCAAAAACTTCCCCCCTGCAGTCAACCCGAACTACTACCATGTTCCCATTCACACATTTCAGGCATTGCTACTACCATAATGATAGGCCATACAAGCAAGAGACACCGACAAACCAGTCAACCAAGGAATATACCCAGCTCATCATATAGATTAGTTAAAAAAAAAATTGGTCTCGCGTCTCTATAGCAAAATCTGTCAAGAGGTTATATCTCCCGACCAGTAGACGCGAGTACGGCTGACCAAGTTCCAAAGGAGATGAAGACGAAGAGTAGGGGAGGACGAGAATTGTTTCAACATTGCTGCCAGGGAGGTGCTTGTCGACAATAAGGAATTTGTCCCCATTACCCTACAAATCAACACCTACCCTTACCTAGCCACCTTCCAATACTGCAAAACAAAGAAAAATCGCAAAAAAGTGGGAAAAAATATACCAAAATTTGTAACCCCAGCAAACCTGTCATAAATTCATTACCGTCAGACACCAGCCAAATATCATATCACTCATCAAACAAACTACCTGATGGTAACCATCCATTCCAATAACAACAAATGCTGGCCACCACACCTCAGACATACAAAACAAAAATACGAGTAACACTTCTGACTAGTACTGAGTATTATACCAGCCATATCACCCAGCATACCATCCATGTTAACCCAAGTGTACCAAGTCATTTTACACTCCAGACTAACCAATAATACAAACATTCCTACCATTTGTCAACCTAACATAACCAACTGATACCAGACCACCCAATGTACCAACATCTTTAACCAAAGAAAAATTCAAACATACCATCCATCATAACTCGAGCAACTATACAGTTGAGATCAGCCAACAACCTAACATCCATTCCATTTGCACTACTGACCAGCACCAGCCAAATATCATACCATCCATCAAAACAAACTACCTGATTATACCAACCATCCATAACAATAAAAATGCTAACGACCACACCCCAGGCATACGAAACAAAATATGGGTAACCCTGCTCACCAGGAGTACTGGGTACTATATCAACCATACAACATGGCATACCAACATAATATACCATCTGAATATATCAACAAAAATATACAGCCCAAACCATATAATTCCCTCTAACCCAAGCATACCCCAATCATGGTATTACCAATACTGGCCATATCAACCACCATACCGCTGACTTACTGATCAGTCATGACAGCCAACTATATTGACTACCATTTCAGCCTATCTAACTTCACCAGTTACACATAAATAACAAGCCATGCCAGCCACTGTAACTCATGCATACCATATGCTCTACCAACAACACCAGACGAAATCTACTCATTGTCCATACCTCTTACTAAAACTCAAGCATACCTCAACCATTCAGTCCACACTGACCTTACCAGAAAAAATTACTTACTGCTCTACACCAGCCAAATATCAGCCATATCCTATATCCAAAGAAAAATTAAATTCAACCACACCAAGCACAATATCCATCATAACTCAAGTGTACCAAGCAACTCTACAGCTGAAGCCAGCCCATAACCTACTTGCTTTACTAACCAACACCACTTATACCTACCAATCATAACTCTAGCATACATCAACCATTCATCCAACACAGATTATACAGCCCATGCCAGTGACACATTCAACTTCTTCTCACACCATCCACCATGCCGACTGACACCAGTCAAATACACTTGCCACCCATACCTCTTACTATAACTCAAGCATGCCTTGGCATTACAGGAATCACCGATACACACATACTGTCCATGCCATTCAACATACACCAACAAACGCAAGACAGATATACTGAAAAACATATCACCCCACATACCATCCGTACCATCCATGCGAATCCAAGGGTACCAAGCAAATTTATCGTCGAGACCAACCCGAAACACAAACATTCTAACCATTTGTCAACGTAACATAATCGACTATTATCACGCATCACGTTATGATTTCACCCAACCATCATGTTGGACAGGAGGTGAGCTTGACCCTTGGTCATTGATCCATCAATACACCAATCCATCGATCCGTCAATCCAGCGATACACCAATCCAATCCATCAATCCTCAGATCCACCACCGCCATCTCATGTGATTGGCCAGCTGTAATCATATGGCAACTCGATGATTAACTCATCGAACAATGTAATAATGATGCAATACGATTGGTTGATTGATTATTCACTTAGATAATAATTTTCCCTTGTGTGTAGGGACTTTGTTACCCTATGTTGAACATGAAATATTTCCTACTCCTATGTAATGTAATGCTAGGACTTGTAAATTTTTCTGCTGGTGTAGGACTTAGAAACATTTTTTCATGTTATGTAGGTAAAAAAAAAAAAACATTGTGTATTACTTATGTAGGACTTAGAAAATATTTTCATACTGTGTAGGACTCGGAATACTTTTTAACTAGTCACATCCATTTTACCCATGTCAGGATTTGTAAATTTTACTTTTGGTGTAGGACACAACCATTCATGTAGGTCTTTAGTTAGCGATTATGCAGGTCGCAGCTCTATGATTGCCGATGTCAAAGGCAGGCCTTTGTATTCGCAATTCATCTTCATGGTATGGGAGCACTCTGAGAAAAGCCAAATACTTAGTCTCAGAAGAAAACAGGCATGAACTATTTAATATATGATAGGAATAATCATATATGTGTATAAAATAGGCATATATATAACATTTAAATATATATAATATAGCTATATATAGATACAAAAAATAGGAATATTTATATATGTATTGTTCTTCGTCTGTGAGTGACAGGAATATGCACACGTTGTGAAACAAAATGCCCTGTTCAATTCCCTCCTAGGGATGTTGATATCGGGGAAAATATATCGATATTAATTATACACGTTATTTATAAAAGTATCTATTTACGAAACGATCTATCGAAAGAAAAATATTGATTAACGGTCATCGGAATTAAATATTTTATGAATTGAAGTATTTAACAAATGCAAAAGTGCTTGAAATATTAGATATTGAGGACACGAGGTGCATGTTGCTAAAGTAAACATAGTAAGTTTCTAATTCGATTTTTGAATAAAAAACCGAGCTTATTGGCAGAGTATTTATAAAATATTATTTCCGATACTTGGAAAAAGATATTGATTTCGATAGCATATAGTTGAAAAATATCGACGACTTATATCGATATAAGTTTATATAATACCGTCATTTTGATACATCGATATTTTGTCACAATGAAGACAGCGCTCAATCGCTAGTCTTTAGATTAGTTTAAGGAGCAGTAATTAGACAACTCTGGGCTAAGTTCTCTTCACATGGATTACGAATGTTGTAGACTGTAAATCGCAGAGTAATGTTGTCACATTTCAAACAAATAATCACCAGGTCGTCAGTTATAACATTTCAGTTTAAAATTACCATTGTATCATTTCAGTTTAAAATTACCATTGTATCATTTCAGTATAAATTATAAAGTCATAAATCAAATCTTCACGAATATTTTATTTCCCGGTTCGTCTTTTTCTCCGACAACTTTTGAGGAGTTAATTTTACGTTTCAAATACAATAAATACAATATTCTTCATGTTCCATTAATAATTGCTCAAAGTTAAAAACGTTTTGCAGCAATTTTATTAAATATTCAATTATATTTTATTACATATTATATCATTTAAACTGTTCAACTTCACTCACGTCCATCGTTGGTGGTGGTGGTGGTGAGAAATGTTCTGAAGAAAAATTTAGTTCTATTTTACATAATTTTATTTTGTCTCATGTCCTCCGATTGGCTGTCGTCTGATCATGACACATCTCTCCGTCAATCAGCAATTACGAGACGAGAGACAACCAGGATGATTCTATTTAGTACTTTTGTTTAGTAAACATTTAATGCCGAATACCTTCTCGGAAATAAATGTAAAATAACACACAAAATATTAATACTGAATACTGTCCAGAAACAAATTAAAAATACTGACACATTACCTCTATATCAATTAACTGTTAAAATAACCAAGGACTATACTGTAACTCATATAAGAAAGTATAATCTGGAATAATATTAAATAAAGTGACAACATACGCAAGTACTCTCTAATCATATGTCTATTACTAAAGGCAAACACAACATCGAAATTCTGCAATTTTACAATGTCATCAATCATCCTGTTTCCCTCTCCAAATATAAGTGTGATATTCTGGTAGGAATACATGAAGTTTGTAACTTGTGTAGACATGTATGCAAGCCGTCCTTTTTTTTTTCAGAGCATATTGATGGCGTTGAAAAAAAAAAAAAAGAAGAGGTGATAAAAGCAGTACTGCTTCATTTTATTTGGCGCAGAGCTCCGTTTCGCACCGTCCTGTGGAATGGAGCCGTTGCGTTTTATCCGTTCAAGGTCGCCGGGGTCAAGCGAAGGCTGCAGGGCGGACGGCGTTTAACTAACGGGACTGCCGCCTTCCATAGGACGTCTCAATCGTGTCCCCGCCCAGGACTCGGAGAGGCAGTCTGAAAGCGAGCCCGGCACTCGGGCCGACGGACCGGCGTTGTTACAATAATGGCTCTGTTTTGCATTTCCAGTGGAGTGGAGAGGAGAGGTCTTGAACGCCGATGAGGGTGAAACGAGGCGGGAATGAAACGCCGCCAGAATTACAGTGAATGGGGGAAATGGAGATCCCACTGAGAAAAAGCCGCCGACCAGCGACATCGTTCGGCACGAGCCGACGAGCGCCTACTTCATCTGCACGTTCAAGGGCGACTACACCCTTCCATACATAGTACATACTTTTATACACAACTAAAAAAAAGTTTTGCAGCACCGGGATTTCTAAGTTATAGGCAATTCACGGCAAAGTGAGCACTTTTGAAAGCCCTCTCATTTGGAATAATAGCCAATAAATATATTTTTTATTTTAGCCTTAGACGTTAACTTCCGAGTTTGGTGGCATATACTAACTACGTTTATTACTTAAATGGTTATATTTGTTTCAAAAACGTGGTTAAATGATAAAAAATGGCTGGATGGAAAAAAAGTAACTAGGGCTTCAAAAGTGCTCACTTTATCGTTAACATCCAATAGCAGGTTATTCACGGTCCAAGAGAATGTATAGATGATGATACACTCGATTCCCACTTGCGAAAAATCTGGGAGTGGCCAGACCGGGGATTTAACCCGTTTCTCCTGGTGGGAGCGGCCCCTGTTTGCATTTAAAAAGAGAATGCAATCATTTTTCTTTGATCCCTGAAAAAAAAAAGTTCGGGGGTTTTTATAGTGTACATTTTAGACACGCAGCCATGCAGGAAACTTAAGACTTTTTACTTAATGATGCGAATTTCCCAAGAGTACATTCAATTCCTGAACGTTGAAAGATATTTTCTATGGAGCTACATTTTTCAAGTGCCTTCTCTGGAGGTTTTCAGACGAAAAGTAACAATCGACATAACTGGCATTAATATAAATGCGTTTCGAAAGTTCTAACACTGCAGATGTCGCGATTCAGTTTTCGAACAGTATGCATTAGTTCCTCGGGAACGGTGAACATTTATGGTAAAAGCACAAGGCGACCATCTTGTTTTCCACGTACGCAGGAAACATCCCAAGAAATGCCGGAGTGTTATATTTTTCTATGCAAAAATTGGGTCCCATCCTTACTTTTTTTTATGGAATCGGCATCCATGCACCTTATTATGGTTTTCACTTGTTCGTTCAATGACGCATTATCGGGAAACTCACATGATACATGCTTATTTCATGCTGGGCACGTAACTAGCAACGAGTGTCTGCTGCATCGACACTGTGAAAAATTTCCGTATATTTACGGAATGTTTTACGGAAATGTTCAATGTATATACGGAAAGGCAATCCGTAATGACGAAAAACGGAGTTAAGTCCGTAAATACAAAATACCGAAAGTCTCCGTATTCCCTTTGGCTTCGAGTTACGGGGACGAACAATGCCGATTCTACACGAAGCTTTCTTCGCCGCTGTAACAAGAAAGTTATCGTTTCTGAGGCAGTCAAGGTTATCCACGCGACCGTGGCCTATTATTTCAAACATTAAAAAATAGCATCAGGCGTCTGTAACATTCGGCAACACTAAAAATACACTAAATTTAATAGAAACTGAATTTTTGCTTTTGTCTTTTGAATACAAATATAAAAGTTATACCACAATTTTCAAGTGAGTATTGTAGGTGAAAAATGGTTAGAGTCGTGGACTAGCAATTTTTTTGACTCTGGTTCAAACCTCGCTTAAGTATAAAATATTTTAAGTTTTTTGATATAATTTTTTATACATGGCAGAACACCCACATAACGAAAATTAAAGACATGTTCCTTATCTCGGTTTATTTTAAACGGAAAGTAAAGAAAACTAAGTTGCAAATTAACGGAGAGGTTCCGTGAAATTTACGGAAAGTCCGTTTCTGAAAATCAATGTGTCCGTAATTTTACGGCGAGTTTACGGACACTTCTGGATAAATTTTTACCAGCACTTTTCCGTAAAACGAAGGATTTTTTTTGACAGTGTACACTTACAAGAGCGGTCACGCTCTTCCATAGATAGTGTGTGTTTATATACAATCAAGAAAGTGTCGCGGCACCGCGATTTCTAAGTTAGTAGGTTATTCACGTTCCAAGAGAAAGTGTAGGCTGATGATACACACTGTACAGAGTACCACGCCAGACTTGAAAATATTTTTGTAATGCGCGTACTGTCTCAGCGAACATACGTCATGTGCAACCAATTACAGACGGTGCAAATTCCTAAGTGTGTGTGTGTGTGTGTGTGTATATCATGGGTAGTCCACAGTAAACTGATCGCTCTTGAAAGACCTGCTCACGATCTCTAAGTCTCAGATTACATTCTATACTTCTGCCATAATATGTAACTTTAACATTGCCATGGGCAATGTCGGTCAATTCAAACTGTGAAATTATTATAAATGTAAATGCTCTACAAATTTGCAATAGCTTACATTGTAAAGCATTAAGAGAAAACATAAATAAAATTAAAAATTATTTCAGTATAAAGAAATGTTTACCTACACCTTTACTTCACCGTTACAGCAACTTTACTAGGCGCATGACAGTGAGTGTACTAGTTTACGCAGGCAGGGGCAGTGACATTTTTCACAGGTTGGTTTCCAAAGTGCTCATTTTACAGTGAACAGCCTTTAGCTATTTTTTTTAAATGATGAATAGCCTATCAAAGTTATTAGCAGTGTTCAGTTCCAACCTGACAGAAGGAAGGCACGACTGCGACTATAGTCCACCGAGTGTCTTCCAACTCTTCTAAAGCTATGCTAACGTTCTACTTCCAAGATATTCCTCCACCTCGTGCAAACAAAGCTCACGCAAGCTTAGAAAACTACACCAAAGGGACAACGCACCGCACGCGTGCGCACACTTTAATAGTATTTTGAACAAGAACTCTTTCTTACTAGGCATTACCAACACACCTATTTTCCCCCTGTTCTCATTCGTATTGATTATAAACGAAATATTATAATTTATACATGAAATATAAGTAAAAGTTCAATTTAACCAAAAATAAGGTACTTGTGTTAAACACGAGTACAAAAATCTTGTAATACATGACATATTTAGGAACAAGCAAACACGTCATACGTGGGTACCGGTTTTTTATTTTTTATTTTTTAAAGGTTTGAAGAAACCGCGTATAAATACTCAAAGAGTATGAAAGGGAAAAAGAGATTTCACTGCCTGGCTGAACCTCTTTGCTTATTACCTCTACGATCGAGCCACTAACGCTTCACTTGCGACCAACATAAAACCAAATCATTACTTTGTCGTGGCTACATTAATTAAGACTGATAAAATATAATTGTAGAGGACATGCAAAGGATTTTTAGCATTGATAATTACCAAACCGATGTAATTAAATTCGTTTTTTTTTTTTTTTTTGCTATGCAGGGCGGTACCTATATCCGAGATTCCCAGCAATCCAAAAAAGTTAAGTTTCAAAAACAGTTTTGCTTGTTTTGACAGTTAACTGTAGTATTTGAATAAAAGAGACAAATATTTAGACAAAGTATGGATTATTATAGGAAATAATTGAACGTTCGTAACCAGATAAACAGCCCAAACCTAGACACCAGTCAAAACAAACAAAATTGGTTTAGAAACTTACCTTTCTGGATTGTTGGCAAATTCACAAGTGTGTTTGGCTTCGAAATTTCACAGTGAGGGACCCGACACCTTGTAAGACATTTCTTTTTAATCTCCCCCATTTATAAATTTTTATTCAATTCAATTCACGTACGAAGCTGGTAAACAATTTGGTCAAGAACGCCAACTTTATGGAATAATTACAACATGGACAAATGAAAACATTTATTAAATATTTATTTGCTTAATGCTTAACGTGTGTACGATTGAATTTGATTTGATCTTAAACGTAAAAATGGATAACTGCTCGAACGCCATCCCGATGAATAAATTATTTTAGAGTTGAATGACTTTTAGATGTTGGTACAAACGGAATTGTTAGTGCTCGATAAGAGCAGCGAAATCCCTATGTAGTGACTGGTACCTAAGCCCGCCATTGATCCGACGTGTCACCGGCAATTGTTTATCTCCGCTGCAAAGTCGGGATGGATACACTAGAGACGTGAAGCAGGGCAGCGCCGGCGAGCATATAAGTACTACGTGTCACTCAAGGCAAAGCAGAGGGAGGCTTATTTTTTTTGCCCAGTGCAAATATGCCAATGTCAAAAAACAAAAAGAAAAATATGTTCACGGGTTGGCACTACTACAGGTGGCCAGTTTTCTGTACAGCATTTCAATAGTCTAATTCCACCCGTTTTAATGAAAATGTGTTCAATATTCACATTTACAATGTGTACAATTACATCCAAAAATAAACGACCACTGTGAGGTGTCGAGTGTCGGTACACAACGCCAAAACGTTGCTAAAACACTGAACTAGCTCACATGATCGACAATGCACGGCCGTACAAGTAACGCTTACATCACCACCAACATCGTAACAAGAAATGTGGATTTATATCAATCATTGTACTTCAGTCTCTACAAATGGAATCAATATAACTATATTTTATTTTCGATTCCGTTGAAAAATATTCATAAAACGATAAGCAGTTTATTTACATTATATCAATAAATTCAAGTATTTTCAGCCTTTATATTGCCGATATTGCACTGGGCAATTAAACAAATTCGAATCGGAAAGAAATTACTCGTCCTGTTTAAGGCCCTTGCACAATTAAAAACTTTAACATTTGACTTTACGTTTTGACTTTACTTTTCCTTTCCGACATGATGTTTCTTATGGAGCTTGATATAATGGAACTGTCAAGCACTCTTGAATTTACGATTTCGAAAAGTTGAAATTTAAAGTCAAAGTCAAACAGCTATTTTACCGAGAATCTAACAGAGGTTATGTGGAAAGTGCGTTATTTTATTGTAGGGCGATTTTAATTTCCGTATATTAAACAAAGTTAGTCTTAAATTAAATAAATGGCAAACAAATATAATGTGTAGTGGAACTATACGAATTTACATATTTCAATAAAGTAAACAAATGATTTTTTTGTTTGGAAATAAACTTTTAATATAAATTTTAAGTCTATTTTTTTTTTAAAAAGGCATGTAAAATCCATTCCTGGATAATATCATAATTATTTACACAAGATACAGATTTTTACAAAGCTCGTAGAACCGATGTTCAATTGTCTGAACTCTGACTTTACAATATTGTATCGTGTATTGGTAGTTTCGTCAGAGGAAAGGAAACGTAAAGTCTAATGCTTAAGTTTTTCTATCGTGTAAGATGATTTACACCTCTCCAGCGTCTAGGGGTTGGGCGGCGCCGCTTGTGACGCGCTAGAAAGCACAACCGGGCGGGCGGCTGGACTGTCCGCGCGACCTTGAAGATGGAGCCCTCTCTCTACCTGTTCCCCCAGAGCGAGAGGGGGGGGGGCGGGTCCCCGCCTCCCTCGGGACCGGCCAGCCACCGCCTGGAATGTGAAACTGCGGCCCGCAGAAGAGAGTCGACAACAGACTACGCGGCAGCGGCACCCAGTCTACGGATTACGTATCGCGCCGCGCTCCGTTCTCCCGCACAACACTGCCTGGGCGCGGCGCGTCCAGGCACAACACAGCCTGGGCGCGCCGCATCCAGGCACAACACTGCCTGGGCGCGCCGCGTCCCACACCTGCAACACATTACCTGGCACACGTTACGAAAACGTTTACAACTACGCGTGTGTAGTCCATTCCCGATTGGAAACGACTTATGAAAATTCGACATTTAAAAAAAAACACTCTAGCCATAACATGTCAACCTGTTTTTTTTCAATAACCTGTATTCCACAAATATATAACACTGTGGTTAACTTTATAGGCTGTTCACGGTAAAGTGAGCACTTTTGAAGCCCTAGTTACTTTTATTTCAGCCATTTTTTATCCTTTAACCACGTTTTATTTTTTTAATATTGCCACGAGATTAATAAACACAGTATGTATATTCCACCGCACTTGGAAGTTAACGTCCACGGCTGAAACAAAATACATTTATTGAACATTATTCCAAAATAAACACCTTTCAAAAGTGCTCACTTTAGCGTGAATAGCCTATAGAGCACTGTATTAGTGAATAAATGAAACTTTTACATTAATATCTTCTGTCACTTGTAACATTTATTTCTTTTTAAATATGAATTAACAACAGCGAGGGCATCAACGTGTTGGCAACGGCCGGTAAGAAATAGTTCATAGTTAAAATATTATTTTAACCTAGTTTTTAGTAAACAGTCGCGGCAAAATATTAACGTGCATTACGTGTAATGTGCTATGTCGTGGAAAACAAATATGTTAATATAACGTAACCGTAAGAACTATCGTCAATTCAGGCATTTTTAAAACGCCATAAAGCTGACCTAAATAATGTTATAGGCCTAAACTGTGAACATTCGTACGAAATGGTTTTTGAAATAGACCTACGACAAAATCCTTTGAAAAGCTGTAAACAGTAAACAACACATTTGACAGGTATAAAAGTAGAAGTCACATTTCAATGTTTATGTTTAGGTGTAGCGAAAGTATACTAACACATGTATACACACAATGGCATGTAAACATTGATTTTGACAGATGCCACACGGCAGTCACATAGCAATGTTTGTTTACATTTGGCGGAAGGATACGAAACGGGCCTGCAAGTAGATATTTAGCAGGGCTCCGAGAAAGTTGCTTCCAGTGGGGAATGGGCCATAGTCTATTCGCAGTTATCTTCACACTTTGGTAATCAAACCATATTTAAAAAAATACCCCACGTACCACGTGTTAGTTTTTTAAAATATTTCACGCACATATCACAAGCATTTTATACTTCTTTTAACATGGATAAATTTGACTTTTACTCCTGGTATATTTTATCCAAAAATTATAATATAAAATAAAATTATAATATAAAATAAAATTATAATTACCATGAATGAAAACAGGGGAAAATAAGTGTGTTTGTAGTGCCTAGATATAAATAGTCCTCATGTAAAATATTATTCCTGAATGCACACGAAAGCCGGTTTTCATTTTTTGGATCCAGGCCATGTTCCAATTGGCATTTTTTGTTAATAAAAATGGTCACGTGACCCGTTTTGTCTACAAAATATACGACGCATTTTTGTAATTTGCGTTTTGCCAACCTAGAAACTGACAAGTTACAAAATACAAATTACCAAACTGCAACCGTATTAGTTTTGCCCGTTTGAAACGTTAATATATATATATATATATATATATATATATATATATATATATATATATATATATATATATATACATATATATATACATACATACATGGTTCGTGGGATAAACAAATGTGTATTGTATTCACAATATTTATTCCACAAAGCAAGTTACCTGCAATATTCCTGAAATAGACATTTTTCTCCAGATAAAATTTTTATTTAGTAACATTTTCACATCGTGTTGGTTTCGTTTAGTTGATTTTTAATTTTAAACGGCTCTCGAAAAACTCTCAGAGAATAACTACTGTTTATTTTTTCTCCTGTATTTTTAATTTTGGAATAATGAAACTCAAAATATAACAGCATGGGGTGTGCTAGACAGCTGAATGTCGTGATGTTCCGACTAAACCTTACAAAATCCTAAAAACAAATTACGAAACTCGAAACGATTTAGAACACGGCATTAGTTAAGTTTTGTTTGCACTAGGCGGAGGAATTGCGTGAAAGTAGAACTTCAACAGGGCTTCAGAAAAGTTGCAAGTAAGATAGCTGGTTCGTACTAAATTGAATAATTTTATAGGCCGTTCACGGTAAAGTGAGCACTTTTTTTAGGCAGTCTCATCAAACATAATAGTCAACAAATACATCTCATTATGGTCTGGGACTTTTGATTGTACTGTATGGTGAAGTGTATTCATTGTGTATCACTCACATGGCAGCGTTTAGATTAAAAAATATTGGAAAAATACTAATTTGCTGAAAGATAAAAGTAACCAGCGCCTTAACAGTGCTCACTTTACCGTGAACGGCCCATAACAGTACGAGTGCGGCACAGACTTGATGGGGATTGGGAAGCGAGACAGCTCAACATTCACGACTGCATAGCCATCAGTTTTGTTGAGCTCTGCATTCTAATTTACAACCGTCCTATTGGACCACACCGCACCGGACACACTTACTATACTGTACAGCATTCATTACTGGCACAAATACAATGGCGAGTTGAAAGTATCCGAATCAAATATTCTTTCCTAAGTAGACTAATATACAATCAACCCTGTTCGATTGAGTATTAAACACACTGTGTGTTTTGAGGCCCTAGTCACTTTTTCCTTTCAGCCAATTTAATTATTTAACCACCTTTTAAAATGAATATTACGGCGTAGTAATAAATAGAGTGTGTATTTTCTACACCACTCGGAAGTTAATGTCTAAGGCTAAAATAAAATATATTCAATTACCATTATTCCAAATGAGAGAGGGCTTTCAAAAGTGCTCACTTAACCGTGAATAGTCTATAGTTACGGCGAGCAAATGCAAAAATATCGCAATATAATTAATATGCATGTAAAACTATACCGTGCAGAAAGATTATCGTATATTATAGGTTACGTTTCACAACATTAACAAATCTAATTAAAACTGGTATAGGCTATTCACGGTAAAATCAGCACTTTTGAAAGCCCTGCTTTAAGATCTTCTTGTATGCACGTTGTGTATTCTTCCACCTTATTTATGATTAACATTGCATGGGCCTTATCGCTTTATTCATCCGTCGGTCAAGTGAAATTATCAGGAAATTAAGCATTTTATAAATGTGCTAATTTTTACACACTGGGGTGTTAACAAAACATATAACGTAAGCTATAACTTAAATTACCACAAGTGGTTACCTAACACTTTTTATTCGACAGTAACATACAGAACTACTTTCCATCCATCGTTACCAACTTTACAGGGTGCATGTCACTCACTGCGCCCGTTAAAATATATCCAGGCAGGGGCAGTGCCATTTTTCTAAGGTTGATTTCAAAAGTGCTCACTTTATCGTGAACAGCCTTTAGAAGCAACACTGCAACGAATCAACGTTCTGTGAGAAAGGCACTTGCAACCAGCAACGCGAGAAAGTAGTCATTCCCGGACAACTTTCCTCGAAGGGCCTTGACATTTCTAACACGACAGTTTCCACGTAGACGAACCGTTACTTCATTTCATTGCGACGTTTTTTTTTTTTTTTGAAACCTATGCCCCGCCCACCAACTCCCCAGAAACACAAAGGAAATATCGACTGCACCGACCAATGGACAGATAATCAGGACGTCGCCTGGCTGCGGCACTCGAACAGACATGCGCTCTCAATCACGACTCTACGTCAGTCGCACGCTGCCGTCGCGTGCCCGACGCGCCAGGCGACACGTGCTTCCGGACTGCGTTACGCTATTCGCGGCAAAGCGAGCACTTTTTAAAGCCCCTTTAATTTGGGAAAATACTCAACATATATATATTTTTTTTTCTTATTTTAATCTTAGACGTTAACTTCCGAGTGCGGTGGAATATACGCATTGTGTTTATTACTAACATGACAATATTTATCTTAAAAAGGCGGTTAAAGAATTTAGAAAATATTACTGAATGGCAAAAGTAATTAGGGTCTCAAAAGTGCTCACTTTACCGTGAACAGCCTATAGCAAGCCTGTGTTGCCAACATAAATATACCATCGAATCGACTACGTGCATTCGAAAATTCGGATACAAAAAAACAAAATTCCGCTACGCTACCAACCTTAAGAATTTGCATAATCCAATTCAAAACATAATAATAATAATTCTATGGCTTTGTTATTACTAACTTACAGACAAAAATATTCCAAATTAATGATAAACGAACAAACCCGCTCAATGAAACACTACTTGAGGTTTTTCATTAATATTTGCAGCCCAATGGGTAGGCCTAATAAAGCCAGTGTCATTAACTCCTGTGTGTGTGTGTTTATCATTTAAAAATACTTAATAGCTGCTGGAGATATATATATATATTTTTTTTGTGTGTTCAGGTGTATAAGCCCTTAAATGACAACGCTGAAGCCGTGGCTTTACCAGATTTGTCTTTCAGTTAACGTAGCTCGCGTAACACCTGGAATCTAGCGTAAATCTCGTTTTCAGCAGCGCACGTAACTAGCAGGATAAGGGAAGGCATAAGAGTAAATATAAACATTACTATTACAGACAAAGGATGAGTACCAGAAAGAAAACGACATTGGGACATATTATACAAATACATAACAATGATAGCAAAACTCGTGTCAATACGGGGTCATAGGTCTTCAACGAAGATCCTGAAAGATTACCGAAAACGGATGGGGAAACGGATATACATTGACTCAAGCTGTAAGAATGCATGCACAATATGGCCACAGTGAAAGCGATAGTGAGAAATTGTAAAGTTGAAATATACAGGATGAATATTTATGAAATGGAGAGTACGGAGAAAAAAGTTTTGGGAACCAAACCAGATTCCAGATATAAGTTAAAGGTGATGAAGAACGGGCAAAAAAGTGCAATGGTGATACTAAATCCAATTCCATAGAGCAAAATACTAAATCCTATACTATACAGCAACATCATGGCTATATACAACAATAACACTAGCATACAATGCGAGAGTGTAAATAATAATAACTCTTGGAAACACGGGAAATGTGCATCACGCAATGAGCTACACAAAAGTTGAATTATAACATCTGCAGAACAGAAAAAAAAATTGATGAAGAAAGTGACTAGGAAAGGATATAGCAGTAATTACTAAAGGAAGATAACTGGCATGGGCATGTGAGAAGGATTAGTTACTGAAGGCAGAGATAAATAAGAAACTGGAATAAAGCGCAAGGTAACACGAACGAATATGAAACTGAAGGACGTTACTAACAAGACATAGTCTGCATTAAAAGATGATACACAGAATAAAAAAAGGTTAAGTGCTATTAGACTACACAGAAATAATTTAAAATAGCACTGAACACTGGCTGATACATTGAAATCACAGAATCATGGAAAATTTCCAATGCCGAATAATTCGTTGGCTATAACTGGGTTTATGTAGTTTACGTCAGTTGTCGAGTTAACACTATCTAGTCTTCGCGCAAATGCATACGAATGTAGCTACGAAAGAAAAATATCAGGGCATTTCCTCAGTGCCAAATTACCCTATTATTTACCTGACATTGCCCAAAACCATTTGACAAAGGGAAGAACTTGACTGGCCTGATAAACAAGACTTAATATTGATACAATATTATGTAATGTGTATGCACAGGCAATCACTGTATATGCTGTTCATGGTAAAGTGAGCACTTCTGAAGACCTGGTAACTTTTTTCTTCCAGCCAATTTTTATCCTTCCGCCACTCGTTAATGTAAACACCCCCATGCGAACAATAAACACAGCCTATACATTTCACCATACTCAAAAACAAAAGTTCGGGGCCACACTGAAATGTATTTATCGGTTATTATGTCTGAAGAGACTCCTCAAAAAGTGCTCGCTTTAGCACGAATATCATATAAGCTAATTTACACACGTAGTAGAACATGACTGTCCTCGCGTGAGTATTTAAATGAAACCTAGCTGGCTCGAGCTATCACAAAGGCAGGAAAAGTGGGCACATTCGAGTTCGCGTTATCAGCATCTGTCGCCATAAAGCAAGACCCGCCGGATCCGGATGCTGGCGACAGGTAGTTGCGATACGTGTGTTGCGCCGCCAAGGTTGACCGGGCGAGATGAGATATAGGTCGTTCACGGTGAAGTGAGCACGTTTTAAGGCCCTTCCAAAATTTCACTTGTAAGTCAGTTATTATATTTCTGCCACTTCTTATTAGCAGCATCGTCATGTGACTAACCAATACGGTGTATAATTTCACCACTCTCAAAAGTTTGTGTCTGATGCTGCAATAAAACATATTTATTAGGGGCTAGTGCCTGTTGGGAGGGCCTTAAAAAGTGCTCACTTTACCGTGAACAGCCTTTAGCGTCGAGGCCTTGCACACTTGCAGTACACGGAGGGAAATGCATGGCCCAAATGTTGCCGAGGCAGACCTCGCCGTTACAACTTACTGCGTAAAATGTTTGCGTCAGGTTTAAGGTCATTGGTGCATAAAAGCAGTATATTTATATAATTTGTGTCTTAACTTGTTTCACAGCAGATTTTTCAAAATTTCTGGCATCTCAAGACGTAAACAACAACTTTTAACACTTTCTTACGTTGTTAGAAATTCACTGCCGTCATTATTCTCGCAGCACTAATGGAAGGAAAAAAAAAAAAAAGGATTTTAGATTTCTTATCTGCAATCAGTGCTCTGAGAATATTAAAAGTAGTGATTACCTAACAACGTAAGAAAGTGCTAAAATTAGTTATTTACTTCTTGAGATGCCAGAAATTTTGAAAAATCAGCTGTGAAACAAGTTATGACATAAATTATATGAATATACTTCTCTCACGCACCAATGGCCTTAAGATGGCCCGTCTGAGGCCAAAAAGCGTGGGAGAGCCAGGGGCGACCGAGACACGCGCGCCAACTCTCTCATCGCCTCTACGCGCAAAGCACTGAACTGGCGTGCAGTCTTGCCGTCGATAACGCGCCTCTATGAGACTTTCAGCGGAGACCCTACCATTTTATGACGTAATAATAATAATACAGGTTTGTTGCACGTCCCTATTCCTTTATTAACGTTGTCTACCGGAATGTTCATGGCTACAAATGACCGTGGAAACACCCGTTTGAGCCATTTCCACTATCACAAAAACATCCTTGAGAGAGAAGTGGAGGAACTGAAAAACATATACAGACGCGCAACGTTTCGTAAATTCTATGCGTAAGCAGATTCTATGCTCAGTCACGCTGGACGATTTTTTTTTATAAAATGCATTCTGCTGGAGCTCTGCACACCGTCCGGCGGCTGAAAAAGATTATTTTGCGACGAAAGAGTATTCACTGATAATGTTTGAAAGTTGAACAATATATGGTACAGACATAAACTAACACGTTTTTCCGTGGCCAACACCCGTAACATGGACATTTCTAGGACGCCTTAATTACTCGTCGTCTGTACAATTCGTGAAAATACCACATTCTACCTCCGTCCCGATAACCAGGTCTATTCCTATACGTGCCAAGCCAAAGCAAACGCTAGCGTTTCAGGCGGTGTCATTTATAATAATAAACAACAATTTTTCCAAAAAAAATTCTGTATCGCGTATCTCTTGAGGGTGGCCGTGTAAACAAAAATCAATCAATCATAAAACCTAAACCTACTCTGCATAATTTAGAAATTTCCCATACAAAAAAAATGAGACATCTAATTGATTAGAGTAATTTTAGTGCGGGTGAAATACAGCACACTTTCACACTAAATAACACACAGACCCTACAAATGCAATAAATATGTTGGGAATAATTTTTCCCAGATTTATCATTATTAAAAAATTTGTTTATCTTTCGTTCACTCAGAAACCATTTCTTTGCTGCAACACAATATTTGTTGCAGATAAATTATAGTTAGGAATGACCACTGCAAAGTAGGTTTGCCACAAACAACATTTTGTTAAATCTGCATATATATTAATGGCGAATATAATCTTGTACTGTAGTTCCAATAGTTCACCAGTATTTTTCTGGTAATCAGTGTCTGTGTTGTGAAGGTTAGATCGTTATGTTAATGATATGAGGAATTTGTCGTATGGTAAAACAGTATTTACTAAATACTGTGAAATACGAAAGAAACTTTCCTTTGGTACACAGCAATATTCATTTACTGTCAACAAAACACGCTCAAAAATCTTTTTATTTAATACAAAGAAAGGTAATATTGCCATGCATAAAAAATGTATAAAGAAAATAATTAATAACAGCAAGATTAAGTTTCTTTTACCTTGCTTTAGAATTGATTTAAGATTTCGGTGCTGTACACTAAACAGCCTCAAAGAAATAATTTTCTTTGCTATAGGAAATATTTGTACGTATTTATTTTTTCGTGTGTAGTTTCGAATCTACAAACGACACATAACTGAATTCAAAAACACCGTCCGTACGTATTTTTCATAATATACATTAAAGTCATGCGGTAGTGGAGCTGGTACTGTATAAGCTATCAAACCTCAGACGCAAAACGTGAATAACGACAGAACTGGTTGAAAATACAGTATTTCCATTAGTATAAACAAATTGTTATTTGTTTTATTGATACAGTTGACCTCACATACAAGTTAACTCAATCCATATAGGCCTACTAATTAACAAAATCAGTCAACGGAAAATAACTATTAATTGCAAATTTTCCGTACTTTGAGAAATTTACCATTCTAGAATGTCATTAGAAACATTTATGGTTATGCGCCTACACATAATTCTACAGAAATATTGGTGTTCGTCACTATGAAGCATTTCATGATTAAAGGAAAAATACTTTTACGAAAATATTTGGAAAATAGCTGTCATACTACATCTCCTCAGGTTATTTTTAACGTTAGCGAATGTATACGTACGCCATTCTAATTCCACCAACACGTCAAAGTTTCAAGTACAAGAACTTCAATGTGAAATATGTAAACAACTAAATATAATCAAATTAATGTAAAAATAATTGTAATGAGAAAAATGCACAGATTAACTGAGAAAAAAAAGTACAGTAACCTCAAAATATTACTTGAGATAACAAAGCATCCCCGAGATAAAAAAAAATTGCGAACTATCCTAAAAAAAAGTAGTTTACGTTTATAGAACACAACATTTTCAAAAACGCGAGTAATTGAGGGTAAATAAGCTACGAATCTACCGCACACGAGTACATAGATACACGTTAAGTACAAGAACTGTTTGTTGAACGTGTATAGAACATTCAATAACCAAAAGAGCAAGGTTATCTTTCATTACGTTGGGTTACTCTTGTTTGCTCTGCCCCCTGTTGCAATGCAGTAAGTTTATCACTCAATGCAAGTAAATTCCTCAACTCAAGCTTATCGGAAACTGATATGTACTTGGAATTTCAGTAATTACATTATCAACGAGCACACAAATAACCCGGATGTAGCCGTTAACGAACTGGAATGCTGTTCTGACAAACATTCGGAATGCAACATTGAGTAGCGAAGTAACTACAGCTAGTTTTTTTTTTTTTTTTTTTTTTTTTGGTAACAGCAAATAAACCCACGGCCAAGAGCAACAATTTGAAATTAACAATATATCAAGCACTAGATCAAAGCTAGTCATATCAAAAACCCAAAAACGAAACGACAAAAATACTAGGATATTCTAGACGGCACAAACACAAAAATGACGTCGCATCCCCGACGCCGAGGTCCAAAAAACCCGAACTATCACCGACGGCGGATGCAGAAGATTTCTCTATATTCCACAATACAGCGATGCGTTGCGATGAGCTGTAGCCAATCAGGATAAAGCATATTCCGTCGCAGCGTGTTAACGTAGAGTGCGTTGCGATTGTCGTCGATAGCCTGCGACTGAAAAGAAGAATTGTTATGGAGAATAAAAACATCTTTTTTTTTTTTAACTTGATTGTATTCAAGCCGCCGTCTTTGTATTTGTATTTTTCTTGTTGCTGCATGGATGTACAAAATAGAAGACAAGGCTTTTTATACGTATGAACAATGTCATACAATTAGTTTATTTACAAAAAAAACTTATTCTCCTTTGTCTTGTGTGTCTCGTTCTCGCTAGTTTTCATCTCACAGCGCGTTCACACTGCCTTATTTAGTTTCTACCCACTCGAAACATAGTGGCAATGTTTTTCGCGTTCCTTTGGTTACATCCGTGAGGTCTGAAAATGTAATTTCCACCCTGAAATAGATAGCACCATCTCAGACGGCGTCCATCGCCGACAGATCATCGCTTAGTCGTGAAACAGCAAGTATAGCTCGTCGCAGCCCACTGCATCGCAACGCATCGCTGTATCGTGGAACCGGCCTTACGTACTACACTATTAAAATTACAAAGCAAATTGCAGGAATACTGAAAAGCAGCAGTAATATTTCAGCAATAGTTATAAAGTTAGGCCTACATGTTATCCTCATTTATCATTAAACGCATTTTGGGTTGCCAACTGGAATTTATTAAAAACAAACTGGGCAGACTTACAACGCAAACATTGCATACGTTTGTACAGACACCTAAGGACCGCAGGGAAATTGTACACTTGTTTTGTTCTGATTTGATAGATATAAACATTTAGAAGCTACATGTAACTTAAAAATACGCAATACTGAACTTTTTCCGAAAAGTAATAACACATAAATTATATCGTATATACTTGTACAAGGCAGTTCACGTACCCTAGAGCCAGCCTGGCGACACTCTAATAGGACTTGGGAGTCCTTCTTTTCTGTTTAGTTCAATGTCCGTAGCTAAATTGCAGCAGCACTATCGCATGTGCCAGACGTACTCCTGTCCTTGTTTATATTAAATTATTAAAAATGGCAGCAAGAGATGCTGTCGATTTGTATTGTTACGTTTAATCATTTTGATCGATAGCCTACCTTAATTGTAACAAAATTTCTGCCTGTATTTATCGACTTAAGCATATTCAGAATATTTTAAGGAACAAATTTTCGAATGTCTTTAGACATGCACCATAAGAGCTTTCACGTTTTGCATCGACTTTGTAGGTTGCATGTTTTACCTCACAGTTCGCAAAGCAACATCCAGAGAACAGCTGGAATAAAGAATTGATATACTACAGTATAGTTGAGTTTATTTACTTTTTAAAAGTATTCGTAACTTCCCAAAGTTGCCGTGCCCGTATTATTATTTTCCATTGAAGTAAACAAAACAATGCATACGTCACGGCGGAAGAGTAAAAAAAAACTGCGCATGAGCACAGTGCTTGATTGTGTTTCCACTGTCCGCTGTAGTTAGAATGCAGCGCCACTAGGCAGAGACAAATGAGAATCTGCCAGGGTCCAATATATAGCATTGAGTGTCCTCCCGTTCCGTGGGTTAATGCTCGTTGCCTTGAGTCTATAAGGAACCACTACGCAATATAATTAATGACCAAAAACAACAGCTGAGCTGCACAGTTACTTATTTTTCGTAACAAGCAAGCTAAGCACGATGCCATGCATGGAATGCAGCATGAACGTCACGGTGGCTGAGTGGTTAGCTTACTTGCCTCCCACCAAGGCGAACCGGGTTCAATCCCCGGATTTTTGCAAGTGGGAATCGTGCCGGACGATGACGTTGGTCGGCAGGTTTTCTCGGGGATCTCCCGTTTACCCCGCCCTTTCATTCCGGCGTAGCTATATACGAACATCAATAACCCTCATCGGATCTCAAGACCTCGCTGTTAGGGACCGCCCAAATCTCTTCACTCCCTCACTCGAAGGTCAAAAGCATAAATGAACTCCTACAAAGAGATCAGAGCTTTCACCAAAGAGAAGGGATTAGGTAGAAGGGTGAAATGGGGAGTGAGAGGACGTGGTCCTCAACACAGTTCACGTGGGTGGAAGAGGCGTAGAAAGAAAGATTCCCTCTTCTCTCTCTTGCCTCGGCACAGATTTATAAGCAAGAGGTTGGCACACAACAAAATATTGAAAAAATCCGTTCTGGAGTCCATCACTTCGTACACCACAGAAACTTCAAATATAAAAATAGTAAAGTTCTCATTACTAGGTCAAGAACTAAAATACTTTAAATACGAGTTATGCTTGAAGAACATAAAGCCAATAGGTAAAGGCTGTTCAGGTAAACTTTTGAAAGTCCTCCTTAGGATTTATTTTTCTTCTTGCAATGTACCGTCCAACTTTATTCAAGCGTCATTCCATGAAACTGAGTTGAGAGATTTGGACGGCCTTTAACAATGAGGTCTTGAGAGCCGATGAGGCTGAATGGAGCAGCGCCAAAATGCAAGGGCGGGGAAACGGGAGATCCCAGAGAAAACCCGTCGACCAGCGGCATCGCCCGGCACGATTCCCAATTGCGAAAATTCGGGGCTGCCCAGCCGGGGAGTGAACCCGGCTCGCCTTGGTGGGAGACGAGGTCAGTCACATGAAAACATTGGACATCTTAGGTAAGTAAATGTGTTCATTTGGAAACTTGTGCTCTTAAGTGTGTAAAACAAACAACACATGACTTCAGCAAACACAAATTTAAAAATTACATTATCATGAAGTCGATTCTTATAACAATGTTTATCAGCTACCTACTTAATTCGGGCCCTCCCTGCATGCCAGTATGAGCTGTAGCTAAGAAATTGTGGGCAGTCAATTTTCTTAATACTTGATTGCAACTTTACTGTGAACCGTCTTTATCGACCTATCCTGTTCAAGTTTAATTAGCACACTCGCCTAGCACACTACAAACACCAGTTAGTTTCTGGCTGGTGGGAAGTCATACTCCCAGCCCCGACCGATGCAATATACGTAACTGTCATATACTCTGAATAGCAACACAACTTACAGCTTTGAATACGGTTCATGTACTAAAAAATATTTAAAAAAAATTATACACAGCGCCCCACCGCCGGGTTTAATGCTGGTTGGTTAGGTACGGCTTAAAGTCTGCCAACATTGAGATTTCAGAAACGGAACTAAATAAAATAAGAAAATCACGAACAGGAATGGAGGCAACCATGAAGGCATTTTCTTGGCGTGTTTCAGGAAATCGCGGGAAACCGGGATCAGGATGGCTGGACAGCGAAAAGAGCACGGGTCCTAAAGAGTACGGGGTCCAGTGTTGTTAGTGAGCCACTTCTCTCGGTTCAAGTTCAATCCTTCGAACTAGCTGTGTCAGCGTGCGCACTTCATCTTTTTAACACTTTTAAGAACCAATCCCGAGGGTAGTTCAGGATACAACCCTACCAAAAAGTTGTTGGGTTTGAAGGCAATGTTACCAACATTTGCATGGTTACAGTACTATCGTTTCACTAATGTTTATCAGCAACCTGCGACGGCGGTACTAGGACTACCCATTAAAAAGTGGAATACAGAAGTCGTTCCTGCAATATATAACTAAGCTAGCACGCACAGCAACGTTAGATAAGGAACGAAACAGACAGAAAAACCCAACTAACTAGATGCTGTCACTCACTGACAGTGCATCACTATAACATTATGTTTAATTTGTGCAGTCGCATTAGTTCTTCACTACCATTAAAACAAGGAAGATTAATAACTGTTACATACGCAGGCCTGATATACGCTGTTCACGGTAAAGTGAACACTTTTTTAAGGCCCTTCTACATTTTTCCTTCCGTCCAATTTCCATCTTTCTGCTGCTTTCTAATGTAAACATTGCAACGTGATCAATAAAAACAGTGCATACACTTGACCACCCTCGAAATTTAATGCCCGAGGCTGCAATAAGATATATTTATTATTGGTTAATGCCTGTTGGGAGGGCCTTAAAAAGTGCTCACTTTACCTATACTACCGAGACTATAATAGCACCCAAAAAATACTAGTCCATGCATATCTCATATGCTCAACAGTGTCCTCTAAGTTGATGAGTTTAGAGATTCTTAACCAACATTATTTAATTTTTGGCATTAATGGTTTTCCAACATAAGATTCACCTTCTTCCAAATTAAATAATTTTCTTCTTCGCCCAAACCATGCTTGGCTGTAAACTCCAATCCTCCCAGTTTGCGAATAGTGCCTCGCATGCAAAAAAAATTCCACCGAGTCTTTCTACCTTTGCCCTAGCAACTCATACTCTACGACTTTCTGTTTGCTTCTATAGAGAAGTAGTGGACCCATTTGCTCTGTCCACAAGAGATCCGGAATCCGCCCTCTTCATTACATCTGGAGAAATGAAAATAATTTTTTTTGTCGATAAAACACACAATTCCCTAACCAGTCTTATGCATTAGTAGTGGAAGCTATTGATACAGATGACCCATTGCTTGTTAGTCTGTGCCTAAGCTCCTCTTGAAATTCTGTTCTATCCTTTGAAAGTCTGAGCTGGGCAGCTTCCACAATATCGCCCAGATAATCGTCGACCCTGATGCGGATTGATCAAGTGTTTGAAGATTCTTGGGAGTCGGAGATATCTGTTATCGGTTTTGCTATTTCCAGTCTTGAATGTCAGCATTGGTGCCAGGAATAGCAGACTTCTCAATGCCCTTGCAGGTCAAGTTTTTAGATGCATATCTGGAGATTCATAGGCAACAGCTGCCATACCATGGAGGTAGGCGGGTTTGTGGGAAATGCACGGTCTAGTAGCCGGTGTGGTTGATGACTGTTACCTTAACTGTCCGAGTAGGCTACTCAGTAGTTACTTTAAAGATAGACCATAGCTGATTTTCCCCGACAGTAGTGTTGGTGGGCGATGTTCGCTGCTGCTCGACAGTAACTGGGTAGCCCCAGCAGTCCAGCAACCCTTTTTCTCTAACCTTCCTGCCCTAGTGATGACGAGGAACGTATCACTGGATGTCGTAGTGAGTATGTCATCTACAGCCACCCTTCAACTGGACCAGGTATCCAACCTAACTCGAAGTAGGAGGAAGTGTTTCCACTGGTCAGACTTACCTCAAAATAAAATGACCATTTTCGCAGATCATGAGTCATTTGGGAGGCATGTATATCTAAGAGAATATTGGGTTCTACAAGAGCATGGTAAGACACTGTGCGATTTACTGGCAGTCACATTGCTATAAAATCTTTCACTCCATTGAGAAAATCAATCATTTATCAACTAACTAGGTTAAGTAGGAACATGAAGTGTGACAAACGGCCTACCATACTGGTTCAAGAAGAGTCTGCCACTATCTGAACCTAGCCTGGGTGGTGCTCCAGGTACACACCAAAGAGAATGCAGGAAAACGTGCTTATATTCGCTGCTCTTGTCTTAGTTGTTATGCTGATGGCCTCGACGAGAAGTGAGCAAGGATGCACAGTCTTTTCATGGCACTGGAAAATGTGGCTGCCTGAGCTTACAGTGGTAAAGGTATGCTTATTTCACTGCAGCAGGCCAGGCAATCCCACTGATTTCAGCCTATTAGCCCCTGGTCCATCATAATACTTTGTCTGCAGGAGTTAGCTGCTGGACTAACACGTAATTAACTTCATTGCACAAAACAACGATTTAAGTTGACCACAATTCAACTGTATTTTAATTTAATATGAATATTTGGAAATTACAATTTTTTGTAGACTAGTATACAGTTTATAACCGAGATACATCCCCAATGTAACATCATATTTACATTAAGCTTTTTTGTATTAAGAGTATTTTTCTTCTTACCAATACAAAAATCTCACGTAACAATTGGATCCCAGCTGCATTGATGCTGAAGTAGTTTTTACTTTCTATGCATAGGGTCTTTGCCTGTTCCAAGCACACCAAAACATCGTCTTGATATTTTATATTTCTGTGTTATTATTTTCCGTCGCTATGTGTCCTCTCAGCTGGTTTATATATTCTTGTCTCTTGTTATTTCTGTAGTTCCTGTATTGTTTGTAGTGTTATTTATTAGGTTTGTTATAATCTGACAAGTAATACTCTTCCTGACTTGTGATTGTTTCGTCGTGGCTTTTATTCTATTTTTGTTTGTGTTTTGAGTTTGATTGTTCAACTGTAGTACACTGGTAATATTTTTTGCAATGTTTTGTTCACTTGGGTGGTGTTTTGTGATTGTATTGTCATTTCTTTTGGTTTACTTTTGTTGTCTGTCCTGTTTTGTATTAATAAGTTGTTCGTCTGTCTTTTTGTTGTTTTAATTAAATACATATTCAATTTTCTTTGACAAGGAAACAGCTTTCCCTAATCATCTGACTGTGGTGTTGGAAAAGATTTTCCTTTTTTGTCTTGCTGAGTTGTGTGTATGTGCGAGATTTTTATTTGGGCCATGGTCAGCAATGTACACAGTCCAATCAAACCATCATGATGAAATAAACAGTAATTTTCACGTTAGCTTTCTAATGGAAAGTTTAGTTATACTGCAACAACAAGAAAAAAAACATTTATTTACTTCACATTATTTGGGTCATTTACCCCCCTACCTTTTCATAAAAAACCTGATCCATTTTACTGTCAATGATTTTGGTGTAGTTCGGGCATGCATTACATAAACAATCACTAACATATGTATGCTTGCTATCATATACATTCTGTACATAAACACCACTGTTATTACAACAAGATGTTTAATCAACCACCACTCATTCTGTTGACTGCATACAAAAACAACACATTTTTAAATTATTGCATTGATAAGAAACTAAGTGATGATTAAATATGAAGAATTCACTACACGATGCAGATTACACTCGTAAATTTCACAATGGTATTCAGAATTATTAGTACGTAGAAAAAACTCTGCTAAATGCCTTAAAAATAAATACTCTGCAAATTTTTTTTTTTATAAAACAAATGCAGGAAGCGCTCTGTTTGGAACAACTTATTTCCATGGCATTAAGCCCATTAAATATTTATGTAGGTATCTTACACCCATTTTAGCCAATATTATTTAGGATTAGTGAATCATCACACCAAGTGGTGTAACAAGGGGGATGGCCCCGGAGGTGCGGGAACCCTCCCAAAGAAAAATAAATAAATTGAGAATAGAATTTCTATCAAACACTGAAATGCCTGTAATGTGTAAATCTCTTAGAGCAGATATAAGGCTGTGAAGTGAAGCTGTGTTTTTCTAGTTCTACCTTCTTCAATTCCCAAGGCAGAGTGGCTTTGATGCCATAAACAGCCTTTCCTCCTATTTCTCCGTACCCGAGCGGTTTCAAAATTTGGAAAGCACCCAAAAATGTTTCTAGGAATGTAGATATAAGAGCTTTGTGTGTACCCATAAAATCACTCATTCTGTTTCTATTCCAGGACAGAAAGCCACAGCCACCATTAAAACATGAATACAGAAAAATTGATTTCTTAGTTTCTATGATTAGGGAATGTACTTTACATTTAAATTTTTCCTGAAAGTAAGCAAAATGAATCTATCAATTTTCAGATTCAAATATACATGTAGGCTATATGGTTATTAGTTTCATAACAGTTCAGAGGTTGGGCCCCTCCTGAACAAAAAAAACCTGGCTACGCAAGTGATCGAACCTACTACGGTACCTAAATGCATTGTAGTGTTAGTGTGTCTGTGTGATATCAAGTGCAGGTGCTGTAGAAGAAAGAAAACAATGTAGATACCTCATAAGACTATTCTGATACAGTCCCTATTTCCTACAACCTGTAAAGAGCAATGAGAGTCGTTCAAAAATGACACAGTGTCTGACCTGTCTATACAAACTGCCACTTTCTTGAGAAGATAACTTTCAAAGCAGCTGATTTTTGTATGAGCATGTCCTAAGTTAACACTTACGTTCTTCAACTGTTACAAAAGCTGAATAATGGCAACAAATTTAAACGTTGCTAAAATTCTGTCACCAATGAGAAGTTTTGATTACAAAATGCTATAATACACTATTTGAATCTATACCTCATTGGCTCTACTGGACATTCAATATAAATACTAAACAGACGAAAAAATTACTCAAGTTAGTATTGTGCACAATTCTGTGGACCACCTAAATAACTGACATAATAAATCTTAATTAACGAGCAATTTTTCCTTGCACTTGTTGCACATTTTGTGTACTCACACTTACAAATTTGACAATACTGTCTTCAAAAACTTTAATTTTGGTACAAAACAATTAGGAAGGTGAAGTGTATTTTGATCCTAATGAATGCTTATCAAAATCCTTGTTCCAGTTATTTTTAATAGTTACATAAAAAAAAAAATTAATCCCTGTTTCATCACAACATAAAATTCACTCCACAGACCTCGTTATTAGAGAATGCTTCCCCAAGTAATTAAACTAAAACAAAGGCTCTAACAGTCTCATCGAAAACCAATCCATGAATGAAGAGCACTCTTATCAGTCCTAAGTTGCACAAGTGGATAACAGAGTTACCATGTCACTGATACAAGTTAGGTTTCTGAGTGCTCTTGACAAGGTATTTAACATAAAACAAGACTCTAAGTACAGTACTTTACACTGATGAGTGTGATAGTGAATTACTAAACAGTAATGGTACAGCATCTAAGATTATACCAGATAGCAAAATAGGACATAAGGCACAACATACATTTTACATTTCTTCCTGTAAATTTTTCGCTTTGCAGATTTTCAAAAATACTTAAACCACCAAGGCATTTTGTACAAAAGATAGCATGATCTGAATTGGGATACAAAATTACAAAAAAAAATAAACAATACTTTAATTGAACTTTAAAAGTATGCAATCCACAATAACCAAAAATTCTGGGTCTGTAACGACATTTGTTATAACACAGTGATTGGCATTTATCAACACCATGGCTGATAATGATTTACAGAAACTGAAAGCAGTAACATAACTTTTAGGTACAATTTTCCATTTGGAGTTAAATGAAACTTCTATTTTACACTTTAAATTGTGACAATGTTTTCTAACTAATATATAATTGTGCAGTGGCTAAATAAAGAAACTATGAAGGGCTATTAAAAATTTTCCATTAACAGTCAACCAAGTGTGACCAACGAGATTACAATCAAAATACTTGGCCGTCGCTTGCAAGGATTTAAAACGTCAATGTTCTTTGTTGATGCTATCAAACCCAAAAAATTTGGACACCCAATTAATAAGCATCACTTTATTAAGTCTAGTATATTACTTTCTGGATGCGTGATAATCCAAATACACTCTATTAGAGGAGTATTAATAAATTATAGCATACACTGTATGTGTTTATAGTCACTAATAAAGAGTCAGTTTCTTCCAGTTTACTGTTTATTATTTTGGTGCAGTCTACTTTGTAACTTCAAATACTGCAATTTTAACATGCGACAGCCATAATCAAACTCGTAATAATTACTTGTTTTCTGGATATTTTTTTACATTAAATGGAAATGTATATGTTACTGGTATGTATGTTTTGCACAATTGCACACTTAAAGCGCAAGTATTAAACAACTTTATAACATAATCTTTAACAGTAGGCTTAATTATAGTGTTTTTTAACAAACATTCCTTATAAAAAAAATTTTATATTGAGAATACTAAATCTCCATAAATTAACTAATGGAGGGCTGTTTAAATTTGATTCAAAGAACTTAACATCACAATGTGTCATAACTGTAAACTACTGTGTCAACAAAAAAAAAACATGTTAACATTTAGTCCCTGCAACATCAATGTTAGGACTGCCTCTTTTCACAGATTCCACACAATGGAAAAGTAATCTACAAACAGAGGTTTGAAACATCCTCATCAAACTGTGTAAAAGTAATTGGCTAAGTATTTTACATGAACAGGAAACACCATGTATCATAAGCTGACAGTAAGATGCTACAACTGTCAGATAGGTAATTTTGGGGGCCAGACATAAACAACTGATCTTAAACTAAACATTAATTATTTTGATCTATACCTAAATTGTCAAAATGTAGCATACTAAAAGCATATATTTATTACACCCTAATTATATCCATTGTATGATTTACTTTTAAGCACTTAGGAAAATAAATAAACCAAACTACAGTGCTAAATCACACTTACCTTCAATGCAAACCACATGATCCCGAATTTGTTGGGCCACTAGTGGATCAGGAATAAGTTCAATCAAGTCGTATATCGCATAAATTGAAGGATGTACACTCTCGAAACGCTGAATTTCTTGTCTAATGGCAAGGGAATTGTTAAGATATGGTTGCAAATGTGGTCTCGTATTCATTGTTTACGTCAGTGCTTGTCATCACACAAGATACTCCAAAAATAATGCAAAAAAACTAGTATCAGTTGCTGTTACATGGCAAATTTATTATTAGAGCTAAAGAAAATTTATAATCAACAAACTGTCATAATCCAAACACCAATGTTAGGTTATGCTTGTATTGTTTATTAAAAATTGTAAAGTCCCGAGGTACTTAAATCTCCTATTGACACGACAGACAACCTGTTAATTTGCCCGACCGATTTCCAAAACAGGTAACACTCATCACAATCACCCCGCAACAAACGCACGAACGTACGCATCTGCCAGAAGTAAGCAACAAAAACAACTAGTCTACTTCCATAGATAACAACGCTTCTAAGATAGCTTCACATGCCGAAGGTAAAAAAAAGATAGAGTGCGCAAGCCAAACCACAAAATAAGAACATAAGTAGAAACGAACACTATAAAAATATCTGTTCTTCGCTCCCGTCCTTATGTCAAATTCACAACCCGGAAACACAGAAAAATTAAAAAAAAATCCTCGAAGTTCATTTCCATGGTAGGCCTGATTGTGTTTTTATATGTATTTAATTGTTTTATATCTATTGTTTTATTGCTTATGTTGTATATATACTATATTGTAAATTGAATGTACTTTGCTGAAAGTAACTGTATTTATGTGAGTTAAATAGAAAACGTGTTAATTATACAAGTTATAGCTCTTGTGTATTAAGTTTTATATAGGTACGTGTTACTGTTATATTATTGTTGTATATATGTTTTTATTCACTCTTTCTTTTTTGTACATATTATAAAAATGACGAGTCCTATAGCATGTAACACTGCTTTTCCAAACGTAAAATAGGCATTAAATGAAATAAAATGTAAACAAACTCTTCTCCAGCGTTCACAACAATATGATCACATCACGAAAATGCTTATTGTAAACAGATGGCGAGCCACAGTTGGAGCGAAATTAAAAACCGCCCAAGAGCTGTAATTATATAAGAAATATAAATTGAATGTGCGTACGTGTCAATGTATTTGAATACAGAAACCAACTGATGCAGACTGAGCCCTTCAGACCGTTTGCCCGCCGCAGAAGCCAGTGCAACACAGCCGACACCAGACACTCCTGGCGCATCCAAATGCACCAGTGTAGTTCACCGGCATGTTCGAACTGATATCGAAAACATCGCATCAGTGCGTGAATCTGAACCGCAGTGACACGGGTGAATCAAGGAAGTGCTAGGCAGGAAAGTGTAGGGTAAGCCATGCGGCCGAATTCTCTCACACGCACGAACCTGAGGAAAGAGAATTTGTGTACTGTCCAAGGTGGACACGTAAATGAAGGCAAGGAGAATGCTACACAAGTAATATATGCATAAGCAACACTATATGAAACTCCATATTAATCTCTAGAGGCCTTAATATTCGATTTCCAGTGTTTTTGTTATTTTCCACTCACATGTTTATCACCTTCACGTCATCCACCAGAATCTATGTAATCTTATATGTTTATGTTTTGCAAACATGTTTATTTTAATGCAAGTTCTGATCACGTAAGGTGAGTGCAAGTGTGGATGCAATGTTTAGTAAGTGTAAGAAAGTATTACCGTGGCCCGCCTGCAGCCAATTCGGCCGACACGCCATGCTCTAAAGTTCAGTCATTGTCCCATGTCTAGAGAGTGTGGACGCACGGTCCGTCGTCTCTGTGATTTCCCGCGCATATGGGCGGTCTTCAAATTTTTTTCAACCACTTCATTTCAATAGACTTTAATTAACAGGAACCTTTTGCAACAGCCGCCCAGAACTCGCCACCTTTCACTTCCCCTTGGTTTACATCGCAAGGGAAGGCTTAATGTACAAGTAAGTTTTATCGGCTTTGCGCCACTTTGTAACAGTGCCCGACAATGTAATTGCAAGTTGTTTCCAGTAGAGAAATGGTAATAAATCCATTGGAAAGTACTTGCAGCTATGCGTTTTTCATTCGGGTCGCCTTCGGGCGCTTAGGGGCGCGAGTCCCCAGCTTCTTGCCAAAGTGTTTTATCAAGCAAGTGTCTTTCAAGTGTTTATGTATGCATTTAGAGTTTTATCTTAGTTTACTTAAAATATGGTTTGTGGATTGCCTATAATTCACTGCGCAATATGTATGTTTTAATTATTTACCACTGAGGAACTTCAATCCCGGAATGATCGCCGCCTTTGGTCGTCGGTACACGACCTAGAGAAACAGAGTCAACTCTACCACATCATAGCATTGTCACTGGACAATACCTGGTACCCGGATATTGTATATTCCTAACCAACGTTTTTCCCGGCAATTTATTTGCGCCTCCGAAAACCTCACTGACTCTTTCACGGTAGCCTGACTACCGTCACAACATGTCGTTGTCACCTTAAAATAATAACAAACACATGTGAGAAATGCAGTTCGAGTTACAACATATGAAAGCATAATTTAAAAATTCACTAAGACTCGAAATATCATAACTAAACGAAATGTACGCTACATACAGGTTGAGGTTATCATCATTTGTAACACTCCTCTCCGATCCATTTTAGCAAAACTTTCCCATTTTCGTCGCGAAATAAGGTACCACCTTCATTTTGAGCTAACGATTTTTCATACATTTTGAACATTAAAAGGCAAACATATGGCAAGTTTAAAATGTAAATAAAGATACCCAGAATTTAAAATGTGAGCAACAATCAACAACACCCTGTTAACAATTCTAACGTACTCCAGAATCTTTTAGCCAAAAATTATTAATGTTAGTTACCTGTTAATTTCCCAACAAATGTCAACCCTTCCTATACTACCTCTACCAATCCAGCCAATAACACCGTACCTACCACAATTATCTGCCATCCATACGCCACAGATGTTTCCACAAACATTACCTCAAATTTTCCTGGCACTTTTTCCGGCACCCATACCAATGACTTCACTACCCACGTCCAGCTACGGGATCAATGAATCCTATAGTTGGCCAGCAGAGAAAGCACAGCAAAGATAACAGAAGACCAACCGAAATTTGAGCATGGATAAGGATGTGAAACACACTCCAACACACTTTCAGTATCTACCTACGTACACTGGCACATAGAGTGAAGACCCAAGTTCCTTCTTGAAAGAGTGTACATCACGATTGAAACATTAGGCGTGTGGGAGTACGAGTGGGTCAGTTGCATCGGCAATCATCTGCAAGGAGAAGCAGGCAAATGGTGGAGTTTTGTGAATCACAATGGCATGGGATGGGAGGAGTTTGTGCAATGCTTACAGTTCTGGTACGAGAATGTCTTCACGTCTATACAGGCACAAAGCGAACTGCTGCTTTGGCAGGAATAGCAGCCAGATGAGCAACTACCTATCTTCATCACCCAGAAAGTGTACCATAACAAGCACTTTCATCCACAATTGCCAAACAGGGAGCCCTGGAGATCGTCGCGGATAGAGTATTGCCGGGATACCGCGTAGCACTATTGCCTTTCCTAAACAGCAGCATGGAAGAGATGTTGAAAGCAACTATCATTCTCAAATTCAACACAGGCACAATGCATAATGCATTCCGATAGAGATGCTGCACGATGGCGACACGGGTCGCATGCGGAAGACGTGTTCATGCAACATGATCGGGTATACTGCTACCCCAGACATTTCGGGCAGAAAAAGGAGCAGAACAGTGTGAGTTACAGCAAAGTAAACAGTGTGTGCTGCATTGATAAGCCTACAGATGAAAGTGCGAATAAGGATGTCGGGCATATGCGAGTTAGGATGGACAAGAACCAACCTCTAGCAACACCCTGCCGTTATTGCAGGCTGGTAGAGGTATTTCTCTGGCACAGCAGGTGCCCCAACAACTCGTATTTGGATAACTTTAAAGGGCCTACATCCAAAAAGTAGGGAAACGGATTTTAGGGAGGAAAAAAGACAGGAGCTGGCGCCTTTGTGTCGATCTTCGCTCCATAAACCAAGTGACATATAATGACTTACCACCATACATAAGTGTGAAAGATTCCCTTGCCTCATTGGAGAAAGCTACCATGATGACGTCCCTTGAACTCCGTAGCAGCACATCCCTGTACAGCCAGAAGAACACAAGAAAACCACATTCACGACACTAGATGGCCGAAGGTACCATTTTTGTGCAATTCCTTTTGGAATGAAGGGAGCGCCCGCGACATTCCAATCAATGATGGTCCGGGTCTTCGACGGACTCATCAGCGATTTCATGTTAGCCTACTTGGACTACGTAATTACAGTATGTGGTCTAGTAATTGGGAAGACCACGTCCATCACATGGCAATGGTGCTGGAGCGATTCGCAATAAATGGCTTTACATGTACCATGAACAAGTGCCACGTAGTAGAAAGCAAGCTAGAGTTCTTAGGGCATTTTGCATATGAGGATGGAATCACGCCTAATCCCGTGCAATTACAGTTAATTTAAAATTACCCAGCACCACACACTCTTAACAACTGCGCAGATTTTTTGGACTGGTAAATTGGGTCCTGGAATTTATTAAGGATTTTTCAGTAGTGACCGCACCCCTCATGGACCTACTTTCACCACAAAAAGGGTTTGTGTGGGATGACAGAGAAGAAAAGGTTTTCAATAAGATCAAGCTACATTTTCATTCCTGCCCTGAGCTAGCGAGAAATGATCCAGGGAAGCACTTGTATCTACAGATGGACACCAGCCAGGAGGGGCTGGGTGTGGTACTGTACCAATATGCGGAAGACGGCACCAAACACATATTTTATTTCGCCAGCACAAAAGTAGGCCAGGTAGAAAGATGCTTCCATTTTTAACGAGCGGGAGATGTTAGCAGTCTTATGAGGCATCAAGAAGTACAGGCCATATCTGAAATATGAGTGTTTACCCTCAGAATGGTTAACCGATGTATTGTCTAGTCACACGCAATGAAAGAAGCATGCAGCAAACTTACCCAGTGGGCATTGCTCCTGCAGTCGTATGACTTCATTGTAGAGAATATCCCCAAGGAGGAAAATCAATTGGCAGATGTTCTATCGCGCGCTAAACACAAGCATAATCATAACAGATGGTGCAGAGTGGGACAATGTACTTCCGCCAGATCCCACGAAAGGTTCCGTGAAGTACATGTCAACATGTTGCAACTAGTGAACATGGAAGTGCTAGTGGACGAACTCTACTGCGAGTTAGTGGGCGGGCAAGACAGCTGCACAGTGGCGAGGGAGAATAAGGCACAGTGTGCGACGCAGACAGTAGAGTAGTTGTGCATGGTAGAAAATCGTTTGGAGACATGCTCAACAGAAGATGCTACAAATTGGGGACTCTATGTGCCACCGAACTGTAGTGAGAATGTTTTAAACTACGCACATTCCAGTCATGTAGTAGGACACCCAAGTACAGATCAGACACTCGGATATGTAAAACAGCATTTTATCTGGCCCGGCCTGTCACATGATGTAAGAAGGTTAGTTCAGAACTATGTAAAATGCTAAACTTTCAAATCCCGCAGGAATCATGGGATACAACTACTGCAGCCCCGCCTACTCAGACGGCCATTCGAGACTGTTAGTTTCGACCTGATGGGGTTGTAACCAAAAACATCTGGGGGGAATAAATTTATCCTCATAGTCACAGATAATTTCTCCTGGTGGATGGAGGCTTACGCAATGAAAACTGTGCGAGTGGTTAGCATTATCAAAATTCTGAAGTGAGAATTTTTCGCACATTGGGGGTACCTCAAGCAAGTGCTCACAGATAATGGCACACAATTTTCTAGATGCAAGTGGCAAGAGATGTGCTCCTAGTGGGGGTGTACCCTTTGAAGATTGTGGTGTATCACCTGCGAGGTAACCCCACTGGGTGCGGCAATCACGACTTGAATGCATAACTGTGGCTGTGTGTGGGCGAGCTGCATACCAGCTGGGCAGACCATCTGCCTTCCACCTTCTTCACTCTCCGCTGGCACGTGAATGCTGCAATGTGACGAACACCAGCAGATGTCCTGTTAGGTTATAATCTAATTGTACTGGGCGATAAGATTTGCCAGCAACACGGGAGCAACAAGAGCAACAGAAGCAGCACAGCTGGCAAGAGAAAAATTTCTGCGAAAACAGGGAGCAGGTGGATTGGCAAAAGCGCTACATCGCAGGGTACATCCCCACGAGTACAAGGCCACCACCAGTATTGCAACCCGGTCAGCAAGTATACCTGAAGCCGCACCTGCAGCCCGCACACGGCAGAACTTCGGCTCCTGTCTCGATGCATGCTGGACTGGACCACGCCAGGTGGTAAAAAGCATCGGACCCAGCACCTATCTGGTCTGATTGGGCACGAAATGTGTAAGAGTGTACCAGGATGTGATCCATCTGTCCCCCGAAGACTTCTGCGGCGAAGATGCACCTGGATCACCCATGATCGCATACCATCTGCCGAGCCAGCAACACAAGCAAGAGGGGAGCAAGTTGGTGTGGCCCCTCCCACAGGAGTGCACCCATCGGATGCCGAAGCAATGCCGACACCAGACGAGGCCATGTCCCCCAGGTGTCAGGCGAGTGCAGGCAGAGGTTACGGAAATCAGGGGACGACAGTGGTAACGGCAACCCCTACACCTCCAGTAAGTGTACTTAGGGACTATATTACCACCGTTTGATATAGGTGCTGAATAACTATCAGATGACAAGGCTATCAGGAGTGTGTTGCCAGCTCTTGTGTATTACGATCACGTAATAACACCCAAATAGCTATCAGGAATGTGTTGCCACATCTTGTGTATTACGACCACCTCTGACTAACCAATTTTCAACCAACCACACGAAATCAAGTGTAGCCCTTCTGTGTAGCCAAATCTCCCGCCAAAATTTCAGTAAAATATGCAAACAAAATTTTCTGCAACTTTTCCTGACCATTGAGTTATTCCCATCAATTCGTACCCGCCAATGATGAGAGGATGATGGGAGGACATCAACAATGGCATCGGCAGTGACATGATGTCTCTGGATGCTTAGGAAACATCACATTGGTCAACATTAGTGGAGCAAGGGGTCAGCATGAGACAGCAATTATCGGCGGCGTGTGATGCCATCAGGTCATGCTATCCAGCTGCGCAGGATATGGTGTGTACCAACATACCTCTCTACTGCCGCGTGTCAGCTGAGCAGCGATCACAGAGCCGGACAAAACCTCCGGTTCACCCACCGAGGGAACCGCCATGAAAGAAGAGGTCGTCCCTCCCTACCCCACTCCCGTGCCGTGCTTCCGCGACCCGGTACTCCCGCATCTTCTGCACATTTGGGTTTGTTGGTAAACAAACCATTCCTGGCCGGACAGGTGACAGCGCACCGGCGCTGTGGTGTCTAGAATGTTTACATGAAAGCAGAACCTGAAGTCGACAATAAAATCTGACAGTGCCATCATAAGTCCATCTCTGTTGACATCCACATCGGTGACAACTGCAGAGCAGTAAAAGATAGTGAGAGTTCAATAATTCAAAATAATGTGTGCATATCAGTGCAGTACCAAATTAAATCAAACCATTTACCAAATAATAACCTGCCTAAATACTGTGGAAACCTCTTGTGAAATGGCCAAGGTATTATCGTACTAAAATCCACTAAGTGTAGTATCAGTTGTCACAGTGAGAGCATGAATGTCAAAGAACTTGATATGGCCCTTAGACTGACATGTATTTGTTTGGCATGTAGTAATTACAACAGACAAACCTAAGGCAGGACAGGGTGTCAATCGAATGCAATCTGCATCTGGGTAAACACAACGAAAAACAGTTGTTGATTTGATGGAACAATAGGTCAAAAATGTGGCAGTAAATATTAATACCAATCATTTGCAGGTGGTAGTGGCGAGGCATGGCAATGATGTGTCGAGCACAGTGACTTCAAGTAGGGGAGTGGAGTGGTAGCAGAGTAAGGTAGGAGTGCATCAAGGGCAGAGATGCTGTGCTTTTCCATCATGCACACGACAATAGTATAGAAACCCTCGCCACCCAAACCTACTTCAACTTACGCACAATATCAATTCTGCTCACATCGTTCTATCCGCCACTACCCCACATGTTTTTACACAAATTTATCCTACGGTACTACCAATCACGATACCAACTTTTCCAAGTTTCCCGCCTATCACTACATACCCATCTAATGGCATGGGAGCAATAATGCCACAAACTGCATTGACAGAAAATGCAGCACGAAGCAGAACCACGGAGTTCAACCAAACACAACCTCCTCCAGGATCTAGTACGGCTAAGACACTGTCCAAGTTCCAGACACTACCAACTTTTGCTGGGACTTCAACGGAGGATCCATGAGCGTTCTTGGAGGACTGCATATCCCGCCTTACCAGGTACGGTGTCAGCAGGGAGGAATGGGCAAGCTGTGTCACAGCGCAGCTCCGCGGAGATGAGCCCTCCTGGTGGACCTCCTTAAACCACTACGGAATTCAGCAGGAGGAGTGTGGTAGATCTTTTTAATGTCATTTCAGAGGGGTCTTTACATCCTTGCAAGCTCAGAGTAGGCTGACATTAAAAGGGTCAACAATTGGTTGAGTCACTTACTGCATTCATTACATGCAAAAACAATCTCATCAGTTGTTTTCACCCACATTTACCTGAACAGGACCTGTAAGATGTCATAGCTGAAACAACGAGACTGAAGTTTAGAGCAGCTCTCATACCTCTGCTCAGTGGTACTCTAGAAGATATCATGCATACAGCTGTTATTCTGGAGCGTATGCATGAGCAACCATGCCATGAAACAACCACTGTAAAATGGCGGCACGAGCAGTGGGAAGAAACAGTGGGCACAACCCAGCATCCCACTACACCACAATCACTTTCACAATCATCAAGAAAATTTAGTGGACACCAGCATGTGAAAGTGTACATGCATTGACTGTGATTGGCTGGTCGAAAAGGATATAGGTTAGATTTTGAGGAGCGATGAATGTAAGTTGGATTTTTTTAGGCATATTACCCAGGGTGGCATACATTGCTGTGTTGACAACGTCGTGAAGTCGGAGAGCTAAATCGTTCCTGAGGGTCATTCGGCTGCCGACCATGGTGAAATCCTTCAGGTGCTGTAGCTGGCTTCTCCAGTATTAATTATAATAAAAGTAGAATACTTATCTTACTTGTGGTGTTGTGGGATATCCGGGATTCCCTCACACCCACACAAAAACACTATTTAATTGCAATACAAACTCATGACCTTTTAAACTAGATTATACACACTTGCAGGTTGAAGGGAATTTGGCAGGAGAAGGCTTTGCGGCAAACTGAAATAAATCACACGTGTAAAATACTGCATCACTGCTAAGATTTATTCGGTGATTTTAATTATATCTATGTTAGAGAAAAGTTACAAGATTGCTGGCCACAAGCCCAAAAGCTTGGGGGATATTGCGAAACGATACTAAGGTCACATATAGATTACATGCTAATAATGACCAACCAGGCAATGCAAACGTTGGGTGGGTACAAGGTGCGAAAAACTCGGGTGGGTGAAAAATACACAGGTTCCGGAACGTTAAAGTAGACTATTGCAAATTAATGATCAGTCCAACGTGATGCTGGCCGCCTGAGAGCACAAAACCACGAGCCCCGACGTGATGCAACACACCCTTCACAAAGACAAACGACTACCAACTTCTCCCTGCACGGCATGCTGGCATGCTTTGTAGGCTGGAACCCCGCACTGCCCTACGTTCTTGTTAACAACACTTTCACGGCGGGAATGCACTCCCTTTGCTGGCTGTTACACATAGCTAAAACTAACCCTGCAATAATATTTAATAAAACATGACACTGCAAAAAGGATGAATGATGAGGGGTTTAAAACGTGTGAGTGAACATAACAAAACATTGCAAATATACACTTTAAAAACACTTAGGGCTTTGAGGCTAATAGGCTAGGCATCTTTACTAATATTAACTATGTTGTATGGCATATTATCACCCTTGCCATTTTGTGTAAAAATATTGAAAATTTAGTAGAGTCTACTTTTGTATTAGTGCACCAGCAGCACAAGTGTTCGCTGCTAATTTTGTGTTGCACTTACATCCCTTGTCACTCTGCACTGCACTTGTGCTCATAGAGCGTGAACACACACTGTGTTACAGGACCTGGTGTGGCGGGCAAAAGGACTAAACACGGAGGGAGTAAGTGGACACCCAACAAAGCCCTCCACCCCCTGCTCATATTGTGTGACCATTTGCACCCTTATACATCACTAGTGACAGACACACTCCTCGCGTCTGCCCGTCGTGGACATAAGGTGTAGGGGCTTCTTGCCAGCCTCCCCAACCACCCCCTGAAAGAAACCGCCGGATGCTGCCTTCGCCCCTCGCTGTCTTGCCGTCGCTGTGAGATCCCTCGCCATATTGCCGTAGCGGCGAGGTCCCTGCGCTCACACACGTGCAAGGGGAAGGGAGTACATGGGCACGTGTCAGCATGATCAAAATCAGAGTGGAGCAACGGGGCCGAGTGGTCAAAAACCTCCAGGCAGGAGCCCTGCAAGTAGTGTCAAAATGGTAAATGGGTTGCAGGGATGAAGGGTTCGAATGCTTCCGACATACCACAAGCTAAAATTTAGATTCAAAAATCAAAAGTGCCACCACATGAAGCCTTAGTTCGGAAAGTTAGCAACAGTTACAGACATTTCATATGTATTTTGGTGTCTATTAATGGTCAGCTATGCCTTGCCTATATTGGTAATGAGGCTTCACACAACTTCATAAGACCGCACCTATGGGTTTATTCTAAGTTTCGTCGATAACTGCCCACACCGGCACACACCGTCATGAACCTACTGTCTTGCAGCAGACAAATATATCGTCGAATCCAAAACTGTATTCAGAGTTATCAGTTGTTTAGCACGGGAGCGCAATCGGGTATCTTCGGCTGACCACTTTCTCCACTCCAAGCTATACGAGCATTTGTGTCTCTGCCCAAGGTGACAATGTGCCAACAAAATATTACTAGAATTGCTTGTATTAAAATTTCAAAAATCTGTTGAAAAAAAATTACTTAAAGACACGGGTAGGAAACTTTATATTTTTTAGCTTGTAAACAATAGTATATGATTACAAATACATGTTTTAAAAGAAAATAATAGTGTACAGTTTTCGTTGATTTTGTGAGGAGTTTTAAGTAACTGTGGTTGGTAGCCATGCTGAACAGTATTTTTTTCATCTTCGTGTGATACAGATGTTTACGTATTACGGACAATGCCCGTGTGTTTAGCAAACTATTTGTGAATGAGAAAAAGAAAATATAATGGCAGATGATAGAAATAGAGTTCACATAAATCTGTCTCGGTAACAATGAAATGTACATGTCCTAAATCGATTATATTAATATTCCGAACCTTGGTGTCTGTCGAAGTGTACTGCAGAGCCATGGAAAACCTCGTTTCAAGAGATTGCTAATTTTACAGACATTATGTTTGAATGTTTTGTAAATGTATTTGTATACTGTTAATACAATTATTAAATTGCACATGACGTGAAAAAAATCAGCACCTTCCATATTTTTGTGGTGATTGAATAATATTTGTTTATATGTCTATATCGTATTTTCAACGAGTGTAAGGTAAAATTTGTCCAAGTGTGTGTATAAGTGCATCTATACGAATACGAACATCGATGTATATGATTCGTGTTATTATTATTTTTTTTTCTTCATAAAAGTTAAAATTTTCGAAGTTAAATAATTTGGATGTTATTTCCATACCAGCAAAATTCCCCAGTGCTGCATCAAAATATCTAATATGCAAAACAAAATGCCGCACACTCTTAATAACATCAAAATAATGTTATCTCATAAAAGATGTGAATCTAAAGGCTCCCTATCCCCCACCGCCCTTCTGAGACCATTCTAGGCCACATTGGTTCCTTTTTCCCTCGAACTGAAATAAACAGAACCCTAACATACATAACTTGGTAATTACAAAAATTAATGAATTTGGAATGCCAACCTAGCTATAATAATGGGAAAATCGCCCATGGAAGTATTGTCAACTATGGAAGTATTGTTAGGCAACAACTTGCATTTACCTGGAGAGGCGAAGTGTCCACCGAGGGAGGACAGCAGCGAATTCGCAAGTACAGACACTCAGAGGAGACAATGCAGGAGGTGTTTACGAGAAGTATCGAAACAGAAAGACAGGTATGCAGAAAGATGACTGCTGGTCATCACAAGACAGCCGCACACATTACATGAAGGTCAAGAAGTGTACGTACGGACACATCTACAGTCAGCAGCAAGGGAGGGCTTCTGTGTATGGTTTGCAGCATGCTGGAGTTGCCCACATAGTGTGTTACAGAACCACGGACAGACCACAAATACTTTCTGCATGGGAACATACAAGGTACGAATGCATCGGGACGACATCTAACTTACCCCGGGTGCCATCGAGGTCGAGGTCGGTCACGATGTACCTCGGCCCCACTACAGCGAAGGCCAGACGAGTAGATGCAGGAGTTGGGAAAGATGCGAGGTGTTGCAGCATTTCAAGGGGGAGAGCTTGCAGAGTACCCACCCATGCACGCCGATACGAGCAGTTTACCAGAGGTGATGGAAGACGGGAATGCCGTCGACAAGCTCCAGGAACAAGGGAGCGAGCAGGAAGGCTCATCAGCACCTCAAGCAAGTGCATGTACAGTGGAGGAGAGCTTGCAGGAGTCACCCTGCATTGTTTTTCCCCACAGGAAACCCGAAGACTCAAGAAGGAAGCAAGGAGTGTGAGATGGCCGCCAGCTTTGGTGCGCTCACTGACATGCAGAAAGTAAGGCAGAGGACAGTGAATTACGTCAGTGCAGGAGTATCCATAAGGGCTGTTTAGCCGGGTCGCGCCCAGAAAGAGCAAAGCAGGCGAGTGGACAACATGAGTGGGGATTGAGACGGCGAGGGTAGCAGGTCAGATTGCTCGTGCCGCCTTCGGTGCTCAAGTCGGTGGGCACCTCCGCCAATCTCATGTTATCAATGCAGGCAGCCAGAGTTACCTAAGATGAAGTGGCAAGCGCCAGCGATGAATCGAGCAGCAGGGCCAGAGGAGCAGCTGTACCACTTGTGGTCACATTACATGCGTATACAATACAACTGACAAAACGTTTCCAAAACAATAAAATAAACTATATAACCCTCAAGTAGTGGCAATATATAGACGTAAACAAACACACGTGGATGCATATCTGACTTGTGTTACATGGCACAAATGATTAACACAATTACGGAATAATTAAACAATAGGCATTCTCTCTGGTTGCACAAGTGCACTGTGTGTACGACATGGACTGACTGTAAGAATTCACCTACATTAAATTGTGTTGTACTGTCGACACTTAATTTCAATTAAAACGAAAACACTCCAATCTTATAAATTCAAAAGGCTATTGAAAATACACATTTACACTAAATCGCTCTGTAGCACTCATGCTGGCACAATTAATACTGAGGCATTGTGTGTCGTTAATGCTCTCCTTTATTAGTGTGTAGATTGCTGTGCTGGGAGAAGGTGTGGTATAACGGGCTAGCACTGAGATGCACCTGTCAAATGCTCCCATCCCACTACGAGGAGAATTTGCTCGCCTAAGCCATCTTCTCTCTTCATTCACGTGCAGCAGCATGCCGGAGATCGAAGACCTTGCCGAGGCAACACGCTGTACCTGTGATGCTGCTGTTGTGTTGGTAGGCAGGGCGACTTCTGTTCACTCGCTAGCGACAGCAATATCCTGATGGCTGCTCTTAGCAATGGAGAGTGTCCGCAGGCCGACCACATGCCATGAAGTTTACGAATCCTTTTAGAATGGCGTGGGGGAAAAGAGAGTTTCATGTCCCCTGTTTCGTCCCCGCTGTTCTCGCTCCTCTCTGCCAGATGGGGACGACGTAGACTGAGGTGATGGGCGTCCCAGACATGCTCTCACTTTGTAGGGTCCTCCTTATCGTCCTTGCTCGAGTACTTGGCAGTGGATAGGCCTCGGTCCACCTGGCGAACAAGTTTGTGACCACTAAAATGAAACGTTTACTACTCGGCATACATGGATACGGCCAATGAGATCTATGGCGATCGTTTGAAATGGTTCCATTGGCTCGCGTGGTTCCTTCCAGCGCACGTGGGTATTTGGATGGTGGATTATGGTAGGTTGTCCGCTAACTGGTTGTCTTCTCCGGTGACGTGCTGTAATTCAAAGTCAAATGACTTCAGGAAATACGCCCAGTATGTCAAGTTACTGCGGCTTTACCGGATGTTGTACAGTCATAACATTCACCGATTGTCACTCCATATCATGGCCAGACATTCTCGATCATTGACATCGTACCTTATTTCAGTAGCTTTGAATTTTGCAGTGCCGAAGTCGACAATACGGTGTGTCACATCCTCGGCCATTTGAAGCTACACCACTCCCAGGTCACTCTCGCTGGCATCCGTCTGGATGTATAGGTGTTTGGCCGGGTTGTATCATTCGAGCACGGGGCACTCTCGAAAGCTCCATTTCAGGTTTTCAAAACTTTGTTGCTGAATAATGGTCCAATTGAACTGGACATTAGGCGACATAATCTCGGCCAGTGGTACCATTACGACGGTGAAGTTGGCAATGTATTTTCGTAACCAATTGACCAGCCAAAGAATTTTCGGAGTTGCTTCCCAGTTGTTGGTGCGGGGTACTCTTCAGTGAGCTGTAATTGTACGGTGTTGGCCGGCTGCCCTTCTCGTCAATGATGTGTCCCAAAATCATTGTTATTAATGTAACCATCTCCAGGTGGCACTTCAGTTGGCACACGTTAGCTTGTTGATGGCCAGACGGTCTATTACGATGGACAGGTGATTGAGGTGCTCGTCCCAGGACTCCGAACAAATAATGATGTCGTCCAGGTATGCCAAAGTAGATTTCCCGATGAACCCATCTAGGACACGTACCATCATAGCTTGTAGGGTGGACAGTGCACACTTAATGCCAAAGTGCATGGCACAGAAGTGGAACCGTCGCCAATCTGGTGTGGTGAGTGCTGTTTTGTGACAGTCCTCAGGTCTGACGGGTAGCTGCCAGTAGCCACTTTGCATATCAATGGTAGTCATCATCTTAGCACATCCCAATGTGTTCAGTGTGTCTTTAATGTTGATTCAGGGGAAGGCGTGTTCTTGGTTACTAAGTTCGGACGACGAAAGTACACGCCAGCCTCCAAGATCCGTCTTTCTTCGGTGCTGAGGTTATAGTTCAGTTGATTTTGTTCTCGGATGACTCGATCACCCCCCTCTTGTAGCACTTCGGCGGTTTGTTCAATTATTACATAGCATTGATGGGGGTAATACCACTTTCGCAAATCGTAGACTGGCGTGTCCGTGTCGAGGGGGATGCAGTGCTCTGCTACGGTGGTCTGGTACAATGGGTCGTCTGTAGTGAAGATATCGCACCACTCGTTTAGTAGGCACTGTACCGTGTCCCGGATTGTAGGACATACCTCGTCCAACTCGTTCAGAGAAACTTCAGATATTGTTTCTGCTGGGAGTGTTTAGATTTTAGATAGTTATACGCTCCTTTTCTCCTAAATGAATCTGGCGGGCTGCTGGTTCTACAACGGTCCCTGCTTCATAAGCTAAGGAACCCCAAATATGACGTCCTCTTGGACGTCGTCAGTTAAGAAAGTCATTGTCGCTCTTGTCACATCTCGTATGTTTACCAGGTTATTTAATTCTCTGGGTGGCTAGCTATATTGTGTGTTGTATGGGCTTGATTTGACAGGCATTTAGAAACTAGGACCGGACAAATTTATGTGATGTCATGGTGTCGATCAATGCTCTGCACGAGTGTTCATTAACATGCACCATAATGGGAATGAAACTATTAGACTTCTCTGTTACTTGAGTTATGGTGATAGGATGTGGCGTTATTTGAGTTGATTTAGTGTCAGGCCTGAGGTAGATGACGTCCGGACGCCTTACCTCCTCATCTCGTTTCCCGATGTCGGCCGGTTCTGCCCTCTCTCTGCTCCGTAATTCTCCCACATGGGGCAGTCGTTGTCCCAATGGGGTCCCCTGTACCAGTGGCAGGGTGTGGGGGTTGCCTACCCCCTGTCCTTGACGGGGCATGTGGCGCTCTGTCTCCACTGGTCTCCACCAAGTGCCGCAGTAGGGGCAGGAGCTTTCAGCACTATCTCCTAGACTTTGGTACTTCGCGGCTCCGGGTATGATGTTCGCCTAGGTGGTTGCGGCTGGATGCTGGCATCCAGTAGCATGATGGCTTGGATGATATCCTTTTCTGTCAAATGCTTTAGCAGTGCTAGTACTCGTCGATATTCGGCTGACTCGATACTCGCGATAACTTCCAACATGTCTTTTAGAACCAGAGCGGGTGGTACGCCCTGAGTAGGCTGAGTTTCTTGGTCGCGAAGTTATAGAAACTTTCTACGCCTTGTTCCTCTAAGATAGTCTGACTCCTGATACGTAACAAAAATAATGTTTTGGCGAACCTACACATGGAACAGTTATAAAAATTGTCCCACGTAATCCTGTAATGGCCCATACCATGCCACCAGACCTTTGTATCTCCGGATAGATATTCTCCCACGCAGTTTGGCATATCTGCTAGATCAACTCCATGCCAGCATAAGCGGTCCTCGCAGTCTCGTAGGAATCCTAGTGAGTCTTCAATTATTCCACCTATGTGTGTAGGCAGAGATTGAAACCTGATCGGAGTGGTTTTTGTGTATGGGCAGATTAGTGGTCTCTCAGTCATACAATGTGTGGAAGTCGCCTACAGCACTTCCGCTGGCTGGTAGTATGACGAGTGTAATGTTGGTGGGACTATACTGTTGGTGGAGGTGCGCAAATTTTTGGTTAGTCTGAGTTGCGGAAAATTTTCTGTATGATGTGCTGATCTCTGGCTGCGGTGTAAAAATATCTTGCAATAAGCATGGTTGCTCTGTTTTCACATGCATTGTTCTCATTAAATGTTGTTTCATTGGCACAAGAGGGCATCGGGCGCAGTGGATGAAGTTCTGATCTCGCCATGTTGCACGTTCTTCTGTCGTTAAACGATCCTGGTGTTAGGTGCGGAAACATTGCCCGCAAGCCATTGTAACAACTTCCACGCCATCACATAGGCTTCCGTTTGTGCATTTGGGCAATGTGCACATCAGCTCTGATGGGAGTTGTTACTCCCCTTTAAGCATTTGGCACATGTGAAGTTGATAAATAATTGTTCCACGGATTGTCGCATACACGTGTTGGAAAATTCCCGGGTTTTCCAGTGACATTTTCACGAGCACATTCTGGCAGATGATAGTATTTACGTTTGTAATGTATCTTTTTAACTGGCACTAGGTGATGGGTTCGTGGCACACACACATTTTGCTTTGTAAAAAGTTTAGTGAAATTGGGTCCGGGCCAGGTGAGGCGAAAATACTTGTTACACAATAAAGAATTTTGTCTGTTGCTAGTTGGTCATTCTAGCTATCATCACTCGGGGGCGCGATGCAGTTGACCTGAAAAGTCCACACTGAAGTCCGTGATGTTGTTATTCTGCCAGGCTACATGGCTTCATGGCTCGCGGCTGTCACCCAAGCGCGTGTCGCGGTAGGTGTGATGCTGCCTGCTCGGCGTGGCATGGATGGAGGGGGTAATAGGTGCGTCATTCCCTTCAAAGTTGGAATCAGTCCAAGGTGGTGGTGCAGCCGACATCACAGGTACTTTCTGGGCTCAAGATGGCGGCCTCCAATGTTCTTGTGCATAAATGGCGATTTGGTACCACAACTTCCCTTTTGTTAAAATTCTTCTGGTTTATCCTGCGGTGCAATTGCCCAAATCGATGAAATTTAATGACGGTGGTTCGTCAGTAGCGAATTGAAAGAGCCAGAGTTCAAAGCAACTGATACTTGTGTGTGCAAGTGGTCACATGTGCAGAACAAATGATTGGAACATGATGGAATTTTGAGGGAATGGAATTTGGATTTTTGGTTTGTAATATTCGGATTTTCTGGCAGGAAGGAAATCCACTCTATTGAGTATTAATGGACCACCACACAAGTTGAGAAAGCCATTTCGGCGTCTTGTGTATTTAGGCTGGAACATTGAGGAGTAGGGTAATGTGGATATGATATAAATATATTTATATATTAATATATCTACATAAAATATATTTATATATTAATATATCTACATAAAATATATTTATATATAAAAATGTATTTATATACAAAATAATTTTATATATAAGTTAATTTGTATAAATATATGTATTTATGCAAATTTGTTTATATACATAAATACATATTTAGCTCTAAAGGGATTCTATTAACCATCATTTTAATTCAAGACCAACGCAGTTTCATCTCCGGCACGATTGTTTTTCTTTATTTCCATCCTTTCCTTAAATTTTGTTTTATTTCATATTTTAAATGGCAGTCACTCGTACTTTTATACTGGATTTACATTGGTACAACTGTAAATTGTGGTTGTAATGATGCAATGCGTCACGAGAAACAATTTTTTGACAACACATGGTTGAAAATACAAAGATGTTGCAGAATGCCATATGTGTGTTTACCAAACTTATTATAGAAGATTGTTTACGATATTTAATTTTAATAGCCTCCAACATTTGATCTTTTTAATTGTTATGAAACCTACACGTTTACTGTAATGGTATAATGGGTGGGTATTAGTACATTTAAACTTAAACTTGAGTTTATTCAACAAGTACATGTTTCTCCACCAAAAACAGCAATTTTTTACACTTCTTGTTTATTTCGAAGCAGCCAATAGGAGTTTAGCAGAGAAGAGAAGTCGTTCGAAACTACTTATGAAAACTGTTCACTTTGAATGAGAAACAACTGCGATCGAAACTAGTTAGAAGTTAATGTAACATCTTCAAATGCTGATCTTGTTTAGGTAAAATAGTTCTGCATCCTGTGTAACTGCGGCCTAACACACCACATCCACATGAATGTTATGTTTTGTAATTTTGGGCAAAATGGTATTGTCTTAACTCTATCGTTGTAGAATGTTATAGCTAGATTGGCATTCCAACTGGTTTTATTTTGCCTAGTTATGTTTGTTTCGGTTCCGTATATTTTATTTCGAGGGAAAAGGAAACACTGTGGAAATTAGTGTTTTGAGATGAAAAAACATAATGCGATATATACATTGCTGTTCGTATTCTTACAAATGCAGTAATATACATACACATCGCACAATTTGGCTGAAGTTATCCTTATACTCGTTGAATTTACGATATAGCAAAATAAACAAATATTATTTACAAACTACAAGAGTGTTGAAAGCGCAGACTTATTAGGTCACTTCAATACATTATTTACAAAACATGCAAATTAACTGTAAAACTCGCAATTCCTTGAAAACATGTTTTTCTATGGAAACCCTTACAAGTTTACTTCACTACAGTCACATTTGTTCGTTATTAGCTTTAAATAATCTATTTGCAGAATCATTCTATAAAATAAACATTTAGCACATTTCCTAAAACCACAAACTTATCCACGTTAATTAGATTTGCTGCATCATTGTTGATGGCGGTTACAGTAAGAAAAATGGTAGGAACGAGCAGTTTTAAGAAACGGAAACACAAGCCAGTTAATTTTACCTTCCATTCAAGACGATACCCTACAACGCACCTACAATCAACTATGCTTAAAGAAAGCTGAAAATACTTTACAGATAAAATATTCCAACAACACCAACAAGATAGTATCTTCACATGTTATTACCATTTAACATTGTCACCACTCTTGCAGCAAGAAAATGTACTTATTTATTGACGATTGTCGCAATCAGGACGTAATTAGAAGTTATTTCCAATCCGAAAATCCGTCGTGCCCGAGATTTCTGTCACGTTGTCACAACATAATTGTCTGCAATTTGGTGAAACATTACTTGAATTGGTATTGGTACAGAATTTGTGTGTATTTTTTGGATAGCTAATGTTACGCGTAGGATCATGGCATACAGTATTTGATGCCAATTTTATAATCAACCTTTGGTCTTGTAATATAATACATGGAAAGAATAAAACAAAACACAAAATCCCAGAAACCGAACCAGTCAAGTCTACTCAAACAAGTGACAAATTTAACATAGGCCTACAGATCTAAGTAGAATACAAGTACAAAATATTTAAAAATTTCTAAACACAGCACACCATAAATAGTACATATCCATACTATACAATAAAATAAATTTACTTTTCATTTGAATTCAAGTATTGTATGTCCATTTTAATCTTAAGAGCACATTTAGTGACTGTAAGATCTGTAATAGAATCTGATAACAACAGGAAATCATCGACTCACACTAAAATATAGATAAAGCCTTTATGATACAAACAAGGATCAATTTTTGATCTTATAAAACCCAGGTTGATTAGTTCGGTATTGAAATAGTCATTCCAAGCTTTAGGACTTTGCTCAGCCTATACAGTGCTTTGGTCATCTTTAAGACCTTATTTTGACTGCACTGTAAGCCATCAGGTGGTTTCATATACACAGACACTGGTAACTTGCTCTTCAAAAATGCTGACCGTTCAACGAATTGTGGCTGAAGACCACATTCAGCAGCAATTAAAAAACAGGGCTTGCAGCATCGTCATGCAGGCAATCGGGGCAAATATATCTTTATTTTCCATTTTAAGCTGTTGATAACCGTGAGCAACAAGTCTGGTTTTCTTCTTAGAGGTTTCATCAATGGATTTAGTAGAGAAGATCCATCTATTGTCAACAACAGGGACATCTAGGGGAATTTAAACCACTACTCAAGTTCTATTACTCTCTCGATATGCCAGTTCTTCATTAATGGCTTGTCTCCAACCAACATCTTTGACTGCATCTTCATAACAGTCAGAAGTATCAGCAGATACTGACAAGGCCAAAGAATCCACAGCAAAGTTGAGCTCGAAATCTTCCAAGTACTTGGGTTGCCGCTTCACCCTAGAAGGTCGGGTGACAGTGAGTACATTACTCACTTCTTCAGGAGGAAAACCAATGAAGTTGCCTTCATTGTCAAACTGAATGTTGTGATCCACGTGAATTTATTCTACTCCAGAATTATGACATACATCTCGGTTTCAGTTATCCTTTCTGGAGTGAAGCCTTTTTGTGTTACAGTATGTTAAACACTATTTGGTGGCGAGATTTCTGTATAATTAGACACACAAAAAATCACATTTTTTGCAAATTAAACTTTCATATTTTCGGGGTTCCACTATCGCAATAACCTGAAAGAAACAAAATTTTAGATCGGTCACAGAGTTTTCCAATCTGACGTGCGGCGAGCTGGGCCCTTTGCGGGCGGGGGGATGAGGTATGGTGGTATAGGATATGCAAATTACCAAGGTTAAGGGTGCCAGCCTGCAGTGCGAGCCCGAAGTTATATTTGTTGTCGTGATGACTGACGACCGTTGGGCTGCCCCCATTTTCACATCTTGATGGATGTTATCAGTTGAAAGTACCTTTCTGCCAGCCGTAAACTAAACTCCAAATCACCCTGGTCTAGTCAGAGATGTCAGCCCCTCTGATACACCAGCTCACTCCCGAATGGTTATTTTTGTTCCCCAATGCCATTATTAAAAACACGTGGTCGAAGTAAAGTTATGAGAAAAGGTTAAGTTACCAGGTTGTAAATCATGATAAAACCTTGGTATCTCACAAGTATGTATTTATTACAAGTTTTCTCCATCGGGGCGCTCAAGTTTACATACCGACGTTTTAGCCAGGTGGGCTCTTATAAGGACGAAATGGCCATATGGCCTATGAGCTGAAGTTGCATAGTACGCCTCGGCCGAGCAAAAGACAAACCGAGGGTGAGAGACTGTGTACTCTGTGGCTGTTCAAGTGTACAAAATGTTACATCTAGTGCACTAGCTGTCAACAACATAATAATTATGTAAACACAGGATTGCACTCAAATACACTAAAACAATAATAATAAAATATAAAGAGACAATTTGTCTCATACTTACGTGACATGGGTAGCATGGGAAAATAAAACACTGACATAACATATGGCACTACATACACATTGAGCCCAAAATACAAATACTAATAGTAGACAAAAGCACGTGGCACTCAGCCTGATGTATATACACTGAAATTCATCAAGTAACGTACCTGGTTGCATGGTAACCTAACTTCACATATCTGTGCACACTGATGCACGATACGTAACACTTACACTTACATAGTATGAGAACATTTGACACTTATTCACTAACACTTGTGGCATTGTAGGGTGATGACATGACTTACACTTACAAAAATAACACACACTGCACACTCCCTAACATCTGATATAACCTTAATTACACCTTCTACATGCCATTGCACTTGACACATAACACACACATGGCACTGGTTCGTCGACTCATGTGCTCCACTGTGATGTGTTGCATTCTTGACATCTCTGCTGGCACGACATGGTGAATGGCCTGAGGCCTAGGCATTGTCGACATCAAATCCTATCTTCCTTATGAATGAATGAATAGGCAGGGCATCCAAAGACTTTAATTTTAGTAAGATCAGTAACTCCTTTTGGAAGAGCAGATGTAGTCAGTACATAACTCAATTGGGTTGCTGTCATAATGGTCTCTCCCCACATCTCTTTACCAAAGTTACTATCCAGCAAGAGGCACCTGGTTTTCTCCAAAAGAGTTTGGTTCATCCTCTCCACTATGGCATTTTGAGATGGATTTCTGGCCATAGAATAACTTAAATAAATTCCTTTCACATCACAATAACTCTTAAAATCTGACGATGCATACTCACCTCGTCTGTCACACCTCAGATTTTCTATGTGAGCATTAAACTTAGCCTCAACCATTGTTGTATACATTTTGAATTTTTCAAAACTTCTGATTTATTTTTTTAACAAATTCATGACACAAAAATGGCTACAATGATCGGTAAATGTTACGAAATAGTTAAACCCATCATACGTTGGTGGGGTTATCTTTCCACACACATCAGCAGATACACATTGGCGTAATCACTTTGCTTTCCACTCCTCTGGTATAGTCTTAAGATATGGTAGCTTAGTCTGCTTAACTTGCAAACATACATCACATAATTTAGTGGGATACAAAGAAGAATGCCCCATTCTTCCAAAAACTTCTCCAAACAGAATTATGCTACCATACACACAGTTTCCAAACATCACTTAACATCCTTTCTCGTCTAGCTTACGGACAGAAAGTAAATTGAATTACAAGTTCTTCATAAACTAAAACATTACTTACTTTAATGCGATCTCCTTCATCAGAAAAAAACAGATACTATTGCCTTTACTCACCACTTTCAATGACTCCCCAGCCTCAGCCACATTGATGTCAAAATTCACATCACTGCCGTCACTTAGATATTTCTCATAGCAGCATTTTAAGGATAAGGCAACTCGCACCAATATCAATGACAAAAAGCACTTCTGTTGACGCACCACTAATCATTGCAGACTGTTAATTGTCCACATGGCTACATGTTGCACTCTCACTGTCCAATAATCACAAAAGGAAAATTCCACCTTTTCATCTGTGGTTGCAGCTGTTTCCTTATACTTCAGTTTTGGACAATTAATTTTCGTATGTCCCTGAGCTTTGCATTAATAACACTTTCCATTAAAACTTCAAGCTGGATCATTACCGCCCTTAGTATGCCTGGGCTGTGAGTACTGACCAGATTTTCCTCTTGGTCTTCTGTACGATGCAAAAACATTATGTGGATTAACATTTTGTTTTAGAAGTCTCTCTTCGTCTGCCAACAGAGTGTTCTTCACATACTCCAGACTAATTGCAGACTTATCTTTGTTACATAAAATGTCCATATAAAAAACAACACTATAGAAATCAGATGGCATTGCTACCAGCAATTGATAATCATTTCATCTTCATCAAGCTTTCCACCAGCCACCTTGACTTCTGAAGCCATTGATTCGAATTGCTGCAAAGACTCTTGTAGAGGCTTTTCCTTCTTGTACTTCAGTTTTCACCAAGCTTTCTCTGTGCCATCGCTATGGATTTCATTCTCCGTTTTTCATATGTAGTCGCTAGACTGTCTACAATTTCTGTTGCAGTGTTTTTACCCATTATCATCGGCAAAATGTTGTCCGCCAGTCCTCGAACAAGAATATTTCTTGCTTTGACATCTTCTTGCTTAAACTTTTTAAGATCTGCTTCTGTAGTCGCAGGATCAGTTGATAAAACATGCAACACTCCATTCTGTTCAAGCAATAACTTCATGCGGTAGCACCAGTTTCTGAAGTTCACACCATCAAACAGTTAAATTCCATATGGTAGATTTACATTTGCCGCACTTGCCATACTCGCAAACTATATGGTAAAACAGAAACCGTACACTGAAAATGGCTACACACATATGTTACTTGTAGCCCCTAACATAAAACTGCATATTTCACATAACACCAATGTTTCCCTTGACCAGTAGTTATCAACTGACTCGGGTCACATAACCTTGACTGTGGGTGGTTGGAGCAAAACGGGTAAATTAGAGGTTGGGAAGCAGTAAGGCTTTTGTTGGAATTTTATCACCAAAACCTCTGTAGTATTGCCTGTCAGTGAGAAGTGTTAATTCTTGGTAGAGCAGACTCCTTTTCCTGGGGCGAGTGCCGATGGCTAAGGCGACGTCCTTCGTTGACTGCTCCAGATGTAAATAATGACCATACTTTACCAACCTATGCATTCAGGTCTTAGAGCGACTCACACTCCCATATTTAGGTAAACGAAGACACAAAACACAGTAAAATACTTGAAAAAACACTTGGCATAAACACTTGAATATTTGGCGGGAAAGGTGGGGGCCCGCATTCCTAAAGCCCGTAGGCACCCCGAATAAGATAGCATTTTACACGTCCGTTCACAGGGGTTTTATAAACGTTCCCTCAGGAAACAGTTTATATTTAGGTGCCGGGCTTTACCCACTGGCAGTGTTACACTGTAAACGACACTCGGCCACAAAGAACATACGGTAAAATTATTAAGCCTTGCTAGGTGATGCTAAATCGCAGTCTTTAGGTGCCGCGTTCTCCAGCTGGTATATAAATTATGCCAATGTCTGCCTATAAATTGGGACCCGTTGTCCGTCAAGAGTTCCTTTGGGTAGCCCCATTTCGCGAAATAGTCACCTTACATGCACTTTGTAATCTGCCCCATCCTAGCACTACTTAGTGGATATGCCTCAATCCATCATGAAAAACTGTCTTTGACCATTAAAATGAACCTTTTCCCGGCCACAGATTTTGGATATGGCACCATAATATCTAGACACACTGTTTCGAAATTTCTCTTTGCTGCCGAGGCTGCTGCTGTTGATTGCCATTGTTTCTACATGATTTGAAAAAATAAAATTTCTGGCATTTCGGTACCCAATTCCACACACAATGTGTTAAGTCTGGCGAAAGAAATTTTCCAAGACTTTTTCACAGTTTGTTCTGCTCGTGGGTGTCTTGCTGTACTACTACTATGCACATGTTTGAAAACTCTCTCCTGTTGTGTTTCAGGTACGTACAGTATCCAGGTAGTATTATGAAATGGCATTATCTATACGCCCCTACGCTACTCTACATCCATCCACTTGCTCTCTCTCGCATTTCTCTCTCTTCACCCTTGCTAACTCGCAATTTGCCTGCACTTCTACTACGGCATGGTAAAAATCTGCCACAACCTGCTCACATTTCACTACATTGACGCTGTTCCATAACCGGTTCCAGGGTGACGGGGTAATAACTCCTCCCACTCCACATCATCTGTTACAGTTACTGTAGATTCTGGTGTTCGTGACAACGTGTCCGCTAACTCATTCTCCTTGCCTGGAACATGCTCGATAACAAAATTGTACGTCTGTAGTAATAGTGCCCATCTTGACAGCTTACTCTTAGCTTCCGGCATGGTGTTCAGCCATACTAGGCAATGGTTATCTGTCCTCAATGTGAATCTGCGGTATTCTAAATACGATCTGTATTTGCGAACAGCTCAAATCACTGCGAGGCATTCTCTCTCATTCACGTTGTATCTACGTTCAGCATTTCCCAGTTTCGCACTCGGGAAATCAATGACCCATTTCTCTCCCATGTCGCTATTCTGATATAACATGGCGCCAAGTCCCTCCTGGGTGGTGATGGTCTGAAGATATAAGGGGTGGCGCACGATAGAAACTTCTCCTTGATTTTCAGGAACGCTTCCTCTTGCACGGTACCCCACGCGTACCGCTTCAGGGAAGTTAGCAGGATGGTGAGGGTTGCTGTAATAACTGCAAAGTTTTCGACATGTTCCCGCAACCAATTGATAAGACTGAAAATTTTTCTCCGTTGTTTTCTGGTACGCGATGCCTGCTGACACTCGATCGGCCCCGGCTGTTCGGTGTTTGGCCGGTTTCCCTTTTTTTTCACCACATGACCAAGAAATTCGAGGTTAATTTTGCCCAGATTACACTTATTAACAGCACAGGTTAATCCATTGATTTAAAGTCTTTCCAACACAAACAAAATGTGGTGTAGTGTTCTTTCCAGGTTTCAGACCATATTACTACATCGCCAAGATAGGTGAGTGTGAATTACCCTACCTAGCCATCGAGCACCCTCACCATCATGCTTTGAAATGTCGCAGGTGCCCATTTTAACCCAAAGGGCATGGCGTAGAATTGGTATCGTCGGTCAACTGGAGTGGTAAACACGGCCTTTTCTCGGTCCTCTTGGCATACCGGTATCTGCCAGTACCTTGCCCTGGCCTTCCCTTGTGAGCTCAGTGCATCTTTAACATTTATGTAGGATGGTATCGCACTATTGGTCACCTGATTTATGGGCCTGAAGTCAACACAAAACCTCTAGGTCCCATCCTTTTTGGTGTCAGTGTTATTACGGAATTATACTGGCTCCATGTTGGCTCAATGACTCCATCCGACAACATTTCTGAAATCTGTTGCTTTATTATTCGTGCCTGATGTGACAAGTAACTTCGCAGACTGCTAAAAATAGGCTCCTCTTTCGTCAGCGGTATTGCATGCTTGGCAACTGTTGTTAATAAGCGCTGAAAAGCAGCTTGGTGTTCAACAGAAATTTCATGGTTGAATTCTGCCAAATCTACATCTGGTGTGTGCTCAATGTTATATTGGTCTACACTGTATACAGTATGTCTTTTCTTAGCCCCGAAGTGAATATGGTGCTCAATTGTTTCAACTATTGTGTTCTGCTCCGATAACCAAGGTAAGCCTAAAATTATGCCTTCTGTGATATCATCAGTTATTATTACTGAGGTGATGATTTCTGGATCTCTGAATTTAATTGTTACGGTTGCTTGACCAACTATTGAGTTCGTGCATTGACCGTTGGCAATACGAATCACATGTCCGGTTGAGGTTACATCTTTATTGTTTACAAAACGTGACTGACATATGTTGTGAGATGCAGTGGTGTCGACAAGAGCATGACACAGGATACCATTGACATGTACAACAACTCTGATAAATTTGGTGCAATGCCCAATAACTTGATTTATTAGTAGCCTTTGAGGCAGTAGAATGGGAGTGTTGTACTGGGGAGAGGTAAAGTTCACAGCAACTGGCTTTACTACTATAACCTGTTTCCCTGATGGTCTTTGCTGCTGGCCGTCGCTTGGTGGTTGTTGTTTTTGCTGTTGTTGTTGCTCCCTCGATGTGGATTCCTCGGGCAGTCCGTGTACCAGTGGAACTGTTGATCCAGGCAATACCGACATGGTATCGGAGGTGGTCGCGTGTGGTCCCACCAAACGATCCAGTTAGCATCGCAGTACGCATTCGCATTTTGCACATTTCGACCGCCACGTGCGCAGTTTTGGAATCTGTTTACATTGTTTACCCTGGGCTGTTCCTGTCTCCTGGGTTGGTAGTGCTGTCTGTTTACACGTTTTATTTTCGCTGTGGTTATCACCAAAATCGTGCAGTCCTTGGTGTAACAGTGTGCCTCCCCGTTCCTGTCGAGGTACACACGTAGTTCGCTGAAGAATTAAGGCAGCTAGTGTGAATTCAGCTAGACCACTGTTCATTAGTGGGACAAGTGCAGGGCTGTATTCCGGCAATGCAGTCTCCACAATCACTTCCAGTATTTCACGTTTGGTCAGGCTTGGATGGAAACTCCGCATCAGGTATGTTTTCCTGTTGATAAACACAGTCAGTGTCTCGCTCTCTTGTTGCTCTTGCAGCGTCAGTTTACTCTGAGCCTGGATAGAAATGAAAGTAACTCCGAAGCGACATTGGAGTGCATGCAGAAATTCATTCCAGGTGAGCCCGTGATGATTTGTGGATTTACACCACTGTCTCACTTCCCCTTCCAGTTGTTTACCAATGCATCCTGGCCACTCATCTTTTGAGATACCATACAGTTGCAAATGCACCGTACAGTCCTGGACAAAAGCTGATGGGTCTTTGTTTAACTGTCCTGAGAAGGTCCAGAGTGTTTGGAATCTGGTCGGAGTTGGGCGAATTTGAGAAAATTCCTGTTTTTTACACTGTGTGTGGCTGACATTGCACTGTTGACTGTTTGTTAAATGTTCGGAAATGGAGTTGATGTAGGGAATGGATTCGGTATTCTGGTTAAGAAGGTGGAAAAATTTGGTTTGAACATAGGTGCAGGATAATACAGTTGCATTTTCGGAACATAAGGTGCAATTAGTCTCAGTGGCAGTGAGATAAAAGGAAGGTTAACTGCTGACATTGGCTGTGACTTGGGTGGAGTCATCCTGGGTGGTACCACGGTCAAAACTTGTCTGAAAACACATGGAGTTAAAGGTTTTTAAATCCCCTCTACCCACCATATTTATTCAAGTGCCCAGTAAATGTCAAGAACACGGAGCCATCATTATCCCGCATCCGGAAGGAACTGAGAAAATGTGCCCACAACAACTGGTGCGAGGGCAGGAATACGGCCACCATTGCATGAGCTAAGTGCAAGCGCATCTATCACAATGAATGCATCAGAATGTGAGAGCATGCTACACTCAAGGATAGCCAGTATATTCAGTGTAACAAATGCATTTCCGAGCCGATCACCATCAAATTTCCACTCTGAAAAGACAGGGCTCCTGTGTCAACATGTGGCAACAGTGCCATGCCACAAATTGTGTCACCCATCACCCATGTCCAACTACTGGCAGCGACAAGAGTGGTGAACTGCGGGGTTTTCAACCAAGGAGACATGGGATACCAACCACCTGTATCCCAGCTGATACTACCAGGACCACAACACCAGCACACCCTGCTACACCAGGAGGCGCCAGCGAGCACAATGTTTACATCCACCTCTGCTACTCGACCTTGGACTAATCGGACATGCATGGAAAGTTGCCAGCAAACAAAAACTTTGAAATGCTTCCAGTTGTTACCCACAACGGCGAACAAAGACTCAAATGCATTCTTGTGGGATTTCGAGAAGAGACTGAACCGGTACCATGAACATGGACTAGGAAGATTCGCTACACTGCATTGGGGAGAAGTTCTTCTGTGACACCTGGAGACGGTGGCAAGGGATTACGCATTACGGTATATCATGGCAGTAGTTCAGCAGCACATTTAAGAGTCGCTTCGCCAACACCTTCACGTCATTGCGGGCGTGAAGTCAAGCGATTATTAAGGAGAAAGGCGAGGAGTTATTGTACGACTTTATAACTCACAAGATCAGCCTGATCAGGGCATACCACCCAAAACTTGACCTGCGAGACATCCTGGAGGTTGTGGCCAGCTCTGCAAGGGCTGTGTACCGAGCCGTGCTCACCCCAGTCATCCACGTGATAGAACAGGAATTCATCCAGACCGCATTATTGCTCGATGCCAGCATTACGGCCCGAAAGATATGCGAATGTGATCCAGCAAAGTCGCCCCGCGATCGTGATGTCATGAAAACCAAAGACAGCAACAAGGCCAATTGAGTCCCTGTACAATTTGGCCATGCTTGCTGGCACACTCTGTATCTTTCTAAATGTGTTGTACAGTTGTTTAGAAATGCCTACAGGTCCTCATTTGATAGACCTGAAAATGTTGGTAATCGTTAAAATCGGGCTGAGGTTGTACCGTCTTCAATGGCTCTTGTGATTGCTGTAAATAATTCTGGATTATTATTATTGTTTTGTTGCAGGTACGTGACATGTGTTGGTTGTGGCATCTCGTTCTGCAGTTATTCTGTTCTTCTGGGTAATGGTGTCGAATGTGTCAGTGGGCTTTGGTACACGCATGTGCGCTAGACAATTCCACCCCTACTAATGGCTTAACGTCTGTCCGCTGCGATGGATATTCGCATTGTCTGTAGCTGAATCTCCTGGTGGCTTGATTTGCAATGTCTTGCCTGGTCAGACATTGCCAGTGAGTTTGGCGTCCACAGTCTCACACCTTGTGACTCTTGCCGGCAAATTTCCTGTTGACAATGTTCATGCATTTGATAATGTTCTGTTTTGACTGCTTTGGTAATTTTGTCTGTTCGGAAAAAAAAAATGCATTCCCACGTTTCGCAGAGAATACGGCCTTACTGATCTGTTGTGGCCTTTTCAGTCCGGCTCAAACATTCCGTATGAAAACTACATGCACACTGTACACAAATTACGGTTAGGTTTCCCCTTCTTGCACACGTAATTTGTTTCGCACACCTGCCATCTTGTCAATGTGTAATTACATTTACTGTGGAGTTTAAATCGATTAAGTGTGGCTGTTTACATTGACAAACAAATTTGCTTGGCAAACCTTCTTCCGTTTGTGTGGGTTGTACTTTACCATAGCCGGCACACAAAATTGCTGGTGTCCCATCTAAGGTACAACTCAATGTTTTGCCAATTTGGGCTCTGTTTGCTATGGCTATTCTTTCTTTGTGAATCCTCGAATTCCGTGTTTCCCTATACGGACATATTTCTTGCTCCCCACTGGGAATGCATGTTCCAGCCATGCAGGATATACGTGTATTTTCCCAGTATACTGCTTGCATCAAAAACTGAAAAATTTATTTGAAAAGTTTCTTCAAAATTAGTTGTGGGCTCTTGACTTATGATTACCGCACAACAGCTTTGATAAGCTTTGCAATAATGCTCTTGATAAATGGCTGTAAAAATTAGGTTAACTTTTGAAAAGTCCATAAAAAAAACCTTACTATTTTAAATTGCTTAGAAAAATGTTTGAGAAAAGTTTTAAAAATTGATTTAATTGACCATTGCACTCTAAGTTCGTTACTGTTAATGGGAAAACACTGAAAAAGTTTATTGTTTATTTGGAAAAAGTTTGAAATTTTTCTTACAGAAAATGCTGCAAAATTTTCCGGAAAATTTTCAGAAACAATGAAATTAAAATTTGGATTGCTCTTTTATCTTAAATTGCTGTCGGGCGTTGCTTGAAATTACTGCCTTACTTTGATCGTTGTGATACCTGTTGCCAATTACTGCACCTGTTGATAACTGCCATGTGCATTTGTTTTCAAACACTATCGCACTTATTTAGGCACATCTGCTGTGCTTCTGCCTTGCTGTAGTGCAGGTTTGAATACAGGTATACTTTTACATTCAATTTACACTTCCAGTGACGAGAGGGTGTGTTCGACTTGTCTGTATTTTGGCTTACAGTTGTATCTTTTGCAGTACGTGTTGTCACGTCTAACCAGTGCATGTTTACAAAAATTAAAATGCCTGATGACATTGCACTTGAACAACCCAGATTAGTGGATTGTGTTGACAGATGCAGGCCCTCACTAGACGTCAGTTGACGTATGTTATTTCCCACTCGATTCACTGTATGACTGTTAATGTAATACATATGCACTCTACAGTGTAAACAAATCTGACAAATTTTCAAATGAATAATTTTACAATTAATGTGATAAAGGAAATAATTATAACCCTTGATATTATTTATGTTGATTGTAGTGTTGACTGGGCTGTCTTAATTGCGTTGTTAGATAGGTGTCTGAAGGACTCAGGTTACTCACCAATGACTGTAGCTGTCTGTTGTGCAGCACTTTTGATGCACTGTTACCTTGGTCACGTAGCCTGTTGTCCACATGGTGTTGAGCTGACTACCGATGAGTTGTTGGTGCTCTCCTTTTTCTATGATGTTCTACTGTTGATTGAGTTGGGAAAACCACTTGACGTAGGAATGAACTTGCACTATGATGTTTGAGTAGCCATAGTTGGGCAAGCCACTTGACGCATTGCAACTCCAGAGGTGCTGGGATGTGTTCGTGTTTTGCCTGGGAACAGGTGGAGAACAGGAATTGGTGACGTGCCTGGTGCCACATTCGGTAGAGTGAACGATATTGAATGGGGTCGTACAGCCGACGACCTATGGTGACTCTTGATACGCTACCAATATGAAGGAGAGCTAATTTAATTGTCAGTTAAATTATGTTGAATGTAAAATATTTCCTTTGGGGCGAAGCTGTCGGCCACTTCGCACGCCTATATTATCACTGAATTTACTCTGCTTGAGGGAGGCAGGCTCAATAAATAGAAAACATACTCTGAAAGACATTTTAAAATTGATGCTGCTATGAGGGCGCAGTGCCCGATGAAATGTGGAGAGTGAATACAATAAAGCACGTCTAATTATGGCATGACTGTTTTATTACCACAAAGGAACAACGAAATGTTGCTGCACACGAAAATGTGTCCATTGGTTAAGCGAACATGGAAATCTGGACCTGCCAGTGATCACTACCAGTGGTGGCTGCTGAGGTAGGGCTGTGGGGCGCAGCCCTCCTAATAAAATCTGAGAACGCATACCTCTACTTATCTGCTACTCAGTAAATAATACTGCGTACGAATAAGGAGGTTACTTCGCAGCAAATGTTTTTAAGATGGACAAGACTCTTGTCATGAGAGAAATGTTTTTGGAAATGTCGAGTGGTGGGGCGGCAGATTCTTAGACCCGTGTGGGTAAAGCTAATAGAGAGAGATGACCGTAACATATGACTATAGGTGCTATGGGAGGGAAGGAAGACTTCAGAGGCTCGGCTCTTTTCATCCAATCGCATGCTGTAAATCGGAGAGAGCTGGGCCCTCCCCTGCTAAAAAAAAAAAAAAATTGTTTCCTGGAACTTGACAAATCTACCAAAACTAAATGTTTTGTAAGCACATTTTCGCGCTCCACTCTTTTGCAGTTGTTAAACACCCTTCTTAACAATGCTTATATTTATTTAGAATATGTTTTATTTATAGAATCGCGTTCAAACTCGCGTGAGCTTCAAATATAGTGTGTAATACTCTGAATATGTTTGTTGTTAATTAATGATGAGCTATGAGCATCAGTCAGAAGCAGGGTTGAATTGTTGTTAATGTCTTGTTGTGTAAACTTGTAAATAATTGTTAATTCAGCGAGTAAAATTTTAAACCTTATTACGACAAAGCATTTGAATTACGAGAATAAACTAGAGCTACAGAATCTGGGACCAAAAAGGCCACAGTTAAATATAATTCAACAGGTAAATGGTTCGTATACGAGAAAATCCGACGAAGTACATACAATTTCGCAGACTGGCTATGCGGGTGTGAAGTTTAAAATGTGTTGTTTTGTTAATTTTTTTTTACGAATGAAACCTAATGATCTTGCATGGACTGTCAATGGGGTAAAGGATTTAAAACATCTGAGAGACAAAGTTAAAAGACATAAATCATGTTCGCAACATATAAAAATGCCATAAAATTTTCATTGCTTGGTAAGGTGAATATACATGCCAGTTAGATAGCGCTTACAGGCTGACGAATGGATTTTTTTACAAATGTAATAAGATATGCCACTCTCATCCTCTAATTTAAATTGACATGAATTTTGTATGTACTCTAGGCTATGGAAATTAATATTTGGATTTAAAAATATTCGTTTTAGTATATTTAAGTTATTGTCATCATTAGTATTTTAGAATTGGTGTTATTGTATTATTTCTCGCCATATCGTGTTATGTACCACACCATGTAGGTACTGGTTGGAAGGACTATAACCTAAACAAACTTTAAACAAATTCATACCTGTGGTAGTGATTAGATCTGAACCAGTGGACACAGTATATTGACCATTACAAATCGGGCGTTGATACATTTTTCTTCGAACATCCACACTTATTTGTATTTAGCTACATAAGCTACACTTACTTAAGCCTGTCGTATGCAATATACTTATCACTGTGTATAAAAAAAATGATATTTGTAATGATATGAGTTAGGATCGCTAGAGCCCTCCTAGTTTCAAAAGTCACCAGCCGCCACTGGTCACTACTGTGGAAAGTATGGCGTATGCCTTAAGTTAGAGTTATTTAAAAACGCGCCCGCGTGTGAAGTCCTGGTATGTTACTTCAGGATGCAGAGAGACCTACCCTCGGCTAAATAAAAGTACTTAAATTTTCCTGAATCACGTTAACTATTGCGATGAAAGAAAATGCAGCCGAGATTGAATTGCCGAGTGGGGTATGCGGAGCTTACCGTCTGGCCTGCCTGTTGTATGGAGTGCTCAAGTCTGACTAACGACATGGCATCGGTTTTGCCGCATGTCTGGTGAATCTGACACCAAAACGAATACATGAAAAAACTGAACTTAATAATTAACATGATTGATTAAACCAGCATTGTACATAATTAGAATTATTAAACTAAAACATATTGGTGACATACTCATGAACGCCGGAGCACTCGGAATGGCTAAAAATGTGTTGTCACGAGTATGTCACCACATTTGAAGGGTGATATTAAATGAAATGATGCCTCAGGGGGCTGATTCTCAATAGATGATTACATATACACTCTTATAATTAGCATATTAAAATCGGTGTGTTTCGTAATGGCTATAATTTCAGGATTGTATATGGTTGTGACAACACATGGATTTCGTCACTAGGGGTGGATATGTTATCTACTCTCTATGCTAGAGTGGGCGGATTCCCTAGTTAATTGTGTTGCAATCACTGCTAAAAATGCCTAAAAATGCTCCTATTAATTAATGAGGCTAGGGAGCCGCTCGCCACTTTACACTTCGTGTGGGAATGTTATTCCACGTCTTTCGAGACTACTTGAAGCCACATACCATTCCGGATTCGGCCATGGGGCTCGTCGACATCGCGTTCATCGGAAAGCTCTGTAAATTAGCTACGCCGCTTATCCCAGTGTTCCCTCCAATGGCTGTTGCATCTAACGTTTGTGACTTCACATAGCACACTCTTTTAGACCACATATCCATTCATCACGAGTTACCTCATGTGATGTATGTTTAATATTATGACCTGCAGCCACGAGTTACAGGGCGGAAAGAAAAGTGTAAATGGTAAATGCCATTCTTGTTAACCTGCACTGGTCGAGACCGCGACCTAATGTAGATTGGTCGAGTTTTGCTGTGTGGTTAATGTGTCTGCATTGGAACATGTGGGCACAAGGGATACATGGATGTCATGAACACGTCAAAGTATAAACAACAAAATTTCAACACAAAACAACTGTTACGAACACATAACGTTTTATGGTTTGTTTAAGACTATTAAGTTGAATATCTTAGGAAGTTCGTTTGAGTTATATGCTCTGTTTATGGATTTTAATGATAGTAATAGCTGGAAGGAAGAAATATATATATATATATATATATATATATATATATATATATATATATATATATATATATATATATATGAGTTAGTAATATCACTCTTGTGGCTAATTTTTTTGGTTTTAGGTGTGGAATGTTAAGAATTAAAAATAACTAATTTTATATTTGTATAGTAATGGCTATGTTGACAATAAACAAGTAAGTTTATTTTAATGTTTTTTGTTAAAATTTAATCTTGATTTGTAAAGCTTAGTTTGACTATGGACATTTTGTTTATTTATTATGTTATAATTTTTAATATAATTTTGTTAATTATTTAATTGTTTAATTATCATAATTATAATAATCAATTATGTTAAGGTTGTAGGTTGATGAATTATAATTTGTATTGATACTGTGCTGTCAAATGTCACTCTGTCATATGTTGGATAGGAAGTGGTAAAGTTAATGGAACCTGTTCGGTAGCCATTTTGGTGGTGGATGGTGGAGCAAAATAGTGTTAATTTAAGGTTGGGAGTTGAGGTAGGATATTTACCATTAAACAGCAAGCAAGGAGGAAGGTGGGTCAGCACCTCTCAAAGGGGGCCATCTACCAGCGATAGCTGTCTCGCAAATGCCGGGCGTCGCAATGCCACCAGGCACAGGAACTTTGTACCACACAGCAATGAGCATGGTGCAACAACAGCGGAGGTCGTAAAACGATAGAAAGCAGCACACGAGAACTGCCCGCAAAGACCTGCAGCACAGTGTGGAGTAGAATGGGAGGATAGGAGAAATTTGGGTAACGGCGACGCTGGACGGCATCACCGATGCCGAGCAAGTGGAAAGTCAGAGGTGCATGGAAGGTATGTCTCCACCTTCACGAAGGACCACAGCAGAGGGTGCAATGAACCCGACGATGCCCGACACAGTGGAGGCCAGGGGGCTTGTTAGAAGGTCCGCCCCAAAATGTTCGATGGCACACCGCCTACAGGCGACACCATTCGTACATCAGCACCTTTACCGGTACGTGCAGTTCCAACAGAACATGCACGAGGAGATGGTCCGATGCCCGATGACGTGATGCATCCTGAAAGGGGTGAAACACAGCACCTTGGTGAGGGGGGGGGAGATACAAAGGCAGAACATGTGAGCATGGGAGCGGGTCACGCCTGTTGCAATGAGCAAGAAGGGAGCAGCAATGGACAAGAAGAGATGCAACAGGAGCACAGGGGAGAGCACGAGAGTAGCGACGATGGAGATGAGTTGGCCGGCTCTTACATTCTGCATCAGTTGCAGAATCGAAGACATCCACCAACAGTATGTGCGACCTGCAGGTATGTTCTGGCACCTTGCCGGCCCCTATCACCTGCATCCACGATTGCAGGTGGGTATGCAGTGTGCCTGATGCCAGTGAAGACACCACGACTGCAATCTCTCACAAAGAGATGGGGTGGGAGTGTTTGATGTTAGCTGGTCTCCCAGCCATTAGACCATTTACCCGCCATCCTCGTCATCTGCAGCAGAGAGCTGCACTCTACCACGTGCGATAGCATATGGGTGAGCAGAAGTGGTGCAAATACAGTGTAGTGTTTGTGTGTGTGTGTGTTACAGGTGCAACACAACACAGAGTAGGACAGTGGCCCCACATTCTTTTATTTTCCTGAATATTACATAAAAGGTTTATGGTGATGATAAACAGTCACATGCAAGGAAGGTGACACCCTAAAGTTATTTATCAAGTGTTATTTGAAATGTTTTGGTGGAGTACTTCATTCAAGTGTTATCATTCCCTTTGTTTTGCGGTGTATTATGTGTTGTCGCCATGTAAGAGAATATTTAAGAGTGTTATTGAAAGTGTTGTCAAGTTAAGCATAGTTATGCAGAGTGCAAGGTGATGGAAAGTAGTTCCACATGGCGTACTGTGGTGGCAACCCTGGCTAGCACATCATGTTGGAATGACAGTAGACGTTGAGTACTCGGAGAGTCAGGTCGCGTACCATTTGGCTCCGTGCTCGGGCGGCGTCACAACTTGTGTCAGCCATTTTTCACCGCTATAGCATCATAGTTTAACAGGAACCTTTTTCGTAAGTCGTCCAGGACACCGCCTCTCACCTTCTTTAGGTTTACATCGCATGGAGGAGTTTAACTTGCATTAAAGTCATGCACGTGCTTCCATGCCATTTTTCTTCTTAACTGCTGACTACTGGTAAATGTCCGGCCTATTTCATGTAAAGTGTTTCCCTAGAGGTATTGTAGTTAAGCACCTTAATAAATGGCATTATGTGAACCGAGTGCTTTTTTTTTAAGGTAAGCTGCAAGGCATTTCGGGTACAAGCCCTTCTAACTACCCGCCAACCCGCATGTGTGTATTGACTTTTAGATTTCGGTTTGCAAGTATTACAGAGTAAAGTAGCATAGGCGTGTGAATAGCCAAATAATTCACCGCATAGCATGCCATACAGTTCATCAATCAACAGCACAAGGAGTGATGCAGCACAACTGAAGGATAGTAACCTTTGGTGATTGGCCACATGGCCCTGAGTGAAGAAGCGTCTGCTCTACCACTTCAATTGCACTAGGTCTGGATAGTGCTTGAAACCCGGGTTATATACCTCATTCAAACCACATCACCCAGACAACCTCATTCCTCAATTTTCTGAATTTAATCATTTTTACTCTGATCACTGGACCACAGTCCACTGGCCTAAGTTCACTCCTTTCTGAGAACTTGAATGCTCTCAGGAGGTAGAGAGGTAGAGAGTCCCAGGTGGCAAATGAAAAACGAGTCTTGATTAATTAGACTATTGCAGTTAATATGATTTATGCAAAACTTGAGGACCGTCTGGGTATGCAGGAAACCCTGGAGACGTCCACAATCTCTCGACATGACACTCTGACTAACTCCTCCAGGAGGCATGCCGGCTGGCAAAGTTGGAGAGGCAATCCACGGGAACTACTGTATTACACTGTATACAACTGACATGAAACACTGCCCTTCTTACATTGCTAAACTAACATGTAAATAAATAAACCATGGCAAAACATCTTTAATATTCAACACAAGCACTGTGTGGAATGAAATGGGGATGGGATGAAACACATGAAAATGGAAAAGACTAGATTTTATATTATACCCTAGAAAAAGCCGCGGGGGCATTAAAATACTGTAGGGCATATTTCCGTATCATTGCTTGGGTTGGTGGTTTAAGCATTGCTGAGTTATGCACCATGTAACTAAAACCCCTTTAACTTGGGTCTACTTATTGTACTCGTGCGTGCGAGTGCACATGTTGTCTTCTCACATCGCACTGGTTCGCATGCACCTTACACTGTCTTGCACGAATGCTTCACTAAACCCCTTCGGGTCACTATAGTGGGTGGAGTCTTAATTCTGCAGTTGCAGCGCACTGTCACTCATGATGCGCACGGGTGCTCACTACAGTACTGATTCCTGCTGCAGTGTATTACGGCAGGCAAACAGGCTAGGGCACGGGCGACGTCAGTTCAATGAGCAAATGTTTAATGAATTAATGTATTTTCGACAAATGTATGGAATAATGATTATGAAGGGTCTGTGATGAATTTAATAATTTGTTTTTTTTTTATTATAACAATTTTAATGTTTAAATAATTAAATGTGTTGATAGTTTTAATGTTTTAAAGATGTTAAGGTGGAAATGTTTCTTATATTTGATAAATAATTAATGAATTTTAAAAGAATAACTAAAATGTAAAAACACATGATGCAGGTCGGAAAGACTGTTTAAAATTCGCAATACTGCACACGGGCTGAGATATCAGGCTTTCCAGCACGTCTTACCAGACTGTAGTACACTCTTCAAGAACATCATCAGCAGTACAGGGTGGATAATTATTAAAATCTTAAAATTGGCACCTCCAAAATGTCTCGGCAAGCGAGATAATGAACACATGTAATTTTAGTTTAAAAAATCTTTGATTATTCAGTATTTCCTGTGTGAGGGTACAAGATAAAAATACGGTTATGCGGGCATACAGAACAATGCCCCACATAGGCGTAAGCTGCGAAAATATCTGAAAGCATGAAAAATAAATTAAAGAATATGCCGAAGGTGCCGTGAGTCTGCTCCGGTTGGAGGTACACTCGAGAGGTGCGGAATACGTAATAAAAAGATTCCAGAATAATTTATGCTATTGCCATGAAAATTACAAGATCAAAGTTGCTTTACCTCCGAGTGGCATGGATGCGACATACCTTCCTGTCCGTCGAACCAAGACTAAAAAGGATGATATGGCGTCGGTGATGCCTCGTGACCGACCCTGTACCAGTAAAAATAATCCCTTGCAATATTCTTAAAATATATGATGCGGAACATAACGCTGGATGAGGAACATTCTTTCTTGCATGTTAGACAGACACACTCAAAAATATAGAAACATTAAAAAATTACGACAGAAATTTTGCGCAGTTCGAGCGTGGCATTTAGCACTGCTGGTATCAACAAACAATTTTAGGAATTTCTTTTTTTACAGAGTTAAATTAGCTCTCTACTTTATTCTAACTGATGTGGGCATTACGTTGTACTCGATAGTTCTCCAAAATGTTACGGGATTACTAAGTTTGATGACAGACGCTCTCCCCAAGGCTGTTTGCCCGCAGTCACTGACAACAGCTGCCAAGAATCCACACTGTATCAGGCGCCCGTGTGCACCTTTTGAGCAGTGTCACTTTACGAGTGTGGCCAGTGGGGCCTAGTGCAGCACTCGTGTCGTTAGCGCAAGTGCTACGCAACTTAGTGCAAGGTGCAGAGCAAAATCGTGTGCTCACACGCACATGTACTAAAAGGAGATCCAGTGAAACAGGGCATAAGTAAACTTACATTATTTACAAGATGCTCAAGGACACCTGTTCACTCAACAGGACTACATAAAGCCCTACGGTATTTAAGTGTCCCTGTGGGCCTCAGTGTACCTGTTCATGTTTTTCTGTACTTTACATTCCTTGTGTGTTTCATCCTCACTTCATTTCATTAAGTGATTTTTGTGTATTAAAGAGTTCTTATGTATAATATGCTACGATTGCAGGCAGGTAAGCAACATGTGTACATGTGCAAAGTAATATTAGTGTATACGAAAGTAGTCCTCGTGGCTTGTTTGCCGCCAAGCTGGTCAGCACGCTGCAGCAGAGCATTAAGTCATATCTCCGTGTCTCGCAGGTGTGGACCTGCAGACCAATGGGGTCGTGCTTCGTGAGATCGGGTGGCGCTTCAACCTTTGTGCTAATCATTTAACTACAATAAACTTATAATCATCGGAATTCTTGTTTATTTAGCCACCCTATACTCCCCACCCCTCTCCTACCAACGGTTAGCATCGCCAGGGAAGGGATAACTGTACTGTAAGTTTTGTGGCCTTTGCACCATTTTGTACAGTGCTACCCTGCTGGCAGGTCAATCCCAGCAAATGTATTAAATTATTTTTTCTGTGAGAAACGTAATAAAACCCATTGAACCTCCGTGTGAGTATTCGTCTGCATTCGGGTTGCTTATGGGCTTTAAGGGCGTGGGCCCTCACCTTTCCAGCCATTTTTGATTGAGTGTTTAGCAAGTGTTCAATGTGCATTTTCAGTGTTTTATGTATTTTTACTTAGTTGATGGGTGTGTGGTTGGCCCTAAGAATCCACTGCGCATCACGTGTAAGATTGGAAAAGTATTATTAAGGAGCAACTCCAGAAGAATGTCGCCTTTGGCCGTCGGCACATGACCCTGATAATAGCAGTCCGCTCTACAACAGCTTGGCATTGCACTCATGCTATGTCTGGCTCCCAAGAACTACAACAGACGTGTGGAGAGAATACACAGTAAATATCCTACCCAAACTCCCAGCCTTAAAGTTGACCACTTTTGCTCCACCATTCTACAGTAAAATGATTTGTCCGAAAATGTGGCACAGTTCTACAGCTTTCTGAGCATTTGACTACCGTCAAGATCCATGTACCCACGTGTTTCACTATTTGCACCTTTGTTACATTTTTATTTAACATAGGATTTTGCTGCATGCAATTGTAGCATATTACATTAATTTGGGGTATCTTGTAAAAGACTGAACACTTTAATTAATACCTCAATTAAATGGTAGCCCTTAGAATTAAACAGTCATTGTTCTGATTCACTTCATTGCACTGGAAGGTGTTGGCCTTCAGTAGAGGGCTGCATGGTCTGTCCTCTATGTCGTGATATTTCTCTTCTTGTCCGCTAGATGGTGCGCTGCACAGGTCGACAAGTACTAGACACTGTACTGTTGACCACTGACGGTGTCAATTGTTAGATTAAAGTTGACCTTAATATCATGTTGCTTAAAGTAAGCGAAGCTCTCTCTAATGCCAAATTGGAATTTTTCGATTTAAAGTAAGTTACTGAAATCAGTGTACATGGTAAATTAAGCTCTACCTTATTAAAGGCACCTGTTTTTTTTCAATGTCAGCTAGGATTCAACACCTTCTTTCATTGCCATTGTTTATTATTCCTCCTATCAGAACTGAAAATCTCTATGTATTATAAACTCAGTACTATTCAAACTGTTGTCTTTAATATATCCCTCATGTTGGCATCAATGTACCTTTGCCAAAAAAAGGGTAGTTTGTTTGAAAATTGCAGAATTTTTCTAGTCCAATTTCTGTTTCCAAAACTGAACAGTAATTTGATGCTTCATGTAAGAGATAATTAAGTTGTTAGTCCAGACTGAAAATGGTTTGCTGCTGTGACGGCTCCGAAGTTAGTTGAACCATTAGGGAATGGAGGTTATGTGGACAGGCACATGGTTTGCGTAGCTTACCACATTAGTTGCCAGCCCTTAGACGAGACCTGTGTTGATGTTGCTGTTTGGTCGTGTGTGATCGACTGCCCATGTGGCTGTTCCCCAAATGCTTCGTCATCTTCTGTGGAACCACAGGCACTGGTAATGATGATTTACCTACAATCTACTTTGCCTAGGCTAGTGAGGACTGTATGCTACCCCCAGATACAAAACTCACTCCTGGATGGTGTTATGGGCCTCTTTATGCACATAAATAAATTAAGTAAAATAAATCGTCATGATTTGATGAAGAAACAGAGACATGACTAAGTAATAAAAGAAGTAAATTCCATCACACGACTTTATTCACTAAACTACCATGATGCAATGCTGATGAGACATGATGAACAGAACCCTTTACTTTAATTTAATTAAATGAATATAAAAAATACAAATCATATCTTATACCAAGGTTTGAAACTGTAATGGATTTTGCCTTTGTCTTAAGCCATAATCTAAAAACACATATTTTAATGTCATCCTTCTGACGTAAATAAATCACTATACACAAAACTTAACATCTAACACAGGCACTGAGAAAGAATCTTTATTCACAAAGAGAACAAGAGGCATAAAAAACTAGTTAATATCAAATAAGTATTTGGAGGGTAGGTAATGCACCTAACCATGATAATGATAAAGACTCTCTGGACATGTGTCCATACATAACCTCATTGTACAGGATTGTTTTATCTGTGATACTGGATGTTACTGACTTTCATGGAAACATAAAATATTTATATGATTTTATGATGCCAAAATAACATGTGCTTAGAAAATTTTCTTATTTTTATTTATACACTGTGCCGTCAATGATGATTGCATGTTAGGCATGCAAATATTATGTTGTGGTGCGCATGGCATGACCTGTATGAATAGCACGTAAAAAGTAAACAAGCCCTATTAAACACTTATCATCATATAAATACACTTAAAAACACTGTGCCTTAAATATTAGTACACTACAAGACCATTTCAAATATGATAATAATAATAATAAGCACGAGAAGAAGAAGAAGAATACATAGAGCAACCTGCAAGACATGTGACAAAAACACATGAAGCACCCCAGCGCTACACATGTGACATAACACTGAGTTTAAAAAAACGGAGCACTATACACGGAATATAAAACAAATAAATAAAGAAAACAAAACACTGCACAAGTTATTAATAACATTTTAAAAGGCCATTGGAAAAATAATTACACAATATACACAAAAACACTGATTCACTACAAGAAGGCACTTGGTGCGCACACGTAGAATGCTAGCTGAAGCTCCCTGCTGTTCTCCTGTGGCGACGAAGGAGGTCATGAGTGTTGATGCTAGTGATGTGAGGAACAGCATAAGGGTGTGAACACGTGGTACATGTCAAATGCCCTCCCCCTTTTGAGGTCATTCATGCATTTGTAGCTCTGCCCCATTCACTCAGTGCAATAGGCCACAAGCGGCCAGAGCTTGTTCCATGGCCGCAGGTCGTACCTGCCGGACCGCTAGTGTTGCTGCTATTTTAATGGACGTGGCTGCTTTGCTAGTTGCATTGACGACAGAGCCATGGCGACTGTGGTGGGCGCCGGTGAGTGTCCGTAGGCCGAATACGTGATGCGCCTAGTGAGTAAAACTCGTTTGGAGAGGTTGGGTGGGGAGGAATGTTCCTCTGCCCCTGATTCGTCGCTGCTGCTAGAACTGACTCCATGATGTGGGCGTCGCAGAGTAAGATTACGGACATCTCCGACACACAATGCTGGTGTGCCTCCTTGGCTTTTGACTGATGATCCCATGAATATTGATGTTGTTGATGATGATGTTGCCAAAAATCTGAAGTGTGGGATGCTCCATTTCTCTGCAAATCTGCACAGGCGTTTCGTTGGCCGACTGACTGTAGGTGTGTTTTTGTGTACACATGTTGGCCGGCGTGCTGATGAGGAGGGGGTCTCTTGATGGTAGGTATCCACTACTGTGTTTAGTGGGCCTGATTCTTCTGCCCTTTGCACTCCTACCTCTCTCGCTATTTCCTCCCTGCTCTCTTCTTCCACGAGACTGGTGGCACACTCCCTCGCCCTTCTCGTGAACACACTGGGTATGGGGGAGGTCACGACCTTGCAGCAGCTGGGCTGGTGTCTTGACCGTAGCCAGGTTTGTCCTCATCCGCAACGTAAAAAGTGTGGTGGACATCTGCTTGGCCCACGATGCCTGATGTTCTCCGACGCATAATATGAGCTTAGTTTTTAGCTCCTGATTCCTCCTCTCTGTTAGATGGGCCCTTGGGTTGTACACAGCAGTTGTGTGGTGTTGCACAATCCACTTCATACAAACTCGTGCCACACGCGACCAGTGAATTGAGGGTCACTGTCAGTCCGCAGTGTATGGGGTTAGCCCCAGCAGGAGAAGAATTCTTTCTCAAGCACTTTTCCGGTTGTCCTGGCACGCGTACTGAAGACCGGGTAGGCTTCCACCCATCGCAACAACAAATAGGTCACTACCACATTGAATTGTTTACCAGTTGGTGTGCTCGAGAGGGTTCATAAAATCGAGTGGAACTGTCTCGAAAGGCTTGGTTGGTAAGTTTGGCTGTTGCTGTTTTGTCCTATCTGTTTATCGGCTTTTAAAATGATTGCTTGTGATGCAGTTCTTCTCAAAGCTCCTCACTTGCACTGGAACAATAAAAATATTTTAATATATTACGGTGTGTCTGCCCTGTGCCTGGATTTCTTGCAATATGATGTGTACATGTGAAATGTTGCACCAGACCTTATGCGTGTCACTGCCTAAATTGGCCCGGAATTGCAAACAACTGTCAATCACACCCCAACATGTTAAAAATTTCACATTGAGAGAGAAAACTGCATAGGATATTATTTCTATAAATACACTTTTAGGGATAATAATGGAACCACCCTATTGTTAGGTTTCATATGTATGAAAACTTATTCGCCAGCATTTTAGGTTACTTTGGGTATTTTAATTAGATTAGAATACATTGTTGAACTACAATGGGTGAAAGACGCATGCACAGCAATGATATCGATAATAAGCACCCATGTACTAACCACTGCCAAAGTGGTCCACAGACACACGTGTGACAAAATTTCGTTATTGTTACCTACTAACTTGTGCAATTATTATTTTTAGTGTGAAATTCTCCTCTGCATACATTAAAAACAATTCAGTTTCAATATTTCGGGACTACGCTGCAGAACCTTTACAAACAAACACTCCTCTAAGAAAAACATTATTGCTGAAGAAATGAGGTTCCTCTCCACCGATTCCCATTGGAAAGGGGGAGGGGGGCTGCTGTGGGCATAGTGGTAGGATGCTTGCCTTCCACCAATGTGATTCATGTTGGTTTCCCTGTGAGGTTATGAACAGATTTTTACGTATAGTAATTGTGTTGATTGATGGTGCTGGCTGGCATGTTTTCTCGAGATTTTCCCATTTTCCCACACCTTTGCATTTCAGTGCTGCTCCATATCTGCCATATTTCACCGTCATTGCTTCTCAATACCTTGGTTGTTACAAACCACCAAACCTCTCTCAACTCATTCAGTCTTAAGATGATGGAGGCCATGATGGTGTAGCGGCTAGAGTATTTGCTGTTTCACGAAGTACATTTTTTTTGCATCCCATATACATCCAATACACTTTGGAAAGGACTTGTCGATTATTGTTATTTTTAATTTTTATTTTTTGTTATGCTATATGGATATTTGCATACAATTAAATTAACAAAAATATATAACAGATAAATAATAGTATTTACACCCTTATTGCAGTACAAGTTGTTACTATTCATGTACAGATAGTTATTAAAGTATAAATATGTCGAGTCTACATTATATTCAAACACAAGGTATTATATGAAGTCTTGTTCTGCGTTATATATATTTATCTTTATGTAAGTATTCTTCTACGGAATAGAAGGCCTTATTTAAAAAGTAAAATTTAACTACTCTTTTTAATTTGTGTAAACTATTAATTTACTTCAAATGACTGGAGAGGTTATTTATTAGTTTTGCCCCAGCATAGTATGGATTTGATGTAAATTTTGAGGATCTGTAGGATAATAGGTGAAGATAATTAGCTTGTCTGATGTAGTAATGGTGTATATCACTATTTTAATGTTTTCCACGTAAAAAAAAGTACTATGGTACATATACATTCATGGAAGAGTGAGAATTTTTTAATTTATAAATAGCGGCCTACAGTGGCTTCTTTATCCGTATTACATATTGATCTCATTATTTTTTTCTGTAATCTAAAAGCCCTTTTTCCATTTTGTCGATTTACCCCAAAATATAATTCCATAATTTATTATGGAATGAATATTTGAAAAAAAGTATGTAAGTATTGTATTATTATTACAAATATCTTTTAAGGTATGTACCACAAAACATACTGAACTCAATTTTTTACAGAAACTGTCGACATGCTCTTTCTATGTTAAATTACTGTCTACAATACTATTTATTGTCTGTAACTCGTCTTCTTCTATTGTATTGCATCTTTCATCCTGCATTGTATGTTTATTTCTATGCATGGAATTCATGAGCGCATATTTGTTTACATTTGGTAGTTATTAATTTATTATACTAGAACCAACTGGACATCTCAATCACTGTTTGTTTTATATTTTCTTCAAGGACAGTGTTATTTAAATTTGTTACCAAAATGTTTGTATCATCCACAAACATTATAGCTGAGCCGTTAGTTATTTCTTCTTTAAAATCATTAATAATATTAACAATAAAATTGGTCCCAGTATTGATCCCTATGGCACTCCTACTCGAGTAGTTCTGGTATTGGACATAACATCTGTAATGCGATTTTTGTCATAATATCTTATGGAGGTGATTTGTTTTCTGTTTTCAAGATATGATTTGAACATATTTGAGGAGGAGGATATTTTTTCCCCCATTGTATTTCTGTTTTACTACCCCTAATAACTTGTTATATAATTTGTCGTATTGCTTACAGTATAAATTTGTTTTCCCCTTGGTTCTTAGCATTTGACGCATCGTTTTTAACCTCTGTCCTCGAGACTGTCATACCTTTACTAATCCATTTTATTTTCGAGTTACTGCCACATTTTACAGATTTGAGTGGAAAGGCATGATTAAAATGACAAAGAAATGTATTAATAAAACTGTTCCAGGCAATGTTTGGTTCATTTTATATATAAATGATGTTTGTTCTGGAGAGGTTATTTGTGGTTTTTTCGGAAATGTTGTCCGTGGGGGTTGTAGAAAATTTTGTTTGTGGTTGTTTTGCAGTGGCCGTGGTTGTTCCGTAAACATCATCCCATTTTTCATTTACAAGTAGACTTTTAAAAAATTTGACATTATCGTTATAATAACCATGATTCATCATCAATATTAGAATAAGCTTATGTCCAATTACTTGCCCTCAAAATTAGAAACTGAAAAATCATTAAGAAGGTTGAAATATAGTTTAAAGAAAATGATGCGACGTTTTATATTTTGCAGGAAAATATTAGCTTTATCTAAGTTTTCTTTATTTGGACTACCTTTGGAAAATGATAAAATGTATAAACATGTCATTTACTGTAATGATTACAGCCTTATGTTAAATGCATAACCATATGCACAAGTAAACTTTATTTATTTAACTTAACATCTTGTCGACAGCAGGTTCATTAGAGAATGGTAAATCAAGAACACAATGAAGGGAATACAAGGAAGGAATTGGTCAAATAGCCTTTTATTGAGTCACATCAGAAAGTGCATGGAGTGAGTCTGAGAAACCATGGAAATTGCAAATCATGAATTCTACATTCAGTAGCTATTAAAAACATGAGAACTGATTTGGTTGTAGGCCTATATTATTGTATTGATAATTAGCTGATTTCTTGTTTGTCACTGCAACTCTGCTGACTCCAGGAGAAAAAAATTGTAAGATTGGAGTTTTTATAAGGTGTAGATTTGTATTGGTTAACGAGATGATTTGTCATTACTAACAAATTAATTCCATAAACTCCTACACTGAAATAGCAAATCGGCATTTAGAAAAATACTTATCTGCAGTTTTATAAATGTTCCTCTACCCCTAATGAGTCCGCAACTTATAGGTTAAACCTTAATTCACGGTACATTAGTAATCGCAACTGCACTTACAAAAATTAAACACACTGTAATTGTTAATTGACAAACATACACAGATAATATATCCCTATACACACAATAATTGTGCGATATCTTTCATGAATGTATCCACGGTATATATGGATACACTAAACATTGCAATCGCATGGCCCGGCATGTACACATTTTTATACATCAATATTAATTTTTATTCTTCTTTAAATAAATAAAAAATAGAGTATAGTTTTAAGGTGTGTTTACATGTCAAATTCACATTTCACAAACGCAAGAATAACACAAATTTAGAGAGTATTCAGAACAACTAGTGAGTTCATATAGTACTCGCAAGGTTGTTCAATTTCAATTTGAACAAAAGTTATCTCTCTCCCACATGGCTGCTTCACTTGTAATGCACTCCCAGACGACTTCAATGGCGTATTTTATTCGATTTTAGAACAATTAAAGTTTTATCATAACTTTGAAAAGCTCTTACAGTGGTAAAAAAATTATTTCCTGGAATATTTTCAAGGCAAATATGTAGGGAATGGGAAGAAAATCAACAAAAACTCTGTATACAACACTTCCATTCAAATGTAAATAATTGATAACTTTACATATTTAACGGAAACATTTATATGAAGTTATTTTATACAAACACACTAGCACTTTATGTATATTAGCGTTTAGGTCAAAAATGGTTGTATATTAATTTTTATGTCGATTTTAATACTCATCAAAATACACGTGAATGATAAGCCGATACAATGTTTTTGGCTGCTGTTGGTCACGTGACCTTTTTTTTTTCACCCGAAAACAATTGCCTAAAGTCCCTTACACAATTGAAAACTTTAACATTTGACATTATAATTTGACTTTAGTTTGCTTTCCGACATGTTATTTCTTATGGAGATTGACACAATGGAACTCAAAAGTCAAGCACTCTTGACTTAAGGAAAGTGAAAAAAGAATATAAAAGGCCCTTACACAATTGAAAACTTTAACATTTGACTTTAACATTTGACTGTACATTTGATTTCCGACATGTTGTTTCTTATGGAGCTTGACACAATGGAACTTTAAAGGTAATATCAAGCACTCTTTACTTTACGATTTCGAAAAGTTGAAATTTAAAGTCAAAGTCAAGCAGCCATTTTGCCGAGAATCTAACAGAGGTTATGTTGAAAGTGCATTATTTTATTGTAGTGAGATTTTAATATCTGTTTCCAAACAAAGCTCGCCATAAATTAAATAAACGGAAGACAAATATAATGTGAAAAGGAAATATATGAATTGACATATTTGAATAAAGTAAACAAATGAGATTTTTTGTTTTGAAATAAACTTTTAATATAAAATCTAATTTCATTTTTTAAAAAGGCACGTAAAATGCATTCCTTGATAATATCATAATTATTTACATAAGATACACATTTGAACATCAGTTCTGCAAGCTTTGTAATAATGTGTATCTTGTGTTATAAATAATTATGTTATCCAGGAATGCATTTTAGCTATCTTTTTTAAAAATAGGCTTAAATTCACAATAGAATTTTATTTCAAAACAAAAAAAACCTCAATCGTTTACTTTAATAAAATATGTCAATTCGTATATTTTGTTTTCACATTATATTTGTTTGTAATTTGTTAAATTTAAGACGTGATTTATTTAAAATTTCGATATTAAAATCGTCCTACAATAAAATAACATACTTTTCATATAACCTCTGTTAGATTCTCTGTAAAATGGCTGCTAGAATTTGAAATAATTTTCATCTTTTCGAAATAGTAAAGTCTAGCGTGCTTGTCTTTACCTTTGACAGTTGCATTATGTCAAGATCCATAATAAACATTTCGGAAAGTAAACATTGAGTTAAATGGTAAAGTCAAATGTTAAAGTTTTCAATTGTGTAAGGCCCTTAAGCCTGATTCACATGTACACCAATTATTCCAAACAGACAGTGCAGACAGAACCGATGGTTGTTCTCATGTAAATAGATTTTGTGCATAGACAATTTGCAGTTGGATTCCTTTATTTAATGTCAAGATTCTAAAACAAATTATAGATAACAAACTAGATGCTGTCGTATTTTTAATCTTGTTTATTAATTATATTATAGGGCGTTTTATTTACTTAATTATTTTCAAGAGATTGTCATTTTATTTTCACATCCAAAAATGAATTTAAAGTCTAGTGCTGTCTTTCGGTTGATTTTCAAACTACGTTTAATTAATACAGTTTTGAATAAAATTAATGTTTACAATCACTTATCTCATTATAAATACGCACGTTGAATTATTCTATACATTTACATATATACAAGACATTAGAAGTATAAAATATGCGAGCCAGTTGATTTCTGGGAAATATAGGCGAAGACTGCTCATTCCGCGAGCAGAAATTATCGGTGTGAGCTCAGATTTTCCGCGCGACTCACGCGTAAACCAAGAAAGGCGCCTGATTGGCTGTTCTAGTCTTCCGCTCTGTCTGTTCAGCGTGCATGTGAATCCGGCTTTAAAAGTATTTAAAGGATAGAAATATTACTCAGAGATATTAGAAATAAATAACACGAGAATTCAACAAGTTGGTTGACTTAATTTATTATAACACAAATCCTTTAACATGTGCATTTGATATCTCAGTACGATTAGTTCTAGCTATGTAAAAAAAAAAAAAAAACTGTTAACTAAAGATTTCCTGATTCACAAATATATTAACATCTTTTACTAAAGAGATAATAAATAAGAAGTTTAAAATGGGATCCCTTGTAATTACCTGAAATTAGTGATAAAACGATTAAACAATTAACTTTCATTTTAAATAAAATAAATTTCTTTTTTTTTACTTTAAATTCTGTCCATCTATGTTTATCACATTCACTGTGCATGCAATAGCTTTCAAAAGGTATCCCTATGTTTTGTGTTTCATTACAAAATTAAATAGAAATACAAAATTTATATTCCTATGTGTGCTGTGAAGAACCTCACTGGCAATGATCCGTCTTGTTACATAGTGTGAATTGATGTTATCCCCAACAAGAAGCTTCGCTGACAGCCAGGGGAATGGGATGAACTGGGAAGCCGGAACACGGAACGGACTACATCAGCTTCCCAAGTACAGCAAAAGTAGACAGAACAGAACTATGTTGAATACTAATCAAGGAGTATATAAAGCAAAGTTAAACATAGGGGAATTTGAAAAATCAGTTTCAGTCGCTAGGGGATAAGACCTTCAGTAAAATAATCGGAGCATCGAACTTACCCATTCCGGAGGTTAGAAAAACTTGCCTAGGAGTAACAATTACTAACAGCCGTTTCTACGCGAACAAAAAAATTAACTACATAGTTATATTAGTTACTACGGCACTACGCATATTCCAAACTACCAGCTACATTTTAGTTATCGCTGAAGTGCCTTGACGACTACATTCTAGTAGCAAACGACAACTCCGCTGCCTGCCGAAAGAAAACATTTATGTCACACCAAGTGCCAGTAGACGACTAATGTGCAGCAAAATATGTGGAACGAGAAGACGCGGTCTGTTAGCAGTGCTCTGTGGCAGCGATGCCAACTTATATTAATTCAAACGCTCTCGAGTGATGGCGCGAAGTTGTACCAGCACCACTCCAGGATGAAAACTTGCCACATCAATGTGTTCAAGGTGCATGTTTTTTGTCGCTAATTAGCTAACATGGCTAGAATACACACTGGTGCGAAGTGGCCTTTGTCAAGCTTTGTGCGGCACGAAATTTAAAGAGTAAATGTGACAGAAACATATGATATAGTAGTCCATTGATTGTTTAAGGCCGTGATGCGGCCAAAGAGCCCAACTCGATTACCGAGCGACTAAGCTTCCCGAAGGTCTTTCGCTCTTGCCTAGGATGCTGGCCATATAAGTAAAGTTAACTTTGTAAGCCTTACAGAAAAATTGGTGTGTGATTTCAAACCACTAATTTAGAATTCCCTATAAATTGTTGGAACTGGTGGAGGTTCGATGGTCAGAAAGGTGGCAATGTGGTTTTTTAAAAGCAGTTATGTGGAAATTTTCAAACGAAATTACCCAGTAGGCACGAGAAATCGCAGTGGCAGTGTCAAATTAAATTCTCGTAGAGTACAAGCAGAAGTCCTCTCAGGGTGCTATGGGCCGATCACCCGGGCTCATCATTCCCGCTGTACTGAATCTGCTTGCTGTAGAGCACCTTAGTGTCAAGATGACCTGTGAAGTCATTGCATTTAAGAAACTCCCTATGCTATGTAATGTTAGGACCAACCACACGCCCATAAAAGCTATACTTCACATGTTGCACACAAAAATTACACTTAAAAACAGTTCGAAACAGTTAAGGTAAAATTAGTGTGATTTGTAGGGCCCGTGCCCCTAAGTAGTGCCTTGAGGCAGTCTAATAAAAGGTCTACATCAGTTCCATTAATGCTTTTAATACGACATAAATTACACGTTCTTGCAGGAAACAGTTTACAAGTGTGCCCCCTTTCACTTCGGGGCCGTAGTTACGCTGCGAAAAATTGCATGGCGCTACAAATTATTTTAGAGTGCAGTAAAATATAAAAATTCACCCCGGATGATGCAAACGTCGTGGTGGCGAGGGGCAGTATCTTGGGTGGCTAAAAAAAAAACAATTGTTCCGGAAAAATTGCCTTACTATTGACATTACATGACTGGTGCAAAAGAGATGAGTAACGCCCGAGTGCAGAAACGTGCGATGCGTCCACGCGCGACCTGCCACTCTGATTGCTCCTCGCTGACTGACTTCCCGCCGTGGCGCAAGGGCGGGCGATAGCAGGCCCACGTACCACATAGGGATATACATGCACACATGCATGAAAAGAACTCTGCTTAAAACTACACACAAAATAACATTTGCACATAATATTCTCTTAACAACACACCCTGGGTGATCAAAATATTAAATGAAATGAGGTGGACATAGTATTTTGGGGGAAGGGGGGGTTGAACAAAAATATAACATAACAAAACTCTGTAATAACTGCAAAAACTTGGAAAGAAAATGTATCATTAATTTGCTTTGAAATGTAAAACGTAACAGTGTTTGTAATTGCATGTTTGTATTTTCTTGTAAAACTAATTTGGAGTGTTTTTCGCTAGAGTATCACTCCGCCAGAGTGTTTGTTTACAACCGGGCCTTGCCTGTGTCTGTAACGCTGCACTTCCTGCTCTCCAGCACCAGCTCTGCACTGTCATATCCCCGTTGCATCACACTGCACATTTGGCGGTGATTAATCCCAGAGTGTGCTTGTGTGTTGCACTGTCGAGGGCGTGGTTGGCTGGACAAACTGGCTAAATGGTAGTGGAACAAGTGCACGTAGGAATAGACTATGATCAAATTAAATGAATTAAAAAATTCAAATTATCGTAAGAGAACCAAAAATATGTCCAGTTGGTCACTAATAAGAATCCCAATTTATTTGATTCATATCAAAACAGTAAATAAACTACACCAAAATAATTTATATAGCATACAAAAAAAAACAACATTTTCTTTTTACTGTGTGCTACTTATTATCACACGTTAACTAGGGAATTAAAATTATATTGATAACTAATAGAATTAATTTCCCATTTGTGTATATAAGACCGAAGTATAGTAACTTTAAAAGATTCCTTATTGGCATAAAAGGAAAATGCCCAGGTAAATGATGGGCCTAGGCTGCTGGACCAAGAGAGATTGTAAGGTTATGTGGATCGGATATAGGTTCTGATGGGTTTTGCAAGGGGGCCACAAATTTGCTCAGCGAACATCATGTGCCCTTAACCTCGGGTCGTAAGGCCGATCGCCCATAGTGACAGCACCTCCTGCCCACTGTCCACTGTGGTGATGATGATGATGAAGTTCTGCTGTAAAAATCCTTAGGCCTGGACTAGCGATGGTTGTCAGTCTCCCTCGATGATTTGCTCACTCCTGATGGGTCTTTTGAGCCCCTTATGCTCGAAAAATATATTATGAATATTTGCACATTGCATACCTGGTTATGAGGCAAGAAGCAGCCAGAAATAAATAAAGATGTGAACTTGTTGCCACACTATTTATTTATAGAAATCCCAACAGGGTATATATATGTTACTATTCGTCACTAGGCTCGACGAGCTCCTATGTGGGAAAATAGCACAATGGCTATACAAAGACAGTGCATTACGTCCCCAGCATGTACGAATACCGGGGCTGTGGGACGGTACTCTCTCCGGGCTAAAAGAAATTAAATAAAAGTTCCTGTAATTAATAAATGACTTTGCCACATTACATGATTAGTTAAAAATGATGAAGGCCCAGAGAGGCCTGATATGTCGACCATCCCACTGAGTGCCGAAGACGCTAATGAGTTGGCTTGGCGTCAAGCTCTCCCATTGGCTGAGCTGTGGTGAGTGGTCATGAAAAAATACGCAAAAATTACAACCCAACAAACACAAAAAATACGGTCCGAATTCGGGACCAGTAAAAGATAGTCGACAAACTCCAGCCAGATGATGTCGGCCAGCTGTCTTATGTCAGAAGCGGCCTGACGGAAATATGGACTGGTGGCTGACTGTTTGCTGGCGGTGTCAAAAATACACCGTACCGCTAATGGCAAGATACAAAATGTATTCCGGATGATTTACCATTAATGTAATTGTGGCTGAATGTTGGGCTTGATGAAGATGGCATACAAGAATTACACTTTCAAATGATTAATATAATTATATAAAAAGAAATTAGAACCTGACTTAAACAGTAGCTGGCCACATTATTGATGTGGGCCTTTTCTTTAAAGTCTAAACTAAAAATACACGTTTTACACCGGTCCACTCTGGCCCTAATAACATACATTTCATTAAATTTATTACATGTGAGCAGGCAGGGAAGCAGGTAATTTATTATGTACAACTTAAATTTAACAGAAACACTTATAGTAAAAACGACACTTTTTGGTGTTACCTTGGCTGTGTAGAAGCGTTAAGTTATACATCAGTGTAGCTGTGGGTTAACCCTAACCTCACTCTCCTGTCCGTGTACTGACTTACAACTGGTCGATACTGGTTCGCATGAAAACACAAATATACATACTGACACATGTATATGCTTTTAAACACGATGGTCACATGGTACTTAGCACATAAACGACACTTAAAAAACGCAAGTAAACAAAACACAAGGCGAAAACATCTGCTGCACTGCACAACACCATCTACACAATCTAAGAAATATTTACACAAACATTTGCAACAAAAACACTACTTATCCTAACACAAGTCACACACTGATGCGATGCCCAGATGCAGTACACAAGTGCATGAGGAACTCTGGTTCAGCTCTTGTATCACTCACATGGTGGTGCAGGGTTGTGGAAACTGATGCGGAAAAGAGGTGTGCAGCAACCTAAAGCAGGAACACATTGGTCATGACAATTGCCCTCTCCCTTCTGAGGTCGTTCACATGTCTTGAGCAGTTCCCTTTCTCAGTTGGTACAGGTCACCGGCGGACGGATCTCTTGTCTTGGCTGAAGGTTGAACCTGTTGTTATGCAGCTGCTGCTGAAGTGGGCGTGGCTGCTGTGCGAGTTGTGGCACGGGATGAGCTGTGTGCGAATGGCCACAAGTTGTGCACATGATGTGCCGAACTGTGCTGGCTCGCTTCGAGTGGCGGGGAGGCGACGACATTCGTTACGCCCTGGACTCGTCACTGCTGCTGCAACTGCTCGGATGATGCGTACGGGGTAGATTTGGGGGTCAGGGCATCCCCAGCACGTGTTGCTGACGAGCTGCCCTCTCCATTGGCTGGTGGTCCGATGATGCTGTGGCAACTACTGTATGATGATGTCCCATTTTCAGCGTGGTGACACATTCCAGCCAGTCGCAGTAATGAGCATCTTGCACGTCACTGTCAGGGTGATTTGCAAGAATGAAAGCGGCATCATTGTTGGCCAAAACTCTATCACTTGAATGAGCATCGGGGGTCGCTGCGGAGGACGTAGTTGATTGTGCACTGTTGACCTGAAGTTGTTGTGATGCGACATTTTCAACATCGGATGTTGATGGTAAGCTGAATGTTGTGACGATGTGTTGTCTGGGTGGAGCTGTGAATCATGCATATGGTGCTGTTACATCTGGTGTGATGCATGAAGAGGGGAGAGGGGGGTAGGAAGTTCCCCGGCCCATCGCACCATGATGAAAGTATGTTGTTGACATCTGGGCTAAATGTAAACAAACACACATGGCAGATGATGCAGGCACCATCACTCCAAAACAGCAGGCATGAATGATGCTGAAATGACTTTGACTTGCCAGAAATTATAAAATGTCACTGCAGGGCGAAAATGTCAAAATGTCTGAAAACATTTGTTGGGCCCTGGTGGCCTGAACACATGCTTGAGTTTAACATGTGGACACATAGTCGCAGCTGCGTGAGATTGCATGAGGAATGGTTAAATGCAAGGATCAGCATACACAGTTCCACAATTCTTGGTAGCAAAATGATGACCTATCACACGCAATTGTTTCCGCATCCTTTGCCTGCTGTTCGGTGATGAATGTTCAAGTTTATGGTTGCATGGCAAGGATTTTCCCCGTTGTGCCTGTGCAACAAAATGGTATATTAGCCTTATAGCACTGCTACCGTGATCACGCGACACAATTACGAGGTGGCATGTTGTGGTTACACATGGTGGGTTGTGGGGTGAATGTCATTTGTTCACACATGGACACTTCTTTCGTGACGACCTGATGAATAATCACTCCTTCACTTATTTCGCGGTTACTGGCTTGTGCAAACTTTGTTGTTTTGGTACTAGTGACCTTGCGAGTTTTTCTTGGTCGGTTATGTTGCCATTGGTATAGCATTCTTGGGTATATATGCAGTGATGTGGTGGATGTAATGTCTGTGTTGCATTCCTGCAGTCCGCTGCAAAACTGTGATGAATGGCTTGAGTTGTGTCCCTCTTGCTTGAAGGTGCATGCTGCGCCTTCACACTTGGTGCGGCCAGTATTGATCAGCCCAGCTGGCTGCGTGGTGAGTTGTTGACAAGCACCGAAGTCGGCGTGGCAGTGTGTTGCGCTGTGTGTGCTCCTGACAGCTCATTCTCAATGTCGGAGAGTGGTGTTGTGGCTGTCAAAATGTATGACGCAGCTGTTGGCATATCTTGCTCTGTGGGTAACGATGGTTGACGCACAGATGATTTTGCTCTTTGCGGTGTAGATTCCGTTGTTTGGTCTGGTTTGTAGGCAGAATTAATACTGAGAATTTATTAAGATTCCTTATCCACATACATGATTAAATGTGATGGTTGGCTTTCGTTCTCATTCGTGCTTGACTCACGGTGGTTAGACAGCTCGGCGGTGGTGAATACGGACACTGGTGTGCCTGGAGTCGTTGTGGGTGGTGTTAGTTTCTAAATGTTTTTGCATAACCTACAAAAAATGTGTTGTTCATGTTAGTCTGGTAGTTTCCACTCGTTTGCGATGAGGCAGTCCTGGTGGTATCAGCACAAACACAACCAGCAGGATACTGTGTGGGTCCCAGTTCCTTGAAACATGTTTTTCGGGCACCGGTTGTAAAGGGAGAATTGTATCCATGCTGGGGAAGGTGGGGTGGGCACTAATTTGCAGTTGCAGGCCCCCACGTTTCACTTTCCTGCACTGTTGGCATGTTATTGACTCTAAGCCGAAGTGAAAACTTATGATGTTTCGCGCGGATGTAGTCGGGCGTGGCAGTTACTTTAGTATTTTGCTGGGCCATGTGGCTCGCAGCAGGTGGCAGTCACCCAGCAGCGCAGCGCAATAGGGGTGGTTGACACAGCATGGCGAAGGAGGGGTGGTAGCATGTGGTACATTATCCCTCTGCGATAGAGCATCCCAAAATGGCGGCTGTCACGGCGTCACAGGTGCTCTCCCGGTTACAAATGGCGGCCTGGTCTGTTCCTTTGAAGCACTGCAGAATCTGGCGTGAAACTTCCCATGTGTTGTATGTGCTATTTCTTGATGGCAGTTTCCTGATGCGTAGGTCTGGTACGATGAAAAGATATCAGAAATATTCCCCAGTAGCTAATTAAGTGGTGCCGTGGCTCAGAGGATGGTTGCATGTGGGTGTACGTGGTCACACGTGATGTATAAGAAAATGGTGCGAAAGTGTATTAGGAGTGTTTGGTGGAAAAGATGGCGAGAATTCTTCCGGGAAAATTTATGCATGGAAAGTAAGTTATGAAGTACGGTGTGGTTGATGGATATTCTGGCAGGATATGAAAGCCACACGGCTGGGCTAGCCAATTGACGGGTCTAAACTGCTGGGCCAGGAGGGAGTGTGAGTTTATGTGGATCAGATGTAAGTTCCACCATCAAGACGGGTTGGAAAAATACCAGGACACTCCAAGAGACAAACTCGAAAATATTTGTCCGGTGGGGGGGGGGGGGGGAATGACTTCACCCATCATTAACCTAGCTGGGGTGGGAGAGCAAAGCATCTCATGGCGTCTTAATTTTCGGTGTGGCGATCCCTACATGGCGGTGTGCAGATTGTATGCCCATAATTGTGTGCACTGCGACGGAGGACCTAACTATCTATTACGCACCCTTGTTAAAGGTCAGGGAGTACACCTATGCCCTAATGCCAAGACGATGGTGGTACCTAACACATATAAATAACTGGAGTCGGCAAGTCGTTACAAAACAGAGAAGTATGAATAGTATAGTATTCATACATTGTAAGAATCTGAGAACAGACACACACACTTGACCATTACTTAAGCGGAGCACCATTTATATGAATAAAAAATTGAAGCAAATACTTTCACATAATTACTATGAGTGCAAGTTGCACGAGTGAAGCAAAGTTTGAAGTGGCTGCCTGGGTGGTCAGCAATCACATTCCGGATTGTAAAGTCACCAGTTAAGTCTTTATATGTTAAATTCAAGCCTCCCACATACAGAGTTGTATTAGAGAGGAAACTGAGAGGGACCTAGGAGAAGAAACTTAATAAAAAGTCCCCAGTTATTGAAGTTGATAACGGAAGTAAAAAATCAGTTAACACAAAGTGGTGAAGTTTTCACACACATGGAAGCTCTCCCTATCAGAGGTACGGTCCGGAAGAGACTGGGCGACGGTTGATACGGTCTGCAACAAGAACCTGCCATGTGAGCTGTTAATGGTCACAACACACTAGCACTTAAAATAACCACAACAACCCTGACAAAATTTCTTAATTTAAATCTGATACACTATTAGCACTTGGTTTCTGGAGTGCTATGAACCAAAAAAAAAAAAAAAAACTTCTTTTAAGTTTCAGGGTGGTTGCAACTAAAATTATATTATTCCATAAGAAGCAAGCTGTACTGACTTCAAATACAGTAATTCAAAAATAAAAGCGACTGCACATATACCCAGACAGATAAACACTTGAATGTATAAGTAGAAGGGAAATGTTCCTTCGGGCATAAGGGATTAAGGAGTAGGAGCGAGACACCGGCCGGCCACCATGTTGCGACGTTACCATCCACAATCTGTTATCCCTTTTTATTTTCTCAAAATTTCCCTATTTCCCCTAAAAGTCGATTAAATTTCCCTAAACATTTCCCTTTTTCCTTAAAAATTTCCTTTTTCTCTCTTATAAATGTTCCTTTTCCTTTAAAATATTTCTTTTTCCTTTGAAATTTTCCTTTTTCCCAAAAAAAAATTCAAACAATTCTAAAAAATATATAAAAAATTTAATAAAAAAATAATAATTTAAAAATTATTATAAATTTATTAAAAAAATTAAATTTTCTTAGTTCCCACTCACCACCCTCACATAACAAATAAGTCGGCAGGCCTCCACCCCCATCGCCTATACCCAGTCAACCATCTTAGTGCTGTTAGTCATCGAAGCAACCATATTGGATGCAGATTATCTTGACCTTGACCCCATGACCTTGAATGACATTGAAAACAGATACTCGAGAAACAATACATCAAAGTCAACATTCACATTACATTAAAGGCTACTACTGCCATATTATATGCAGATGACCTTGACCTTGACCCCATGATCCTGAATGACGAAAATAAAAACTCGATAAAAATACATACAAGTCAGCAAGTATATTACATTACAGATTAATACCACCATATTAAATGCAAATGATCTTGATCTTGGCACCATGACCTTTAAAACCAAAACTAGAGAGAAATACATAAAGAGTCATCAAGCATATTTTATATGTTACAGACTACTACTGGCATGTTAGATGCATATTACCTTGACCTTGGCCCCATGACCTTAAATAACCTTGAAAACCAAAACTCGAGAAAAATACGTAATTTCAACAAGTATATTACATTACAGGCTACTACCACCATATTGGCTCCAGGTCATCTTGACCTTTGACCATAACCTGGTGATCTTTGACCTTGAACCCAAACAATGCCAAAAGTATTAAACATTTAATGAAAGACTTGTTTCTTCATCAATTGTTCCATATATATATATATATATATATATATATATATATATATATATATATATATATATATATATATATATATATATATATATACCAATCCTACTTCTCATCAATCGTAATTTTGACATCAATCTTTAGCAATCCTTCACCTCAATCACAATCTTTTCATCAATCTTTAGCAATCCTCCACCTCAATCGCAATCTTTCCATCAATCTTAAGTAATTCTTCAACTCAATCGCAATCATTCCATCAATGTTTAACAATCCATGGATTTGTCATCTTCTTCTACCCTTACATATTAGAAACCGATTCACCAACTGTCTCCAAAATTTGTACACGACGACAGAATTAATGTTTGTGTATGCAGTCACATATCCGTGCCTTTTTATACTAAAGTCTCTAGTATCATTCTATATGCAGATATTTACTTCTATAGGCGAGTGCTAAAAGCACCACTTTAAAGTTGTGAGGGGTAAACGGATACGACACACAAAATATAAAGGAAAAAAATTATATTATAATAATTAATTATTATTTTGTAATTACATTTTCAGAAGAAAGCAGTTCATCACATCATTTGATATAACCCCCAGTTCTTAAGTTCTCTAATGATCGAAACCATTGCTTCCATGTTCGAGTAATCACCGCATTTTTTAAGCTCAAGCAAATATCTGAGTCGTGTACAAGTTCATTCGGATCTTCGGGAAATAGGCAATCACTATACTCGGTGTCTTCTGCCTTCTTTGCATCACTTGTCGATGGAAACTCGTTTGTGAAATGTGCGGGAACGTCGAGGGAATCATAATCGTCTTCAACACTATCACTGTCATCATAGTGATCATCGATGCTATCTTTCTGATCGTCTTCACTTCCTGCTTCATCCTCAATACCACGTTTACGTTTCTTTGTAGCAGGAGTTGTAGGCTCATCAGTATTTAGAGCTGACAACTGTTTATTTTCAAGTTCTTCTACTTCACGCGAACGTTTTGCAAGTGTACGTTCTGCAAAAACCGACTGCACTGTACTCATTCCGTCCTAAGCATTAACTTTCTCGTCATAATCGTCTGCGGAAACAGTACCCATCGATGAAGCAGGAGGTATTGACGTCACTTGCTGGCTTCCTGTAGACGAACCCTTGCAGATCTCAGTATGGTCCTTCATTGTATCACCTTGCACAAAATGCATGTGGTCATTGCCGTAATGCTTCATCACGCGAAAAGGACTCTTCGAATAGGCCATTCTCACATGCCGACGATCATTTTGACCATAGGTGATAACTCGATCGCAGAATCGACAGTGTCGACAACCAGGTAGCGATGATGCAGGTCGCGGCTCCATGTTAGAAAAAATGCAGACACTTACATAATATGTTATTTAGATTTGTTTGTAGGCATATGTATAAATAAAAATATACATTAAAATTTATTTGATATTCCCATTGCTATAAATACACTATTATGTACAACATGAATTGAAAATAAAATTGTATTTCCATATTTATATACCTATGCATAATTATGAATAAAATAATTATGAAATAATTTTATATTTCCATGTTTATATGCCTGTATATAATTATGTATAAAATAAATTTAAAATGATTTTATATTTACATATTTATATACCTATACATAATTATATATAAAATAAATTGAAAATAACTATATATTTACATATTCATATACCTATACATAAGTATGTATAAAATAAATGGAAAATAACGTTATATTTACATATTTATATACCGATTTATGGCAGAAAGAGCAAATCAAGACATAACGTTTAACGTCACTTATTCAGTCTTCTTTTACCACTATAAGTATAGGAACAACTGTTTTAGATATCCTGGTTACGTTTGAAAAAATTTACAAGTTATAAAATCTAATGATGAACGCGTAATGAAATAACATTCGTGAGTTCCATTTTTGCTCGTGTAATATGGACTCGAATGCCGAAAAGCGGTTTTGTATCCCTCCAGCCGTGCCAAGGTAGGGGAAGGCCGCCGCTGCGCAGAAGGAAAACGAAGAAGGGTCTTTTGTTTCTTGTCCAACTATAGTTGGTATTACCAGCACCAGTCTTTTGTCTAGTCAGCACAGACAATATTTACAATTTTACAAACAAATAACTCACCCTGTTATGCAGTTCGAGAATCATGTTCCGCGTCTAGATAATACTGTCTGCCGTCAGTAGTTCTGTATGTGACACAATTTCTTATGAGAAAACATATTGCTATTGCTGCACTACACTTGCGAGTTGGATGTAATGAACATTAATCTGACACTTTCACTTACCATTTAACTTAATTGCATTGATAACTCACTGACCTCTATTAAATTTAAAACGCTTTCTTTATATTGCGCTGCACGTCACAACAGGTGGTCAGTTGATGGTAGTGGCGTCTGCCATTTCCTGGTGTCGCCTCCTCGCTGTGTAGCCAGCAGGTCGTGCTGTCGGGCAGCAGCGTTGCCAACCCTACTTATTTTTCGGTAGCTCTATCGAAACTGATCTCTGTCTACCTATATACCGAAATAATACAATTTCTACCGATTTTTTTCTTTTTATCTAATAGCAACAATAAGTTTTAAACAATTATTTAAGAAGCTGCCTAAAAAATCCTGTGCATTGTTGGACTGTTTCTACGAATAATGTAGCATGTAAACTACAATGCTAAGTTGGTACGAGAAGGCTGTCACAAGTATGCACCTTTTTAAGGCTTATTCCTCTTTGTATTATGACACTGCTTTATTTGCCTTTGGTATCTCAGCATCAGAATCCTGAGCGAACCGCACTTCGTAAATCGTTGATGTTGTTGTCTATGCCAGCACTTATAGAGGGTTCTTTGGAATAATCTATCCAATGATACTTGTTGACACACAAGTAAAGTGGAGGCATTATGATTTACTTCTGCAACTGTGGTACAGGAACATTCTTCACTCACGACTTCAGCATTATGTGTTCATGCACATAATTTTGTTTTTATAACTGCTCCTTTTATGTTAAATAAACATGAATGTTTACCTTAATTTTCACAAAATTGACTCAGTAAATATTTTTGTGTTTATTTTATTTACTATTTTTAGACTAGTACGGTGGCTACCGAAATCAACCGATTTTTTTTTTTTTTTTTTTTTTTTTTTTTTTTTTTTTTTTTTAAGCAATGTCTACCGATTTCATCAACTGGGTTGGCAACACTGTCGGGCAGTCTGATGCGCGTCTCCCAAATGCATCGTTCGTGCATCTCGTGCGTCAGGTTCAGGCTGATGTGACTAGGAGTTATGGCGATAACTTCATTTCGTAACTGAATTACAGTTTCATTTCATAAATGTATGGCTTACGTATCTCGCGTGCAAGCAAATAAAAAGGTCAAAAGTTTACTTTATACTATTGTGATCTACATGATTATGAGACTGACGGCACGTGACTTGTTAAGGTTGGCCAGGTGCTGTGTGGCGAAGGAACTGTTGGACGAAATGAGGAGATTAAGGATGCTGGGAAAGGAGTAGGTTACCTGACAGGGGCCAGTCATCGCCAGCTGATGATGACGTGATGGTACACTTTAAAAAAATCTGAATCAGTGATAATTCCACTGTTTCAATAAGTCAAACGTATCTGACTGATACAATTGTCACTTCAGTGAATTTAGCTGATGAACCAGTGAAAAATGCCATATTTCCTTCACTGATTTATTCAATGATATTTCCCACTGTTTTCTCATTGGTTTATTTTTTGACTGATGGACCAGTGAAACATCTGAGCAACTTGCTCCGTCTCTAGTTTTGACTGATGTATCAGTGAAACTGCGTGTAAAAATTGCCGTCGAACATAGTTTTAAAATGGCCGCTAAACAACATGTATCAAGTGAGGTAACAACGAATAAACGAATAAAACTAATTCTAAATACTTTCTAAAACGTGTTTTGTCTTTCAAAACGCCATTTTACGAGGTATTATAACCATTGAGTAAACATATACACTAGAGTGGCCATGGGATAGGAAAAAGTCTGACCAGTTTTATGTGTTAGTTCCGCTGTTGATCCAGAGGAGCGCTAGTGTTCTCGACGTCGTCATCCGCGCGGTGTTGCCAATCCCACAGCCAGTAAAAGTATGTTATAACCCCGGCCTCGGCTCACCCTTGTGTTCGTTCAAGGTCTGCCAGAGGCGAGCCTGTCACACGCGAGTTACCAGTATTCGTTGCAGCTGTGAATACCCAACTCATGATTTACTAGTGGCAACCATGGCATGTGTTTCGTTTCTGTAGTAGAATTATGTGTTTGAGGAAATATGCAGCGATATCAACTACTTTTTCGGTTTTATTTACCTCTGCGAAAATGAATTATCATAAATTAATAATGGTCATTGTTTTTAATTATAATCTATTATTTTACTATAGTTTAGATGTTAATGATAAAATACGAGTACTGTTAGCACTTACTATTACAAACGTAATTTTGATCACGAATGACGTCATACATCATAGTAAACTTTTCATTTTGTTCTTATGTGAAAGGAAATGGACAGGAAATAATTGTTCAGTAAAGGAGAAATATATGTTAGACGCACGTCGGTCTACAATTGAACACAATGTTTACAGTTTGGGGTTGCGATCTACTACATAGGTGACTGTTCGTACAAATTACGATTATGTTCAATATGTCGATTCGAGTGTCATTAAGGCTGTGTCCGAATCTAGGAATGCACTTATGTATATAAGCATACTCCACTCGGCTCGATATGTGATACATTCCGGTAGACATACTTATTTGCATCCATTACAGCAATTAGTTATCTGATAAGATTCTGAACAAGCATTTTGATGGCAAAAACTTACTCAATATGTGCTGGAACGTAGGCGCATAGCTTTAGAATTATCAATTCATTTAGAGCTGTAGCTGGAAAGCACATGACAATGAAAGTGTTCCTATTAACCAATCATATACTTTTTACAAGAAAGGAATCGATATATATTGGAGTCGGTAAATGAAGTTATCGATAATGTATCATTAAAACTGGTACCAACTAGAGGTAAATGTCCTTTTAACACTAATATTGGTATTAATAAAAATTAAATGTCGGATCTTGATATAATGTTTTCACTCATTCATGCCTTGTCTTGTAAAAACATTGGCAGTGTTCTCACTGCTCTGTATTGTTATGTTTATCCCTGCTCTTCTAGATAATTAAAGGTTAGAGAGTATACATTGTTAAGAACGTTGCTCAGTGGCTTTTTTCAAAAGGTAATGCCTCCATTCCACTCTTCATAAAAATAAATATTACGATTAACAGTTATGAACTGCATATAAATCGATTTTCAAAATAGAAGCTTATGGGCTGTAAGGGCTCAAGACGTACACACATTCGTTTCCCCGTGTATGTGCATGTCATTTTCCGAAACATGTAAAACATTTACGTACTTAGACGAATGCGAACGCTGTATGAGCGTGCATCTCATTAAGCAGAAAACCTTTTGCACACTGCGGGAAAATTATATTAATGATAACGTTTAAGGCTCAACTCTAACCTATGTTTGTTTTAAAGCGACAATACAACTTTCGTCTCTGTCAGATCCACATTTACAATAATGATGTGCATAAGTGGATATTGTCTGAAAAGTTGGCAGCTGTGTGTCTTTATATTTACACGAGTGTAACACAGCACACCATTGTACATTATACACCGAAACCTCGGACACATAACAATGCGAAAAACGTTGGCACTGTAGTGTTTATCAGTAATGTTAACACTAACGAACGCATGAGAACTAGAAATAACAAAGAGAGTCGCAATATTCTACTTCAGACTACGTACAGTACAAAATATATAACTATTTCTGTACTAAACATAGGTTGAATGCAACGACTCGTTGCCGTGTCCGTAACGACAAATTATTGATTTTGAAATTTTTTCATTTCATAGGTTTCAATTCCGACGTCGTCGACAGTCACTTGTTTAGCACTCGTGGCAACACCTTGTTGCAGTAACAGTGAAAATAAGTTATATATAAATTAAATGCTTAAAATTGACGTAATATTTCTACGATCATTACTGGAATGCTGCGAATATTTTAATAAATAAGACAATAATATAATATCCAATAACAACTTAAAATAAAACATGTGTTGCGAAATATATAAACAAAGCACAACACTTACTTGCTTTTTAAAACATGTCTAGTGTATTTTATGAACAGGTACTTGTTAAAAAAAAAAAACTTTTTAAATACGCATTCTGCATGTGTTTTGAATGACAAACCCAACATGGCGCTGATTCTGTCATTTCGTATTTTTGCTAACATCCGCATGTCTTTGAAAACACCTCCCGCACACTAGATTGCAGTCATACATGGCGCTGATTCTGTCATTTTGTATTTTTGCTAACATCCGCATGTCTTTGAAAACACCTCCCGCACACTAGATTGCAGTCATACTCTTCATCCCAATCATTTTCATGCTATTTGTGTGAATTCGTTTTTGGATGTTTTAAAGGGATCATTGGGAGGAATTCAGCCTGCAACCAGCACAGGTGGAGCTCTTGGTCCACTTCTTACAGCAACTGGAACGCTGTCGTTAAGTGTTAGCATACCCATAATACCAATGTTGTAATACCTATACCTCTCTCTCTCTCTCCTTTCATGCCCCCCAATAAGTGAACAAATTATCCATTTTTCTGTGCTTAGAAGGGTCTGCTCTGTAACGGCCATTACAAATAAGCAGCAAAGTATGGCACGACAAAAAAATTAAAACCATTGCCAAACAAAAAAAAAAAACAGCTACACAAACACGATCTGTGTATCTCATGTATGAACACCACATAATATCTCCGTATTGCAAGGAAAGGTAAAGTTGCGGCCTAGACAGTTTAAATTTATACGATTTCCACAACATGCGACCAACAATCTGTAGTATTTGTGCACTTTGTTGACGTGGTAGTGGGAATATATGGGACACATACCACAGCTTCGCAAATAAGAATACATTTATTAAAGTAACCCTCTGTATAATATTTGTACGACGATAATTCATTTCTATTTGACGAGCATGAAGCTTATTTATTGTCTTGTTCCAATTATAATGCAACATATGAGTGACGTCTGCATGGAAGTACATGTCCAATATTTTCACAGTTTGGGCCCTCCGAAAAGGAAAAAGTCGTCAAATGGCTCGCTGGTCGCGCTGAGCTCCAGTACGGCAGTTATGTTAGCATTCGCTAGCAGATTAAAGACACTGCGAAAAAGGTCTAGGCATTCTGCGGTCTCTTTAATTTCTTGCTCTGAACGAACGACACATGTGATCTCGTCAGCATAGGCATTTAATTTAAAGGACAGGTTCGCTACAGGGAATCCTGCAAGTGGGCGCTGAGCATTATGCAGTGAGGCTCAATGGCGATAGTAAATAAAACCATGGATAGCGGGCATCCTTGTCGAACTGAACTCTCGATCTTAATAGGTAGGGTAAGAAATCCGTTAACCAACAGTCGTGACTAAATTCCAGTACACATCATCCGCACCCACTGTACTGCATTGGCTGGAAAATCGAAGAGGTGCATAACATGAAGTAAAAATTTATGATCGACTCCAACGAATGCCTTATCGATATCAATACTCAAGAAGGCCATTTTACTGTGTTGTATTAACGAAAGTAATTGAGTGTCCCTTAGGACAAGCACGCCTTGTAAAATGGAACGTCCTGGAACATTACATGTCTGGCCGGGACCGATAGTATCTGACAATCCTTTGGTTAATTGGGTCGCACAAAACCGAGCAATTACTTTACAATCGGCACATAAAAGTGTAATTGGCCTATAATCAGGAGGTTTAAGTGGACGGGATATTTTGGGTATAAGAACAATCATCCCTTCTTTATGAGGCTTGCATAACTCCCCTCTTTCAAGCACATCGCGAAAAACTTCGCAGAAGTCGGCACCTATACTATCCCAATAAGTTTTGTAAAATTCGTATGGAATACCGTCAATACCCGGAGATTTTTTTTATGGCAATTGCTGTATTATTGTATTAACTTCCCCATCTAAACATGGCGCCTCCATACCCGTCTTGCTGTCACAGCTAACTCTGTTTTCACAATCCTGTATAACCGATGGAAGCAGAACATCGTTCGTGTCTTGTTTCGAATATAAAATTGCAAAGTAACTGCAAAGCGTTTGCACTATTTCCGGCCGGTCCCGAATAATAGCGCCATCATTGTCAGTAAGCTGTTTGATAACATTGCGTCGTATTTGCTGTTGTTCCTTAATGAGACTAAACATGCTAAATTTCTCTTCTGCGAATAAACCTTTATCATGTATCATAATATGACGATTTTTTAACTGTTCACTCAATAAATGCATAAGCTTCTGTTTCGTGTCTCTAATACGTGGAGTTACGTGTGCACCATTGTTTGCCTGCAGGTGAAGTTCGTGTAGCATACGTTCGTAGAATGCACGTGTTCCCCTACGCTCTTCTGCCAGTCGGTACGCATGCCTTTTAAAGAGCCTCATGACGTTCGGTTTTACACACACATCGCCACAGAAGGGAACTGGTATTTCTTGCTATGCCAACGTACCCAATTAGATAAGAAGTCCTCTTTTACTTCTGAGCTGTCTAATAAAGACGCATTTAGACGCCATATCCCTCTGTCAAACCGTGTTACATTCACAAACTTTTCATGCGTAAATATCACTGCAGAGTGATCGCTGAAAGCTACCGGAAGAACGTCATATCGATGCACCTTATGTATATACTGTTTTTTTTTCCACGTAGAATCGGTCAATCCTAGACCGACTCTGTGAAGTCACGTAGGTGTAATATATTCCTTGGAAGTTAGATGCAACATCACACAAGCCTAAGCGAGTGATTAAAGTAGATAGGGCAGCGTTATTAGGATAAATGCCACCCTGATGATCATGGGGGTGAACTATGCAGTTGAAATCTCCACCGAGTATGAACTGATCACAGGGTGGATGGAAAAACGGAATCAAATCCACGGAGAAAAACTGATTTCTTTCATATCTCGCTTGGGAGTCGGAGGGAGCATAAACATTGACTAGCGACACATCGTTTATTCGTCCTGACATCACTCGGCCTGACGGGTGGTAGCGCAGGTCTTCAAGTTCCAGCCCCGCACGTGTAATAATCGCTGTCCCCCGGCCCCGATCACCAATTTTTGTATACACATTGAAGGTATGAAACCTTATAAAATATTGAATCGCTCCTTCTTGCAAGAATGGTATGTCAACTGCCTGTGTTCGAATCAGTGTCTTTAGCGCCGCCAATCGCGCACTGGCCGAAACTGCACAAATATGTAAAGTTAAAATTTTCAATAACTCTATCATGTGTACCTAAAAATGTAGTGATAGTATCGGAGAGAAGTAAAGGAAAGGTGGACAAAAAAGAAAAATGGACAAAAAAATGGGGGCAGGTAATAGGACATACAGGTGGGTAATAGGACATACACATGTGCCGGTTGCATTGTTAGTTAGTTGGGTTATTAGGACGTTCTTGGCTAGAGGCACACATTTTGTTTATAAAGAACTTTGCTAGTTCCAAAGATTCCTGCCTGTCCTGTAGCTGGGATTGTTCACTATGCGATAACACCTTCGCTTTGCGAACAGGACTTACTCTTGTGACCCGGGCGTCGCGTTCGTAAGGTAGCTTTTCTCTTACGGACATATTTTCGTCCGCAGTTGATCCTGTAGTGTGGTTGCATTGTTTACGCTCTCCACGTCCATGCTGTCCGCCCACGAAGCAGGCGACAATGGAATGTGTGGCGGCGAGACGTCCTATGTGTGTAGTTGTGGTAGCCCTGCGAGAGCAGTAACAGTATTTTGAGCCGCCTCCACGTGTATCTGGCGCGGCGTGGTCACTAAGGTGTTGAGGTTGACCGCATGGTCTGAAGGAGAGTCACCAACAGGTGTTTGTACTGGACCTTGCTGCTCGCGTCTGCGAAGTGGAGGGTAATCCGCTGGCGGAGAGTGCTGGGCAGGGGTGGACAGTGTAGGCGCGTCAGCTGCCCTATTCATCCCCCAGCGGCGTATTGCACATGCGTCCTTTTCTTTCAAACTAGGACACGCAATTCGTTCATGAGTAGGAGACTGGCAGTAACTGCACGTTCGTGGTTGTCCGGGATAAATCATTACAGCCGGAAAGCCGTCAACTGAAACGTAAGATGGAATGTCCTTTTTTAATTTCCATCTTTGCCAAGCGTACTCCCATTTTTACTTGGAATTTGTATTTACGATTCCATACTTCATCTTGTAACGTAACAAGTCGACCATACTTCACTAACTTCGTTTGAATTTTTAGGTTGTCTATTTCTATAGGTAAATTTAGAATTCTTACCAGTTTTAAGTTATCGAAGGCTTGTTCGATGGTGACGTTGATCCTTTCCTGGTCCGCGGTGACTAAAGTTGACTGACCGTTGGTGCGACGCAGTATCGCTTCACAAGGTCCGGAGGAAACAAGTTTTAAAAACAAGTAGTTCTGGTTTCCATCCAGTTGAATAGCTTCAATTTGATCTTCTGTTACATTTAAAACCGTATCAAACCATTCATGTATTTCCATGGCCGAAGGTCGTTTGGCAAACACGATACGCAAGGTATTCACGCGCACATTAGACATATTGGGCAAACCTAGACGTGACTGACAGTAATATAGAACTATTACTACTCGCGTCGGAACAGAACCCCGTTTAAGAGCGCGGAGCGACAGAACTCCGCACACCGGACGCGATGTTAACTCCGCCGCTGCTCGGCCACGACACAAACCATTTACGGTGCACACGTGTGATAAGATATTGTATAGAATATAAATCCACAGTTCTCGTGTATTTTATAAAGTAGTGTTTATTCTTTTATTGTGACCGTATGAGTAATATTCAATGTTTCCCGTTACTTATGCGTACATTACGTTTCATTTAGTTCGTTCATATGTTTTACAGAACTTGTAATCTTTTTCTAAACGGATATATACGACGTGAGAAAGGAACTTGGGTGTCCGCCGTCTTGTCTGTCCCAGAGTGGGGGTATAACAATCAGAACACTTTATACTGCTGTGGCGTTGGGATTTTTTTCTTCTGGCGAGCCCCCAAATCCCGCTACGCCAACGTGAGAACCTTCACAGTTCTGTGTGCCCATGCATGCTAGTTAGTAGCATGCATGTTAGTAGATAAGATGGCTGGAGAATGGGATGTGTCTCAAGGGCAGGGTGTCCTTAGGTCAGGGTTTATTAATAAAATTGGGCGAATGCATCGCGACTGAGTAGGGTTGTCTGGTGCCATGGCCGCAATTGTAGCCATGGACACACCCCGAAAGAAGAAGGGTCTAGTAAGGGGCTTAGAAAACCAGGCAAAGCGGAGAGGGCCCGGAGAAAACTATGCGACAGTCGCGGAGGATAAAAATAATTCCTTTTCTTGGATTAGGGCTGGAGATAGTAGGGCTATTGTTAGTTCGCTAAGATAGACTTCGTGATTTTAATGAGGGTGATATGAAATGTGTCGAGCCTCTGCTGGAATGTATCCAGGGTCGTACCGCAGTAGCACAGCTCTGGAGACGGGGGACAGAACTACGCCACCCGCCCGCAGATGCGTCATCTCTCTGGAAGCAGAAAAATGTGTTAGTTTCCAGGCATAAAAATATGAGTAATTAGGAAGGGGAAGGGGGTGCTGGTGCAATGTAATGAAATGGCATTAACTACAGTGAAAGTTCGCTTGCAGCTGGTGTGGTGTTGTGTGTAGTGTTGGCAGTGTTGTGCGTGACCAGTGTAGAGTCAACGAATTAGGTAATTAGTAATGAAGTGTATAAATAAAATAATCGCCAGCCTGGAGGACGCCATATTGGGTATCAGGAAGGTGTATAGGGCCAACGGACAGGCCTACACCAAGCCGAAACTCCAGATTGGATCCCGCGATGCCACTCGGGTGCGCACGTAGTGTAGCATGGAAAACTAATTTGCAATGTAAAGCACAGGGCCATCTCCGAGCCAGATGCTGTACAGAGCCTGATTTGCCTTATTATGTGTTCACATATTGCTTCGCATCATTGTATGTGTTTGTGGGAATTATCACGCGACTTACTGGGGTAATTTAGGGAGGTTATAACGGCCTGTGAGCCAAAATGCTTTTTGGCCACTTATATTTTTGTGTTTCCTCGGGGTCACAATCCCCGAGGCTGGATATTTTTGGCGTTTGGACTGGGGGGGGGGGGCAGAGATTGAGTATGAGTGAGAGAGAGGGTAGATGTCAACGTGCAACGCCGCCGACATTCCTCACGCACACGACACGAAAATGGACTAGCGCGACGTGGTGTTCATCCCTCGAACTACAGCTGGAGTGGTCAGAAAATTTAACCTGGCAAAGTCCACTCTAGGTATATCTTTATTCAATGATATAACCACACAGCCTTTCATTCCGTTTTTACGTATTTCGTTTCGATTCCATGTAATCGTCACAGCGCTCTGTTCGAAGGTTTAAACTGCATTTAATGCGGTGCAGAGAGTGCTCTCCCATATACTATCCGTTTTAACTATCCTAACGGCACCAATAAAACCAAACACGAAAAGTACGAGCATACAACTTCAAAATACCCAATTTTGCCGCTGACTATAAGATATATATATATATATATATATATATATATATATATATATATATATTCCTACGGACATATCAATTTGGCGTGATGTCTCAGGTGGAAAGGCACCGGCATAGAGTCTTGAGAGGGGCGAGTTCAATCCCGGCTACCTGCAAAATTTGTTTTACTTTTTTACATTACGATAAATTGCACAATATAAATAGTAAATTATCGTAAATATGTTTATTTCACGTAATTATTTGCCTACATTCAATAAAATCAACATTTAATTCACCACTGCAGTCGGCCGTCACTTATTCAATCAGTGAAATTTTCTCACGTCACTAATTCAGTCAGTGAAATTTTTCACTGAAACAATAAGTGATTTTCCACTGATTCTAAGTGGAGCCATTTTCACTTATTAGAGTAATTGAATTTCACTGCGAATCAGTGGTTTCCCACTGATTATAACTTAGAGTGTAGAGCTCAGGTTGCAGTGGTTCATCCCAGATTCGTAAGGCCCATCATCCGAACGTTTATAGGCCGTTCACGATAAAGTGAGCACTTTTGAAGCCCTAGTTACATTTTCTTTCTACCAACTTATATACTTCCACCACTTGTGAGTGCCATGTGAGTAATAAACAAAGTCTATACATTCACCATACCCAAAACCAAAAGTCCGAGGCCACAATGAAATGTATTTATTGGTTATTATGTCTAATGAAACAGCTTCATAAAGTGCTCACTTTACCGTGAATGGCCTCTACTTACCCCCAAAGTGGTATTTGAGACTGACTAGCTCCCTAAGACGTACTTTGCTATCTTTCAGGCCTATTGCAGGATGATCTGCACACCTTAAATACTGCAATAAAAATGATGTCACAACTTACACCTTACTAATAACCATAATTAAGGGAAATGAAATGGTGGGTTACTATGGTCCAGTTCCCGTAAAAGCACAAGGCGACACTGAAAAAAAAAAAACAGATTTCACTTTCATCTGTATTTCCTGCATTAATTAATTATATCGCACACGCACTAAATAGCGAGGTAAGAGAGCCATGGTCCTACGATACACATTACCAGAAAGTAGTGACCAGCAAAATGGCGACCGAATTCTCGTAAACTCGGCTGCTTATTATTTTGAAGTTAGTTAGCCAGTTCCAGCCAGGTAAATGTACAATGACTCCCGAACGGAATTAATTTTTTAGTTTACTTATCCGAGATCGATCAGTGAGTTTCTGTGTATCACGAACTGTAGCTGAGAGAATTCTTCGTTTATTATCGCAATGTGCAATGTTCTAGCAGGATCTGAGTGCTGCATTTTACACATTCGTTCATGTGATTGACCTTCGAGCTTAAACCTTTCTGCAACTCGTATTTCATGTGCTATAATTTCAGGAGTTTGTAAAATTGTAATACTATGTAAAATTTGCGAAATATTGCGCAGTAATTTACTTAAAACCGATGTCAGAACTATGAATAAATACATGTGCGTTTAGGACGTGATGATTAAATATGTCCCGCTCAGTCATAAAAGACAGCAATTAAAACGAAACGATTCTCACTGCAACTCCATAACTCCAGCAGTAATGTTTTCTGCAGAAAATGTGCAAGTATTTTTTTGTATTTATCCGTCTGGAATCACCTTTGAAGCAGTGAATTGCTTTCTTGATCTTGTACAGTTAACGAGTTCGATACGTTTTAAAATTTTAAATAAGCACGTTACTTATCTCGTGTGCAGTGGTGTGTCACCTTCTCTCAGGCGTTCCATCTGCTCTTTAACGGCTGCTGCAGACTTAAAATTACCGTTAGTTGATTCTGCACTTTAACTCACTTTTCTTATCCTAGCAGTCTGCAACATAATGTGTTATATATAACATTAGAGTCACGTCAGTTACTTAATTAAAAATAGCTCGTAACCTTATTTGTACTTAATATTTAGACGAATTCTGTGTTCGAAATTTAGGGTGTTCTAACCATTTAACTTTACATATTATCATCGAAAGGGACTGACGAATTGACACTATACAAACATAATCTGAAACCGAGCGTAAGATGGCAAACAAAATTTCATTTGGTCTGTTGTTGAAAGCATGAATATTTCGCTATTAGTTTCGTCGGCGCATAGAAAATACAAAGTATTTATTCATTTCCAGACTTAATAAAAAATGTAATTACTGTTTATATATGTACTATACCTTTGCCGCTCATAAATTCCAGAGCTGATATACGTGTTTTAATTTAACTTTAGTTTATTATTTTTCTATTGTTTAATAAAAGTAAAAAAATAAAAAAATAAATGAAAGACTGTGACTTAATTTTATTCTTGATTCATATATTCCCGACAAGAAAGAATCAAATTTACGAACGGAATGAAATGAAGAACAGTGCATGGGAGTTATCGAAACTTAATAAAACCAAGCGTACAGAAAGGCAGAGTATTTAAGCTGACTGTTTTATTAAAAAAAAAAATGGGTGTTCATAGTGACCTATGTTGAGATCGTGTACTGTTGCACTGTCTCCGAACTTGTTCCCATCGGAATCACATATTGTTCAAGTAAACTAACTGTGTTGATCTCTTATTGACTGCTGTGGAGTAAATATACAGTATGATTAAGATAGCTGAATTTAGCGGTATTTTTTGCATTCATTGAAATAAATAAAAAATCGAAGTCAAAAAGCAATATTTGTTACACCGTTAGAACAAGAGTAAAATACGCTGTATTAACATTAAAAATACTCAATCTTAGTAAGTGTTGGAAGCGATCGTAAATAATTACAGAAGTGTGTTTTAGATGTTAGGATTTTCTTTGTTTGCTCTCAGTTACAGAGGCGTAACCACTGATACCAACTTTTGTTCGCAAATGTGATCGAACATGGCTGCCAAAAGAATTTACGAGAAACGTGTTAAAGGCAATTCGTGTGACCGCTGCATGTGACGTTTCGAGTCTGAATCCCGGTGAGGCATGGCTGCCCTTACAGTTTTCGTTAAACAAAAAAAAAAAAGAAGACTTTTCACGATAAAATGAGCACTTTTGAAACCAACCTTAGAAAAAAGTCTCTGCTCCAACCTTCATATATTTTAACGGGCGCACTGAGTGACGTGCACCCAGTAAAGTTGGTAACGATGGACGGAAAGTAGTCCCATGTCTTAACGTCGAGTAAAAAGTGTTAATCAACCATTTATGAAAACTTAAATTATTTATTTCGCTTTCTGTTTTTTTTTTTATGTGCCGAAGTATAAAAACTCGAAAATTTGTAAAATACTTTCTTATCTAATTATTTGACAGTTTCTCCTGATCGACGCATGAATTAAGTGATGAGGCCCACGGCAAGGTTAATTTTTCATAAGGCGGAAAAATACACAACGTGCACACGAGATGATCTTAAGCAGGGCTTTCAAAAGTGCTAATTTTACCGTGAACAGCCTACAGTTCGCAAGCAGCCTCCCGATTGGCCTTCCGACGTCTAGTGTGCGTGAGACGTAAATTATCGGCAAATACGTAATCTGAAGTCGACAGGTTTTTCGGAAGCCGACGCAGGAAGGACTAGGCAAACGCAATCCTAGACCGTGGCCACGCGAGCCTTCTAAACACGCTCATGCTAATAGGTACGTCGGTAGCCACGTTCAATCACTTGTACTAACATAACATGTTTGCGTGGTTACTCTTCTGAAACAGAATATAAACAAGCGGACTTCCTAACCTCAAAACCATGAAACGTTAAAGGTCCCGCCCATAAGCACAGAGCATTTGGGGAGAAAAGGAAGGGTAGGGGCAGGGCAAGGGGGCGATGGCCTCTCCACTTTTCAGCCAGTAGGGACTTCCCCCCCCCCCCCTTCCCAACCCGGTTTATAAACAGAGGTTGGTCACTACTTCAGATTGTAATAAGTATTTATAACTTACTGTAGAATGCTTGGCTCGTTCTTTTAAAAATATATATTTGCATATGTCTTTACTCTAACAAAATTATCAATACCTCAGTAGAAATTACGTTTTGTAAATATTCAAGATCAAGTGGCCACATGAAACACGAGTTACTTACGTGCGTAACAGCATACACAAACGTACAATGCACAGTATAACAGGTAGAAAAGAGGGAATGTGGAGAGAGATAAAGTCCGTATGTGACAATAATATTTCCCGTACAAGCTCGGGTGGAATCGTGCATGAGACCTGCTACCCGAGCCAGCATGCAAGCAGTTATAGTCCATTCACGGTTTCTTCAGGCTTTTTGAATCAAAACTTTGAAAAATCTCCCCATTTATGACGTGTTTGGTAATTTCCTAATATGCCATGTATCACAAGCGTTTTATACTTGTGTTCATAAAAGTTACTTTTTTTTTCCTGTTAAATCGAAATGTTATTAAAATCTTATCCATAAATTATAATGCTTCATTGATAAATAATTTGATTAAAAAACAGGGAGAAAATAGGTATGTTGGTAACGTCTAGTGAGAAACAGTTCTTATACAAAATATCATTACAACTGAGTGCGCACGAATGTGGTGCGTTGTCCCTCTGGTGTGATTCTACAGACTTGTTAAGCTTAGCTTGCATGAGGCGGAGGAATATCCTGGAAGTAGAACATTAGCAGGGCTTCATAAAAGGCTGAAGTAACCGTGAATGGATTATATAGAGGGTTCTTTGGAATAACCTATCCAATGATACTTGTTGCCGCGCAAGTAAAGACGAGTGTATTTTTTATTATTTACTTCTGCAACTGTGACTCGGGAACTATCTTCACTCAAGACTTCAGCGTTATATGTTTATGCACTCCGTTTTGTTGTTATAACTGCTACTTTTATGTGAAATAAATACGAATTTACATTTCCTTTTTTTTATTTTTTTTATACAAAATAAAATAAACAAAATAACTACCAACCTATCTGATTGGCTAAAGTTTCAACTTTGTAGGAAACATTACGACGAACATTGCACTCGGCTAAAGAACCATCCATACACGCGGCCATCCATGCATGCTTGCCTGGAATCGTCCAAGAAATCTCCCATCGTGACATACACGCTTAGTATATAAATGAACATGGATACTATCACAGAAATTTTGAGAAGAAGTCGGCACCTATGCGTCCCGTATTTATTTATAGTTGTTTCCGACATAAATTAACTTTGACTAGTTTTATTTTAATGCAGCTAACCTTCAACGCAATAGTAAAGGCTGTTCACGATAAAGTGAGCATTTTCGAAATCAACCTTTGAAAAAGTCACTGCCCCTACCCGCATATATTTTAACGGGCGCAATGAGTGGCATGTGCCCAGTAAGGTTGGTAACGAAGGAGGGAAAAGTAGTTCCATATATTCACGTCGAATAAAAAGTATTAGGTAACCATTTGTGATAACTTAATTTTACCTTTCTCGCTGTCTGTTTTATTCAATGCATCGAAGTGTAAAAATGGGCAAATTTGTACAATATTTTCTTTTACAATAATTTCACAGTTTCACTTGACCGGCGCATGAATAAGTGATGAGACTCAAAGTAATGTTAATTTGACACGGGGCGGAAGAACACGCAGCGCGCATACAAGTAGATGCAGGGCTTTCAAAAGTGCTCATTTTACCGTGAACAACCTGTATGACGAATACCACTATTTGCTCTGGTACTTAGTTCACTTCAAAGAATACAGAGAATCGCGCCGATTTCGACAGCCAGTTTATCTCGAACAACAATCGATTCCGATCGGAAGATGTACGGAGCTAATGTAACTGCACGGGAAGTTGAACGTTTCGACTTGAAGTAGTTTCGTGTTCCGTGCGACCGTGGCCCTGTAGTCTATTCGAGGTTTTTTCACACTTTTTGAATCTAACCTTTGAAAAATCACCCCATGTATGATGTGTTTAGTTATCTCCTAAATATGGCATGTTTCAGAAGCGTTTTATACCTGTGTTAACATTAAAGTATCATATTTTTCGTTCAATTGAAATTTGACTTATATTTTATCTGTTAGTCGTAATATTTAATTTATAGCTTACATGACTAAAAACAGTGAGAAGACAGGTGTGTTGATAATTCCTAGTAAGAAATAGTTCTTATGCGAGATATTATTACTCTTGAGTGTATAAGAATTCTGTGCGTTGGCACTCTGGTGTAATTTTCTAAGCTTTATCTGTATGAGGCACACGAAAATGGGGGAAGTAGAACTTTAGCAGTGCGTCAGAAAAGTTTGATGTAACCGAGAATGGAGTATAGATAACCGTTTTTACCAACTTCTGCGGGAAAATGTTTCATCAGATTGATATATTATTTTGCATAATGCCTTGCTCTGCGATGATATTTTAAAATTTACTAAGCAGAAACACATCACTCTCGTAAAATTATTTGTTCGAAAAGTTAGCTGGTCAACCATAAACTTGTGGAATACGATTAAGGTATATATGTAGATTTCATTACTATGCATTCTCCGTCGTCCATAACCCAGTAATTAAAAACAATTTAAAAAAAATTACCGTTTAGTTATAGTGTTAGAGTTAGAAATTTTTATAAAGTACATAAATCCACGTTTCGTTATTGCACTTTAAATTGATTTTTCTTTCTTTTTCCAGTCAGCTGAATTAATATGCTGTAAATTGAAAGCATACTGTTACGGTTGCTTGACTGAGATCAGCAGAAATAAAACCAGTGGTTCTTTCTAGAACAAATTCAATATACAGGAAGATCAATACGCAACAACATCAAACGCAGGGATCTGCTAAGAGAGGAAGAATATGTGGGTAAGCCTATTGATAACGCGGTACCAATGCGCCAAAATATCAACACCTCGAGGCCGCTAACAGATAGGAAATGAGGACGACAGGTTGCCAGAGCGCTTGATTGCTCGGTGGGGGAGGGGATGACGAGGGGGAAAGCATGGGGAAGGGGAGGGGGAACGACGAGAAGTCACGTGATTCTGCGGTCCGGTGGTGAGTGTCCACCGTTTAGGATGTGATAGCAAGCCAGACTTCTCCCTTCCATGGCATAGGCTATTCACGGTAAAGTGAGCACTTTTGAAAGCTCTCTCATTTGGAATAATAATCAATAAATATATTTTATTTTAGCCTTAGACGTTTACTTCTGAGTGCGGCGAAATATACATAATGTATTTATTATTTGCATAAGAATATTTATTTCGAAAGGTTATTAAAGGATAAAATATGGCTGAAAGGAAAAAGTAACTTTACCGTGAACAGACTATAGTGAGTTATACAGACGTAATCGTAGCCATTTACTAAACACACTGTTAGACGAAAACCCTTGGTAACGGCTGTTTACAGTTAAGAGAGCACTTTTGAATTCAACCTTTGGAAAAAAAATCACTGCGCTTAGTTACATATATGCTACAGTACAGTGTCAATAAGTACACTGTTGTCCGTCCAACTCCCACGCTAAGTTGGCAGCGAATTAATACAAATAGTTATTTCGTGTTGAAGTCGTAATGTAAGTGTAATGTTTAAGTCGAGGGCCGCTGAAAGTTAGTTTGTATTGTTTTATGCATACACAGCAGAATATATATTTGCATAATAGTAACACACATATACGCCGTAATTTCAAAATGGCAGGTATATGAGACGAAAAATTCCAATCATTCGAATACTTAAATTCTTATCTTGTGTACTGAGAATGGCGCCAGCTTTGAGAATTCGCTGTCTATAAAGAGAATTAGTGTACGTGCGGAAGATTTTCATATTGCAAATTATTTAAGGTTTTAAGAAACTTTCAGACCCGGCAGACATCTGATTTCCTGGAAGGCTGCGATGCAGAGGAGCGATCATGTCGACCTCGACAATATGAAAGTTCATCGAGAGTAGCCGGTGTCGAAGGACGACTAGACCTGCGAAGTTCCTGGGAATGCGTTCCTTTCAATTCCTGTAACGTTGTCGTTGACTTCTAATACTCCACACCGGGAAATAAGTACTATAAGAGCATGGAGACCTCGATTTCAAAAGCCGAACAGACCGTGCATTTCAGCACGGAGGCAAGTTTCGATTGCAGTTTTGTTTCCAACCGGCCACGCTCACGTAGAGCTGCATACTCATTACAAGTCATATCTTCTCAACGTTCGCCCGTAGCTACCGACACTTACGTCAACTAAGAAGGGTTACTGGCCGAACGAGGTCACTAACTGGTAAACTGCAGCTACTTGCTGTTCGCAGTGGACGACCAGCACATCGTTTAGGTTGCGCGTATAAGAACGGGGAAAGTTTTAAATTTGAACGAGGCATGATTACAGTGAGTTCCGATCCATTTTGCGTACCGTCTTGTTCCTCGTAAATCGGACTAATGCCGGGGAGCTGCCGCCGGTTCTGTCTCCTCGTACTTCCTGATCGCTGCCATCGAGAACCAATATAAAAAAAAACACTCTTTATAGCGTGCACCACAACAACTTGTTGGTGCGGAAAACCTAGTCAGAAATAGTATAGGGAGGAATCAGCTGCGACAGCAAATATGGATATGACGTACAAGATGAGTATTGGGAACAAGCCCATTTTTTTTTTCCATAAAAAGACTATAGAAATTATACTTGAATTACTCAATGTTACTGCCGTTTCAAACGCAACGTTTTAAGCACTGTGGCATACTAGTTCTTTTTATTTAGTGAACACTAGAATGAAGCACTACTTTAAATAGTTTACACATTACAGTCAGTTGATAAACCTACAGATTTTAAGTAATATCTCTTTCTTAATGTTAATAAAATTTGTTTATAGCATTTTTACCAATGTTTTCTAGTGAGGGTTGTTTATTATGTTTTTTTTTTTTCAACCAGACGTGTTCCGCTCCACAGTATTGCCATTTATTAGACACTATTATTTTAACTAAATTAGCTGCCACAAAGTCACGTTACATGAACAAGTGCTAGTAAGAGATTCTCTTTCTAGCAAGTGAAAGAATCCAAGCAGTCCTGAAAGCATTCTGGCACATTTTCATTAAAATCTAATGACTGAAGTCGTGATTCCCAGCACGTGAGATTAAATATGTTTAACATGGCGAATAAATAATAAAGTAGAGGTAAATTTGTCGTGCACAATTAACCAATTTACGATTCCTCAAAGGAACCGTAAAATAGATACGAAAGAAAAATTTACATCGAATTTAAATGTGATGCATTCAAAATTACTTATGCAAATTGAAAATGTAATGAAATAAAAGATGAAGCTCTGTTCAGTGAGGCATTGGCCATATCAGAAAAATTAGTTTGAAATATTGTTGAAAGGACGGTAAGTATTTATGCCAGAAGCAGTAATCTTTCTAACGATTTGCCTGAGTCGTATTCTTGTCTTCACACTTCCGAACAGCCCTTGAACTCTCAAGAGAGCAAGAGGGTATCGATATAACGAATGAGCCTACTTTCCTCTACATGGATGCAAATAATTTCGATGAAATTTTTAAAAGTTAGATAATAGTTGCGTCCTGCCATCTCGTTGATAGCGATAACAGAGATGCAACCTGAAACAAACACAATACCATTGAGACAATTACAAATACATATAGGCTGTTCACGGTTAAATGAGCACTTTTGAAAGCCCTGCTAAAGATCTACTTGCATGCACGTTGTGTATTCTTCCGCCATATGCAAAATTAACATTGCCATGGGAATCATCACTATATTAATCCGCCGGCCAAGTGAAACTGTGAAATTACTATGAAAGTAAATATTTTATAAATCTGCTTATTTTTTACATTTCGATGTATTAAAAAAAACATAACGCGAAAGAAATAATTTATGCTATCACAAATGGTTACCTAACACTTTTTATACGACGTTAATATATGGAACTACTTTCCATCCATCGCTACCAACGTTGCTGGGCGAATGACACTCGGTGAGCTCATTAGAATATATGCAGGCAGAGGAAGTGACTTTTTTCACTTTGTCGTGAACAGCCTTTACGTCCTTTACCAGGGGACTCGAACACAGGACGTCTCGTAACGTAAGCTATAGCGTGTAGCCTACTGCATTACAGAGGTTGGGTTCGGAGCAGCAGCTTCTGTAGTAATCAATCTAAAGTTTTGGTTGACTGGGTATAGTTACTTCAAATATAGACAGGGACATCATTTTTAAAACAAGTGTGTGAATCACTTAAATGATGCATGTTTACAAGGCCTACAGTAGCACTACATACTCGTATGCAGGATAGGGTGTAAATAGGTTGACTGGTTGAGGTATTGTATAAAAGCTTTAGTTTCTCATTTGAACCTATTGCGTACAAAAATTCCTTAAAAGAGGCCCTGTATCTGGATACCTGATGCGTATAATATTTATTTCGTATTATATATGAATTAAAAACAGCGAGAGCAGCGATGTGTTGGAGACCGCTAGTAGGAAATTTTTCGCAGTTAAATTATTGTTTTACCCATAGTTTTTTGGTATGATATTTGTGAATTAAACGTTGCCCATTGAAACATTTAAATATTTAGGTAGCCCCGATGGAAACATATTTCGTTGTTATAGTTTAAAATAACAGCGCAAATTATCATTCGTAGGCCCTAATGACATGGTGTTTGAATCGACCGAGTAAGAAACTGTCGGCGGAGCGGAGCTTGTCACCCTCTTTGTCACTCTCTCTTTCTCACCCTCGGGAAGTTTCGCACCACTGGTAGAAACAGAAAAATTTATATATGTTTTCAATTTTAGCATATTTCTTATAACAGAAAAATATTTTTTTTTGTATTTGTAATTTACAACAGAAAAGAGATTTTAATATTTGATTACTTATTTGAATATATTTAGATGTGATGGCGGGAGGGTTGCAAATATAAAGTTGGCAGACGTGGCGAGTGGCTACATGACGTGGCGTTTAGTTGCTGCGTGTGCAACGGAGCGTTAATTTATCTTGTTCTGAAAAAATACTTCAGACGTGTTTTTTTTTAAACCTACCCAGGCAAGTTACGGTGTTGTGATGAATAAGTGTTTCAATGGAACTAATAAATATACAGTTGCGTGTGTCGTTAACCGCTACGTGTGAAAAGGCGTGGCTGCTTCGAGGAAGTTAGCGCTGTGTGTGTGATTGCAAATAGTGGACGTGCGAAATTTATACGTTTTAACCGTGAACCGTTCTTATGTAGAAGTTAACTATACGTCTGTTTATTTAGCACAAAGTAACTTCGCCATAGGTGTTTGAAACACAATTATGTAACGTGCATATATAGGCTTTTTTTAATCTGAATATTTGCCACAATCCCAAAAAATTATTACGCCCAGCTAAAAATCTTAAATAAATAATTAAATAAACGTAGTATAAACTAGATACTCATTGTTACGCAATGAACTGCCGTATTAGTAGGTAGATACACACTCGTCTTGAGAGTAGGACGTAACGTACAGGGCCCTCGTAAGGGCGCCAGATGATAATATGTACCAGCACACCCTCACTCTGTGTTAATATAAGCCACCAGTACACTTCTCAGTGCCGAGTATGTGCAATACATACAATTAATCACATGTAGGTGTACAATACACACTGCACTTTACTGCGAATAATGTGCACCTCTTAAATATGTACCGCAAACAGAAGTATGCTGCTTTATTTGTTGACAACTCAGTTGACTGTTGAGTAAGACACTGAAATTTATCATTAACATGGGCGCTGGTTACTATATGCAGGCTAATTGGCTGGGTTTTAAGCATACAGAAGTGTACGTGCCAATAAACAGTTCCTTACCACTTTCCGCATTCATGAGCGCATAATATTAAATACTGGGGATTAACATCAAATATGTGGACTAGAATAGAGTAACTCAAGTTGGAACCAAACTGCGTATGGCACTCACTAACACGTTGATTTAGTGTACGTGTGGTAGAGTGACTAACCTGGCTGCGCATTGTCCCTTTACTAATGTAAAAATTACCATACACATAATCATAGCAATTGAAAACATATAATAACATGAAATAATAAATGTAAACTACTTCAGGATGTTTGCGACAATATTACTACCGCCTGGGCGGCAGCGACTTTCCCGGACCAATCTCTGGCCGAGAAATGAATGAACTCACCATGTATTACTGTCTCGTGCAGCAGGCCAGCTGACGTACACACTCACCCTTTGTATGTGAGCTAAACACAACTTAATTCTAGAGCAATTTCATGGAAAACAGGAGGACAAGGTGACACTATTCTACACGAATGTAGTCGACACTGGCCATATTTACCTTTTGAAGTTTTAATTTTAATTTTATTTTCAACTTTAATTTCATATAAACTATTAGAAAATAATGCAATTGAAAACCCTGGACGGCAATCAACAAAATAGCTAGGAGACACAACAACAGAACTAACATCGTTATAGTTACTACTAGTTAATCTATATTACTCATTGATTTCTACTCTAGTTAAAGTACTGTCAGTAACCAAGTAATCTAGAATTACACTACGTTTATACTGTTAGGATAGTTAGGCATAGGAAAATCTCCAATACTTTTTGCTAAATTCTTACTAACCCAAGTCCTTGCTTTGCTGTCACTAACATTTACCTAGTATCATTTAACTATCCAGACTAAAAATGTACAAAAACACGAAAAACACAATAAAAACCACAACAATAAAAAATTCATAAAAAAAATAATTAAAAAAACAATAAAATTCACTAAAATTTTACTGCTAACGCGAGATACCAGATGGGAAAGTTATCCCGATAAAAATTCCCCCCCCCCCCCCCCCACAAATCACTTGGTGCCGAAGGTCGCAGTGCTCTTGCGGCCATTTTTTTTTCGCAGATGCCGCCTGGTATGGGGCGCTGGGGTCTGCCTGGGCTGTTTCAGCGCTGCCATGACTGTCTGAACGTACTGAAAGCCATTAATTTTATTGACAGGCTTTTATTTTTTAGCTTTTTCAAAATTTCATCCCAAATTTTTAACTATTCCCACTTTTCATATCCAGATTCTATTTGATCAATGATCATCCCCCCCCCCCCCCCCTTCTGTTCATAATATTTCCAAGGTAGGTGCAGAGGTCGGTAATGACCTAAGCACATCGACCGGTATATCCATGATTAGAATTTGTTAGGGGAACTGGCGCCCTTAATTATTAGCGATTAGTGAACACAGCTGAAAGTGCTCATGTCTAGCCTTTACTCATCCCAAGAATACTTAAATGGGAAAACTTTGCCAATGTCTAATATATAATACTTGCAGGAATAAAATTATTGTTTAATAAAAATTACGCTAAAAAGTACTGCAAACTAATTCGCTTCACTCAGGGAGAACTCAATCACGGTTCTTCGTAGTTAAATATTATGCTGGGGAACAGTGCATCCTACAGATTCAAAATGGCGTCGTGACAAAAGACTCTAGAACAAATGGTGGCCATTCTGACGTATCCTTAAGTAGTAGAAAGCGTATACACATTATCTGAAATGGTGATTGCAGTTCTCGTAGAAAACAATATGCTTTATTTCTCTCAACGAGGCGTGTAGCAGGGTGCTCTCGTTGCAGGACTATGGTAGAGCGGGGTGCTTAATTACGTGGAAGGCTTCCTCTTCAACACGTAACTGACACTCTCTACCTCCTAGCAGCTAAACCACGCGAAACGGGCTAAGTTAATCACTCAACTTAATCTCTGGGTGCAAATATTACTATAAACGACGTGCGGGGAGGTATCGTACACCACAACTTCCTGAGTTAAACCCTGCACTTTACCCACTCTGGGCGAGCGTCCTGTGCTACGTCTGTGCTGATGGCGGAGAGAGCGATATACTCAGCCGGCTGGCGCTTACTAAGGGGGCCTACCGTGCCAGCCAATCACATGGCAGGATTCGATTCTGCGTACCAATGAGAAGAGAAATACTTCAAATCCCCCTTAACGAGCCACTTCTAACGGCCTACCTGTGGGGAGAAAAAAAAAAAAAAAAACAGAATACGTAGTCTCGACACGGCTATATACAAACCAATAAACCCCGAAGCATTAACAAAAAAGAGACCAAAATTGAAATTAAAATTAAAAAGTACAAAATAAAAACTATCTGACCTAACCCAATTAAACATAATAAGATTGCCATTGCAACAAGTAAAGTTAAAATCCTTCATGTGAAAAAAGTATTAAAAAATAAAATAGAATTATGAACATACATAAATTATTTACATATTCCATCATAAGAAATGTTACGCAGAGAAAAGATGTGTGAAAAAAAAACATTGTTAATTCACTATACAAACGACGTACTTTACGGGTGTTACACTATACAAAAAAATATGAGCGTAGTAAAATATACGGTAGGTTTATTTGTGCGCATGTTCACCTCTATCTATTAAGTTTGTCGCTGCTACGTACAAAATATTAGCGACACGAGTTGCACGTTTTAATTTACTGTCGTTTTCATTGGACAGGTTGCTCCTTCGTTTTAATATGTATTCCAATTAAGTCCATCTTTTTAACGAAATAACCTTACACACATCAATAACAAGAGGTTAAATATTACTGTTATATCCCTAACAGTTGTAACAGAATTCTTCGAACAGCTGTAAAGAGCAAACAACGCATCTGATATAAAAGTAGGTCACCTGGCAGTGTTTATGTTTAGGTGTAGCGGAAGGATACGTAATCAGTAACCAAAAGTAAAAATTTAGCAGGGCTTCAGAAAAGACCGAAGATGTCGTGAATAGACTATAGACTATAATGTTTATGTGGCCATCATTTTAGAAATAATAGACTAACCCATTAAAACATGTCTGTTACATGAGGTGCTGTAGTGTTACTTGAGTGTCAAATTAAATAGTAATCGGTTAATTGTTTCCCAAGATATGCCCATTAAATTTATATTTTTCACGTGGCGCTATCTTACAAAATGGCCGACAAAATAGGCTATATTTTGATGCATTTTATGCTTGTAAAAGATACTTTCAGCATAACAATTTTGGTTGAAACTGGTCAACCGGTATTATAGATATTGCAAATAAAAATAAAATATATATGTTGCTGTCATTTTGAAAATAAATTTTTTTATCTATTTAAATTGCATATATGAACATGGCCTACAATAGTATCACTTAAATGTCAAATATGGCAGGAATAGTTTGTGTAGTTAACGAGATATAACGTATAAGGTTTATTTTCCATGTTGGACTATCTTCCGAAATTACGGATTAATAACATCACTTTATAAATTCAATGCTCGCGTAATGCACTGCCAACTTGACAAAATTGGTGGAATTGGTTAAATGGTTCCCAATATATACCCAAATGTAAAATTTTAATTTTTTAATTTGCAAATATTTTACAGAATAGTGCATCAATAATATTAATACATCATGCACTTTAAGGTACCAAATTTGAGTTAATCGGTTAAATGGTTCCCTAAATATAATGAAATAGCTTTATTTTTCGTTTTGCACTAGCTTATAAATATGATTATATATGTATAAATAATTTCAATGCTTATATAATGTAATATCAACATATTGTGTAACAACTTACAGAAAAATTCTGACGTCTTTTGAGCACGGAGTTTGTTCAAAACCAATATTTTCATCAATAAAAATATTTCAACCGTTCTACCTACCAGAATTTTTCAAAGAAGACATGGTTTTTACCACATACCAGCTGTTTGTACCTTGTGATGATGCAGCCAAGGGTGGGCTGCACCAATTAGACGACGTCACAACTGGCATCGATTCCCGCAGCAGTCCGGCATAACGACTTTCCACCTGATTGGATCCCATCACGTATGGCGGGCGCCCGGCAACTTAATCGCTGGTGCGCTCGTATGTGCGGTGCTCCGAGGAACTACGAGGCTGTCGTCACGTCCAACCGGCCAATCGGAGGGTGCGTGAGGTTTCCCGCGCATGTGACATCACTTCCTACAGCCTGGTTGCACGCCGGGAGTTTTGTGACGCGTGAGCACATGGACAGCCCAAATTTGGTGATGTTTGTGCTCAAACAAAGATCATTGGATGTCATTACATTAACCCCTATAAGGATTAATGCTTGTTTATCGAACTTTTTCTCTACTTGGTTATGCCTAATTCTATTGGCTGTTAATTTTGCTAACCCCTCCAAGGGCTAATGCTTTGTGAATTATATAAATAATTGGTGCACCTCTGGCTTGGGGTCGGATTCTGCCACTGCCCCAGAAGGAGTCACCATGCCACCAGTTAAGTAATGAGTAATTATCAATTTCCAGTTTAGCCTACATGACATTCGTAGCAGGCACATTTGGTGTTCTGGATAGGAGAAATTTTAATATTTTCCACCATACTTAGAGTTTGTTAGACAAGCGCCGAGTTTTTAAAAACGGGAAATACGTTTTTTTCCCCAAAAATTTTTATATGGCATTTTAGAAAATTTTAAACCAGTTAAAATTTGAAAACAAAATAAAAAGAATGGTATTTATTGCTGGATTGAACCAATAAACTTTTGGAGGCGTCATGTTTGGTTGGCCTCATAATCATTGTATAAGCCTTGCATTATTTATTCAAAATGTTGAAAAATCATTCAGTTGAAATTAGCCCACCTAAATTGGTGCTTTTGTAAAATCAAACAAAATTTGATCTTGTTACCAGTTTTTTTTTTGTCATTTTGGCCACTGGTAAATGTTTGGTGACCTATAAGAGTAATAAAATATATTATGTGCTCTCTGATCTTTGTGGAAATGAGAACACTATCAATTATTATATATATATATATATATATATAAATTGGCAGCAAGGAAAGTATCTTGCAGCCTTTAATTTTGGTGGAAATTTGTTCTAGGTCAGCAGTATAATCTAAACTTATTCATAAATATAACAATTTTACAATATTTTTGTGAACTGCTGTAGGGATAGAGAAACACCATGCTGGGCGCGTAGTCTATATTTATATTTACTTGAATTTCTTTTTCTCCAAGTTGTTAGCATGGAGACTTATAGTTCCATATGATATATATATATATATATATATATATATATATATATATATATATATATATATATATATATATGTGTGTGTTGGTTGAAATACTGAAATTCTAGAACAAACTATTGAAGTCCATACACTACTGTAGCTATGTAAATCTATGGTTTTAAATTTTTGTCTGTCCACATCTTCGGTGCTTATGAATATTTGTATGCAACATGAAAATACCAAGAGATGTTAATTGCACCTTTAATGAAAAGAAAACAAAAGAAACAAAAATAAATATTTTTAAAACCACTCATGAATTGTATTGGATATAAGATCTTACCATTTGTTTTAAGTTCAAGTGTTAATCCAAAGAATTGTCTCAATTTTTCTCTGCTTTACGAGGGTTTTTTTGTCCGTAGGGAGTTTTGAGTTTGGGACCTTTTGTTCTATCTTGCCAAGTCCTTGGGGGCATGGACGTTGCAACCTAATTTTGTTGAAATGGGTTAAATAGTTCCTGGATATAACATAGTGCCCCAAATTAAAAAAAAAAAAAATACCGACATTTTAAAAATAATTACTCGGCGTGATCGAAGACTATAAAAGTCCGATGTCATTACTAAATACTATGCATGGACTTAGTTTGATGAGATTCTGTTTTCAGGTTTAAAAGTTATTTGTGGCTCCCTGGGAGGGGTGGGTTGGACATACGTTTCAAGACAGACATTCTGGTGATTGCATAACCCTATCTCTCCTTCGAAAAGTTGACTAAAAAGGGCCTGGCGGGTATTCAGCATATTAGATCCTGCCACACTGTGTAAAGAGTAACAGAAAAACATTTCCCGTGATGTAGTGGTCAGACTGCTTGCCTCCCACCAAGGCGAAACGGGTTCGATTCCCGGAAGAGTCGCTCCCGGATTTTTGCAAGTGGGAATCGTGCCAGACGATGCCGCTGGTCGGCGGGTTTTCTCGGGGATCTCCCGTTTCCCCCGCACTTACAATCCGGCGCTGCTCCATAATCACCTCATTTCACCCTTAACGGTGCCCAAATTTCTCCACTTTGCTACTGTGACGAGACTACACCACTATCGTTTCTGCATTCACTATTAACACTACGTAGATTTACTAATAAAGGCTGGCAATTAACAAATAACCAAGAAAATTCTGTTCTGCTCAGCAATATTATTTTAAACCAGGCTACTTAAAATACTAATACTATTTATGTTACAATCTTTGCGTGGAATATGAAAATATAAGTCGACACAGTGAGAAAAATTTGATAATGCGAATGCATTATTGTCGCAGGCAAGAACAGAAAATAGCTGAATAATAATTAGTGGTGTTTTAATATTCATATATACAGTTTTGGTAATGTCTGCTTGTCATACACGTACTCTCACCCGCAGTAGCTCCCAACATGTATTGATTACACACATTGCGTACAAGACAATATCATATTGGTGTTGTGTTTTTACCAATTTTATTTTCAGTAATCATACTTTTTAACATGTGTGAAGTTGTTAAGTTTAATAAGCATATTTCCGTGGTTGATTTGGTAGCAGATTCTGCAAACATCGTGTGTGGTTCAGTGCTCGTGGTTTGCAGTGCTTTTTGCTAATGTACTGCAAACTGTTTGTAGTTGTTTCCAATATCATGTTTCCGCGGTCTGGAGTCGGTAACAGAATTGGTTTACCATAGATGAAATGCTTTGTAAATACAAAAGTTTCATTGTGAACGCCACAATCGGCTAGCAATCAAATTAACTGGTACACATTACACTATGACACAACACAGTGCCGTACTATCACATGTCGAAATGGTATACTTTTCAATGTGTTTGCATGAAAATGTTAAATGTCATACAGAATTACCAAAATAAATATATGTGTTTGTCATACGGGATCATGGCTTTTCTCTGACCAACGTACATGGAAATTATTAGAAATAATATTGTGTTATTTCCGTAAAAAAAATGGATATTTCTTGCTCGGGTAGTACTAGCATAGCCTTCCTTTACCATTGCTTTTTTACTGCAATAAGAATTATTTATAAAATACCAAATCAAACCTATTGCCCCCAAACTTCTACATGTTCTTACAATTAATATTTTGTAGCGAAATTATAAAGTCAGTCACAGTGTGTGTATTTGCATTTTCGGAACGTAACGTGTTAATAGAGGAACTAAATTAGCGTCTGCAGTGTATATATTATAAATTGAATATACATCAACAACAACACATTATTGATCTGTCTTGCCCATACCTTCACGATAAATCATATAAATGGTGCGGCGAATGGCTGCAACGATTAACTCATCAACACTCTCAAAGGGCTTTCCCTCTCGTGGCCTCTTCTTTCTCTTCTTATCCGGACTGGCCACATCTTCAATATCTCTCTTGCAGTGACACTAAAAATCGACTTTATTTGTATTTCACAATATAACAGACTAGAGCACTTATTGTGGGATTGGTACAGTTAAGGCCGGGCTATAATTGCTGTAAGCATATCACTAACACAACACAGTGATATAAATACTAGTTAAACGGGTTGTTTTCAGTTATAGTGGCTAAAACTGTGCATAGTGATAAGCACTTGGCTTAACTTTCCTTGTTACTATAGCTGTGCGTCAATAAACAGTCAATCAGATGCCCCGACACTTATACTATGTTATTAATTGAAAAACTTATTTACAAATCAAGAAAGAGTGTGTTTTGACTTCATTCCTCGGGAAGATATTTTCTTTTGTTTATTTGTGGATAATCACAACCACAGAAGTTTTGCAACGCTTTTATGTAACATTTATAGTAAAAATTAAAATGGAAATAATTTATCATTTAAAAAATTTCTCAGATAAATTGAATTGAAAATATTTATTTTTGAAAAAACCCACTACCAACTCTATGTACCGACCTTAATTTCTTCGGTACAAATGTGCTTATCGCTGTAACTGTGAATGTGTTAGATATGCCAATTGTAACCCAGCCCTTATTGAAAGCTAGCTCATACAGATTCTTTAGAAATACTCAATTTAACACATACACTGTGTAATGTAATCTAACCTTTACTAAATATACATTCGCAAGTAAATATGAGCCATGTAATTTACAGTTACATTAAATTTCAATAACTACAATATTCTTGATGCCAAAGTGGCCTATATAACAAACAATTATACCTACTCAAGAACGCATACTATCTTCGTTGATATTTCTCAAAAGGTAGCAAGTTGTCTTATCGAATATCCATTTCGAAATTTAAACATGGAATTATTCTATAACTGTTAACAATCAATTGTAAATACTTTCTAATTCTTATTCCGGCAAGCATTACCAAATAAAACAATTACGCTAGCATCAAGAAATAATGCCGGGAACAAGCACAGCTATAGGTCTATAGTTAACAAAACCAGATTCAAGATTTGATAGTTTATAGGATGTTGGAACACCTTTGCTGTAGCATGAAACTGTGACGTTTATGTTATGTTAACAATAGTAAAACTTAACACTGTAACTTGGGATGAATAACTACATGAACACAAGTTTGAGGTTGGGCCTACATTACAAAATAACGCAGTGATTTCAAAACGTTTCAAATTAATGTATAATTATTAACAGGCACATTTGCACTTGTTAACAAGGCAGGGTTACGAAAAGGTTACATGGTTAGGCCTAAATAGATACTTACAGACATATTTGAGGTTAGGCCTACATTACAAAACAAAACAGTGACATAAATACGTGTAAAATTTAAGTATAATTACTGCCAGCAAAATGTTCACTTGTTATTAAGGCAGATTTAAGAAAGGTTATATGGCTGGGCGTAGATAGATTCGTACAGATGTATTTGAGGTAAGGCCTACATTACAAAACAACACAGTGTTATAAAAACGTGTAAAATTAACGTATAATTATTAACGGAAAAATTTGCACTTATTATCAAGACAGATTTAAAAGAAAGGTTAAACAGATGGGCGTAGGTACATAAGTACACATTACTTTTTATATTATTATTCAAACTTAGGATATAATATGTACTTCGCAAACTCACATGAATATATTAATGTCGCGTTTCTGCTGTCGTCCATTTACTTTCATTACTGATATTTAACTTTCCGTTTATAATATCACGTTTCCACCTGTCGATTCCTACTTGTTCTTTTTCAACGATTTACTTCAACGTTCCGGGGACACGCGGGGAAAACACGCCGTAAAACCTGTTCGGGGAAACACGTCGTAAAAACACATTTACATTTACCTCCGGACAGATGCAGTTGAAATTTTCATCATTTCTGCTACTCGTTCGATCACCTTGCGCGGCTTCATCTCTCCTCGACGAATTAAGGAATAAATACTTTCGGCGAGATTTATAATGTATTCCTGACGCTGACTATTCGTACGTAGTTTGATGGAACTCATGACTTTACACAAAATCACTACAACACAATTAAACACTATACGACCTATAATAAAGCTGAAAAATAAATGAGAAATACTAAAACACAACAACTTCCAGTTTCCAAATTTGTAGTTTGCCTCACGAGCAAAGCCAAGCAACAAGCATCAAGGAACCACAACAACGGACCGTTGGTTTTGACCGTTGCGCCGATCACGTGACATAATATAATTATGAGTTACAGTAAATACATTATCGTTACGCCAATAATTACTTTAAACTGTATAAAATACACTTCAAATAACTTAAGTAGCCATAAATTTAAACATCACACTTGCATTACAGCGTTATTTCTTAGAACTACTTTTCAAATTTCATAGCCAACATAACTGGGGTGTGTTCATCCCCAGCCTGTGCGGTAACACACACGCAGTTGCGGATAGTAGTTTTTTTTCAAAGGTTGATTTTTAGAGTGCTCACTTTAACGTGAACGGCCTTTACCAGCTAGTAACTTGCGTAAGCAAAAACTAACTAGTACATATTAATATTGCTATATTACTGTTCGCTTTTACATAAATTGATTGCTTACTAGTAAAATTTCGTTCATTTTCTTGAAAAGACGAAAATATCTGACCGCTTGCAAAATACTGTTTCCTCTTTACGTACCGGAATAACATCAGCATGTAAAATTTCATGAAGAAAATCTGGGTTCGACGGAGTTTTGAACTCACGCTCGACAGACGCACGATTGTAGCGAATGACGCAGCTTTACCACTGTACTACCAGTACAAATTATATATAATAGACACTGTTAATAGTTCTAATTAATTTTTTCATACCATAGGTAATGTTTTAAGTATTTAGAACGGTTTTAAACAGTAATTAAAAGTTGACATCGCCAATATTATTCGTCGTTGTCGTATTCTAAATCTGTTTGAAAGAGTTTCAGCCTCACGGATGTGTAATCAAGATGGAGGCGTCCTTTTAGGTTTCTTCATCAACTCGTTTGAAGTAGTAGTAAAGGGGAGCGACCTACGCTCTGAAACTGCGACGTGATTGGCCAGGTACGAAAGCCGGTGTGGAACTTGCCACGAAAAATAGGACGTGTTCACCCTGGTACGAAATCTGACCTTATAATAGGAGGAAAATGCCACGACGGGTGCTATGCTAGCCCGTATACCGGCCGCTAATGGTAGAACTTGCTAGGCGATTCACGGTGAAGTGAGCACTTGTGGAGGCCTTGCTGAATTTTTCTTTTCATTAAATTTCTATCTTCCTGTCACTTTTTTGATATGAATATATTTAATATGAATATTAACGCCTGGAACTGCAATAAAATATGTTTATTAGTGGTTAGTACCTGTTGGAAGGGCCTTGAAAAGTTCTCACTTTACCGTGAACAGCCTATATCGTGTAATATCGCCTTAACGTCAAGAAGGGAAAGAGATGATGGTAGCCGTTCTCTCGCGGGGACCTAACTCGAACGTGTATCTACGAAACAGGTTGTTGTTATTTTTTCTTAGTATCGCTCTGCTCAACCAGTTCCGCTCCCCCCCCCCCCCTACATCACACGGTATAGCAGGCTGTTTACCCCTGGCCTGGCCGGCCTGCTGAAGACCAGGAAATAGCGCGCGGGCGGCAGAGGGCATCGCGGGACAAACTCTCTCACCTGGGCAGCCGGCGACCTTGCCCTGCCCTGGGTCGGCCCGCCGCGCCGGTGTGCAGTCGACGAGGTCGACGCCTGCCCTTGACCGCGTCTAGTCCGGCCACCGCGCTTCTCTTTCTCAGCTGGGGCGCCGCGTCCTCCCCGTCGCAGCTCATCGGATGTCAGTCAACCTTTGAGAAATGTCACTGCCCCCTACCCCCCCACAGGGTCCTTCTCCCAAAAAATGGAGACCATAGACACGCTTGTCGTCGCCCAGGCAGGCCTGCCGACCAAACCTGCAGAGCTGGTCACTCTGCTTAAAGAATGCTATTGGCGTAGCGGCGAAAGATTCGATGAATCTGACGTCCTTCAGGACGCCAATCCGTACATACGGGAGGCGTACTTTTGACTACAGCAACCCCTTCAATGTGTACACTGTGGTCAGGTACTAGTCCTCCAACTTCGGAGGGCATCCTACGAACAGTTTTGGATACGCTACATGAAATGTGACACGCCCTTCCCCTGGGAGGGGCCTGGCCAGGTGGAGGGAGGAGCTGGGGAGGAAAAGATCGGTGAGTTAAGAAACTTACGATCTTGGAAGGAGCAAAAATGGTATAAGAAACAATAACTCTTCCCCATTGAGCCTCCAACCACCTGGCCAGTCAACATAATACCGGACTAGACAATCCCTGATGAGACTTGATGCTATAGAGCTAGGCTCTGGCATTTTTAACCCAAAATATCTAAGTTGTTAGTACCTGTTTGAAGTTTTATTGATGGATATAATGCAAAGCGAAAGAGCGCAGAGATGGACATGGATGTGTGTATGTGGGCATGAGTGCCGTGACGTGGAACAGTCTTGAGTATAGACACAAACTACTTGCGCTCGGGGGCGAGGTGGAGGGGGATGTTACTGGTTACCGGACATCCCCCGAAACTAAGTCTTGCACAACCCGGGCGCACTGAGCCGAGATGGCAGTTGTGGGAATACCGTCATGTTTAAATTCAATCGAGTAAGGATATGCGTAGTTCGCCGAATGTAGTTAGTTTGTGTGAGTGAGTAGTTTAGTGTAGTATTCATTTTCAATTTCGGACAGCATTGCGGTGTCAAAATTGCAAACTTCCTAGTGGTACCTGAGATCAAAAGAGCCGATTTTAACTTTTGTTTGTGGGGGCTAAAGTAGCTTGGGTAGAAAGTAGCGCTCCAGATATGACCTTTTAATAGGTATCGGCCACCTGGAGGGGAGGTTTGGAGAGGCCAGCGCCGGTTCCACCGGGAACTTCGCCCCTCTCCAACTGCGTAAATTTTAACGGACACGCACCGACCGGCACATGCGCAATTAAGTTGGTAAAGGCTGTTCACGATAAAGTGAGCACTTTTGAAATCAACCTTAGAAAAATGTCACTGCCCATGCCTACAATTACTTAACAGGCGCGCACTGAGTGACATGCGCCTAGTAAAGTTGGTAACGATAGCTTGAAAGTAGTCCCATATACTAACGCTGAATAAAAAGTGTTAGTTAACGATTTAGGATAATTTAAATTATTTATTTCGCTTTTTTTAATGCACAAGTATGTAAAAATAGCAAATTTATAAAATTCTTACTTCTCTAATAATTTCACAGTTTCACTTGACCGACGTATGAATAAAGTAATGAGGCCCCTGGTATTGTTCATTTTACGTAAGGCTTTCAAAAGTGCTCATTTGACCGTGAACAGCCTACGGGGGGGGGGGGGGGTGTCAAGTAGACATTTTAAAATATAAAATACTGAAATGGATACAAGTGTGACGATTATTAAATTTATTAAAATATTTACTTTCCTAATAATTCTACAGTCTCGCTCGACCGACGAGTGATTAACGTGATCAGGCCCTCGACAGTGTTAATTTTACATATGACAGAATAACACACAATGTGCATACGAATAGATCTTAGCAGGGCTTAGAAAAAAACTCAGTTTGCCGTGAACAGCCTATAGCCTAACACACCAACGACCATCAGGTGGCGGAAGGCGGGAAGGTGAAGGCGGGAGGGGGAAGGAAAGGGATGTGTCACTTCGGACGTAATCCTCGTCTTCCTCCCCCAGTTTCTCACACTGACATCAAACTGCCCTGCGATGCCCTGCGAATGTTTTAAAACTTAAATCTGAACCTTTTAAGATACCCATTTTATTAGATTGATTGATTAATTTACTATTGTTGCCTAAAATTATGACCAGACAGTGCCCCCCCCCCCCCCCACACACATGCCTCGACTGACAGTCTAGACCTGGATTAACACTTTCAAATTGTGTGGCCACTAAACTATCAACAAAGGTAGTAGCTGAGTGGCTTCCAATCAATGGGGCATTGGTCCCTACCGCACTGCACACCGTGCCAGAACTCATTAAAGTGTAGTACGCACGCCATAGGCTATTCACAGTTCAGCTCTTATGAAAGTCCAGCTTGGGTTCTATTTAACTATAGGCTGTTCACGGAAAATTGAGCACTTTTGAAAGCCCTGCTTAACATATACTTACATGCACGTTGTGTATTCTTCCGCCTTATGTGAAATTAACATTGGCATGTGCCTCATCACTTTCATTCATGCGTCGGTCAAGTAAAATTGTGAAATAATTATAGAAATAAATCTGTTACAAATATGCTCATTTTTACCCTTCGATGCATTAAGAAAAAATGGAAAGCGAAAGAAATAATTTAAGTTATCACAAATGGTTACCTAACACCTGTTATTAGAAGTTAAGTTATGGAACTAGTTTCCCTGCATTGTTACCAACTTTATTGAGCTCATGGCATTCATTGCACCCGTTAAAATGTATGCAGGCAGGAGCAGTGACTTTTTTTTTCTAAGGTTGATTTCGGAAGTGCTCACTTTATCCTGAACAGCCTTTACTCGTCTCGTATCCTTCCGCGCAGGATTAATATTGCCACAGGTGTGATCACTTAATCTATGCATCAGTCAAGTAAATCCGTGCAACTGTTAGAAATGTAAACGTGCTGCCAATATCAAAATTTGTACTCTAAGGTGTATGGAACAAGTACTAACTTCAGCCGTCGTTAATAGAAATTACACTCACAATATTATGTGTATGGTTAACTACTATTTTTATTAAGTCGCTTACAACTTAACTAGAAGCCTGCATACAACGTGCAAGGTAATACGCACGACTGTTATGTGCAGTGATTTTTTTTTCAAAAGTTTGTTTGAAAAGTGCTCACTTTATCGTGAACAGCCTCCCATTTTTCAATTTGTTTTGATTTTTATTTTTCGTAATTAATATGTAGCATTTTGTAAGGTTTAGCCGGAACACCGCGATGTCCAACTGTCTAGCTGTTATTATTTTGATGTTTTCATGATTCAGAAATTAAAAGTTGGCGAAGTCTTAAAATAAACAGTAATTATTCCCGAAAGATTTCACAAGGCCGTTAAAATTTTAAATTAACAAAATAAAACTAATATTATGTGAAATCGATACCTAACAAAAGTCATGTCATGAGAAAATAAATTTTTCAAGATTATTTCAGCTACTTGCTTTGTAGAATAATTATTTTGAGTACACTGCACATTTGTTGTTCCAATAACCTCCCCTGTATACTTCTCCTATACGTAAAAGTGTCTTAAACGACACAACGCGTGAGTACGTCTTTATTATTGTACTCGTACACTCAACTCAAGACTTGTTTTTAACTTTTGAGTAGTCGGGTTTTAATTTTTATATAACTTCATTTTTTCTTTACCAATTTTTTCTACCTACACAAATATAGGTTGACAACTATCACGCTCAACCTACATATTATTAATCTTCAAGTGTAATTATCGTAAAACATTAATGAAACATACTTACAAAAAAAATAAGCCGCGATTGAAAGGCTTACGCTAACTAACTTTACCTGTAGCGCCATCTAGTTTGTCATTTTTGAATTATCTCCATTGTATCATAGCCTACTCGAGTTATCAAAAGGAACCGATAGACGCCTCATTTATTAAAATCGGTGGAACATCCGAAATTGAACATACATACATACATCGTGTTAAAATCATAACACTTCCTTTGCTTCGCCGTACTCGGGGAAAAATACGTCATAGATTTTGTAGAAAAGACGGGTCACGTGACCATTTTGCCAGTTTGCAAGACAGCCTGAGGCAAGGCGAAACACACGGGAACAGACAGGGTCGTATTTAATTGCGTTCGCAGTTTACAGTGTTTCCCGGAAGAAATTACCCGTGACGTGCAGGCGGACATCCCATTGTCTGGATAAGAGGAGAATTCCGTTCGTGAAGGTTGGCACGTGGGACAGCGGGTCAGAGACGCAAGGCCCTTACACAATTGAATTGAAAACTTTAACATTTGACTTTACCATTTGACTTTACGTTTGCTTTCCGACATGTTGTTTCTTACGGAGCTTGACACAATGGAACTGTCAAAGGTAAAGTCAAGCGCTATTGACTTTACGATTTCGAAAAGTTGTAATTTAAAGTCCAAGTCAAGCAGCAATTTTGCCGAGAATCTAACAGAGGTTATGTGGAAAGTGCGTTATTTTATTGTAGGGCGATTTTAATCTTAGTATATTAAACAAAGCTCGTCTTAATTTCAATAAATGGCAAACAAATATAATGTGAAGAGGAAATTTATGAATTGACATGTTTTAATAAAGTAAACAAATTAGTTTTTTGTTTTGAAATAAACTTTTAATGTGAATTTTAAGCCTATTCTAAAAAAAATGTACGTAAAATGCATTCCTGGATAATATAGTAATTATTTACATAAAAAGATAAACATTTTTACGAAGCTCGCAGAAACAATTTTCAATTGTCTGAACTCTGACTTTACAATATTGTATTATGTATTGGTGATTTCGTCAGAGGAAAGAAAACTTAAAGTCAAAAGCTTAAGTTTTCTATTGTGTAAGAAGCTGTAGTCCATTCGCGACCACTTCATACTTTCACAATATTCCACCGCAGGGACCGCGGTGGCCGAGCGGTTAGCTCGCTCGCCTCCCACCAAGGCGATCCGGGTCCAATCCCCGGCCGGGTCACCGGATTCTCGCACGAGGGAATCGTGCCGGTCGATGCTGTTGGTCGGCGGGTCTTCTCGGGGTTCTCCCGTTTCGCCCGCTGCACCATACTCACCTCAATCGCCCTCATCGGCTGTTAAGGACATTATGCAGCTGCGCGTCCGAGGTCACGAACCGAGGGAGCGATACGGGCGACACTAACACGCACGCCTAGTGCCTCTTCGCTCCTACGCGCAAGGTGTGCAGTGTTTCCGTCGTGACTCTGTACTGTCCAAATTAGCTCTGTAACGTAGGGATTGTATTACACGCGATGAAAGACCACAGATTAAACTACGTCCGTATTGCTGTACTTTTCTCTTGCCGCTTAAGGAAACTGCATAGGCAAGCTTTAAATATGCGATGTTTGACTACTTTCACGATTTTTTCCAAGAGTACACACTAAATATGACAAAAGTAAAACGATTGGGATATATACAATATTTTTTTGTCCTTTTTGTCAAATATTCGTATTTCGATGACTTTTATTTACCGAGATACGCGTTTGCGCGCAAAGGACGATTCCACAGAAAATGTTCCCAATTGCCGCCCAAATCTCTTCACTCATATTCTACCGCCTCGTGTACACAGGGCTTAATTAAATCTAGACATTTATACTAAAATGACATTTGTTACGAACCAGTGGAGTGCAGCGACGAATCAGGCCACAGACCGCTGACGTTTTAATAAGAGGAACCGTGTTTAATCAACACGGAACATACATTAAGGTGAGACCGCGTCGCCGAGTGCAGATAGAGCGATCATGGGTGTTCCGACCACCGCCGAGATGGAGATCAGCCTCCGGCAACCTTATTAAGGGGACAACGTTCCAAATAGACTTTATATAGATCCGTCGCTATAATTAACTAAATACAAAATTTATTGCTTCTAATTAAGACATCAGTGTTTCACGTTAAGCTCCCCCGAGAGTATTAAATTAATGTAATGTAAACGTAACGCAAATCTTAACATAAACGTAGTATTTTTAATATATTTCAGTACAGTGACGTCAAACAATTATTAAGTATTATACCTCTGAGTTAACCTCCCCCCCCCCCTCAACTAAATAATCTGAACAGTCCCTAACCAAGTCTGTTACACAATGCACCGAAATTATTGGCACTCAGTTTACTAATATTTTGCATAAGAACTACAGTTCTTACCAGGTAATGCCGACACACCTATTTTCTCTCTCAGTTTAGTCATATTAATTTCAAGTGAAATTTTATAATTTATACATATAATATAAGTAAACGTTCAATTAACCAAAAGTAATATACTTTTATTTTAACTCAAGTATAAAATGCTTGTGGTATAAGGTGTATTTAGGAAACAACTAGCTTTTACCCGCTGCTTAGCACGGCCCCACTATCGGGTGCCCTTCCCACTGGGCTTCTGCGGCCCCACTAGAGGGTTCTCTACCCACTTAGCTACTGCGGCTCCACTATCGAGTTCTCTACCCAGAGCTACTGCGGCCCCACTATAAGGTTCTCTAGCCACTGAGCTACTGCGGTCCCACTATCGGGTTCTCTACCCACTGCGCTACTGCGAACCCACTATAGGTTTCTCTACCCACTGAGCTACTGCGGCCCCACTATAAGGTTCTCTACCCACTGAGCTACTGCGGTCCCACTAGAGGGTTCTCTACCCACTGAGCTACTGCGGCCCCACTATAAGGTTCTCTAGCTACTGAACTACTGCGGTCCCACTATCGGGTGCTCTACCCACTGCGCTACTGCAGCCCCACTATCGGATTCTCTACCCACTGAGCTACTGCAGCCCCACTATCGGATTCTCTACTCACTGAGCTACTGCGGTCTCACTATAGGTTTCTCTAGCCACTTAGCTTCTGCAGCCCCACTATCGGGTGCTCTACCCACTGAGCTACTGCAGCCCCACTATCGGATTCTCTACTCACTGAGCTACTGCTGTCCCACTATCGGATTCTCTACCCACTGAGCTACTGCGGTCTCACTATAGGTTTCTCTACCCACTGAGCTACTGCGGTCCCACTATCTGGTGCTCTACCCACTGAGCTACTGCGGCCCCACTATAAGGTTCTCTAGCTACTGAGCTACTGCGGTCCCACTATAGGGTTCTCTAGCCACTTAGCTTCTGCAGCCCCACTATCGGGTGCTCTACCCACTGAGCTACTGCGGCCCCACTAACGGGCTCTCTACCCACTGAGCTACTGCGGTCCCGCTATTGGGTTCTCTACCCACTGTGCTACTGCGGCTCTTGAGAAGGAATGTAAGACAGCTAGCCCATAGACAAAAAAGAAAGCAGACATTTTTACAATGCTTTTCTATGCAGTAATCCTATGAAAAGTTTAATCCAGTACCTATGTACATCCCTAATCATCTTTTTTTTGGAACCGTTTGATATATTTTCCTGGGATAAAAAATAGCCCATGTCACTTTCTGGACCTCCAACTATATCTGTGCAAAAAATCACATCGATCCGTTGTTTCATTTTGACGTGAAAGGACAAACAAACAAACGAACAAACAAACACACTTTCGCATTTATATAGTAGTAACGAAACTACGTCATATATGGTGTGAGCGCCGATAAGCTTGCGGACTGAATAATTTCAACAAAACAACTATAAACGAACCGGTGCACCATAACACAACTTACCAGCCCGCTATCTTGATTACTACTGCCGTTTTCTTCCACTTGGAGGCGCCACTGCCACGACGATTGCTGTAGGCGCAGGCAATTAAAGCTAAGTCACATAGTCCAGTGTTTCCGTTCTATATACACTTGAACATGCACACATCCACAGTCTTCTAGTACACAATATATACTTTATACAGAGATTCCGAATACATGGTGTGATTTTTCAAATGTTTAATTTAAAAAATTGAGAAGAAACTCTGAACAGTTGCTCAGAACAGGAGGAGCGGGGAAGGAATGGTCCACTTTATTTAATAAGGGAGGAGTGATTTTTGGAAACCGTGGTAAACCGAAAACGTGAAGACCGAACCAGGAATTGCTCCTAGGTCCTGCTGAATGCGAGTGCAAAGGTCAACGACTGTGCCACTTCGCTCGGCACACACTTGTAGTTTTTCTTTATAATCCATCCACGGTTACTTCACAACTTTTCTGAAGTCTGCTGAATTTCTACTTCCAGGATATTCTCCGCCTTCTGGAAACATTACCTTACGCAACTTGGCAAGTTAGAACAAAGTCACCCAATACTGAACATCCGGTGTTTCGACCGCAAACATTGATAGTAGATGTAAATTCCGATTTTGACGCAGCACATTATTTTGGTTGTTTCTTTTAAAATTGCAACAAGAAATGCAGTACACTAAATAGGGCTATTTTATCTAAAATTACAGGAAAAAATTAAGAACTCAAAATCTGAAATTTGACAAAAAAAAACCGTGAAAATAATGTAAAAAAAAGCCAAAATCAAGGTATATGAGGGCTAAATTTAAGCTCTAAAAGCTTTTTAAAAAGGAGCTTTCAAAAAACGAGCAATTTTAAGCAAAAAAAAAAAAAAGACAATTTTAGTAGTTTTTCAGAAATGTGCGCACACGATTTGACACAGGTAAAACAAGCAAACTTATGCAAATATCAAGCAAATTTAGGGCTAAATCAAGCAAATAAGATGAAAAGATAATTTATAGAATTTAAATATTAAACTCAATATCAAGTACAGATTTTCCATTTTTCATTTCTTTTAAACCTTTATACACTATAAAAACTCGGCCCCCATTTATCATGTTTAAGCTGTTTTCATCAATTATCTTTGCATAACGATCTGGTAAAGTGATTTTATAATTTCCATCTAGAATGTAATTAATTTTTTTGACAAACTGAGATTCATAATATTCTGTAGCTTCATGCCATTTATCACATTTTATAAACATAGTTTAGTCAATTCATGTAGGTACAAAAAGCACTGCACTATGCTTTCAACTAGTTTTTCATTTTCCAAGTTTTTATTAAATTTAAACTATTTTTACTAAAATCGCTTCTACTACTTTTTAAATTCTATAATTAAATTTTTCTTTAGTAAATAGTAGTTGAAAACAAAATGTGTACAAGATTTGGTTTGTGGTTATTAACAGAAAATTTAAATAATTATAATATTATTATAAATATTACAGATATTATATACAAAAATGGAGAACAAAAACTCGAAGAATTTAAACCAATAACAGAGCCCTTTTGCGATAACATTATGATTTTTAAAATAACAGGTTTTATAGATTGTGAAGGCAAAATGAAAACTAATCCATTTCTTGTAAAAAAGCTTGTGGGAGTTTTAACAGTTTTTTAAGATCTAGGTTTTCTAAATTTAATTTGGCAAGACATCGTGTAAAAAATAATAATAATAATAATGGTGTTAAGCAAATTATAAAAGGAGATATAGAAATAATTAGACAAAAATATAAAAATTCAATAGCTATTCCACAGTTACCAGATGTAAAGTTAGAAACATTACTAACATAATTACCAGAAATTTTAAAAGAACTAAGAAAAGAACACTGTTATTTATTGGATTTGGATAAAACACAAGATTTTGAAAGTATTTTTGATAAAAAAAAGATTATCACCTTTTTAGTAAATAATTTTAATTTTTGTATGCAAAGCGAATATAAAAAAATGTAATATAATAGTTAATAACAACAATTCTGCAGGAAAAGATATTTTAACATGGATAAATTCTATTTCTAGAGTTAAAATTTACAATAAACTTATTGTCCAATTAACAAGTCCAGGAGTTAATAAACAATTTGGTAACTATATTATAGACTTTTTAAATTGTCCAAATAAAAGATATAAAAAAAATTGCTTCTACATTAGCTAAAGAAAATTGTATCACAAGATTAGAAGCAACAATTTAAAATTATATTAACACGCATTTCCAAAAAGAACAGAATTCGATCCATTACAAGATTGTTTAAAATTAATAAAAACTCTAAAAATTATTTCCAAAAAGCGCTATTTTAATCTGTTTCTTTATCTAATATGTGGATAAAATTAGCAGAGTCTTTACAAAATAGTTGGTGTGCTGTTTTTAATAATATTCTGCGATATGATTATTGTGGAAATAAAAATACAAAAAATAACTGGTATACAAATTACGTTACCAGAAAATAAAGAAGAAATAGACAAATTATTTAATTACGTTTTATCTACATCTAGTTTTAATTTATTACCAGTTAATTATTTAGAATTTTTAGAATTTGAAGAAAATAAGAATATTATAACCATAAACAAAAAATGTTTTATTAAAAGTGGAGAAACATATTTCTCTAAATATAACACTTTCTTTTCTACCATCCCTAAGCATATAAATATAGAAAAATTAGGTTTAGTAAAAACTACAAATATTATTTCATTTGTATCTAGAAAAAGAATAAATAGTTCGTACAAACTGCATCCATCCGTATAAATTAAAAGAAATAAATCCTTTTAATAATGCTTTTCTAAAATCTATTTTAAAAAGAGTATAAGAACTAGAAGAAATTTGTATACAAAAAAGAAAATTAGAATATTTAGATAATACTGTTGCCTTAAAAGAGGAGTATAAAGGTCTATTGGAGAATGAACAAAAAATAAAAGAAACAGAAGATGAAATTAAAAAAAAAAATTAACGACAGTGGATAGATTTAAATACAAATGGAATATATAAAATTTATGGCTTTGTAGTAAATGATAAATGTAAATTTACATATGTTGGAGTTTTCGCAGAAATATATGTAGTTAAATCTGTTTATATTGTTAACGGTTATAATAATAATAATAAATTTATAAAAATTAAGAAAGATAAAGCATTATTAAAAAAAAGGTTTTATATGTATACCACACAATACTTTTAGACAAGCATTAGAAATTTTCTGCTATCCAAAAGATGATCCATTTATGGAAATAAAAACAAATGGTATAACAACATTTAATGGGAACTCGTTTCCAAAAATAGTCTACACAAAAGTATTAAATGTTTTCGAAGACAAAGAAAATGTATTATAAAAAGAAGAAGATAAAGAAATAATCGAAAATATAAAAATGGGGGATATAATTGGGAAAATACAATTTAAAGATTCTAAAAGATTAGAAATTTTACAAGATGGATTAGATTTAATTATCTCCAATATTTCCATTGCAAATTATAGTGGAAAGGAAAGATATATTTTAAAATTCGAAAACATACAAGATTGTTTTTGTTCTAATTATTGGCTGGAGAAATGTTTTGTAGATATGTATTATTATGAAAATAAATAATATTAAATATCATGTGTTCTATTTATTTTAAAAATCTGTTATGGAAAATTACCTGCTTTATATAAGGTTGACTCTAATCGAATAAAAAATTATTAGTAAAATAAGAGAAATTACTTACACTCCAAGTTTGTGGTCCTCGTTGCCAACAGATATGTAAATTGACGACATGGGAGCTCTCTGGTGGTAAATGCTAAAAACACGAATAACCAGCACACTCTAGTGCCCAATTATGAAAATATGGGTAACGACAAAATCTAGTGGTCAACAGACGATACGATTGATTGATGGGTGTGGAGGGGTCGTTTGTTATGTAAAGTCAATGATTAATTGGTGCGCGGTGTCGTTATATTGGCCGACTATATCAATACATAGTATAAAAGGAAGTTCCTGGCGCGCGTCTGTCTGTATGACTGCGTTAATCTCGAGAACCATTGAACTGATTTGGATGCGGTTTTTACTGTTATGATGTGCATTTATCGAGGAAGGTTTACATATATTAAAATTGCAATAGCACTCATATGAGCTTAACATTAACAGTATTAGTGAATCAAGTCGGCGAAAATGAGCTACTTTTGCTGCTTTATAAGCATGCTCTACCAAAACAGCGGGGCCGATTGTTATAATTCTTTCATTGCTAGCACGCTACATTCATCCATATATATAATATATATATATATATATATATATATATATATATATATATATATATATATATATATATATATATATATATGTACATATATAAATTAAGTGGGGCCACAGAGACCCAGTGACTAGAGCGATTCCAAGTGGGGCCGCAGTGACTCAGCGGCTAGAGCGATCACAAGTGAGTGGCTAGAGCGATTCCAATTTTCAAAATAAATCATTGCCCAACGAAGCGGGGGAGGGTACAGCTAGTAGCCAATAAAATTTTGAGGTGGAGCTTCAGTCGTCTGATAGTCACCCAAACAGGGGCTGTGTGTTCTGTCTTCTGTACGAGAGTCAAGCCCCGAAGTGGGTGAAGTAAAGGCGACAAACACTAAACGTAAGTCTTAAAAAAATGTTTTTTTCTGCAATTAAAATTTTTAGTAATATGATTTGAATTTTTCCAATATTTATTCAATTCTTTATATAAGTTCTCACTTTTAATTTTTTAGAACTTTTAATATTTTTTTTTAGTATTTCCCCCGATTTTTTACAATATGGCGAGGGAGGAGGAGAGGGTAAGTGAGTGAAGAGATTTGAAAATAATAGTCTGACCCACTAAAACATGTAAGTTTACACGACCTACTGCAGTATTACTTGAGTGCCTAGTACTATATTTGGTAGGATTCGGTTGATTGTTTTACCGATATATAACACTAAAACTTCATTTTCATATGGCTCTATCTTACAAAATGGAGTACTAAAGAGGCTGTGTTTTGGCACATTTGATGCTTGTGAAAGATAATTCTAGCAAAGCAAATTTAGTCGAAATTGGAACAATAATAGTATGGTAGATATTTGAAATAAACATAAAATATTTGTTTAACAGCCATTTTAATAATAATTGCCTTCAACATTTAAAATACATCTATAAATATGACCTACAATAATATTACTTATATGACAAATTTAGAATGAATCGGTTGTGTAGTTACCGAAATAAAAACGTTCTTTTTCAATTTGCACTACTTTCTAAAACGGAGGACCAATATTTAAATTCAGTGCTTACATAATGCACTGCCAACGTACCAAATTTGGTTTAAATCTTTCAAATGGCTCCCGAGATATAATGTAGAAGCTCTATATTTTTTTTTAATTTGCACTATCTTACAAAATTGTGGACCAATTACATTATAGCTTTCTTAATTTCATGTTTACATAACACACAAAATTTAGTTTAAATCGGTTGAATGTTTCCCGGGATGAAATGTAAAAGCTTAATTTATTTCAATTTGCACTTTCTTCAAAATGGCGCGTTAATGCCATGATTGCGTTCTAAATGCAATACTTATATTATGCATAGTCCATGTTCCAAATTTTGTTTAAATAAGATAGTTGGTTCCGATATATAACATATTGGCCTAATTTTCAAAATTGCCGCTATTTTAAAAATGAATACCCGGCGTGATTGATAACTAAAAGTCTGATATCCTCACCAAATACTATATGTGGACATAGTTCTGTTAAATTGAGTCGTTTTTGAAAGTTGTTTGTGGGGTAACAAACATTTCAGACTGATAAGGAGGTGCATGCATAAGCATCTCTTTCCTCATGAAAGTAGGCTGAAAACACAGTAGCATGGATAAATAATGTACATCATCAGAAGGTCTTGAAAAAGATGGTTGCCAATGTCGAAATCGTCCGTCGATGGTTGTGGAAATGAAAATCTTCGCGAGGAAGTGGAAACCATCTTCTCCCTGCGAAGCCCGTGGAGCGAAGGTCGTCTTTAAAGCTGGCCCTACATGATACCCATTTCCGTAGCAATTTTAATACCCACTTTCTGCTAGCGTTTCTGGTCCCGTGTAGGTTACAATACAGCCTCTTCGGAGGAGCCTGGCTCCAGGTATAACAGTTGTCGTACCCATACAAACCAAAGTTAAATAAAAAAAATCACATGCAGCCGATTGCATTGTGCAGTTACTTGTGTTATTGCTTTTATACAAAGGAATTCTAGAAATAAACGTTTTATGACAATATTATAAATTATAAACGACAGTAATGTATCACATAAAATAAGTAGAAATTTCGTTACATGACGGAGATTTGAACTCTAAAACCAAAAAGCTTCGTGATACACACCCGCGCACTAAAACCACTGTGCTACGCACACAATTTCAGACAGGTTGTGTGAAAGCTCCCTCTATTATGTGTAGCAGGAGTGATGATGCGCGCACACACACACACACACACATAAAAGCTTTATTATTAGTATTGTGATATGTTCCCCTTCTTTTAGTCTCCTAACCGTATAAACGTATTTAATAACGGAAAGCACAATATTGATTATTACGCTTGTTAAAGATAAATATTCAAATAATTTAATAATGTTTTAATTAGTCACGTAAAAGTCCGTTGTAAATAAACGTGAAAACAGTACCTTGTTTTTTATACATAAGCAGTGCCGTTACTGGCATTATTTTCCATACATTAATAGTAGCCTACTTGTACTCAGAAACTTAAATAAATAGTCTTCAGGAAAAAAAATTGTCTTTGTACTTTTTGAATGTACTACAAAGCTCCTACATATATTTCATTACATTTGTAGCCCTGCCAACTGCAGAATGTCTGAAATTTTCGAGTAGTTTTTGCCTGCCATTTATAGTTTTCTGTTAGCACTTTAGTTAACATGTAGGTATGAACTGATGTCTTCTTTCTTCTCTTCTGCTATTGAAACGTCTATGCCTGCTGTTATGCCCATGAGTATAACAGATGGTAGCATAAATTGGGTATCGTGTAGGGACGGCTTAATTGCCTTCGAGTTTGTAGGTCTTCGTGGTCTTCAGAGTGTTGGTGCTAGAGGAGGAGTCATTGAGGACTCCGGACCTGTTCTTCTAAGATCTTGCTTCCATCCTGACCCCGGCATGATACGACGAAAATAAGTAAGCACCGAGTCGATTGTCAAATGGCTCGGGATCCCACCAGAAGGGCTCTCGCAGAACTAGTAGTAATGACGATTGTCTGGGTGGCTGGTGTACCTATTGTGACTAGCAGTACATAAACCAATGAAGAAACGCACGTCGCGGTTCCCGAAAGTGAAAACCTGAAGGATATGTGCGATTGTGGATGGTAAAGGAATCTTGTAGCAGTAAATTCTTGGTCATCGTATTGCTGTGAGCATCGCGGGCAAAGGGTTGCCAGGCCGAGCTCGAGGCTACAAGACAGTCGGCCATGGCAACGAGAGTTGTGGAAACAGCCGGGGGAATGGTAATCTAAACAAGGCCGGGCTGCAGGGTATAAATGGCGCGAGCGAGGGAGGCGCTTGCGGCCATATTTGTTCCTGCCGACGCCGGAGGACCGCCCGAGAGATCGGCACTGTGAGGACCGCCAACCTAGCGGTCCGGGTTCGGCTTCAAGGAGGAGCAGCCGTCGAGACGAGCCTGAGCGTTGTCGTCTTCGTGATATTGGGTAAATATCACTCCTATTAGGGCGTCCCGAGTATCGTGAGGCGAAGACGAGTGAGGCTTACTTTAACGGCTTTCAGAGAGCGGACTTTATACTCTATTATTCAACGTATCTCACGGCTAACTTGGACTATATTGTATATCTGGATTCGAGCCATCTCAGTCACGTACCGGCATACTTAATGCGCTGAGTGTATTATTTATGGTTTTAATAAAGTGTAGTGTTTTGATATATCAGCTCTTGCTTATTGGGCTACGCTTTCCCCTTGTAAACGAAGGTGTGACCTATTAGCTGAAGCGGGGTCACAGCAGTATTTCGTACTCTGGCGTTCAAATTTTTACAAACGCATTGAGTATTGTTTTTGACGACTCGTTGTTAGAGGATTTGTATGCTGTAATAAAAATAATAAATTGGCAGAGTTAGAATTTTGTAAAATTGGAGAGAGGAGTGGAGATAATTGGGTGGCTATTACATCGAGGTCTTGAGAGTGGGTGAGGGTGAAGTGAGGTCAGTACGGATCAGCGCCAGAATGCAAGGACGGAGGAAACGGGAGATCCCCAAGAAAACCCACCGGAACAGCGGCATCGTCCGGCACGATTCCTACATGCAAGAATCCGGGAGCAACCCCGCTGGGAATCGAACCCGGTTCGCCTAAGCGGGAGGCGAGAAGTCTGACCACTACATCACCGCGGTTTCTCTCTGTAAAATTCTGTTGTTATTTCTGTGACATCATCGAAATACATTCTGCGTGTGTGCTGGAAGTAATCACGCGACGATAGTTGTGTGTTAACAGTAGTTAAAAGATATAGTCCATTCACGGTTTCTTAGGCCTTTTTGCATCAAACCTTTGAAAAATCTCCCCATCTATGACATGTTTGGCAGTTTCCTAAATACGCCCTGTATCACAAGCGTTTTATACCTGTGCTCATATGAAAGTTACTTTTTTCCCTGTTAAATTGAAATGCTTATAATGCTTCATTGATAAATAATTTGAATAAAAATAGGGAGAAAATAGGTATGTTGGTAACGTCTAGTGAGAAACAGTTCTTATACAAAATATAATTACAACTGAGTGCGCACGAATGTGGTGCGTTGTCCCTCTGGTGCGATTCTCCAGACTTGTTAAGCTTATATGGTTTGCATGAGGCGGAGGAATATCCTGGAAGCAGAACATTAGCAGGGCTTCAGAAAAGGCTGAAGTAACCGTGAATGGATTATAACGTTGAAGGAACTTAAGACCTCCGCCTACCCGGTTCTTGAACTGCGTTGCTGAGTGTTTGAAATACACGTGTTTCTAAGAAACTATCGAACGTGCGGCCAATGTGTTGATATATGAAAAGAACACACACTTCAAGCGAGGGCTATCGACTGCTTTCAAGACGTCTCGCATGTTGGAAACACCATTTTAGAGTACCTCAAAAATGTTAAAAACTGTTTTTTTTTCAAAACTCTGTATCTCAAGATATACGCGTTAGATCCATACAAAACTACTCTAGAGCCCTGCATTGAACCTTCCTACAGACTTTCCACCAATGAAATAATAGGATCGTCACTGAAAGTCCCATGGGTAGGGCCACCACTGTTTTTCAAGAAGAGATTTCAAGACTTGTTGTACTGCAAAACACGTTACTTCAGAAACAGTATCGCGGTTGGATGATTCTGACTCGCACGCGTATTAGGTGTCTGCCCACGAATCAAGAACACACAGTATCGCAGTAACCTAATTCTCATTTGCCAGTCAAGTAAGAAAATGTCTTCTCTCAGAGACACGCCGCCAATAAGCAGAACAATACTGATGGTATTGCCGTAGGGCATTGAAATCTAGCATGAGCGGAAATCTTTTCGAGAAAAAACAGATGGCCCTACTCATACCAGTTCGAAGCCTTGCGCTTAGCGGCGATGGGGCACTTGATGCATGTGGCAGTATCGCCCTTATACCTTGCGCGCTTGACGGCCTCAAACGCGGAAAAAAACTCGAGGTAGGCAGGAGCCTTAATGGAACTCCATTGTAAAATATTGTCCTTAAAATCAGTGTTTGCGCGTATACGCGTATCTCTGTAAATAAGTAGCCTAGGAATACTATTTTTACCACGAAAATTAAAAGCAAACTGTTATCTACAACTACTACATTTTACTTTTATCTTATTAATAGGGGCACCTGTTTTTCGCGAAAAGATTTCAGCACGAGATGAATTCCAAAACAGTTGAGCTCAGAATCTCTTTCGCGATTGGGTCATTATGTCTGTCCGCGAATCACGGACGTTCAGTATCGGAGAAACTCAATTCTGATTGGCTCACTCGTGTAACAGACTTTTCGCACACAGACAAGCCTACAATAGCCAAAGGAAGACTTCAAGTGTGTAGATAGGATATCAAAGTCTAGCCTCCACGTAATTATTTTCGCGAAATACAGGTGGCCCTAAAATAAATATATAAAAAGAGAAAAAAATGGTAAAAAAGCAAAGGCAGCATTTCTAAGCCTTGTCTGCGCACGTACCATAAGGGAAAGGAATAAACTCAAAGTTGCATATGTACTTAAATCGATTGGCTTTCATCACGTGTGATAATATCGTACTGTTACGGATATAATTTGCAAGAAATTCAGTTACCCGTAAATGCATACCACCGCTTTGGGAGAACCCGTCACAATTATTTTTTTTATAAAGGCTGTTCACTGTAAAATGAGCACTTTTGACAGCTCTGCTTAAGAGCTACTTGTAACGCCATTACCTATCCTTCCGTCATACGAAAAATTAACTTTGCCACGGGCTTGATCAGTTTATTCATGCGTCGGTCAAGTGAAACAATGAAATAATTAGAAAAGTTAATATGTTGTACAAATTGACTGATTTTTACATTTATGTATTAAAGAAAACAGAAACAGAAAGCAAAATAAATAGGTGCAGTTTTCTCTAATGTTTACCTTACACTTTTAGTTCAACGTTAAGTCATGGCGTTACTTTTCCTTTGAAGTCCTTTGAAGAAGCCTTATCGGGTGGACGTCAGCCAGTTCGCCAGTTAATGTATAGGTATAGGCTGTTCACGGTAAGTTGAGCACTTTTGAAAACCTAGTTACTTTTTCTTTTATTCTTTAGCCAACTATAAAAAAAAATATTGCCATGCAAGTAATAAACACAATACGTATATTCCATCAAACTCGGAAGTTAACGTCTAAAGATAAAATTAAATATATTTATTGACTATTATTCCAAACGAGAGGGCTTTCAAAAGTGCTCACTTTACCGTGAATAGTCTATGCCTGTGAAGGTGGCGGCAGAGGCATTTTTCAACGGTTGATTTCAAAAGTGCTCAGTTAACCGTGAGAGAAAAGAGAGAGAGAGAGAGAGAGAGAGAGAGAGAGAGAGAGAGCAGTCAATCAGAACTTGACAATTACTTGTACTGCCATGAGCACCGACAATCCTGCCAGAGCCCAAATCCGGGCTCCACAGCCGCGCCACAGACTAAATATGCTGTATCCAAATTCCCTTCAAGTATACACACGTCCATACTTCGCTCCGCCTGTGACGTCACTAAGTACATATATGCTAGCGCCGTCGCAATTCCTAGTATAGTACACACATGGTCTGTACCATGGAGGTATTAGTCTATGGAGTGGAAGCCGAGACACCAAAGTGAAGTCGAAAATGAAAGACTAGGACAGGCTTAGTAGTGGCAAAAAGGTGCATGTTTTATATTGCTTACTATGTAACTTTTGCCACTCATAATATGGCAGCTGACGTAAACAATCGGTCTGCGTATGCGCAGTTGAAAGAAGCAGACAAGACATCGGCTTCACTTGATAAACGTGGAGAAGATAGGCTGTTGCCACTCCATCATCTATTACCTCCATGGTCTGTACTTGCCAAGCTGACGGAATTGCTTACTTTCCGGGTGAATTTGCGTACTTGCGGTGACCGCCATGTTTGTTTTCAAACGTCCCGTTCATAACCTTTAATGGGAACTTCTTATGGATCTACTTACCCGCCGTCTTATTGCTCTACGAAGCTCCCAATGTGCAATATTATTTCTGCGTTTATAATAACCTATCTGTTACACATGACAAATGCATTATTGTTATTTTTATGCAACAACAAACACCATAGACATGAACGAAAGCAAAGGCAACCCACGTAGAAAACAACATTTTTTTATTTACAGCAAAAACCATACAGTTGTTAGCTCAGAATGACTAAGCACATGTTTACTTTTAGTAATTCGTGTTGCTTACGCCAGGTTGTGCGATGAGTCAAGAACAGCCCGAAAAAAAAAAAAACCATCCCAATAGTCAGGGCGAGTACACACAACGGCAAGTACGAATATGTGTATATTAAATAAGTATGTAATTACAATTGAGAAACGGCCTTAACTTCACAGAAACGAAATGGCGTGGGCTGAGACGTTCTCTGATTGGCTGCGCGGAGGTCTGGAAGTGGGCCTTGTATCTGATTGACCCCTGCGTGCTGTGAAAGGTTCACTATACGATGATATGCCGCCTGGATACTATGCAAGTTACTAGGCGTTTATTGGCCACATGCTGGTCGTTAGTGACGCCATCTTGGCAGCGTGTGCGGCTGGAGTTCGCGAAACAAGAGGCTATTTCACATCTGTATTCTTAAGGCTCCGGCCTACCTAGAGCTTTTTTTTCCACGTCTGAGACCGAGAAGCGCGGGAACAATATTAAAGGGCGACACTGCCACGTATATCAAGTGTGCCATCGCCGCTAAGCACAAGCCTCTCAACAGCCGAGATAATTATGGTACGCATTTTAAAGTTTCTGTTGATATATCGCGAACCGTTGGACCTACGACAAATTTAATGGGTGCAAATACCCGAAGTACGAAGATTAAATTATGGCACGCTTTTAGAAATTACCGTAAAATCCCGAAAGTTACGACATTCCCGTGCCATAATTATTGTACGTAACAACTGGGTCGATGTACAGCAGGCCTACTTGTGTATCATGATTATGGTACATCCGAACCCGGTGGTGTGAGGAAGGGGGTCGACAACCATAACTCGGCAACAATAACAGGCGTGCAGTGTTCTCGCGATTGAGTGAAGAGATTTAGACGGCTCTTAACAGCGAGGTCTTGAGTGCCGATGAGAGTGATGAAATGAATATGGAGCGGCGCCGGAATGAAGGGTCGGGGGAAACGGGAGATCCCCGACTGAGAAAACCCTCCGACCAGCGGCATCGTCCGGCACGATTCCCACTTACGAAAATCCGGTGACTCGGCCGGGGATTGGACCCGGTTCGCATTCAGTGTTCTCGTCGCTCTGCGTGTACCTACAGGACTGTCAGCGATGACCCTGTTATTTTATTGGTGAAAAGTCCGTGGGAACGTTCAGCGCAGGGACCTTTAGTAGTTTCGTGTGTATCTGATGCGTATATTGTCAGCTACAGAACTTTGAAAAAGCCGCTTTTTAGCTGTTTTGGAGTGCTCTGAAAAAGTGTGTCAAACATGCGTGACTTTTTGAAAGAACTCAACAGTCTTCGCCTGAGATGCGCGTTCCTTTCGTAGAACAGCACAATGGACGGACGGACGGACGTTTATTAGTTACGTGGGGAAACGAGTATTTCAAACTCTCTGAAACGCAATTCGAACACCGGGTAGGACGTCTCTCTAATCCTTCGGTTACGACTGCGCGAGTGCATGTGCGAAGGTCGTCGCGTGTTCTGACTTGCAATCACGCACGCCGACTGTCGTAGAGAATGTTCCGGAAGGAGGGGGGCAATCGGCGACGAAGTGGGTCCTCGGGTGGAAAGGGTTTGGTTGGAGGGGGCTGGCCCCGGCAGTTCGGTGAATAAGAGAAAGTGGGGCGTCAGGTGGCAAGGATTTGTTTTGCGACGGCGAAGAGCGTGGGATGGTGTCAACTCGAGGCGCCGAGGAGTCGCGGGACGCCCACAGCTAACCAGTCCCGGCGGGCGTTGCTGCTGGCGCTTGCGACCGCTGCACTATACATAAGGCGTGGTGCCGGTGTAAACCGTAGAATTTTACTCCCCAGGAATTTTTACCTCCCCTGAAAAATCAATAGTGAATTTTTACTCCCTAGCACAGTATAACACTGTTTACAACCCTCGGCTGACCACAATATATTAGGTTGACACGAATCCCCGATAGCATTACCCTCGTCGCGTTCTCGCCAGGCAGTGTCCCTTGGTATAACAGCAATTTAAGGAACAAGTGTAGTCCCCTCGCAAATAAGATTACTGCTCAAGCATAGCCAAAAATTACACACCGAGCCAGAGTCCTCAGCGCCAGTAGGGGAGTTAATACAAAAAACAGTGATTCAAGACACGCCTGCTGTTTTTTTGTATCACCAAAGCTTGGAGTTTCCCCAGAAATGATTTTCAAGCGAAGTAATTTCGTGTTCTGTGTAATTAGTGAAGTGGAATTGTATTACCACTTCCCGAGAAAAGTTTAATTTTTCCGAAAAGCCCCTATTCTGAACACCCCTTTTCTTTTCGTATGGCACTCCACTGTCCCGACATCTCACCAATGGTATAATTATGTACTTGGTACGTTCTTTTCCTGTCTCGATCGCGACGGAGGGTGTCCGTCCTTTCCTACCTTGGAGTAAAATCCACCTGGGGGTAAAATTCCAGCTGCATCGTTTGGCAGGATTCCCACTTGCGAACTTCCGGAGTGAACCGGCCGGTGATTGAACCCTTTTCACCTTGGTGGGAGGCGAGCAGTCTAACCGCTTAACCACCGTGACCCCGTTAGGCCTATCAGATTGTGTTCCGTAGGACCTGAAATAGTGACAGCGTAAAAGCTTGGAAATGAAGGAAAATAATAATACTGATAAGAAGCTGATAGGTAATGCATATTTTTCTCAGCAACCAGCAATAATATTCAAAAACCTTTGTGTAATAACATAATACGAGTTTATGGCAATTGAGGGAACACCTGGTGAGTACAAGTTACATATCTGCAGGTTTCTATGAAGCGATTGTGTGATTAAAGACTAATTTGAGTTAACTATGCGAATTTTTTAGTTAAAAAGAAAAACGTTAGCATCTTAATAATACAACTCTCGTGCGATTAAATTTATAAATTGAAATTAATGCAATCGCCAACTAAAACCATTGATACACCTTTCTTAAGAATATACTGCGATCTGTTGACGCTGCCATGAAACTGTTTACACTGACTGTGCCATGGACCTTATCGCACACCAACCGAAAAACTCCGAAACTAACAACAACCACCATCAACCACTTATTGTGCCAGGGCCTAAATACACATTTCAAAACAAATTGTTTGGCGTGACCATAATCACTTTGCACACGAAAATAATTAACACTTTATATACTAGGTAGAAATGCCATTTTCAACATAACAACCACGCTTAATGGCTTAATGCAAACACTATGTTGATGCTTTACTGCGTGGGCGAAAACACACCTTCAAACTTACGGCTTATAATAGTAATCTAGGGAGACTTTCCACCAATGGCATGCTCGGGGCCACTTTTTAAAGTGCCACATGTACACGCAGCACGATGAGGACACTGCAAACGAGTTCGGAGCCTCGCGTGTCGCGGCGATGGCGCACTTGATGTCCGTGGCAGTGTCGCCCTTAACGTACACAAGCAACAAGCCATCAGTGCCCTGTCTTCCCTGTGGATATGTTGTTCTCCGATTGCAAGACACGTTTTGAACACACGTACAGCGCTTGCCAAAAAATTACGCTATTGCAACACTTTTACTCAGAAATTAATGTGTGACGAAAGGGTTAGATGCACGTGAGATGTGAAAAAATAATTGGTTAGAAATTTATTAACTGTATCATTTAGCACTGTGTAGTAAGAAAATTAAAAACAAGTTCTTTATGATTTACCTTTGATTTCAGTTTCTTAAAAGTTAAAGAATTTTGCCAAAAGATGTTTGATTTGTAATATGAAACATTTTTGTATTAGACATTTTTGAATAATGATAATTAGTTGATTTTTGTCAGATTTACTGATCTTGTGGTTTACATATAAACTATTGCTGAATATTGTAAATTAAGAGATTTGGGTGGCTCTTAACAGCGAGGGTGATAGAGGCGAGTATGGTGCGGCGCCGGAATTGGGGTGGGGGGGGGGGGGACGGGAGATCCCCGAGGAGGCCCGCCCACGATTCCCACTTTCGAAAATCCGGTGACACGACCGGGAATTGAGCCTGGTTCGCCTTGGTGGAAGGCTAGCATGCTAATCGCTCAGCCACCGTGGACCCATGCATATTATAGTTACCATCATTCAAGTATATTTTCATTGTATCTAACCCAATCAAAATATATTAAGCCGTTTAAGTTCTGTTTTGAATTTTATGTTTTGGGAATTCGCATACTGCGAGGTTTTTTCGTAACTCTTGAGTCAAAGAACGAATTGACAAGGTAATCATGAGTTTCTTTGCATTTTCGTGAGTAGAAAGGAAAAATTAATCTAGCTTAAGGGAGATTGTGACATCTGGTATGAAGTAAAACTTCAGTTTTAATGTCCTGGATTATATTTGTGTATGATCGCAACAATTCCGAACATGTCGAATTTTAATTAAATAATTTGAAAAAAAAATATTTGTATCAATAAGAATCAGGTTTTTTTTATATTTATTTTAAGGATGAAAGTTTGTCTTAGGAAATAAAAATCTGGAGGTAATAAAATATTTTACTGACAGCAAATAAACAAATATACAAAAACTCTGGGAACGGTTGGCAATATTTTTGTGCCTTCACGTGCCCAACAACACTCTGCTTAAGTGTATACAAAAAAATACTGTCAAGGCCAATACTAAGTTTTCACCTCTTTTATTTGCAATGCCACCATGCAGAGTTCCAAATGGGCAAGACACTGTACCAATTACGTTCGCAGTAAACCGCTATAAAACATTGTGATAGGAGCGGCCCCACCACACAGCTAGAGTGTTCCCAATGCACATAGACTAGAACTTAGAAAGGAAACATCAGAAGGCGACTGATGAGTTGGGAGACCTTGCATCACACTCGAAAAAAAAACCCTAAAAGATATAATGAAGATCAAAACAACGAACAAAGGACATGAGAAATCGGAATAACAATGATCAGGGCAAGTGAATAGGAAACGAATCAGGATTCTGAAGACTTAGGCAATGTATAAGGAGAGAGAGAGTAATGGTATGACAAGGTTCCAGACTAAAGGACTGGACTACGTGGAGAGAGGGGGGGGGGTCGGAAAGGAGTCCACAGCCCCCCCCCCTCCTCTGACAGTTCCAAAACTGATGGCTGGAATTGAAATATATATAATCTAAGTAGTAGTAGTAGTAGTTTAGTGCCACAATATATGCATAACATAATCATCAATAGAATAGAATGTCTGTAAATTGACCCCCAAGCTGCTAAGGGAGTCAGAGTGGAATGCAGGATAACCGCGCCACTCTCACCTTCCAGGCAACTTGGTGTAGATAGTTGTAATATTATATAAAATTGTAATCCACAAAGGCTGTAATGAGAAAATAAAGAATAAACACCAAAAGGGAGGGGGGAGGAACATCCCATACCCCTGTATTACCTAGAAAGGGCACAGGTACGGGGGTGATAAGAAAATTGCGTGACCCGCCTTGGCTGGCCACGAAGAAAAAAGTAAACAGATCTCCTTGTCACCGGGTATCGCGAATTCGACCCCTGAGATATTCCAGTCATACATATTTAAATAACTCGATCTTTCTTCACAAGTTCAGTAAGGGATGGAACACCATGGACCTGAAATAATCAAAATGGCTTCAGTACTGGGAAAAAAATAAGTAAAACGGCTCTACTAGAAACCAACGGTCGGTGAATTTCATTGGTTTAATGGAATTTTCTAATAACTGTAGTGAATTTACACTTATCTGAGGCTCTGCTTCTCATTTCGCACGACCTTCACTGACTCGTACCTCGCGGATTGATATAATTGGCTCGAGTTGCGACTGTACATAATAGGCGTCTTCGTAAATTCGTAAATCCTTGTAACAGTTTAGTAATCTAGACACACGCGAAAGTTCTTATTAGTTTAATTTCCCTACTTGTTGTGTATACCTGCAACCAATGCAAAAAAATTACACATTCATGCACCTAAAAACTTGTGTTAATACGTCGATGAAAGAAGACAATGTTAAATATTATGGGCATCAACTTTCCATAATAAATATTAATTTCTCACTTCATGTTTGTTCTGTCTGACAGGTGCTTGCAAACATCTTATAGTAACTTACACAATATAGCCTAATTCAGTAAAGTTCCTACAGCTAGTTATAAAACGTACCCGTGCTAAAAGAAGCCAAAAGCAATGTAACATCTGGGAATTCGTGTGTGTTTTGTTTGCTTGTATTAAAAACTTAATGTATGATAATTAATTAATTATTTTACTTCTTCCTGTATTCAAAATAATATTGCCGTGCTTATGTTAAGAGCAGATTTGAATTTCTAAAGAAGTCTTTAATTGTGTGTATATTTAACTATTATCCATTTTTATTTCCCAGCTAAAACTGGCTTACCTTTCATACTAATTACTATTAATTAAAGAAATATGTTATTTTTTGGCGTATTCTTGTTTTAAAAAATAAAGTTTTGTTTACTTGTAAAAGGAACGAACCTACTCACAGCAAACTTTTGTCTGCTGTTGCATATGTTGGTTTCACTGTTAGGAGTGTTAGACGAAATGAAGAAAGTTGTAGAGCTATAGAAGAGTCAGAAGTGAGCTATGCTGAATCGCTAATTATTTGAATATATTATTTTTCTGACGAGCCCAGAGCACTAAATGTTTAACTAAATTATACTACAACAAGAGAGAAGTGTTAACTTATTTAAACAGTCGAGATTAGAGGATGTTGAACTCTACACCTCTGCAAGGGACCCACCAACGTCTCCTGATAGCAGTCCACTAGTGTTCCAGCAACTGCAGGAGTTTCGAGACCATCATTCAGTTACATGTTCATTTGGAGATCATTTGGACTACCGAGGGATTCCTTCTCCCCCGTGGACACGACGATTTGGAGTCAATTGCAGCTAGGTACCTTTTGATCAGAAAGTAAGTCTAAAATTTTCTTTTAATGGAATTAATGTTTTTGAGATTGATAATTTCATCTTGTCGTTTCTTTGAATAATTTATGTCGCAAATGACGTTCAAATTGTCCAACCTTGATTTGTTTTTTTTTTTAGATTAGTAACATAACTAATGATTATAGAAGCTATATAACATTGAGTAATCTCTTTATGTCATTGAACAAGGCTAATTATCATAGACTTGTACAGCAATTGGATCGTTGGACTATTTAGGAAATAATAAGATTTGTTTCTTGGTGGATATCTTATTAACAAGTTTAGTTTCTTATTGGCAGTGTAGTAATACGGTAAGACAGTATCAAATTTGTTCTCCTAATTGAAAAAGTAGTTGTCACTATTGCTTATGTTCTTGTTTCTTTATAACTTTATGCTTATTACCGAGAAAGCGTAGCTGTGGTTGTCATGTGTAATATTTATTTTCAGCTGGTTCCTAAAGCTTAGCTGAATATATGTTTATGTTAGCGTTACTATTAATTAGTTCAAATTACTTTGTTCTCGTGCTCATATATTAATCAAGAGTTAGCCGAGGCATATTTACCTATTCTTGATTTTGGTAAGTTGCATTATATAATGAACCACAACACACGTGTTGTAAAATTCTGTCGCCCAAAAAAGTGAAGTTTTAGGAACGTTAAAAACCCACATTACAGAAATTAATTAAGTATCCCAGCGTGGAAATTTATAAAGAGCAGCGCGCAACTCGTTACAGCATTATCCATTAAAAAAAAACTCGGATTTTATTGGCGTTTGTTTCTGACAGTGCAAAGCACCAACCATTTTACTTTTAATGCAACATGTCGTTGATAAACGAATATACTAGGTATATTATGCTATTTGTGCACAATCTTAACTTTTGGTGGCCCAATTAAGGAAAGAGTGCCATTTCTTCCACTAAAATACACAAAAATTACTATAACAACTTTGAACAAAACCAGACGGAAGAAAGGTAAACATGTTAAAACTAAATACGCTAGTATTCAAAACAATAACTATGAAGTACGAATATTACACACACATGAGTCACGACTGGGCTACAATTGACATATAACTGACACATTCGCAGTTACAGCGATAAGCACATACAAAACATAACACAAGCACATTGGCCTGGTTACAACTGATATAACGATAATAGTATTTTAGTTTGTTTATGCTGCTATATTTAGTACCGAAGAAATTAACTTATGTATAGTTGGGAATGGTTTTCTGTCAAAAATAAATATTTTCGATTGATCTGAAACGTTTTTAAAATGAGAAACTATTTTCAATTAAATTTTTAATATTAATGTTACCTAAAAAACATTGCAAAACTTCATTGGTTGTGACTATACAGAAACAAACAAAAGAAAATATCTGCCCTAGAAATGAAATCAACATACACACTTTCTTGATTCGTATTTTTTTAATTTTTTTATTTGTAAACGAAGCACAAGCGTCGGAGCTTCTGATTGGATGAATATAGACGCACAGCAATAGTAAAGGAAAGTTAAAACCAAGCTGAACTCTCCTTGTTACTGTAACTGCGCTTGGGCAAGTGTTTATCGCTATGCGTAATTGTAGCCAGTCTAACTGAAAACAAGCAGTTTAACTCTAATGTATATCACTGTGTTGTGTTAGTGATGTGCTTATAGCAACTGTAGCCCGGCCTTAACTGTTGATGCTCCAGTTCAAACACTTACGAAGGAAATTTACAGGTTGCAAGTGACGCCATTTGCATCAGACGCCGTTCCATAGCAGTTCCAGAGACGGCAGCTGTTAACGGTGAAATCAGGTGTTGTATAAATTACTCCTGTGCGGAAGAATATCAAGTTTACGCTCTGCGCAGGAACAAGTTACGTGTTCCTGACTGGAATTGAATTCGCGAAGCGATATAACATGCCAAAAGTAAAAAAAATAAATATATATATATATATATATATATATATATATATATATATATACCAGTTGTAGTGGCCGTCCGATTAAAACATCAGACTTCAGATTAAGATATGGAACTTGTTTTCACACCAAGATTGCAGAAGATAACGGCAGTCAGTAATGGTTTAGTGTGTTTGCAGCAGCGATAAGGGATTTTTTTTTTCACTGTTGCCTGCAGAAGCGCGCAGATACCAGTGAACCGCTCAAGCATGAACAGGTTGACAGGGTGGGGAGCACGTTAAAAGAGATGGAAAATTCAAGGGGAAGAGATGTTTATAGAAGAAGAGGGAGGTGTTGATTTTTATTTACTGAGTGTAACAGGGAGGGCGATACGAACAGGAAGTGCCAGGTTAGCGGTCCCAACATAAAAACGAAACTGGTTAGGCGGGACTTATTTGGGCCTGGCAGGCTATCATCGTACTTTTATGCATGTGGCCTCGTAGTCATCACTGCTAATAGACGAAAAAATGAGATGTCCCGTTCTTTTTTTATCATTTAGAAGAGGTGGGAAGTCCAGTGTGTCAAGAGGGGGGGGGGGGAGGGAAGTGAAGTGCAGATATTTGGACGGCTCTTAACCTCGCGGTCTTGAGAGCCGATGAGGGTGATTGAGGTGGGTGTGGAGCAGCGCCGGAATGTAAGGGCGGGGAAACGGGAGATCCACGGAAAAACCCGCCGACCAATGGCATCGTCCGGCACGATTCCCACATGCGAAAATCAGGAGTGACCCGACCGGAGATTGAACCCGAATCGCGTTGGTGGGAGGCGAGCAGGCTAACCGCTGAATGAATATTAATACTAATGCTGTAGCCACAGTTTTTCCTGCCCTGCCATAAAGAAGAGGAATCAATAGATATAGAGTGTTAAATTGGCGTACTGGATAAAAGGCCTTCAGAAAACGTATTTTAGTAACCATAATTACGGTATGGTTACTTATACTCAGGTTGGGAAGATCAATGCTAAAAGATTGGCAACCAAAAATTTTCTCCACAAGGTAAGCGTTAGTGTCACGTGTGTACCAGATTTTCTTAATTTTCCACGTTAAAAAAAAACAGGACGTTCTTAGTAATCAGAAATCAAATATAAAATAACTTCGTAACTAAGTAAATTCTTTCTGTTTTGTTATCCACATAGAATAAAATTTTAATTAAAAGTGACATCTTTGGAACACTGCGCACCTAGTGGCGGAAATTTTCCTCATGCCAAACTCTCCCATAAGAAACCTCGTTTTGTTCATAACCTGAACAGCATTAACCTTACCATAACTAGAGACCCGAGAAATTCGTGAGTTCAAATACCTGAAGGCTAGACTCCACAGTCTTATATATTTTTCACACATACATACATTCATACACAACTGTTTATTGGTTGATTGTTGTGATAGTAAGAGGCGGTGGTTGGGTGAACAATTTCTTGCATGTTTGTTATTGGCTTATGTATCTCCAGGAGGTGTCAATAAACACGTCGACCAATTGCAAATGTAACATGAACAACGTAGCCTACATGTGTGTGAATTCCAACTTGTCTGGAAATGAACCTGCGAAATTCTCGGGTCACTAACCATAACCTATCTAAATTTTTACATAAAGATAGCAGTCAAATGGGTTGTTAGAACTGCATAAACGTTGTTAATCTAGGTGCTGATATTAAGAAGACTGTCGTGGTCCTAGAATTGATTGAATCTGCAAGTACACATTTAGTTTACATAGTCCTTTAAACAAAACCACTTCAAGGACACTTGAGTTGTTCCTGCAGCATTCATAATTACACTAAACTAACCGTATTCTGATATTAATACAGAAGTTACGTTGCTGCTACATTGGAACCTACAGATATGTTCTGTTATCAATTCTAGTCTCATTATTTTGCTCTGCGCATAAATTCACGCGTGTCTAAATGCAGGCTGTCTCAATGACTAAAGGCTGTTCACGACAAAGTGAGCACTTTTGAAATCAACTTTAGAAAAAAGCCACCGCTACTACTTGCATATATTTTAACAGGAGCACATATTGACAAGCGCACAGTAAAGTTGGTAAAGATGCATGGGAAGTAGTTCCATATCTTAACGTCGAATAAAAAGTGTTTTAGGTAACCATTTGTGATAACTTATATAAATTTTTTCTCCTTCTGTTTTTAATGCACCGAAGTGTAAAAATAAGTAGAAATGTAAAATACGTACTTTTATAATAATTTCACGCTTTTACTTGACCGACGCACGAATAAAGTGATGAGGCCCCATGGCAATGTTAATCTTACATGTTGGAAGAATATAAAGCAGGGCTTTCAAAAGTGCTCATTTTACCATGAAAAACCTTTAGGCTACCTGAAAGTAAAGGGCTATGGTACTGTCATTTGGGTGGAAAGGTGCGGATCGTTTAGCCCTGGATATTATTCAAAGAAAATATTATATTCAGATACGTTCTGCAAAAATAATATAGGATATATTTCTGGCAAGTATATCCCCCTTTAGAGGCCTATAGGGGTAAGCTGAGAGTAATGAACTAATAATAAAATAGCATCTGTGATGACTATTAACTTTTTATATGCTATGAATCAAATTGGAGATGTGAAGTGTATATAGTTTATTGGAAGCAACTTTCTCGGAGCCCTGCTAAATATATACTTGCAGGCCCGTTTCGTATCCTTCCGCCAAATGCAAACAAACATTGCCATGTGACTGCCATGTAGCATCCGTCAAAATCAATGTTTACATGCCATTGTGTGTGTACATGTGTTCCTATTTTGTCGCTACACCTAAAAATAAACATTGAAAATTGACTTCTACTTTGTACCTGTCAAATGTGTTGTTTACTGTTTACAGCTTTTCAAAGAATTCTGTCTTAGGTCTATTTCAAAAACCATTTCCTACGAATATTCACAGTTATTTTGGGTCAGCTTTATGGCGTTTAAAAAATGCCTGAATTAACGGTAGTTCTTACGGTTACGTCACATTAACATATTTGTTTTCCACGACATAGCACATTACATGTAATGCACGTTAATATTTTACCGCGACTGTGTTAAACACTGTTACAACTGCGGGGTAATGAACTGTAGTATTTAACTTTTTGGTTATTGATATGTGTTGGGTTATTTCTTTAAAAGGACGGCCTCAGTTCGAATAACGAAGGAACAGACAGTCCAACGAAAAAGCGACATTAAAATCAAGCACGCAACTCGTGTCGCTCATTTTTTGCTATAGAAACTTACTTAAAATATATCGGTGAACATGCACTCAATTAAGCCTACCGTAAATTTTATTCCACTCATATTTATATGTATTGCTACTTACTGTGTATTAGGTTTATTGAAATATATTGGGAATGGGCTTGGTTATTTTGTTGAGATTGGTGGTAACTCGCGTTACACGACTGTGTTTCAAACACCCAGGGCAAAGGTACAACGTTGTGATAAATAAAGAGACGTGGATGTAAATAAATAACTTCGTCATAAAAACAGTTCACATTTACAACGTATAAATAGTTCACATCAAATATTTGAAATCACGCACACACAGATTCAGTGTAACTATCGCCAAACAGCCCCGCCACGCTATTTTACACTCAGCGGTTAACGAAACACACCGTAACAGTATATTTATTACTGCCTCGGAAACACATACTTATCACAACATCGTAGCTTGCTAAGGTATGTTTAAAAAACACAACGTCTACAAACGTGATGAGGTAATTTGAAGTATTTTTCGGAATAAGTACAATTTACGCTTCGTTTGGTAAAACGGCAACACGGCATTTCATGGCTCGCCACGTCTGCCAACTTCACTTTGTTTCTGCCCCACCATCATATCTAAATATATTAAAATGAGTATTCAAACATTAAAATATCTTTTCAATTGTAAATTACAAATTCAAAAATCATAATTTTGCTGTAATAAGTATGAAATATGCTACAATTGAAAACATGTTCGTTTTGGTGCGCACTATCGAAGTGAAACTTCCCGAGTGTGAAAGAGACAAAGACAGAGAGAGAGAGAGAGAGAGAGAGAGAGAGAGAGAGAGAGAGAGAGAGAGCGCCAAGCCTCGCTCAGCAGACAGTACCTTTCTCGCTTGATAAAACAACACTGTACCATTACGGCATATTCACGATATTTTCCGGTGTTATTTTAAACTGCAAAAATGAGATATGTTGCCATCGGGTCTACCTAAATATTTAAATACTTTAATAGGCACCGTTTACTTTACAAATAGTATACGAAAAAACTATGTTAAAATAATATTTTAACTGTGAACTATTTCTTACCGGCCGTTGCCAACACATCGCTGCTCTCGCTGTTGTTAATTCATATTTAAAAAGGAATAAATATTACAAGAAATCAATATTACAATATTACAGAAGATATTAAGGTAAAAGTTTATTTATTTAATAATACAGTACTCTTAAGTTAACCATAGTGTTATATATTTGGGGAATACAGATCATTGAAAAAAAAAAAAAAAAAAAAAAACAGGTTGACATGTTTTGCTTAGAGTGTTTTTTCAAAGGTTGATTTTCATAAGACGCTTCCAATCGGTAATGGACTATAGACACTGTACGACTACTCGAAGCTTATTCACTTCACAAAGGATTAAAGTGAAATGTATTGCAACAAATCAAAGGTTTAACTGGATGGGGATGGGGCAGATACTTTCTCCTCTCACCCTGCATGAGCAGCTATGCTTGTTGGAAATATGTAAACAGTAGTGGCTGATGAACTGTTTCAAGGTATGCCGGCGTTTGAACCAGTGACCGTCCTCACAGAAGAGTATCTATACTCCAATGACGGTTCCTTCACACTTTTCTGAAGTCCTGCTTAAGTTCTTCTTTCAGGATATTCATCCGCCACGTGCAAACTAAGGTCAAATAAGTCTAGAAAATTACTCCACCGAATTCGTGCGCACTTAATTGTAATAATGTTTTGTATGAGAACTATTTCTTACTAGTTGCTACCAACACATGTTTCCTCGTTTTTTTTACATATTTATTATACATTAAATATTATAATTCCTAAATAAAATATTGATAAAAGTTCAATTTAACGTAAAATAATATACTTAAATGTAACAGAGGCATAACACGGCTGTGATACATGGCATATTTAGAAAATAACTAAATACGTCATACGTGTAGTGATTTTTCAAAGTTTTGATTCAAAAACTATGTAGAAACAGCGAATAGACTATATACACCATTCATGGTTACTCCAAATTTTTTAAAGCTCTGCTTAGGTTCTACTCTAGGGATAGTGCTCCACCTCGTGCGAACAAAGCTTAACATACACTGAGAAAAAAGTTTTGTCAAATAAAACAGTCAAATTAAATTAATTGTTTGTATACGGGCAATCAAATATTCTGTTGTCGAAATCAAATTATTTTTTTGTTTTTATTTGGTTGCTCTCTATTGTAAGATTTGGTTGGTGCAAACAGAGATTTGTTTGACTGTACGTGCATTAAAAAGTTTTGGTTGGTATTAACAAAAAAGATGTAAGCCCGACCGACATTCGAACTTAGATTGTTTGCCCCTGATCATTACGCCCTAGCAACCGCAGATAGAGTCACTAGAGAAGAAATAAGGATGTTAAATTTATTGCTGAAATTCTTTCATTAGGATTACTATACACTTATTAAGCATCGATAAAAACAAAACAAAAACTGTAACTATCCGAATTGTCGCAAATATTACACAGAAACTATCGAACTGTATTTTCGAACGCACGCGATCAAATGGGCGGCCAAACGAATGTATAGAGTTGATTCATTTTGTTGAGAGTCTAATTATTTTTGGTCGTACTCAGCGGTTTTGTTTAAACAAGTATTTATTTTGCTGGATGGACAAAATTAATTTTGTTGCATTTCAAGTTTTGTTTACTCAACAAAATATTTTGTTGGGGCAACTAAAATATCTTTGGCCACATGCAGATTTTTCACGGCAAAGTGAGCACTTTTTAAGGCCCTTATAATTTTTTCCTTTCGCTCAATTTCTATCTTCCTGCTGCTTTTTAATATAAACCTTACAATGTGACCAATAAACACAGTGTAAAAATTTCGGCACTCTCAAAATGTAACACCTAAGGCTGCAATAAAATGTATTTATTAATTCTTAATGTCTGTTGGGAGGGCCTTAAAGAGTACTCACTTTACCGTTAATAGCCTATACAAACAAATATTCCGTTGGCTGAAACAAACACAAACCTTTCTCTCAGTAAAGCCTGGAAAATTATGCCAATGGGAGAGTACGCCGCATTCGTGCACACTCACCTTAATAATATTATGCAAGAGAACTATTCCTCACTAGACGTTGCCAACAAACCTAATTTCTTTCTATTTTCATAAGAATTAACTGTAAATGAATTTTTGCAAATTCATTCAGCAACAAGTTAGACTCCACAATCCTCTGTGCATAAGAGCATCACTTGGTAGTTCATTGGCTGTTGCTCCAATTTAACCCCAGACCTGATAGCTCGGGATTCAGTTCTCATTTACCCTGCAGGTGCTTTATTTGTTGAAAGTAGTTCGGGGCGTGTCTAACACGCTATGGTCCAATGGAAGCACAAGATAACATGTACACGTGAATACAGTTTACCTTGTCCTCAGACGAATCAGCAAGATTTCAGGGTATCAAGTTATAACTTATAGTTAAAAATTTAATTTGATAATAAATAAAGATACTTTTACATCAACGGAAATGTAAAGCGCTCGTGGTAAGTGACATAGTTAGGAAACAACCAACACGTCATACATGGAGTGATTTTTCAAAGGTTTGATTAAAATAGTGTGAATATACCGCGAATAGAATATACACAGATGCTAAATGGCGCGGTTCTTCATTTTTATATGGTCTCCATTCACCAACTTGTAGCGCGAGATTCTCGAAGTGGGCCTTGTGTCGTATACGCGAGAATTTCGCGGGTTCATTTCTAGACAAGTTAGAATTCACGTACTTGTACGTTCATGTTACTTTTGTAATTGGTAGAGACCTGAAAAATTCGTGAGTTCAATGACCTGCGAGCCAGACTCTACAGTCTTATGTACAAATATGCCGATATTAACTGCCCATTGGTTGTCTGCTGTCACAGTGGAAGGCGACGATTGGGCCACCGTTCTCCAGAAGGTGCCACAAACCGCGTGGACCAATGGTTAACGTTATATAAACACACGTGTTTTGAATTCTAGCTTGTCCCAAAAGGAATCCGCGAATTCTTCAGGTCTCTAGTAATTGGCCAAAGTGTTGTTTGACACCACTTGGAGATGAACGAGCCAATAACAAAGATGCAATAAATTGTGCACCCAACCACCGCTTTACTACCACAACAATCAACCAATAAACAGTTTATATCTGTATGAGAGTAAATAAGACTGTGATGTCTAGCCTACATGTCATTGCACTCGCGAATTTCTTGGGTCTCTACTTATGGACTAACATGTGCTCTGAACGCTTCCCTATTGGCTGAATTTCCAGCTGACAAGTGAGTTGCCAGACGCGTATTGGCGAACGCTGTTCCGACATATTTCTGCCAAGTGACGCTGCTTACTTCTGCCATCTAAAGATTTATATATAGTACATTCACGGTATCTTCACACTTTTGAAACAAACATTTGAAAGATCACCCCGGTGGTGTATGAAGTGCAATTTGTTTACTAAATACGCCATGTATCACAAGCGTTTTAAACTTCTGTTAACATAAAAGTATTTTATATGTTAATAAATAAAATATTTACTTATATTAAAAAATATAAATTATGTAATTATATATTTGTAATAAATATGAATAATACAGAGAGGAACTATGTGTGTTGGTAACGCCGAGTAAGAAATAATTCTCGTGTGAAATATTATTAAATTGAGTGAACACAAATGCGGAGTGTTGTCCCTTCGGTGCGATTTTATAGACTTGGTTAAGCTTTGTTTGCACGAGGCGCAGGAATATCCTGAAAGTAGAACTTAAGCAGGGTTTCTGAAAAAAGTCTGAAGTTACCACGAATGTGCCATCGATTATAGGCCATTTACGGTAACGTGAGCACTTTTTAAGGCCCTTCCAAATTTTTCTTTTAGGCCAGTTTTTATGTTTAAACCACTTTTTAATATCATTATTGTCACGTGGCTAATAAATACAGTGTAGAGTTTCACCATTCTCAAAAGTTATTGTCCGAGGCTGCAATAAAATGTATTTATTAGTGGTTAATGCAGGTTGGGAGGGCTTTAAAAAGTGCTCACTTTATCGTGAACAGCCTATACCTGGGGGAAACTGAACTAGCGAGCGACGAGACACCCATCACAAACGTCACGTGACGTCGACTACTGACATACGTTTCAGGGAGCTGGCATGCAGACTAGGAAACAGCCTGCACTGTAAAGAGCAACGAAAACATCAGCGAGCCTTGCAAACGCTCAGCAGCTGCTGATGCGTACTGTATGTACGGGCGGAGTCTGCATCAACGATTACACGTAAACGAAATAAAAGACTTCAAATCGGAATGAAAGGCGTTCATATTCCCTTATAAAAAGGCGTTTTGAAAGACGAAGCTCTTTTTTATAAAGTATTTTGTATTGTTTTTATTAATTTATTCGTTGTTATTTCACTTGATACACTTTGTTTAGCGGCCATTTTAAACGTTGTTTGACGGCCATTTTTACACGCTGTTTAATTGATCCATCAGTAAAAAATAAACCACTGAGCAAACAGTGAAAAAATTAACTGAATAATCAGTGGAAAATGTCACTGAATCAATAAGTGAAGGAAATCTAAATTTTTTTTTTTTTTTACTGATGCATCAGTTAAATTCACCGAGACAGTTGAATCAGTCAGATACGTTTGACTGATTGAAACTGTGAAATTCTTAATGATTCAGATTTAGCGTTTACCTACCTTAGCTGGTGGCTGTGATGTCGATGAAGGCCAAGTACACGCATGTCCGTGAAGTATGCTTGCTAGACGCACCTTCCTATGCCTCAGCAGAGCGGGGCAGAATGCTCACGGAAGCTGCGCAGCGATCAGTACGTGAATGCCAACACCGAACTTCTTTTTTCCTTTAGAGAACTGTCGAAACCGCGGGACCCATACTAAGTTTAACACACTGTTTACAAAAACCATCCTTGGTCACAGTGTCCAATGTACACTTCCCGTCAGAATAAATGAGCGACGGAAAAAGTTAAAGTCCCCTTCGGCAATCTTCGACTTTTGGCAAGACGTATCGCCTTGGCTCATAGGCAACCAGCAACCCCATAACTATCCGGTCAATCGTTCAGCGTTTTAACTGGGCCAAGAATCTCTTTAGCTTCTATTGGAGCATCATTCTGACATCAGTTTCTTCAAGTGAATATATCGCATTTAATTGGATGAAGCAACTCGTCTGCGATTTATTAAGTTAATGCCAAAACAGAATATCTCACATAAACTCCTCACTGGAAGTCCGTGTCTCACGCGCAAACAAGTAACACTCAGGGGAATAAACAACCAATTATAAAGGCGAGTTGAGATACAGTGTTGTGCACCATAGCTTGTCCTGAAATATTTTAGCGGAATTACCTCACATGAGCTCCACACTAAACGTTCGCGAGTCATGCAAGCAGCCAGCGGAAAGAAAACCAGTCGTAAATGCGTGCTAAGCGACAGGTTGTGAAACATAGCTTGTCCTGAAATATTTTTAAGGGATTACCTCACGTTCGCGAGTCTTGCAAGCAGGTAACACTAAGCAAAAAGAAAACCAATCATAAAGGTTAGCTGAGCAACAGTGTTGTGCAATATAGCTTGTCTGGAGGTATGTAAGCAACATTCGATGCTTCAAACAATGAAATATTAAACGTATGTGGAATGACTATAATTACAGATAACTGTAAAAGAGAAATGCATAATTCCTCTGTTAGTAATTAAAATATACCCTATTCTATGTAAGATGTTAAGTAGTTATAATATTTGTCTTTTATTAACGATACACGGAAATGAATTTCCTGCTGTCGTACGCATTTGCGAAAATCGAATATCACACTTTAGTGGAATATATGGTTATATTAATCAGTAAGTAAGGCCACTAAACATTAATTAAAACAATCGGTGCATTTTGCAGATGTAATTATAGTATGCACACATCAAGAATGTTTCTCTTGCAACTAGCTGCTGCTGTCTGCATGAAAAGCCACGTCCTATCTAACCGGATCAATTTCTACCATGCCAAATCAAATCCTTACGAAGGTTTCGTTTTATCCATTGTAGCCGCAGACGTCTTTGCATGTCTGAGCGGGCGGAGCGTGTTAAATGGTCAACTGGGGGGGGGGGGGGATGGAAGAGATGCGCACGTAGGTCTGGCCGTACTATCGGATATTGTACTATCTTCTATTCCACAAACATCAGTTACGGTGGGCTCAAGTAGGTTTATGTAAGGCAATATAGGACGAAGGACGTTCGCAGAGGTACAGGAAATTTATCCTGTGTTAAAAATTTGCACTTGACCATTTGATTTATATAAAACCACACATGAAAATATACAACTGGAATACTACTTAGTTTTTAACACTAGGTGCAATTCCACGTGTATTAATGTATACGTACAGTTTATCAAAGTATAACAAAACAGTAATTTCAGGCCAGTGCTTTTCTTTTCAAACAATAGAAAATGTTTTATATCTTTATTTGCACAAAGTCGCGAAAATGAGCGTTTTTACTCATAGTGGACTGACCCGTACTATAAACAATGCATGCACACAGTGTTCATAAAACAAGAAATAAAATAATAAAATTACAATCTACAGCATAGTGTTCATCTACTTCACAAGTTTCACCCAATTAATCTGTGTGTAAGCATTCTTGCCGTGCTAAATGGTAGTTTATGTGAAATCGTGGTCTACATACGCCTAGGTGTTCAAATTAAAAAACTCACGAAAATCGCAGTAAACATTTCGAGTTTATATAAAAAGGTGTTAAGTATCTTGTCGGTTTATGTATTTTTTCTGGAATTCCGATTCACGTGCAAACTTAATGCCACCTGTAAATATGTTTTTCCAAATAATGCTGGCTTCAGCAAACGGTGTAACCAATATAAAGATATTTCTGTAGCATTTATGATATAGTTATTTGTACTAACTTAACAGGCCGTAATATACCTTTGTCTATAATTTATGCCAGTAAATGTTATTCCAAATGCAATGTTCATTAAGAGAAAATATTTTCTCTATAGCGAAACAAAGATTGTGCAAATGTGTAATCCTATTTGAAATTCATCAAAAACTAAAACATTAACTGTTTAAAATTATATGCCTGTCAAATTATTAAACAAACAGATTCGAAACTAACGATATCGTTAGGCTATAGTAATAAGTAAGTTAGTTTGTTGGTGTTGAAGTTAAGGCCACACGTATTTGCTCAAGAAATAGTAGGTTCGATTTCTAGTTGGAACGTATTTATTTAAATATAATATAAAATATAATAATCTTTGTATTATATTTGTGGTATAAATAAATGTATGTTTGAAAGTACGTTATATATTAATCTAGATTTTCTATTTACAAATGTGACTGAAATACAAGCTTGACTGTAATGTTAAATATATATTGCAAGTCCACTTAGTAGGTTAGTTAATTTATTACAAGAAAAGGCATGTATTCTTTTAGTTACTAGTTTTCAAGGTTTTACTTGTAAAAGTAGCATAAAATTCACACAATTCCAGATTTAAAGCACTAATGTTTTTAATTCCGTGACAAATTTTTCTCATATTTTTCCTATTGGAAGTGAAATTTCCCATGAAAGGTTGACTCCTACGGACAAGCATAAATCACGCCCTTGCTCTACCCGGGATTCAAAACCGGAACTACTCACGCTCAACACTTAACCGACTGCGCCACAGTGGACAGCCAATACAGTCAACCAGAACGCTGTCAGTGGTTATAATAACTTATTTTAAGTGAACAAAAAACAGCTTATTTCATTAGAGATAATTTTTAAGTTACAATTTAAGTAATATTTTGTTACGTGCTGCAGCTGGCGCCGACTCTGCTACCCCGCGCCATAATCGGAGAACCACCTCGCCCTCCCCTCTTCCTGGAACGATGCGCTCGTGTCTGTCTGTCTCTCTTCTGGGAATCCCGCGAATGCCGACAGTGGCGAGACTTGCTGGTGTTACAGACCTCATCTCGCCTGCTAGAGTTTCCGATGCATTTAGCGACGATGCAAGAATGTTCTGGTGAGACTGGCTGGCGCCTCAGCCCTCCGCGACGTATCACGCGAGTTGGTAGGATTCTAGGTGGTGGCCTAAGACCTATATATACTGCCGCAACCCAGCGGCCGGCAGTCTTTGACGGAGGCCGCCTGGCGAGTGTGCGCGAGCGAAGTTTTGGGTGGACGAGAGGGTGTGATACCGACAGGTGCGCGAGGGCGTTTGGAGGACTCTAGAACATTACGACTGGCGGGTCATGGACTGAACTGAGGTGGGACTGAATGGAAGTGTAATACTGCTTTTATTGTAAATATTCGAACTGTCCAATATGGAAACATAAATTATAAAGGAATTGAATAAATTGGGACACTGTCTATTGGGACTGATATTTAATTATTTAATTTAATCAATTTCTTTGTCCTAATTATAAATGTTATTAATTGGTGTCAATTGTGAACAGTAAGTGATTTCAATTTATTGTGAAAATTTGAGTTTAGAGAATTTCCCTGTAGTTATTGTAAATAAAATAAGGAAATTATAATTAATCCTTTTATTTGATTAAAACCTCCATCCGTTAACGAACTTGGTATAGGCCACTTAATTTCTAGAGAGAGAAAGTGTAACAATGTTAATTACTTTTTCTACACCGTACCTATAATTCACTGCCACATTGGTTGGTATTCTCTTGCATATATTTGGGCTAAATTAAATGCAGAAACTGCAGATAAAGTTTTTATAGTTTACCTTAACCTTCATACATCACTCTTTTCTTTCGAATAAAAAATTGAAAATAAAATATATCTTTATCCTTTTCTCAGTTCTATTTTGTGTTATTGTCTAGCAGTTATTGTACTAAATATTCTTTAATCATTTAATATAACATTGTTATAGTTTAAAATGCTTTAAATTTATTGTTCATTATTAAAATTAATTTATTCGCTGCTCCGTATTGTGATTGATGATTTCAACAAAAGACACAATTCAAGAATTCTGTCATCAAAAATATCGTGCCAACAACTGTGGATATGTTACGAAATTACATTCGGCACTGACTAGACAGATGACAGCTATGTACGACATTGTGTGTTAGTATTTGCATGTTTTGGATTTTTTTTTAGAAGTAAAACTGCTATGCTGTAAAATGTGTTCAAGTTGGCTTAGTATTATGCTGTATCAAGCCTTTCAATGTTTGCAAATTTTGTAAACAAATGTTGTCTTGAGTAATGCATTCCCGTTTAGATATTTCGTACGCCGTGCCGTAAACCTTCAGATCAAATATTTATATTCTCCACTCACCCCCATTTTAATGGTGAAAGATATTACGAAAATGTAGAAAAGGAACAAGTAATCTGTTGATGCATCAAACCACAGAAAGTATTCCACCTCCATTGTTGTTACTTTTATATAACATGATTTTAATTCGATACTATTTAATATTTGAACAGAAAAATTGCACTCAATAACAGAAAAGCAATTGTTTTATATCGAACACTACACGCAGATGGTAAAGAAATCCTCCAGCACACACTGTCACAAGAGCACTGCTACCTGTTGTCGCCAGCAAAAAGTCTCTGTGTTCGGTTTTGCATTTGCTGTTACTCAAGACAAAATACGGAATGTTTTTCCGTCCGCGTGAATATTGCCGGGATGCAATCTTGTCGCTCAGCTAGAGACCGGACCGTGCCGAGCCGCAGTCTAGGGAATAAGATTGAACTGGCGTGCACAGACGTTTGTCGGTACCAGTAGATAAGTCTATATTCGTAACCATTTTGAAAGACAGTGCTACCTCAAATATAATGCTTATATAGCATTTCTCAGAAATCTTTCATCTGATTTGGCATCAGTGAAAGTAATGAGAACGTTAAAAAACTGTATATAATTATATTTCCAATGTAGTAACCACTATGTACTTCATTTTGATGCATATCTTCTAGTAAAGCTTTGCATGCAGTAGTATACAAACGGACAATCTAATAGGGGCTTGGAGCTGAGGGCAAGGGAACTAGGCAACCACCATCTTTGATGATGCTAAACGGGACAAATTTTCTGTTTTCCCCCAAAAAAATTTATATTTTCCTTCATACCCATGGTGGCCATATTGGATCCCTACCTCCAGCTCTGTCAATATGATGCCAGGGTGTTGGGACCCTTACACTTAGCATCATGGTGGGTGCCGAGTTTCATGCTCTGCCATTCCTTTCGGGATCTGCCGACCTAGCACCATAATGCGGCACTGAATACCAACATCGTCTTACACGCTCACCAGACCTAACATATAAGTATAGTTGTCTGTAATTTTCGAACCCCATAAGATATAATTGTCAACTTCATTACACAGGCCGACGATCAGAAGGGTCGCAAGGCCAGACATTCTACATGTCTACTTATAAACATAGCTGACTGTAATTTCTGTACCACATAATTAGTTGCTAAATTCATAACATAGAAATCACCCATGACTACGAGGAGGTTCGCAGGGTTAAGTAACTATATAATCTACTTATAATCATAGGTGGATGCAATATCCGAACCACATAAGATATAGTTGCCAAATTCATAACATAGGCATCAAACTTCAACAGAACTGTTCACCGTTAATATTCACAACACTAATCATGCATTTTACAGTATCTATGACCAATAGACATGCTAAGGGAAAATTACACCAGGCCTATCCTACTTCATCAGGACAGTTTTGCATACCTTAATATTCCAATAAATTTGAAAAGATCTGGTTTCTCTATCCACCAAGAGTACTTTGATATCACGAGTCATTGCCAGATTCACCATTATTCGCAAGGAAAAAAGTCGTAAGTGTTACATTCAAAGAATGGGAGGAAAAATGTGTTTCACCAGCTCATTAACTCATTGTCATCACCATAAAGCCAGCAATGCTTAACATACAGCTCGATGCCAAAAATAGGCCTTGATGCAACACCAGTAGACATCATCAGCCTTACAAAAACACATAAAGAGAAATATCTGTTAAAAAAACATCAAAGCAGGCGAATGCTTTTCCACATAGTCCACAGTGAGGGAATTGGTGCATCGAGACAAAAAGGTCACATTTCTTCAAGCTCACAGCATTTTTAATCTGTTATTGGTATCTGTAAAAGATGGTGCATATCCCAGACCCGCGACGACTTACCAGCTGCTAGCTGTATTTGTGCAATTGAGGGAAGTTTGATAATGTTGAAGAGTTCATGCTGAATTTTTCTGTTTACGTTTTTAGGTATCCAGTGTCTCAGAATCAGAATTCGATGGTAGTGAGACCAGAAATAACATTCACATAAATGTTTGCGAGGCGAAATGCATTGTATGACCCATCATCTGTGGAGTAACATTCCTGATTCTTTGAAACATAACGAGACGCTGCTATGATAAAACACCGTATGTGCATTCAGGAGGAACCAGGTTCAGTTCTCAGTCCATACATTCTGATTTGAGTTTTTTTCCATGGTTTCTTCAAATCACTCCAGGAATACACTTAGATGGTTACTTAACGTAGGCCATGTTCGATTCCTTCCTCCGATACTAATTGTGTGTGCTGCCTGGTTGAAAACAAAGTGCAAAATATTTTTTCAACAAATGGCGAAACTTGTTAGATGCCCGCCATGGTGCTAGGCAATTTTATTGCAAACTGCAAGAACAATTTACTTAGTAAGCTATTAACTATACCATGGGACCTATATATATCCATACGTGCATATATTTATGTATATATATCTATATATACAAGTATATATAGATATATCTCTATATATCTATATATACAAGTATATATACATATAAGTATACACATATATATACATATATATGAAATTCAAAGGGATATTACTTAAAAAGAATACAAAATTCAGCTTTGGAAGAAGACTACATAACTTTACTTTAAAATAAGGGAACTTAATTTTAACTTGTGACCCACACACACCATTATCAGCACCACATGCTCCACAATCGCTCTTAATGCTCTACGGGCTCCATATTTTCCACAATCGCTTCCTATGCTCCACAGTTGTTCCACATGCCCCACAATCGCTCCAAATGCGAAGGATTGATGGTAAGATTGACGCCTGCCGACTGACTCCTGCTGACTGACTCCCGCCGCCATTTCTGCCGCTGCTACACGCCAGGTATAAAGATAATATTCGAGACAGCTTCTATTTTCAAAGTGATCTTGTTACACCTAATCCTTAATTTCTATCTGTTAAATTAAAAAATAATTAAGTTCATACACGTGTGTGAATGTGTGTATATATATATATATATATATATATATATATATATATATATATATATATATATATATATATATATATATGTGTGTGTGTGTGTGTGTGTATATATATATATATATATATATATATATATATATATATATATATATATATATATATATAAAAATACATATATATACACACAAACACACACACATTATGGCTATAGTCGTATTGAATATGATTTAACTTCTTTAAATTATAATAAAACTGATATCCTAAATATATCAAATATATGTTTTCCCTTTACCAACAGTGTTTTGTAAACTTTCGTGAGCAGTACATAACTCGAGATACAAAACATTTAGTTTTAAAACAAAACACATTTATTTATGCACACATCACACAATATTCTTCTTCAGCATAGCAAATACAATACAAGGAATTGCTATTTTTAAACGAGTTTTATCTCTGAGTTAAGGATGGCACTAAACACATAATATTTGTTAAATGTACCATGGAATTTCACAACTCCATAGTCGTAGGGCTTCTGAGTTGCACAGATCCAAAAATGATTTTGATTTTGGCATGCATGATGTCTTGTGGCATATATCTCGACGAGTTGTCGAAACGGCGCTCAGTAGCGCTGCTTGTTAAGGTCAAGAACTTTCGGTCCGATGGGGCACGGATTGTGAATCGCCGGCTCTTGGCATATTCCACTCACATACACAGAATACTATCTGAATAGGGACACCTTTAATATGTTGGTAATGTTTTCATATGGAATAAGAGTTTTTTTTAAGGGGAAAACAATAGTCCGCGCTGAATGACCACTAATAGATCGGAACGAAGGTTTCCGAAAACACACAATTAATTAGCCATTGAGAACCAAGGTTGGAGGTGGCGGGAGTTGAATGAAGCTAAGTAATTTGCCAATGAAAAATGTGGGTAGGGATGGAGGGAACCTGTGCCATCACTCACCTGGTGGAATAACCGAGAACATAGCACTGCATAAACATTGAGAATAGAATCCAATACGGAGGGCGCCATCAGCCCCACCTATACTTTAAAACATTATTAATTATGGCCACCACCTGGTGGCTAAATCGATAATTTATACACTAGCACCGCATAGGTAATGTAAATGTAAACATATGAAATCCAATATGGTGGCCTCCAGTAATTTATAAAAAAATACATATAAAAATCCAAGATGGCAGCCTTCAGCAATGTATAAACAAAGACAAACGAAAAAACAAGAAGACCGCATACGGCAGAATGGGTATAGGTGAGGCGTCTGGGGGCGGTAGGGGGGTAGGCAGTTGGCTTAAAGTATCGTCGACAGCGAGGTCATTAGAGACGGAGCAAATTGCACAGGGAGGATTTAGGAAGGAGTCGGCCATGGCCTTTGTTACGGAACGATCCCAGAATTCGCCTGGAGTGATTTCGGTAAACCATGGAAAACAGAAATCTGGATGGCCGGACCAGGAATCGAAGCCGGGTCCTCCCGAATGCGAGTCCAGTGAGTTACTACTGCGCCACCTCGCACGGTGAGTTGTGGTGGAGGGGGTCAGTCGTCTGCTGAGCGTGGTGCTTGTGGACTTCTGGAAATGTGTTTTAATAGTTTTGAAGTAATGTTTTTAATAGTTCTTAAATAAACAAAGGTAGAAGTAATATTTTACAAGTTTTTGTATATATTTTGAATTTTTTAGAAATGATTTATATTATTTTAGATGTTTTTGAAATATTTTGTAATTTCTGGGTTTTCAAAGTCAATGTTCACCGGGGTCGAGGTCAAAGGTCTTGGTCAAGGTTAATGGTCAAGGTCAAGGTTAGCTTCATCTAAAATGGCAGCCAGGCGACCAGAATGGCAGAGCATGAACATCTCTGATGATCCGATCCCCTTACCTGTTGTGCAGGCTTCACCAAATAATTCTACTTACTGCAAACATAACGCTTAGTACACTGCTGGCCTTTCGAAATTCATCACAAAGGACGCAACGTATTGATGCGACATTGGGAGACTGCGTAGCATAGGGTAGAACAATGGCGTAATTAGTTGTTCGCCGAGTGGCACCACGCTGTAAAGCAGTATACAAGTGGAGGTCGGAGACCAACTGGGATGTAGTGGCTGTATGTTTCGCTGCTGTTTGTGTGCACAAACGAATCAGTATGTAGGTTCGGAGAACACGGCGACCTCACAAACATGTTTCCGCTATTGACTGAGGAAGAATTTTAACCTATCAAGATTGTGGATTATCCTAATGCGATATTGGTCCTCGGATTGGAAGAGGTGTAACTACAGTGAAGCAGATATGAGATCAGTGGTCGAGGAGGGACGGGCTGAGCGATGTGCAGGAAATCACAACGGCCCCTTCACACCAACAAACGCCAGGGCAGACATATAGAACGCATGACGATTATAGACCATACAGTCACATCAAGCACGCTCGCTCGGGATGTCAGGTGTCTGGTACATCAATCTGTGTTCTCAAGCACAGTTGTCGCCGTCTAGACCATCGACGCCTCATGTCCAGGCGCACATTACTGCGGCTGCCACTGAATGCTCACATACTGTAGGTGCCTGCGGCTGCAATGGTGCGTGAAACGTCGGACATGGACTGACGAATAACTTGCCGTAGTCTTCACCAGCGAGTTCCGCTTCTACTTGTAGTATGACTATGGTCGCATTAAGCTCTCGTAGCACCGTGGTGCACGTCTGATCGAGTATTACATAATACATAGTCATACCAATCTGTCACCTGGAATAATGACATAGGGTGACATTGGCCTAGTCCACATAACTGGTACGCTGACCAGAAACCGTTACATTGCTGAGGTGTTGGGACATGTTGTCGTCCCCTTACCTCAGGGCCAACTTGGTGACATGTGCGAATAGGACAATGCGCGATCTCATGTGGCACACATCGTCCTACGGCTGCTGGATGACCAACATGTAACACTGCTTTCCTGGCCTGCGTGTTCACCGGATCTCTTGTTAATCGAAAACGTGTGGTCCATGGTCAAATGATGACTGGGTTGTGACAGGATTCCCGCCACTACATCGGATGAACTTTGCGCACACATCGAATCCACGTGGGTGTAGCGGTGGTTAATTCTGTCTGAGAGGGGTGGGAAGTGGGGCACAAAGTACTGATTTCCTACAATCCATACGTAGTATCGTGCTGCAAGTATAAACATGTCACCCGTGTATGATGGGTATTCTTGTCCAATATATCCGGTTGTGATGCCTCATGATCTTCATTGTATTGCAAGTTTAGTGGCGAGCGGTGTATTAAAGCATCGAGACCTTTAATGTTATAGCATGTTAGAGTAATATAGTCGCAGATATAGAAAATGGTATTCCATAGAAAAAAACCAGTTTAGAGATGGTTTCGGAACCAACAAGGCATGCAATATTTGCGTTGACCTCCTTGGTCACAAGATCTGAATAATATGATAGAACATTTGTAGCTATAACTGAAACGCATTATGGAAGACAATCAACATGACTCGACAATAGACTCCACAATATATACACATGATGTGCTATGGGAGGACATGTTTCATGAATACGAGTAGTTGGAACGCAGTTTGAATTTCATGTTAAGAAACAGTAGTTAGAATGATATGTAGGACCGAATACACTGCACAGGAAAGTATCGTATGAATATGGTTGTGTATTGCAATATTAATTTAAAGACCTGTTTTAAAATTGGATGCAAATAAATACTAACGATCTTTTAATGCAACAGAGAAATTACTCATCAGAATAAAATACCTTATGGAATTGATTTACTGGGTTTATTCTTATAATACTTATGCATTGGGTTGATTTCACGAATAACTAAACTGCACCTTTTTAACCGGTGCAACAGTGTAACATACTTAGCACATAAAACCACAATCAAGGCAACGTCCTCCTATCTGTTTAGAACATAATTACAGTGGTACTGTAAAAAGTTTTGAAATTTAGTTGCGAACCTTTAAATGCATTAAGTGAAGTTATGAATCGTTGCTATAATTTTATTATTATTTACATGATGAAATTATCAGTTGTAAAACTATATTAACATCACGAAATAAATACAATTTTAAGTAGTGGTCACTGAACGTATCTCAATAGAATTTATCGAATTCACTACGTAGTGACAAATTGAGAATTTCGTTGGCTACTGCCTTGACGTTTTGTCTTTTTACTTTCGAGACAAATAACTTTACACAATGCTGCGACTACGGCCCAGGAAAACTAATCTTTAGCAGCTACAGTATCGCCATTTATACACTGCCCACGATTAACGTAATACAATGTTGAAAGCCCTTCCCACTTTCGTGTGTCTTTCGCCTCATGCAACATTAGTGTTACTATGGGTCAAGTGACTTTATTCATATGTATGTTTATGATGATATTGAGTAAGTATGTTTATCAAGCAACACTGTTAATTTATTTGCAAAATTAACGTGTTTCTACACTGCCACTTCTTGTTCAGTGGTAGGCCTGCACAAATTATAGGAATCAATATTAAGTGGCCATTGGTTTGGAACATGACTATTATAATGCGATGGCGAAACAAAGAACCCGTTTACGTGAGTCGCGGCGAGTATTACAGCACTACCTCAGCCAGTGCACGTATCAAACTATATGCTGTTACGGGCACTGTCTATTTGCAAAAGCGTGCAAGTTACACCGAACAACTTGTAAACGTAAAACCACACGAAACAGTAGAACTAGGAGGCAATTGTAATGTTAACAACCTTCTGCTTGCCCATTTAGACTCTACATAGTCACTAGATATCCGTATGGAGTGAAAACTACAAGATTGTTGAAGGTTACACATTTCATAGCGAGCATGGTATAATTACACTAGAAAATCTTTAAAGTGTGATTTTTAATATGTTTCAAAACTACATTCCTATAGTCATTACGTTGAAGAATGGTAGTGTTGCCATAATATTTATTTAGGTCAGTAAAACTAAAAAAGAAATAAAATTTTTTCGTGTGTGTTTAATGTGAAGGAATATCTGAAAATGCCTTCATAGTAATAGTAATCGCTGTGTAGTAAATTACTTTGCATATAACATATTGTGCGAACTGTCTAAATAATGAACACAGATCTGAACACAGTAACATAGTGTCTAATAAAATATTCAGTATAACAAACATTTTGTCTCCAAACAAAACGCGGATTCAAGACAAGTAAATAATAAGAATGATAATTACTCTCAGGCACTTTAAAATATCCAGTTAACACTTGAATATTTCTGTTTTATATCGAAAATGAACAACTTTCAGGCCAGTGCTAACAATCACTGTGGACCGTGACCTATTTATTTTAATGATGCCAGAATGCTGCTGCAGAAGTCCCTGTTGCCAAGTCAGATGAATCGCAGAGTGTGTGCGTTAGTCATTCTGTGTTGCCTGTTCACGCGATTAGATCGTTTTGGGGTGAGCTCTTTTTCGCTTATTAGTACATGGGTGTATAACTTATTACAGTGGATATATCGTCGACTGTGGTATACATAGTCTATAGAGATCAGCTGTTTTCTTCGTACGTGGTGTTTGTATTGGGATGTGTTATCGAGAAGCTACAGCGCTCGATGATGTGAGAATGCCGATTGTGTCAAGAGCTCGTCCTGTGTACTGCGGAATACTGATAATTGTCAAGAGCAGTTAAATCAATACGGTAACTTTATCACACACACCAGGATATTTAAAAGGCTAGTACAACTACTGTACATCCACTGCGAATGAGCATATGTTGTCTAAATTACCTCAAGATGCCGGAAGGCTTGCTTCTGGGTGGGACTTTCAACATGGATGGTTAATTGTATTTTCGCTGAGATTTCAATCTTAGGGAATCCCCAGCGCCAACCTAAGAATAAGTTAGTAATAAGTCCCAGAAGTAGTGATTAGGTCACTGCCACAACTGATTATAGAGGAGGATTGATGGCAGGTGCTTAGCTAATTGTATTAATGAGTTTTGTTGGAGACGCCAGGACACCGATCTCTAGACGCCAGACGCCATGTCAGCCATGTTAGCGGAGCATCAGAATACAGGTGACGCCAAGGAGTTTGAGAGTCTGGGTGCAGACCTATGTGAAAGACTTCACTTGTAATCTATTTATACGAACTTAGAGTATTTTCAGAAGAAGATTAACTTACGGAACTAGGCATTTTCTGAACTTTAAGTTTTGTATAATCAGTAGTCCTGAGATCCCATGGGAGCTAGTAACGCCGGAGCACATTAACATCTAAAAACTATTGAATTCAGTGTAATCTCATTGGAGTAGAGTATAACTACTTGAGGGAAAGTGAGGAGTAATTCTTCTGAAGTAATTAAAACTTAAATTGACATTTTCAAGTAAAGGTTTGGATCATGAGAACTGTAAATGCCACTAATTACTTAGGAGCTTAGTCAGTTTCTTAAACAGTTAGAAATTGAAGAAAGTTACTTCCGGTTATGAACAAAATTTTATTTCTGAACTTAATTTCAAGTCAGTTGTCAGTTAATTTTGCAGCAGCACTACAGTGATGTTATATATTTTATCTTTTAATTTGTTTTTATTTCCTTAATTTATTTAACTCTATACTGTATGGTGGTACTTCAATTTTGGTCATCAACATAAGCTTAATTTGATTTTTGAGTAAAGTGATTTTTCTTACATACATTTAAAGTTAAGTAAATATTTCACATCTGAATTTTACATCTTGTTGAATTGCATAACACATCTGGTCTGATTTTATTTATTTTTAATTCAATTAATATATTAATTATTCATATTTCAAATGTTGTATTTTATGTGAAGTGCTGAGAATGTACGCAAGTTGCTTCTGTGCATGTTATTTACAGTGATCCAGATGTCCTCAGTTTCTCCTATGGTAAGCTAAATGTTGCAAAATTATTAAGGTGCATATAGACACGTACAAGCCTATGTTTGACACCTTCTAACTCAAACTATGTCCAACCTATACTTGTGGCGCACACATAAATATTCTAACCTTCTTTTCTTTCCTACCGTAGTTCACCTAACAAATACTGAATGTAACGGCCCTCCGCACACAACTCCCCTAACTTCCAAACCTCTTTCAGAGCTTTATTGCGTACCTACTGCTCGTTTTACTGCGTTTGGCACACGTAGAAGTACTGACAGCACATTTATGTTTCACTGATAATGTCCATTCATTTAATTTGTGTGAAATAAGTAACAACCTACAGAATGTACGATACATTCTAAGTAATGTGTCAACGCTGACCGTAGTAAAATTGTTTGCTTACGAAAATGTGTACTTCGAAGTTGTTTTATCATTTAGGCAATGTGAGGAATATGAATGTGTATACATATATTAGGTAACTTTGTGATCTGACATATTCCGATGCGCATTCGCCAAGGAGGCGGTCGATATTATCTGTAGGAAACCTATTTCTTCGTTTACTATTTTTTGGTCTCTGCAAATAGGCTTTTCATGGTGAAGTGAGCACTTTTTATGACTCTCCCAAAAGGCATAAACCAATAATAAATATATCGTATTGCAGACTCAGGCATTAAATTTTTAGGGCAGGGAATGCATACACTGTGTTTATTGATCACATTGCAATGTTTATATTAAAAAGCAGCAGGAAGATGGAAATTGGATGAAAGGAAATATTTAGAAGGGCCTTAAAAAGTGCTTGCTTTACTGTGAACAGCCTAAAATAATACTACGTTTATCGGCTGTCTTGATGGTGTCTCATATAGTAAATCAAAATATAATACAAAGTAAGTGTATTGACAAAAAAAGGGTTACTCTCACACAAAATAACATAACTGTGTTTTACTGTTCATATTCGTGTCATTATACACCTCTGTGTTTGCACCGTCATGGGATGGGTAACGAAAGTAAAAAGCATCAGATGATTTGACAGGTGGTTTGGGCATTTAGCGTGCACCTCCAAAGTCACAAAGTTTGGTCCTGATTGCCCATGCATTTATATCCTTGAATTTCGTCACCTGATCAGTTGAGGACATTACTGCAGTTTCAGACATGCCTTATGGTCTCCCTTTTTAAACAGATATCATCTGACAACATGCACATTTCACACATCTTTGGTCCCCATTCGACTCTGGGCATGTGTACCTTCTACGTCACAGGCATATACAACCGACGTCATATTGTATTGGTGTCTCGCCAGAGCCAGGCGGTTCAAGGAAGTGAAACGTCATTCTGCAGCGATGTCTCACCACAGCCAGTCGGTTAGGGAGAGATTGAAGCAGGCCGATGTTACGGTGTTCCAGAGAGCACTGCGAGTCGATGGCTACAACAGTTCCGGGACATGGGTGACGTGACACGTCGCGGAGGACAGGGTTCATGGAGGGTGTCGACTGCAGCCGTGGACAGTAGTCTGATTACCCAGGTGCTGTTTACTCCTTTCAGGAGCGCCATTCAGCTGAAACGTGCCACGCACTTTCCTGGCAAATTGAGTACCGTGCTTAGGCGCTTGACGGCGGCGGGACTGAAATCCCGGCGTGCTTCAGGGAAGCAAAGGCTCACCGATGAGCACAGGATAAATCGACTCGCATTTGCCGAGGACATTGACCGTGACTGGTCAGATGTTGTATTCTCCGACGAGTGTGTGTTTTCCTCGGCTAATGATGGACCAATGCGTGTCTTCAGACCTCGTGGGACGCGGCACAATCCGGAATATGTGGCCGAGTGCTCTCGCTATGGTCATGCATCCATTGCGTGTTGGAGATGGATGAGTGCACGCGAGATAGGCGTGTTGCACAGAATCGACGATCGAGGTCCGAATACACGCGGCCTCAATGCCGGGCAGTATTTACATATTCTAGAGAACATTATAATTCCCTCGGTGCGACTTTTGTATCCCGATGGTGTGCTGCGCTTCCAGCAGGACCATTCTCCGATACATACTTCTCAGAGGGTTCAAGAATGGTTCGCAAGGCAAGACTAACTAGAGCTCGTAGATTGGCCACCTTACAGTGCCGACTTGAATCCAGTTGAGAATGTCTGATCGGAGACGAAGCACACGATGGCGGAAAACTGGCCTGATCCACAGCCAGCAAATAAAAATGCTCTCTGGGAGCTAGTAGCGGATGCCTGGGATGAAGTAGCTAGTAGCCAACGCTATGCTATTTCTCTGGTCGTCTCTCTACCACGATGACTGCGGCAGGTGGTTGAGAATGAAGGATACTGGTCCTCTTATTGAGGTTACACCATCGGCCCTTTTCAGGGCCAAATAAACACTCACCTAAAAACGTGACACAAAAAACCAATGGCACACCACGTGGCATAATGACCACACTGAGATACAAATTAAAGGTGCCAGCTGGTTTCGAACCCGAAACAGCGGACGTCAGAACCATACACGCGAGACCACCTTTGTTTGTTACATGTGTTTTTTATATGGATGCAAACATATGCTAACAAATAAAATACATTACATTATACTGTAACATTTTGTATTACAACGAAACAAGATAATATAACCAGTAGGAATTAAGTTGAAGGTCGAACTCCAGAAACCTAATGGTATTCTATTTATAACATGACAATGACCCCCAAGAACACTGGGAAATGGATCGTCTAGAACACACCCCATATGACATCAGTCACTCTCACCTGACAAAACACAAACGAGGGGTTTCTACCAAATCGTAATAGCATTGGGCCAGACATTACTAGAAAACTGGTTAATTTAGAGCTAAATAGACTGATGGACGTTGTTCGCAAAAAGGGAAGTTAACAAATAACTGTGGAGTGAACAATGATCAACACTTTGCTGATGTATGTCCAACGTTTATAAGAACTGAAGACAGATGATGTACTCTTATGCAGTGATACCGTAGTTTATGTTGTTTGTCTTGTGTGTCATATTGTACCTCACTAAGTAACATTAAACATGGCTGATTACCTATTTTCTGCCTTTAGGCTAAGCTTATCTACGAATGTCACTAATTGCTATTTACCACTGCCCTTATACTTCTGCCCGTGACCGCATATACGCGACGTTTAAGTTGTTTTTGTTTTCAGACTGAAAACATTCTAGATGTCAGTGATAGGCAGATCTGTGTCTATTAAGTCTGATGTCAGTAGTCTCTTCTGACTTAAAAGTTGTTCAGATTGCATAAGAATTAAAGTAAGGTCAAATTGCGAATGTAACTAAATCATTATTGTGTTTGAAGAATACCGCGGAAAGCATTTCCAAATAGAACAGGCTCTAATATGTATATACAGTGACGGTCACAAATATTTATAAATCCTGTCCCTTTCACGGCTTCTGTGCAATAAACAATTATGTTGACACACACGTATGCGTCCAGCTGTATTTTGTTTTCCATTCCATTAAATACAACAAATAAACAACATTCCTTATAAAAGAAACAAAGTAATATATTACACAAATGTAAATAAATGCACGTTTTCCGAATCAGAAATGGTCATACACCTTCGTACGAAGAACAAATGTTTTCGTACATCAACATAAATAAAATAAATGCTCCATTTAATATTTAGCATGCCCTCCCTTTTGCTTCAGAGCGCTTCTCAAACGCGCTGGCATTGACTTACTACCGTTTGTATGACACTAGGAGGAATATTGTTCCACTCATTAAGGATTTTCTCCTTCAAGTTCCGCGTGCTTGAAATATTATGTTTTCGTAGCTTAATGTCTAAGTATGCCCAAATATGTTCTATTGAATTTAAGTTTGAGGATTGGGGTGCAGTTTCTATTGCACGAGGACAATTATACAGCAGCCATATTCGTGTTGCACAGGATTTGCGTTTAGTACCATTATCCTAGTAAAATGTGCATTACTACATCAAGTTGTATGGCATTAGGTTGCAAATTATGTTTGAACTGGTCAATATAGTTTTATTGATCCAATAGTCAATATATAAACATCACTTCATCTATACCACATGCACTCATGCACCCTCACACCGTAACTGAACCCCGCCATGCTTGACGGTAGGACGAGAATGTTGGGGATTTCTCTCTTTATTCGATTTTCTCCACACTTATAGCAGCGGACAGTCATGATCGAAAACCTTGAATTTACTCTCGTCTGGAAATATTACATCTGTCCAGTAATTGTTCTGTAAATATTCCTTCCCGAAGTTTAGTCTCTTCTTATAATTACATTTGCCTATGCACGATTACTTCTGTGGTGTTCTTGCATTATAGTTACTATTGCTGAACACTCTTCTCACTGTCATTGGTTACAGAGACTTTGAAAGTATTTCGTAGGTCTCTTACAATAGCGCATGGATTAGTAAAAGATCTCTGACGGATTTGTTTCACAATATAACTTTCTTCTCTACGCGAAAGTACGTTTGGCCATCCACTCCTCGGTTTGTCTCAGCATGTTTGTACTTGTATATCATTTTATTGTACATTGCACTGTTGCCTGGATGGGAAGTACGACGGGAGTCATTAGAGCATAAAAAATATTTGTTACTTGTAACGGTTCGTATGAATTCTTTGGGGGTTAATAATTTTTTGAAGATGTTATTTTATGTTTTTGTATGTATGTATGGACTCAGCGTGTTTCTCAAACCTACAATTTACACTTTGTTTTATTCACTTTGATTTTTGTTAGCAAACCTTACCTGCAAAATGTTTGAAGTAAGATACAGAACAGCGAGGTGTTTGTAAATCATTCATCGGCATTGGATGTCTTTTCTACCTCCCACATCACACGCACAGGGATAGAATACATTCAGTTTAACTGCACAAACCTCCTTGCCAAGAGACTTTCTTTTGTAAGTAGGCGTGTATCTGTCTATGCCGTCAATGCCTGCATTTTATAGGCCATTCATGGAAAATTGAGCACTTTTGAAAGCTCTTTAATTTGGAATAAAAGTCATTAAATATATATTACTTTAGCCTTATGCATTAATTTCAGAGTGCTGTATAATATTTACACTATGGTTATTACTTACATGGCCATATTTAATTTAAAATGTGGTTAAATAATAAAAAATGTCTCAAAGATAAAAGTAACTAGTGCCTCAAAAGTGATCATTTAACCGTGAACAGCCTTTAGCAGATAATGTACGTATGTCAGCATGCTTGCAATAAAAAAACAATACTTGAACTGATTTCCCAATTTCTTTACAACGCGAAATCGAGCCACTTCAATTTCAATGTATTTTCGCCGTGGTTATGACATATATTAACTTGATCTCTTTTTCATCATGGCCAGGGGCAATTAAAAACGCCTTGCCACTCGCCACGCGCCTCGCAGCGTGAAGTAATGGGTTGTCATTATGTTCCTGAACATTGACTCACACTGATTTGTACACCTGGCAACCCTGCGAGGTTCTCGCTCTTTGTACACCCTTCCCTTCTAGCGTCGCGTACGCTAACCACGTTTATGGCGTCAGTTCAGCTGCAGAGGCACTTTGATCTGCGACGGACCCACGTAGACAGGCAGGTTGCTTTAACAGCCTGGCCAACTTAGCCTGCGCCATCTAACGGCTGTATATGCACTGGTACCTGCATTGAGCTCTACACACGTCGCTGCGTGTACTGTCCGTAATCATGAAAATACATACTGTATGTTTCTTTACGTAGCCTGTATGATTTACGTTAGGGAATCGCATTCCTGACGTCGTACACTCCACACAAAACTAAACAATCATGAAGTATGACGTGTAAATTCATCGTGAATATAAGCAAAAATACGATTGCAACATGATTACATAATAAAGTATCCCCACGCCAGAGATCAGTTAATATTTGTTGTCTTGGATGCGAAGCAAAAAGATGACTTACTACTGCATGTTTTAGAGAAGGCAACAAAACATTCTGCAGCGTGATTCCAGTAGAGGTTTTTGTATGTGGCGTAACCTAAATTAAATCTCAGGTGGAAGCATACGTTCGTCCGCCAGACTTATTATTCTCATTGTTTTCTTCTGCGTTAGTGTATGTAGCATGGAGTTAAACTGAACGTTTTTGTTTAAACGGTAGCCTACCTCATTGCATTTCATAAAGCTTATTATTTAAGGAAAAACGAAAATAATGACATCCACAAAGAATTCTGTGAAACCACGAAAAAATGCAAGGAAATCTAACAGGTACGCCACTAGTTGTACGAAACACTTTCTGAATCAATTTAAACATTAACTACAACAACAACAAAAAGGAAGAAAAAAAGGAAACTTTATACATCTTTATATATATAATTCTTCTTTGCGTGTGTATGTCACTGAACTCCTCCTAAACGGCTGGACCGATTTTGATGAAATTTTTTGTGCGTGTTCAAGTGGATTCGAGAATGGTTTAGATTCACAATTAGATCCACTACAAATTGTTTTTTAAATAAATTTTTTATTTATAATTTATTGTTGATCTTGGAATGTTTTACATTGTATCCGGCAGACAACGCTGCGATCGCGGTGTCGAATATCCAAAAATATTTCAGTTTACTTCCAGTTTGTCCCGATAGTGGCGCTGCGATCAGATTCAGGAGAATTTCGTAACTTTGTGTTGTTATTGTGTTAAAATAAATCGCGTGCTAATTTAAATATTACATTCAGATGTAATTAGTGTGTGAAGGGTTTTGAAGTGTAGATACAAACTATACATTGTGCAAATTCGGTGCGGTATTGAAGTGAGTATTTTACATAAATTCCTATCAAATTTACACGTGCGTTGATTAACAATCATCCTAACCTACAATTCGCTTGGCATTTGCTATGACCATTAATAAGTCACAAGGTCAAACAATGACAATTTGTGGCTTAGATTTAGAAAATCCTTGCTTTTCGCACGGCCAATTATATGTTGCGTGTTCGAGGGTTGGCAAACCATCGAGTTTGTTTGTTTATACCCCTCAAGGATTAACCAAAAAATTGTACATTCAATGGCATTACGATAAATTTATTTTTGCACATTAAAAAATATACCTCTTATGAAAATAGCTCGAGTTTTATCTTTTTTACCCTTTAATTAAAACAAGTTTAAGTTTCTATTCAACATAGCTTCTATATTCAACTTAGCTCATAGTATATACATATTTACACCAATCGATAGGTTGACTTGTGGTAACTGTACATGTGATGACGTCAGGTATTGTAATAACTTTTTTTATAAAAATTTTCATCAAAACTTATTAAAAAAAGTTTGAAATTTTCGGATTTAAGACATATGTACAGGACAACGCCTGTCGGGTCCGCTAGTAGCTTATAATATTTAAATCGTTTATTTATTATTTCTTATGAGACATTTATTTGCGGTCGTAAACAGTTTATTTCAAAAATTAATTTTGCTGCTAACAGTTCTTTAATATTTCGAAATAAATGATAATCCATCCGTAATTTCTTTATTAACTTGAAACATTCAATTCACTTTCATTTCCATTCAATGTTAAGCTACTTTTCTTGGAAAAATGAGCTTATATAATCATGCAAATGTCTGTCTGTGATGTACTGTATGCCCCCTCATAATAACATTCGATCCTGTGAAGAATATTTTACCAAATTCGGGGCACATATTGAACTTAGTAAGGACATCTGATTTTTACAATGTTCTGCAAAGCCGTTTGCTTGATTTCAAAAGGGTTATTATATTAATACAGTAGGGCGCCATTTCATATCTGGGGAATTATTTTACTAGGTAAAACCAAATCGTGTATTTTCACAGTTAATCTTGTACGTCTTTAATCTAGGTAGGTACGTTCTTATTGGTTCGCCATCGTGGAAAACAATAAGCTCTTAACATCATATCTCGAAATTTACACAACAGATTCCTGCCACATTTTGCAGGCAACTAGTGCCTTTTAGGCCTATAGTAGGCAATGGTACCATATACAACTAAGATTCATGTGGCACTTACTGTATTTTTACAACGGCGTCATACAAATCAAATATTTGTTTTTTAAATTTGGTATGTATATACATAAATAATTCGACTACATTTGACATGAAGAAAGTATCGACTAAAGGCATTACTGTAAATATGCCAATAAAAAACCATTTTCATCATTTTGTAATATAGTAGAACCTATGAAAAAATTAAGTTATTGTATCGTAACACGGAAAACAATCTAACCATTCCAACCAAAGTTGACAAACAAGAAGTATGCTGATATGAATTAATTGGTTCAGGCATTTAGTTTTAATTGGTGGCAATATAGACATTTTGATAACTATTCTGCATCTATGAAACGGAGTGACAAATTTCAAGCAATCTATGTATGCCACGATAACATATGCGATTTAAATGTGTAAGAAACTTAATTTTGACATGGTGACTATATAAATATTTTAGGTTCATTTGGTATACAGCATGTAGCATACTGTTTTTGGCCAATTTCAACCAAACTTGATGTGTTGAACGTATCACCTACAAGTACTAAACATGCTGGTACATTGACTCTTTTGTCTGCAATATTGCAAGGCACCGCTACAACAAGAAAACATATTGTGCCAAATGTCGGAAAACAATAAACCTATTACTACATAATTTGGCAAACAAGATTCACTACGCTGACCAAATAAACCTATATGTTTTACGTGGGTCGGTCACATATTTTTAACATGGCGACGACATGAACGTTTTGATTACTATTCTATAACCACAGAGCTGCGTAACGAAGGAACGAAAAACAAAAACAAAAAGGGGGGGTGGGGGTCATACACTATTTTTAATATTGCACATGTACTAGTGAATATTATCGGAAATTTGATACAAATAAAACAGCATGTTGTAAATAAACAATATAATGAAACGAGACTTTGTCAGTGTTTTAAACAAAACATGTTATATATTTCAAAATAACTGGAATAAATAGTTTCTGGACCGATATTGGTAAGTTAAATGTGGTTTAACATAAAATAATACCGGCATTATCAAAGCAATTCAGCTTACCTTTCATTTTATCATTGATAAATTGGGTACTCATATGGGCAAATATACTGACTCTTGGGGTTTAATTGTATGCATATTCTCAATCATTAAAATATAAACTCAATGGATGAAAAGAATTTTTGTAGAACGTTTTATTCTCTTCATTTATGCTCTATAAAATTTCCCATTTAGAAAAATATATGATATCTGTTTGTTAAGAACTGTATTAAATATTTTGACCGGCAGCCAGTTTGCAATGAAATATATTGCGAAACTAAGAGGCTCGAGGGCATTTCGCTTGTTTTCTGACAGCGTTGACATGTTCAAGTGCCAGATTAAAAAAAATGTATACTCTAGTTCAATTATTCGTACAAAATGTGCATAATTTCTTCGCTTTATAAGATAACTTTTACAAAGCACAGCCCTCTAGGAAACTGGAGAGCGGGGGTTGAAATAACTGTCTGTGGCCTTCTACGATACTGTAACCCAAACATAATGAAGTGAGCTTCAGGGTTTGTTTCGCTGCTGCATGCATTTCCGACTTGAAACCACCTCCTTGGAGTTATGCTCAGGAGAATTCTGTATATTTTACTACCATGACTATACTAGGCAATCCCAAGGCCATTTTCACGAGTTTCGTGCGCTGTAAGTGAAATTAAAACATTTTTAACATCCATTTCAGCCCAAAATTCCAATCAGGTCAGCTTGCACTATCTGCGTTCAAACATTTGACATAGAGATATTCAAGGAAGCAAGATTATTTGCCTTTCTTGCTGACTTAACAAAGCACTGACATACAAGTTAAATAACTTTAATATGGAGCCTCGCGTTTCTCTTGTCCCTTTTACAATAGGATAGGAAAAGTTATTCATCTGGGAATACCAGCTCGCCAAAAAAAGGGATGTGTATTTTTGAAGTTATTAATCACTTGTAGGAGCTGTGGTGTTGTTACTGGCAGCTCGCACCACGATAAACAGAGGTCACATCCGGATTTTCATGTTTAGGAAACGTGGCGGGCGTTGCTGTTGACCAGTGGGTAGTGTCGGCGTACTCTCGATACTCAGTTTTCTGTCGTTGCTCCATCTGTACCTCTCTTCGTCACTATCAGTTCTGCAGATCTTAGTTGTTAACCGCCGCTTATGTCTATCTCATGTCACTGTTGTTAACTTACATCTGTATTTCACCTACATACTGTATTTCACATCAACATTGATCATTTAAAGAATGACATACATTTTAAATCTCTGTTCTCATTTAATGTTAATTTTGTGGCCAACGAACATCATATATTAATTGCAGATGCCACTTAAATATGACGTGAAATACGGTTTCTGTACGTGCCTTCAAATTTCCCTATCATGTTTCAACTTGCCGACTGAATTATGATAATGTTCAGAACCATGAGTCTTTGTGGGAAACTTTTATTCTTATGAAACTTGCAAATACTCAGCTTCAGTTAATCTTGTGGTCTGTAACACAGATACTCTCCAGTTCCCTTGTCAGTGTTAATACTTCCAGCCCTACAATTAAATGTTTGGTGAGCAAATAAAAACTAATAACAAACATGCAAAAGAGAAAACATATGACATGAGAAATTATATATAAATAATATAATGTAGTATAATATAATTGAGTCAAACTATGTTTTTGTTCGTCTAATCGATAAGTGTAACTAGGAATAATACATTAATAAAAACAATCTCAGTATGTTTGCACCTTAACCTTGCTTTCCAAAAAAAAAAATTTTTCCCGAACAAAAAATGAAGTCAATTTTATTTCGTAAGTGGTAATTTGTTTGAATAAATAAGCCAAGTAGACTTTTTTTTAACAAGGCGTGCCTAGTGCCGAGACAATACGAACAGGCAGTCAGGTGGTTTCCCCATTCAACTGCTTCATAATCCGCCTGGCTGTGTGCGGTTTCCACTGCTTGCAGCTCGCACTACTGCTCGCGCCAGACATCGTGGCCCTGTTGAGCTCCCTCGTCCTTCAGTAATGCGATGGACACGGACGGGTGCTGCAACGGGTAGAAAATACTAACGGCAGGATTATCTGTACTCGTTACTAAAAGCATTTTCAAAGGTTTCCCTGCCTCCCACCAAGGCGAACCTGGTTCAATCCCCGGCCGGGTCACTGGATTTTCGCAAGTGGGAATCGTGCCGGACGATGTCGTTGGTTGACGGGTTTTCTCGGGAATATCCCGTTTCCCCCGCCCCTTCATTCTGGCGCCACTCCATACTCATCTCAATCCACCCTCATCTGCTCTCAAGACCTCGCTGTTAAGAGCCACCCAAATCTCTCCACTCACTCCAAGGTTTCCGTTGGATGATTTTATACTAAAGCTTGGTTCAGTTCACATTTACACCGATCACGCCAAACGAAGCCGTCCAAATGTAAATAGATATTAGGCATTGCCGTTTTAGTTCATGGGCGAAAGCTCAGTTTATGAATATAGGATTACGACGTAAATGCACGAAAAGAAACTAAAATCTAAATATATAGTTACTTAATTGTTTGGTAATAAGAAAATGTAGCAAATATTTTATGAAATAGGCTTAATATTAAAGTTGTCTCAGAGGTACGTTTCTGAAGGAAAGACTGCAAACTTATTCAGTACCTTGCACATATAGACGATGATGCACATGATGCGCGTGCCTGGGTCGTCCTCAACGTCTCGCCCTTCTGGACAGTCCTCGTAGGCGGAATGCTTAATGATCGAGTGAAGAGATTTGGCAGCTCTTAACACCGAGGTCTTGAGAGCCCTTGAGGGTAAAGCGAGATGAGTATAAAGCAGTTCTGGAATGCAAGAGTAGGGGAAATGGGATATCTGTGAGGAAACCCACCGACCAGCGGCATCGTCCTGCACGATTCCCACATGCGAAAATCCGAAGGTGATCTCGTCGGGAATCTAACACGGTTCTCTGTGGTGGGAGGAGAGTTGTCTAACCACAACATTACCACGGCCTCAGGAATGCTTAACGTTCACTATCCGATTATAGTTGTTATGTCTTACGTACGCAATTACGTCGTAACGACAAATTTTTGCCAACATGCTAAGCCAAGTGTTTTTACGTATGGAAATTTTGTGCCTACCAGAAGACATAATGGCCAAATCGCCTTATTCGAGGTCACAAGTTGCAGCTAAGACATAAATTTGGCAGTGATAACTTCAGTGGATTCAAAAGGGCATACAACTATACATACAAGAATTCTAAAGCATGTATTTTTACCCGAATTTTTGTTTTCAAGTTCATTCAAGGTTATGAGACCGAGACCAAGTTTACCCTTATCTAAAACGATAGTAGTAGTTTGTAAAGTAATATGCTTGCTGACTTTTATGTTAATTTTCTCTAGTTTTTGTTTTTAAAGTCATTCAACGTGATGGGGTTACGGTTCAGGTCACCCCCATCTAATAGGTGGTAGTTGTTAGTAATGTAATATTTTTGTTGACTTTTATGTATTTTTCTCGTGTTTTTGTTTTCAAGGTCATTAAAAGTCATAAGGTCATGGTTAATTTCACCTACATCTAATATGGTCACATTAGTTAGGAATGTAATATGCTTGTTGACTTTCATGTATTTATTGTCGAGATTTTGTTTTCAAGGTCATTCAATGTAATGGGGTCAAGGCCGTGGCTGCCTGCATCTAATATGGTGGCCGTAGTGTGTAATGTATTATGCTTGCTGACTTTTATGTATTTTATTAGGAGTGTTTTTTCAAGGTCATTCAAAACCACGGGGTTAAGGTCAACATAGTCTGCATCTATCATGGTGGTAGTTGTTACTATTGTAGTGTGCTTGCAGACTTTTATTTTTTATCTAGTTTTGGTTTTCAAGGTCATTCATGGTTATGGGGTCAAGGTTAAGGTAGTCTGCACCTAATATGACATTATTAATCTATAATGTAATATGCTTGATGACTTTAATTATTATATAGCGAGTTTTTGCTTTCAAGGTCATTCAAGGTCATGATGTCAAGGTCAAGGTAGTCTGCATCTAATATGTGGTAGTAGGTAGTATTGAAATGTGCTTACTAACTTTGATGTATTTTTCTCTAGTTTTTGTTTTCAAGGTAATTTAAGGTCAAGGGGTCACAGTCAGGTCACCTCCATTTAATATGGTGGTAGTAGTTAGTTGTAATATGCTTGTTGACTTTTATATATTTCTTCTCGAGATTTTGTTTTCAAGATCATTCAAGATCATGGGGTCAAGGACGATGGACCTACATTCAGTATGGCAGTGGTAGTTTGTAATGAATTATGCTTGTTAACGTTAATGTATTTTTCTCGAGTTTTGGTTTTCAAGGTCATTCAAGGTCATGGGTTTGAGGTCATGGTTACCTACAGCCAATATGGCGGACTGGTGATATCTACCACGATGGCGGTCGCCTACCTATATGGTGGTCGCCTACCAAGCCGGTGGCTGCCTACCAAGATGGCGGTCGCCTACCAACATGGTGGCCACCTATCAAGATGGTCGCCCCTTGCACCTACCAAGATAGTGGATGTGTAATGGGTGAGGGGTGACCTCTGGAAAGTTCATTTTTTAATACATTTTTTAACGATTTTTAATAATTATTTAATTAATGTTTAATAGTAATATTTTATAGATTTTAAAAATGATTTTGAATACATTTCTAATAATGCATTTCTTAGTGAATTTTTTAAAGTTTTATAAATAATTTTTAATAAACTGTTGATGATACATTTTTAACAATTTTTAAAATACTTTTATAAATATTTTTGAAATAATTTTTTAGTACTTTTAATAATATACTTTTTGGGATTAAATTTTTTTTTTGTAATTTTGTCAATTTTTTTTTACTTTTTTGGAATTTTTGGGTTAAATGTCAAAGGTCAAGGGCAAATATCCTGGACCTGTTCTTCTGCCCCTGGAGTCTCTGATATCGGTCACCGGGGTCGTTGATCCTTGACCCTGGGTCGCTGATCCGTCTCACTGCTCTACTTAAGGCAATTGATCTGCCTGGGAAATTTAGTTCATTTTGAGGAAAACATGGAAATTTTGAGGGGAAAAAAGGGAAATTCCAACATGATGGCGGGAGGTTCCTCCGCTCCTATCCCCCATCCCTTCGCGCCAAAGTAATTTTTATACAGTACTCACAACATTACAAATTAAATTGTTATTGTGAATTTATTCATTTTCTGACTTGCGCTACCAAACCTAATAAACGGAGAAGAAAGGGTTAGAAAGTAGAACAAATTGGTGGTAAATTATTAGATATTTTTAAACAACCACCTTAGTGGACCTGAGTGGATCAGGATGGACTTTCCTGTACGACATTTTGGAACTCTGGCTCAGTAACTTGTCATTTGACTGCATGTCATATAACTAATATTTAAAACGTACGTCCACTCTCCGAACACTTTTCGTCACTATAACCTCTACGATTTTGGTATGTATGAGGTCAAAGTGCGGGACTTCAAAGTCAGATGTTGGTAGATGTGTTATAAATAAAATGCAATTTTCTATCTCTATTTGTGTACCTATTTCGTACAGGCACTGAATACGGTCTCTCACCGGTTAAATTTTCGGTTTTCGGTTAACCAATTTGGACTCAAACTTAGAAACTGCAATACCTTATCTCGCAAGGAAAGTAATTCTTAAAGAAATATTAATTTAGTAAATATTTATATGCGTGAATGTTTCGTGTGTAAGACAGTCCAAAATAACGCAAGTATCAAATTGGTATATATTTTGCTTATTTTGCAGTTGTGGGACTGACAACGATTCATTATATATAGAATGTTGGCGAATCATGTTTGTGATCACAATATGTGAAATATTATCAAACAAATATTAGTTGTGTACGTCACAATGGTTAGCATTCGCATAACATGGCGCGAAACACTGAGAGACCAATTGCTAGAAAGCACACTTACACATGTATCCACCAATCAGTTAGGTGCCTGGTCGGTGTGGTGTCTGCCAGTCACCAAGTATTTCAAATTGAGTTACTTACCATTACTAGCACGAATCGCCAATGAGGCAGTTCAGTGAGAAACCACATCATGACAAAACACTTCGAGTTGAACTGTCGAGCTTAGATGTAACGGTACTATAGACTGTTCGCGCCAAAGTGAGCTCTTAACACTTGTCGTAATGGTGCTATAACACACACATGAAACATGCAAGCAATTTTATTTATACTTCAGTTGGTGTATAAATGAAAATAAAAACTTAGTTACGACTTAATACGTAATATTTATTGACATTTGGGCACATACGTCCATATATAAAATGCGAAAGGCATCAACAAGTGCTCTCATTAATGCGAATAGTTTCCTTCGAAATATATCTAGTAGCTCGTTGCTTGTATTCCATGTGTTATTATGTTTTAAAAGGTGAATAATTTGAGTATTTTTGAATAACCGTAGTTCTTCCAAGAGACTATAATCACTCCTGCAGATAATACTGTAGTAAATGCGTGTTATAATACTTTAATAATCAATTACTATTTACTGTAATCCAAATTTGGTTACTGTAATCCTAATTTTGTTAAGACATGTCGGTGCATGTAAATAGGCCTTTACTTTATGAACGGAACAAAGCAGGAACAGGAAAACTGCGCGGATTATTTTGAGGACAAGCTAAACTTTACACACTTATAGACCTAATCTATATTTGCATTGGATTACAGTTAACAAGGCTCACTCAGGAATGTGCGAAGTAAATACGAAACTGGCAAGGAAAAACGGTTAGGGATCACGTGTTGTATGTTTTAGAGTAATATTGGTCACTTACTGGAGAAACGAACAGTGAATATACAGTAGTTGATAGGGTATTCACTGGACTGTGAAGTCTAGATTACAGGCCATTCATTTCGAGACATTTCATGGACTCTAATTATCATACATATGAAAACATTATTCCATATGATGTATTATTTAATGATTTCAGTGATTATCACTTTATGTTTTCAAAGATCTCGTGTGTGTTGGCAAGGGGAATTATAATGTATCACCTCCTTTCATATTTACAATTATGCATGATTTGGAAGCAATTTTTTCCAGTGGTGCAGTGTGGTATGTTCAAATTTATAATTTACTATTTGTTTCTCAGATCTGATACAGGCTGGTTCATAATTCCGAAGGTTTCGCCACTAATTTACTTTAACTGCATTACATATAATGTTTTAGAATATATTCGGACCAAACTGAGCTCACAGAAATATTATTCGTGTTTTGTATCATTTTTCCTCCAAAGCCATGTGTTGCTGCAGCTCTTAGCCACGCCCACTCCGCGGCACGTGCCTGTGACTTGGGAGGGGGCAGCCTGCCGATCATATCCGAAGTGGGACTTAGAAATATTTTCAGCTACACGAGATCGCTCATTTTTTGTGACGAGAAGTGTACGTGGCTTTGTACAGGAATTAACTATGGTGATCTACTTCGTAAGTACGCAGCAGAAAACATCGTTTAACAAGGGCGTGAGAGTTAAATCACGTGAGAGTTAAATCACTTGTTGGGAATAAACGTCATTGTCTTACAAACAGCTGCTGTCAATACAGTACGATCAACAGCAATTTTTTGACATCGGTATACGTATGTATGAGAGAGCTTTAGTCCATTCATGTTCATTTCCAACTTTTCTGAAGCCCTGCTTAGGTTCTACTTTCAGGTAAGTCCTCCGCCTTTTGCAAAAAAAGTTCAACCAAGTCTAAAATATTAAACTAAAAGGGACAACACGCCGTATTTGCGCAGTATAAATTAAATCAAATTAAATTTGTATGAGAATTATTTCTTACTAGGCATTACCAATACACGTATTTTCTCATTTTTATTCATAATAATTATAAATAAAATATTGTAATTTACAAATAAAATACAAGTAAAAGTCAAATTTAAGTAAAAACATGATACATTTAATATTAATGGAAGTATAAATACACGTGTAGCAAAGAGTGAAACACCTAGTACATTAGATGATTTTTCAAAGGCTTTATTCAAAAAGTGTGATGAAACCGCGAGTAGACATCATCACACTTCGCAACAAAAATCTTGTTATTTGAGACGTCAAAAGTTATTCATTTATTTATAACTGGAAGGGTTGAAAACAAGTGCTTTGAAATTGTAGTAAACTACTTTCGCTTAAGTTGTAACGCAAATGCGTTCGAATATAGTTTTTTTTTTTTTTTTTTTTTTTTTTCGTAAACTGGCTGGTTTCTTGTAAAGCCAACACGCGAGTCTGGCAGTTCCGGCAGCAGTTTTCGAGTCAATGTTGGGGCCACTTGCAGAACTTAGACGATATAAGACCTAAACACAATTGACATAAGCATTTCACAAGCACAGTTATGACGTTAAGAACAATCACATAACAACACAAGCATAATGACCTGGTTGCATATAAAACACAACACTTGCGACGCTCGTTTGTTTGTTTCGCCACATTCCTTGCTTGATATATTTTCGTTGGTTTAGATGGTAGCATGATTAAACTGTAAGTAAACTGCCTGAATTCAAATTATTAAATCGATTTCTGCCGGAAATATGTAAGCCAAGTTTCAATTTAGATCTCAAACGAATTCAAATTACCATCACACTAAAACGTGAACAAAATAGTCACTTCATGAAAACTGAAGTCAATACACGTTCATTCTTATTTCATACACCGGTTTCGAACTTCACGACGTAGTACATCATTCGAGACTTCTGATTGGCTGAACGAGGACGCACAGCAATAGTATTAAGGAATGTTAAGGTGTATAGAACTTTTATTGTTACTAATAGTGTACGTGTTTAACGCTGTGCGCGATTGTGATTTGTGATATTGGGTTACATGCAGTTTAACTTTTGTGTATAGTACTAAGCGTGTTAGCGATATCCTTATAGCAATTGTGGTTTGTGATATTGGGTTACATGCAGTTTAACTCTTGTGTATAGTACTAAGCGTGTTAGCGATATCCTTATAGCAGTTGTGCCGAGGCCTGTATGAAGATAGATATAGGCTATTCATGGTAAAATTACCACTTCTGAAAGGTCTCTCATCTGGAATTGTAGTCAGTAAATATATTATATTTTAGCCTTACGCGGTAATTTCAGATTGCGGTGGAATATTCATACTTTGTTTAGTAATTTCATGGCAATACTAGTTTAAAAAGGTGGTTAAAGAATTAAAAAAAACTGAAAGGAAAAATTACCAAGACCTCAAAAGGTCTCACTTTACCGTGAACACCTTTTAGGTGATTGCACCTTTAGTTGTAAAACTCACACATATGTTGGGGCGAAGTACGCATTGAATGGCTGTTATTGACACTAAATGGTTAAAACAACACACGTCGAGATTCCTTGAACACTGATGAAACGTTCCACGAAAAATTAGAATTTTTAGATGCGTAAACTCCAGACGGTGGTACACGAGCTTACAGAGTCTCTTTTTGGTATATGGCTGCCTATACTCGAGGCGCTAGTCTAAGAACTACAGAACGTCGTCATGAAACGAGGCTGCATACACTCGAGGCACCAGTCTACGTATTTACAGAACATCGCCATTATGCGCTGCTGCGTACACTCGAGGAGACAGTCAACGAACTAATTAAATATGATAGTACATTTCTAGAGACAGGTGCTTTACGCGAGAAAAAATTTCAAGACCAGTTGTACTCCAAAACACTTTTGTTGATATGCACGTTCGTGGTTGGATGACTTTAAATGTCACGTGCCTCAAGTGTCTGTGCACGAATCATGGACGTTCGGTGTCGGAATACCTTATTACGATTGGATCAGTCAAATGCGAACATGTCTTTTCACGTAGACATGCGGCCAATAACCAAAGAACGTCGTGGTTGTGGAAGCAGTATATTGAAGTCTAGCACGGCCATAAATATTTTTGCGAAATACGCCTGTGTCTATATATTTCCTCCCTTAATTTAAAATGAGGATTCGCCAGTCGATATTTATCGGTAGAGTTTAGTTCCATCCTGGATGTGCTCGAAGACGCAGAAGTTGAAAATCGGTCGACGTCTCGTGCAGTGTCCGGGCTGGACGTCGGAGCCGTGACGTCAGCGCGAGGCCCGTGGCGGTGCATCGGGAACATGTTGTCGGTCGCCAAACTAGGAGGCGGTGCGGCGGCCAGGCGCAACCTTGGTCGCGGCCGCGGTGCCGGCTGTGGAGGGGCGGGCAGACTGGTAGGCGGACGGGGCGGGTTCGTCGCCTCTCCAGCTCTCCCGGCGCACAAAGGAGAGAGCCATCGTCGCCGCGCGGCCAGTGCCGGTACGGACCTCCGCCAAGCCGCACCTTACAGCGCTTCCAACCCGCTACCGGTAAGTACCTCCTCTCTCTCTCTCTCTCTCTCTCTCTCTCTCTCTCTCTGTCTCTCTTGCTGTGGACGGCTTTCGGCGACGACCTGCGACGTCTCCAATGTCGCGTGGTCTGTCTCTGGTCAACACTGCTGTGTTAGCTGGAGGTGCCTGCTCTCTACCCCAAGTCAGGCGCTGTTAAGGGTCCTATGTACTGAAACGATTTCTGTGAAATCGTTGTTTGCGAGTAAGAGAGTATATTGGCAAATAAAAGTTTCGGAAATGTAAAGTTTTGCCAGAAAGGATTATATATATAATATATATATATATATATATATATATATATATATATATATATATATATATATATATATATAGATATATATATCTACGCCTCTATTTTTTTACTTTTGTCATATTAAGTGTATTCTTAGAGAGAAAAAAAATCGTGAAAATGGTCAAATATCGCCTATTTTAAAGCTTGCGGCCATAGAAAAGTACAAAAATACGGGTGTAGTTTTTCTGTGGTCTTTCATCACGTGTAATAAAACCCCACTGTTACAGATCTAATTTGCACAGTACAGCGTCACGACGGAAACGCTGCACGTAGGAGCGATGAAGCACTAGAAGTGCGTGTTAGAGTCGCCCGTATCGCGCCCTCGCTTCTTGACTTTGGACGCGCAGCTACATAGCTCTCTTAATGCGAGTGTCCCTTTGGTATGGGTTCCTCAGATCTCATCACGTAACACAGTGTGTACAGTCATTTCGGGTCGGTTTGTGCGAATTCAGGGTAACTTCGTAACCACACATTTTCATTACAAATTAAGGCTTCGCAGCAGCCACCTTGATGTCCAACTTCCTAGATAAGACGCCCGTCTACTTGGACCTTTTTTCCGCGTTTGAAACCGAGAGGCGAGGGAGCGTTAAAGGCGACAATGTCACGCGCATCCAGTCCTCCATCGCCGCTAAGCGCAAACCTCTGAACTGACGTGCAGTGTTCTCGTCGTGCTGCGTGTACCTATAGGGCTTTCAGTGGCGACCCTATTATTTTATTGGTGGAAAGTGTGTAGGAAGGTTCAATGCGTGCCCCTTGACTAGTTTTGTATGGATCCGACACGTACATTTTGAGACACAGCGCTTTGAATAAGCCGTTTTTAGCCATTTTGGCGTGCTCTGAAATGGTGTTTCTAATTAACGTGAGGCCTTGAAAACACTCAACAGCTCTCGCCTGAAATATGTGTTCTTTTTGTAGGTCAGTACACTGGACGCAGGTTTAATAGTTTCGTAGAAAAACTTGTATTTCGAACATTCTGCAACGCACTTCAAGTGCCATGTAGACGGGCGCCTTAAGTTTTGTTTATAAACACAGTCATGTGCACAGAATCTACTGGCCTTCACGTGAAATCATATTAGGTATGTGATACAAAGTTGTCACTGCTGGTGCACATTTACCCCAAATGATTACATTTGCGGCATCCCTCGCTCTTCTCTTGCTGGGGCCGCGGTTGCGCAGTGGCTAGAGCGCCCGCCTCCCACCAAGACGAAACCAGGCTCGATTCCCTGCGGGGTCCTTCTTTAGATTTTCGTATTTATGAGTCGTGCCGGACGATGCCACTGGTTGGCGGGTTTTCTCGGGGATCTCCCGTTTCTCCCGTCCTTGCATTCCGGCGCTGGTCCATACCCACCTCGCTTCACCCACGCCGGCTCTCAAGGCACCCCGATGTTAACAGCCGCCCATGCCTCTCAATTACACTCCACTCCCCCCCTCCTTCTCATTCTCTCAGAAGGTGTCTTGGTCAACAGAGGCGCACTACTGCGCCAGCCTTGACGTTTGTCTCTGGTCAACTGTTGTGTGTTACGCGACCTTTCCACTGTAGTGTCTGTCAGGTATGTCCGGGACTATACTACCTGAGGCGATCCTCCTCGCCCATGTTCGTGGATATCAAAGAGGCCGACCCAGCAACCGGTGCTCGAAGTCGGGAAGGGACGCACAGTGGTAACAGTTGCCCCTCGCATCGTCTCGGAGTACCCACGGACACGTGACGTCACCTTGCTTGCGCGAAATCGTGCGCCACTGGAAAGGTCGGTCGCTTTGGCTGGATGTTCGTGCTGATTGCGTGTATCTCGATCGTTTGCAGTCGGGCCCCTCACGCAGGTTTAAGTGCTCTGCCCATCGAGCCTGCTGTCACGGAGTTCAATCGGGGAATGAATGTTAAAGAAAGTTCTCTACTCATACATTTTAAAAACAACAGTTTCAAACGAAAAATATCCAATGGAACTATCTCAGAGAATGCAGCCACGTTAAGAAAAAATTCCAAATAAAATGTATTAATTCAATTTTTTTTAAATGTAAATTTTAATGTTAAAATTTATAAAAATAATTAAACATGAAAATCGTCAGTATTTCTTAACGTCAGAGGCAGGTGGTTAACTGTTGCAAGGTAAGCTGTGTTTTACTCTCTGCTATACCTAATCGTCTGCTACTCTCTAAATCCGAGTCAGTGGAAAACCACTGACTCGCAGTGAAATTCAACTACTCGATCAGTGAAATTGGCTCCACTTAGAATCGGTTTAAAACCAACTAATTGTTTCAGTAAAAAATTGTCACTGATTGAATTTGTGACGTGAAACAATTTTCACTGATTGAATAAGTGACGGCCGACTGCAGTGGCGAATTAAATATTGCTTTTGTTAAATGTAGCCAAATAATTACGTTAAATAAACATATTTACGATAAGTTACTATTTATATTACGCAATTTACGGTAATTTAAATAAGTAAAAAATGTTCGGAGGTGGTCGGGATTGAACTCACACGCCCTATCCACTTCGCTTTCAGGCTGTTATCGTGTTTCGTTTTATCACAACCAGTGAGCTGTAAACATTATAATGAGCTATTTTTATATGAACCACTCATAACATACAGCCAGTGATTTTTTTACCCAAAAAGTATGAGTACACGGTATAATCCAAAACTATAAGCACCCAATATCAGTTTTTCTGTTGCTAGTGGTAGTGAAATTTCGCGTAAAGACTTCAAGACAAATTATATTTCTAAACACCGTCGGGTCGCTTACCTATCTTGATTGGTTGAATTATTTTTGACAAGTTTTAACTGTCTGCACACGAATCACCTAGGAGCTGTGCTTATGTTGCCAAATTCTGAGTGGCCCGGTCAAATATGAAAACGCCTTCTCAAGCAGACAGCAACCAATGGCAGTAGACACACTTCTGTTTGAGTGCTAATAGTATTGAAGTCTAATGTGTACTAATATTTTTTTCGCGAAAATTAACTAAAGGCTGTTAACGATAACGTGAGCACTTTTGAAATTAACCTTCGAAAAAAATATCACTGCTCCTGCCTGCACATTTTTTAACTGGCGCACCGAGTGACATTCGCCCAGTAAAGTTTGTGACGATGGATGGAAAATAGTTCGATATCTTAACGACGGATAAAAAGTGTTAGGTGATCATTTATGAAAACTTAAATCATTACTTTCCCTTCTGGGTTTTTGAATGCATAGAAGTGTAAAAATAAGCCCGTTTGGAAATTATTTTCTTCCGTAATAATTTCATTTTTTTTTTTCAGACTGACATATGATTAATGCGATGAGGCCCATGGCAATGTTAGTTTTACATAAGGTGGAATAATATCCAATGTACACGTCTCGTCAGGGCAAAAACGAGCGATCTCGTGTAGCTGAAAATATTTGTAAGTCCCACTTCGGGTATGTACGGCAGGCTGCCCCCTCCCATGTCACAGGCGCGTGCCGCGGAGTGGGCGTGGCTAACTGCTGCAGGGAACATGGCTTTGGAGGAAAAAGCATACAAAACACGAATAATATTTCTTTCAGCTCAGTTTAGTCCGAATATATTCCAACACATATGTATTGCAGTTAAAGTAAATTAGTGATGAAAACAGTCGGAATTATGAAATAGCCTGTTTCAAATCTGAGAAACAAATAGTAAATGATAAAATTGAACAGACAACACTTAACCACTGGAAAAAATTACTTCCAAATCATGGAAAATTTTAAATTTGAAATGAGGTATTACGTTATAAATCCCCTTCCAACACACACGAGATCTTTGAAAACATGAAGTGATAATCACTAAAAACATTCAATTATACATGATGTAAAATAATGTTTTAATATGTAAGATAATTAGAGACCATGAAATTTGTCAGAATCAACGGTCTAAAGTCTAGACTTCACAGTCAAACGAATACTCGATCAACTACTGTATATTCACTGCGTACTTCTTTAGTAAGTGGCCAATATTACTCTAAAACACACAGCACGTGATCCCAAAGTCTTTTCTTGCAAGTTTCTTATTTGCTTCACACATTCCTGAGTGAGCCTTGTTAACTGTAATCCAATGCAAAGGTGGATTACGTCTATACGAGTATAAAGTTTAGCTTGTCCTCAAAATAATCCGCGCAGTTTTCCTGTTCCATGTGACGATAATGCTGAAAAGTTAAACAATTTTGTTCCGTTCATAAAGTAAAAGCCTACTTACAAGCACGGTGATGATTACCCAACATATCTCAACTAAATTTGGATTACAGGAAATAGTTGTTGATTATTACAATATTACGATATTATCTGCGGGAGTGATTATAGTCTCTTGAAAGATCTCCGCAAATTTAAAAAATACTCAAAATATTTACCTTTAAAAATTAATAACATAAACAGAACACATGCAGCGAGCTGCTAGATATAATTCGAAGGAAAATATTCACATTAAAAAAATGTTTTGCTTTAAAATGAGCACTTCTTGATTCCTGTTGCATTTAATGTATGGATGTATGCACCAAAATGTCAATAAAGATTACGTATTAAGTATAAACTCAGTTTTTATTTTCAATTATGCACGAACAGAGTTAAATAAAAGTGCATGCATGTGCCATGTGTGTGTTATAGCACCATTAAGAAAAGTGTAAAGAGCTCACTTTGGCGCGAACAGTCTATAGTACCGTTACATCTAAGCTGGACAGTTCAACTCGACGTATTTTGTCATGATGTGCTCACCCAACTGCTTCCATTGGCGATTCGTGCTAGTAATGTAATGTGTAGTAATGTTAAGTTACCCAGTTTGAAACACTTGGTGGCTGGAAGATACCACACTGACCAATCCCCTAACTGATTGGTGAATACATGTGTAAGTGTGCTTTCTAGCCATTGGTCTCTCAATGTACAAAACTACCATTTGATTAATAATATGTCACATTATGATTACAAACATGATAGGCCAACATTATATATATATAATTGTTATAAATTGTTGTTAATCCCACAACTACAAAATAAGCAAAATATATCCCAATTACACAAAACTTATCGCACATATAAACATTTACTAAATAAATGTTTCTTGTAAGAATTACGTTCCTTGTGGGATAAAGTATAGCATTTTCTAAGTTTGAGTCCAAATTAGTTGACCAAAAATGAAAGTTTAACCATCAGAAGACTGCATTCAGTGTCGGTAAGAAATACACAAATAGAGATAGAGAAATGAATTTTCTTTATACAACATCTACCATAATCTTACTTCCAAAACCGTAGAGGTTATACTGACGTAAAGGGTTGAGGGAGTGGAGGTACGTTTTAAAGATCATTAATATGACATGCAGTCAAATGAAATGATACTGAACCAGAGTTCCAAAATGTCGCACAGGCATTCTGATCCACTCAAGCGCCATTTCTCATTGATTGTTTACCAATATTTATTGATTTATCAACAATTTGTGCTATTTTCTAACCCTTTATTCTCCGTTTATTACGTTTAGCTGTGCAAGTCAGAAAAGAAATAAATTCACAATAACAATTTAATTTTTAATGTTGTGAATAGTAACAAAAAAAGACTTTGGCTCAAAGGGAGAGGTGATAGGAGCGGAGGAACCGCCCGCCGCCTTGTTGGAATTCCCCTTCTGTCCATTTTGCTCTCAAAATTTCCCTTTCTTCCCTAACAACCGATTAAATGTCCTTACATTTTTTTCTTTTTTCCATAAAAATTTCTCATTTTCCCCCAAAAATCCTTGTTTTCTCAGGCGGATCAGTGACCATGGGTAAGATCAGGGAGCCGGACCATCTACCCAGGGTCAGGGATCATCGACCCAGGTGACCGGGATTCGAGACCCCGGGGTCAGGAGAGCAGGATTCAGGACCTTTTAACTTGACCTTTGACGGTTGACCCAAAAATACAAAAATGTAAAAAACAATTGACAAAATTTAAAAAATAATAAAATAATAATAATAAAATTTCTACAAATCATATTACTAAAAGTATTAAAAAAATTATTTTAAAATATTTTAAAAATCTTTTGAATATTTATTAATAAAAATACATTATAAATTATTAAAAACCATAAAAATGAATAAGAAAATGATTGATTCAAATTTATTTAAAAATCATTAAAAATAAATATAAATTATTATTAAAAATTATTAAATAAATATTTAAAAATCGTAAAAAAAATGTATTAAAAAATTAACTTTCCAGAGGTCATCCCTCACCCATACCCATTCTACCATCTTGGAAGGTGCAAAAGACGACCATCTTGATAGGTGGCCACCATTTTGGTAGACGACCGCCATATTGGTCGACATCACCTGTCCGTCATATTGGATGCAGGTAACAGTGACCTCAATCCCATGACCTTGAATGACTTTGAAAACAAAAGCTCTAGAAAACATACATAAATAAACGTCAGCATGCATAATACATTACTAACTATTTCCACAATATTTGAAGCAGACGACATTTAACCTTGACACCATGACCTTTAATGACCTTGAAAATACATGCTCGAGAAAAAACACATAAAAGTCACCAAGCAAAATATATTACTGACTACCACCGCCATATTCAGCGCAGACTACCCTGACTTTTACCCCATGACATAGAATTACCTTGAAAAATAAAGATCGAGAAGAATTATACAAAAGTCAGCAAACATAATACATTACTGACTACAACCGCCATATTGTATGCAGACTACCTTGATCTTGACCCCATGATGTTGAATGACCTTGAAAACAAAAACCCGAGAAAAAATGCATAAAAGTCAGAAATCATAATACATTACACACAACTACCACCTTACTGGATATAGGTACCCTCGTCCTTGACCCCATGACCTTAAACGACATTGAAAACAAAATATCGAGAATAAATACACAAAAGTCAACAAGCTTGTTACATTTCTGACCACGACCACCATATAAAATGCAGGAGACCTTAACCAGGACCCCATGACCTTGAATGACCTTGAAAACCAAAACTCGATGCAAAATACATGAGTCAACATAAATATTACATTTCTGACTACTACCACCATATTAGATGCAGGTGACCTGAAGCGTGACCCCATGACCTTGAATGACTGTGTAAACAAAAACTTAGAGAAAAATACATAAAAGTCAGCAAGCATAATACATTACAGACTACTTCTATCATATTTAATTATTCTAACATGTTCAACACAATTTATAGTTTAGTAGGCGTAGGTAAAAGCCTGTTAAAGAAAAAAATATGCATTATACCCTAAGCCCTCTGATAAGCATTGTAAGAATTAGTGGCTGCCATTTTGGATTAGTTTATGTTATGACTACCTAATATATATCATATATACTACTTTTGACCTCTATCAAGGCAATATGTTCCAACATGCTTTAAAATTCTGGTATGAATAGTTGTATGCAGTTTTCAATCAACTGAAGTTATAGCTGCCATATTTATGATTTAGGTGCAACTTGTGTCCTCGAACAAGGCGATTGGACCATTATGCTTTGTCTTCTGGTAGACACAGTTGCCTACAATTTTCAATATTGTGAACCTATATATGCCACATTCATATGTAGCACTCGTTATATCAAACAAAGTGATATATATATGGACTACTATACAATAAACCTTCATTGACCCTTTGGATAAACCTGTTACTGATGCCAGAGTAGTTGGCAACCTTATCACCTGCTTTGTTGATCGCTATGCCTTAACACTTATTCCTATTAGCCTCGCGGTCACAACACCTCATATTTTTTACTACTTCCCTTTCAATTCAAAAAATAGCCTTCTTATATATTTCTAAACATTCGCCGACATCTATTGAAATCGAAATCAGCAGTTAAACAGCGTGTGGTGGAGTCATTTTTAACCTATAACCACATTTTTAAATAAATATGGCAATGTACGTAATAAACACAGTGTGTATATTCTACCGCACTCTGAAGTTAAAGTCTAATGCTAAAGTAATATATATTTATTGACTATTATTCTAGATAAAAGGGCTTCCAAAAGCGCTCAATTTACCGTGAATGGCCTATGAAATGCAGGCAACCACAGCGTAGACAGAAACACTCCAACTTACAAAATAAAAGCTCTTGACAAGGGGTTTTTGCAGTTAAACTGAATGCATTCTATCCCTGTGTGTGTGAAGTGGTAGGTAGAAAAGACATAAAGTGACGATCAATGATTTACAAAAACCTTGCTGTTCTGTATACATACTTCAGACATGTTGCAGGAAAGGTTTACAAACAAAAATCAAAGCGAATAAAACAGTGTATCGGTTCAGTGAATTGTAGGTTTTAGAAACACGTAGAGTCCATACATAAAAAAAACATAGAATATCATCTTGCAAAAAAACATTATTAAACCCCAAAGAATTCATACAAACTTTTACAAGTAACAAATATTATCATACGCTCTAATGACTCCCGTAGTACTCCCCATCTAGGCGACTGTGCATTGTATTGTAAAATTGTATAAAAGTACAAACATGCTGAGATAAACCAAGGAATGCATGGCCAAATGTACTTTCGCGTATAGAAAAAAGTTATATTGTAAATCAAATTCATCAGAGAAATTTAACCAGTCCATGCACTATTGCACGAGACCTATGAAATACTTCAAAGACATTGTCGCCAATGACAACGAGAAGAGTGCTCAGAAATAGTGACTATAGTGCTTAATATAAGAACATAACAGAAGTAATATATTGATTTGTTTCTTTTATAGGGTTTTTTTTTTTGTTGAATTTGATGAAATGGAATACAAAATACAGCTGGACGCATACGCGTGTGTCAACACAATTTATTCTTGTACAGACGGCGTGAAAGGAACAGGACGTTTGAATATTTGTGATCGTCACTGTATATACACATTAGGGCTTTAATAATTCTTAATTTTACCAACTATACTAAACCGAAAAGAAATGGTATACAATTCAAAACTATATATTTTCTATAAATAATTATAATACGTAGTATATTTTCCCTCCTGACATCAACATTCACTTGGTAGTACTGTTAGTAAGATAATGGTGTATAAACTGGATGCTTTATGTTCAAATCCTGGACACCACAAAATATTTGTTACTTCGGTATCGAAATTACGTAAAATTCCAAAATATAAACAGCGAATGTCGGAAATGTGTTTATTTTTCTTAATGGCATCCTTAAATTCAATATAAACAATATTTAATTCTCTGCACGCAGTTTGTTTTAATGTATTCAATCAGTGAAATTGTTTCACTGAAACAATAAGTGGTTTTCCACCGATTCTAAGTGGATATACTTTCACTGATTCGAGCAGTTTAATTTCACTGTGAGTTAGTGGTTTTCCACTAATACGAATTAAAAGTGTACCTATCTGTATGTTGCCACATTCTTAAAAAAATTGTAGCCTAAGCATTATTAAATGGTGGTCAATTTCCACATTCTTTTAAGAACATTATTATTACGCATTAATAATTTCACCAAGCATGACGGACAATCCAGATTACTGTATTCACATTTTTTTTTAAATATTAGGTAAGTTAAGATTGCCATTTTAAATTTCGGAAATAATATTTACTTTTCTGACGATTTACATGCATTGCACACAGTATTATTTTATTCCAGTGCATAACATGTTTGTGGCTAGTTCTTTTACGTAATGTTGGCAAAATATGCAGAACTTGAAGAAGCATCTTGCAGATGAAGGCAGCATCAGAAGATGAATAAAGTGTCATCAGGAAGCAGAATTTTATGGATGGAAATCCGTGTATTACTTTTATAAGCAATGTAAGCTTGCCTAAGCTTTCATACAGGCATTCACACGGTACTCCTAGAGTTTTAAGATTAACATAGTAAATGAAGATAATATACAGTTTTATGGCATTATAATGTTAATTCTGGTTTAGTTTTGAATTTTTTCTGGACAGTATCTTGTATTTGTCTTTAGTTTAAAAGTTTGAAAAATCATTACTTGGTTTAAAAGTTTTTCTCTAAATAATATATTTACATATTTTTATAATGATGTGTAAGTGCACTTAGTTCCTATATTCGAAAATGAAAAGCAGTACCGAGTTTTAGACCATAGTATGTTAATTTGGAGTAAAATAAACCGTACTACAACGAACATCAATGTAGATTGTATTTTGATTTTCTTCAAATGGATAAAACAAATGTTCTGTATATTATTTTAATTCTTCTTCTGTACTGATATCTGCATTGCGATTTGGCATTTTGTAGAAACTTGTAATGAAACTCATGATTCCCATACATTTCAGCTGATTCAGTAATATGACATATTAATCGAAATGATATATTCGCAACTAAAAGACGACATGTATATACAACAACAACGAGATACAAACTATACACGACAGTGTACCCCATTTGATTGTGGCAACTATGAAATGTATGAAAACAATATGTAGGGAAAATATTGCAAATCTTCAAGGCCAAGTAAGTCCTCAACGCAATCGTGCTGCAATTCTATAGAGGAATTGATCGAAATGAGCCGTGGTCAATTAACTCCACGATCAAAATTCCTGAATCTTGCACCAGAACTTATCATATATTTGTATGGTTCTGTGAATATTAGTTGGCCTTTGATATCAGATTAGAAATGTAGGAATGGAAGAAAATAAAGAAGTACGAAATACAGTTCTAGGTACAGTTCTTTAGCATTTCCTCTTTACTGAACTGGAAATGAAAAATGAAACACTATGTTAGTTCAAGGCAGGTAGTAAACATATATTGGAATTTTCCTCTTCGAATTATAAATGTCGGTCTAGAATGACACAAGGAAGTACGAGATATAGTTCGAGATACAGTTAATCCATATATATGTATCAGTGAACTAGAAATGCAACTGTGAACATAGTTTTAGTTCATGATAAGCTGTGCATATGTATTGGAATTGTCTACCTTGTATCGAAAATGTCGGACTATAATAACATAAGGCAGTACGAGATATAGTCCGAGATACAGTTCTCTGCAGTGAACTGGAAATGAAATCGCACATTTTCTTAAAGTTCAGGGCAATTCATGGACTTGAATTAGAACTTTATTCGTCAGACTGAAAATACCAGACTGAGTGAAATCGCGCAGTAAAGAATAACTGTTCCAGAAATAGTTCAATTTTATTTCAATTCACCTGGAATGAAGTACATAATTGGACAAATAAATATTAGTAAAGGCCGGACTTGAACTTGAACCGGAATGATATTATGTTGTTAGTCCATGCCACCAGCTGTCTGCTAATGGTAATGTGTGCATGGTTGCTGAACTTGCCGATAAAATGGCATTTCCCCTTCTCACAATAACATTAGGTTTCTGGAGTTCGACCTTCAACTTAATTCCTACTGGTTATATTATCTTGTTTCGTTGTAATACAAAATGTTACATTATAATGTAATGTATTTTATTTGTAAGCATATGTTTTCACCCATATGAAAAACACATGTAACAAACAAAGATGGTCTCGAGTGTATGGTTCTGACGCCTTCTATTTCGGGTTCGAAACCGCCTCGCAATTTTAGTTTGTATGTCAATGTAGTCATTGTGCCACATGGTGTACCTTTGGTTTTTTCTGTCTCGTGTTTTATGTGAGTATTTATTTGGCCCTGAAAAGGGCCGATGTTGTAACCTCAATAAGAGGACTAGCATCCCTCATTCTCAACCACCTGCGGCAATCATCGCGGTAGAGAGGCGACCAGAGAAGTAGCATAGCGTTCGATACTATCTACTTCATCCCAGGTATCCACTGCTAGCTCCCAGAGAGCATCTTTATTTGCTGGCTGTGGATCAGGCCAGTTTGCCGCCATCATGCGGTTCGTCTACGACCAAACATTCTCAATTGGATTTAAGTCGGCACTGTAAGGTGGCCAATCTACGAACTCTAGTTGGTCTTGCCTTGCGAACCATTCTTGAACCATCTGAGAAGTGTGTATTGAAGAATGGTCCTGCTGGAAGTGCAGCTCACTATTCGTATACAAAACTTGCACCAAGGGAATCATAATATTCTCTAGAATATGCTAATACTGCCTGGCACTGAGGCCGTGTGTATTCGGACCTCTATCATCGGTTCTGTGCAACACCCCTATTCCACTTGCACTCATCCATCCCCAACATGTAAAGGATGCATGATCATAGCGCGAGCACTCGGCCACATATTTCAGATTGTGTTGGGTCCCACAAGGTCTGAAGACATGCATTGGCCCATCATTAGCCGAGTAAAACACTCACTCGTCGGAGAAGACAACATCTGACCAGTCACAGTCAATGTTTTAATCGGCAAATATGAGTCGATAAATCCTGTGCTCATCGGTGAGCCTATGCTTCCTTGAAGCACGCTGGTATTTCAGTCCCGTTGTTGTCAAGTGCCTAAGAATGGTACTCGAGCTACCAGGAAAGTGCGTGGCATGCTTTAGCTGTATGGCAGTCCTGAAAGGAGTCAACTGTTCCTGGGTAATAAGACAATTGTCCTTGACTGCAGTCGATATCCTCCATGAACCAGTTTCTCCGTGGCGGGTCATGTCACCCTTGTCCCAGAACTGTCATACCCATCGATTCGCAGTGCTCTCTGGAACACCCTAATATCGGCCTTCTTCCGCAGTAGATAAACCTGCCACCTCAACAAGGCCTGTGACTCTCTCCCAAACCGATTGGCTGTGGTGAGACATCGCTACAGAATGATTTTTCATTACTTTCAACCTTCTGGCTCTGGCAAGACATTGCTACACAATAAAGTGTATTAAATCGGTTGTATATGCCTGCGACATAGAAGGTACACATGCCCAGAGTCGAATGGGGATCCAAGGAGTGCAAAATGTGTGTGTTGTCAGAGGACATCTGTTTAAAAAGGGAGGAGACCATAAGGCATGTCCAAAAATGTAATAAGGTTCTCAACTGTTCATGTGAAGAAGTTCAGGGCTACAAATACATTGGCAATCAGGAAGAAACTCTGTGGCATTGGAGAGGCACACTAAATACCCAAACTGACAATCAGATCATCTGATTCTGTTTACTTTCATTACCCATTGCATGATCATGCAAACATAGTGGTGTACATAAAACACGAATATGAACAGTAAAATGCAGACATGATATTTTTTGTGAGAGTTAGCCTTTTGTTTGGCAATATATTAACTTGTATTATATTTTGATTTATTATATGAGACACAAACAAGACATATGATAAATGTAGTATTATTTGCAAAGGATGAAAAATAAACGAAAAAATATATTTCCTACCTATAATATCGACTGCCTTCTTGGCCCTGCGACCCTTCTCATCGTCAAGGGTGAGGTCTGTGTTATGAATTTGACAACTATAACTTACACAGTATGGAAATAATAGCCAACTATGCTTATAAGTAGACATAGGGTATACTTGACCCTACGACCCTTCTTTTCACAATGGAGGATGTCTATTTTATGAATTTGGCCACCAAATCTTATATGGTTCAGAAATTACAGCCAACTATGCTTATAAGTAGACATGGGGCATACGTGGCTCTGCCACCCTTTTCATTGTTGTGGATGATGACTATATTATGAATTTAGCAACTATATATTATGCAGTTCGGAAATTACAGTAAACTATGCTTATAAGTAGACATAAGGTATACTTGGTTCTGAGACCATTCTCAACATCGTTGATGATATCTATGTTAGGAATTAGGCAACTATATCTTACATGGTTCGGAAATTACAACCAACTATGCTTATAAGTAGGTATAGGGTATACATGATCTTGCGATCCTTTTCATCATTGTGGATGATGACCATGTTCTTAATTTGGCAACCTTATTTTACAGAGTTCGGAAATTACAGTCATATGAGCTTATAAGTAGATGTAGGTTATAGTTGACCCTGCGACACTTATCATCTTGGGTAATGCCTATGCTATGATTTTAGTACTATAACTTATATGCTTCAGAACTTAAAGCCAACCATGCTTATAAGTAATATTGGGTACACTTAGCCCTGAAACCCTTCTCATCATCGAGTGTGATGCCTGTGTTATGAATTTGCAAACTGTATCTTACACATTTTGGGAATTACAGCCAACTATGCTTACAAGTAGACATAGGATATACTTGTCTCTGAGACCCTTCTCTTCATTGTGGATGATGTCTATTTTATGGATTTAACAACTATACATTATGAGGTTCGGAAATTACAGCCATCTAGGCTTATAAGTAGATATAGGGTATATGTGGTCCTACGATCCTTCTCATCATTGTAGATGATGCTAATTTTATTAATTTTGCAGTGTTATCTTACACAGTTTGGTAACTGCAGTCATATATGCTTACAAGTAGATGTAGGTTATACTGGACCCTGCGACCCTTCTTGTCGTCGGGGATGATAAATACATTATGGATTTGGCAACTATATCTTATGTGGTTCAGAACTTATAGCCAACTATGATTATAAGTAGACATAGGGTATACTTGGCTGTGCGACCATTCGTGTTGTCTTGGATGATGTGTATGCTATGCATTTAGCAACTATATCTTATGTGGTTCGAAAATTACAGCCGACTCTGCTTATAAGTTTACATGTGGTTTACCTGGCCTCACAAACCTACTCACCATTGTGGATGATGCCTAGGTTATGAATTTGTCAACTATATCTTATGTGATTCAAAAATTACAGCCAATTATGCATATAAGTTGACATAGGGTATACTTGGCACTGCAACCTTTCTCATCATCAGGGGTAAGGCCTGTGTTATGAATTTGACAGTTTTACCTTATGCAGTTAGGAAATTACAGTTAGCTGTACTTATAAGTAGACATTGGGTATACTTGACTCTTCGACCCTTTTCATCGCCGTGGCTGATGTCTGTGTAATGAATATATCATCTTGAGATATTATGCAGTTCGGAACTTACAGACAACAATGATTATAAGTCTATGTAATTTTTATTTGGCCCTGAGACCCTTAACTTCGTCAGGGGTGATGCATGTGTTAGGAATTTGACAACTTTATTCTACATGGTTTGGAAGTTACAAACAACTATGCTTACAAGTAGATGTAGATTATACTGGACCCTGCGACACTTCTTGTTCCGGTGGGTGATGCCTATGTTATGAATTTGTCAATAATATCTTACATAGTTCTGAAATTACAGCAATTTATGCTTATAAATAGACATAGGGCATACTTGTAGTGGCGAACCTTCTTGTCATCATGGATTGTGCCTATGTTGTGAATTCGGGAACTATAACTTACATGGTTTGGTACTTACAGCCAACTGTGCTCATAATTAAACATAGCATATACTTGGTGCTTCCAAACTTCTCATTGTCAGGGTTAAAGCTTGTGTTTGAATTTCACAACTATATCTTACATGCTATGGAAATTACAGCCCACAGGACTTATAAGTAGACATTTGGCTATACTCGTTGCTTTGATAATTCTCGTCGTCAGGGGTGATGCCTGTATTTGATTTTGACAACTATAATTTACATGTTATGGGAATTACAGCAACCTATGCTTACAAGTAGACATATGAATATAACTGGTCCTGCAACCCTTCTCATTGTTGTGGATGATGCCTATCTTATGAATTTGGCAAAAGTAACTTATGCATTTAAGAAATTATTGCCGACTATGCTTATAAGTAGACATAGGGTATACTTGCCCCTGTGACCCTTCTTATCGTGGGTGATGTCTATGTTATGTTTTTGGCAATCATATCTTACACAGTTCAGAAATTACAGCCATTTATGCTTATAAGTATACAAATTGTGTACTTGTACCTGCAAACCTTCTCGTCGTCGTGGATGATAACTATCTTACAAATTATTTCAACTGAATATTATGCATTTTGGAAATTATTGCCGACTATGATTATAAGTAGACATAGGACATACTTGACCCTGCGACCCTTCTCATCTTCGAGGATGGTGCCTGCATTATGGATTTGGCAACTATATCTTATGTGGTTCGGTACTTGTAGCCAACTAAGCTTATAATGAAACAAAGCGTATACTAACCCTTCCGTAACCCAGGCTTCAACACTGACAATGAGAAGTGTCTCATTGTCAGTGTTGAAGCCTGTGTTTGAATTTTACAACTATATCGTACATGTTATGGAAATTATAGACCACGGGGCTTATATGTAGACATATGGTTATACTCGGCCCTTTGACAGTTCTCGTCGTCAGGGGTGATGCCTATGTTACGAATTTGACAACTATATCTTATATGGTTCCGACATTACAGCTAACTATGCTTATAAGTTCACATAAGGTATACTTGGCTCTGCGGCCCTAGTCATCGTCAGGGGTGCAGCCTGTTTTATGAATTTGACAAGTGTATCTTGTGTGGTTGGGAAATTACAGCCAACTATGATTATAAGTATAGATGGGGTTACTTGGCATTTCGAGCCTTCTAATTGTCGGGGGGTTTGGCTTGTGTTATGAATTTGACAGTCATATCTTATGCGGTTCTGGAATTCCAGTCAACTATGCTTTAATATGCGCTTAGGTCTGGCGAACATGTAAGCCGATGCTGGTATTCGGCACCACATTACGATGCTAGGTAGACAGATCCCAAAAGGAATGACAGAGCATGGGTCTCGGCATCCACCAAGGCGCTAGATGAAAGGGTCCCAACACAGTGGCATCGGATTGGCAGAGCAGGCAGTTGGGATCCAAATGGCCAGCCATGGGCGTTAAGGAAAATGCGAAATTTTTTGGGGCAAAACGGGAAACACGGGACATTTTTCCCACATGGCATCAACAAAGATGGGGTCGCCTAGTTCCCTTGTGCACAGCTCCAAGCCCCTCTTAGATTGCCCATTTGTATACTACTATTAAGTCATTACATTGTGCGAAACATTACTTGAGGAGATGCATCAAAAATCAGTACTTAGTAGTTACTACATTAGAAATATAATTATATACAGATTTTTGACATTCCCATTTCTTTCACTGACACCAATTAGGTTGCACAATTTCTGAGAAATGCTAGTATAAGCATTATATTTGAGGTAGCGCTTGTCTTCCAAAATGGCTACCAATATAGACTTATCTACTTGTACCGGCAAACGTCTGTGCATGCGAGTCCCCTCTTACTCCCTAGACTGCGGCTCGGCACAGTCCAGTCTCTAACTAAGCGGCAAGACTGCATCCCAGCAGTATTCATGCGGACACAAAAACATGCGGTATTTTGTCTTGAGTAACAGCAAATGAAAAACCGAACACAGAGACTTTTTGCTGGCGACAACAGGTAGCAGTGCTCTTGTGACAGTGTGTGCTGGAGGATTTCTTTACCTTCAGCGTGTATTGGTCGATAGAATTCAATTGCTTTTCTATTATTGAGTCCAATTTTTTCTGTTCAAATATTAAATAGTATCGAATTAAAAACACGTTTAATAAAAGTAACAACGATGGAGATGGAATACTTGCTGTGGTTTGATGCATCAACAGATTACTTGTTCCTTTTCCAAATTTCCATCATATATGTCACCATTGAAATGGGGGTGAGTGGAGGATATAAATATTTGATCTGGATGTTTACGGCACGGCGTAAGAAATATCTCAACGGGAGTGCATTACTCAAGACAATATTTGTTCACAAAATTTGCAAACATTGAAGAGCTTGAGACAGCATAATTCTAAGCCAACTTGAACACATTTTACAACATAGTAGTTTTACTTCTAAAAAAAATTGAAATCATACAAATAACTACACACAAAATCGTACAGAGCTGTCATCTATCAAGCCAATGCCGAATGTAATTTCGTAACATATCCATTGTTGCTGGCACAATATTTTTGATGATATAGAATTCTTGAATTTTGTCTCTAGTCGAAATCATCAATCTCAATAGGGGGCAGGGAATAAATTTATTCTAATAATGAATAATAATTTTAAAACATTTTAAATTATGATAATGTTATATTAAATGATTAAAGAATATTTCGTACAGTCACTGCCAGACAATAACACAAAACAGAACTGAGGAAAAACTAAAGATATATTTTAATTTTTAATTTTTTTATTCCAAAGAAAATAGTGATGTATTAAGGTTAAGATAAACAATAAATGTTTTAAAACAATGTTCAAAACTTTGCCTGCAGTTTCTGCATTTAATTTAGCTCAAATATAGGCAAGCGAATACCAACCAACGTGGCAGTGAATTATAGGCAAGTTATCTCAACTGAAATAAGCTGCTTTTTGTTCAATTGAAATAAGTTCTTATAACCACTGACAGTGTTTCGATTAACCTATTGACTGCCCCCTGTGGCACAGTCGGTTGAGTGTTGAGTGTGAGTGGTTCCGGTTTCGAATACCGGGTAGAGCAAGGGTGTGATTTATGCCTGTCCGTAGGAGTCAACCTTTCTTGAGAAATGTCACTTCCAATAGGATGTCACTTCTAATGGGAGAACTAGGAGAAATAAGTTGTTACGGAATAAAAACATCAGTGCTGTAAATCTAGAAATGTGTGTGCATTTTACAGTACATTTACAAGTAAAACCTTGAAAACTAGTAACCAAAAGAATACCTGCCTTTTCTTGTAATGAATAGATTAACCTACTAAGTGGGTTTTGCAATATATAGATATTTAACATTACAGTTTAACTTGAATTTCAGTCACATTTGTAAATATAGTATCTTAATTTATATATGACATACTTTCAAACACAAATTTATTTATACCACAAATATAATACGAATATTATATTTTATATTATATTGAAATAGATACGTTACAATTAGAAATCGAACCTACAACTTCTTGAGTAAATATGTGTGGCCTTAACTTCAACAACAACAAACTAATTTACTTATTACTATAGCCTAACGATATCGTTAGTTTCTAATCTGTTTCTCTAATAATTTGACAGGCATATCATTTCAAAATGATTATATTTTAGTTTTTAATGCTTTTCAAATGGGATTACATATTTCTACATGCTTTGTTTCATAATCAAGAAAATATTTTCTCTTTATGAACATTGCATTTGGAATAACATTTACTGGCATAAATGATAGACAAACGTTTATTACGGCCTGTTAAGTTAGTACAAATAACTGTATCACAAATGCTACAGCAATATTTTTATACTGGACACCGTGTACTGTAGCCAGCATTATTTGGAAAAACAGCTGTACAGGTGGCATTAAATTTGCACGTGAATCAGAATTCCAGAAACAATACATATACGTACAAGATAATTGACACCTTTTTATATAAACTCTAAATGTTTACTGTGATTTTCGTGAGCTTTCAAATTTGAACACCCATGCGTATGTAGACCACAATTTCACATACCGTTTAGCACGGCAAGAATGCTTACACGCAGATTAATTGGGTGGAATTTGTGAAGCAGATCAACATTATGCTGCAGATTGTAATTTTATTATATTATTTCTTGTTTTATATACACTGTATGTAGGCTATGCAATATTTATAGTGCGGGTCAGTCTGCTATGGGTAAAAACATTCATTTGCACGACTTTGTGCAAATAAAGATATAAAACATTTTCTATAGTTTTAAAATAGAAGCACTGGCCTGAAATTATTGTTTTGTTATAATTTGATAAACTGTACGGATAAATTATTCACGCAAAATTGCACCAAGTGTTAAAAACTAAGGAGTATTCCAGTTGTTAATTTTTTATGACATGTGGTTTTATATAAATATCATGGTCAAGTGCAATTATTTAACACTGAGGATAAATTTCCTGTACCTCTGCGAACGTACTTCGTCCTCCATTGCCTTACATATACTTGAGCCCGTCGTAAATGATGTTTGTGGAGTAGTCGGTAGTACAGCCAGACCTGCGTGCTCATCTCCCCCCCCCCCCTTTTTTTTTTCACGTGCGACGCTTAACACACACCCTGCGCGCTCAGACGTGCACAGAAGTCTGCCGGCCACAGTAGTTAATACGAAATCTGTGTACGGATTTGATTTGGCAGCATAGAAATAGGCCCGGTTAAATAGGACATGGCTTCTCATGCAGACAGCAGCTAGTTGCAAGAGAAACATTCTTGATGTGTGCATACAATAATTACATCTGCAACATGCACCGATTGTTTCATTAATGTTCAGTGGCTATATTTACATATGAATATGGGCATATATTCCGCGAAAGTGTGATATTCGGTTTTCGCAAACGCGTACGACAGCAGGAAATTCGTTTCCGTGTATCGATAATAAAAGACAAATATTATAACTACTTAACGTCTCACATAGAATAGGGCTTATTTTAAATATTAACAGATGAATTATGCATTTTTATTTTACAGTCATCTGTAATTATAGTCATTTCACATACGTTTACTGTTTCATTGTTTGAAGCATCGAATGTCGCGTACATACTTCGAGACAAGCTATATTGCACAACACTGTAACTCGACTCACCTTTATGTTTGGTTTTCTTCTTCCTAAGTGTTACCTGCTTGCACGACTCGCGAACGTTACTGTGGAGCTCATGTGACGTAATCGCGCTAAAATATTTCATGACAAGCTATGATTCACAACACTGTAGCTCAGCTCTCGAATTCGTTTACGAGTGCAAGTGTTGCAGTCGTGCAATGTTTTGGTATGTGCTGTACTTGTGTTAAGCGTGCTTCCCGCAGAAATTGAATAACGCGAGGCGTGATCGGTGTTACTTATTTTATTTCAACTTTATTTTCACTGGCGTTCGCCTGTGGCGCCGAGCGGGAAGGGCAGAGATCTGACCAACCAATCACGTCAGCTTCACCTAGTTTTCATCAAACGGAAAGAGTGATTTTCGCTGGTAGTTCCAAGAAGTCTACAGTTTGGTATGAATAGGGATAGGGAAAATTCGCGAGTTCAATGACTTGTAGGCTAGATTCCTCTGTCCTTTGCATTCTGGAGCCTCAGCTGTGTGTTCATTGGCTGTTGCTGCACACCTGGCAGTTTTGGGATTTGCAAGATGTTTCTTTGCAAGTCTGCTATTGGCTCAGAGGCGTTCAGTGCGGGTCTAATAAACAGTGATCCAATTGCGAAGGTGGCTTCACTACGTAAGTGTTTTACGTCTATCTTGTCCCGAAATGAATTCGCGAAATTTTCCTATCCCTAGATACGAATTATTACAAGGGACCTGCAAAATTCGTGTTATTTTTGGCAACACGCTAAATTTTATCGTCCTGTACATATCCAAGTCGGTGTAATTTGTTTATTGGCTTCAGGAACAGTTTGGACACATTTTCCTTTTCGACTCGGTTGGACGTGATTGGACAAGCCTCTCGTTAGTGGATTCCTATTGGCTGAAAACCGTCCAGGGCGTGTCCGGGAAAACTGTGGTCCAATGACAAACGCAATACAAAAACACGTCTAGTCTGTCTTGAAATAATAACGCGAATTTTGCACGTCTGTAATTATAACGATGGTAAATGAGTTATCAACCCATACACACCGTACAGTTCACATATTTATTGGGAATTACGTGACTTACAAGATTATTTATAATTCAAACATGTTAAATAATGATAGTTTTTAACCACTCTGGTATAAACCACAGCATAAAATGCGCACCCAAGAGATAAATAGTAGTGAAATCGTAAATAAATTTAATGGGAAATTTAAAGCACACTACGATTACCGAAGCGTAGATTTTGCCAATAGTTCCGAAGAGGATCACAGTCTTGCACGAATTATGACCATATCATTAGGGATAGTTAAATTTCGCGGAAAGATTTAAAGACAAATTATATTTCAAAACACTTTGTAGGGTCGTTTACCTATCTTGAATGGGTAAACCTAGGAGCCGTGCTGATGTTGCCGAATTATGAGTGGTCCGGTCAAATATGGAAACGTCTTCTCAAGCAGAGAGCAACCAATGGCAATATACAAACTTATGTTGGGTGCTAATAGTATTGAAGTCTATCGTGTACTCATATTTTTTTTTCGTGAAAAGCCACTAACTCTACATGTCATGAATACACAAATTAGTAATGTATTTATAATATCGTGAATATATAGACTACATTCCCATTTTATTTATAAAAACATCTGATAACGGCAGTTTTCATATATTCTGAGGGTAAGCACTACGGGCCTAAGTGGAACTAGGAAGAAAAAAATAACCCTACGTACAATTTAAAGGTCACAACTACCAATGGATGCTTTGAAGATATGTCCGGTCTTGTTTCGTTCCGTAGCGAGGTATTAAATAATAAACCGAAATCATTTTCTTACGTTCTTTGGTTTTCTTTCGATGTATTAAAAAGTTGCTTGGAAACAACTCACCTTGCTGCAAGAAAAACCCGAACCCTGGAAAGCATGCAAGGCCACGGCATTACTGTCCATGATAGCTGATAGAAGTTGCAGAATGCATGCGAAATGAATGCTATGCGCATAATGTATCGAAAGCGGTGTTTTATTCGCGAGAGAATGTCATGAAACGTCATCCTCATTCCCGATTAAAACAGGGAAACGGGAGTGCGAAACAGACAGAAATTATCGCAGCTAGTCACCTTCGTGGAAAGTTTTCATACGTTACCTTGGAGGTGTTAGGTTGGAATCAGAATTTACGACCACATGAATTGTACTTCCAACCTAACACCTCCAAGGTAACGTATAAAATTTTTCCGTGAAGGTGACTAGCTGCGATAATTTCTGTCTCTTTGGCACTCCTGTTTCCCTGTTTTAATCGGGAATGAGGATGGCGTTTCATGACATTATCTCGCGTATAAAATACAGCTTTCGGCACATTAAGCGCATAGCATTCATTTCGCATGCATTCTGCAACGGCTATAAGTAGAGAGACCTGAAGAATTCGCGGATTCCTTTTGGGACAAGCTAGAATTCAAAACACGCGTGTTTATATAATTTTAGCCATTGATCCACGGGGTTTTTGACACCTGGAGAACGTGGCCCGATCTTCGCCTTCCACTGTGACAGCAGACGACCAATGGGCAGTTGATATCGGCATATTTGTACTACATAAGACTGTAGAGACTAGCCTGCAGGTAAATGAACTCGGGAATTTTTCAGGTCTCTAGCTGTAAGCTATCATGGACAGTGATACCACGATCTTGCATATTTTCCAGGTTTCATGTTTTTCTTGTAGCAAAGTGAGCTGTTTCCGAGCAACTGTTACATCAAAAGGAAAGAAAAAAAAGTAAAAAAAATGACCGGTTAGGTCGAGGGGGTTTCCAAACAATGTTTTGTGCAGGGAGAATATCTTATTGTTTTCGCTCTAATAAGCTCATTTTCCTTAGAAAGTGCATTGTTTGGACGGCGCGATTTACAAATACGCTGACGCGAACTTCACGCATCGGTTCTTTCGGTAACTCTACGAAAGGGAAGATCAGTGCAACATTTGAGTGAGAGTTCACAGAGGGTTGCCGCGCACTAAATTTGTTCAGTACAACATGATTAAATATCAATGGTTTGAGGGTCGCGACAAAAATAGCTCGTCAGAAGCCATAAAAAACACACAGGAATAAATTGTTTATAAGGTGTTCGCTTTAAATCGTTGACTTTTGAAAGCTCTGCTCAATATCTACTTGTATGCTTGTCGTGTATTCTTCCAACCTGTGCAAAATTACCATTGTCGCGGACTAATTACTTTGTTTATGCGTCGGTCAAGTGAAACTGCGAAATTATTATGAAAATAAATATTTTACAAATTTGCTATTTCTTACACTTGTGTGAATTAAAAAAAAAAACAGAAAGACAAAGTAATAATTTCAGTAGTCAGAAATACTTAACTAACACTTTTAATTCAACGTTAAGACATGAGTCCACTTTCCCTTTGTCGTTGCCAACTTAACTGGGCCCACACCGGTCAGTGCGGTTTTTTTTAGACTATATGAAGGTAGGGGCAGTGACATTTTCCAAAGATAGATTTCAAAGGTGCCCAGAATATCGTGAACAGCATATATAGTCCCTTAACGGTTCTTTCCAACTTTTCTGAAGCTCTGCTTAAGTTTCACCCCCAGGATATTCCTCCACTTCATGCAAAAAAAAAGCTTAACCGAGTCAAAAATTTACAACATCGCGTTCGTGCGCGCTCAGTTTAAGTAACATTTTCCATAAGAACTATTTCTTACTAGGCATTACCCGCACACTTGAATCCTTACTGTATTTTATTCTTATCAATTGTGAACGAAATATTATATATTATAGGTAAAATATAAGTAAAAGTTCAATTTAACCAAAAACAAGGTACTTTTATGTTAACAGAAGTGGAAAACACATGTAAAACGTTAAATATACGTAAAACAACCAAACTCGCGTATGGGGTGAATTTTCAAAGGTCGGAATAATAAATTCACTGTTTTTTGGCCAATACACTTCAACTGGTCTAATATTTCACCATTATTTTAAAAGATTTTGTAATGGAAAATTGAATCTCTCCTGTACGTCATTGCTCCATGAAGGAAGGAATTATGTGCTGAAGAAACTTTCGAAGAAATGATGTCACCCAGACAAAAAATATATTTGGAGATTTTTTTTTAAATTTCTGGAATGTAATGCGAAAGTTTTTCGATTGCAGCCAATATAAGTAATAGGCTGGTATGATGAACTAACAAATTAAACATACGTGTGACTAATGCTAGTAAGTGTAGGTTTAAGTATCCTACAATACTCATGACTCGCTCCATAATCTTACGTTTGATTTCAAGTAGGCTTTAACGCATAAAAAACGCAAACATTGTAAATGTCTAAAAATTAAGCTGCCAGACAAGAAGAAAAATTATAATGCTAAAAGTAATTTTCAATTTTTTCTTTGGAATGAAATTATTAAAAATTTATCTCAAAACACACTTTTAAACCATATATACATGTGTGTGAATTTTGTTTGTGTTTATTTTTGGGCATAGAAAAATGAATATTATCTTGGACGACGTCGGTGAGTTTCTAAATCCAAATAACTTTTTCATAGCCTATAAAGTTTAATTCCATTTCATCTTATTTCACGAGTAGAAATTTAAAAAAATTCTATTCGTCTTAACAATTTCACTACATAATAGTTACCTCCCGTACAATCTACGTCGTATTTTAAGGCTTGAGCTTAGTAAATTTTTTATTGTTAGTATTCGCGCTATGTTGAGGCTTAAAAACTAAATGTATCATAACCTCAAACTTAAAAAAAAAAAGACATACACCTTGGTACCAAGCCTGAAATTATAACACCAGCTCTCTTGTACCATATGCTCAAATATTGTAGTGTAGTAAGATATTTGGTATGCTGACATTGAGTCAACTATTACGTGGGTTTTTTTCTTTGTTCGTTTAGCAAAAAATTTTAATGATTCATATACCGGTATGCACCCTTGAGTACGTTCTGCAATGTCAGTATGTATATAGTATCCACAAAACACGGTATGTAATCACTATCTAATGAGGCTTGATAGCAACTCTTTCTTAATCGACAAAACACATGCCACATAATTCTGAAACTTGGTTACATAGCATTTGCTTCGCAACTTTTGCCATTAATTAGTGCAATAGCATTCAGAAACGTTTATTTATTTAAATAGTGTGTTAACTTTAGTCAAATCACGTGATTTTTTTTTTTTTTTTTTTTTTTAAAGAAAATCAGTTTAATTTAGGGACGAACAGAGATATGGAGGGTAGAGAACGCATAACAGTTGCGCAGGCACCAACTGTTACAAAGGCTAGCACACTGTTTGCTAAAATAATGGCTTTGATATGATTTAGAGACTAAGTTGTAACGCAAATACCGCTTAATCAATATACGTGAAACATTTTTTATTTATAAAAGAAAATTTTAACAAACAGCGCATCATTGCTGTAAAACGTGAATTTCACAGTAATATTGACTCAAGTCATTAGCCAATGCTGGGAATATGAGTAGAAAATGAAATGAGTCTACCTTATCTGTAGTCTAGTACATCGTTGGGACACGGAGGCGAGCACGTCTAGTACATCGTTGGGACACGGAGGCGAGCACGTCTAGTACATCGTTGGGACACGGAGGCGAGCACGTCTAGTACATCGTTGGGACACGGAGGCGAGCACGTCTAGTACATCGTTGGGACACGGAGGCGATCACGTCTAGTACATCGTTGGGACACGGAGGCGAGCACGTCTAGTACATCGTTGGGACACGGAGGCGATCACGTCTAGTACATCGTTGGGACACGGAGGCGAGCACGTCTAGTACATCGTTGGGACACGGAGGCGAGCACGTCTAGTACATCGTTGGGGCACGGAGGCGATCACGTCTAGTACATCGTTGGGACACGGAGGCGAGCACGTCTAGTACATCGTTGGGACACGGAGGCGAGCACGTCTAGTACATCGTTGGGACACGGAGGCGAGCACGTCTAGTACATCGTTGGGACACGGAGGCGAGCACGTCTAGTACATCGCTGGGACACGGAGGCGAGCACGTCTAGTACATCGTTGGGACACGGAGGCGAGCACGTCTAGTACATCGTTGGGACACGGAGGCGAGCACGTCTAGTACATCGCTGGGACACGGAGGCGAGCACTCCGCCGTTGACGTGCGCTCTCTACGCCACATTCTTTCTCTCGGCTGTTCACGGTAAAATAAGCACTTTTGAAATAAACTTTTGAAAAATATCACTGCCCCTATCTGCCTATATTTTGAAGGGTGCAATGCCCGGCATGCACTCAATAAAGTTGGTAACGACGTTGGGAGAGAGTTCTATGTTTTAACGTTGAATAAAAAGTGCAAGTAAAAATTTAGTTGATACTGAAATTATTTAATATCCTTTCCTTTTTTTAAAATTATTTTAACCTTAATAATGAGCAAATTTGTAAAACATGTACATTAAAAATAATTTCACCGTTTTACATGACTAACGCATCAATAAAGTGATCAGACACATTACTATGTTAAATTTACATGGTGGAAGGGCACAATGTAATCCGAGAAGTAGACCTCAAGCAGGTGTTTCAAAAGTGCTCAATTTACCGTGAACAGCCTATACGCGAGTAGTCCATGTTAACGATACAGTACCATTAATGCTTGACGTTATACCCAGGTCGTCGTCATATATTACCTTCATTTCCTGATTGCTGTCAGTGTTGTCTAAGCGCAGAATGCTTTCCATTTTCTCTGAGTACGAAATGAGAAGGAAATTCTAACTACAAGATTGATATTCATATTCTATTTTATGACTCTACTGCAAGGCCACGATTATTTGCCGCTTTTCACAGAAAGGATTGAAGTGAAATGAATATGTGCAATGTCCATAAAATGAAATTTAGCGTGATATATGCAACGTAAAGCTTAGCGACAGATAATTAACATACCCCACAAGCTCGTTGATTGCTACGCAAATCTAGGAGTTAGGCTTCGAAACGGAATGTTGTCGGCGCTTTATTACTCCGACTGAGACTTGCCATACTTCATCTGCATATTTCCCATGCGACCACAAGCTGGCCATTATGCTAACAAGGAAAAACTGATTATCGCGGTCACATCATAAGTTTATTACGAATTACAGAGACATAAAAAATAAATTAGATAGTTTACGTATCTTATATTTTCTGTAACACTTGTAGATTTCTTGAACCCACCGTCTTACAATTCTGTTGGAATGAAATTCGCCAATAATTTCTCTGCAGTTTAAAATTTCCAATGATCGAACACCTAAAATGTACCGCCATAACTAAAAAATTGCCTATTTCGAGTTACAACCATTTTTTATGCCGGAGAATCGTTTTTTACCTGGAAAAACTTTCATAGGTGCTGCAGAACAACAATACCATATTATAAATATTCTGGACTTTTTTCACACGGTCTGCCATAGCAAGGTAGCTCATTACTCCAGAAGTGCCACATTTTGAGATGTGGCTGTTTCACTTCGTTAAAAAATCTTTCGTAACAATCTCAGCTACATCTATAAATGCGGCAGTTTACTCCATTGAAATGTGGCACATTTTCTTTGAAGTTGTTATAGTACACGAATCTGCAGTGTAGCAGTTTAACTTTTGTATTGCGATACATCCAACTGCAAAAAAAAAATTAAATCATAACTGTCAATTGCACACCACAAACCATAAGTATTTGTGCTAATACGTGCTATAAGCATACTCAATTTGTGAACTACTTGGGTTTTTTTTTTTTCGTACAAAGTGTAAGTTAGGTGTTACTGAAAATTAAAATTATCAAACATAAATATACTGAAACTAAGGTTTTTCTTAATCGTGAGAGTATTGTTTATGTGTTTGTTATGGTGGTACCTTAACAGTTCCGAATATTATGCATTCCTTGCAGCTTCATTGCCTCCATCATTTCTAACAGGTAACAGCTGAGTATAAAATAGCGATTGTTTTTTTGCGAACAGAGGAGATAACTATGTCATGAAGCTTTAAGGAAGTGTACTAAGCTATACCGTTTGCCCTGCCCGCAAAACGCAAAACAAAGTTCTCTACGGCCAGGTTTCTGAGAAAAAAAAAAAAGCTATAAATCTAAGATGGAAGCAATAAATCCTTCTGAAGACCATTACACAATAGAGAACTTCAGCATTTGACTTAACGACTTGACTTTATGTTTGCTTTCCGACATGTTGTTTCCTATGGAGCTTGACGCAATACTAGCGTCAATAACTCTTGACTTTACGATTCCGAAAACTTGAAATTTAAAGTCGATGTCAAGCGGCTATTATCTAACAGAGGTTATGTGGAACGAATGTTTGTCTATGGTCTATTGTAGGCCAATTTTCATTTCGGCATATTAAACCAAGCTCGTGTAGTTTAAAGGAATGGCAAACAAATGTAGCATGAAGAAAGAATATACGATTTGATGCTTATGAATAAAGTTAAAATGCAATTTTTTTTTTGTTTTGATACAAGATCTTAATATAAATTATTAAGCCTCTTTTATAAAACGAGTACTGCACGTAAATGCATTCATGGGTGATATATAATGATTATAAACATTTTCATAAAAAGATACAAATTTTTACAAAACTTACAGAATAGATTTTCAATTATCTGAACTCTGACTTCACAATTGCATTGTGTATTAGTGGTTTCGCCAAAGAAGGAAACGTATAGTGAAATGCCTAAGTTTTCTTCTGTATAAGGGTTTTTGTAGTCTATTCGCAGTTTCTTCAAACTTTTGGCATCGAAACATTTGAAAAATTACCTCATGTTTAACGCGTTTGGTTGTGTCCTAAATATGCTATATATCACAAACGTTTTATCCTTGTTAACATAAAATTATCTTATAATTCGTTAAAGGGAACTTTTTCTTGTATTTTATCTTTAAATTATATTAGTTCATTAATAGTTAATCTGCATTTAGACAGGGTAAAACTACGTGTTTGTAATGCTTGGTAAGAACTAGTTCTTAAGCAACATATTATTACACTGAGCGCGCACGAATGCGGTGCGTTGTCTCTTTGGTGTAATTTTCTAGACTAGGTCAAGCTGTGTTTAGATAGGGCGGAGGAATATCCTGGAAGTAGAACTTAAGCATGGCTTCAGAGTACAGTGCGACAAACTCATGTTTATCCCCGGGTGGAGGCGGCAAGAGAACTGATGTAGCAAGATCGCCTCGTGAAAACGCAGGACCGGGAATCTGTGGAAAGGCGGGCAGGTCCTCTCCGTACCCTTCGTTCGAAATGCAAGAGAGCCCCAGTACAAGTCGGGAAAGACGTGTGGTTCACTTTGAAATCATCACACAACAATTTTTTATTTCATTATCTGAAAGACACTTATATAAAGTCCACATAAATGTAAATATTTAAAGTCAAATTATTATGTCTTCCAAAATATAGCACCGAAAAAATGTAAATTTCGGAATGTGAGAGCCCAAATATTTATGCTCTTAATTAACATTACCAAATAAATCACAGGTCATCTGATCTATATAATTTACACAACATATAAATTAAGTCTCAAGGATATTTAACAATCGGTAATCGGGCACTGCATCCTGAATCTATTTTAAAATAGGTATTGATGCCAGTACCCGAGTACCCATCATTCTTGGAATTGTTGCTATTCATTTCATCATGATAATTTCCGCCATTAGTTTGACCTTTAAAGATTAACTTGGCTCCCTCAGTGAAGCCATTTTCACTATCTGGATGAAATATAATCCATCGCTGGCCTAAATGGTTCTTTTTGTACGCTCCTGCTACGTCATCGTGCTGCCAACACTTGTTCACAGTGTAATTCGGACACATCCTTGCCTCATCGAGGTATGTTACAGGTACTTATTTTCGCCTTGTCTGTCATTTCTCCTTGTAGCTCGCAGGTATTTCGCTCGTCACGTGACGATCTTGTTTCTTTCCATTAAGAATAACCGTTTATTTTTACATTTTCTTTTTTTTTTTAACTTGAACCTCATTGCTTTAATTAATTTTCGCAATGTCCCTACTATCTCTGAAATTAATTTCTTTTGCCGACACTGCCCGCAAGCTTTTTAGTGTGGGTTGACTACTTATTGTTTATTTCATCTCGTAAAGGTAGTGTGATTTTCTTCGCACCACTCTAGCATCAGATGAATCGAACTTGTATTCTCCTGTCCGCAGTTTTCCTTCTGCTTACCACAAGTTGACAATTTTCTTCCGCTACTAGATGGTATACTGTCCTTTTTATTAATATTTCAAATAAAAGCTATTGATCTCTTGGTTGCAGCTGAAGCACATTTTGTTGAACATTGAATAGAAATTGCACTGCTAACGATTTCTCTAACTTCGCTGCACACAGGTATATTGCTTTTATATTTCTCAGAAATCGCAAATATTACGAAAGGTAAATAAAACGTACTGAACGCGCGCGCGCGCGCACACACACACACACACCTTAATGACGAACAGCTGCAGATCTAGCAAAGACAACAAATATGTACGAAAGTGATATTAGGACAAAAAAGTGGAAGTCATACTTTAGCTTGCGTGTAAATGTGCGTGACGCGACACTGGATGGGAAACAACTAAACACAGGTTGCCACAACTGTTGTTCACCATTTTACAACTGACGTGACTATAGGCACAGGTATACGCTGTTCACGTTAACGTCAGCACTTTTTAAGGTCCTCCCAACAGGCTTTAACCACTAATAAATATATCTTACTGCAGCCTCAGGCATTAAATTTTGAGGGCGGTGAAATGTATACACTCTGTTTATTCGTCGCAAAGCAATGTTTATATTAAAAAGAAGCAGGAAGATGGAAATAGTATGAAAGGAAAAATTGAGAAGGGCCTTAAAAAGTGTTCACTTTACTGTGAACAGCCTATAGTAGATACGGCAGCTTGCTGGCTATTGGCTGGAAGGAGACGAGGCAAACGGTAGTTCAGGGTGGGGATGTGTGTGTGAGAGAGAGAGAGAGAAGGAGAACGTTGGTTTACATTTTTCCCGGGGCTTCACTAAAGTTTGTCGCGCTGTAGTTGGAAGTAACCGTGAATAGACTATAACTGCAGGTATCGGTACATAGATTAAAGATGAGGTAGACCGCTTATTCGTCTTCTGCGCATGTACCCAACATTGACCTACCCCAAAGGAACACAACTGTCAAAGTCACATGGTCAACAGTGATGAACGTGTTTGTTTATATTTTAATTTTAAAATGACTGGAACTATTATATTAATAAAATACTTTTACCTATCACAATTTAGTCAAACAGCATTACAAGTTGGTTAGAGGAAGTATGAAAACATCTCAAAAGCACTTGTTTGCTAAACGGTGTTCTAACCTCAAACCCTATCCACGCCGTTTTCGCAAGGCGTGTTGGCAGGTGAGCAGGTCAATGCTGGGACACGGAGATTGGTTGTGCGCGGCCAGCGAGATCGGACTACCTCATCTTCAGTCCATGGTGTGAGGTGGACGCGAGGCGACCTCGGCGAAGGCGGCCGCCTGCACGCCGGAACCGTTAAAAACGGCGCGGCGCGGCGTGCAGGCGGCCGGCCAACTCGACGGTTTGCCCGGCCCCGCCACTCGTCGACCTCGACCGCTTCGTCAGCGACGATATTCGCGCAGGTCCGCCTCGTTTGGCGTTCCAGTCGTCGAGATCGCGGCGCTCTGAGTACGTAAAAGTTCGTTCACGCTAAACTGAACAACTTGTGGATGCCCTGCTTCTTCAGGGCACTGCCTACCAGCTGGCAGGCACGACATTTATTCTATACATAATTATGTTAACTCCTATCTTATATAAATACATAGGCCTATATGCTATTCTGTACATAATTACGTATATTCCTAACCTGCGTGTTTTCTTCTGGAGCGAACGAGTATTTGGGTTTCCTCAGAGTGCTCCCACACCGCGAAGATGAGTTGCGAATACGAAGGCCTGCCTTTGACCTCGACGATCATGGAGCCGTGACCTGCACCATCGCTATCGAGTTTTTTTTTACCTATGTTCAAAATGTTCGTCGGAATGAGGGGACGGTCTGTACGAATAGTCCTTTTCGCGCGACGACCAATTGGGAAGCATGGTGGTGGTGGTCGCCTGCCGTGGTGTTGCATTGCTCAGCACAAAGTCGTAAGTTGTGCTATGGGCCAATGGGTCATTGGGGCACTAAGCTTAACAAGTCTGTAGAATCACACCAGAGGGACAACGCTCCGCATTCGTGCGCACTCAGTTGTAATGATATTTTGTATAAGAACTGTTTCTCACCAGACGTTGCCAACATACCTATTTTCTCCCTGTTTTTTAATTCGAATTATTTATTGCTGAAGCACTATAAGCATTTCAATTTAACAGGAAAAAAAGTAACGTTTATGAACACACGTATAAAACGCTTGTGATACAGGGCGTATTTGGGAAATTAACAAACATGTCATACGTGCGGAGATTTTTCAAAGGTTTGATTCAAAAAGGCCGAAGAAACCGTGAATGGACTATACAATGTAATTGATTGGAGGACGTGGTACTGTGGGAAACCTCCAGAAATGTAAGTTTTTATATGTACTTTTAAATAATAATTTTTAAATAAAATTCTAATAATAATGTTTTGTAATTTTTTTATAAATTTTTAAATGCCCTTTTTAGACCATTTGTTTGGAATTTTTAAGATTTTTTTTGGGGAGTGTTTTAGAATTTTTTTTAATTTTCAAAATTATTCGATGGCATGGGGTCAATGTCAAGGGTTACCTGCATCCAATATAGTGATAGCAGTCTGTCAAGGTCTGTAAAAGGGGAGGTTGGCTCAATCGCCTGCTGCGCGCTGAGTGGCTGCCTGCTTGTGACGTAGCGTGCAGCCCTGAACTTAGAGCGAGCCGAATATAAAGGAAAATCGAACTCGTCATTACAACCAAACCATTAAAGATAATGCCACGAAATTGTTAGTGTTTGGCAAGAAACATTACCGGACACCTATCGAAGGTCTTGTTTCATTTTATCTGAGGCACTCCTCTCGCAATAAAATTAATTATCGCGCTGTTTTGTGCGCTCATGTTATTGTAGTTAAAATGTTTTTTCAGTTATAAGGTAAGGGTTCGTAAGCATATGAAATGCAGCTAAATATTAAAATTGAGGATATATGCGTAGTTAGTTGTAACAGATTTGCAAATACTAGGGAGCTTCTTTGTTTCAAAATAATGCAAGTATTCCGCGACATATGAGCTAACGTGACAATATGGAAACCGAAACTACTACGGCCCCACATTTACAAGGTGTTATTTTGAATACGTTCATATACAGTAACAGAATGCGAAGAGATAATTTCAGTTGTAATCAAGCATCCTTCCAAGGAAATATTAACATGTTAAAAAAATATAGTGGATTTTTAATGTAGCTTTTTCAGGCAGAGAGATAGACACACTCAAGGAATGTATGTCATAATTAAATAAAAACGTAATAAAACACAATCGAGTTAACTCATAACATTTATTTAAAGTTATTTTTGAAATGGACTAAGAATAGTGCAACAGCAGTTTCTTGAAATATTCTTGTGGTCTGCATTTGTAATTCAAGAGCTGTTACTATATTTACCGCAACTATGCTGAAAATCTATCTGTACAGAACGGCACTGTTAAAAATTCCCGTCATTTAACTGAGATTTCTATAGAAATTTACCGTTTATGTACGCAAATCAGATCCGTTACGACGGAAAACGGAACCGATTTCCGCACTTACAACAAAATACGAGGCTATCAGTGACTGCCATAGCTTCGTGTGTCGGGAACAAACAGTGCCAAGGGCACACGAAGCCTTCTTAACCGCCGTAAAATGAAAAACGTTCGTTCCTGTGCCTTTGAAAACATTTGCTTCTCAAACGCTGTGATTTAAAACGTCACGAGATAGCACAAACACTTCGTAACAGACGGCATCCTCAAACACTTCAGCCATACGGCAGATTGAAAATGTGTCTATTATTGTGCTATCATGAAGTATCCGCATATCAGTATGGTGGATGAACAGGACGCTAGGTTACGAACCTTTTTATCCGTGTTAAAATCCTGCTTCAGGAAAAAAATGGACGTAAAATATTTCGTCTATTTCTTAAACAGTGCAACATCCTCGTTTAGGCTATTCACGGTAAACTGAGCTTCTGAGTACGGTGGAATACACTGTATTTATTACCTACATGGCAGTATTTATTTGAAAAGTTAGTTAAAGGATAAAAAATGGCTGAAAGGAAAAAGTAACTAAGGTCTCAAAAGTACCCATTTTACAGTGACAACGACAATAATGCAATTTTCGGAAAACCACATCGCATGACACTGTAAAATAATTTATAAGATACACGGAAAGGTCCGAAAATCCAAGGAAAGTCCGTAACTGAGAAAAAAAAATGTGCGTCCGTAATATTACGGAGTTTTCTGGATACATTTTTACCAGTACTTTTTCGTAATTCTACGGAAAACTTTTCAATGTGGTGGTATTACATCAGTGTTCAATTCGAAATAAAATATTTCCCTGTCAGTTCGGAAGAAAAAAAAACAGAAACAGAAAACAATAACAAGAAACATCGTTACGAGCCGGGAGTTCAAGATATCAATTATAATGCTGCTGGAAGTTGTTTTACTGTCTATTATAACTGTCCAGATGATTTGGGAATTGTTAGATATCGATACCGGATATATTTGTCCTCCAAAACTTGTTTCAAAACACAACATTTTCTTCGAAGTGTTGAGAGCAGGTGTAACATGTATCTGGGTCGAATTTGTCTTCTCTTCTACAGTTAAAGATCCATTCCGTTTCCCGCGCATCCTTCGGAAGTCTATGATAATACTATCTAAACTATTGTTGCAAACTGCAACAGCACACCTTATACCTGACGTCGTACAGTCTACTCAGCTAACAGCAAACACGTGCCCATTGTCGAAACAACAAATAGTTTGCTCATACGGGAACTAATGCTGCGAGGAACGCAGGCTGGACGGCCAGGGCAAGGCTGCAGGCTACGTCAAGCCTCTGCACCTCGCCTCCCAGATCCCTCTTCTATAAGACCCTTCTTGGGCCAACCTCCTCTTTTACAAACCTTGTTAGTCTGTAACATAATACGCTTGCTGACTTTTGTGGATGTTTTCTCGAGTTTCTGTTATCAAGGTCATTCAAGGTCATGGGATCAAGGCCAAGGTAACCTGCATCCACTACGGCGGTATTAGTATGTAGCAATGGGGCAGTGGTGGCGCAGTGGCTAGGGTGCTCACCTCCCACCACGGCGATCCTGGCTCGATCCCCGGCGGGTTCACTTCCGGATTCTCACATGTGGGAATCGTGCTGGACGATGCCGCTTGCCGGCGGGTTTTCTCAGGGCACTCCCGTTTCCCCGCCCTTGCATTCCAGCGCCGCTACATCCTAGGGTCATATTTCATGTCATGCCTGGGGATGACGGGCACCTGCGGATCCCGGCTGGAAAGCCCGTCACTCGGAGAGTGTTGGCGCGCGCTGGGTTCACTCCCCACTCAAGTTTTTTTCAGTCTGTTTACTTATATGCTCGTTGAGTTATATAGATTTTTTGCTTTTAAGAAATTGTTAAGGGGAAAAAGGAAATTTTGAGGGAAAAAGATAAATTTGTAAAAAAAAAAAAGGGGAATTGTTAGAGGAAAATACCCGCCAGGGACTGGAATTTTTTACTAATGTTTAAATAATACTGAATGCGTTTTTAATAACTTTTAATAATTTTTAAAATTTGTCAATAATTTTTAATATTTATACATTTTTTGGTATTTTATGGATTTCTGGATGTTTTGAGGCCAAAGGTCATGGTCAAGGGTCTTGAGTCCTCACCATTTCGCTTACCCTGACCCGAGGTCACGAGTCCACTTATCTGGTGTCACGAATCCCCCTCTCCTGATCTAGGAAAAACGGGATTTTTTTTTTAAGGACCAAAGGGAAATTTGTAGGAAAATTTTTATAGATTTTGAGGGAAAAGGGAAATTTTGAAGGAAAAAGGGAAACTACAACATAGCAGCCGGCCGACTCTTGGCTCCTATCCCAGATCCCGTTGTGCCCGATGGAACAAACACCTACTACTGACACACACACACACACACACACACACATATATATATATATATATATATATATATATATATATATATATATATATATATATATATATATATATATATATGTGTGTGTGTGTGTGTGTGTGTGTGTGTGTGTGTGTGTGTGTGTGTGTGTGTGTGTGTGTGTGTGTGTGAATAAAGTGTAAAGTGATTGGGTTCACGGAAATGATAATTTTATATATGGCGGAATAATGCCAAATATATAAGCAGAGTTGTAGATGCAAGGCTGGGCTTTCAAAAGGGCCCAATTTAGCAAGAACAATCTATAAGAATGGCAGTACCATGTCTTAACGTCTCATTAAAAGTGTAACACTTAAAGTAGTAGCAATTAAAATATAATTCTTTTTTCTTTTATACATATCACAGAAATAATTATCGTAATTGTAACATAGTTTATATATAACTTTTTCATACTTTATGTTCCGCCGAATAAACTGCTGCTGGCGACAAAAGCATCTTTGAGTGATTTTCTACTAAGTATGTTTTAATATGGAAACAGGACGTCTTTTTCAACTTACCTAGAAACTGATAATTCCGTATACTGTCATTAAAAAAGAAGCTTGAGGGTTTTAAAATGTATTTTGGGGCTAATTTTCCTAGTTATAATATTATTAATGTCTGGTTATTTATTTATAGTTTCACAAAGAACGAACAAAAATGCATATCTTTTGTAATTAATGGTTTGAATCGCCTTTAGTTAAATCTTTTCTTCCCCTCTGGCTTGCCAATATCTGGACCGGACGTCCACCTTCCTGTAGCTGGAAAGAATAATAACTCAGTTGCTTAAGTGTACAAGAAATGAGATATGGTAACAATTGTTCCTTCCAGTGACACAACGGCGGCGCAATTTTTGCCGTGCATTATCTTGAAGAATAAAACATAATGGGGACCCAGTTACGAAAAACCAGCAATAATACATAACGCAACTTGAACTACGTGTACCATTGTGTAGAACGATGGAAACGCTGCTTGTTTCGTACACGCAACCTAAAAGGCTGCGCAATAAGGTGATCCACGCAAAATAGGCCGTATTAAGTGACGTCATTCTTATTTCACTGCAAGGAATCCACGTTTTCCAGAAAGCAATTTTTTTTTTTTTTTTTTTTTTTTTTTTTTTTTTTTTTTTTTTTTTTTTTTTTTTTTTTTAGTTTGCACTGAACTTAAAATCAGAATTGACGCTCATGCTAACCAGTATCACTTGGCCCTTAATTAAATTCGCTAGTAGATTCATGCAATATTGTATTTCCCAAAGAACAGGATTATATACACTAGGTAACAAGAAACTTTAAAAAGAGTATCGCAATTTTTATTGCAGTGCATTGCTCGTCCACCTAAACCAAAAGTTCTAGGTTCTTTTTAAAATAAATTCCGATAATTTATGTGTGTGCATACGTGTGTGTATGTGTACACCGCACCGCACACCCTTTTCATCAAAATGTGATACTGGATGTTTAGTAAATGTTGGACATGTGTTCCATTTTGTATGGCGTGACAAGAAAGAAAGAAATACTAACACATTAGCAAGAATGCCCTGAATTATAAAATTTATAATTCCTCCAAAGTGCTTGCCTGTCAGTTCTCATACAAGCCACTAAAAACACATGCTTTTGTATTGAGATGCATCCCAATAGCGTTACGCAATAACGTAATTAGTATTCGACACCTAATCATAGCCAAAGGTGTGATAAATGCGACAGTTTGCACGTAAGTGATTTAGCAGACTCTTCTTATTCCGCACACTGAAAAACAAACAGATCATGATCAGGTTTAGTTTAGTACTTTTCTATATTGATGTTTCCTTCAAATGATCAATAATTAGAAACATGACAAAAGCCCTACCATTACCACTTTTACATGAATATTTAAATACAATACGTGTGGTTCACCTTACACGTCCCGTCCACAGGCATGCGTCTGTTGAGTCAAGTAGTGGGCGTGCACACTGAGTAGAGTGCTTTGGTAACATGACATTTTCCACAACACACAGCTGTTTTTTTTTTTTTTTTTTTTTAACTAGACAATGCTGTCTCTTTCTCTCCCCCTCTCCGTGACAACCAGCGTGCCGTGATACCGTCAAACAAAGCACATGGCGTTAAGGGTTCGCGTTAAATACAACGGTTAGTATTAGCTTTATCCTTTTATTTTTTTAATTTCTGCTAATAATATTTCTGAGTGGCAAATTATTTTTTTAACTGGCTCAGTAGCACAAAGCTGGCATAGATTGTTCACGTCAAAACTAAAATTTTCTGGAAGAAACATTTTATATTATTTTTTTATTGTTTATCGTTGTCAGACATAACAATTGACAATCTTGAGGACATAATTTCTTGTACTTATGGATCGTTCAACTTACACTGTGAATTCGTACATTTTAAACTTGTTGTTACTGTTACGTGTATATATATAATGAAAATGTTTACGATTCTCGCCGTTATAAACGTTACAGTTAAAATAACGCATTTGTAAATGGAACTCGTTTTTCTTATTTCGTTGACAACATAACCAAAGTTCTCCAGCCAGTGTGCACGACAAATATATTCCGTTAACGGGCAGGGATATTCTCCACTCTCTCTGCAGTCATAGGATGGTCTAGAACCACTTATTTATATCTACTTACCTTTTTAGCATGTCTATCAGGTATTCTGCAGAGAGTATCCAGAGGACGTTTGAACAGAGGTGACTAATCGTAAAAGAGGTGATTTTGGACCATACTGGCTGAGTTTCCTGTGCACCAGCTATATGGGTTTTGTATACGGTATCCTCCCTAGACATCTGCGGGATTTGGGATATTGTCGGCGAGTGGTAATTGAGTTGGCGTCCCGTCTTCAAGTGACCAGTTATACGCGAATAGCGTAGCTCCGTCGAGCACAGCACGACACTACAAAAACCACAACCACGGCCATTTTCAATGTGCCTGCTTGAATTTACAGACCGACAATTTACTAACGCGAGTCGACAAAGTTCTATAGGTAATGCACTCAAAGGTAAAATTATCATTTGTGAGAGTTAAATACAATAATTTTCATAATATTTGTTTTCTTTTAAGCTACATATTTCCCATCGTAGGGAAAGCTTACCATACAATTCCACACAACGAAGAATAGAAATAATTTCTAATCCAGAACTGGTGGTAATACGACAGAATTGTCGTGATCACGCCAGATCTGTCTTGTATTTCATTGGTTGTTTAGTTTTTAAGTGCCGTGTCGTGCTTGCGGTGTCGTGCTGGTCGGGGCTATGTGATTCCGGCATTAGGAGAATCGTTTCTCCGCGCCGGGTATTCCCGCAGCGTATTCGCACAACGCTCGTGCAGCCAACCGAGCGACGACGAAGCAGTACCAAGTACCAAGATGAGCTTTGACGTGACCAGCCAGTAGTCTAGTTCCCCGGGTCGGATCGTGCTAGCTGCCAGTGTCTAGTGCCTTCCGGGGCGTCCTCAGCCGAGGTAGGTCGGTAAAGCACGACGTACGTACTATAGGCTATTCCCTGTTGTCTGAGCACTTTTGGAAACCCTGCTCAAGATCTAATTGTATGCCCGTTGTTTATTTCCCACCAGAGATAACATAAATGTTGCCATAGGTCTGAAGACTTTATCCATGCGTCGGCCAAGGAAAACTTTGGCATTGTTTTCAAAGTAAATATCTCAAAGTTTTTTGGTTCTTACACATATATGTATTTTAAAAAAAGAAAGCAAAACAAATGATTTCAGTATTCACATATGTTTACAGATCACTTTTAAATCAACGTTACCAACTCCATTGGGCGCAAGTAAGTCAGCTTGCCTCTTAAAACATATGCAAATAGGAGAAGGGGAATTTTTCAGTGATCGATTTCGAAAGTGCTTGATTAACCGTGAACACACTCTACCCGTGAGGTGAACTTCGGAATATATCGGACAACAATCGTGTCCCACAGCCACCATGGTGCCTTGTATGAACCATCTTGGCAAGGGACATGAGGCACCGAATCAGTTCGTGGACTTCAGAGCAATTTTAGGAACATGTATATTACTATCAAAGTTAATGGCAATAGAACAGTTATGTTGGTGAGTGAGTGAAGAGATCTGGGACGCTCTTAACATCGAGGTCTTGAGAGCCTATGAGGGTGAAGCGAGGTGAGCATAGAACAGCGCCGGATTGAAGGAGCGGGGGAAACGGGAGACCCCCGAGAAAACCCGCCGGCCAGAAACATCGTCAGGGCATGATTACCACGTGCGAAAAACCGCGAGTGACACGGCCGGGGATTGAACCCGGTTCGTCTTGGCGGGAGGCGAGCAGGCTAACTGCTCGGCCACCGCTGCCCTGTCGTCTTGGTACCAGCAAGATTACTTTTTTTTTTTTTCACTTATCTACTCTGATGTGGACGTGGAAATTCTCTGACTTGCTGCACAATGCTCTGGGAACGGGCCTTTCAGGCCTGCTTGTACTCAAAAACACTAGAGCTCAGATCCACTTTCGCGACTGGATGATTTTAACTGTCACGCATTGCAGGTGTCTGCACGTGAATCGCGAATACTCAGTACAGGAGTTACCTATTTCTAATTGACCCCAGTCAGGTGAGTAACTGTCTCCCGACAGAGACACGTAACCAACAACCAAAGGAAAAGTGCACGTATGCCATAGGTAGAGACCCCAGAATTTCGCGGGTTCATTTCTAGACAAGTTGGAATTCACAAGCACTTGTACGTTCATGCTAGTACTTTTGTAATTGGTCGACGTGTTGTTTGACATCTCCTAAAGATAAATGAGCCGATAACAAACATGCAATAAACTGTGCGCCCAACCACCGCCTTTTACTACCACAACAATCAACCAATGAACAGTTGATATCTGTATGGGATTATATAAGACTGTGAAGTCTAGCCTACAGGGGTCTCTAGCGATAGGACATTGGAGTCTAGCCTTCGTGTAAATGTTTTCGCGAAAAACAGCTGGCCGTACTGATTGGCCTTGGCGTCGGCGAAAACGGCGAGTATCAGACCTCCCCCCCCCCCCCCCCCACCCTACCCCTTCTTTCAACTTCCATGACACAAGGGTCGGAGTGCACTAGTTGCGCAATCAACCTGCACCACTCCAGTCATGGGAAGCAACTTTTTAAACGTTTTAATATAAATTCTTTTGGCATTACATTCCTTTTATTCTCTCCTTCTTAGCTGTCGCTGGCGCTCTTACAGGAGGTTAGCAACAACCTTCAAAACTCCGCGCCGATTAAATTAATTTTTAATTTTAACTTCACCACATACCTTTACCCCGCACAGGCAGGGGAAAGGCAGGCAAAACTAAGCTTTGGAAACAGCTCCCAGGCACCCCTGGGAATACTCTGAATAATGTTTGCTCCGCGGCATAAAATATTTTTGATGAGCTTGTCCGGGGGGGGGGGGGGGGGGATTTAGCTTCACTCCCCCCCCCCCCCCCCCGTAATCTAACACCTATGATCGTATGGGTGGTCAAGGTTCCTCACAAGGGACCGATCCACCCCCGCGCTGAGGGAGTAGCGGGACCGGTGATGTAAAACCGGCGGAGTTGCGCCGTCATTGTTCGTCGCTGCGAAACTGCTGGCGGTGCAAGCGGGAACTTGCGTGCTCGCGATAGCGTGTCGACCGCACGTTCATCCGGCCGAGAGCCGATAAAGGTCAGGTCGCCTCGGGTTTGCGCACATTCCGCCAGTACCGTGACGTTGTCGCTCGGCTCTCAGTGCCGCGCATCTACAGTCTAACAGTTAGGAGACGTGCGAAATTCGCGTCATTATTTCGAGACAGACTAAGCTTCAAACACTTGGGCATTTGTATTGCGTGTGTCACTGGACCACAGTTTTCCCGGACACGCCCTGGACGGCTTTCAGCCAACAGGAAACCACTAATGAGAGGCTGGTCCGATCACGTCCAACCAAGACAAAAAGGAAAATGTTCTCAAAATTCTGCTGAAGGCAATAAACCAGTTACATCTACTTGGATATGTACAGGACGATGAATTTTTTGGGCGTGTTACAAGAAAATAACGCGAATTTTGCAGGTCCTTACTAATAGTCTATTAGAGGTTTCTTCACACTTTTTGAATCTGACGTTCGAAAAATCACACTATGTATGAGGTGTTTGGTTATTTTCTAAATATGTCATGTATCACAAGAGTTTTACACTTCTCTTAACATAGAATTACCTTATTTTCGGTTAAATTAATATTTCATTAATATTTTAGGTGGGATGGTAATGCCTAGTAAGAAATGGTCCTTATGCAAAATAATATTACAATGAGCGCGCACGAATGCGGTGCATTGTCCCTTCAGTATAATTCTCTATACTCGATTAAGTTTTGTTTGCATGAGGCGGTGTAGAAAGTAGAATTTTAGCAGGGCTTCAGAAAAGTGTAAAATGACCGTACAGGGACTATAACCACGGTGCTGTAGAGCCAAACGGACCAGCTGACTCCATCCATACTACATTCCAATTTTTTTTCCCCCAAGTGTATGTCAAAACTAGTTCAAGGTATTCAGCTGTGTTCGAAATTGTGCTCGTTTACTGTAAGCAATATGCCTTCACCCTGTAAGACGTACAATTAATTACTATATTATTTAGATTGACAGAGAGCCTGTATCTTTCGCACCATTTTCCTACCTTCGTTTGAGTACAAAAGAGCCTAGCGACAACATCCATTGTAGATATAAGATCGTGTTAAAAATAGTCGAGAGGGTTATAGAACATTTTGTTCAGGGTATCAAAAAGTCCTTAAAAGTTGCTGTTCTTAGAGGCTTTCTTGGACAAATTCTAGCAGTTTTTGAACTACGCTTTTCTTCGCAACCAAAACGCAGGTACTCTGTGCGTCTCAGAGAAAATTAAGAGCACCTGGTTATGTCGAAGGCATATGTTAAGAACGCGTGTGCACGATGGTTAGGATGGTGGATGACCGACCAAGGTTGACATCTGAACAATGACGAACTCCCACGGAGGAAGAGCGAGAATGGAGAGATGACAAAACGTGCACAAGAGACACAGAGACGGGACCCACGCGGCAAGCTTGTACAAGGATCACAATTAGCATTCACCAAGGCGTGTCCAGATAATGAGGGGAACCGAGAGAGAATCGTTAAGTAGCTGCCTGGCCCGGTACAAAGACCATTACGGAGGTTGGAGAACTTTAAACGAGTAGCGAGTCAAATTCTCTGTTGGCTTCGCCAACGGTGCTAGCAGCCCTCGTGATTATTACTGTCGAAACCAGGCTCCCGGTTGGCAAACAGTTTAGATCAAAGGAAGACAACGATGAATTAAAAATATTCGTGTATTGTGGAATTATTTCTCGCGAGTGAATGTGCTCTTTATGTGTCACGCTGCAAAGAGTCTCCAGTTTTTGCTTGACAGATTTGGTCTTAGCACATTTCTTCATACCTTACTTGGGTAGTATTACTTACTAGTAAGTTGAATACGCAATGAAAATGTACTTAACGGGGTCGCCATTTTATTAAACAAAATATTTTGAACCAGAATTGATGCTTATTAATATTATTTATTTTTTGTTTGTAAAATATTTGTAAGTTAAACAGGCGATAAACTCCACATAATGGCAATAAGTAGCGTCTGAAGTGATTCAAGTAAGAAATAAAACAGAACAGTTACAAAACGTGATACACAAACACTTATGCAAGGCATTAAGTTGCTAAAGGCTGTTCACGATAATATGAGCACTTTTGAAATGAACCTTACAAAAATGTCACTGCTCCTGCTTGCATATATTTTAACAGGCGCACTGAGTCACATGCGCTCAGTAAAGTTGGCAACGATGGAGGGAAAGTAGCTCCATATCTTAATGGCGAATAAAAAGTGTTAGGTAACTATTAATAATTATTTAAATCATTTATTTCGCCTTCTGTTTTTTTCCTAATACATCGAAATGTAAAAATGAGCAAATTTGTGAAATTTTCCTTTTCTGAAAATTTTGCAGTTTCACTTGACCGATGCATGAATAAAGAAATGAGGCCCAAGGCAGCGTTAATTTTACATAAGGCGGAAGAATACACAACGTGCATACAAGTAGATCTCAAGTAGGGCTTTCAAAAGTGCTCATTTTACCGCGAACCACCTATAGAGCAGGTGCAATAATAGCTCGTATACAACCTGGCATGTGAGACACTGTACATACAAGCTAATAATTAGGGCCACCTGTTTTTCGCGAAAAAAATTTACGCGAAGGCTAGACTACAACGTCCTATGGAAAACGTGCCGTTTTCTTTAGGTTATTGGCCACGTATCTTTGTCGGGAGACAGTGTCTTACCTGACTGGGCCGATCAGAATTAGGTAACTCAGACACTGAGTGTCTGTGATTCGCAGGCAGGCACCTGCAATGCGTGACAGTGAATATCATCCAATCACGAAAGTATATTTGAGCTATCGTGTTTTGGAGTACAAGCTGTTCTGAAATCTTTTCGCGGAAAACCTAGTAATAACGAAAGCAGATCATTGTAATGTCGCCATTGCAGCTAGCGCACAAATCACACAGCACTTTCTTTCTCGTATCGAGGTCAAAAAATGTGCGTCCTTGCCTCCTACTTACATCGCCAGTCATGGCGGCGTGGAAGAGGCGAACCTTGCAAGCACGAGTGCAATGAATTTCGCGTGTCTCGTCTTTTCAACCCGCCTTAGCGGACCGCTGGTCGTGACCGACAAAAAAGCTACCGCGGAATGTATTATGGGATGGAGACCGTTTTCAGAAATGTAATCTGAAACTTATATTTACATTAACACGCCATTATTTGAGACCCAGAAATTTGGCGGAATCATATGAGGGCAAGTTGAACTACATTCACGTGTAAAGATTGTTCACGATTAAGTGAGCACTTTTGAAATAAACCTTATAAAAAAGTCACCTCTCGTATCTGCATATATTTTGATGGGTACGTGCGTACAGTTAAGTTGGTAACGATGGATGGGAAGTAGTTCCATATCTTAACATCGAATAAAATGTTTTAGATAACCATTTCTGATAACACAGATTATTTTTTTTGGCTTTCTGTTTTTTAATGCATCGAAGTGTATAAATGAGCAATTTATAAAATATTTACTTTTCCAATAATTTCACAGTTTAACTTGACCAACGCACGAATAAAGTGATGAGGCCCATGGAAATGTTAATTTTACATACGGCGGAAGAACACAGCGTGCATACAAGCAGACTTTAGCAGGGTTTTCAAAAGAGCTCATTTTACCTTGAATAGCCTACACATACGTGTCTATGCTTCCATTGGGCCATAGTTTGTTAGACACACTCCGAACGTCTTTCAACCAATAAAGAACCTGCAAAGAAAATGAGAACTGAATCCAGAGGTTATCACGTCCGGGGATAAACTGGAGCAACAGTCAATGAAGTACCAACCGATGCTGGAATGCACAAAGGATTGTGGAGTCTAGTTTGACGCCGAATAAACCTGCGAAATTTCTGGGTCTCTGGCCATCATTTACATATTACTTGGTTATATTGTATTTCGTGTCTTACGTTTGGTTTCTGTATGGCATCTGTGGTCGCGGAGTCCTCATAACCATCTTGGTCAAGCCTTTGTTGACATTTATTAATCTCAAAAAATAATATCGTTATTATAGGTACCCGATTGTTATGAGGAAAAAAAATATGTCAATGAAAAAGCAACTAACGCTCAAAAGAATGGAATTATTTTAGTTACACATTTATTTTTATGGAACTCTGCGTGCATTTTTTGAGCACGATCGTTAGGGGTAGTGAAATTTCGCGGAAAGCTTTCGAGACGAGTTATATTTCAAAACACGGTAGGGTCGTTTACCTATCTTGATCGGCTGAATTATTATTTTTTATACGTGTTAACTGTATGCACATGAAATACGTAGGAGCCGTGCTATTTTTGCCGAGTTGTAAGTGGCCCGGTCAAATATGAAGTCTCCTTCTCAAGCAGACAGCGGCCAATTGGAATAGACAAATTGCTGTTGAAGTCTACTATGTACTCTTTTTTTTTTTTTCGCGAAAAATTACTAGCTTTAACGATCGTGTATGTACTCTTGGATTCTATCAAATCTTGATAAAATTATAGATTCCGTTAAAATTTACCGTCTAGGTTCTTAGTTAGAAACATGACCAGGACTTCCGACAAGGAAATGGGAACACACGTAAAATTAAATATAGATCACTAAATAAATATTTAAATACACAAAGAAAGGAATAAATCAGCTGATAAACAATTAAACATTTATAAATTTAAAAATAAATAAAATGTGTAAATTAACAAATGAATATCATGCACACAAAAATAAACAAATTAATTAATTAATTAAAAAAGGAATGAACAAATGAGTAAACACGTTAATATTTAGTGATAGACAGCACAATGCGAATGCAGAAAAGCAATGTTAAACACAGGAGCAGCGTAAATAATCTTGTTTATTTGAATATGGTTGCGTGATGCTTTGGTGTGGAAGTTTCGTGCCTGACCTGGCAGATCAAGATTCTTTGCTGATCTGGCTATCATCTCACTTCTCAGCTGTTGTGAGCTCTAGGTGCAGAATGTCGGCTCAAGTTCCTCTCATCCTGCTGTTAAGTTAGGCCATTTTTTTCTGGCGCGTGGCTAGAAATCGGAAAAGCACGGAAGACTTTTCTTCTGGTTTACGGTTTATCGAACACTTTTCAAATCAAACTCTGAATCAAACATGTTCATTCCTGTATATGTCATAACAAAATTTCTGATCGGAGTATTAAGATTGATGTTGACACCGAGGTAGTAATAGTAGTTTGGTGTGTAATCGTCTTGTTAAAAGTGTAATGTTTAAATTTACTTACATTAAAATTTGTTCTATTTAGTTTAAGAAATAACAGTAAAGATTAGTATCATGATAATGATATTTAATTTATGTTCCTAACAACTTTTCAGCTTCTCTTTACCGCCGAATAAGTATCCAGCTTAAAGTGCATCGGAATCTTAATGATCACGTGGGGACCAGTGCTATTCAATGGACACAGAAAAGATACTAGGGACTTTCAGTGGAACTGTTTTGCCTGACTGAAGTACACAAACGAATTAACTAGGGAAATTAAAATTGCAGTACATTATTTAAAAATATATAATTTAACCAGTAATTGCTGTAAGTATAACTTAACTGAAGTTTTGAATTACAGCTTTTAGTTCAGAGTACTATTTTTATCATAATAGTCATAAATATACAACAACTCATCAGCTAATGAAGCACTTCGCAAAGGAGAGCAATATGTTATACAATGTGTGTAGGTTGGCTACCTTATCTGTCGAAATTTAGTCTACTAATGCAGTATACATACAGACCTGAAAAATTCGCGAGTTCAATGAACTGCAGGCTAGATACTGCAGTCTTATGTACAAATATGTCGATACCAACTCACGTTGGCTGTCTGCTGTCATAGTGGAAGGCGACAATTGGATACGGTTCCCCAGGAGGTGTCAAACACCGCGTGGACCAATGGCTAGAGTTATGTATACACCCGTGTTTTGAATTCCAGCTTGTCCAAAAATGAATCCGTGAATTCTTCAGGTCTCTTAAGTGTACAGAACTAAAGGGGAAGGATAAAGCGAAAAGACAGCTAGGATAGGCATGAAAAGGATATGACAACATTACAGGACTAACAAAGTGCAGTGATTCGGGGCTGGAATGTTTTCATATTGTATAAATTTCTATTCAATGTTTTATTGCCATTGTCTGTATTATTTTGCTGTTAGTAAAAATATGGTAAATCAAAATATAAAAATTCCGTTTGGCTGTGCTGGGGACACGACCGTTTGTTTTGTGTGAATACGTCTACATTTACGCGCTCGGATGCCTTGATTGTTTTTTTTCGTTCCCGGCACCGCTTCACTAGATAATATGGGGTTTTATGGGCATCTTTGGATTTCTTTAGAGATGCTCTTTCCAACCGTATACGATTTCTGTATTTCGACTTGGCTTTTGAACGCGTATAGGCCGAAATTATGTTAAGTTTTCTTAATTTGTTTACATTAAATGCATATGATTTCACCATAACTACGCCACACAAATGTTATTATAGACGCAATCGATTGATCTCGACGAGAGCTGTCGATAGAAACCCAAACGAGCGTCGTAGCTTCTCCTAGTCGAAAGTTGTACTACGCAGAAGTTATGAGGCGCGGCGAAACGAGCTCAAAATTGCCCCCCCCCCCCCCCAACCATGCTTCACGCAATGCTTCGCAGTCCTCACTCAACGTAACATATTCTTTGATCCTTTGGCGATCGACTGGTGTAATTACATTTTGAATGTAGACGATATATTCGGAGCTGCAATGCCAAACCGTATCCCCCGATTTTGTTATCAGCGGATTTTCTGGACTGCCTCCCACTATGGTCGCAAATTGAAAGACGTTTTCGCGTCAAAAAAAATCAGTAGATTTTTAAGGGGCCATAGGCGAAGGAGGGGGTTTGAACGTGAAAGCTCAGTGTTCCTCCGGCCGGCCGATCCTCGAGTAACGGTGCAGCGTCATGGGGCCGCGGTGTCGCGCTAACACGACACGTATTCTCTCCTCTCGACGTGCTGCTGGACACTGCCAGCCAGTCGTGGGGCTCCAGCGAGGTGCTCCGCCTGGAGCTATGGAAAACCCCTCCTCACCCTCCGAGCGAAGTGACGCACTGGACTCGCATTCGGGAGGACTCGGGTTCGATTCCCGGTCCGGCCATCCTAATTTCCATGGTTTTCCGAAATCACTCCCGGCGAATGCTGGGCTGGGTCCTTAACAATGGCCACGGACGATTCCTTCTAAATCCTTCTCCAATCCCTCTTCGCTGCGCAACTTGCACCGTCTCTGATGACCTCGCGGTCGGCGAGACGTTAAGTCCACTTACGTTAAGTCCACCTACGTACCTGCCTCCTTACCTCATCTTATCACTCATTTGAGTCTCGCAAGTGTGCGAGGACGTGAGATTGTTTACCGTGTGCGACCTTCCGTCCGGCGGTCACGTGATCTCCAACCAACCACAGACTAGAGATGAGATCGACCGCTTATTCGTCTTCTGCGCATGTACCCAACATTTACCTACCCCAATCCTACACAGCTCTCAAAGTCACATGTTCAACACTGATGAACGTGTTTGTTTATATCTTAATTTTTAAATGACAATCGCTATTACATTAATAAAATACTTTTTACCAGTTTTAGTTCCATCAAACTGCATTACAAATTGATTAGAGGAAGTATACAGTCATCTCAAAGCATTTGTTTACAAATCAGTTTTGTAGCCCAAAATCCAAACCACGCCATTTTCGCTAGACGTGTTGGCAGAAAAGCAGTTGAATGTTGGGACACGGAGATTGGTTGTGGGCAGCCAGCGAGATCGCTCTACCTCATCTTTAATCCACGAAACCAACTACAAGGCAACTTCTTTTGCTTCTATCCGTCCATCCATAAAATATTTCTCAAACTTCAACTTTCGACGGACAGACGGATAAACCACCGGCCATGAATACGCTCTTCGAAATTTAATGCAAAGTGGTGGATATATATTTGTTTATCTTTTGTGGTACGTTCCGGAATTTAAAATGCAAAGAATAATTAAGTATAAATACTTATCTCGTAAAGAAAAACTTTTTCCTGAAAATGCCTCTCCCTTGAGAAAATAATTTCCAAGCAAAATGTACCTCCAACCATAGAAATATCACAATTTTAAGTTGTCACACTGAAATTTTGTCGTAAAGAAGGAATGACGGACGACGGATTGTTGTGAATCGCTTTCAACTGACGGACGAATGACTGACGGTTGCGACGGATGGTTTGTGAGTCCAGCTTTACATACAAGCTGTTCACAGTGAACTGAGCACATTTGAAAGCCCAGCTCATGGCTGTTCATGCGTTAACATTTTTTCCCTTCATTTTTAAGATTTATTTCAATTTTTTCGATACAATATAAGTAACTAGTTGATAAAAATGCCAAATCAGTTTAAAAAATTACATTTGCATTTTTTTGTATAATTATTAGCATTTTAATGTTAAATCTTGTGCTAAAAAAATTTTAAAAAGTTATACGAGCTCAAGGTTTGATTTCAGCGGAAGTGTTTTTTGAAGGTTCAGGAACGCCACAAAGAATTTTCTTTGAAGTGTGGCATTTTGTTTACCTGCGGTTACGGTTTAAACTTATGAATATTTTGGATCTCGATACTATTGCAAAACTTAAAATAATATTATGGAAGAAATTCCATGAAACTTCTTTATCTTGTTCTAATGAAATTAACAACTAATTTTAACTGCAGCCAAATATGATAATTACGCAATTTTTTTTTAATTTGCATGTTGATACCTATAAATTAGTAATTCCTGTATTTTCTGTCATTTTATATTGTAAATTACATTTCCAATGGTTTTTGATACTTTTATCAATGCACTGTTTGGTGTAATAAAACAGAATCATAAAATATCGAAAATAATTTCTGTCACTTGAACACCACAAACTGTTCAACTTTTAACTGTAACAAATTTTTCGTCAGATATATTTTTTTTTATATTCAAAGGTTTTTGCAAAACGACATGTCAAAGTCAAAATTTTATTGTTTTGTTATGTAGAAATAAAATAAACCAAACTTCTGCGAACATTTTACAAGGGTAACAGAAAGGATAGGTATTAACTAATTTTGAAGCTATACTTTGCAAAAATTAGTTATAATAATTCAAGGGCGGCCACAAATAAAAAATGTGCAAGAATTTCCTAATTTTCATAAAATTTTGTAATAACGGGAAAATTTCACTTTACGATTTTGTAGCTGTCTTGATGAAGCCCTTGGCATCTTCTCTCAGTGCGAATTTTCTCATGAAGTAGGTTCCCATTATTTCTACTGTACATTTCAAAAACAGTAACATTTTGACTTCGACATTTATTTATGGAATAACTATGCGCACAATTTTCTTTACGAGGAACAAGTAATTACTGAGACCTGAGAAATTCGCGTCTCTAATGACCTAAAGGCTAGACTCTACAGTCTTATGTAAAAATATGCCGATATCAACTGCCCATTGGTTGTCTGCTATCACATTGGAAGGCGACGATTGGGCCACCTTTCTCCAGAAGGTGTCACAAACCGTGTGGACCAATGGCTAACGTTATATAAGCACACGCGTTTTTAATTCTAGCTTGTCCCAAAAGGAATCCGCGAATTCTTCAGGTCTCTATAAATTACTGATATTGTCAAACACGTAAACATATTGTTGTACAAATATGAAATAACGCATTTTCACGTGGCCAATGCCCTTGTGTGTTCATCGTGTATTCTTCCTTCACGTCGCCGTGTGCCGTATCACTTCGTTCGTGTGTCGGCAGAGGGAAACTGTAAAATTGTTATACAAGTAAATATTTCACACATTCCGTAATGTTTAGAATTATATGCGTTAACCCATTCGACCCGGTGTGCACAATCGTGTACATTGCGCTAGTGTAAGTAATTTTTGATCTGTACTGTACACTGCGAAGCCTAATGACCAATGATGTTACCTGTGGGTAAAAGATTCGCAAAAGCTCTTACTGGTCTATGTATTAATTAGTACATATAATTGTAGCCAAACACGAAGCCTAAAGCTCATTGGCTGTGACAACGAAACAAGTGTTGTGTTGACTTAAGTACAGCACGCTTCGTATAATTTTTTATTTGCAACTCTTTCAACCATAAATTAAAGTGGGTGTGAAAGGGTTCAAATAACCGAAAGCATGAGAAATAATTTCAGCATTTGTAAATGTTTGGCCAACACTTTTAATTCGATATTAAGGCGTAGAACTACTTTCCCTGCGATATTACCAACTGTACTAGGCGCACACAAGTTGGTGTGCCTGTTTAAAAGACACACAATGTTGGCACTGCGACAGTATTCGACTAACCGCGAACAACCTATAAGAATTTTTCCTTTCAGGGATTCCCAGCAGAAGTAATTTTTCGTCTGGCAAGTTCAAACGTGTAGACTATGCTCGAGTGTTAGACTACACTCGTGTGTAGCTCGAGCAAAGATAATTTGAAAATTTCTTTTTTGCTCAGAGCAAAACTAGCATGGCTGTGCTGTGTTTGTTCGGCTAGGGTTTAACAGGACCTCGCAAAAACACTACAGCGCAGTAAAAATGATATTGTTAGCGATATAATTACTTTCTTTTACAGCCCCTCAAAGGGACATGATTGATTGTAAATCCTTTTATACGATGAAGGATATCTGATTGGGTCATAACAGCTCGGCTTTCCATTGGTTGATGATCGGCCAATAACGTCCGTTGTGGCATGGACCAATAGGACGTTGGTGAGTTCTAACACAGGCACCAACAGAACCGGTGTTCTTGCAGTAGTGGATATAAGTGACTCACTTCTAATTTGTCTTAAATGCCAGTAGATGTGTGCAGACCGCAATGTGTCAAAAGACCCAGAGTTAAGTGAGTGTTTGAGTGAAGAAAATTGAACGACTCTTAACAGCGAGGTCTTGAGAGCTGACCCAGAGTTAAGGTTAAGACTCCATACAGGCTGTTCATGGTAAAGTGAGCACTTTTGTAACCCTAGTTACTGTTTCTTTTCAGCCATTTTTGTTTCCTTTAACACCTACTAAAAAACATACTGCCACTTAAGTAATAAACAAAGTGTGTATATTCCACCGCACGCGGAAGTTGACGTCTAAGGGCAAAATAAAATAAATTTATTTATATTATTACAATTAAGAGGGCTTTCAAAAGTGCTCACTTTACCTTGAACGGCATGTAGTCCTCAGGAGCCTCTGTGATTACTTCAGTGGCTACTGCCCCATCTAGAAGCCTGTTTTACCACAGATCACGGAATTTGGTTCTGCTATTTTTGAAGCTTTATTATTTGCAGGGGCCGCAGTGTTGTAGTGGTTAGCCTGATCGCCTCCGACCGAGGCGAACCCCTCGGATTTTCGCACATGGGGATTGTGCAGGATGATGTAGCTGGTCGGCGGTTTTCCTCGGGGATCTCACGTTTTCCTTGCATTCCGGAGCTGCTCCGTACTCATCTCGCTTCACCCTCATCGGCTCTTAAGACCTCTATGTTAAGAGCCGCCCAAATATCTTCGCTCACTCATTTTATTATTAGCTCAGATTCGTAGGTTTAGTTGCAGAAGTAAAGAACATGTGAACGAGTACTTAAAAAAAAATCCTAATAGCAACTTACACACTGGAGCTTATGATAACGTTTCCTGTTGGTCGACTTCGTAGATAACAACCAATCACAAAGTTTCGGCGTGCCAGGCAGCTTTACTTACAGTAGAGCTATAGCTGTACAAGTGTTAATTTCTTATAGTGCCCATCAACAGCTATAGTCTATTCACGGTTACTTTACACTTTTCTGAAGCCCTGTTAAACTTATACTTCCAGATTATTCCTCCGCCTCGTACAAACTAAGCTTAAATACGTATAGAAAATTATACCAAAGGACAACGCACCGGATTTGTACGCACTCAGTTGTAATAATATTTCGTATGAGAACTATTTCTTAGTAGGCGCTACCAACAGACATGTTTTCTCACTGGTTTATACATATTTATTCACTAAATAATTAAACATAATTTATAAATAAAATATTGGCCAAACTTAAATTTATCGAAAAATAAGACAAGTTTATTTTAACAGAGGTATAAAACGCTTGTGATAAATGGCAGATTTAGAAAGTAACTATACACGGCATACATGGGGAGCTTTTCGATGGCTTCATTCAAAACGTTCGAAGAAGCCGCGAATAGACTATACAGTCCATTCATAGTTACTTCCAATTTTCCTGGAGCCGTACTCAAGCCCTGCTTCCGGAAGCTCCTCCTCCTCGTGGAAACAAAATATTATGTAAAATTCAATGTAACCGAAAGTAAGATACTTTTATGCTAACAGAAGCATTAATACGCTTGTGATACATTACATGATCAAGAAACAACCAAAACCCGTCATGCTTGGAGTGATTTTCCAAACGTTCCATTCAAAAAGCGTGACGATGCTGTGTCTAGAGGGACTTAAAATATTATACTTTTACCAACTCAAACGACTGCGTATTCAGTGTAAAACACTAAAGATTTACAATCCGCAGCTGGCTGTTGCAACGGAACTACATCGGATTATCCGGATGATTTATTTCCTTAACCTTTTATTTTTTTTTCAGAGGAGGGAAATACACGATCATCTCGAATATAAATATATACATTTGATGGTTCGGCTAGGTGCCTTGGTTTTCAAGCTAAAAGAGGAAAGATGGTTAATCGTTGACTATTAAGACTGAAACAGTTGGCATTAAGATTTATTACTTCCGGACTTACGACATTGTTTCCTTAAAATTAATTTTCTTGGAATTTTGTATGAAAAGATTACCTTCTGAACTGGATGATAGAAAAACGAAACTAAACATGGACCATTTTTAATAAGTTTGTATTTTTTGTCACGATTGTTGATAACTTTACTTTTTCGGGCATAGTTTTGGGACGTGTTAATGTAGCGTAGAGGAAGATGTAATTGGTTCCAACGACTATGTTATTATCAACCTTTGCAAAAGATTTAACCATATTGTGCTGGGATAGCCTAACTCAAGAGCCAACGAAAATACGGTAGGACACTAACACGCCACAAACGCTACTTTATTTGCAAATAAGCCTGTGTGGAGCGAACCTTCAAATATTGCCTGGCTCACGAACGAGTTCTATTTTTTTTTTAGTTTTTTTTTTAGTTTCGAACGCACTGTTTCCGTGACTACAAGGCTGTCCCCTCCCTCCCCTTCTTCTCGCACACAATGTTTACAAAATACATACTCAGCTGGCTGTCAACCTGCCCAGTACGTCAACAGTAAATATTTTGCCATCGAAACAACTGTACACCAGGCTATTAAAGACTGTTCACGATAAAGTGAGCACGTTAGAAATTATCCTTAGAAAAAAGTCACTGCCCCTGCATGCATATATTTTAATACCCGCACTATATGACATTCGACCAGTAAAGTTGGCGATGATGGATGGAAAGTAGTTCCATACCTTAACGTCAAATAAAAAGTGTTAGGTAACCATTTGTGATAACTTAAAATTATTTATTTCGCTTTCTGTTTTTTTTAATGTATCGAAGTGTAAAAACGAGCAGATTCGTAAAGTATTTACTTTCTTAATAATTTCACGGTTTCATTTGACCGACGCATGAATAAAGTGATGACGCCCATAACAATGTTAATCTTACATAAGGCGGAAGAATACACAACGTGCATACAAGTAGATCTTAAACAAGACTTTGAAAAGTGCTCATTTTATCGTGAATAGCTTATAACGGGTTTTCTCGAGGTTATCCCTTCCTCCACCTATGCATCCCGTGGCTAGCGCTTTAGCCACGCTTCAGTCAGCTGAAAGTGTTGAAATCATTAGAAAATTAACATTTAAAAATGTGCTAATACATACACTTACAAGCATGAGAATAGAAAACGAAATAAATAATGCCAGTATTAACAATGTTTACCTAACACTTTTAACTGAACGTAAGGATCTGCGATTACTTCGTCTCCATCGATACCAACTTTACTGGGCTCATGCCGGTCAGTGCGCCAGGCAAAATACACGCAGTTAGGAGCAGTAACACTTTTCAAAGGTTAATTACAATAGTTCTCAATTAACCGGCTGCGAAAAAGACACTCGTTACTATCCGTGACTCAGAAGTGAGGCAAATTCTGGATCTACTTCTATCAGGCTCCACGGTATCGGGACTGAAGTCCTTTTCGCAAGGATTTCTTAAAACTGCCACACAGTTGCAAGTCGTCACGGGTGTTTCACACACGATAATATGTTGCCGGCGCTGTCCCCAGACAACCCGCTTGCCTTGTAGCCAAGGTCGCGCCCGAGTCTTATTGTGTCGGAGTATAAACCAGCACCTGATAACCTTACTCTATTAAACGTTTGTTAGGTGTCAACACACTTAGACATTTCACCTCGTTACAGCGGCCAATATACGAAGGGGGGGGGGGGGGAAGAAAAGAAAAGAGCCACACCAGTGAGTATAGTATATTGACGCTTTCTTCGGCCTTTTGGAATCGAACCTTTGAAAAATCACCCTACGCTTAACATGTCAACCTATTGTGCTCAATCACTTGTATTCCACGATTGTATAACCCTGTGATTAACGTTACAGTACTGTGTTCTTGAATAGATTAATAATATACTTAGTATCTTCTATACCTTGTAATATTCATTTCGTATTAATACGATAGAACAACAGTGAGAGCAGCGACGTGTTGGCAACGGCCGGTAAGAAATAGTTCGCAGTTACAATATATTTTAACCTCGTTTTTATGTATACTATTTGTAAATTAAACGTTGCCAATTGATATATTAGTATTGTTATGTAGCACTGACGGAAACACATTTCATTGCTGCAGTTAAAAATATCAGCGGAAATTACCGTGCCTAGGCTCGATATAGTGACACGGTGGTTTTTTTTTTTTTTTTCGTTCGGAATAAAAGTTCAATAAACGAAGCGGATCGTGTCGCTCTCTCTTGTTCTCTCTCTTTCTCTATTCTCTCTCTCGGGAAGTTCGTACCACCTGTCTAGCATGAAGGTATAAATCTTGCTATTTCTAATTTCAGCACATTTCATACTAATTACAGCAACAATAATGATGTTTGAAATTGTTATTTACAACTGAAACGAGATTGTATTGTTTAAATACCTATTATAAGTTATTTAGATGTGATAGCACGACGCTTACAAATCCAGCAGGTTGGCAGACGTGGTGCGGAAAGGAGAATCTAGAATTTGATTAGCTTTCCCTTAGCCAAGTGCTTGTCCCAACGTGGCGGGCGATTATTCCCAGTTTTTATAGTGCCTTACGACTGGCAGTGGTGTGGCGACATGTTAATGACACGGAGTATTTCTGAACGAAGCATCAAGTTCGTACTCGTGTTTTCGAAATATCCTAGTCAAGTTACAATGTTGTGGTAAATATGTTTCCACGGCAGGGTTAAATGTGTTATGATCGCTGCGTAGCGTGCAAACGAGCGCGGTGACTGCGTTATAATCGTTACACCTGCTAGGTGTGTGTGGATTTCAAATATGTGCAAAGTTTATACATTCTAACCATGAACTGATGTTATGACAAAGTCAGTTATTTATATTTACGTCTGTTTATCACAACGTTGTACTTTCGCCGCTAGGTGTTTGAAAAACAGTTTTGTAACGAGCTTACGTTTCTGTGATTTGAATGTCTGCAACAATCCCAACGAAATACTAAGCCCACCCAGATGAAATAAAATAAATAATAAAACAAATCTATAAATCATTTTTGTAAAATGACTTTTGCCTAGGGCAAATTAAAATTGATTGCAATAATGACTTTCAACGTATCTTGTGAAATATTAAATTGTTTTGATTTATTTAAATTGTGCGTTTCAAAAACAGCAAAATAGTTCAGTTTTTAAAGTGGCAGTGCTTTGCCCACGAAATAAGGCAATTTACATAAATGTGACGTCTTCAAGTTGGTTGGTGTTTGGCACAAATACAAAATAATTCTCTCCTTTGTGGCATTGCCAAGGACTATACCTAACAGAGGGTGTTTTTGTTTGAGAGAGGCACATTATCAACAAGACGATAGGGGCGACACTAGCCGGTGCATCTTACGTGGTATCACCTCTTACGCGGAAGACACTTTAAGCGGCAACGGTGCAATATAATAACATTACAGTTCAGTGTTTTTAATAGTTTTATAATTATTTTATTTGTAACTAAAATTTAATAATATTGGAGTGCTGTAGGAGTGCTTAACACAATACATCAGGTTTGAGGTTAATTTAGGCCTAGTTTTATCTCTCGCGATGACAAGGTCTATGACCTTGCCTGTGATGCGCAAATGACGATTTATCGTGTAAAGGCTGTTCACGATAAAATTAACGCTTTTGAAATCAACCTTAGAAAAAAGTCACTGTCCCTACCTACATATGTTTTAACGGGCGCACTGCTTGACATACGCCCAGTAAAGTTGGTAACGATAGATGGAAAGTAGTTCCGTATCTGAACGTCGAATAAAGAGTGCTAGACAACCATGTCTGTTAGCTTAAATTATTTCTTTCGCTTTCTGGGTTTTAATGCATCGAAGTGCAGAAATGAGCATGTTTGTTAAACATTCGCTTTCATAATCATTTCAGAGTTTCACTTGACCGACGCATGAATAAAGTACTGATGCCCATGGCAATGTTAATCTTACATAAGGCGGAAGAATACACAATGTGCTTACAGTTCCAGTGGACCTCTCGGTATTGTATTTTGTATTTTTACGCAGCGCTCTTAGTCTTGCGGCCTTACCGCGCTTCACCTCCCAATAGGCGGGGGAGAGGAATCACGTCCTCTCAACGCAAGGAGTCCAGGATTACTGCGACCGCTGGCCAGACCCAAGCTCAAGCCTGGCACGTCCGCACATCCTCGCTCCGTCTGTCATAGAGGTTCTGAGATCCTCGTCCTCAGAAACCAAGCGTGTGGTCTGGCCGGGGTTCTATCCATACCCCTAGTGCCTCTCCAGGGCACAACCGGAGCAGGTTGCCGCTCACCGCCCGGTCTGTCATCGAGAGTGGGAATCTCTCCAGACCTCCTCCAGCATGCGGAGTCAACCACTACCAGCACGAGTCCAGCCCTATGATCGGCCACCAGAGAGAACCTCATGGTGGGGCCAACCGATCGTCCCGTGCTACCACTTAGTTTCCACAGCACTTGTGGGTTATTCATGGCCGACATTTTCCTCCGAATGGAGCGGCAAGAGGAATTCCCTTCCACACAAGGTGGTTTAGAAGACCTCACCGGGCATAGCCTTACACCCAATGAAGGGCCGGTCACACTCCACTCCCTGGGAGCCACATCCTTAGTGGCGGGGAATTACTATGACCCAGAACGGCCAACACCCCGGTGGCTGGGCACAAGAGAGCATTCTGAACCCCTCCCCAGTGTCGCGGCTCATCGGGGATAGCAGCCCTTGCTCTGAGATTGGAGAATTTATATCATATATCATCATATAATCTCCATGGTTTCATCACTGCAACTAAGCCATTGCTCCCTCGACCGCCGAGGTGTTACGTGACCAATTCCCCTGTACGGGGGACGGGGGGGGGGGGGGCGTCAACCACAATCCATTCTTCTTTGAAGTACCAACGTACATACAAATAGGTCTTTAGCAGGGCTTTCAAAAGTGTTCGTTTTACCGTGAATAATCTATATAAAGCCTGGTTCACATGTACGCCGATCACGCCGAACATACAGAGCGGAAAACTAGAACAGCCAATCAGAAGCCGTCCTCGATTACGCGCGAGTCGCGTAGAAACTTAGGACGGCTTTTGATTGGCTGTTCTAGTTTTCCGCTCTGTCTGTTCGTCGTGATCGGTGTACATGTGAACCAGGCATAAGACTTTGCTACGCATGTGTTTAGTCCGACCGAGGTAAGGAGTAGAAGCGTCTGGAGAAAGCTCTAGTTTCCGAGGGCGTCAATACCGACATAGCTGTAGCTCTATTTAGTTTAGCGGACCAAAATGTCGAGAGTCAGTATAGGGAGCGTGGACTGAGGCAAGAAGTCGCAAACAGACGCTCACTGTACGGAATACTAGCGTGGAAGCTGCCGACGCATACCGAAGGAGGCGGCCTGCCCTAAGCGACTGGGTCCTGCTGCAGTGAGGTCTCCGAGACGTAAGCCCGACTACAAGTTTGCTTGAGGTCGATAACATGGCCAAGATTATCATTTAAATGTTGATTAATTTCCAACTTATTTACTTATTTAATGGTGGTATAATTTTACCCAGAGGCCATTTGTATAGGATCTCAGGTTCTCCGACCGAATTTAGTTGATTTCAAAGAAAAGTTTTAGTTTCTTTTAACTATTTCAAACAGTAATTGTCTTTATCCAAGTTAGAAATATTTTTAGTTAATCATGATTTGCCTAAGTCTGACAGTTTATAAAAAAAATATTGATAATGATAGTACGACTGCAGAAGTACATTTTAGTTATTTGATTTACTATCCTCCCTTGATAAAAGTTTGTAACGAATAGCGTAGGGGAATTTATCTGAGTAATATTCTTCAGTAATTCATTCACTTTATTAAGGCACACTATCAGTTGATTTCTCTAATACACATTACAGAAAATTTAAAATATAATTTTTTTCTATTTAGATATACAGTCAAATACTTTTTTACTTTCAATGAATCGTTTTATTTGAGCAGTGTTGAAGGGTAATGTGTCGTATTTGAAGAGTTCTTCTGAATACGTGCCTTTATGGGCATGCTCCTGTTTTGACAAAGCATACCCTTTAAAACTAATATTTATTGTGAAATGGCTAAGGCACCCACTAGCAAAATCAAAAGCAACATATATATATATATGTATGTGTGTGTGTGTGTAATTTTGAACCAATTTGTTAATATTAAAGTCTTCTGAACGTAAATCACAGTGGTAGAACGGTGTGAATTTACTGGGGCAAAGCTTGTAACAAAGTTCAAAGCAGTTGGCCGTTGAAACTGAGACATTAGAAGGACGTGAGGCATTACAACCAGATACATTGAACATAATACATAGACACACAGGCTACCACTTAGAAACCTCAGCTATAGTGACATATCATGAAATTGGAATGCTTTTAATGACATACATTTCAAATACTGGACAACGCGCACATAAACATTTAAAGTTTTACAGCGTCAATAAATTCACTAACAAACACTGTTGTTATCCTAAATGTCACAAAAAACGCAAACAAACACCCGAGTTGTATTTTCGAACGAAGGCAACCAGATGAGTGACCAAACAAATATATGCAGTTGATTCAACGAAATATTTTGTCGACAGTCTATTTTTTGTCCCAATACACAGACAGTTAGATTATTCCAATGTGTATTTTGTTGGATGAAAAAATATAATTTTTGTTGCTTTTAAAGTTTTATTTGATCAACGAAATATTTTGTTGCAGCAACAAAATATATAGTTAGCCCTACACAAACAAATACTTTGTTAAGTGTTCCCTCGATGTGTACACACACTATGCTAGGTTAGCTTGGGCAAAGTACATTCACCGTTACTTCTAACTTTTCTGAAATCTTGATGAAGTTCTACATCCACGATATTCCTCCACCTCACGTAAAAAAACCTTAATCGAATCTAGAAAATTACGCCAAAAGGACCGCGCACCGCATTCGAGCACACTCAGTATAATAATATTTTGCATAAGAACTATTTCTTACTAGGTATTACCAACCCACTTACTTTCTCCCTGACTTTATTCATATTAAGTATAATTAAATATTATAATTGTCAAACTCTTTTAAGTCGTCTTTGAAGAGACTGAAAAAATAAACCTTATTAACCAGGAAAACTTATTACAAGGGCCAAATTACACATGTGCATATAGACAAGGTGCAAAATTATTAAACTTAGTAAGCAGGAAAACTTCTTAAGTGGGAACTTCTTAACAGGGTTTCACTGTATATAAAATTTAAGTACGAATTAAACTGAATTTTTGTTAACACAAGCATATAACGCTTGAGATAAATTGCAAATTTAGGAATAATCCAAGTAAATAATGCACGGGGTAGTGTTTCAATGATTTAATTTGAAAAGTATGAAGAAACCGCGAATAGACTATATTGCTGTTAGGTTGGGTTACTATTTTAGAAATAATGGGCAGTAATGATGGCCGCCCATCAGTGGCTTGTGGTGAACTGCTGCAAGGTAGGCTGGCACTAGTTCTGTGTTGTACTATGCTGCTTGCTAGTTTACATTTCCACCATTAAAACGTAGTTCGGCAGGTGACGCCACGGGACTTGTACGATGCGTCTCCTGCCTTCTCGTTGCGAGTGGTCGAAATACATACAGTTTCCCTCTGCTCGGCAGTGGTTGTTGCTTCCTGCTGCGTGCACCGAGATCGTACAGCAGTGAGCAAGCATAGACGAAAGATGAGGTAGACCGATCTCGCTGGCTGCGCATAACCAATCTCCGTGTCCCAACAATGAACTGCTTTTCTGCCTACACGTCTAGCGAAAACATCGTGGTTTGGATTTTTAGGTTAGAAAACTGATTTGTAAACTAGTACTTAGAGATGTTTTTAATACCTCCTCGAACCAGTTTGTAACGGTTTTTGATTAAATTCAACATGGTAAAAGTATTTTATTGATATAACAGTGCTTGTCATTTAAAAATTTTAAGATGTAAACAAACACGTTCATCACTGAGGACCATGTGACTTCGACTGTTGTTTAGGATTGGGGTAGGTCAATGTTGGATACATGTGCAGAAGATGAATGAGCGGTCTACCTCATCTTTAGTGTATGTGAGCAAGCACCAGCTTACCTCGCAGCAGTTCAAACACACGTGCAGCTGCCGCCCACAGTGATTGTGCAGTGAACACAATCTCGATAAGGCACGTATTCTCTTATTCCGGTTGAAGCCACCCGAGCGGAAGTTAGGCGAGGCAGTCCTTGTGTCGTTGCTCTGATATCCGCTCTACTCTCCGCTTGGACGGGTCGGAAAAAACGGCGCGCAGTCCTTCAGCTGTCATTGAAAAACTCATTCAGCACTTCGACAAAGGGATTTCACTGCTGGTTGAGTACTTCTGATACTAACCTTTGAAAACATTCCCTGTCCGCAACTTCACACATTTTAACTAAAAGCTGAATTCCAAATTGATAGCAACGCAGGCAGAGAGACATAAAGATACATTTATTCCCCAGTGTCTTATTAAATGGGTAAAATCAGAGTTCTTGGCAATCGAGACTGACTTTCTTGCAATTGCATTTGAGGAAGATTCGACGTAAAACCGGCAAATTAAAATGTTTTGTATATTTCACCGAGTGATTCATTCGAACATTGATAAATATTCTATTCGTAGTTTCTCCACACTTTTTGGATATATATATATATATTATATATATATATATATATATATATATATATATATATATATATATATATATTATATATACGATGTGTTTGGTTGCTTCCTAAATACGTGTAATTTATCACAAGCGTTTTATACTTGTGTTAACATAAAAATATCCCACTTTTATTAAATAGATCTTTTACTTACATTTTTATAGACAGAATGTATGTTATATACTTTCATTTAAAGCCAATATAAATAAAGGTAGAGAGAAATTATGTGTGTTCGTAATAGTTCGTACGCAAAATAATTTTACACTGAATGGGCATGAATAGGGTGCTTTGGCCCTGGCGTAGTTCTTTAAGTCTCGTTTTCATGAGGCGGAGGAATATCCTGGAAGTATAACTTTAGCAGGGTCTCAGAAAAGTTGTAAGTAACCGTGAATAGACTATAATGTAATAATTCGTATTCTAAAGCCTGTCTGCACATAGGCTAATGATAAGGTAGACCGCTTATTCGTCTTCTGCGCATGTACACGACATTGACCTACTCCAATCCTACACAACTGTCAACGTCACATGGTCAACAGTGATGAACGCATTTGTTTATAGCTTAATTTTTAAATGACAAGCTCTTTTATATTAATAAAATACTCTTACCAATTTGAATTTGGTCAAACTGCATTGCAAATTGGTAGAGGGCCTATAATAACATCTCTAAGCATTTGTTTAGAAATCAGTTTTCTAACCTAAAATCCAAACAGTGCAGTTTTTGCTAGACGTGTTGGCAGGTGAGAAGTTCAATGTTGGGACACGGAGATTGGTTGTGCGCAGCCAGCGAGGTCAGTCTACCTCATCTTTAGTCTATATGTATGCCACGATAATATTTTCCGTACAACCCCGGAGGAAGCCTCCACGAGACCTGCTACCCGAGCCTGCATGCTAGCAATTATAGAGGATTCTTTGGAATAATCTATCCAAAGATACTTGTTGCACATAATCGTTTTGTTGTTACGGCTGAAACTTTTGTATTAAAAAAATTAATGTTTACCATAATTTTCACACAATGTTGTTTTAGAAACAGTGAACATTTTCTTGTTGTTTTATTTACAACTTATTCGTGTTTGATAGTCTTTCACTGAGAAAAAGGTTTTGTCGAATCAAGCAAGATTTGTTTGGTGCAACCAAAGTATTTGTGTGTATAGAGGTAATGAAATATTTTGTTGCTGAAACCTAATTATTTTGTTGTTCTCATTTGGTTGCCCCAGACTGTAAGATTTGGTTGGGTCAACTAAAGATTTGTTTGGCTACACGTACATTAAACAGTTTGGGCCGATATGTTACAAGTGCGACCGCGTTTCGAATCTAGATCACCTTCGCTCGAGCCCTACGCCTTAGTAATCTCAGATAATGTGATAACTGACGACGCCGGAAAGTTTTTAAATAGATACACTGCAAATATTGGGCAACATGTGCAAACAAATACATATCTCAAAATTTTGCAGCTTTGCTTGCCAGTTTCTTGTTGCATTGTTTTATTAATGCGTTTATACGATTGTTAAGCATCAATATATGCACTAACAAACACGGTCACTATCCTAATTATCCCAAAAAAATACAAACAAACTCTCTAGCTGTATTTTCGAATGAAGGCAGTCAAATGAGTGGCCAAACAAATACATACAGTTGATTCAACAAAAATATTTAGTTGACTGTCTAATTTGTTTTTGGCCCAACACAGAGATTTTGATCATTCAAACATATATTTTGTTAGACGAACAAAGGTAATTTTTTTTGCTTTTCAAATCTTGTTGGCTCAACAATATATTTTTTTAAGGCAACTAAATATATATTTGGTCCTATACGTAGAAATATTTTGTTCGATTTTCTCCCAGTGTGCGTGTGTGTGTGTGTGTGTGTGTGTGTGAAAAAAAAAAAAAAAAACAACGAAGTCACTGTATTACTCTCTCCCTGATCGGCTAAATTTTCAACATTGTGGGAAATCTTCCATGGAAAACTGCACACGACCAATTACGAAAATGTCCATGAAAACCTCCAGCAGATGGCCGAATCCTCCATAGATCCATCCATACAAGCGGCCTTGCAGGCTGGGACGTGCGCTCGTCCAAGGATTTTCCCATCGTGGCGGGCGGGCTTTATTACATGTTGCCAAATGTTGATCTCAAATGTGCTTTCTTTACCGCGAATATCTCTTAGTTCCTCGGCAATACTACTTCTGCACGCGGCGGAAGGAATGCAACAGGCAGATAGGAGAAACCCTGCAGAGCTTACAAAAGTTCACCGTAAAAATAAACAGTGCGCAACCGGGTATTATCATTACTCTGCTGTAGGATTGTAGGGTCGCTACGGCTGTTTTCCGTTGTCGTTGCAGCCACTTTATACAGGCAAATACGTACGTATTTGCCTGTATAAAGTGGCTGCAACGATAACGGAAATTACCAGCAATTACCAGGCATTACCAGCAATTTTCACAAGTGCGGGAGTTTTTTTCCTTCGAAAAATTTGGTGAATTTTTAACGTCTCATATGTCTGTCTTGCATGTTACACGTCTTTTAATTAGCTAATATGTGAACATTTTTAACAGTAATATATTTCCAATTTTGGCATACTGATTTGCACGCATTTCGATCAAAATTTTTCCATTCCAATTGCTCAATATTAACACTATGACGTCTACCTGAAAATAAAAACAATAAGAAAGGAAAATTGTGTAAAACAAGGAAAAATTGTTTCATGCCGACGAGAATGCTGAACAGATAATAATAAATAATAATAATAATAAAAAATGTCTGGTAACAACACCTGCTCTGATCAACCTTCAGCTATTCCATAAGCAGTTATATCGTTCATAACAAATTGATGTTTCAAGGTTGTGTCGTCGCGCAAGGTCGAAGAAATGCTCAGGCACGGAGAGAAATTTCATCATCTACAGCGAACCTGTCATTGTTATACAGTGGATACAGTTACTGCAGAAAAATACTTGGCACTTCAGTAGGCATACATTTTTTATGGTAGGATATTTAAAAAAAAAAAAAAAAAAAAAAAACACGCGTTAAGTTCTTCTTTTATAGACACTGTTTGGGACCCGTGTAAAAGTAAAAACACCATAAAAGAAATGCACAAAAGGTACCGAATTACGTGAATACTGGCTTATTTGCTTCTGTGTAGTATGAAACAAGAGGTTCTATTTGAAGTTGTCGTGGGGAAGGGCGCAGAAACTAAAATTTTTAACTTAATATCATTTTTGATAAACGCGAATACCACATGTTGCAAAATAAATTGAAAATAATGTTACGTTAAAATGATTTCAGATTTACAAGTGGAGAAAAAAAATAACTAAAACTTACAAATTTCAAAAGTTAAACCTGCAGCGAAATTGTAAACAACATTTTTACTAAATGGGACGAAACAGGACAATTTATCGGCCTGCCATCAAAGGACACCCATAGTAAAGAAAAAAATTGTAATAATTAACTATCTGTTAATATTTCCCTATGAGTGCGTAAGGAGATCTGTGCGGCTCTGAACACTGAAGTATTGAGATTTTACAGTAAAATCTAAATGTCTATAAATACAAAGCATTAATTTAAATTCTGCGTATACAGGCCTACAAGTTCAGCCAGTATGTTAAAAAAACACGCACGCTCATTTACATATTGTGTGGGGTTTTTCTGCAGTGCCTGTAAGACGAGAGTGTAAACAGTACCTATGTTCCTAGGCCATGAGTTAGACATCGCAATTCACGTCAGACAGATGTCTGATTACGTGTTCTGCAATACAGACAACTCTCTTGCTTACTGTACAGAATGATTCACGAGGAGTTGCCGCCACTCACGGGGTTTATTCCTTATATCATTTAGGCGCCACGGTGGCTGAGCGATTAGCACGACCGCCTCCCACCAAGGCGAACCGGGTTCAATCACCGGCTGGGTCACCGGATTTTTGCAAGCGGGAATTGTGCCGGACGATGCCGTTGGTCAGCGGGTATCCTCGGGGATCTCCCGTTTCCCCCGTCCTTTCATTCCGGCGCCACTCCGTATTCCGTTCAATCACGCTCATCGGTTTCAAGACCTCGCTGTCAAGAGCCGCCCAAATCTCTTCACTCACCCTTACACCATTCGGAGTAAAATATGTCATATAAATGTGGGTCCTATTCCCAATATTTACAGAGTAATTCGACAATCAGCATACCCACCCTACAGTGGAAAGTAGTTTTCAACAACGTTTCAGCATAAATGTGTGGTGTGGTGCCCCCCCTACACGATCAGCTGATTGGGCCATTCATTTTCCCGGGACGCTTGACTGGTGTGGTGTGCCTGCCATTCTTGCAAGAAGAATTACCGCTGTTACTTGATCTTCCAGCATGATGGTGCATCTCCTCACTTCCACCGTGATTTAGTTGGACACTTAAATGTGAATTTTCCAGAAAGAGATCGATAGGACGAGGCGATTGTCACCCCTGGCCTCCTCGATCGCCATAACTATCACCAATAGATTATTGCGCGTCGGGATGGATGAAGGATATTGTTTACCAAAGGAATGCACAAACACATGAGGAACTACTTGCGCGTATCAAGCATGCCGCTACAATGATCAAAGACAGCCGTGTGCAGCTACGCAGAGCAACAAGTGCGGTCCATAGCGTGCGGCCAAGTGTATGCAAGTAGACGGAAACATTTTTGAAAATCTTTTGTAGGCTTGTTAGACGCAGTTGTGATGCTCCTCTGTAAACAATACGGTCTGATAATACATCACCGTATTTCCTTCAGAAAGAGATAATATTTTATTCGTGAATTCCCAAATGTTTCACATTACTCTGTAAATATTGGGAATAGAACCCACATTTATATGACATACTTTGCTCGAATAGAATTAATACATAGGCCCTGAGAGTGGCGGTAACCCCTCGTGAATCATCTTGTATATCCAATATGGGTTCCTTGAGCTTGACCCTTGAGTTTGAACAAAAGCAACACGTAACACTAGTCGGAAATTAAGAACCTAAGGGCGCCGCCTACTTGGACGTTCCTAGCGCGTTTGAGGAAGGGAAGAGCTGGAGCGATAAGGACGACATTGACACGCACGCCTGGTGCCCCTTCACCCCTAAGCGCAAGGCTCTGAACTGACGTGCAGTATTTCCGTTGTTCTGTGTGTACCTACGGGACTTGAAAGCCGCGACCCTATCATTTTATTGGTGGAAAGTATGTAGCAAGGTTCAATGCAAGTCCCTATAATAGTTTCACATGTATTAAATCAGTATATTAATAGCTACAGCAGTGTGAAAAAGCCGTTTTCAGCTATGTTGGTGGGCTCGGGAATAGCATTTATAATGTACGTACATGATGTATTGAGAGTGTTATACGTACCTCGCCCGAAATGTGTTTTTTTTTTTTTTTTTTTCGTACATTGGTATTATGGGGTCACGTTTAATGGGTTTCGAAAAAGACGTGGATTTCAAACACTGTAAAGTGTTTCCACCACCTGGTAGGCGGCGCCCTTAAAACGTCGACAACTCGAACCAGTTGTAGACCCATGAAAGGGACGAACAAAGCATTTTTTGGCCCGGGGGGGGGGGGATGTCAACGCTGTTGTCCACATCAGAAATGCTCATGTACACGCAGGGGCTGCGGTGGTGTGGTGGTCAGACTACTCGCCTCCAACCAAGGTGAACCGGGTTCGATTCCCGACGGGGTCGCTCCCGAATTTTCGCACGTGGGAATCGTGCCGGACGATGTCGCTGGTCGGTGGGTTTTCTCGGTGATCTCCCGTTTCCCCCGCCCTTGCATTCTGGCGCTGCTTCATGCTCACCTTTCTCCACCCTCATCGGCTCTCGAGACCTCGATGTCAAGAGCCGCCCAAACTCTCGTCTCCACTCATATACACACGTACCTTAGAAATGTAGTTCTACGCTCGTCATCTTGAGCCTCAAGGTCACGATGAAAAATAGCATGAACAAGCTTCCCACGTATTCAGATTCCTCACAAATTTAAGTTGTGACTATAGGGTTTTAATACCGCTATTTTATTCAGCAAAAATACAGCTTTGTTGCTGCCGGCCTTATCGCTTTGTTCACGCGTCGGTCAGGTAAAATTTTGTCAATTATTATGGAAGTAAACATTTTACTAAGTTGCTAATTCTTACGCTTACACTCATAAAAAAAAACACAAAGCTAAAAAAAAAGTAATTCGAGAGTATTCACAAATCATTACCTGAAAGTTCTACTTCCAGGATATTCGTCCGCCTCCTGCAAACAAAGCTGAACCAAGTCTAGAAAATTACACCAGAGGGACGACGACCAGATTCGTGCGCACTCAGTGTAATAATATTTCGCATAAGAACTATTTCTTACTAGGCATACCTATTTTCTCGCTGTTTTTATTCATATTGATTATAAATTAAATATTATAATTTATAGACAGAATATAAGTAGAAAAATTTAACCAGAAATAAGGTACTTTTGTATTAACAGTAGTATAAAACGCTTATGTTACTCGGTATATTTACGAGACAACCAAACATGTACATGGTATAATTTTTAAAAGGTTAGATTAAAAATGTGGGAAGAAACTGCGAATAGACTATACGTATTTCTAGTTTCACCGTGGCGATAACATAAAGTAGGGGTTATTTTACTAAGGTAAGGAACAAAACGTGATTTCTTACGGGAGAGTTTGATATAGTAAAAACTTCCGCCGCTAGGTGCGCAGTGTAGCCAATAGGTAATTTTTAATTGAAACTTAAGGCTACGTGAGTAATACAAGAGAAACGTTTTACTTAGTTATGTAGTAATTTTATATTTGATTTATGATTATTCTAATTATCCTGTTTTTAACGTAGAAAATAAAGGAGTTATGGTACGCATGCGATACTAGCGCTTACCTAGCGGCGAAAATATTTGGTTATAGGCTGTTCACGGTAAAATGAGCACAAGCCCTGCTTACGAACTACTTGTATACACGTTGTGTATTCTTCCGCCTTATGTAAAATTAACAGTGCCTTCGGCCTCATCACTTTATTCATGCTTCAGTCAAATGAAACTGTGCAATTATTAGAAAAGTAAATAATGTACAAATTTTCTCATTTTTATGCTTCGATGCATAAAAAACAGGAAGCGAAAGAAATAATTATAGTTATCACAAATGGTTACCTAACACTTTTTATTCGACGTTTAATATATGGAACTACTTTTTTCTATCCATCGACACCAACTTTACTGGGCGCATGTGACCTCAGTGCGTCACGTTAAAATATAAGCAGGAGAGGATAGTGACTTTTTTCAAGGTTGATTTCAAAAGTGCTCACTTTATCTTGAACAGACTTTACCAAACATTTAACTTTGATCTTCCCAACCTAAGTAGAAGTAACCTTACCTAGAGTCATAAGTAGGTACCTGTATTTGTTAACTAGACGACAACCTACTGTACGATGTTTCACTTGTCTTACGGCGTGCTGTAAAGCTGAAGTTGCGTTATGTAACTGTTCTTTTTCTGGTCCGGGGAAACGGAGAGGGAAAGCTATTTAGGCGAGAAACTGCAAGCAGGTCGGCGAGTTAATCGTTTCGCAAGCAACGGTAGTTTGCACGCTCCCCGGGGCCGCGGTGGTACGGTGGGTAACGCTCTCACCTCCTTACACGGTCATCCGGGTTCGATTCCCGGAGGGGACGGCACTCGGGTATACTTACGTATGTGGCAAACTTGGCGGACGCCGCCGATGGGTTTTCTCGGTGTACTGCGTGATCTACCCTCCGGTGCATTCTGTAGCCGTTATCATTGATCATCCTTGAGAGTTAACGGGCACATGTTGGCTACACCTCGAAAGAGAATCACTTTATGAGTGTCACACCTGCCCTAGAAAGTACCTGTGTGTACGCATTATTACAATTACGGTATATAACACACTGCCGTAACAAAATTAATCAGTTTACTACACGCTGTTGAAATAATTTTAATGAATGTTTCAAATTAAATGAACATTATACCAGTAGCGTGTGGTGTACTGTTGCAAGGTAAGTTGGTGCTTGATCACTGCTGTACATAATCGGTGCACACAGCAGGAACCAATAACCACAAGGGAGCCTATGGAAACTGAATGCGTGTCGACTACTCACGACGAGCAGGCAAGGGACCAATTATACACGTCCTGTGGCGTCACGTGCCGAACTACGTTTTAATGGTGGAAATGTAAACTAACAAGAAACCGGGTACAAAACAGAGCTAGTGCCAGCTTACCTTGCAACAGTTCGTCACACGCCATTGCATTGTACGTATAAAATAATACTCTAATGCCCAAACAAACATTGTAACATTGTAGAACGTCGGCATTTTTTTCTCTGCTTTCATTGCATTATACATTATTTTTAATAATTATTACTGTACTGTTTTAGTATTTCTCCACGATTAATGCATTTTAATTTTTTCGAGCCAGCATTCACGTTTGTATATATTAGGCAGTGGTGTATACTTTTAATTATAATATATCTTCATAACTATTTTGCGTGTGTTTATTGTATGCAAGTGTTTAGGTACCTACCTAATAAGTCCCATTACAGGATGTTTGGCAAGCACTGAAATAAATAAGCAAGCACGAAAATATATACACGCATTTTTAAATATGAGTATATGAAAATTAATTCACAAATACATAAAAGTTAATTTAGTAAATGTTTAAATAGTCCGCTAAAAAATGAACAGTAAGTTTTTGTATGCCAACAATTTGTTTTTGGACACAAGTTACTAAACTCCTATCTCGGACGTTTTTGCCGACATATACGTACATGCTAACACCAACAAGGGGGCATCGCATAACATCTCTCCTGTACCTTAGATCTTAGGGTTTTACAAAGGTATTCCTCAATACTTGTCTTTTTGAGTTATTCCATTGCAGTCTTTCTATTCCTGGGTCATTCCTTTTCTACCGGAGGGCTTTATCATCCGCAGTCGAGTGCAATTTGCATTCTCACCCTGTCTTCCGAAAATATATTGCCACGAAATCGTTTATCCTCCTCCCTCCCGCCTTTTTTTTGTAAACCAACTCGAACAGCCAATACTTCGTTCGCGGAGTTCGGGGACATTTCTGCAACCTCTAATCGACGGAGGTCTGGGATGGAACGGTCGTTGGTTTTGCGGCTTCTGTCTCTGCATATTCCGGGTGAGCTTCATGACCATAGACGCCATAAGCTCACAAAATCGAGCGAGGGCTGTGTAGGAGTAAATCCTTTCTGTCTTTATGTCCATAATCGATGACATTGTTACGTGAAGGACGCCTGAGGGGCGTATGAGTTAGTGAGGGATGGAGGTCTTAATACAAAATAAAATAAATTCGATTTCTAATTTATTCACTTTGTAATTATCTACAGCATTAATTATCTGTCTCCACTTTTACTCTTTTTATTTAACAGCGAGATAAATATTTAATGTCTATTTCCACTATAATTAACGTCCTTCTTAATTGTCTCTGGTGTTTACAGTCAATAACTCATTCTCATTATCAACACGTGTTCAGTCTATCTGTTGCCATCACTTATAATGTCTTTCAGTCACGCATCGAGTCCAATAGTCCAGTCTGCCAGCCGCACACTCCAAAGCTGAGTAACTGCAGTCGGCGAGTTCCCTTTCGCTGGTCGCCGCTCGTTCTTCTATCGCTCGGAACTCAGCTACTCATTCATTCATCAACTCCAACTCAAACTCGCGGCCCGGAGGTCTGCCGCAATGTTATAGTGTCGCACCTTACCATCTGGAAGGTTCAACGCTCCCCAAGATACGCTGAGAGAGAGAGAGAGAGAGAGAGAGAGAGAGAGAGAGAGAGAGAGAGAGATCAGTAATCTAGTGCATTCTTCAGATATCAGCTGAAAACAATATTACCATAGTCCACGGCGCGCACCTGTGTTTCGAAACCCTCTTCATTGCCTGGCCTTCTGCCGTCGCTATCGTATAAAAACTTTCTTTCCTTCTCTTCCACTCACCCGCTCACGTGGCGAAGCAGTGAGCGCCCGACAATACGTCGCATATGAAGGACATTTTTGTGGTCGGAAGACAAAACAAGGCATCAGTGACCTGTAATTTGAGTGCTTTCCTTCCGAGGTATCTGTTTGATGAAGTGTTTGCACCTATCATACGCGAATGGTTAATGCTGACATCAACAAACACACCACTGATCGCAAGAAGCACGCTTGACACAAGTACAGAGCCCATCAAGAAATTTAACGATAGCAGCACTTGAGATCGTAAATTAATTTGGGACGGAACGAGTTACACACTGAATTAGTATTAAGGAGGACCCAGGTCCGATATCCGGCCAGGACACCGGGATATTTGGTTATTTCCATGGGCTTTTTTTCCCCCCCGAAATCACTCCAAGGCTATGGCCGAATTAGTCCCCATTCTTGATTGTCCGAAGCAATGGTTTCCATCTCTGATGAACCACCTTCCGACGAGACGATAGCCCATAAAAAAAAAGACAATTATCTCACTTCACAGCCATCAGCTCACGTACGTCATGCAATACATCGTTAAACATTCATGCCTGCAATAGTCACGCGAAGTGCAGAGGTGAACTTTTCAGACAGACATAAACATACAATTTTAGTCAAAGGAGACAATCCTTTTTTTGTTTGGGACTGTTCTTCTATCATTATAACGCTCTCTCATATATCAGTTTCAAAAACGGACTGTATAGCTCTTTCATGGTTACATCCAAATTTTCTAAAGCCCTGCTCAGTTTCCACCTTAAGGTGATTCCTCCGCCTCGTGTAGACAAAGCCTTGAACTAATCTTAGAAAATTATACCAAAGTGACAACTCACAAGTTTCATAGCATTTTGCATGATAACTATTTCTTTCTAGCCATTACTAACACACATATTTTTTCTCTGTTATTTTTATTCATATTAGTTATAAATGAGATATTATACTTCTTAGGTAAAATATATATAAAACATCAGTTTAACGAAAAATTGGGTACTTTTATGTAAACAAAAGTACAAAACGCTTGTGGTAAACGACATGTCTAGGAAACAACCAAACACGTCATACATGGGGTGATTTTTCTAAGGTTTCCTGTATGTCGACTAAGTTGATGTCATTTGCAAGTAGAATTTTTGAAATACATAAGCATTTTTCTCTGCTAATTATAGACATATATATAATTAAGGCGCTTCATTCAAGATATCTACCGATCAGAAACGCACACGACCAACTCAGCAATTCAACCTCCTGGGAGTATATACCAAAGAATGAGCAGAAAAGTCACAAGTTTAACAACGGAATGTACTTTGCATAAGGGAGAAAAAAAAACAGGGTTGGAATTGCTCCGAAAAAAACTCGGTCAACTCTTTACAGAATTTACACAGAGCACGGTATATGCCATTACTTGCCCTACAGATGGGGAGAAAGATTGACCCCTCGATGTGACTGTGGTGCTGCTAAACAAACTGTTTATCTCATTCCCCAAGAATGTGCGTTGACTGCCTATAGAGGGAACCCTGACTATTCCCTCTACGTGACTCCAACACTCATGGAATACATTAATGACATAGACTTTTGCTTGTAATATGTGTCATGTGATTTACTGTGATTGCTTTTAATAATATCAGTCACGATATGCTTGTGTCGTATGCCGTATGCGCCTCCCACCAAGGCGAACCGGGTTCAATCCCCGGTCGGGTCACTTCTGGATTTTCACATTTGGGAATCAGGTCGACGGGTTTTTCTCGGGGATCTCGCGTTTCCCCCGTCCTTTCATTCCGGCGCTGCTCCACTCTCACCTCGATCACCCTCATCGGCTCTCAAGACCTCACTGTTAAGAGCCGTCCAGATCTCTTCGCTCACTCAGAGGTTTGGTTCAAGTCGCTGCGAACAGACGACAGCAAGTGCAGCGAGTTCATGCAGACTGTGTTTGTTGTGTTGACAGGGACGTGCGACCGGGCCAGCATGCTTGCCGCCGCTTGCTTGATGACGCTACTGGTGCTGTTGGCGGGCAGCAGCGCCGCCTTCGACCCCGACCAGGAGGACTTCCTGTCGGACGAGGAGCAGCGCGCGAGGAACTACCTCGCCTACATCGACACCGAGTTCTCGCGCCGCTCCACCGACGCCGTGCGCGCCAGCTGGGATTACGCCTCCAACATCACCGACGACAACCTCGCCAAGAAGGTGAGCTGGCCAGGGATGTTTGGAAAAACAACCATCGATATATCGAAATTACAATATTATATCATCGATATAAATCGTCTATATATTTCAACCATATTTTATAGAAATCAGTATCGGTAACAAATATTTTTTTAATGCTCTATGTTTACTTAGGCAACATGCACCAAAAGCATGCGCCACAACATTCTGCAATGCTTGTGTGTTCAATATGTAATACAGTATTCCAAGCAATTTTACTTTTGTCAAGTCCCTCAATACATAAAATATAGGATTCCAATGTTCCCAAAGTTCTATGTTTTTCTTTCGATTGTACCTTATTTTTTGTTACAAACACAAGATGTAAACCATTAGGAATATAAATAGTTAATAAAATAATTATTGTTAACATAAAACTATAAGTGTTTTAAGTGTTTCTTTATTGCAGAAGATTAACAAAAATATTATTAATTACGTAAACATTTTTTTCCGTAGTGAATGATCATTTATCTTAAACGTATTAAAAGGTGAAATATGCAAATATATCTATATAAACAAGCCGGCATAGTAAAAAGCATTAAACTAAAGTTGAGATCATAACATATAACTATGAATAAATTATTATATGTTGTCAACTATAGTATATTTACAACACAGCAATATTTATCATTGGGTAATACAAAATAATGACATTACATACAAGTAAAATCATTCCTTCATAGTGTTTCCTTGGTTTTGATAAACTAGTGTTTTATCTTGAATAAAATTAAACACCCTAAACTAATTCCTCTCTTTTGGGACAAGCTTTAAATATTGATTTTTGACGAATGTAAGAATTTTGATTAAGGCTGCCAAAGCAAAGCAATTTAAACATTTCATTTTTGGAAAGACAAACAATTTTATTTGTAGCGTGTTTAAATTTAAACATTCTCAACTCCTTTCTGTAGAAAATGTACCTTGTCGTCAGTTTCAGAAATTGTGCAATTTACATTCGTAGCTAGAAACAATATGAGCTGTAATTCATTGATATGTGTTGTGTATGATATATTGCATCACATATCCTCCTTCTTCTAGTACGATCACATCAATGAACTTTTAAGAAGAGGAGAGACAGGTAGCACTTAGTTACTCGGCTCACCGCACGATGATGGAATGGGCAAATGTAGATAATTACAAGAAATCAACTCCAAATTGTGGAGAAAAGTTCTTACAGCTGGGTTCTTCTATAGTGACGATCATATTAACAATGGCGATAGCAATAATGGTGGAGTAGTGATGAACAATGCTTTTCCGGACATGCATCCCCTCTTGAAAAGTTATCGGTTTTCCGTCTCCACAACATACTAAAGATTGTCGGTGTTGTTTTGAATCATCCAGTATATTTGTATTAGAGTAGCATTTTGTCTGGGCAAATGCCTGGAGTGCTACGTTAATTTAGAATACAAAGTATCTGGCTTTTCGCAAGCACATATCTATCACAATAAATGTAACACAAACTGATTTAATAGACAGCCAACACTGCAGTGCTGTGAACGAAAAACGTAATATTTTTCACAATATTTAAATAAAGAAACTGCTCAGTGACCTGTTTGTTGTACGTTCGCAGTTTACTTGTTCGGCAGTAGTTCTAAGACTGTAGAACAATGGATTTCGGTTTCTTCAATAAGTTGTTGGTTTTCTTTGTTCGAGCCATAGTGACCTTCTCCGAGTTCGTCAATACAGCCGCTTCTTACCTCGGTTCAACTTTCCTTCTTCGCTTGCTGGACCAGTGCAGTTGTCCACTCAACCGAGGCCGCTGCTGTATTCCGTAACTTCACACAGTGCATTATGCGAAATTAAAGTTGTTCCGTTCCCTCGACCAGGCGCAAAGACTGTAGCACAAATGCTTCATGGGCATCCAATATTTCAGAAGGTGCTTAATGGTGAAGTATCCTTGTTATCTTGGATTTACGTATTTTCCTCATTATCTTAATTTTCGGAGTCAATATTTAAAAACCAAGCTAGTAATGACATAAGGAACATTTTAAAAGTTATTTCTAAATCACACTTATTTTTCTTACATGATTAGTGTCACATCTCTAACCGTAATCAAACATTATCTAATTATTTAATAATTTCAGTCCCACATGGGAAAATACAGGTATATTTGAAACCCTACAAATTAAAAAAAAATTCGTTAAGTAGTCGTCCATGTCATGTCTAGCTTTGATTTTTTATTTCTGGTCATACGTTTTCATTACGAAGATTTGTAAGAATATTCGAAGATCGAGTGGATACTACATTCTAAGGTGTCGTGGCAGAGCCACATTTTCGTGCCGAAACATGGTAAAATGGAAAGGCAGGGCGAAGAGTCACGTATAACCTCTCTACAGCAAGGCACTTTTCTGAGTCCTTGTGTGGTACTTTGACACCCACGATCCCTTGGGAGAGCTAAGTCGCTTGCCACCTGGAATCTCCGCTGCCGCGAAGGTAGTATCTGCCCTGTTGGCTTGGGCTGCTTGATGACATCTCAACCCTACCACTGGACGGAGTGTTGAACTACTGAACTCTCATAACTTTAAAGCCCAAGTCTAGAATTTCAGCGTGAAAAGGCCAAGGTAAGGTATATTCCGGTGTAAAACCCACATGTGCCATGGAAACCTCAGTAGGAGTACAGGACGATCGGTAGAGCCCACTGGGGAGGTCTCTACGGTGATCAATCCACTGAGGTTGGTCTTTAGCTGGCAGCGGTTGAAACTCCGCAGTAGAGGCAAGGAAAGTACCATGGTCGTACCACGAGAGGATCGCAGTAACGAACAAATGTGCATGATTGCACTGGCTTGAGAGTTGTGTGAGCTGGACGTGTCGGCTCTAACTGAGCATAACTCAATCTTTTGTTGATGGACCCCACAGTCTTATGAGGAAACAGGTGCTATTGTGTGAGTATCACTGACAGGAAGATATACTCCCAACGCGAAAGATGTAGTGTTATCACATTGGCACGAAATTTTGCCGGGAACATTCCGAAGATTAGGTTATGGGGATAAAAATCTTCAAAGGTGGCCTTATTGTAGGCGTGTAACATAAATTTCGGTGTAGGAAAGGTTGGCTACGCTAACTTAGAAGGTAAAGTTTCGTCAATTTTGGTCACATGCTGTGAGCTCTCTATTTTATTTATTTTTCACTCAGTCGACAAGCTTAAATCTATAGGATAGTAGCTATTGCCCCAGTGTAGTCATACGGGCATTGGGTAGCGGGACAGCGTTTTGCAGGTTTTCAAGTCACTGCCTTAAAGCAAGTAACAGTACACGACCCAAGCCATCCGCTCCGCTCACTTTGCTGCCTTTCGCTCACTGTACCGGTGCAGTCTCCACTGAACAGAACAAGAGCTGGGACACGCCGAGCGTTGGCGAGGGTCAGCGAGTTTCAACTGGAGACTCCCGTTAATTTCCCCGCTGCCCCCCTCCTTCAGCCGCATTCCGCACCGGCTTCGCTTCCGCCCGACGAGCTCCGGCCAGCCTGACGAGCTGACCTTGCCGCGATGACTCATCAGGATCGTCGACCGAGGTGGGACTCGTTCGGGCGCACACAAAGTGGTAAAAAAAACAAAACAGAAATATAAAGGTGTTAAAAAAAAAAGAAGAGGTTTCCGATCCCGTCCCCTCTCTACTAGCTTTTTCATCTCTACTAACACGAGCAAGTTCCACACGCTCTCTCTTTCTCCTGTAGCATGTATGTTTAATGCATGGATAGTTTTGAATTATATTTTGTCGACTGGGTTTTACGGTATCTATGCCGGGTTTTCCCAGTCTCTTCTAATATTAGCTTAGTTATAAGTACACTTAGGGAGGTAGTCACGGTTCCAATTGCAGGCCATGGCTGCCCAATCCCTATCTGCCGCAATGCACGTCTCCTTGCATGATTTCCTATCCTTGTAGACGTAAGGGGTTAGCCTGAGATGCAATTAAATCCCGTCCTTCCCACCGGGCTTTCGCTTAACACTTAGTTATAGGGTAGCTAGAAAAAATTGAGCTTTCCGAAGTTCCGCTTGACGTTTTCGAGATGTCAGTCGTTTTGAGAAGCAATGCCTGGTGGTAAATAGTTTTGTTTAAGAAAAGCACACTTAATTCGGAGGATAATAAGAATCCAGTTTGTCAGGCATGTTACAGCGTTATCTGCTCCCATTTTTAATATTGTTATTTTTGGAACACAAAAGAGTGTGCTTTGCGAATCTTGCAGCATTCATGGCCTCTTTATATCAGAGAGTGTTCGTCTTCCGCTCTCTCTATGTCATTCTCTACCCACTAAAAAAGGACATGGACCCTACCTCCTACCTATCTGTCTCCTGTAGCATTTCCTGTTAGTGCTTGAAACAATGCTGCATTCTTTTCTGTCGAAAGGGTTTTTACGGTATCTATGCCGGTTTTCCCTTTTATCTTCTTAGTTATAGTTTGTAGCTAAAAGTACACTGAGGGATGTTGTCACGGCCCCAAACGTGTCCATGGCAGCCCAATCCCTCGCTGCCGCGATACATGCATCCTTGCATTCCCTCCCCCGCTGGCGTGAGGAGCCTAGCCCTGAGACACACTTAGCTCCAGTCCCTACCTCGGACGCACACTTGACACTTAGAATTTGGGCAGCTTAGGAAAAAAAAAAGTGTTCACGAATCGAAGTAGATTTCTGAGTCTGTCTAATGGCCAAAAGTGGCATCTCTGGGCACTTGCTTGCTTTCCACTGTTTCTTTTAGGGGGATAGAAATTCGCCACTAAATTTTAGTGAAAGTTCATCAGAGTCCTTCTTTTTTTTTTTTTTTGTTGTTTCAAGTCTTCGCCTTTAGCAACCAAACGAAGCATTTTCCTAAACATTCTCATGTAGTCCTTTCCTCGAGTCTTAGAAAGAATGAAGACCTCAGTAGTGAAATCTGACACCATATTTTATAACTACGCCATGAATGCTTATATAACACCTAGGGTTTTGCATATACTTGGTTTTTAAAATAATTATTCATAATGCCTCTCCGAATAATGATTAAAGTATTTTGTAATCAACGAAAATATCAGCCATGTGATTTAAGTGTTTAATGACCCCCGTTATTCTCGTTATCCAAAACTTTTTTGTGCCAGTAATTTTATTAATATTATTAATTTCTTACGGTCCCTCACTGAAAACATTTCAATTGCATTATTTTGGAAGAGGACTAACACACGTGCATACAATTTATCGAATGTTAGTCGCGTGCCTATGGAATTTGAAACTTATTTCGACGTACACCATACGTCCAATTAAAATGGCATATGAACGCAGAGATACAAAAAAACAAGCTAAGGTTAGTTCTTGAGTGTTTGTATGCGCGTATCCATTACAACAGGTTATCTTGGCTTTTTTTTCGGCTTTGTTCGTCCTTATGCGATGTGCAACACAACGTTATCGTGCTGCATCTGCAAAATAATTCTTGTTCAGTTACTTTAATGGCAAGGATGATTCAACGGACACATCCTACACTTTTGCGAGGTAGGTATTCTGAGTGGCAACGAGAACACCGCCTGTCAAAATGAACTAGCAGTAATACGACCCTGAGCATAGAACCCACCTCATAGACCATGCCACCATAATCGCCGTGGTATCAGCTCCAATTGTGGGAAGCTCTAGGTTACGGTTATGGAAATGAGTAAGTTACTGTGAACTATGAACTAGCTACCAGAACAACTTTCACACGTGTATCAATTGCACTTTCGTGGTTCCGTGTAGGCATGTGGCACATGCTCTATATTTGCGACAGTACTACAGCACTCTGAGTTCAACGTGTGTTGCCCGCATTCCACTTGGTCTTTAATAAATTTATGCGTAAACTAATTGGAAAATGACGAGGTTCAAAGAAATAACACTAGGCGACCATTTTCAATAATTTCAGCTTGTCTTGAGTCAAACTTTCGTATCATAGAATGTAATTCGATACAAGGACAACTACGCTAACTATTTCTATGAAATAATTTTATGTCAGCAATAGGCTTTTACAGTGCTTACTGATAATTATTATGTCACATTTTTATAGACATCTGATGTTCAATTTTTCTAGTACTGCATTCAATGAATTATTATTATTGTTATGTATAACATCCCAAAGAAAGACTTTATAATATAGGTGGTATTATATATTTTAGACTCGTGTTTTCGTGTCGAACTCACAGCCGTATGTTTCCAAGGTTTTTCAGTAAAGTGGAGTGATTTTGGCGGCTCTTAACATCGAAGTCTTGAGAGCTTATGATGGTGAAGTGAGATGAGTATGCAGCAAGGACGTGGGAAAACGGGAGATCCCCGATAAAACCTTCCAAACTAGCGGCATCGTTCGGCACGATTTTTACATGCGAAAATCCGGGAGCGATACCCCGCCGCATATCGTACCCGGTTCGCATGGGCGGGAGGTAAGCAGTCTAACCACTGCACCACCAACATAATAAGGTGTTTCCGCTGTCTTTAGCTTCTCTGTGAATAAAAGAATAATACGCAACTTAAAAACTAAAATTTAACTACCTGTATATATCGATGTTTATCTTGGAGCTTGTATCGTTGCTGACTGACCTTGAGCCTCCACTGCGTTGTAAAAATGCGCGGAAACTCCTTGTTCTTCGTGTGTGACATTTCCTGCCTATAAGCCACTCTGGAGAAGATAAACAACATGTACTTGCATTTAAACTCGGAACATCCGCTCTGAAACCTGGGAACCTCTTGGTCGCCTAACAGAAAACCGCAACGCACACATATGGCCATATTAACAATAGTGGGTTCCGTGCTAGCTTGTGCAAGTTATGAGATTGCGCTGTTATAGCGAGTAGTATGGTAGTCATCACCTTGAAATGCCGGATTCTTGACAAAGTTTGATATTGAAAAGTGTCCTTGTTTTCCGTCGCATGTTTCATAAAAACTTTCGTACTTTTGAGACAGTTTTATTTGCGAATTGGTTTTACATGAAAACGGCGCAGCAAAGTTGCTGTGACTTTCAGTAATCAAATATAAATAGTTTTAAAACAAGAACAAAACAGTAAAGGATTTTTTTTTTTTTCGCTAGCGTAGTTCGGCAAATATAGTGATGTAATCGCTTATGTTTTCCCGTGGCTTGATGGTGCAGAAGCCATGCTTTTTATCTTTCCCCTCACCTTTAAAAACTCACAGTGGCCTATTGATTTGGCTCTCTCGTATTAAGTTTAATTGTTTTTATGTAGTTCTGACTTAGCTAACAACAGTTGTAACTGTGTTCATTTTCATCTGTGCCTGTCACATTAATAAAGTACCCTCTATCTTGATACACTTTTTGCAGATAAAACAAGTGCAAATACATGCCACAAAATTAGTTATTTAGTTTCTCTGCCGCAAACAAAATACTTTTTGGAGCAAATATTTCTTTTGTAACCGGAAATTATCCTGGTAGTGCAGCCTTCAAATAATTAATGCCGGCATGTAAATCTGAGCCGGAATTTCAACTAATCATGCCACAAATATTAAAATATTTGATTTTTTTTTTTAATTTGCGTGTGTTTTGTTTACAACTTTCGACATTGAGTCAATTATAACTCTTAGAAAAACTGTATTCTGTGAAAGTAAATCCTAGTGTCCTTCTGAATTTCTCCACTTGAATTATTTGCATGATCTAACTACACACAACCAGGTAATTAAACTATTTTTCAATCCAGGGAATGCGAATTTTTTGTCACAACTAGAGAGGACTAATTATCCCCAGGAAAATGAAATATTTTAAAAATGAAAGCGTTAACCATCAGTAAGGGCCAAATTGTTAGTAAAGTCCTCTTATTCTTTGTGCGTATTTCTGCTGCACAAAACCTCCCGCTTATTATTTTAGAAGTAAATGGATAATGCTGTGTATATAATGACGAATTAACGAAGCTTAACTACCAACTACGCTGAGCCATTTCGCTCTACGGCTGGGATTTGAAGTTTTCTATCTGTAGGGTAATTCAACTCTCGACATATGGTAGCCGTGTAGATGGCTTGGATAACTCGAATACCTTGTAGGAGAATACGACAACGAACACTTTACACTCACTGAAAATTCCTACTTTTCTTTGCTTCTGCTTCTGCTGATGAATGTGGTGGTTATGTACGTCTAAGATGTTTAATTATTTGTTTGTAGTTATTAACATTGCTTTCTTGACTTGTTGGGTTGAGTTGAGTTGAGAGATTTGGGCTCTTAACAACAAGTTCCTGAGAGCCGATGAAGATGAAATGATGTGAGAGTGGAACAGCGCCAGAATGCAAGGGCCGGGGAAACGGGATGTCCCCGAGAAAACCCGCCGACCAGCGGTTCCCACTTGCGAAAATCCGGGAGTGATCCGGCCGGGGATCGAACCACCCCGGTGAGAGGTTATCAGTCTAACCGCTTAGCCACCGTGGCCCTTCTTAACTTGTTGAAGGCAATTTAGCAGCAGACTTACTAACTAGCTTGCAAATTAACTCCGCTTGCGGCAGCAGGTATAAATATTTTCGTTGCTTCAAGCACAGAAATAATCCTACAAAACCCTATTCTGACCCTTCTGTGGCCCTAAATACTCGTCAGATTGAATAAAATAGAAACATTTCCTAACGTAAACGAAATTTGGCGTGGGTATGTAAAAAATTGGCGCTATGAGCCAAGCTAACCGAAGCGAAATTGAGTGAGTGCTACGACTTGTAATCGAAATTGTGATACTGTCGGCGGAATTCGCAATCCACTGCAATGTTTGTTCGGCAGTAATACTTTTGAGATCTGTGTTAATCAAATGACACCGCTGCTAAATTAACTAATATATGAACCGAAATGATCAGATAAATGATTGAAGTTGATGGGATATAACAGTATTAGATTTCAGTTTTTAATTTTTTTATCGTTTACTGTTCCAGACAGCCGTGCGAATACGCTCCAAGGCGTGGTTTGTTTATGCAGTCCTCAGGTACGGCATACAAGATCGTTGGAAGGCTGCGGGGACGTACGACATCCGGGTTATGTTAATGCCGCTTGCCGGATCCTGGGCGTGCCCGCCCGCGCTAGAGTGGAATCTCGTACGGCATACAAGATCGTTGGAAGGCTGCGGGGACGTACGACATCCGGGTTATGTTAATGCCGCTTGCCGGATACTGGGCGTGCCCGCGCTAGAGTGGAATCTCGTACGGCATACAAGATCGTTGGAAGGCTGCGGGGACGTACGACGTCCGGGTTATGTTAATGCCGCTTGCCGGATCCTGGGCGTGCCCGCGCTAGAGTGGAGTCTCGTACGGCATACAAGATCGTTGGAAGGCTGCGGGGACGTACGACATCCGGGTTATGTTAATGCCGCTTGCCGGATACTGGGCGTGCCCGCCCGCGCTAGAGTGGAATCTCGTACGGCATACAAGATCGTTGGAAGGCTGCGGGGACGTACGACATCCGGGTTATGTTAATGCCGCTTGCCGGATCCTGGGCCCGCCCGCGCTTGAGTGGAATCTCGTACTGCACGGGAAGAGTTCTGTACGTGAAGTGGAGGTGTTTCACGCGGACAGCGCCACAAGTATTTACAGTCTATTCGCCGTTTCTTCACGACATTTTTTAGTCACGCCTTTGGAGAATCCCACCATGAATGATGTGATTGGTTGTTTCTTAAATATCACTTATTTTAAGCGATTTATATATATCTGTTGATATAAAAGTGTTTTAATTTTAGTTTTATTAAACTTTTGCTTATACTTTTTGTATTTATAATTTATAATATTTCATGTATAATCAATATGAATAAAGACGGAGAGAATGGCCGTGTTTCTAACGCCTAATAAGAAATAGTTCTTATGCAAAATAGTTTTACACTGAGTGCGTACGAAAGCGGTGCGTTGTCCCTGTAGTGTAATTTTGTAGACTTTGTTAAGCTTTGTTTGCATGAGACGGAGGAATATCCTGGAAGTAGAACATAAGCAGGGCTTCAGAAAAGTTGGAAGTAACCGCGAACAGCTTACATATGTCCTCGAATAACGTGCAAGTTACAAGTTATTTTGGGTTTATTTTATGCTGTAGGGTTAAAAAAGAAAAAAGCCTTACGTAAACTACCTCCCGATTATAATGGGCTGCCCACCGCTTGGCTCCCTCCGTAGAGTAGGAGGAAGTGGTGTTGCCTTTGACACCAAGAATCCGGGTTCAAATCCCGGCACCAATTCTGGGATTCTTCGCACGGCTTGTGAGTATGGATTGTCGTATAGTGCGGGAGGCAGTGGTATACTACCGTAGTACTTATCTGCAGGTACATCGACCATGTGCTGATATTCCTAGTTATCCCGTGGGAAGATTTCGGGGCTCAGATTACATGCGTTCGTAAGTTCGCGTACGTCAAAAAAACCCCGGGATAAATTTCAATTACAGCATTACCTGTTGAAATACCGACAAAACATGTATATAGGCGGTTCACAATAAACTGAGCGCTTTTGAAATGGTCACGTTGTGTATTCTTCCACCTTATGTAAAATTAACTCTGTTACGGGCCTCTTCACTTTATTCACGCGTTGATCTAGTAAAACTGTGAAATAATTAGCAAAGTAAACATTTTAAAAATTTGCTTGTCATTACATGTTTAAGCAATAAAAAGCACGAAACAAAAGAGTTAATTTCAGTATTCACAAATGTTAACCTGATACTTTTATTTCAACGATAAGACATGGAACTACTTTTTCCTCTTTCGTTACCAACCTCACTGGCCGCATGCCACTTAAAATATATGCAGTTGTAGGGGCAGTGGCATTTTTCAGAGGTTGATTTCAAGTGTTCACTTAATCGTCAACAGCCTTTAGTTGTGGTTTTTTTTTTTATGTGAGTGATCTAGTTGAGTGACACTGTCAGGAACGACGATCCCAGTAAAAAGCACGCTTGCATGTCCATAGCTAGAAGTGTCCGCGGAGAACGCCCGCTACCAGAAGCAGCAGTGGCAGGAGACCATCAAGTTCCACTGGCAGTCCTTCAGGGATCCTGATCTCAGGCGGCAGTTCAAGAAGTACGCCGTCTTAGGTACCGCTGCCCTATCCGAGGAGAAACACGACAAGGTACGAACAACTTACTTTCAGTAAATACCAAAGACAATGCCTTAAAAAAAAAAAAAAAAAAAAAAAAAAAAGTTATTCATTAAATACTGATTCAAATTAAATTATTTTAACAAACGTAGTAATTAGAATCTAGATGGTATACTCGTAGACTTAATGTCTGCCTTGTGCCATGATTCAAGTTCCAGTGTCATTTCTGTGATGCGAAACTTGCTGTTTGATAGCAAGTTTAATAAGCAAAAGGCCAAAGATTGTGAACATAATAGCAATGAACGCTTTCTAAAAAATGAGACGAATATTTCAGCACTTACAAAAAATTGTGCCCGACTATATTTTTTGCGTTTCTGAAGTAGGGTTTATTTGTTACAAACGTATACCCGTGTTGGAACGATTATTCAAAGAGGTGTTAATTAAATTCCATAAAAGTGGTCGCTATAATCTTCGTAAAGTTATTTTTTTATTGTAATTTGTGCAATAAATTACACCATACAAACGAAATTAAGACATACAATTAAGTTTTGAAAGAGGACGCTTGGGTGTGCATGCCGCTAGCAGCCCGGCTTCCTGTTGCTGTGATCTGTATTCGGCTCTGCCAGGGTATTTGCACGTGAGGAACATTTGTCACAGTGCCTATGGCCGCTGGTGTTTCCCAGGGAGAATCTGTCGTCCAAGATGGTAGAATTACGTTCCTGCTAAGTTTCTTGGTCACCTCAACTCGTACTATCATTGAGGCCTTTTATTCTGCAGTTGATGCAACCAGACATCACTTATGGGAGGGTTTGTACAGCGTATATAGCGTGTTGCCATGTGTTACAACAGGCGAGAGGCGTTAAAATATAAAAAAAAACTAGGTAGAAAATATATGTAGCACTTTGCTCAAAGTGATTATCAAGCGTGCTGTTCATCCTCGAAAAAAAAAAAAAAAAAAAATCATTTAGCATTTAGTTCAAAATATCCCAGACTGTTACAGTATTACAGGTAGAAATAAAACACAGCCGTGCAGTTATCAGAAAAAGACGATCATCCACCTCAGAAAATGCAGACCTAATTATAAATAACAACCCCTGTTAGTAAAAAAATATGGGTCGCTACTGACTCATAGCGATAAATTTAGTAGCATTTACTATTTGCTAAAATTTCAAGGCGGATTATGCATCTCCATGTGCAAATGTACAAAAAAAAAAAAGATCACTTTGCTGTAACAATATAATCAGTTCTGTTTGTGAGAAAACAGCTCCTACATATAAAGGTTTAATACCTTGAATGTAGATAACACACTCATCACACAAGCCACTCAGTTTGCCTACGTCCAAGGTATTGAATGGTCTCTCTCTTAATTTTAATGCAATTTTCTCGCAAACAGAGGGAGTTAGAGTGTTACAAGGTAATTTTTAAAACTGTATTAGGCTATTTTGGTTAATAATACGTCTTGAAAATTTAGGACTTCAATAATTACTGCGATAATTACTTCGTTTACTGATATATTCAGAAAATGCGATTTTTTTGATATCTGATAATTTTAAATATTTATAACTGAACGCTTGTTATTTTCCCCATTTTTGAGTGTAAATAACACCCTTAATAATCATTTTGTGTCGCAAGTCGTAAATATATTTTAAACCTGATTTATCATATGGAATAACCTCCAGACATTTATAACACACTTATGAGAACACGTTGGATAGATGAAACAGTTAGTGAACAAAATATAAAACCTGTAGATGTTGCAATGTGCTAGGCAAATTCAGTGCGTGGGGTAATGTTTATAGTTCCCTAGCGTTCCTATTGTTTAATTTTTCTCTCAATTCACCTATAAATCTTGGGTTTACACTTCCGTTCAGTACAGTACTTTGGGACTCCCATAGCATTCTTAAGGGTACATGTACGAAAGACGCGACTTGATCTGTATATTCTCCTTCTAAACCGTGTTAATGTTTCAAAGAGACTTGCGTACTGCTTGACTGGGAGTTGTACTTGATTGGCAAGTTGTCCTAGACTGACTGCACGGTTTTCAGAAATGATTTCCTTAAAGGGTAGTCTCTAAAATTAGTGATTGTTTAATGTATTGTGGGTTGGCGATGACGCACCGTCTATGAATGGTGCATGAATTGCCTGTTATAACTGTCGAAGATTGAGTATCATTCCAGTTACCAGTCAAATGGGCTCTCTTCACAACGTTTATATGAGGTAAATAATCATGTAGTTCATTATCAGTAGGAAGACTGTTATGTATGCTTTCCTGAGAGAAATTCAGTTGTATAATCGATCCTCTTTTTCTATGCAGCTGGAAAAAATAGTGAGCGAGATGGAGTCGATATACAGCAAAGCGAAGATCTGCGACTACAAGAATTCCAGCAACTGTGAATTAAGTTTGGAGCCAGGTGAGTGCTTGCTTATTTGAGCTTGAAATAAAAATTTATATTTTTACTTAAAATTTAAGCTGCACATCCAGTTTAAATACCAGCGTTTGCTTATTGGTTTGTCCTTGAGATGCATTTTAGATGGCATTATTTTGTATTTAAAACGATACCATATTTACATCGAAATTCAAAATAAATTATTTATACAATATGTTTTTGACGTCTTTAAATAAATGAAGTAGTAAGATAATAGAATAAATATAAGTCAACTTTTATTATTTGGTCCTAAGTTATTCTAATTATGTTACCATTTGTCAAAGCTGCGTAAAATGCTTTACAAAACGAGTAGCGTTCTGTAATAGAACATTTTATATTTTAACCACCAAAAAGTTGAGAAATGAAAACATTTTCCTCGATCTGACATAACTGGCAGGAAGTTCAGAATTGACACCTGACATGACGCTGCACACGTGAAGTCAGCTAAGCCTACTGGGAAAAATTAACCTATTTGCTCAGATTTCTAGTCAACAAAATGCAAAAGTTGCTTGAATGTGAAGATAAAACATTGGCAGTTATTTCTATTTCCTTTTACATTATGTTAAGAGTAACCGGCAACAGCAAGTAAACGAATTTTTACTTTCATCACGCAGTGTTAAATTCCAAGAAATCGATTGTGTAGTTTTTACATTATTACATTTCAAAGTTGTGATTTTACTGCCTTTACATTACACGAATGAAACATTTAAACGAGTTCCAAGAACAACACCAGGAAAGCTAAACAACATTCTTTTGATACATTATGTAATTATAAAAAGAGGCATTAGAAAATTCAGAAAGAGCCGAAAATAAAATTATGTAAAATTTTATTCTATATGTGTCTAAATATAAAAATTTCTGAGAAATTGCACAGGAAATTACAATGATATGGTCCAACCTAATATTTTCAAATAAAAATGTTCCCATTTATGAAGGAAGGTGAATTTTTTGTGAATATTCAACTAAGTTTAAAATTATGATTTTTACATTTATTTATGCTGTTGACTAGCTGATACATTGGAATGTTGTTGCCTTTTTTGGGATTGAATGAAGTTATTCACTACTTACTTATTGAAACTGTTTTCGTAGAGCTAAGGGATTGCTGCAGTGTACGATGGTTGTGCTGTTGCAAAGCTGGAGTAGTTGTTACAGCGTATAGTGTCTGTGTTTTATGTAGCGCTTGAGGAGTTGGTACATTGTAATGTTTCTGCTGCAGAGCTGAAGGAGTTGCTACAGTGTTCGTTGTCTTTGTTGTAGAGTCGGAGTTGCTACATTGCACGATGTCTACGTTGTAGAGCTGTAGTAGTTGTTGCAGTGCACAATGTTTGTTTTGTTGTAGAGTTGGAGGGGTTGCTGCAGTGTACAATATATATGGTGTAGAGATGGTGGAGTTATTACAGTGTACGATGCCTGTGTTGTTGTAGAGCTGAAGGAGTTGCACAGTGTCTGATGTCCGTGTAGCAGAGCTGGATGAGTTGCTACAGTGTACGATGCCTGTGTTTTAGAGCTGAAGGAGTTGCCGCAGTATCTAACGTCAGTGTTGCAGAGCTGAAGGAGTTGCCGCAGTGTATGATGTCCGTGTAGCAGAGCTGGATGAGTTGCTACAGTGTACGATGCCTGTGTTTTAGAGCTGAAGGAGTTGCCGCAGTATCTAACGTCAGTGTTGCAGAGCTGAAGGAGTTGCCGCAGTGCATGATGCATGTGTTTTAGAGCTGAAGGGGGTACTGCAGTGTAGAGTGTGTTGCTGCAGAGCTGCTGGAGTTCATATCGTGTGTGTGTGTGTTTGCAGAGCTGGTGGAGATCTTGCGCACGAGCCGCGACCCCGCGGAGCTGCAGCACGTGTGGCTGGAGTGGAGGCGAGTGTCCGGAGAGAGATGTCGCAGCTCATACGAGCACTATGTAGCGCTCAACAACGAGGCCGCCAACCTCAACAGTGAGTGTTCCCGTCCCGCTGCATGTCTTCCTAAGTCGACAACTAGTAACTGCCAGTACTGTTAACACCTTTATTGGCATATCACTGAAAAAAGTTTTCATTTCCAAAAAAACAGTTGTCTGTGTAAGACGGATATTCAAGGAGGATGTTGAACTCATTGAATTCTGCGTATAGGCTATTCACGGTAAAGTGATCACTTTTGAAAGCCGTCTCATTTTAATAATAATCAATATATGTATATTTTATTTTACCCTTAGACGTTAACTTTCAAGTGCGGTGGAATAAACACACTGTGTTTATTACTTACACGGAAATATTTATTTAAAAAGATGGCTAAAGAATAAAACATGGCTGAAAGTATAAAGTTACTAGGGCCTCAAAAGTGTTCACTTTAGCGTGAATAGCCTATACCTGAGTGTGTATGTATTTTATCGGGCGCCACTGAGTGACATGCCCCAATAAAGCTGGCAACGATGAAGGAAAAGTAGTTTCGTGTCTTAATGTCTAATAGAAATTGTTAGGTAACTATTTCTGATGACTTAAAATATTACTTTGAATACATCGAAGTGTAAAAATTAGCAGGTTTGTCAAAATATTTACTTTTCTAACAGTTTCACTTGACCGCCGTATGAATAAAGCGATGAGGCCCAGGACGGTGCCAATTTGACATAAAACGGAGGAATACACAACGTGTATACCAGTAGGTCTTAAGCCCGTCACGTATGGGAGACGACATTCTCACAAACATGTACTGTCAATAATATCGTACATCACGAATACGCTTTTATTTGTTCGCACATATAGCATGGAGTTGCACTGATGTTTGTACAGTTCCAAACAAAAAAATATATCCTGTTCGTTGCAATGCCTAAAATAATATATTTCTTCGCGTGAAAGAGTTAACGCGTGTCGTTAATTTATTTTTGAAAACTATTCGTCGTAAACTGAGCACTTTTGAAATCCCTTCAGCCGAATTGGAAAATTAAAGCCTGTTCACGATAAAGTGAGCACTTTTGAGGTCCAATTTACTTTTTCCTTTCAGCCATATTTTATACCTTTACCATCTTGTTGAGTAAATATTGCCATGTAAGTAATAAACACAGTGTGTATGTATATTCCATCGCACTCGAAAGTTAATGCCTAAGGCTAAAATAAAATATGTTTACTGACTGTTATTTCAAATGAGGAGACTTTCAAAAGTGCTCACTTTATCGCGAATAGCCTATAACATTGCTATGGCCCTAGTAACTGTATTCATGCGTTGGTGAGGCGAAACTGTGAAATTATTATAAAAGTAAATAATTTACAAATTTTATAATTTTAACACTTATTCGTACCAAAATAAGGAAACAAGAAATAATAATTTCAGTACTAACAATTTATTAACCAGACACTTTCAGTTCAACGTTCAAGGTATGGAACTACTTTCCCGCCTTCGCGTCATTACCGACTTAACGTGGCGCATGCCGTAATGTGTGCCGGTCAAAATGTATGCAATTTAGATTAGTCTTGGATGACAGCTTCAAAGATTGGCATTCTGTATAGTATGGTGGTGCGACATTTGATAGGAACGAGCCCTTTAGGTTAGGTGGCGGTCAAAAGTATTTTAAAATTTAGTGAGTGAAGAGATTTGTGCGGCTCTTAACATCGAGGTCTTGAGAGCCGATGCGGGTGATCGAGGTGAGCGCGGAGCAGCTCCGGAATGAAAGAGCTGGGGAAGCGGGAGATCCCGAGAAGACTCGCCGACCAATGGCATCGTCCGGCTCGATTCCCGCATGCGAGGCTCCGGAATGATCCGGCCGGGGATTGGGCCCGTACCGCCTTGGTGGGAAGTGAGCAGGCTAACCGCTCAGCCACCGCGGCCCCCTTCAAATTTAGTACGCGAATAATCAATTTGTAGGGTAATTGTGTTATGACTAGGGACAGGAGTTTTTACTCTCATGCTAGACTTCAATATCCTACGCCCATAACCACAACTTCCTTTCGCTATTGGCCGCGTGTCTACGTGAGAAGACATGTTTTTATTTGACGTGGCCAATCGTAATAAAGTACTCCGATACCAAACGCCCAGGATTCGTGGACAGACACTAGAGGCACGTGATATTTAAAATCATCCAACCACGGAAGTGCATATGATCTAAAGTGTTTTGGAGTACAACTGGTCTTGGAATTTTTTCGCGAAAAACACCTGTCCCTAATTATACCTAACGACAAATATATTTGTAATGAAACATTTAAATTTAAATTTAAGTTATGTGATATACTGACATTTTAACCAAATTTGTGGTGCGTTTATTGGCGTGTTAAGGCTGTGCTACATCCACCGTAGCGTTCCAGTAAGAAAATAATAAATAGTACCGTTACCTCGTGTGAGCCTAAAAACGTACTGTCTACAATCGAAGTAAAAAAAAAACCCTTACGTGAACAGTGAGACGCGGCGGCACTATATGTTCACGGAGTGGCTAACCTGATATAATAAAAACGTTAGTATTTAAATATATGTATTCATGTAGGGTAATTATCTATACAGTATTTCCAATTTTTTCTTTTTAAATGTATGTTAAATATTGTCAGGTGTTAACGTGTGTTTATTGGGCAATATTTATAATTAGCATGAGATGTGCACGAAAATAGAAACAGCTCGAAACACAACATTAATGCCACATCCATCACTTTGATAAACCTGTTCACGATAAAGTGAGTACTTTTGAAATGAACCTTAGAAAATAGTCACTGGCCCTGCCCGCACTTTATTTTAACGGGCGCGCTGAGTGACATTTGCCCAGTAAAGTTGGTAACGATGGATTAAAAAGTAGTTCCATGTCTTAGCATCGTATAAATATAGCTAGGAAACCATTTGTTATAACTTAAATGGTTTCTTTCGCTTTGTTTTTTTTTTTACTTTTTTAATCCATCGATGTGTAAAAATGTGCAGATATTTAATATATTTTACTCTGCCAGTAATTTCGCAGTTTCATTTGACCGACGCATGAATGAAGTCAATTTTAAGTAAGGCTGAGTAATACACAACGTGCATAAAAGGAGATCTTTAGCAAGGCTTTCAGAAGTGCTCACTATACCGTGGACAGCGTGTACTTGTTTTCACTAAACACGCGTTGCACGTGCACAAATGTTCGTCAAAAAGAAACGGGAATCGGAAATGTAACTTGCAGTCTATTAGCATCCAATTTCTTGCAACGAATGTTCATTCTACACTGACTACGTGTAGTTGAAAATGCTGAGTTTTGATTGGCTAGGATAGACAGCGCCTTAAAAAAATATAATATTTTCAGACCTTCTTACGGCCATACGGCAAGCGGGCGGCCATTCCACGCCATACGTCGTGTTGTAGCACGCGCGTGTTCAATTTTCTACGGCTATTTCTTACTGTGACTGTAGCACTGTTTCTAGTTATTAGTCCACATATGATTACGAGAATAACTTACCCCACCTAACCTAAACTAAGACATTTTTAAAGGGTGATTTTAAAAGTGCTGAATTCACCGTGAAGAGTGTACATTGTTATAGGCTCTTCGCGGTGAAGTGAGTACTTCTGAAAGTCCCCTCATTTGGAATAACAGTCAATAAACATATTTTATTTTAGCGTTAGACGTTGACATCCGGGTGCGGTGGAATATGCACTCTGTGTTTGTTACTTACACGGCAATATTAATTTTAAAAGGTGGTTAAAGGATTAAAAAAAATGGCTGAAAGTAAAATCTAACTGGTGCGCACTTCAAAGCGAACAGCCTTATTCACGGTAAAGTGAGCACTTTCTGAAGCAGCTTCATCGGAAATAATAACCAATAAATACATTTCATTGTGACCTCGGACTTTTGATGTTGATTATCATGAAATGTATGCACCATGTTTGCATTAACAAGTGGTGGAAAGATGTACATTGTCTGGAAGACAAAAGTGACGAGGGTGTCAAAAGTGGTCACTTCAAAGTGAACAGACTGTAATATGTACATAGGAGATAAGGGTGCAGGTGATGTGTGTGTGTGTGGGCAGACTTCACAGACACGGCGGAGTACTGGCTGACGGACTACGAAGCGACGGACTTCCCGGCGCAGGTGGAGAAGCTGTGGAAGCAGATGGAGCCTCTCTACAAGGAGCTGCACGCCTATGTGAGGAGGAAGCTGCGCGAGAAGTACGGCGACGACGTAGTTTCGGCGCGAGGCCCCATCCCTGCACACCTCCTAGGTAACACTGAAGCCCCATGGTAGAGTGACTCCCCCCCCCCCCCCCCAGTACCAACAACCCACACACTCGAGACGAGGTACCCCCGCTTTATTCGTCTCCTGCGCGTGTGCCCAACATTGACCGGAGTCAACCATACCTAGAGACCCGGAGATTTCGCGGATTCATTCGGCAACAAGTTAGACTCCACAATCCTCTGTGCATTAGAGCATCACTTGGTAGTTCATTGGCTGTTGGTCCAATTTAACCCCAGACCTGATAGCTCGGGATTCAGTTCTCATTCCCCCTGGGGCGTGTCTAACAAGCTATGGTCCAATGGAAGAACAAGGCCATGTGTACACGTGAATGCAGTTTAACTTGTCCTCAGATGAATCCGCGAAATTTCCGGCTCTCTAGTCATGCCCAGCTGTCACAGTCACATGGTCAATAGTGATGAAATTATTTATTTATATCTTAATTTTCAAATTACAAGCACTATTATATGACTAAAATAATTTTACAAATTTGAATTTAATCAAAATGAATTACAAATTGATTAGATGAAGTTTAAATCATCTCAAAACATCTGCTTACAAATCAGTTTCCTAACCTAACATCCAAACCATGCAGTTTTCGCAAGGCGTGTTGGCAGGTGAGCAGTTCAATGTTGGGACACGGAGATTGGTTGTGCGCAGCCAGCGAGATCGGTCTACCTCATCTTTAGTCTAAGGAGGAATCATACGCACACACGAGCAAAATGCTACAAGCAATATTGAACGTCTTTGTTGATGATTGTGGTGCTACTAGTGTCATTGTGCAGCAAACAAGTGGACATGGGTTTCAGGTAAGCTCCGGTATCGCAGTACGCAACAAACCCCATTATTTTCTGTTTGGAAAAATTAGTAGATTCAATGTACTTAGTTTCCTCGGTCGGGAAAGAACACAGCTTATCATCGTGTTGTTGGCATAATTCAGTATGTCTTTCGAGTTTCTCCTCAATTCCCAAATACTGAGGAACAATGGACTACTGCTTTCCCGCCAATACGGCTGTCTTTATCATGGAGGCAGGACTAACAGGAGATGTCCTGCTATAGTTCATTCACAAATCAAACCTTTGAAAAATCTCTCCATATATAGCGTGCTTGGTTGTTTCCTAAATATGTCGTGTAACACAAGCGTTTTATACTTGTGTTCTTAAAGTTACTTTTCTTTCTGTTAAATTGAAATGTTATTCATATTTTATCTTTAAATTGTAATGCTTAATTTATAAATAATTTTAATAAAAACAGTGAGAAAAAAAAGGTGTGTTCGTAGCGCCTAGTGAGAAATAGTTCTTATACAAAATATTGTTACAACATAGTGCGCACGCATCCGGTGCGTTATCCCTCTGGTGTAATCTTCCAGACTTAGTTAATTTAAGTTTGCACGAGGCGGAGGAATATCCTGGAAGTAGAACTTTAGCAGGGCTTCATAAAAGGCCGAAGATACCGTGAATCAACTATATTACGTAATTGAAGCTGCATTTTCGTCCATCGCCATAGTGTAACACCAAAAACATTGGAAATGTTGAGGCAGGTTTTCGTATTTAATGCATGTAAAATGTGGAAGTTTTTAAAGAAATAACAACTAAAGGAGCTAAACTTTCAGGTTAAATATCAGCGTGCTCTGATACGATAGTTTCATTTTAATCTTAACATGTTAGGTTTCCAATGTTTTGGGTGTCACATGTCGGACAGGCTTCATCATTTATCATGCACATCCACAGATATGGCCACCCATTGGTCATAAACCACGTGAGTAGGATTTGACGTTAGAGCACTGTTGATGTAAACAAGACATGTTCGTATACTTCCTCTAATAAATTTTTAATGCAATAAGATAAAATTTAAATTGTCAAACTTATTTTATTCGTATGAAAGGGGCTTGCCTTTTGAAATTTAAAAATACAAAAAAAAAAAACCGGTCTTCAGTCAATATTGACCATGTGACTTTGACAGCTGTTATGGTGTGTATACGCAGAAGACGAAAAATCGGTCCACCCCATCTTTAGCCTATGAGAAACACAGTATGCTGTAGTGACCACGTGTATCTCAATCAAGTAGCACACAAGTAAACATTTGTAACTCAGCACCAGGCGAAATTTGCAGTCGAATCTGTAGTAAATTGTGTAAACTCGGTGGATTGGCGCTCGAGGTAGCTCTGATCGATTGTAAAAGCCCTATAAACAGTTTGCCAGTGTTTGCCGTATTTGGCCACCGTAGTCAGGAGTCTGGTAACACGACAGAGTAAACGAGTCTACACAAAGAAAATCGCGTGGCGTTTAATTTTTCTGTGGGTGCAAGCCAATTCTGTGTTTGGCTGTGCGAGACGCTGGGAACGAGCCTTTGGTCTATCACGCTGCGAAAGGTCCCCAGTTGGACGGGATGTCGGCTGGTAAGTAGACTACCAGGTGCTCAATCGCGGACGGCGTTTCAAAACGTTGCTTGTCAGTGGCGCCATTTTGGGTGTGGCTATAGTTGGCCGTTCCACCTCTGTAAAGGCTGTTCACGATAAATTTAGCACTTTTGAAATAAACCTTAGAAAAAATTCACTGACCATGTCTGCGTATACTTCAACGGGCGTACTGAGTGAAATACGCCCAGCAAAGTTGGTAACAATAGAAGGAAAGTAGTTGCATATCTTAACGTCGAATAAAAAATATTAGTAGTAGTAGGAAATAGATTAGTTGGAGACAAGTAATTGCACAGCTCCGAAGTTGCCGTCCCAAGTCGGCCATCTTTAGTTAGTAATGTCCATTTTCTTGCTACACTGTTAAAAAAAAGTGCCTTTATTTTACGGAGAACTGCTGGTAAAAATTTATCCAAAGGTGTCCGTAAACTCTCCGTAAAATTACTGACACATTGATTTTCAAAAAAGGACTTTCTCTAAAACTCATGGAACCTCTGCGTTATTTCCGTAGTTGATTTTCTGAAATAAATTTTAATATCTTTTTTATTTCAATTTCTATTACGTGGGTGTTCTACTGAGTATAAAAAAGACGCTTTAAAAAGTTAAAATTGTTATACTTAAGCAAAAATTGAACCCGAGTCAAACAGGCGCAAGTTCACGACCCTAACCGCTTACCTACAATGCTCACATGGTAAATCTGGTATAATATATGATTTTCTATAGTAGTCATATAAGCAATTTTTTTAGTTTCTGTTAAAGTTAGTGTATTGTCAGTGTTGCTAAGTGTTACATACGCCTGTTGCTACTTTTTAATGTTTGAAAGAACAGACCTTAGTGACATGGATAAACTTAACTACCGCAGAAACGATATTTTTTGCGGTTACAGCGGAGAAGCAGGTTTCGCGAAGACTCGGCATTGTTCGTGCCCGAAACCCGAAGTTATAGGAAATGCGGAGATTTTCCGTATTTCGTATTTACTTACTTAACTCCGTTCCTCGTCATTACGGATTGCGTTTCCGTATATTTACTGCGCATTTTCGTGATAATTTCCGTAAATATAAGGAAAATTTTTGCAGCGAAGACCATGAGTGCAAACTTCCGTCGCAAACGCTCGAGACAAGACTGACCGCGAGAACTCGCCTACTGAGTCGCTCGGTCGCAGGAGACGCCGACACTGGAGGAAGATGTGCGGATCCCAGCCGCTGCGATCCAGATGTTATAGCTTGTTCACTGTAAAATGAGCACTTTTGAAAGCCCTGCTTGAGATATACTTGTAAACACGCTGTGCATGCTTCCGCCTTATGTAAAATTAACATTGCCATGGACCTCATCACTTTATTCATGCGTTGGTCAAGTGAAACTGTGAAAATATTAAGAAAGTAAATACTTTAACAATCTGCTCATTTTTACACTTCGGCGCATTAAAAAAGACAGAAGAAATAATTTTAAGTTATCACATATGGTAACCTAACACATTTTATTCGACGTTAAGATATGGAACTACTTTTCATACATCGTTACCAATTTTACTGGGCGAATGTTACCCAGTGCGTCCATTAAAAATATATGCATGCATGGGCAGTGACGTTTTTCAAAGGTTCATTTCTGAAGTGCTCACTTTATCGTGAACAGCCTTTACCAGACTGTCTACTTTATGTGCGTAACTACGGCTGAAACAACTAGTTATTTAGTATGTATATATAGAGACGTGCGGAATTCGCGTTGTTATTTCATGACAGATTAGAGGTGCTTTTGTATTGTGTTTTGTCATTGGACCACAGTTCTCTCGGACACATCCTGGGGCGGCTTTCGGCCAATAGGAAACCACTAACGAGAGGCTGGTCAAATTACGCCCAGCCAAGCCTAAAAGGAAAATATGTCCTGACTGCTGCAGAAGCCAATAAACTAATTGCATCGACTTGGATATGTACAGGACAAAGAATTTTAGCATGTTGCCAGAAAATAACGCGACTTTTGCAGGTCCCTACCTATAAATGAGGAACTACGATGGAATGCTAGGGACGAAACGGCAGTGCCCGGGAAAACCAGCTGGCTAACGACAACGCCCTACTCGTTTCTCACACGAGAAATTCCATTGTGTTCCTGCCGGGAATCGAACCCGAATAACCTTGGTGAGGAAGTAAGCTAGCCACTCAGTTACTGCGGCTTTTCAGAAGATACTGCATTTTAATTATCAATCATATCTGTAGTGTGTTTTATAAAGTAGGAATAAAGTGTTTTAAAAGTTAAAAGACTTCAGTGTTATATTTTGTAAAAAATATTACAATACTGGTAGTATTAGACACAGAAACGTTGTACACTGCAAGTTTTTTAAAATAAAATTTTATCAGTTATTCCTTTTTTATTCACAATAAAATAATTTTGTTAAAAAATACATATAACATTATTCGATTTTACGAAATGTGTTACTGTCTTGTAGACCCATAGACCCATTCTAGGTGTTTGCCACAAAAAATTACGTAAGGTTTTATGTTATTAGTTGCTTGCATTTCATGAAATTGTGCTTAATTGTGATTATTTTCCGCTTTCACGTATTTTATCAGCACATTCCTTACTGCTTTATTTGGCTAGATATTGTGGCTTAACAGTTATGTGACCAAACTCACCGGAATTGTGCCACACTATTACCTGTAGTGAATTATAACATTATTGTATCCATTCTTTTAAACCATCTATTTCTGTTATGGTGAACATGCTATTGAACATGCTTATTCCCATAATTATACTTACCAAATATTAACCTAAAAGTGATTCTTTAGAAAATCTTGTCAGTTATATTTTTGCTACTACAGTGTACGTTGACTGAAGGCAGTAAGCCCTAACACTAAGCTAACTGTTTAAACAGCCAAAAGTAAATTTATTTGGTTCATGCGTGCATTTGTGGCTTACCGGGCTAACGCCTACTGAATAACTAAATACGTACTTTCAGTTCCCCACTTGGAAGAAAATTAAATTCCTTCACGACTGTGGTTTGGGCAAGTCTATCACATTTTAACCATAGCGTCTTGCGAGAGTAGTCTTCGTTTGCGGTAGTCTCGTGCAAAGTGTTTCTATGAGAGATAAATGTACATGAGAATGATAAAATATCAGTAACTAGAAGCATCAATTGGGAATGTTTAAACATTAATCATGTTCACCATAGATGTCTTTTTGTGAAACTTAAACTTGGCGCACGTTATTTTCTTAGGGAACATGTGGTCACAAACGTGGAACAACATCCTGGACATAACTACACCTTACCCTCAAGTAGAAGCTGTAGACGTCACTCCTCAAATGGTGAAACAGGTACGTAGAAACGAAGCCCCGCTTGTAATCTATCTTCCCGCACTACGCTACAAGTTTCCTAGAGTTGTGTGGCAGAAAGTAATTTAACTCGTCTTAGAATTTTGCTTATGGTATCGTACCCACAATGTAAAACCCAAGCACACGTAGATGGCTAGAATATTATTCAAGCTTCATGGTTATCGTGATTCCAAGTATTAGCTGTTCACGGTAAACTGAGCACTTCTGAAAGCCCAGCTTCAGATCTACTTGCATGCATACTGTGTGTTCTTCCGCCCTATATAAAATTAACATTACCATGGGCCTAATTTCGTTATTCATGTGTCGGCCAAGGGAAACTGTGACAACTTTACAAACGTAAATAATTTGCAAATCTGAAAATTGTTACTTTTTGGTGCATTAAAATTACATTCAAGTGAAAGAAATAATTTAAGTTATTGCAAATGGTTACGTGACACTTTTTATTCGACGTTAATATATGGAACTATTTTCCATTCTTCATTACCAACTTTACTGGGATCACGTCACTCAGTTCGCTCGTTAAAATACATGCAGGCAGGGGCAGTAACTTTTTTTCCAAGGTTGATTTCAAAAGTGCTCACTTTATCGTGAACAGCCGTTAATGATCTTAAACCTTTCACCAACTGTAAGGATGCAGGCACGAGCTTACAGTTGGTTACACTGTCTTGTGCGCAGCTGTATGGTAATTTCCTTTTGGAATTCCTAGCTACATCTCTCCTTCCTTATTCAACAAACATCTGATGATCAGCGTAGACTTTTTACCTGGAACGTTTTTAAGCTATACATTAAGAATTATTTCGGTTGCGTTGACATGTAAAGTTCCACAACGATTTTGATAATCAAAGCATGTTGTGGACAGCGTTTCAGTCCTTTAGGATCGAGACACCGTTTCTGTTCCATCTTCGGATGAATCGATGACTTCGACGTCATTCCATAAACTTTTCGTTCCGTAAAAACAAAGTATTCATTCGAGATGAATGAAGTGAACATTTCTAAATTTTTGCTATCTTCAATTAGCATCAACGGTATAGATCAGATGCGTCCCGTACCAATTGACACCACTTCCTTACCCGAGGAACAGACCTGAAAATCAATTCAAATAAAAGAATAGATGGAAAGAGAAGGGGAGAGCAGCAGCGGAATGAAGATGTGGGAAGAAAGGGGATTGCTGCGAGAAAACACTCGCACTACCATGGTGTCCAGTTCAACCCTCATATATAGATTCTCATCCTAAAAGTCAGGGATTTCTGGAGCCTGGGGTTATAAAAACGTACCTTTGTAGTGAGAGGTTAGAGAATAACCGATTATATTACAGATATTCTTAATGTATTATCCTACGAAACCTTCGCCACACTGCACTCTTCATGTTGCAAGTAGAATGATTGGTAGACTGATAGAAAGGGCACAGTCTTCAAAAGAGGATGATTTACTTAAACTTTAAAGTGAATCTGTTAATCGACAAAGATTCGTGTATGCTTGCTGCGATAGATGGTTAAAGTAACTTCTGAACAATCTACTTTCAGGAACTACCAGTCATTATAATTGTCATTTTTAATTCATTTCTGTACGAACATTTCACATTTCCTACTAGATAAAGCAAATTAAATTGATTGAGGCGTGGATAAAGATAAAACATGTATGTATTAAAGGATTTGTTATGTATTATTTGAATTTTTGTGTGCTCTAATATATTTATTTTTTTGTTTTAAAGTTAACTCCGGAAGTTTCATGTAAGAACATATCAGCCGTGAACTAACAGTTTCCAGATGGTATTACCATGTAAACACAAATAATTAATTAGCAATCAGTGAACTGATGTTGGTGTTTGCATTGCGAATGCAGGGCTACAAACCAGTCAAGATGTTCCAGCTCGCAGAGGAGTTCTTTGTCTCCCTGAACCTCAGTGCGATGCCAGAGTCGTTCTGGGAGAACTCGATCCTGGAGAAGCCAGAAGACAGGGACATTGTATGCCATGCATCCGCGTGGGACTTCTACGATGGGAAGGACTTCAGGTACGATCACGGCATAGCTTCACGTGCAGTCATTTGGGGTAACTTCGTACCAGCAAGGGCATCTTTTGGACAGCACACCTTATTAACCTTTCATTGAATGCTCGAAGAATTCCTGCTCAGTATACACTTCCTTATTAATAGAGTAGTAACCACTAAGTATACATATAAGTGGGGAGGTGTAAAGGCTTTAATTTAAATAAGGATGCGTGGCGCAAATTATCTTCAATTGGTGCAATGTTACCCCAAATGACTGTAATTATGGCATGTTGGAGAAACTTACCTATGGTTAATCTCGTGTTTTAGACTTGTGATAAGCGTGCCATGGAGTTGTGGTTATCGTGATGTTCCTGCGTCCTGCTGCAGTTGTCTCTTCTATTTTCTAGTACGCAAGTACACCACTTTAATTATAATTTTCGACCTCCTTGAGCAGCAGGTTGTCAATTATTTCTATGGAAGTTGTGAATGATTTGCCATTTTTTTCTGCATAAATGAATGCACAAACAATAGCGCTTCTGTGAAGACTGACCTCAGAGGATTCAGCATAAGACTTATTATGACATTGTTTAAATTGTTTGGAAGAACTTTACTTACATTATTTTTACCTAAAACGCTCTGGAAGAAAAGCCAACTACTAGATACTTGTTTTTAGAGGGCCAAAAATATACCTAGTTGTCCCAACAAAATATTTTGTTGAGTAATCAAAACTTGAAAAGTAACAAAATTAATTTTGATCATCTAAGAATATAAATGTTTGAATACACCAATCCTTTGTGCAGGGACAAAAAAATAAATACTGTCAACGAAATACAGCTCGAGAGTTTCTTTACATTTTCTGTGACAATTAAGATAGTAACAGTGTTTGTTAGTTCATTTATTGATGCTTAGTAATGGTATAAACACCCTTTTAAAATAAGTTGAACAGGAAACTAAACAGTAAAGCTATAAAATTTAAAATATTTATTAACACACATTTTCTTAGTATTAACTTCAAGCGAGGTTGTTGGGGCATGGCGCTTGGCCGGTAACAGTTTAGGATAAAGTCTCGGCCGGGCTGTCACTATTTTATAATAACCGAAACTATTTAATGCACCTAGAGACAAACAAATAATTAGTTGCGCCAACGAACTCTCTGTTTAGGGCAAAGAAATAAAAACAACAAAATAATTTGATCACAACAACAAAATATTTCATTTCCCTTATACAAACAATTAATTTGGATGCGCCCAACAAACTTTGCTTGGTTCAACAAAACCTTGTTCTCAGTGCGTCTTGGGATGAACATATTTTTCAAAAATTATAAAAGTCAGCTACGACTAAAAATTCGGCCACAACAGGACGCTCGGCGATCTGTTGTGCCTCTGAAACGTGCAAATTGTGCCGCAGGCTTTACGACTAGAACACAACCACAAAAGCACAGAACCAGGAAATCAAACCGCTATGCATAGGTGAAAGAGAGAAAGTTGTTCAAACGTGAGTATTTGCCACTGGGTCTCCCTTCCCCTGAATCTTGCATCGTCAACATTAATGAAATATTAGTGCTTATGAAGCCTTGCTTCACCATTTGTTTAGTTATGGTAGGTTTAATGGAATTTACTATTGCTTACATAAAAGTCTAGCTGTACTGAGTAATAACATACAATACACGAAATTGTTTCCTAGACTGTTGGTGAACGTATCTGAGGATATTTCAGATAAGTACGACCTTCATTTGTGTATAATTTTATCCAACATTCTTGAGCACCACTTGTTTAATGTTAGAAATTGTTAAAGCTGTGTATAAATAAACTAAAATTTTTAAACACTATAACGGTATAAAATCACCATGCATGTAAACAAATTTAACAACCACGTTGTTGAAAGTTTATGGTTATCATCATAGCTATGACTGAAAACTGAGCTGAGAGGGGTGATTCCCTACTATCTGTTTGTAATGATAATCCCAAGTATCTCGAGAGTCTGACCTTCGTAACTGTAGGCCTTCGTGGGGTTTAAGGTTCCCGAGGTGACGTACTTTTGAGATGATTCGTTACTGTCTCCTTCAGGAAAGTGAGTGAAGAGATTTGGACGGCTCTTGACATCGAGATCTTGAGAGTTGATGAGAGTGACTGCTATGAGTATGGAGCAGCGCCGGAATGAAAAGGCGGGGAAAACGGGAGATCCCCGAGAAAAACCCGGTTACCAGCGGCATCGTCCGGCACGATTCGCACATACAAAAATTCGCCCCCCCCGGGGATTGAACCCGGTCCGTCTTGGCAGGAGGCGAGCAGTCTAACCACTAAACCACCACGACCTCACTTTCCCATAAATAGGGATAGGAAAATTTCGCCAGTTCAGTGACCTGCAAGCTAGACTCCACAGTCCTGCAGATACTCGAAATTGAGATGTTTATTTATTGGCTTCTGCTCCAGAGAGTAGCCAGTGTTACTCCACATCTGGCATTACAGCACTCGCCACTTGTTTCCTTGCAAGTCTGCTATTGGCTTAGACGCTTCGAGGGCGTGTATAATAAACTGCGATCCAATTGCAAAGGCGACTTCACTCTATATGTGTTTGACGTCTATCTTGTCCCGAAATGAATACGAGAAATTTTCCTATCCCTGTCCGTAAGGAATGTCGATTTATCCCTCCAGCCTGAGTAGGATACTTCTTAGTGTAGACCCAAGCGTGTACAGCTGTGGTCGTGGTGTCCACAGAATAAAGCAGTGCACGCAGGTCAACATGCAGCATCTCTTCGTAGCTCACCACGAGATGGGCCACATCCAGTACTTCCTGCAATACAAGGACCAGCCCACTATCTATAAGGAGGGGGCTAACCCAGGTAGGCGAACATGAATTACTTACATGAAAAAGTAAACATTGTTTTTATTTTTCCCACAGGATCAAACAGTGCACGAGGGTGAACATGGATGATCTAATGACAGCCCACCACGAGATGGGCCATATCCAGTATTTCATAAACTATAAAGACCAGCCGGCGATCTTTAAGGAAGGGGCAAATCCAGGTAGAGAAACGATAAGAAAATTGACTATAAAACGATATGTATATATTGTTCTGATGAAAACCGAGTCAATCAGTTATCTTATACATAGGGATGCAAGTTCAGAACGTGTTTTAGACTGGAAGAAATTCTTTAATAATAACAATAATAATAGTCCGACCGGATTGGGCATATAAAAACATCCGGGGAAAACAATTTCCAGTGCAGTTTTGTAGGTTAGAAGTACTTCATGAAATTATAATATTACTTGTACCATAAACATTTCACAAAATTCTTTATGCGGACAAAAAGATCCTATCACTAATGTCGCGTCACAGCTAAAAATAGGCATAGGTCTACGCTTTGAACATTGCATCAAAACTACAGATAGTCGAAAAAACCACTGAGCACATAAAAGTAACCTGAGACACACTTATGTGAGCTTCAAGTTCACAGCCAGTATTTCAACTAAAGTGATATACAGAAAATCATATAGTGCTTTTCAGGACCATTTCATGAATAGATAAGTTAAGGAAACTATAATAATCTTATCGACTAAAGGAAATACGCGTTTTAACAGTGTTCTGCGAACGGCCACACGAGTAGTTTAAAATCAACAGTTTTGTAATTTGTAGTACGTCGTACATATTCCAGTGAAAACCTGTGTACTGTTGTGACGATTAAAAATAATCAGAAGACACTGGACAAGGTTTGAACACTTTTTACTATAAGTAAATACAACTTTCTGAATGACTAGCAATATTTTAAAAGACAATTAAAATTCACAGCCGTTAATGAGTATTGATCACAATAAATAACCATTAAATAAGCAAGGATATGAATATAATATAACATGCATATAGTTTGGAGCACGAAAGGAAAAACTCCTACAATATATACATAAAACATACCTTAGCGTCATTTCAACATGTAGTTAAATTACAATTATCCAACACCTTACTTTACGGAAACAACTTTAAAAGGTACATTATTTCTCATATCTAGAGTATAGCTTGGCACCTGTTTGGTTATATTAAAAACCACAGAAATGAGGGCAGCAAAAAGTTTGCTCATCAGAGCCTCCGTTTCTATAAAACACAATTTGAAAAAAAAAAGTATTTAAAAGAATTACGGTGGGAGGCGGTCTTGTTGGACTCATCAAAGCTCCTACCGATAAAACATTATCACTATAAACAAGACGGCATGCAATTAAAAATAATTACACCCTAAAACGATGCAGTCGTGTAAACAGTGGGAACACAGCAAATATTAAATTGCACTTGGGCGGCGAAGTAAGGACGAACACGATACGTTAAAGACACGCAGCAACGCGACAGTATAGTTAAGCCGAAACTGAATTTGGAAGGGCGGCGAAAACTAAAATTTAGAAATGAAACGGCAATACTGCTCACCCAAGGTACTACACAACCAAACCACACAAATTACAAAACATTTTAAAAACCCTACCGCATACTTTAACGTTTTCCACGATTTTCCGACTTATGTGCTCCATCGCTCTCAGCGAGACTAGTAGAACTGTCAGCTCAATAACGTAATCGCGGTGTTGAACCCAGCAGGACGAAGGAAAATGAGGCTACGTCATGTAGTGCATAACAGAGATAGCGCCTGTGTCCGAATTTCCCTGAGGTACATACTTGTGCGTACCTGTCCCCGGAAGTGACGTCGTAAATGCTGTCCGAATTGCAACTGAAGTATGCAAGTATACAAGTAAACGAAGATGTATACTTCTTGCGTACTTGCGGAATATGTGCTGCCGTTTTGAGAAGTAATTTGTAGGCTACAACTGATTTCCTACATAATTATTTTGTTTAAAGTTTAATAGGGTAACATTACTACTTCGTAGGCACATAATTTTGAACTGAGTCAAGAATGATCCCAACGTTCAACTTCAAAAAAAGGTCTAAACTATAAAACCGTATTAGTCCTATGTACGTAACCTCAAGAAGCTAAAATAAAAAAAGTAATCAAAATTGCACCATTGTACAATAATGCAAGATAATAAATGTCATGGAAATCAAATTTAAATATTATTTAATACTTGATTTATCCCCTAAAACTTTCGGAAGTTATCAAATACTTAGTTGGAATAAACGTACATTAAAAGTAGTTAGCTGGCTAATAACTGTTACCAAAGCCAACAAGACTGCCTGTCCAAATTCATGAAGTTTAATGATAAGGATAAGTGAAGTATAAAAGGATGCAAGTACGCAAGTTCATACCTGAACTCGGACACGGTCTATCTAAGTAGCAGTCAGGCGGCGTAAGGTAGCAGGCGTAAGAACAAGCAGACAGCCGAGAGCCGAAACGTGCAAAGTCTTAAATAAACCACCACGTCCAATCCAAATTCAGACGCACGCAGGGGAAAGGGGTGGAAAGTAGAGAGGGTTGAGCAGGGAGGAGAAAGGAGGGGACCCGAGCCGAGCAAAGAGTACGCCACACCGCAGAAGTAGGTGGCGCTAAACGCGACGGCACTAACGTCGCATTGTTTTTCTTCACAAAAATGGTGAGTGTTTCCGCGTGTTCCTATAGTTCTGAGAATCCTCTGTAATTCTATTTCGTGGCATGGCCACGAGTTGTTTAAAGCGGCGTGGGAACAGAACATAACTACATTTCTGGTCCTTCCCACAGCTCTCGCCATTACGAGGCTAAGTTATAATTGTTTATGTTGTTCTGCCTTATATTTTGTAACATTAGTGTTGCACTTTTCCCGAATCTAGATATCTGTGGAATCAGTCCGCCTTTATATTCTTGCCATGCATTATGGCTTTAATTACTGGATGCTGTTTTGAAATCACTGCCCCCCACCAGTCCATCTCACAAACTTGCGGGCTGGATATATGCTACATTACATACTTTTAAAAGCTGTTCACGGTAAAGTGGGCACTTTTGAAATCAACCTTAGTAAAAAGTCACTGCTCCTACCTGCATATATTTTAACGTGCGCGCTGAGTGACGTGCGCCCAGTAAAGTTGGTAACGATGGAGGGAAAGTAGTTCCATGACTTAACGTCCAATCAAAAGTATTAGGTAACCATTTCTGATAACTCAAGTTATTTCTTTCGCTTTCTGTTTCTTTTGTAATGTATGTGAGTGTAAAGATGATCAGATTTGTAAAATATTTACGTTTCTAATAATTTCACAATTAAGCTTGATCGGCGCATGAATAAAGTGATGAGGTATATGCCAGTGTTAATTTTACATAACACGGAAGAATACACAACGTGCATACAAGTAAATATCAAGCACGTCTTTCAAAAGTGCTCAGTTTACCGTGAACAGTATTTAGCCCCTTCTATGTATGTCCAAGTATTTTCTCTGTTTCGGTGTATTCGCCTCCTCTTCATAAGCTAAGAGTTTATATGTAAGGAACCAGGTAGATGACAGTTAACTATACGGGCACTTTTTTTTTTAGCTTTGTGCGCTTTCACTCATTTCAGAACCATTTGAAAAAATTTTCAACACTGACCACTACTCAGGTTTTCACATCCGCTCATGTCGAAAGGAAATAACTAAAATAAAAATTGTATCTATGAAAAAGGGTCATAGTTGCGGCTGCTATCGCAGTAGTAGTCTTTCCTCCCTGAAGTTCTTCATTTTGGTTATAGTTTAAGTACAATGCTGTATAAATAAGTATATTATATTACAAATTAGTGGGATGGATGCCTCAAACCCTTCTGCGTTTTAACTAGCAAGCACTCAGCTTTCTAACAAATGAAGATCAGTATCTCTCTCATAGTAATTAACCGAATAAAATCCTCAAAGGCCTAAATGCTTGAAATTCAAGTAAATTTTTCTTTTGGCTGTTTCTGACACAGATTCATTATAGTAGTGTTACTTTTTTTCATACAGCAAAGGTTATTTTTAGTAAACATAAAATAAAACGGACGGTATTTCATAACTATACACAATATGCTAGACGTAGAAACCTGAAATCCTATCAGTATTTTAAACTTGGTGAAATATTGATTTTAAAATAATCATAAGTTGGTTATTTTTAAGTTCCACCCACGGTTAGGTCTCAGTACGGACCGGAATATTGCGGAAATATATAAAGAAAGGCTTCCACTGACGTATTGTGGAATTCTTTTCCGATTTACTCTGGCTTCCTTATCCTCTTTCATTCTACTGCTCCTCTACCATCGTCTTACTTCTTTCATTCTACTGCTCCTCTACCATCGTCTTACTTCTTTCATTCTACTGCTCCTCTACCATCGTCTTACTTCTTTCATTCTACTGCTCCTCTACCATCGTCTTACTTCTTTCATTCTACTGCTCCTCTACCATCGTCTTACTTCTTTCATTCTACTGCTCCTCTACCATCGTCTTACTTCTTTCATTCTACTGCTCCTCTACCATCATCTTACTCCACTACCTATGAATTTCGGTCTGCCCATCGGAATGGAAGATGGCTACAATTATCTCCAATCTCCCATCTAAAGGTGTGAATATCGTACAGATATTCATTTTCAGTTCGGATGTTGTATACGCACTGCAAATAAAGAAAAAAACTAAATATACAGTCGTATTAACAGGGAATAAGTTCCTGTTCGCCTTAGCCTGCAGCCTACATTTTGTTTTATAATTTGAGGTTCGGCGAAGCAAAAAAAAAAAAAAAATCCCATTTGACATTTTTGAAAGCAGTTACTGCGTGGCTGCTTTTGTTAGGATATTTTATATACTGTAATCGTCGGTAAGAAATAATCACCTATTTCTTCTCGGCTGTCACCCGTTGAAAATTAATACGTCAAGGAAGCTATAACGATTCGGTTAAGTTCGAGAAGCTGTTATTTATGATCTATCGAGCAAAAAGATTCTTTATACCTGTTTTAATTGAACTCACGCCAAAAAATCGACAAACCCAATATGCTAGGAACTGATTACCCGTGCGTAGAGCCCCGAGTATTTCGCGGGATTGAGTTGGCAGCAAGATAGGCCGGACAGTCCTCTATACACTCCAGATATTATCGTTTGCTTATTGGTTGTTGTGATAAAGCGAGGCCTCTGTACAGGACTGTTCAACACTCACTCACACTACTGCTTCCTGTTTATTACTGGCTCAGAGTCAAACGGGGCGTGTCTAAACAACTGTCGTCCAATCACAATAGCAGGGATTTGGACTCTACCTCGCCTCCGAATGAATTCTCAAAATACTTGTGGCTCTACAGATGAGGCATATATATTGTTAAAATTTTAACAAGAATTCAAATAATCCAATATATTGAGTATGTGACACTTGATTTTCTGCCGGTTAACGTTTTCTACCAAACATGAATTAGTTTATTTGCGTCACGCTGAATAATCGAGGAAATTATGGTGGTTATTGCGTGCAGACGGGAACCAGCACCAATATAGCTATAGTCTTTGTGTCGGTGATGGCAGTGTCTGCAGTTAACACGCCAAAGTTTTTTGGTCGGCAGCTGCTTGTACAATGGAACAATGTATATTGTTCTCATAAGCCCCAATATGTAACTAGGAAAATCCCCAGCATCTGCATAAGTGAAGACTAGTTTTTATTACCCAGAGGTTCCAGTGGTTTTTTTTTCTTCAAGAACCAGCCGAGTGAAGAAGAGGACTGAGCTTCTTGTAATCGTTTGTTATTTTTGTGAGTGTGTTAGGCCAAGGAAGAGACGCAAAAGAACTTCGTCGACGCCATGTTAAAGGCTTGAGGTTTGGCCTACGTCCAGGTGACGCTACATTATATCTGAGCTCAAATATTTATTTGATTTCGTATTGAAGTGTTCTGCGAATACTAAATTAACTGTGCTTTTGGTCAGAATTACCCACAGACTTGTTCATTTGTGATTTCCATGTTTTATGAAAACATTAGTAAGTACCCAGTAGTTCAGCTGTACTGATGAATGAAGCACTGGAGCAAAGAATGCTAATCAATTATCTAACGAACCCAATCAGTTCAAGGAGTAGTGAACTTTCTATGACATTAATTTTTACCTGAGATTAGACTTCTTTGCGAATAATCGATTTTAAAGCTACAGTGACTGTGATACCGTGTTTAACGATTTGCAAGGAACTGATATGGAGCTCTTTAAACGTATGTTAGGAAAGGAAGCACTTAACGTTAACTACTTCTGGGAAACTATAATTTAAATTTATTTATATTTTTGAAATTTTAAGTTATTTTATTTTGTGGCAGATTTTAATATTTTCATTTACAACTTAATTAATATTTAAAATTTCATCAATTTTTTTTCATCCTTGAAACGATGGTGATATTAGTTGCTTACACATTAATAGATTGAATTTTGTCACAACTAATTAATTTTGACAGACACAATTTCTATTTACAAAAGTATTTTTCACAGAAGGTCATTGGAACTATTAATTATTATTTTTCTGGTTTAATATTTCTTTAATTAAACTTCAATTATCCCAGTGGCTTATTTTAATGGCTTACATCATCCTAGTGTTGATGTGCATGAGTTTGTTGTATGCCTTAAGTATTGGAGAGTTCCAGAGTCTACAGTATGTTCTACCTAAGGTAAAAAGGTAATAAGGTTTATTGCAAATACTATGTTTCGTCTATGACGATTATTCAATAAACACATACATGTTCTATCTCATGGCGCCCATTCGAGCATTTCACTCTCCTAAACTATCAAATAATTCCACCCATTGCAAAGTGGCACACCAACGTATAGACTACCAAAGCTACTTTACAGCATGTTTTTCAAAGGTTTAAATATAAAACACTGGATATAATAACTCATTTTTAAGCTGAAATATTTTCGGAGAAATTTTCGAGTTGTCCCTTCAATAATTATCGAATACAGCTGCATGAGTAAAAAAACCCTTTCAAAACTTTGGAAATCAATCCATTGAAGTACATGTGAACATATTTTGGATTCAGTAAGTTTCACTTGGTTGAATTAAAATAAAATATTTTATCATGTGAAGTGGCCTTAAAGCTTAGCGCAGCGTTCAGTTGCAAAAGTTCCGGGTTTGAAATTCACCCGCGTTCTCACTTTATTCAATGATAACCTAAACTGTTAATGTACGTAGATCCGTACAAATTTTTGTTGCATCAACCAAATCTTACAAATTTGTGTCAACCAAATAAAGCTGAACTCACAACCATCCGTCCCATTCGTCAGTCGCCCTCCGTCAGCCAGTCAGTCATCCGTCTGTGTTTTCGTCCGTCAGTTGAAAGCGGTTCGCAACAATCCGTCGACCGTCAATCCTTCTATACGGCCAAAATTCCAGAGTGACAACGTAACATTGTGATGTTTATTTAGTTGGAGGAATATTTTGGTTGGGGAAATACATTTTCAAGAGAGAAAATTTTGGGGAAATAATCTTTTTTACGTGATAAAAATGTATACTGAGATAATTTTTACATATTAAATGTCTGAATTTACCACCAAAGATAAGTAAAACACAGGTACACCGCCTTGCAGTTTATTTCAAAGTGCGTACTCACGTCTACAGAATATCGTCAGAAGGCTGTGTGGCACATCCGTCGTCCGTCGAAAGTTTAAGTTCGGGAAATATTTGACGGGTGGACGGATTGAAAAAAAAAGGTCGCCCTGCGATTGGTTGAAGATCACGTGACCGCCGGACGGACAGAAAACTGACGGATGCGACGGATGGTGGTGAGTCTAGCTTAAGAACAACAATCTGGTTTGGCTCCATGAACAAGCTTATTTAACCTACTCCTTGACAACAATTGATTTGGTTGCGCCAAACAAGCTCTGTTATAACACACACACACACACACACACATATATATATACACACATATATGTCAAAAACAATTTATTTTGACAGACACATAATTTTTATTTATTAAAGAATTTTTCACACTGAGTCATTGGAATTATTCATGTTTTTTTGTGGTTTAATATTTTTTAAATTAAATTCCATTCATCCCAGTGGTTTATTTTATTGGCTTACATCATCCTAGTGTTAATGCGCATGAGATTGTTGTATTCCCTAAGTATTGCAGAGTTCCGAAGCCAAAGTCTAATATATATATATATATATATATGACTTTATACATACATGTGTGTGTGTAATCAGCTATGTGTGGTGGTTGCCGGCAGGTTTCCACGAGGCGGTGGGCGACGTGATGTCTCTGTCGGTGTCGACGCCTCGGCACATGCGGAAGCTGGGACTGCTGGACGCCGACGCCGTCGACGACTACAAGGCCGCCATCAACTTCCTATACCTGCAGGGCCTCCAGAAGATCGCCTTCCTGCCGTCCGCGCTCATGATGGACGTCTGGCGGTGGGAGGTGTTCAAGGGCCGCACCACCGGCGACAGCTACAACTGCGACTGGTGGAGGCTATGGTACGCACTTAATTGAGCTGAGAGATTTGGGCGCCTCTTAACAACCAGGTCTTGAGAGCCGGCGAGGGTGAGATGAGCTGAGAACGGAGCAGCGCCGGAATGCATGGGCGGGGAAAACGGGAGATCCCCGAGGAAACCCCACCGACCAGCGGCATCGTCCGGCACGATCCCCACTTGCGATAAACCTGGGAGCGACCCGGCCGGAGGATTGAACCCCTTGGTGGGAGGCGAGCAGTCTGACCACTTTGCCACCGCGGCCTCTACATTTACGAAAACATTTGCGGAATTCAACAGTAAATATAGAGGAACGCAATCCGTATTGACGTAAAACGGAGTGGAGCTCCGTAAATGCAAAATACGGAAATTCTCCGTTTTCCCTGTATCTTTGGGTTTCGGGAACGAACAATGCCGATTCTACACGAACATTATTTCGCCACTTTAACCAGGAATATTGTCGTTTCTGCGGCAGTTATAGGAGATCCACGCAATTAAGGCACATTATTTTAAATTTCAGAAAGCGGTATCAGGCGACTGTAACATTTGGCAATAATTAAAATGCCCTAACTTTAATAGAAACTGGAACAATTGCTGATGTGACGGTAGTAGACTTCCAAAGTTATACCGAACTCTATGAGAAATTGTATGTTAGGGGCTAGTATTTAAATTGTAGGTCAGGGGCTAGTATTTAAATTAACCAGAGCTCTAATATCGCTCATATATAAAATATTGTATAACTATTTTAAGTATTTTTACATACAGTGGAGTACCCACATAATATACAATTAATATTTTTAATTATATAATTCTTTTTAAAAATGGAAGTACAAAAAATATTAGCAAGCAAAAACGGAGAGATTCCGCCCATACGCGGAAAAGTTCTGCTAAATTTCCGGAAAGTCCTTTTTTGAGTCGGGTCTCAAAACCTCGTTAAGCGCTGCCTAATTCTCTCAGTTCAACTCAACTCAACTCCGTTCTATTTAAAATAAAGTGTTTCCATAATATTACAGAGCCTTTACGTACAATTCTGAATACATTTTTACCAGCGCTTTTCGGTAAACTGAAGGAGATATTTTATTTTACAGCGTAGGCACGTCATTAGCCTGATCGTCACCGTGTGGCACTCGCCACTATTGTATCTCTCTTGTTCTAGCAATTATGTAATCAACACTTGCGAGAAAGAGAGAGTATTTTCCCATCCATAACCACAGGCGCCACCTGCAGCAAGATCAAGTTCCCCTCCCCTTATCATTGTCAAGAAGGAGAATTTATTACAACTATCAAATGTGTATATACAGAAAAAATTCATTTCTCCGCCATTTTGTATGACAGTCCAACATGAAAAATAAAGGTCTTTATGTCATATCTCGGGAAATAACCAACCAAACTTGGCGGAGAAGTTGTATCGTGGTAGGCCATATTAACTTGTATGTTTCAAGTGGGACAGTCACTTATTTTCGGATTAAGGCTACATAAATAATTTTATCTTAGTATGCGATACCTACGAACGTGTTTAACTTATTAGAACTTAACTTTGTAAACTGGTAGTATGTATGAAAATCATCGATTGTGCTAATACACAACCTTATTGCTAGCCGTTTATGAATATCGTTTCACAAAAAAATTGACATTTTATTCCTTATCTGGGAGACCACTCATTGATTCGCACCAAATTTTCAACACAAGTAGTATCGCAGTACAAGTAGTATCATAAACCAACGTGTTTTAGGTTTGGCAGAATTGAATGGCTTTAATACAAACAATCTCGATTAGTATGTTATATCTATTAAACAAGTCAACTAAATCCAGCCCAAATTCGTATGTTAACGTATTAGTTAGAATTATCAGTTATGATTTCAGACATCCTCTTTTGCTGCATTTTTTGTAAAATAGTGCCAAATGAGAAAGTGTAGCATTTGGCCATATTTCCAGAACCATTCAACTAATTTCCACTAGATTTCGCACTCCAGTAGGGCTACAGAAGGTCATGTAAACTTACATGATTTACGTGGTGTTAGAAATTGATTTTCAAAAGGGCGGCCATATAAATAATTACGATAAGTTTGCCATATCTGTTAAACAATTTCACCTAATTCTACCAAACTTTGTAGGCTGACAGTATATATATATTAGAAGCATCGTCTATAGAATGTCTTTATTAAGCAATTTTGCACGCTAGCACCAATGGGAACCAATGGTCCAATTTCCACCAAATTCTTCACATGAGTAGCGCTATGGTAGGCCATGCAAACTTGCGTGTTTTGAGTCTCTCAGACATTTATTTTTAAAATGACGGCCCTGTGAATAAGTTTCAAGTTAGAAAACCCTATCATTCAAAACACTAGACTGACTAATTACGTCATATGTTGATGCTCTGAATCATATCTTCACAATGCAGTTGATTGCATGCTAACTTAAGGTACGAAGTTGTCTGGGCTCTAGTTCCGGGTAAGGCAGTGAGTTTTTTTGTAATTGTCTCATTGCTGTTGGATATGTTTCTGGTGCAATCTCTATTGATATTGCTGTGAATGAGACGCCAAGGTCTGCCTACCATCTAAGCTTTGAAGTACTTAATTAAAATTATTTACATCCAGGCTCATCAGTTCTATCAGTAACTTCTTGCAGCCACTGGCATTCCTGTAGATCTCTTGGTCTTTGTCACTGCATCCATGTCTGATAATAGACGTTGCTTCTTCCTATCTTTCGTTCAAATTACATATCTTCTTTCTTATTATACATATAATTCCAGAGACCTTCTCCAGTAGTCATCATTACAACTTCTTTAATTAAATAAATCTGCTTCGATGTAAGTAGTTACTTCTTGAGGTTGTAATTGGTTTCCCATCCTGTTAACGTGCAGGTTTATGATCGAATGGTCTGTCTGACAAAAGATTTGTTTTCCATATTTTGTCGTCGGCTTCTCTGGTAGTTACTGACTTAGGTGTAGACCATTTAGTTTTGCGTGCTACCTCTGGTCTCAGCAAACAATCATTACTACGCCTGTAAACTATCACATTTAAAAATAATTTTCCTAAATTCTCATCTGCCACGAACCAGTCAATTATAGATTTCTAGCCTCTCGCCTCCCAAGTGTAGCTATAAATGTCATTATGTTTACGGCTTGCGAAGTCTATGAAAATTCTGCCATTAAATCCGAATTTCCATGTGTTCCTATTAGCAGTGTATTGCTATATTTCTCATAGTATATTAAAATCTCAAGTGGCTAGACGGTAATTATGTTAATTAGTGTTATGATCATGTGTAGGTGTTGGTATAAATCCTCCAGAGCGTCCTTCTCACCTTCCTCCGGAGCATAGACGCATAACTAAGGCCACCTGTTTTTTTTGCGAAAAGATTCCTTGACAAGTTGTATCCCAAAACGCATTACTTCAGACCAGTATCGCTGGTGGATGATTTTTTACTCGCACGAGTATTAGGTGTCTGTCCGCGAATCACAGTAGTATAGTATCGCACGAACCTAGTTATGATTGGCCAGTCAAGGAAGAAAATGTCTTCTCGCAGACACACGCTGCCAATAAGTAGAGACCTGCGAAATTCGCGTTTTTATTTGAGGATATTTTAAACTCAAAACACTTTTACTTTGCAATACGTGTGTCATTGGACCATTCTTTATTTAACACGCCCCGGGTAACTCTGCGCCGCTAAATTAACGGTTCACAATTGTGTGCTCCAATCACGTGTAGTTCACTCATAAAGGGCGTGATTTAACATTTATGCAGCAACCAATGGAGAAATGACGCCGGCTCGAGTGTATATAGTATTATGAGTATTAGCTTGATGTCAAAAAATAACGCGAATTTTCGCAGGTCTCTACCAATAAGCAAAACAATACTGCTGGTATGTCCGTAGGGCATCGAAATATAGCATGTGCGAAAATCTTTCCGCGAAAAAAAAACGGGTGGTCCTACCCATGAAACTGTCGGGAAGTCTCGTTCTGTCTCGAATCTTCAATCAGTTGATGATTCTCTCACCAAGTCATGGGTAGGATTTATCACTTTTGCTCCATTTGCTGTCAATGAACAGGACTAATCCAGCAGCAGTTCGCATCTCTCGAGATACTCCGCAGTAGATTAAGGAGGAGTTCTCGGAGTCCTCACTAACTCTTAACTACTTCTTAGTTTCCATCAGACTGTTAATATCGATTTGGTGTGTTTTTATATATATAGGGAGATAAAAATATATATAATTATATATATATATATATATATATATATATATATATATATATATATATATATATATATATATATAAGGTAAGTGCTTGTACATCTCAGGCTGCAATTCTCAAATGTTCCAGTATTAGTAATATTTTGTAGTTAGATCGTCATAAATACGTCTAGAGGGAGTTCTGTTTCACTAATATACTGGCAGTCACGTCCTAGAAATATCATTAATAGGCACATATAACCTAACTGAAAAATATGTAAAAATTTCAAGCAAACTTCACTTTTATATTATGTTTGGCAATTATATAAAAACGAATGAAATTCGGCCACAAGCCAAAAAAAATTACGCAAGCTGGTTCATATTCGCGCAATTGCATATAGTTTAATGGAACCACTGATTGTTGTATACACAATAACACTGTATATAGTAAACCTTTGAAAAATCACCCCGTGTATGACGTATTCGGTTATTTACTAAATACACCATGCATGACAAGCATTTTTTATTTCTAGAAACATTAAAGTACATACCTTATCTTGGGTTAAATTGTAATATTACCTATATTCTATATAGATATTGTATTTCTTAATTTAGAATTATTAGAAATAAAAACAGTGAATATACAGGTGTGTGTTCGTAATTCCTACTAGGAAATCGTTTTTATACAAAATATTATTACATTGAGTACCCACAAATGTGGTGCGTTGTCACATTAGTGTAATTTTCTAGACTGGTTAAGCTTTGTTTGCACGAGGCGGAGGGATATCTTGGAAGTAGAACTTAGAAGGGCTTCAGAAAAGCTGGAAGCAACCTTGAATGGACCTTACACAATACTACTTGAAATATGTAGATAAGTTCTATGTTTTGCTGTTTGAACCAAAGACCTCAAGTGTCTACATAATGTAGACAAGGGGCATGCATGCGTTAAGATTTCTAGTTCGTGGAGAGAATTAAAATCAAGCAGAGTGGTTACAGCTCCTTAACGTGGAAAGCCACACCTTAACCACTTTGCTTGTTCGCTTTCTTCTCTTAACAGATGATGAGATAGTATTACTTATAATTTGACTAACAAACACTTTTCTTTTTTTTTCCCCCAGTGAGAAGTACCAGGGTATCGAACCTCCAACTGACAGAACAGAGGATGACTTTGACCCAGGAGCGAAGTACCACATTATCGCTAGTGTTCCTTACATAAGGTAGGTGTTTGTGAATGCCCTTCATCAGTTTTGGTTATTTGTAAGGCATAAGTAATATTTCACATTTTTTAAACAGGAAAGCTTTTATTGTTTGGAGAACAGATATTTTCTACATAAAATGTACCTTAAATACTTCTTTATCTACCAACCTACAAACCTTTTCCAAACGTCTGATAAAAGATGACTGATTACACATTCCTCCTATCTGGACATATTTCCTTTGCCAGTCTGTCTGAGACTACGCCATTCCACTCGAATAGTAATATTCTGCTGTTCTTAAGAAAGAAAATATAATTTGGATAAATTGTAAGCATAATTAATATAAATTCTTCAGAGAGCTGATGTATTTATGAAGATTATATTGCCTTCGAATGTTCTAAAAGGCCATAAGACGATACGTAAAATACATTACTATATAATAAGTTTTAAAACTTTAATATAAACAGTATTATCACGAAATTTATAAATATTTTTCATGCAATTTTTGGAATATCTAACGTTATATTTTCAAACTGCTACGCAAACTCAGTGTATATATAAGTTTGTGAACATGCATTCTGGGACATTAAACGTAAATTTAGTTTTGCATTACCCGCGTCAAGGTTTTGGGGGCTTTAGCCCAATTGATTTGTTGATTAGTTGTAATATTACTTAGTTTCTATCTGCTACAGTGCTCTAACTACTTCGAGTTTCTGACTCTTGAATTCCCTCGATAGATTAATATTATAAAGCAATGTCAGTGTTCAGAAATGTATCGGAACTGAATATTTATTTTTATTTAAACCTTAAAAATCCACCGAAATAAATAATCGAAGATGCAAATTCCCTTTTTTTTTTCTCGCTACGTTATGCCTGATGGGTGGAAAGTTCGCAACTGCGGGGAAAATTTATAAACTTTTTTTCCCCGCCAGAACAGGTTCTAGTTGCACATCCTGTCGAGTGTTTGCAAACGTAACTTAGGCTAGCGGCGTAATATTACACACCAAATCTGAATCAGCAATTTCAACCAACGAAATTGTTGTTGACAAAACTTCAGTAAACAAGCTGTTACCTATTGGAGAACCAGTGTAATGCGCTGAGGATGGGGAGTCAGGTTAGTGTAATTTACTAGGACTGGGTAGAAATCGCTGTTTGACCAGTTAATGCCATCCACTAAAATAATCAGAGGAATTTCGCTAATTCCAGTAGAGCAGTTTCAACCGTTCTGCAGGCAATTCAGCCGATTTAAAACAACTTCAACAGTTCCTATTTGGTAGTGTATACTGAGAGAAAATCTAACAAAATATTTGTTTGTATAGGGCCAAATATATATTTAGTTGCCCTAACAAAATGTATTGTTGAGCACAAACAAAATTTAAAAAGCATCAAAATTTGTTCGCGTAACAAAATATATCTTTGAATAAATAATATCTCTGCGTTGAGATAAAAAAATAACAAAATAAACTGTCAACTAAATATTTTGTTGAAACAACTGTATATATTTGTTTGGCCACTCATTTGACTACCTTCACTCGAAAATACAGCTCGAGAGTTTGTTTGTATTTTTTGTGACAATTAGGATAGTAACCATTTTTGTTAGTGCATCTATTGATGTTTAACTATCGTATAAACACATTAAAAACTCAATGCAACAAGAAACTGACAAATAAAGCTGTAAATATGAAATACATTTTTTTTTCTTCACACATTGCCGAATATTTGCAGGCTATCTATGCAAAAACTTTCCGGCGTCGTAAGTTGTCACATTAACTGAGATTACTAAGGCGTAGAGCTCGGGACGCAGGTGATCTATGTCCGCAACTCGTTTGAACTAATAAAATTCTTTTATATCGGTCCAAACTGTTTAATGTATGTGTAGCCAAACAAATCTTTAGTTGACCCAACCAAATCTTAAAGTTTGGGGCAACCAAATGAGAGCAACCAAATAATATAGTTTCAGCAACAAAATATTTCATTGCCCATATACAAACAAATAATTTGATTTCACCAAACCAATCTTGTTTGATTCAACAAAACTTTTTTCTCAGTGTAGTATTTGAAATTCTACTATGCGCACAGCACTACGGCTGGACGGTATGAAACTAATGATAGCGCTGTGAGCTTCTCTTTCTGCACAGTCGACACTTAGAGAGTAACGTTTCAACACCAGCAGGTGTTGGTAGGCTGTCAAGCATGCATCTATGTATGAATGGTATTCAGTTTCTACTGGCCGGCCGGATTTTCTACGCTCCTGTTTAATGAAACACACCGGATTTTAAAATGGGTAATTCTGTCCTCCATGCTTCACGTGTCTTCCCCTATCACAGACTACCCTAAATTTTATTTGATGGGCCTTACCGTAATATTTCGCACTAAAATAACTTTTGCCATACGAAAGAAGCAACACGTCAGTGAGTTTTCGTACGCGAATAGAATGACTTTGTGACAGCAGTAACCAATAGAAAATATACGTGTATTTCAAACGTTATTAATACCTTTCATTGGATATAAGAATATTATTTAGCAGTTGCGTGAATGTCAGTGATTTGTGGTGAGTTCTATAGTACAATATGGATAAATATTAATTACTTTAATATTGTGCAATGCGATAAATATTTAGAGGTAACATAAAGTATGCAGATCAATAATTACAAAATTTTTTGTAAGTTAGTGGGCTTCTTGATTAGATCAGTGGAATTCATTTACTGCACTGGTAAATGAAATTTGAACTAATCGAATAAATAATTTTTCACTTTTTCTCTGGTTATGAGACTAATCACACCAATTTTGGGCATTCATCCTGCCAAACTACTAGAGTACACAAGGTAACACTCAAACTACGCCATGCCAGTAATACGGATGACGTCATACCCAAACTATTGGCAGTCAACTGTCAAAACATGCTGAAATAAAAGACTATAGAGATAGATCTCTTTGAGAAAAAAATGAACATAAGTAGGCAATTTTAACAAACAAGGGCAAGCTCTTGAACCCACCTACATCAGAAGTTTGTGTAAGCTTTACTCCAGCAGATGCATCACCCATTATACTTGGTATAACAATACGATATATGTAGCGTGAATATGAAATACCGAAAGTTGCATGCGTCATCGCTATGTATGTCTGCATGTACTTGACAGACATCAAACTCATTGAACTTAATGTAACGTTTTTGCTTCAAGTTTTCAGAGACGACAAATTACTTTTGCGAGCAAACAAAAAAAAACCGTCCTCAAAAATATTCCATGTAATAATTGTGTATGGAAGAAGCTCATCCATATACATAAAAACGCTTCCATGTGGTATATGTAACGTGCAGTGTAATTGGTTAAAAAAATTAAGTTCTAGTAAAGGTGCCAAGTGTGAAGTTCCTGCTTAAGGCTTATTATGACGTAGGGGGGAAGAGAAGTTGTAAGCTAACAATACTAAGATTTAACAACTTGTATGGAAGAGCTCAGTCTTATATTCGTTCACGCTACAAGCTAACTGTCACTAGCATTTAAAATATTTTGTGAAGTTACGTGTAATAGGCAACAAGCACTTACTAGTGTTTTTGTTTTTTAATTACCTTTGAAACATTCTACAAAATCACAAGGGGAGGTGTAAGCTCCCTTTTCCCCAATAGTAAAAAATGGACGCTGATGAAACTAACCAGAATATTTAAACAGCTGGCTACGACTTCACAACGGTTTAAAGACTTGTTTGTATTTAATCCAAAAATTACACGGAGGATACTAATCATAACCCATTATGCGGTGTAGCTGTCATCAGCAACATTAATTTTCCACATTTCGTTTTGGTTGGGGCTGTGATGTATATTCATTCGTTTCAAAATACGCAATAAATTAAAATCCGCAGGTTTAATACATAACTAAGAAAACGTCGCGTAGATGTTCTTACGTTACTTATTCGTGGTCCTCAGTTATGTAACACAGTCACAAATAATTTTTTTTTTATTTCAAGATTGGGATGCTTGTGTGTTACACAGCATCGTCAACAGATGGAACGTAGCGAGGTTCCATTACTGACGCAATTCTCAAATATTTGTTACAGGTATTTCGTTAGTTACGTGATACAGTTCCAGTTCCACCGTTCGCTGTGTCAAGTGGCAGGACAGTTCGATCCGGAAAATCCTGAAAAGCAGCCTCTGCATGAATGCGATATCTACCAGAGCAAGGAAGCAGGCAATCTTCTAGGGTAAGTACTGCGTAACTCTATTATATTGCATAAATGTATTACACTGCTGGTATGTATTCCAACCAGTATCTTTCAAAATAAGAGCTTCTTGTAGAGCATATTTGTAAGTCGTTTAATAATGGAAAAATAATTATATTTTCGATATTAATATTTAATTTTCGTCTTGTAGTTTATAGAGTATTAAGAATTTTTAATTATATGTACATAGTAACGTCTGTTGGTTTCCATAACGATAAAACGTTTAAAAAAATACAATCATGTACTGTTATAGGTATTTCTTTACCTCCACATACATTTAGTCTATGAGTAACTCTCTATGACTTAAAATACTATACTACACTCAAAAATAAATTGCACACTCACAGGTCAATGCAATTCAGTAAGCTACTCAGCAAGATTAGAAAAACAGTTAGTCTGCGGTATTTCAGGGGGGAGGGGGAAATTGACTGCCATTATTTAATCATATAAACTTCCATTATCATTTACACTAATATTAAAGGAATGGAAAATAAATGCAATATATTTTGAAAAGGGAATTCACAATGGGACACAGCTAACTGGAAATAGAGACTTCAATTAGCAATCGTTTTTTAAATTCATTCGTGCGATTTCTTGGAAAATTTCTGAAATGAACCTTATTTTCGAAGATTTCATCTCTTACGACCCATATTGTAGACATACTATTTCATTTAGGTCACGAACTATGATAGAAATTATCTTCAACATATTTAAATATTTATAATATTTATAGTACAAATTTTATTTTACTTTAATGTAGAAATAACTATGTCATGTGCATCTAAATGGTGACAAATCTGGAAAATAGCACGTCGATTGCATATATAACATAGTCATCACATTCTTCTCAGAATTATTCAGTCAGCAGATCCAAACAAATAATAAATGTAGTGTCTAAGTAATGAAATAGGCCTTGCGATGATAATGCGATAGTGGAAGTCAAATTTACTATATTTAGGAGTGTAACATGACTGAAAAAAAAGTACAGGGCACAATATGAAGAACTAAATAATGCGCAATTTTTTTTAATTGTAGGCCCTAATATTCTAAATAAATGAATTAATATTATTTCTTTTAAGTTTGGTTCAGTTGAGTTAGCCTGAGTAAAGAACAAGACTATACTGTGATTTAAACAATGATAACAAAATTTTGTTTTAGGAAAAGACACGTAAGATGACTTGCCAAGTAAGTAATATTATTTTTCGTGTCATACGTTAAAAATGACGAGGACAAATAAAACACGTTTAGGATATTTTCGAATATGGAATGGGCTACCTCACAGTCTAAGGTTTATTTAAAAAGCTCTCTCTCTTTCTCTCTCTAAATTGTGAGATGTAATGTCATCAATCTATGTACTCACAATCATTTTGTGAAACGCACTGTTAAGTTAAGTGAAAAGTTTGATTACGCTTGTTTTCACACCTGGCTCTAGCTGAACGCTATATTCTGCTTCACACTTGCAGGAAGATGCTGCAAATGGGATCTTCCAAGCCGTGGCCAGACGCAATGGAGGTAGTGACCGGCCAAAGAGAGATGGATGCCAGTGGACTTTTGGACTACTTCAACCCCCTACTGAAGTGGCTGAAGGAAGAGAACGCCCGGGCAGGAGAGTTCGTTGGATGGGAACCGACCACGAAAGGTTTGTGTGTTACGCAGAAGGGAGATTGTTCTGTCATGGTGATACTCTGGTAAATAACGAATCAAATATTTACTATAATCTATTGATTTCCCTCTAATTTATCTTGCTTATTGTATCATTTGTGCTGCGTGTATTGACATACACAAGAACACACAAGAAACTATCCTCCTTGCTTAGTAGTTCCATCAGTTCTTGAAATACGATATTCTGAAACCAGCATTTTATATTGGCGCTTTTTATTAAACTTACAAATATACCGTATACACGTCATGGGTAGGTGTATATTGATATCAAGGTATACTCAACCTTGGTCAGAGTTGGTAACGTGGTGGCTGACGCGTTGGGGTTGGCACCTTGTAACTTTTAGTGACCAATCGGTGTGCATTCATATTTTCCCGGATTGTCAATCTGTAAAGCATTCATAAACTGATGTAAAGCATTCATAAACTGATGTAAAGCATTCATAAACTGATGTAAAGCATTCATAAACTGATGTAAAGCATTCATAAACTGATTTAAAACTGATATACGAGTTCTACTAAGTACTTCACTAGCGCAAATTTTATGAAAGCTAATCATTAGATAGTATGTAAACAATTTCAGAAACATATCTCATATGATGTCCTCTTTCTGCAACCAAAGGGCAACGTTGCTTTATGAAAATACATACCAGTTAGAGTAAAGCAAGCGCTCTTCCCAACCCAGGAAAATGCCCTCCACATTTTCACGCTTCAAACCGAACATTGCCCGGAGAGATAGCTGGTCCTTTTGCTACTGCTACAGTCCAAAACCATTATACAATTATTATTTTTTTTGGTACTGAAACAGTCCGAAACCACTATATTAATTCTATCTTAAACTTAAAATGACCATTTCGCTACAGGATGGCCGTAGAGTCTGAAACCAATAGCGATATTGCTTTCTGATCACACTTGAACTGTGGCAATGACGAAACTGACGGAGTGAAGATTCTTCTTCTCCATGGACGAGGAGATGATTGCTGATGTGAATTGTGGCCGAGTTTAGAACGAAACACCCAGAGCCGACGCGACGCGACGCCAGTACGTTTCAGAATATTTAGAAAATAGTTTTTTTTTTTTTTTTTTTTTACTTAGCACGACGGGTTCACGATAAGCAGTTTCTTGACAGCTCTTAGAAATCCGTGAGGCACACCAGAACAGTGGCACGGTGCAGAATATTTGGAAAGTGACTTTGACTGGAAGGCCACTGATAATTCGGTCTGTTAGGATTTCAATTACAGCTGGTTCCCGAAGAAAATATTTTTCATTTAAGAATTTCATTTATTTGGTTCAATTGGGATGTTTGGTTGTTTATGACATTATAGACTGCCTATCATTCTAGGACACGTTTTGACTGCGTTTAAAGAACATTCATTTTCACTAGGCTAAATTTTTTTTTTTTTTCGATGGTAATGTATGGGAGTATAGGTGTCCGGAATATTTTAGTAGCAAAGTAACAGGCTTCTATGAGCAGTGTGTGTGTGTGTGTGTGTATGTGTGTGTGTGTGCGCGGGGGGGGGGGGGGGGGTTGGTACTGCAACCTACACCGCACAAAAATTTTTTAACCCACATTGAGTTCATAAAAAAATAATACCCACAAACGTGAAACATGGCACGTCTAGTAACAGATGGCAGGAAATGGTTTAATTCGCTAGTGACCTTGTTAAAGGCTCGTTCTATAATACGACGGACGCGAATACTTATCACTGATGTGAACGTCTTCAACATCCCATGTTAAATCTTCAATGGAATGGATGCGTACAAGAATAAGTAAGTACGGAAGACGTAAGAACGTTGGTCATCTCCCAAAGTTCCTGTATCGATGAATCTGTGCAGCCAATAGGAATCTCGAGTATTTCGTTCGATAGTATTAGTTTTAGTGACCACTGAGTTTTGCAAGAAAACAAAAGGGCCTCGGTTCGACGTGGCTGCTGTCATTTTTATTTTGATAAACACACATGCTTGGCCTGGCGTTATTGTTTACGAATCATCAAACACGCTATAAATATTGTAAATGAAGCGTGTTCTTTATATTATTTATATCATTACTTTGCAACAGAAAATATTTCGTAGGCTGAAGATTGTTATGTTTCTGTGAGTTGTATATTAGCTGAAATCCATCCCAATTCGTCAGCTCGTTCCATTTACGTGTCCCGTGTCCGTTTACTTACGCATCCGTGCATTGTAAAACGGGGCCAAATGACAGCTATTTTTTTTATCTGCTCACCTCAAAAAGTATTGTACCACCAGTATTATAGACTGTTCGCGGTAAAGCGAGCACTTAAGAAAGACCTGGTTAAAATCTACTTGTATGCACGTTGTGTATTTTTCCGCCTTATGTATAATCAACATTGCCATGAGCCTCACCACTTTATTCATGCGTCGGTCAAGTGAAACTGCGAAATTATTAGAAAATTAAATAATTTATAAATCTGCTCATTTTTATACTTTGGAAAAAAAAAAAAAAAAAAAAAAAAAACAGAAATCGAAATAAATACTTTAAGTTTTCAGAGATGGTTACTTAACACTTTTTTTTCGACGTTATGGTATGGAACTACTTTTCTTCCATCGTTGCCAACTTTACTAGTCGCAAGACACTCAGTGCTCCCGTTACAATGTATGCATGTAAGAGCAGTGACTTTTTCCTAAGGTTGATTTCAAAAGTACTCACTTTAACGTGAACGCTCTTTATAGGCTGTTCACGGAAAAATGAGCACTTTTGAAAGCCCTGCTTAAGATCTATTTATATGCACGTTGTGTAGTCTTTCGCCTTATGTAAAACTAACATTGTCATGAGCTTCGTCACTTTATTCATGCGTTGATCAAGTGAGACTCTAAATTATTAAAAACGTAAATATTTTACAAATCTGCTCACTTTTACATTCCGATGCATTAAAAAAACAGAAAGCGAAATAAATAATTTATGTCGTCACAAATTGTTACCTAACAAGTTTTATTGAACAGTAAGATATGGAACTACTTTCCCACCATAGTTACCAACTTTGCTGCGCACCTGTCACTCAGAGCGCCCATTAAAATAAATACAGGTAGGAACAGCGATTTTTTTCTAAGGTTGATTTCAAAAGTGCTCACTTTATCGTGAACAGCCTTTACCAATTACTCGGTTGCTCATAGCACAAAAGAAAGAATGGGATGAAAATATACGCTGTCTGTTTAGAATATAGTCCATTCACGCTTTCTTCTGCCTTTTGGAATCGAACCTTTGAAAAATCACCCTAGGCGTCATATGTCTACCTGTTTTTTCCAATAACTTGTATTCCACAAATATTTAGCACTGTGATTAACTTTAGAGTACTGTATTATTAAACAAATGAAACTTTGCCTTAGTATCTTGTATAACTTGTAATATTTATTCCGTATTAAACATGCATTAACAACAGCGAGAGCACCGACGTGTTGGCAATGGTCGGTAAGAAATAGTTCACAGTTATAATCTTTTTTATTCTCGTTTGAATGTATACTACTTGTAAATTAAACGTTGACAATTGATGTATTTGTATTGTTAGGCAGCACTGACGGAAACACATTTCATTGCTGCAGTTAAAAATATCCGCGCAAATTCCCGTGTGTAGGCTGGTGTTTTTCTTTTCCCGTCCGATGTAAAGGTTCAATACGCAAAGCAGAGCGTGACGCTCTCTCTCGTTCTCTCTCTTCTCTCTCTTCCCTCTCTCTCTCTCGGGAAGATCGTACCACCTGTGTATCAGGAAAAATATACATTTTGTTATTTATAATTTCAGTACATTTCATACTAATGACAGCAACAATAATGATGTTTGAGATCGTAATTTACAACTGAAACGAGATGTTATTGTTTAAATACGTATTATATGTTATTTAGGTGTAACGACATATTTTAGATACGATGGCGCGACACAGCTCGTTGCGCGACGCTTACAAATCCAGAAGGTTGGCAGACGTGGTGTGGAAAGGAGAATCTAGAACTTAGAATTTGATCAACTTTCCTATAGTCCGTGGCGTGCCTTAGACACGCGCTTGTCCCAATATGGCGGGAGGCGGGCGATTATATCCATTTTTATAGTGCCTTGCCTTACGATTTGCAGTGATATGGCGAAATGTCGATGACACGGCGTGTTTCTGAACGGAGCGTCAAGTTCGTACTCGTGTTTTTGAAACATCCTAGGGAAGTTACAATGTTGTGATAAATATGCTTTTCCACGGCAGGGATAATTAGTATACTGTAACGAATGTTGTGATCGCTGCGTGTGCAAGGGCGTAGCCGCCATTTCCGTCTGTGGTGGCTGTGTTGCATTCGTTGCGCAGGCCAGATGTGTGTGTATTTCAAATATGTGCAAAGTTTATACGTTTTAACTATGAACTGATTTTATGGCGAAGTTATTTATATTCACGTCTGTTTATCACAACGTTGTACCTTCGCGCTAGGTGTTTGAAACACAGTTAACGGGCTTACGTTTATGTAATTTGAATGTCTGCCACAATCCCCAAAAAAAATACTAAGCCCAACCAGATAAATTTAAATAAATAATACAATAAACCTACAAACCAGTAAGTACCAATTCATGTAAACACTAGTGGAATAAATGTTACGGCAGGCCTATGTGTTTGCATATTCACCACTGTCGTTTACATTCGTCGATGCTACGTACAATAAATAAGCGACACGAGTTGCGTGCTTGAATTTACTGTGTCGTTTAGTTGGACTGGTTGTCCCTTCGTTTTAATTTTTATTCCAAACACATATTAATAACAACAGGTTAAATACTACTGTTGTTTCCGCCACAGTTGTAACAAACATCGTCGTGGCTAAATATTAATGTGTATTATGTGTAACGTGCTATATCGTGTGTAACAAATAGTTATAAAGCCGACCTAAATATTGTTATAGGCCTAAATTGTGAACACTCGTAGGAAAAATGGACAGCATTCTTTGAACAGCTGTAAACGGCAAACAACGCATTTGATGGTTATAAAAGTAGAAGTCACATGGCAGTGTTTATTTTTAAGTGTAGCGGAAGGATACGTAATCAGTAACCAAAAGTAGAAATTTGGCAGGGCTTTAGAAAAGGCCGAAGTCATCGTGAATCAACTATACCACTCCTATCATTCCGATGTTTCATTGCCGTCCACCTGTCTTAGTGAACGTCCTTCATGAACAACTAAGTTACAGGTAGCGCGAATTTGTTTCTTTTCTTTTTTAGGTGTGTGTTTTTGCATTTCTGCGTTTTTAGATGTTTGTCACAGAATTGTCTGTGTTGGTGTGCAGTGTGCGTGAGCAGCAGGGAAGAGCTGGAGAAGCTGCGGGACTCGGCTCAAGAAACGGCGACAGAAGAATAGCGACTGACACCTGTCGTCGTACCACCTGGCGGGGAGCGGCGTCCTCCTTCAAATTTCCTGCTTCACATTGTGATTCTATTTTTCCTTTGTTTTCATTCGCTTCGCTGTTTTCAAGCGAATGAGTTAACTATGCTTTAATAATTCGTGTTGTTATTTGTTACTATGCCAAAAAATATAAATATAATTTATAATAACTCTGGTACTTTTAATTTATTCTGTAATTTAAGTTTGTACTTCTTTTTAAAAGCTTGACTAGAAGAATTTGGAATGCTCTCAGGCCTTATGACTGGCTACGCGACTCACAATTACAGTGTGGCCATCAGAGCTGATTGACACTAGTAAGTTTTCGCCATTTACAGCAACATCCAGTTTTGTTAATTTAAAATATACGAATCACATACCACACATTAAACATTGGGTACTACAATAAATGCATGGTTATAAAAATTAGTTATTAAAAATAATTACCGTCAATGCATTTCCTTTTATACCGGTTGATTCACATAAAACTTGCACCGTAAATATTTCGGAAATGGACTGTGCTATTGATGTACTGGTTTCACAGAAGTGAAGTTTAGACAAGGTATCACAATTACAGCCCAGACACAGATTTTAATACGAATTGGAATGTATATTTCTTGAACGAAGTTCCATTTTCTTTAAATGGAACAATGGCTATTCACAAAAATAAAATAAAACTAGAGTAAATTATATTGCCAATGGTGTTTCTTGCCGAATTATAGAGGAAGTAGTGTACTTGCTATCGTAATATGCCAATTTTAAGTACCTAGTGTTGTCTCCTCCATTTATCTGCTTAGTTACTAGGCTTTGATGTTCGTGTGTCCGCACGTTTATGTTTTAGTGTGCGTGACTCTCCTCTGAATGTGCGAAAAAAACGGACATTACGTCTTGTAAATTTATGCGATTTTAATGTACCATGTATCAGCACTCTGTTAACAAATACAAAAGTAAATAAACAATTTCTGAGAATTTTGAATGAGCATTAGAAAACTTTCCTTCTCGTGTTGTGTTCAAAATGAAGACCACCAGCTATAGTACAAGCTTCCAGTCTGCCATGTAAAGATTGCTGCACATGTTGCGGCATTTCAGCGGAAATCTAAGAACAAGTAGCTGTAATAATGTTGTTTCATAGCTTCTGGTATAGTCGGTATGTCCTTGAAGACCGTTTCTTTTAACGTTCCCCACAGAAAAAATTCTAAGGATATCAGGTATAGTGAACGGGCAGGACAACGTTCAGATCCTCTTAGTTCAATCCAACGATTTTGAAAAAAAAAATCGGTGAAGACAATCTGTATTACTTCTTGCACTATGCGCTGGGCAACCATCATGCTGATGCCACAAGATCCTCCTAGCCTACAGCGGAAGGTCCTCTAACATATGTGGAAGTTAGTCTGTTACTATAGTGCGTCTCACTCTTAGATTGCAGTAAAGTGTGCACGACGGGCGCTGTTTCCAGATGGCTTGAGTTATCAACAGCCAAGAGGTTATGCTGTGTTGGCGGAATAAATTTATACGTACAAAATGAGGTAACAAAAGTGGTCAAATTGTATAGTAGTGTACAAATACAAAATTATTTGTTTTGTTACCCACTGCAATCTAAGAGTGAGACACACTAAATGTTGACATATTTTTGGGAATCCAGTGTTCCTGATATGTAAAAAGGGCGTATGATATGACGGTTCACTCTCCCACACCACGCATTTACACTCCATGTAAACTGGCGTTCAACTTGAAGCAGCCAATGGGGATTGTTTACTGACAAACAGTGTATGTTTCTTAGGTTGACTTGGCCATTATTTGTAAATGTTGCGTCATCATTAAACAAGACCCATGGCAAATTTGGTGTATCATGTCTTGTACAAAAGTTAACACGATTCTCGAACTCGTTCCCATGTAGCTCTTGATGGAGGGAGACATGATACGGATGGAACTTATGACGGTACAGAATGCGTAGTGCACTTGCCTGGCTCATGCCAAACCCTTTTACGATTACACGGAAGCTAAGTTAGCTGCAACAGCAGCTAGAACATTAATTTCACCCTCTTCTCTGGTCACCCGTTTGTTTATGTTAGTTTTCGAGGTGTTAAACTTTCAGTTCCCCGCAAATAGTTAAAGAGGTTCGCAAATAATTTTTGATATGATTGAAGCCTATTCTGATATCGCACAGCGTATATAATACAAGAACGAACATCATTCTTCCTACATTTGCCATACACCATTAGCATGTCAGCTTTTTAGCATTAGTCCTACATCTTCCAGCACGTCCTACGTCTAGGTAGTATGCACTATCACAGCTTACTGACAAGAACCGTCCGAGACAATCAGTGTCAAGGAAACAGAATCTACAAACATACGAACATCGTAGCCTAGTAACTAAGCAGTTAAATGGAACAGACAAGTGTAAGAATTTAAAATTGTCAAATTATGATAGCATATTAACTACTTGCACTAGAATCCTACATAATACAGCATTGACATTATAATTTACTCGAGTTTTATTTTATTGTTGCGAGCAGTCATTGTTACATTCGACAAAATTTAACTTTGTTCAAGAAATTCACATTCTAATACTTATTCAAATGTGTGTCTGAACTGCAATATTATGAGCCCTTGTCTAAATATCACTTCTGAAATATTTATGGTGCACATTTTAAGTGATTCATCCTGTGTAATCACTGAAACTTATAAAGGAAATGTGACATTGAATTAGGTAAGTATGTATTTATACTATATTTCAACGCCCTACGAAAATCTAGTCTTTAGTTTTGTGGCAATACAAATAGGTTTCTTTTTGTTTGGCATGTGCCAAATTTATAATTTAAATCACCGTCACGTATATTAAATTCCAGCATTTATTATTCCTTGTTGGGGAAAAACACAGAATGGATAAAAATGGCAAGGATTTCAAAATCTTTCAGTTAAGACTGGACAAATTATATGCACGAGTCTCTCTTTAATAATTTGCATTGCCTACTTAAAAGGTTTTTAGACGTCTGTGGACTGTCGGACTAATCCTGAAGAAATAAATATTAGCAATAAAAAATTCGATATTTCAGCTCTTCGTAATTTTTTGGGGAGAATGATGAGGTTTGGCAAATCTTGTTCTAATTACCAACCGCAGTTTACAATGTTGTGATGTTTTGGATTATTATTGGTTGCTCATTAATTCTTGTGGTTTCTCGCATATGTTTCTTTTCTTTCACAGTGTTTGAAATTGTAATTCTAGGAGGGAAGTGGTGTATTAATCGTTGATGAAATAAGTGATAAGGTAAATCTAAAGATAAAACAAACTCTTACGATATATGAAATAGCTTGAGTTTTAATTTGCATCATGTAGGAGTGATTGTTCCAAACTCACTGTACATCGTGCAGTTTCCCTGCCGCAACCATTCGGAGGTTTGTTTTATAACCCCGTAAGAGCAGCAGTCGTGACGGCAAGCTATATTGGTGCGGGAAAGGGATGCGTTGTGCAAGCAACAAACATAGTGCGTCGAATTCTTTAGCGATGGAGTGGAGATATTTGGGCGTCTCTTAACATTGTGGTCTTGAGAAGCGAAGTGAGTATGGAGCAGCGCCAGATTACAAGGACGGGGGAAATGGGAGATTACGGAGAAACCCCGCCGACCAGAGGCAATGTCCAGCACGGTTCCCACATGCGAAAATCTGGGAGTGACCCCACTGGAAATCAAGCATCTCTAGCAATGATAACATGTAATCTATGAGAAATTAAGACATATATGAAATAATATTTTCCTCCTAAACGTTTGAAGCGTCTACAAAATGCGCGAGGATACTTTTTTTTAATAATACAATTACGTAACAAGCTAAGAGCACTTCACGTAGAGACCTGCAAAATTCGCGTTATTATTTGAGGACACGTTAAATTTCAAAAACGTGTACCTTTGCAATATGTTTGTCATTGGACCAAACTTTATTTGACATGCCTTGGGTAACTCTGCACCAATAATTGAACACATCCCAACTGTGTGCTCAAGTCACATGCAGTTCAGTTAACACAAAGGAGTGACTTCAACTATATGCAGCAACCAGTGGAGAAACGATGCCCTGCTCAAGTATATACAGTACTGTGAAGTTCAGCCTGATGCCAAATAATAACGCGAATTTTGCAGGTCTCTACGTATGCCTCTTCCGTCTGGCACAGTCACGTTTGGATAAACTGTTCTGCTGATAGCTGGGACCATTGAGGCACAGTACATATACACTAAGTAACCAATATATTTGTTGCCGTTGCTCCTAAGGCGCCAGCTGTGTAACTAATACGACATGGGTACTACAGTAACTGTCAGAGCATTAACCCTTCCGGGGAGGCTCTCCACTAAATTCTGCTACACAGCGAACAGCTGAAATTTATGTGTTGGTCTAATGGGCCTGGCACACAAGCATTGCTACAGCACGTACCAAAATCTCTCTTATTAGGTTCAAGATGGGCGGGGTTCTGAGCGGGACAGAAAATTGATGCAATATATATTGTTTTATGGACCAGAGAATTCCCATTTTGAGACAAGAACCTGCCTATACCAAACTGATGCCACAGTGTAAAGAGGCTGTTCAAATGTCTTGGTGCATACCAGAGTTCATGGTTAATCGATTATATTTAGTGGACCAAGCTTAAACCAGGAGAAACAGTCGTAGGCCATTCTGCTATTACAGCCACAAAATTTCATTTTCGTCGCAATACATGTGTAAATACCGTTCACTAGTCATCCACCAGGTCTACGCAAGTCCATACGAGAGCCATGTCACGTGCGGTGCCTTATTGCTACATAATACCTTCCGCTGCTCCACAGTCCAATAGCTATGTCGTTTGCAACATTCCAAACGACGTCGGTCGTTGATGCGTGTAATCAGCGACTGCCTGACAATTACACGGTCATGAAAGCCCAGTGATTTCACATTTATGATCTTTCTGTGTAACTTGGCAGCGAGGATCAGCGGTAAGTTTGGAATTTTATTTTTGATTTGGTTGCAGGGATAATTTAAATTTCAAGTGTCGTAATGACATTTCTTTAGTGTTATTTTGCCATTTTATAAATAATTTTTATAAATACTTTTTTTGAATGCGAGCTTGGGGGAATGTCGATTGAACCTATCCCTCTTTCTTCCTGTCCTTTAGCTTGTTTGGTTCATATTCTTCCTTCTACGACATTAATGCTGCACACGTGCTGCAGTTATTCTGGTTGCAACGTAATAACACGTGGTGCCACCTACCGCTAGCCACTCCTAGCCCATCTACATAAATAAAAGAATTTGCACTAAAATTATATCTGCACTTTCAATAAAATTATATTTTTTACAGAGAAATGAAATTCTGGGGTTATGTCTCTTCGCTTTGTTGACGTCACGTCTCGATGTTCATAAAGCACAGGATTGTAATAAATGTCGGTTTCTCCATTTTATAAGGCTATGTATTTTTCTAATATATATGCTTTTAATGTATAAATTCTTAACGAAAATCTGATTGTGGGTTCTATCGTTGGATAAGTAATTAGGGCACTTTCTATTTGTTGTGTGTGTATATATATATATATATATATATATATATATATATAATATATATATATATATATATAATGTATATAGATCCAGAATTATGAAGACATTTTTGCACCACTACACCATCGCTTGCTGTGTCTTTCCCCCCCCCCCCCTATGTTGAAGCTAAGCCAGCTTTAGCCACATCACAGTAGAAAAAGCCGAAATGGAAATGTAGTTCGTGGTGTTTTCCATAAGATAATACTTCTTTGAAGCCAGCTGTATATAAAGCTGTCAGCAAGCGTACATTATTGAGAAATCCTTGTATAAATTGTCTTCTGTACCTGAGTTGCGACGGAAGTCCTCTGCAATCGTTGAAAAAGCTGTCGGATGATTAGTTCGCACGACATTCTTCAGAGTTCGCCCGTTCCGATTAGTTAGTCACTTGCGCCGACTAGAGCAGTGCTTGGAACCAGTGAACCCATGACGTTCCCACCAGACAATGGGATAGCTTAAAGTGGATGGATTCAGTTATTAATAACTACTGAGAAATCTTTCTGACGGAATGCCCGAATTTGTTGGCACCTGCTCGTGCCCCTTTCGAATTCAGCACAACTCTCTTCATTAAAGCACCTTGACAGTTGATACGTGTATGGAACTAAATCATTTGTACCTTCGTTTATACAGCATCTTACTTGTGAAGTTTACTGGGAACAAATTTGTTTCCAGTAACATTTGTCCACATAGTGTAATTAACAATATCTCTCTAGTTATGCATATATTTCCCCTGAACCAATATGATATAAACATAAAATACTAAGAGGAAAATGTGTGAGTTAAGCATAACAGCCCAGTTTCAGCACAGTTTCAGCACAGGATCGGTGATTACTACACCACAGACTAGTTACCATCCTGTTCTGTATGTCAGCATTGTCGTTATTTTGGGTGTGTATTGTTATTTTACATTTTGATAAATTTACTGCTTTCGAAAACACCCAGGTTTTCATTTATATATTGGGATGCGGGAGGCTCTGGGTTCAAATCCCTGGTAAGGTATGGGTGCTAATTTAATTTAGGTTATAAGTTAGTCTGTAAGCCGTTCTCTGCTAAGTTTTAAAGCATAAAACCGGGGACGTTAAAAAGCCCTTTACAATACAATACAATTAATTTATATATCTTTTTTGTCCCCTTTCCTTTATTTTCGGTGCTCTCAAATTCCTCCTACCTTTACAATGCTGAGAGTTTCTAAAATGACCTCCTAGAATAGCTTCTGACCGTGCTACGTCCTAAGCCAAGGACGTGGCAAGGCCAGATTTGCATACATAAAGACCTACAAAATCCACAGAACACCAAATGGTAAAACGCCATGCAAAAGAACACACACACACAAGTGTGTGTCTATATATATATATATATATATATATCGTTTTGTGCAATGTAAGGGTGAAATGATTAGTGGTAAACAACTTATAACAGAAACAATGAAGTGAGGGTAGTTCTCGTTTACTTTTGTTAAGTTTTATTTCCATTCTTTTCATTTGTAGTCCATATTATATGTGGAACAGCAAACATAAACTTCCTAACCCCTAAATTCCAGATTGATTAAAATATGCATAAAACACCAAGTTACCATAAAAAGGAGTAAAATGCAAATATTCGTTTCAGGTACATAACCAGCTATTACTTTGATTTTTCACAATAAGGCATGGGTAATATTTATGCAAACTACTCGCCATTTAACAAGACAGAAGGCCATCACAATTTACAATGGGAAAATTACCCCAAAATACAATCATACAAAATGGCGATTAAATGCTGTCGTGCCGACGCTTTACTCTGACTTTTTAGAAATTAATTTTATTTCTACACAGGAAAAACTAATATGGTAACACATATTACTGTACCGGTCATGAATCAATGAACAATTGTAACCTCAAAATTTTACACAGTATTTTTCCTCCATCTACTCGCGATCACAAGTGGACAGGAGCAACAGCTGACAATCCCCAGCCTTAACTCTCGCGAGCAAATGCTAGTATGTAAAGACTTCCCAAACTTCGTAAAATTTATAATTTGTTTACAAATATTCTAAAAACGACAAAGTCCTGAATATCCACTACCATAGCCGTACCAAACGTGACTTGGTTACAAAAGATTACCACCTCAATAAGGCGTTACTTGGTTTCCAATTGTTAAGACCAACTTTCATAATTATTCTCTTGGTCACAAGCATTTACAACCACAATTTTCATTCTAGTATTACTTGGTCACAGAGGCCGCTGACTGACCCCGAACGAAGCATGACCAGGAATTATATACACAGTTCTGCCACATAGCACCACCAATCACACAAGTGGCATATTATTTTCCTCAGAAAAGAACGTTATTTCCAAGAAATGCATGGCACTTTCAATTGTTCCTATCGGGGTCGTGATATTCACGATCAATGGCGGTTTATGTTACCAAATAAGATGAACGGATGCAGCGGACACCTTTTTCCCTTATGGGGTCTATATAATTGAAAAATAAACCATCAATAATATTGAGATACGAAATCACACTTCCGGCATGTTGACCAGGCTGCCGGAACTGGCGTAACCAGACGTCACAGGTTGGTACTGCGCGCGCACAGGTGCGGGCAGTTCTCATCGCCTGCCACCGAGGGTGCTGCTCCCAGATGGCGAGCAGCCGAAACACCTTCCACTACACAGTTGTCTGTCAAGGCTGGTCACTGCTGCACGTGAAGATATTGCACGTACATTAATACACAATTTCTTGTTACCTCAGGTCTTCCTGTGTCTTTTAAAGGTAACGCGAATGTGGCGAGTACACTGCAGGGTAGGTGTGTAATAATTTTAATCCATATTGAAGGATTTTAACACCAAATCCAGCATGTTTAACTGTTCGTGCAGTCGAGTTTTTCGCCGACATAAAATGTCAGGTAACCAAACACTTTTTTTTATTCGAATGGGTGATTGGCGACGTGGTCCAGACCGCTGTTTAAATTGTTCATTAATTTTTAACTAAAGATTTCTCGAGGGCGTTTGGCGATGTGGTCCAGCCCATTGACTAAATAGTTCAGTATAAATTATTCGAGGGCGTTTGGCGACATGCTCCAGCCCGTCACAAGCTTTTGAGAAAAAGTAAGTATCTCAATCAAAATTTATTAAACATATTTTTAAGTTATGGCCACTATCTCCTATTGTATCACACTGGCACACTTAGGCTGGGCAAAAAAAAAAGCTGCAATATGACTTACTTACCATAATTGCAGTAATATAGTATAATTTTCCAATAATCAGACACAACTTCATTATATTCTGTGACATGCCTTAATCAAATTCGATCCCATTGTGCTTGCTCTTAACTTTCTGTTAAGAAATGTACGAAGTAATTTTTTAAAAATAAAACTACGCAATGTTTGCACCACTGAGCAAGTGGACTGTATTTTGCGAATATCTAAACAAAAACGACATTGCACCACAACATGACTTATATAGCCACCATGTTGCCGCTAACACTTTCAGTTGATAGTACCACATCCGCTGGATCCGTGGACAGCTGCGTGTGAAATTCCAATAGAATGTCCAAAGTAGGTCATCGTCATACAAATATCTAATTACATCACTGGTTTTTCGAACAGTATATTACGTATACATGCCACATGCCACAACATCCCACCCACATTGAACTGCCTATATTTCAACATCATTGACATGGAATGGGCCGCACTCTCACCACAAGCCGTACTAGAGTTCCTTGCTGGGCGCAACTCTTAGAAACACGTAACACACCATACATACCAGAAGAAAACTTTTACTACTCTACCTAACCAACATTGCCAGGTTGAAGATAATCCCTTCTTCTAGGTTGGATTCTTGTTTCGTCCATTTTTTTTCGGTTGGAGCTGATGGAGATATTCCACACGCCACATCTTTCAAAAGGACTGAGTAATATGTTGCACCAGACTCCACTGAGGCCGTCTGTTCACAGGAGTATTTGTCAGTTCCTCGTTATTCAGTAGCTGTAGTGGGCCAGGAGTTAGGAAGAGGCTAGGGGGCAGTCGTGCGAGGTCGTTTGGGTCTGCTGATATGGCACAAAGAAGCCGAGAATACAGGATGAACGCATGTTGGGTGAACACAGTATACGACTGTTCACATCTGAGCATCTGAGCACAAGACTCTTTAAAGAGTGGGAATTAAACCGACCTCATGCCAGCCCCCCCAATGTCCTCCGAACTGGAGTGCTGAGAGAGGATTGAAGTGCCATGTTGCACTTTTTCTGCCATCTTAACAGCTAACATCCTCTTGTTATCACAATTTTCAATTAAGTTTTGGTGAGTGGACAGTTTGCTATTGGTCCCTAAAATGTTGTCCTGCAGTCCCTATATAAACGTGCATAGTAACCTCTGCGCACCACAAACCTACGCAAATCAGTCAGAAATGCATATGTCGAGTTACAGATATACCGCCTTGGTTGCCAAACACACAGACAGGTGTAACATAAGGGTTTCTTCAATAGTGCCATAGTGATGGAAATAGGTCCACCTTAGTCCACACTAGAATTTAAAATGGTTTTACTTGTAACACACGAGAATGAGGAAGGTTGGCCATAGGTAGACAGTAAGATTTAGCCTTGCCCTGAAGCATTTCATACATTTGTGAAGCTGCTGCAGGATCAAGTTGCTGGTGCCTAGGTTTCAACATTATTTGTGAAGTACTAACTGGATAGCACTATGCCTAGCATGAAGAATCTCGACATGCAATTTACCTACCAACAAATCTGATAGACGATAGTGCTTACACAACAGGGTATGATGTATTTCCTCAAATGAAAGGTCACATTTTTTAGTACGATCACCCATCCTAAGTACGGGGGGTGCACAGTTTACCACTAGCTAGATGGAGGAGTTCTGCAGCAAATCCTACTTGCTGAATACATTTGATCAGGATTTGTAGGGCCCTTGGCAATTCCCCAAGCTGGAAAGAACCTGCGACTGAGGGATGCCTGGGTTGTGTACTGTTTGCAAATCTTAAGCACAGTGCAGAGACCCAACTTACCATCTTCAAGCTAGAAACCGAGACAGCAATTCTTTAATGGTTGATTCACACACATTTGTCTGAAGTACGACTACCTTACATTATTCTCGTGGCACGCTGGCGGCTGCTTCTGTCTGAGGCAATGATTCCTCTGGTTCCAGCAACCAAGATGGTCCATGTCGCTACCGAGGATATACAACTAACTGAAATAGTGTCTGCCCACCTGAAAATATAGAACTCTTCTGGTCACATTTTGAACTATGATGATACCAATTTTGCTTGTATACAGTATGGTTTTAAATGGCCTCTTTTTTGAAAATATTATCCAGATTGCTTAAGAATAATTAACATTTGGTGTCATTATGTACTATGTAACTGTGTCAATTATTCTGAATTTCGGTGCACAGATTCAAATTCCCGTACATGTGCCTGTATGTTTTCCCCAAAATCTTTCGAACTCATTCTTTAAATCCCACTAAACTCGATACACATATAACTTAAAAAGAACACCCAAGTTTTATAGTTTTAGATTAGGTGAGATGTTTGTTTTCGAAATGGCGGTCAATTAAAACATTTTTTTGTGCTATATCATGTATTAGGTACTATTAAAACACGCTGATCCAAACTGGAGTGTTAACAGTTCACACTGTCAGCATTAAAACAGAAAACTATGTTCTCATTAGTTACGCTACTTATACATAGTGATTCCTGAATATATAAATATTTTATAGCATAACTATTTTACAGCATAACTCAAAAGTTACCCAAGCAATTTCGTAAATTTGGTATACAAGTAAACTTGTATAATTTTTAAGTCTCAAATGAATATTTCAAAATGGAGACCTTATAAATATTTTTGTTAGTGTGCCTTACCTACAGAATATTTATATATATTTCAAACAAACGTTGTTGACAGTGCCATTAGAAGGCATTGAACTTGTCCATTTACGGTTCATAAGTTTATCTTTTTATAATACAACACAAATGAAAAAAATATTAAATATATATACTTATAGCCATATACATATTATATATATGTATAAAAACTTGTCGTACAAGAAGTATTTTGAAAAGAAGCTAAAGTTATTTGAATTTAATAGATTTGAAAGCATTTAAAATTTCGGCTTTATATTTTAGGTTTGTATGGCATAAATTACGAACAATTAGAATTAACAACCAAAGTTAGTATTTTGGTGGTACTTACTGCGAGCATTAAATTCACTTATAGCATTTATATAGCTTAGCAATTACCCAAATGACTCCCAACAAATTTGGCATACAAATATTCAATGGCAGCCTTCCTTAACTAAATAATTTAAATGGACACATTACTTTTTTTTTCAAAGTCGTGATATCATAATTCTACTTTGTGTTATATACACTGTATATGTGAAGCCGTTTGCTGACTGGAAACTAATTTATATTGTGAGCAATGAATATACCAAATTGATAGCCTCTTTAGAATGCCACGCTGGAAGGTTGATTCACTGGAAAAACCGATTAACTTCAGCAACTTCTCAGCCAAACCCTACCACATCTGGCATGCAAATAATAATACATGTGGCTTCCTAAAAATTTTGTATTACAAACGCATTTTTTTAAATTTACAGTCTTATTATTTTAGTGTTACGTTGAACCTTTCTGGAGAAGTCAAAACTACGAAAACCATAGATGATGTACCGAACTCCCTACTGTGCGCACTAAATTCGCTAAGAAATAGCTTCAATCGTCATGTTGAAATGTAGCGCCATAAAAAAATATTAAGGTAAGATGACATATTTCAGGAAATGTATACTGTTCAGCATCAAATCTGGTGCAAAATTCCTTTAGCTCAATCAATTCTTTAACACACGAGGTCCTACAATCAAATATTTTCTGAGAATTTGATCAAAAGTACTTGAAAAAAATACAGGCTGTTCATGGTTGACAGGTGACAGGGCGCTTTTGAAAGTCCTGCTAGGGATCTATTTATCCTTCTCATTTTGTATTCTTTCATTTTTATGGGCCTGGTTACATTATACATACGCCACCCAACTAAAAACGTTAAATTTTTAGGAATGTAACATGTAAACGTGTTTCTTATATGGAACTTTCCACTAAGTTGCAATGCAAATACTGTGTAAGCATAGTAAGCAAAAAAATTCCCAAGAATGTTGACAATTATTTAATACGCCTATTAGTTAATGAGCCATTGTTTGAGACATGCGCACAAGCTGAAAATCTTTCTACCTCAATTTTAGGCGTGTTCCATATTGATACTTTTAGTTGACTAAATGGCAGCGTGGCCCGATTTAGTTTATTAAGATGATGACGTATTTGGTATTTAGTATTTATTTTTTTAACGAAAATTTACTAACTACCAATTTACTAATCCCGAAATCGCGGCCATATTTGTTTTAACCTATGCGGCAAAAATTGCAGGTACAGCTTCGTATATTCTTTTTTACGAATTCCCGTAATTGAATAGATATGAATGAAAGTAGATAACTGTATGCATGGAATTACTACCAATGGCATATTATGGAATGCGATACATTGGAATGTAAACATAACAAAAAGAAAATATTGTAGGGACATCAGTGGCGTGTGTGATGAACTGTTGCTAGGTAAGCTGTTCATTCTTGGTGAACACAGCAGGAACCAATAAACACTGCGTAGCCTAGGAAAATTTAATCTATTCCGACCACTTACAAGCGAGCAGCAATGGATCCATTATACACGTCATGTGGTGTCACCTGTCGAACTACGTTTTACTGGTGGAAATGTAAACCAGCAAGTTAGAGGGTACGGTACAGATATAACGCCATCTTACCTTGAAATATTTCACCTCATGATTTTTCATATCAATATTATTTCATTCATTTATTAATTTATGGTAATAGTCACGCCAAAACGCCGCTGTGTGTTAAAATACGCAGAATTGTAGACTACAAATTTGCTCGACAGATTAGCACCATCCCGGTAAAGAAGTGAGATTCGAGTTCTTCTAGAAGAACCATACTAAATTACGAAATTGTCAACTGAAACACTTCGTAAGTTCTTGCGCTGACTGACTTAGTTTCCAACATCTTCCGCCGAGTTGGTGTGACTCATCTTTGCTATTCCCTGTGACGTGGCGGACACGCGATTTCTCCCCTCTGTCTCCCCGGGCTGTTTTTTGAAAGCCGGCAGTGCGAAGCGCAGTAACATCCTATACCGCTGCAGTAACATCCCGTTTCCCTGTATGTAACATCCTATATCCCTATATGTAACATCCTATACCCCTGCAGTAACACCTGCACCCCTGCAGTAACATCCTATACCCCTGTAGTAACATCCTACATCCCTGTATGTAACATCCTATACCTCTGCAGTAACATCATACACCCCCTGCAGTAATATCCTATACCATTGCAGTAACATTCTACTCCCCTATATGTAACATCATATACCCCTGCAGTAACATCCTACACCCCTGTATTACCCAGAAAGGGCACAGGTATGGGGGTGATAAGAAAAAGGCGTGACCGGCCTTTGGCTGGCCACGGTGAAAAGGGGAGGGGGGAGTGCGAAGTGCAACCGAGCACGTCGCTATTTTAGTTCAAACAAGATACCTAACAGGGCTGCCAGGTTATGAAACAAATATCCCTCGAGGCCACTTCAAAAGTACCTTTATTGCAAGAAATCTACGCCTGTGTCTCAATAATTTAACTATTTATGAGAGAAATCATTATGCTGTACAAAATGAAGTATTCAAAATGTGTACATTTATGAAATCTTTAAAAAGACATTCCGTAATTGCAGACGAAAAAGTCTCTGAATTCTAGAAAGGACGCAAGTAAGCATAAGGCCTCGACTATAAAATACGATCTAGATACAAAAAACAGAAGTGAAGAAATCATATTAAGAATTTCGAATATCTATATGATAAAAACACTTGAATTTGCGAGATATTATCCACGTAAAACGTTTTTCACCAGTAACTTTTAGCTTGCTTTTCTCACCTGCTGCCTCTGTAGAACAAGAACTGGGAAATGCATTCTTTCGGAAAATTCCTACATTCGTGGTCTAACTACCTAAAACCAAATCTTCAATTAATTTCACAAATAAAAATAAAATGCCGACAGAATTATTTTGTAACCTGGCAACACCCGATATGCTGCATCACTGTGGAGTTAAACGCAAGAAAAGAGACTTAAATCTAGCGTTGGATTTACCGCCGTGACGCCACGCATTACCCAACTCCCCTGTCTCCTCGTGACGGAGTGTCACACCGAGTAACTTCCTCTTCCGCTACTGCGCGTTGCGTAATTCGAGGATGCCACTCACGTGTATATACGGGTTTGTGCACAGGAATGCTTACAAACACGTAACCTGTATGATCTCTGGCGGACTCCGAAACACATGAATACCGTCTCGCTGTTCATCGAGGTATATGTTAGATGTAGAGTGGCTTCATAAGGAGAGCTGCGCCGGAATGTGTAGCGTGCAGAGATAGTTGTAAGCTGTTCCCGGTGATGTGAGAATTTTGAGGCCCTAGTTATTTTTTTCCTATCAGTCATTTTTTTATCCTTCCGCCACTTTTTCAAACAAATATTGTATACATTTCACTGGACTAGAAATTTAACGTCTAAAGCTGCAATAAAATGTATTGATTTATTATTATTCCAAACGAGAGCGTTTCAAAAAGTGCTCACTTTATCGTGAATAACTTAAAAGTTGTACACACACTATCAAAATTTCCAGAAAATTGAGATTTATGTTGCATATTTTCATATGCAACATAAATCTCAATCTCAACAAATGCAACATAAATCTCAACCTAAAACATACTTAGTAACATTAAAAATATTTTTCTAGAATTTTCTCATCTTAATTATTTAAAAATAAATTAATAGTCGTATAATTATAATCGAAAAAATTTATCTTATTTCCATTTTGTATACTTCAAAAAGCACAATTTGCGATTAAGCCTTCGTCAATCAAGACCATCGTAAGCATTACTCTGTACGTAACAAAATTAGTGTTAATGTGTATTTCAGTTATCAAAAGTGCCGACTTTGGTAGCTAAAATGGATTAATTACTTAAAATATTTGCGATCATAATTACTAATTTTTTTTACTTACAATGAGAGTAATCTAATTATTATCATAATTTTGCTTCATTAAGGGGTTTTTAAAGCAAACTTTGCTTTCCAAAGCATTCAAAATGTAGATACGATCAAATTTTTATTTAAAATAGACTCTTATTAATTTATCAAAAACATGTAAATATGTAAATGCTAGACGATAAATGTTTAGTATTACAAAATACATGTTCTCTTCTTTCATATGCAACTGAAATTGCACTTTTGTGTTATCTGTACTACTTTTTAATAAACGCTGCGCCTCGAACAGTCGAGCGCAGAGCTTCATTGGAAGCCATTATACATATACCTTAAGGGGTCCGTCTACCTTTACTTGTTTCTCACGTTTGAGGCTGAGAAGCGCGGGAGCGATTAGGGTTACACAGCGCATCAAATGTACCATCGCCGCTACGTGCAAGGATCTGAACTAGCGTGCAGTGTTCACGCCGTGCTACCGCCGTGCTACGTTTATAGGGTGTTCACGGTAAAATAAGCACTTTTGAAAGCCCTGCTTAAGATCAACTTGTATGCTCGTTGTGTGTTCTTCCACCTTATGTAAAATTAACACTGGCAAGGGCCTCATCACTTTATCTATGCGTCGGTCCAGTGAAACTGTAAAATTGTAAAAAAAGTAACATTTTTAAAAATCTGCTAATTTTTACACTTCGACGCATTAAAAAAAACAGAAAGCGATATAAATAATTTAAGTTGTCACAAATGGCTACCCAACAATTTTTATTCGACGTTAAGAAATGGAACTACTTTCCCCTCCATCGTTAGCAATTTTACCGGACGCATGTCACTAAGTGCGCTCGTTCAAATAAATGCAGGGAGGAGCAGTGATTTTTTTCTAAGGTTCATTTCTAAAGTGCTCACTTTATCGTGAACAGCCGTTACCTATGCGACTTTAAGTTGTAACCTCATAATTGTACTGATGAAAAGTCTAAAGAAACCTTCAATGCAGGCCCTATAACATTGTTTCGCAGGAATCCAGCCAGAATATTTCAAACTGTAACAGTTTGAAAATGTGGTTTTTACCGCCATGTTGGAAAGCTTCAAAATAGTGTTGCAATGAGCGTGATGCGTCAACTGTAATTTCTTTCCCAACTGCAAACATAATGCGTACACGTGAAATAGTTTGTTTTAAAACGTGTATTGCAAACACATTGCAACTCAGTTGCCACGGCAGGTAGACGGGTGCCTTAAGGTTCAGTTTCACCTCGTTTACAGAAATTCTTCGCTTTCGTGTCATAATTTCGGATTCATAGTAACTACTGAGAATGTACGGTTTAAAAAATTACATTTTACGAGCAGAAACGTGAACAAACTAGAGTTCTCACGCTGTGACTGAGTTACTGGGATTGGACCACAATAACGCGAAAATTGCAGATATTTATTAACAAAACCTTCGGAAATCTCGACACTGAAAGCTAACACGCAGTCAACTTTTCCAGCAAAAAAAAAAAATCACCATCTTTAACTATTGGATATCACTTCATAGAAGAATGACCTTCTAGAAGTTGTCGATTTGTCATTATTTGATTTGAATTCTGTAACCGTCTACACTCTAAGAGATTAAATATTTTTCGGATTACATTAATTTTTTTAAAGCGCTTTTCATATATTTCAAAAAGCGATTAGGCAAAGTTTACTTTACACAGCAGATTTTCCCTCACTGTTATATGCCAATATTTCTGTGTCAAGGTTGTTGCTGGCTAGGTTCGCACTGTAAACGAAATAGTCATAACCACACTAGTAGCCGAATACATTATACGTGTAGAACCGGAAATTTCGCATTTCATTTGAGGTCAAGTTATACTTCACGCACATATACATTTGACTTTCGTTATCCATCGGCCCGGCAATTTGTAAGACAAGCCCTCAACGAAATTAAGCCAATAATTAACCTACAAGACAACAAGGACCTAATCACGCGTTGCTTGGTGCGGTATTAAACTGGAGCAAGAGCCAATGGACATGGAAATGAGGTTCGAGTAACATAAAGTACTGCGGAGCTCAGCTTGTTGCGGAATTAATCCGCGAAATATCCGGGCCTCTGGTGATATGCCAAGGCGGTTGTAAAACCACGCATAACAACATTCGCGACCGTCGCTATCGCATAACTGAATAGTAGATTGACGGAGTTTTAACTTACTTGTGCAAGAATATTTGCGTAGCTAATAAAAATTCTGTTACGCACTTCAAAGTCACTTTCATAACTGTACACTTCCGGTCACGATAATAAACATACACTTGACTCTAAATATCACGATTCCTTTTACGCATTCGTTTGTTCCTTTCAGCACACGGATTCTGAAAATGAGAAATGCCGTATTTCTAAAAGTTCTTCTGTGTGCATCATTAATGTTTCATAATATGTCTTCGCAGTAATAAAATATGAGAAAATTATACATGTAACAAGTTGGCCAACTCTGAAAAAAAATTTAAAATAACTATTCGTAGAAAGTTTCCATTTGCTAGTTAAATCCTATTGGCTGACATACTAGAACGTTCGGTTTTATTGTGCCAATTGCAGTAAAGGGTTTTTATTATTTCACTAATTATCAGCATGTATATGCACGTCCCCTCAACGTTCGATGCCTTAATGTGCATAACAATAAAACCCAGACATCATAACTTTTCATGCTGGTTACACGTTAACGCCGTTGCTAAAACTAGCTTAGGCGATTACTGCTCTAAAATAAGACATAGAAAATAACCTGTATGGGCAAAGAAGTAAGATTAGTTATACTGTGGCGATTCCACTCATTCTTTAACTTCCCTGCCCCTAACAGCACAATGGCGTGTGATTGTAATGCTGTTTTTAAAGTCGACATAACATTTTATGGGGTGCTAATTCTGATACGATTCTTCTTTACATAATTTGTATACCCGGCACACATAAGAAAATAATAATAATATTTTCCCCCCTATTTTAATGTTTTACACGATCAGCGCCGAGGACAAGTTTGTAAGTCTTCTAAATGTGAACTTCAGAGACTTGCGATTATTAAATAACCTAAATGTATCCGTGTGGCCTACGTATATAATGAAGTCCAGCCGTGGACAGAATAACGTTTACCATGGCAGGAAATTAGTGAAATAAAATTTCGAAAATAGTTAATTCGTGAAACAAAATTAAAGAGACTCTATTAAAAGAAAGACTAAACCATTAGCGTTCAATATAGCTTCTCCAGATCTTTCTGAGGTCCATTAAAAGGGTGACGATGCAATTTTTAAAGTACCATATAATATTTTTGCTTATTACGTTTATGACGTGCGAATTGAATTAAAGGTGCGAAATGAACGAACGAGAAAATTTGCGACAGGTGGCAGGTTTACCGAAACGTAAATGATCAGAATTAGCTCGTCAGAGGCTTCGTTTTTTCTTTATCAGAGTCATAAGTCGCGAACGTCTTGCTCCGGCCACTGGCTGTTACCCGTCCTCGCTATTTCATTCAAGAGAGAACGAAAGTGGGCGTTCTTAAAAAATGGCCGGTGCCTAGAAGTGAAAGTACTTTCAAGGACGCCGCTGGCACTCCCAAACTCCAGACTACGTCGCTCACTACCTTAACCTTAGGTGAAGAAAGTGATTAGAAAGTGAAGCGCGCGCGAGAGAGTGAGAAGGGAGGAGAGGAAAAAAACAACCACTCCACTGAAAGTAGGTTCCGAGAAATGTATTCGGAAGTAGCTGAACACTAGGAAGACGGGTTCGAGGAGCAATAGCCCCTCCCCCTTGCGCCTCCACAGGGGTTCCAGCGTTGGGAGGGAATATCGGCTACTCAGCTGCGAACCAGTGCGGAGCCAGCATCGTCGAGCCATGGGCAGGCAACGGAGAATCAGCAGGCCCTCTGGAACTTCTTGAAGATGTCTCCGTGGTTGCATCTTCAATTGGCAGCACCGGAACGAAGGTACGTACTTCCGTACTTGCAAAATTTTTAGCTTCTCACCCCCGTGGAGGGAATATTCAATAGTGAGCGGGCGAAAGGGATTTGGGCGGCTCTTAACATCGAGGTCTTGAGAGCCGATGAGCGCGAAGCGAGGTGAGTGTGGAGCAGCGCCGGAATGCAAGGTCGGGGGAAACGGGAGATCCCCGACCCGAGAAAACCCGCCGACCAGCGGCATCGCCCGGCACGATTCCCACATACGAAAATCCGGGAGCGACCCCGCATGGAATCGAACCCGGTTCACCCAGGTGGGAGGCGAGTAGTCAAACCACTAAACCACCGTGGCCCCAATAGATTGTGCGTGTGTCAGATGCACAGTTACCTTTCTCAGTGTCCCAACATCGAACTGCTATTTATGCCAATAGCGCTATCAAAACAAGCGTGAGGTTAGAAAACAGTTTATGTAGCTAAGTACTTGGAAAAGTTTTTATACTTCCTTAGACCTAGTGTTTGCTTATGCGGTAGCGCACCTGACGTGCATTCGAGAGGTCGTAGGTTCGATTCCGACTGGCTGCAGCGATGTGGTTATTTACCAAAGTGGGCTTTCCACCGCCAACTCCAAGCGAGTGCTGGCGCTGTTCCTAAATACCAGGTGTTCGTAAACCCTGTGCCCAAACACTAGGCATAATTTATTTGGACCAATCGTAATACAAAAGCCCTTTGCACGTATATCCGGAAAATTATTTTTAAACTATTTAATTGTATTTAAAGTTGCGGCGTACGACGCCTGGAGAACAGGGCTGCGCGATCATGCATGCAGGACAAGTTGCATAGGTCGTAAGCACGCGACACTAAGGAAATATCTTAATTCTCAGTGTGTACTTGATAATTATATACATCTGCGTACTAGTAGTGATGTGTACTTGTTGTGTGCGCTTGCTAAAACTATTCGGATAGGTAATAATAGCATCGTCATGTTAGACTGGTCGCGCATTCTGGCGGAAATATCAGACACTATATGAAAACAGAACTTTTGATGCATGGTGTTATGAACGCATTACGAGATCTTCTATAGTTTTTGAAAAAGTAAACAAATAATCCCGAGGTTTGTAATAAATTGGAAATGTGGGATGCAATTTTAATATTATTTGTATGCAAACACATCGGAAATATGCTGCAGACGTCCATAAAATGCTCGGAATGCTATCCATATTTCTATGCAACTTTACCTGCTGCACGCATAATCGATCAACCTTGTTCTGCAGGTGCTGTACGCCGTAACTTTGCATACAATAGTTTGATATAAAAATACCTTCCAGGATATAAGTGTATAGGGCATTTATATTACTAATTGGTCCAGATAAACCATATATGGAGTTTGGAAACTAAGTTTCCCGAACATTATGTATATATTCCTCCTGATTCCCTATCATGTGCTGTCCTGTAAACGACCTGGAGCTGTAGGCGTACACAAAGATTAGATGAAAAACATTGAACTAGCGTATACTTAATTTAGTCAAAAATATTGTATTCATATGGAAGTATGAATCTGTTGAAATACCCCTGCATAATGAAACAAGTTCGTCACTGCTGACCAGGCCATTTCGGCAGTTCTATTGCCAATGGGTGAGTCAATGTTAGGGACGTGGGCGGACGACTAAAATTGTATGTGATCTTTCCATAAGGTCTCGTCTACAGATCTCTCTAGCTGCGGACATGTTTGAGGAAACTCAAGTTTTGATTGGCGCATCTGACTTACTGACGTCAGAGTCCACGACCGCATTTTAGTATGCCCTAGGTCCGAAGCTTACCGACCGGTTTTAATTTTTCCCGCTGAGATGTCCGAAAATCGTTGTCTAGGTAATGCAAAAAGTAAGAATAATTTTTTGTTTATACATGTTTACACGTGGAAAATAAATTAATAACAGTAAGAAACTATATTGAACAATCATATTTTAAAAGACTCTCCGGTAATAATTATTGGGAAATTAATTTACCACCGAAAATGTACTAATAAATTTAATTAAAACAACAAATTCCATGAAAGTGTTTATTACGACAGTTCCAAAAATTAAAGTCACAAAGCATAAATAAAATTAATTTAATTTTTACGGAGCGTACGAATATTTTAATTGGACATGTATTAACTTAAAATTAGTTTAAAAAAAAATTTTTTGTGTACAGTTAGCTTTGTTGTCAGTTTCGGACAACTCTTCCATACAGAGAAATCGTATAAATTTTCCGTCATCATGATGGGGCATATCCGCGGGCATGTCCCCAACACTTATGACACCTATACTGAAAACGCCCAGTTGCAGGCAAAACCTTAAGGTGGATTCACACGTTCGCAGATCACGCCTACCAGGCAGACCGAATTGAGCGGTTTTGAGTGACACTGATTCACACATCACAACAATTCCTGCATTTTCTACGTATCAGTAATTTCAAGTTTTGTTTGATTTGCCCACCAGCTGCCAAGAAGTTAATTTTCCTACCTTCTAAATTTATCTGCGGCGTGTTGACATTTCCAAATAATAGTTTATCAGTTACCTTTATCTTTACCGTCTTTTTTTTTTTTTACATTATTCATAAGCCATAACCTGAAAACACCATTTTGGACGACGCCATTTTACTTGCTTGGATACCACGCACCGAAGTATGGGTGATATCGGGGTTATGTGCGCTGAAAAGTTAATCATTGACTCAGTTTATTCTGCACAAACAAAGCGGGTAGCCCAGAAGCGGTGTGAAGCTCTCTGATTGGTTGTTGGTATTATCAGCTTAGTAATTTCTGGCGTGATCTGCGAGCAGCGCGTGGATCCGCCTTTAGCGGCGTTACAACCTGTACTACGAGCCGAGACGATGTGACTCCAAACATTTAAACGGTTACGTGAGTTAAATGGCCTCTTTTGGCAGATGCCACTGAGGAGTTGTTGTTTGTTTACCAGGTTCCGGGTTCGAAGTTCACATAGAATATGTCAGTTTTACATGTAGTTTTTGGTTAAGTTCAGTATGTAATTCCCCCCTCCCCCCAAATTCTCCCTTGATTATCACCAACACTATGCCGTGCCAGGAATGACACTAAAGAAATCAGATGTCTAAAAAACGAAAGAGAAACTACGTGTTATTGTGCATCCACTGTGAAGTTACAAGGTAGAGTGCGCATGACAGCAACACTATGAAAACCAACATATGTAACATTTGAATTCAGAAAACTGGTCATGCAATCATGTGCATTGAAACGTTTTTACACTTCATCTGAACTAATTGTATTGTAACTAGAATGTCCTCAAACCAATCATAATATTTTATACATACAAAGGGGTGGAGCTGTTGGAAAACCAAACTTAAACAAACACGTTCATCATTGTTAGCCACGTGGTTTTGACAGTTATATTGGCAACGGGTAGGCCCATGTTGGAGGACTTGCGTAGAAGACGGAAATTTGCCTATCTCGTCTTTGGTATGTTGCAAAAATCCAATAGCTATATAACGTATCACAGCAATACATTTCCTCTTAGGTGTGGCTAGTATATAGAGTTGATCGTGATCGCTGAGAAATCACGCCCATTTGGCAGTGATTGCTCGAGTCCAGTCGCCGACGTCACTCATAATTTTTGAGCACCGATTCAGTAGTTTAGTTTGGAGTCCTTTATATATTCACGTGTTCCCTTCCCTTTTACGCTTTCTTTGCATAACCGGGTGACCCCCATAAGTCAGAGACAAGTGTATCGCCAGAAGGTTGAAGTGCATCAGTGGAATGATACGCTCCAGCCCTCTGAGCCTGACCTGTCCCATTATCCAAAAATTTCAACAAGCAGTAGATCAGTATACAGTAGTGAACCAGATTATTTGCACAGAATAATTTTAATCACGAAATACGACATACAAAATACAGCAGTGTTATGGAACAGTTCGCTGGCCAAATAATTAGAATCCTTATGCTGTAAAATACTGCTTCATGTGATTCTCGTGTCGAAGTTACTCAAGGAAATAGTACCCTTCAATGGTCGATAGAGTTCTTTTATGACAAGATATAAGTATAGGCACATGACACACTTTACTTCAAATGCAAGCATTCACAGAGGCTACCTGTTTACAAATAAACATTGCAAGCATTGGTTTATAATGAGACGTGCAGTAACGGACGTGATATTCACAGCAAGACAATTCATCAACGATCTGTGTACTCAAAAATATATTGCATTAAATTCGCAAACATCGTCAATAGAAGTGGATACAAAGTGTGAACTGTTTTTAAGAATTATGAAAAGAACACATCATTTCTCAACAAGGCGAGAACTGGGCGACCATCTAAACTATACAGAAGGGAGCACTGAAAAACAATCAGATTTATAAACATGGACCCCAGTATTACTGCAGCACAGATATTTGCCGGATTGCAAGGTCACCATGGAAAAGTTCATCCTCGGACCATTCGTGTTCCAAGAAAGAAGCAGTAGATGAACGTCTTGTTTGCCAGTTCTCATGCAAGGACTCCGAGTTTTAGAAGAAGGTGATATTTTCCAACGAAAGTAGGTTCAACATATCTCATACTGATGGTTGGAAACAGGTATAATGGAAATAGAATACAAATGGGGTCAGGAAAATGATTTAACCTACTTTAGTACATGGAAGTGCAAGGGAGTTTCTGGTTTTGGGAACTTGTCTTCACTGACGGTATTGTTGATAAATGTGTCTACAAAGAAAGCCGCAACAAAATCCTACGAGCAGTGCAGAAAAACTTGGTCTAGACGACTCCTCATATTTTAAACATGATAGTGTCCCTAAGCACACTGCGGAAATTGTGCGTCTGTTGATCGTCTGCAGCATTTCCCATGCGTCAAACACCACACAACAGTCGCCCGACCTGAACCTCATTTAGCATCACGGGGAAGAGTTGGGCAGAACATTGAGAAAAAAAGTTTCCAGCAAAACAAAAATTTAATGAGTTCTACAGAAGTGCAATATCACTGGACCCGAAGTCACACGAAATTTGGTAAATTCAATGCCAAAAAGACTGACGAAGTTGTTCGTTGAAAAGGGAAACCAACGATATTCCGTGGAGTGATCACTGAGTGATCCAACAATAAGATCGTGTGCCAATAGTTATGCCCAGCATAGGTATGAACTGAAGACAGATGATACATTTGTATGCAGTGATAACCTGGTTTAAGTTTTCTGTTTTGTTTACTACCTCGTACCTCTCAGAGCAAAATTAAACACACATTGATTTAATATTTTCTGTCTATTGGCTACATTGGTCTAGAAAATTAAACGAATTGCTCTCTTCCACTGTGCTTATACATTTAGTCACTTATGTTATTATTGCTTCGAACATTACATACATAACCTATTAGAGTAGAGCACATAAATGAACGACTTCATTCAGTTTTTTTCTCTTCACTATTCATGGAGTCTTTCTTTGATTGTAGTTAAAGTAAAGGTAATTTTCATACCCACTAAACATAAATTATTTTACTCTCCCTGAGGTAACAGATGATTAAGGATTTAGTTCTAGCATGGTTAAAAAACTAAAACAGGGTAGTTATTTCTTTATGAAGGTAAGTATTTTTACTAGCATTAAAAAGTTACATTGGTATGTATATTGACTGTCTATAAAGAGCTTTAAGCAAAGCGAGAGTTAGTAACTTCCCAAAAATCAAGTGTTTAGCTTGTTACAGCCTTAAATCACTAGTACTCCGAGCATATTTGACTCGAATAGTCGTATTGTATCAACAGCCTGTCATTATTGTGTAGCCTGACACTGAATTGATACTGTATTGAAATTGTTACTATACCACAAAACAAACCCTTCAGTTCGTTAATTGTATAGGAGCTAGAAAATTACTCATTGAAAATCCAAACTGAATAGCAGAGGTGACCAACTTATTACCAAGCTAATTCCACTATTCTGACACCAATGCTAACCAGGAGTCATAGACACAATGTTGTTATTTCACCACTGACCGTAACTATCAGTTGTAAGAATGGTCAATACGCCTGAGAATAGCAAAAAGGTCATTTATTCTGGTTACAATATGTTAACATTCAATTCAGCATAGCCTTATAAACTGTTCACAGTAAAGTGAGCACTTTTGAGGCCCTATTTACTTTTTTCCTTCCAGCCATTTCATATGCTTTAACCACCTTTTAAAATAAATATTGCCTTGTAAGTAATAAACACAGTGTATATTCCACCACACTCGGAAGTTTACGTCTAATGTTAAAATAACATATATTCTTTGACTGTTATTCCAAAAGAAAGCGTTTTCAAAAGTGCTCACTTTACCGTGAATATCCTATATACAAAAAATCTCAACATTCGTCTGCAGAGACACATTACTTCATCAAAACATATCAAATCTCTATACTGTGATGTGATAATGTCACAAGCGTTACTCGAAGTCTCAGTAGTTCTCTTAGCATCCACGATGTGTGCATTTCCACATAACAGTTTCAACTTTCCCTGGCATCACAAGCAAAAACTCTATCGTACTATACTTAAAAAGCCTCATGTCAGAAAAGTTGATATATCACAGGCAGCAAGAAAATAGTCAACCGTATTTATTCTTCGTGCTTGCTGTAGTTTCATAAACGGGGGGTTCGTTTTGACAACGAAGGAGAACGTCAATTTGGTAGCCCCCCCCCCCCCCCCCCTCTACCCATGAGCACAGACCATCGAGATGGAAAATGAATGTTCAAAAGTTCAATTATTGCAATTGTGAAATGAGGTGCTGCCTTTCATTTTATAGCCATATGTTTTTACGACTGATCAGTGATACTTTCTCCAACAGTGTGGTAACTCACTCATTCTCACAAGTCGACCAAGGAAGTGGAGTACACGGCCAATCATATTATTGTCAAAAAATACCTCGCCAACAGCGAAGTGTTCTTTGCGACTTACTTCAATAGCGAATATAGGACTTACTAATTGACATGTAGCTATTTAGGTTGCTGTGCATACCATCGCAAGTGAAACAGGCATGCACAAGTAAAACGTCCTAAAGTTATGAGGGCAAGCTCTGATCCACCACATCCGGTCACACGAACTTTACGTCGGTGATCAAGCAAATCTCAATAACATACAATTCGCTAGACTGAAGATGACGAACGCTAGGAGTGGATCTAGTTGTGCTTGTTGGTGTTTTTTTGACAAGTTTATAACAACATAGGTCGAGAAAATAAACCATCCTTAAAGATAGTAATGCAATCAATTATCAGCCATGATAATACAAATTAATATTATCACACAATAATAGGAGTCAAAAGGGCATCATTTATGAAATAATAGGTGTCAAAATGTCGGTGACTTGTAAATATACTCTTTTACTATATTTATTTGCTGAATAAATAAGTTTTTCGTCACAGGAGTATTCAATTCAAGGTTTGTAACAAATGTCTGTTTCATTTTCTTTTTTTTATATTACTAGGAAAACACACAAATGATTCGTTATACCTAATACAGTGCTATTCAAATTATTCCTTCGATTATTAAATATGAGATGCCTCTCGTTAGTACTAAAAAAAATATATATTACATGGGCATTAAAGACTTTTTTATAACCTCAACTTTTTAAAGATAAAGAAAATAGAATTCCTTTAATCAGTCCTTCCATCTTACTAAACATGTTTCCTTCTTTTGTTATTCACGGCTATACTGATGACTTAGTTCATTCATATGGTAATTGAAGTTGAGTTCCATTTTCAAAGTAGAAATCTCAAAGTTGAGCAACAAAAAAATTATGATATGTAGGGCTTTCCTGTTAAGGTGCACAACCGCGAACTCGTTCCACAGCTATGGAAAAGAAGTGGTACACAGCTACATTTAGCAGTAATTGTTTGCCAACACTCGGGCTCCGGTCTTCAACATGGTTGGAAAGTGGACTAGCTAGTTTACGGACGTTCACCTCTTTTGGACACAATATATGAACAAATAAGAAATCATCCTGCCTAACAAAAATTACACACAAAAGATCGATCCACAGAGGGGTGGATCGCCAGAATAATCGATACTCGTGGTCACAGAAACAATCACACTGTCTATTAATAAAAATATATGTCAATTGAAATTTTGGGATTCGTACCAATTTAGATTACAAATTTAACCGCAGCTAATAATTACGTTAGTAACATAAACGTTAATAATAAAGAAGATAACATAATTTATAATAAGTGCTGCTATCGTATGTACTTGAGTTAAACACAAATGATAGAGAAAATTAATAAACATACATTTAAAATACATCTGGAGATATAAGTATCAAACAGAACATAAACAGAGAATCACATAACTCATTACTTTTAAACAATAATATAACTTTTTATAAATGAAAAAAATAATAACATTTTATGCAGATAAATTACAAAATTAATATTTAGCACAAAAAAAAAAACAGATTGGTAGCTGATAATTAACTGCAAAAGAATCTTAGGACAAGACTTTGGTAACAAAACCAAATTTTTACCCAAAAAAGGCAAAAGGGCAAAAAAAAAAAAAAAACATAAGAAAAACGCTTACGGTGCCACAAAAATGGCACAGCACAAATATACTCAAGCCACGTGAAGACATTTGAAATGGGTCCAAAAATATTTCATGTAATTACTTTTACACACTTCGGATGGAAATATTGCAATAACTGTTCATATAAGATGCACCACATGATCGTACAAAAATATTCATTATCCACGCAAGATAATAGAGTTTTGTTAATATGTGTATGCATATTGACCTAGTAACCTCATAATAAACATTACATCCAAAGACAGTTATTCTGCTATCGACACCCCTATTTCTTGGCTAAAACTTCCGTTGTCCCTCATCTCAAGAACCAATCAACAGGCATGCATTTATCTTGGTTTGGGTATTTCCAGACTTAGAACTTTTGTAAGTGAAGTGTTTAGTCAGAAAGGGCGTTACATAAAGTTACCATTAAATACGGTTAATGCACGGTTGTTCATCACATATCGAAACCTCATTTTCTCGTAATTTTATTATGCTATCCAGTGTATGGGCGATGATGCATACACATTGTAATCAATTAATGTTTCATTACTGGCAGTAAAAAAAATGTAATTCATGAGTTTCCTTGTACACTCGGTAACAACTCACGTGTTAAGTTTCATAAAACTTTTAGAGGCCACCATAACTAATGTGTTCTTTATACCAAAATGTGATACCACCTCACATACTTTCTATGGGCATGCTCATCCAAATTAGCTCTGACAAAGAAACCAGTTACACGAGTAGCTCTCGTGACAATTCCCGTATTAGAGAAAACTTCATGCAAATATATATTTTATATAATTATTTTTCCATCTGCAAAGTAAAATGAAATGTATGTCTTAAATAATTTAAATTATATTAATTTTGTACATAAGAAATTCAGGATTTTTTTTTTCATTCAGAGGAACTTTTCTAGAAATACTTTTGTTTGTAGAAATAAATTAATATGTAAGTTAATCCACTTTACTGACAAAAGAACGAGTATCAAACTGTCCCAGCTTAGTTCAAAAGAAAATACAAATACTGTCATAGCAGATTTTTGCCCACTTTGCACTAAAAATCTGTCACAGACATGACATCCAATACTCAACAGTGATGAGATCGCAGCTTAAATAGCCAATAGCCACTATATACGTGGACACCCTTAACAACGACACATGTAGTACAACAGGATTCCACGTTGCGAGCAAGATTAGTAAGCAGGTGTTATATAATGGAGTCAACTACTTCACCTCCTAAGCCACCCGAAGCTCACAAATGTGAATGTGGGGCTACTGGATGCCTCCCAATACTATGACAAGTGTGTCCCAAGTAAGCTCGTAGATCTGGCCAGCAAATACAATAGGATTATTTCCACAATTTATAGGCAGTCATCCAAAGATGTAGCTCCACTGTTACCTGTCCACTCCCCATGTTTATGCATAATTATAATTTGACAATTTGTAGAGCAGCGATCAAGGCATGCATTTCGCAGACCTCCGCTCACACAGTCCCAATAGTCTGAAAAGAGTCGGTATACAAGAAAGTGCTTTCAGCACGTGGCTATACTCAGTTACCTAGCATGGTCGTTTGCGGCACTCCAACTGCATCATCTGATATTCTCGTGGTATTGCAGTCATTGAAGGATCTATTGCTATTTACACCCCGTATAGGACCTTCGCCTGACTTTGGGAATCGCGGCCGCAGTGGCGTAATGGCCGGATTTTCGCACGTGAGGATCGTGCCGGATGATACCGCTGGTCAGCGAGTTTTCTTGGGGATCTCCCGTTTACCCCACCCTTGCATTCCGGCGCTGTTCCATTCTCAGCTTGCGTCACTCTCATCGGCTCTCAAGACCACGTTCTTAAGAGCTGCCGAAATCTATCCAATCCACTCTCTCCATTTTGGAAATCCCATCCTCTGAACGGTGCGTGTCTAGAACACCTCACCTGAATTTGGTCTGCTTCCAGTCTTTCAATGATTCCTCCTCTCACGCGACAGTTTAAATTGGTTAGATGAGCCATTGCTGGCGATTCACCACAAAATATACCTAAAGGACTCGCATACTAGCTGCTTCATTCTGTTCTGAAATTTGCAATGATGTGCACTGCATGCCTCCGATTGTGCTTGTGGCTACGTGGACACCATTTGTTCAGACAGGTCTGGAACACATTGTATTAATTTCTGAAAGAAGAGTCCAGTCCGCATCTATATTGTATTCCATTAGTATCCATTGTTTTTTTAATGAGGTTGGTATGAGTCCAAGGACAGTATTTAGCATAATCTAAGAAATAAATGCCCATTTATTTACTACAATTTTTCTCTTCATGGCACGAGCAAGGTGTTCCCAAAAATTCGTTTTACCCAAGTTTTAAGGATATACCGCGTGAGTCGCCCGCGCCTATTTTTCCGTATCTATGCAACCCACACGCAACATTATCCATCTAACGAAACATCGATCATAGCGGAACACTACGTGCGCGTTGATTCGTTGTCATCAGTACAGAAAGCGGTGAACGGATGTCATTATGTCAGCAATGCATTGACAAGCAGCCACTTTTCAAAGAATGCACGTCCGTTTATTGTGTTGAAACAGATTATTGCGTTGTTTACCGAATACGTTGGTACGCGACGATTGCGTCCGTAGTAACACACATCTACCTCGCTTCGAGCCAATGTGTTTCTTCATGTGACATGAAATTACAGTCACCGCTTTCTGTATTGACGAACAGGAATTAACGCGCACGTGCTGTTTTGCAGCGATTCTCTATTTTAGCACCTCTGATTGGTGCAGGCTAACAACGGCTTCGAATGTTCAGATAACAGACGAGGCGCCTTAACGAGTACGTACAACGCACGGCGCTCGGGCTACACAAGAGCCAATTATTTTACAGTGGAGGATACGTTATGTTAAATGGGTAGTAATATGTGCGGGTTGCATGAATACGGGAAAATAGGCGCGGGTGAATCATCCAGTATAATATTGCTGCAAATTGTCTTGGTGTGCCCCAGTTCATGAGGGATGGAGGTCTTGATAACATAAGAGAATTAAATTTAGTTACTTAATTCATTTACGGTGTCGTAAAACACACACAGCCTCAATGCTATTATTCCTACCAGTGAGTGCAGTTTTTATGGCAATATAAATTCTAATTAATGACCTTATTATTGTCTTTATACTAACAAGCTACTTAAGCTGCATTTATTAGTTACGCATACGCAATAGAAATGTCAACTTACGTACGTGAACATCATGCTTGGAGGCTCCGCATCCCCTCCCTCGGGTACTGTCATTGTCATCCTGGGGAGGACCATGCTATCCTATGCTCAACCGAGTTGGAAGGGGAAGAATACGAAGGTGAAGTGGTCAATTGTAACAATATGGTTACTGCACATGAGTATTTGTTGGTGACTAATTGCCATTAGTAACAAATAAAAGTTAAAAAGCATGTCATTTATCTAATACGACAATTAAACAGAAGTATGAACAACTGTTTTCAAACAATATATTAAACCATAATTTTCGAGAATGTTAAGTACTGAAACAGACGTACTCGAATAACAAACTATTATAGTAAAAATCTAAGCTAACTGAATAGTGTTACTACACAGCAGAAATTTCGAATATTCCTATAGTAAACATCAGGGAGCAACCACCACTATATTATTCCCCCCCCCCCCAAACGTCCAAAATTAGTTAAAAACGTCATATTTTCTGGATGTTTTTGAAGGGGAAAATTAAGAAAAATACTAAGAAATATAAGAAATTTAATTTTTATGCACGTAAGAAAATAATTTGTTGAGTTTTATGACTATGACAGCAGAGACATGCAATCAGCCCATATGCACTCATGATAAGTTGAATTAGATACTCCTTCCTAGTAGCATGTAGTACACCTTTTCGTTCTGATGACGATGGTGATGTGGCGTGGCATGGACTCCGCAAGCCACTGGAAGTGGTTGGCAGCCATACTGATCCATGGCTGCTGCGCAGCTTCCCATAATGAATGAAGATTTGTCAGAGCAGGATCTACAGCTCGCACATAACTCTCGACAGCATCCAAGATGTGTTACACAAGATTATGGTCGGGTGACCTTGGAATCAAGCAAGCAAACTAAAGTCAGTGGAATCGTATCCCGAAATAACTCTAGGCGAATGCTGGGATGTGTTCCAAACAAAGGTCATGGCCGATTCCTTCCCAATCCTTCCCCAATCCCTCTTTTCTGCACAACACGCACCATCTCTAATGACCTCGCTGTTGACGAGACGTTAAGCCCATTTACCTACCTAAAGTCAGTGGCGTGTTCATCCAACCACTCGGTCACAATTCAGGAGTGGTGGACTAGTGCATTGTCTTGCTATAGGTCCAGGTTTCCTGCAGTGTGCTGTAGGCTCAGAAATGGGTGCACATGATCTGCCAGTAGGTCCCTGTATTGTTCTCCGGAGAGGGATGATGGCATGTGTACCATGGGACACATTAAACACCACATAAGCAGTCCCCATACGAGGACGCCGCCACCACCACCAGCCTAAACTGTACCCTGCTGACGTGAGGGATCAATCACTTCATGTTGTTGGTCACGTACTCGTGCCCTGTTATCGGCATGCACCAGTGAGTGTCTCGACTCATTCGTCCAGAAAACCTTTTCCCGTGCGTCGAAGTTCCAATGGCGGCGTTCCCACGCCCACTTTAATCGTTGTTTGTGATGTGCGGTTAGCAGAAGTGCCCTAGTGGGGCAACTGCTTGCATACACCATAGCGAGCAGATCGTTCTGGATAGTATGAATTGTCACAGGTTGTTGCTTTCCAGCATTACAATTGCGAGTGATTTGTTGCAGTTTGGCCTATCTATCCGCTTTACCAGCCGAGCTAGCCGACAGCGAACACAGTCATCGATAAATTGATAACAAAGGCAGTTGTCCCTGACGGCGGTAGTTTTACCCGTATCTGTGAACTCATGGTAAACTCTTGATATGGTGGCCTGTGGAAATCCCAGTGCCTGCACGGTTTCAGCTGCATATGTCTGGCCCCAAAGATCTCGCCACGATCACATGCATGCACTGATATCTTGTTTCTTCTCCATTCTGCTCTCAACAGTTGCTCAGATGATCAGTATAAGGCGGACCCAGTCACGCGTGACTGGGTCTTATTCCATTGGAAGGGAAAAGACAGCGCAATTTCGCCAACACGGCAGGTGTCTCTTAATTCTTCCACTCATGATTACGTATTCACTTAGTAATCTATTAAATGTATAGAGTTTGATACACCTAGTGACCCTAAATACATTACATTTGCTACATCTTTGGAAGATTTGTAAGGAGTCTTGTCGTTCAGAGAAGTCAATGGAGTATAACAAAATTTAGTTTCAACAGGGAACAGTTATTGAATTATTTATTGCATATTCATAAATACCAATGCCAAAGTCAATAGGAATGATTATTTGTAATGGGACCTAAGTTTTTTCGTTACAGAATTAATCATATTATTTCAAGTCATGTTATGTGTATATCTTGAACATAAGGTAATGATGAGTTACATGCCCCACCTAAGGCAAAATGGGCTGTAAAATTTTTCAGTTTAATGTAAACAAATGTTAGTTCACATGACAATATAGGAAATTCAATCCTTTTCGTGTGCCATAACAACAAAGTTCTCGCAAATTAAAAATTATCACTTTTAAAAATAAAAATGTAACATTTTGTAAAATGGCTATCTCTCCCATGTGTCCGGTTGAGTTGCCCCACGTCCTCGGGATAGATGCCCTGTTGAATTCTTAAAAAAACAATCGCAGAGTTAGTGTGTCTGAATGCGCAAATATTAGGAAAATTTTTATTTAAGCAAAGTACATGCATCAAATATTAGTTTGATATGTAAATGTAACTGATATTGTTGTCGACAAAACGAATACTGCTTTAAAAAATAAAATATGAGAATTATTTAAAGTTATCAATTAAAAACATCGTAAAGTAAGTGAAGTTAACACATTAAAATGTTAAAAATGTATAACTAAGTATTGTATATGTATAACTAACCTGGATCAGATTGCGTTACATGAAACAACATTTTACTTAGTTCCCTTTTTTTTTTTTTGCTCTCTTTTCTTTCCTACCACAAATCTTACACATGTTGCCGTACATCGTGCACGATTCGTGCAACCACTTCGCACAAAAAACAGAGCATTTTATCCAGTCTACTTTTTTACTTTGTTTTGTAATAGTTTTCGCCGCACTCGATGCAGTTGTCATCTTCACTGCAGCTACTGTTGTCGTCTTCATCATCTGGAACTCGAAGAGATTTCCTTTTGCGTGTTTTCTCTGTTGACTTTCCTTTTTGAAGTTCAGTAGTCAGATATTTCTTGCTGCACACTTAGACTCCGTTGCAGTTTTCCGGTTTTTTTTTTAAATTTTTTTTTTTTATGAGTTCTTCAGCTGCGAGAACTATAGCAGTTTGTTTTCTTCCTTTTCGGTACCTGGTTGGTTTCATTGCTGGAAGTGGGTGAAATCTGATACAGTGTTTTCGTTAGGGTATTCTTTAGACGTTCCAGCTGTTGGCTGTTGATTACAGGACTGAGATATGAAAGTATTTGTAGGGTTGTTCATTTCGTCGCTTATGCTAAAGAAGTGTTCAGGAACAGCATCTTGGTCAACAGGGAACAGCCCTGTTTCTCTGAATCCATTAACCGCAGTATTTACTGAAGCGGCTTTTTTTTTTCCAAGCCCTGCCAATCAAATCGCTAATCTGGATCTGAGAAATCGTTCGTCCTGGATGATGGAGGATCCACTTGCTGGCTTCTTCTTTGAAGTAGTGTCTCAAAGGCTTAAAGAAAGAGCGGTCGAGTGGTTGAAGAGCTTGCGTGGTGTGACTTCGAAGACATAACATTATAATGTCATGCTGGTTTGCAAATTCAAGCATCTCATAACAATTTACATGAGAAGAATGTTAATCGAGAAGCAGGAGAGTCTTTCCGTCAGGTTTCCGGGCGACAAAAGGGTTTTGCAACAATTTGAAAAAATTTCAGTGCTGATAGATAACGATTTTTCTTTCATACCCAGGGGGAAGTCCATCAAAAAATTACTTCTTTTCTTGAACACCCTTGATAATTATTGCAGGAGGGATAAATTTGCCCTTGGCATTGTTACAAGCTATTACTGTCACATTTTCTCTTCTTTCAGTAGATGTCAATATGTGCACATCCTTAGAACCTTTGCTGGCAATAACCTTGCCTGCGAAATTGTTGAGTTGGAGGCCTGTCTAGTCCATGTTAAACACATGCCCTGGTTTCGTGTACAAGTCGTATTCTTCGTAAACTTCTGACAAATGTTGAAAAAACTTACCAACAGCTTATCTCTTCAAACCGTCGCTTCTTGCTATAGATATTCCTTGAGATTGCCTGATACTCAGTTCCGGATTCCACCTTAAAAAATACTTAAACCTATCATAACCAGCCATTCCAGTCTCTGAATTGAACCGATTATGTAGTCCAAGTGTGTCAGCAAATTTATAAGCTAAAGATCATATGTTTTCCCGGACAGGTGCGAAACCACCCTTTTCCAGGTGTTAAATATGCCTACCAAGACGTTTCTCATTTTCAGTTCCAAGCACACCTTGTGGACCAAGAGGAAGCTCCACTATATTGCCAGACTGTTTCCGACAAAGAATTTGAGAGGGAATGCCATAATACCTCGCAGCTTCATTCACTCCGATTTATCCTGCTTGTAGTCTAGCGATGGCTTCTTTCAAGTTATCTTATGTCCATGTCCCTCAGGCTGCTCCAGTTTTCTGAAGTTTATATTCGGTAGGCATAACTGTAAACAAAAGAAAGTAATACAAATTATTATATAGTAAATAGGTAAACTTTCTTGGAATTGTTGATGAAAACGTTAAATACATATTAGGTAGGATTATATTATTAAAATGCTCCAAAAGGTACTTTTTCAAAATAAAAATTTGACTACCTGTGTATTTCCAGAAACAAAAGTTAAAAATAAAAAAAACATCGGTGGGGCATCTCTCCCATGTGTAAGTGGGGCATCTGTCCTTTAGTCCGGGAGTGATGCCCCAGAGGGAGCTCTGGATAATACGGTCACAAACATGGCTGTCATGACACCAACAGTAACTACGAAATCCCCACTATGCGTTCTGATTGATTACATATCAATTTATACTCAAGGAAACAAATCCCACCCAAATATTTAAACTTTCGTCTTATAACAAGTGAGTAAAATACTGCCACGTGCCTCAATTCTTGTTGTAAAACACGTGAAAATTCTTTTAAAACGGACGAAACTTTAATCGTGGCTCCTTTTCGCTTCGGCCAGATTGGTGTACTGGTGACAGGAGCGATCTAGCGAGTACTTCGGAAACTACGTCGACTGAGGCAACTCTCCCGGTGGGGCGTCTTACCCGGAATTCCCTTATACCGTTTTGGCCTCCTCTTCACTGCAACCGCCGGTAACCCAAGACCATTAGGGGCAATAGGCCAGCAGTATATAAATACGAAACATGTCATTACACTGGTGTTACAGGAAAAGTGAAGTAATAAAGCACGAAATGTTGAAGGTCGCACCACGTTGCCTGTAGTAACAGAAGACAAAACCCGGTTCTACTTTTAGAAGTACTGAACTAGATGATTAATTCCACCAATAAAGGACGTTCGAAAAATAAACAATATTGCCTGAAAAAAATTACTTATACTTTCTGTTGTTTTAAGATGATAGCTTGAGACAGAGTTTTAAGTATGCAATCATTTAGCCCACTGATCAACTTCGTGTGATGTCTACAGTAAATTTTTAGGGTTTAAAGTCGTGCGGTACGTTTTCATCTTTCTACATAGATGACTATTGCCATGTAAGTAATAATCACGGTTGGTATATCCCCTCGCACTCTGAAGTTATATAGCAAGCGTATCTATTTGATACGGTTTATAGGCCAAAATCAATGACAATACTGCAACGAGTTAGATTAGAGCATGCAAATTTGAAGAGCGAGAACTAAGAAAGGCACTCGGCCCAGGTTTTTGTACTAAAACTGATGTTGAGAACTATATATTTTACATAGTTTAAATTTGGCGAAGCAAAACGCAGACAAGGAAATCGGAGAGATCTTCTGGAAACCAGGTGACAGACAACGCGAAGTGAAGACAGGTTGGTGCCAACACCCGTAATTAGATAACGTTTGTTCTCCACAGCACCGGCTTCAGGAAAACTTAAATAGACAACTAAAGAAATTGTCTTGAGGAGAAGCTACAATAGGAGCCTATAATGTACTCACGTGGCAAGCGCGGGATCAATCACAAGTTGCCCAAGAGACGTCACGTCTCCCCAGTCTAACAGGAGCGGATATAGACTTTATTTTTGGTGGGGAAGGCTGTAAAATTTTGCCATTGTGCAGGCCAAGACTTTAGATTCGAAGAATGGGAACGGGGCACTTTCTCATCATGATTTTAGGAAGCAATATAAAAATGATTTAACTATACCAGTATATCAAACAATGTAATATTGTTTCATTTCAGTTTTAAAATATTTGCAGTACAGTTTCATATTAATGTAAAGGGATACATACCTTTGACCTCCCCTACACTACACATGCACACACATATATGGATCCGTCCTTGAAGCTTACCACCTATTATAAGCTAAAGATCTTATGTTTTCCCGGACAGGTGCGAAACCACCCTTTTCCAGGTGTTAAATATGCCTACCAAGACGTTTCTCATTTTCAGTTCCAAGCACACCTTGTGGACCAAGAGGAAGCTCCACTATATTGCCAGACTGTTTCCGACAAAGAATTTGAGAGAGAATGCCATAATACCTCGCAGCTTCAATCACTCCGATTTATCCAGTATACCTATCCAGTATACCAGTATAAGCTTACCACCTATTATAGAAACCCGCGTCGTTTCGTAAGAACTGATCTCGCGATTGCTATTGTTTATAATGAGTGACCGTAAGGTTTATACGAGTGAAAGTGCAACGGGCATATATCTACCCTGATCCTAATTCACTGATCTCTCTTCTTAAAAGTAAGTCATATGAATAATAATATTCTTAATATTCCCTGGAATACTGAATATGCCCTAGATAATCCTTCTTTCAACTTTACAAGAAGAAGTGAATAAGTTTAAATAATCACCTATATTTATTTTTTCACTATGGAATGTGCATTCTATTCGTCACATCAGCTTTAGTTAATTGACTGGACCAAGTATGCAGAAACAAATAATAACAAGAATCCCATAAATATTATCGAAATTTAATCCTCATCAAAGGACATATTTAAAAAAAAAATGATTGTTTAGAATTATGTTCAGGAATATGCCTTCACTTCGCTCCAATTGCCCTGGCACTTTCCAGACCCAGCAGAATATTTTCGGTACGAGAGAGAATCAGCTGTTTGCAATGCTGTCAAGTAAAGAAAAATTTTGCAAGTGTTTTGTGGACCTGTGTCGATATGAATCTTTTTCTGGACGTAATTGAAACCATACGTTGGCGAATGAGGTTGTTTCGAAGGTATATTGAAGTGTTAATCTGCCATTTTATAAGGAGTGATATTTATTTTGACTTAGAAGCATGGAGAACTTGCCCTAAAGCAAGGGTAAACGGTCACGAATTCTTCCAATCTAATATTCAAAACCGGCAATGACAGGCAACATACAACTATTTCGAAAGCGAAAATATTAACATCTTGAAATTAGTCGTATTAACTTGCAGTGACCTGTAATACGTTTACAGTGGAAATAGTTTAATTGATGTCACGTGGTCCAGATTTTAATAACTGCACATGAGAGAGATGCTGGATCTGCGTGACATCTAACTTGGAACCGCACTCGCGTCTTTCAAGAGCCTACCTTGTGATTATTTCTTGTAGTTAAAAAAAAAAAAATGCTTCAGTTACGAAAATAAAACTTTATATAATTTGTTGAAATATTAGAGTAATGACGTTTGCAATCCGAATTGAGTTTATTTACAGTTACCAAGATTACTTTCGGGAAAGAAAATTAGTTTTCCTCGATTTTTATACGCACATTAGATTTTCAGTAAAAGCGTATTAAAATTTTTTAAAAATAGTTTTTAATTTTCCTTCACTCCTAAAAAACTTTATTGCGATTTTGTATGACTTGAGCACATTTGACAGAATGTAACAGAACAACAGCAAACGGAGAGGGTATGGATGTCACTTAAAAACAGTCGAGAAGATTCGGAATACTAAACGGTATTTCAAAGTTTACCTACACATTAGTGTTTGGAGCTGTAAAACAAGTTTATTGCAAATGCGTTTTACAGAGTGTACTTATGATGAAAAACTGAGGATTTGGATAATATGTAACTGGGAAAAAATATCCGCAATTGTCACATTAATAAGCATGCCTAAATTGATGAACGTTCGTCTGGAATGAGTACAGACGGGCCACATACATATGACTCTCAAGGTAATATGGTAGCATAAAATAGGACTGCACAGATCATCCTCTCAAGAAACGTTGTATACAAAGAAAACCTGATGTCCTTGAATTGGCGAATTCAAGATATATAGACTCCAGAATGTTGTAAGACAAATAATCAGACTGTGCTACATGCTAACTGAATTAATTTAGTAGCTACCATAGTTGACTTAGCTGTTAGTACTGCTTCCCTGTCCGTGACGTTCCCGGTCCCAGGCAAGGCCAAGAACTTTCTGGACATAACCACAACAGCATACACACAATACTATATTAAAAAATTTTAATTGTAGACTTCACTTTGGTAAAAATTAGTTATTACAGCAAAGGGACCATTTAAATGACTAAATCTGCCAATTGAAGCATCGTAAGAACTAAAATACAGAGCATAGATCATGGCAGCATACCAGGAAACAGTAATAATTATGGGAATCTGGAAGGCCATTAATGGTGTATCCCTTTTACTCTTTAAACCCTGGTTAAATGAAGTTTTCACTTCAACTACTCTCTTTACAGCACGATGAAACACTTGTAAAAAGAAAAATAGCTAAAAATTGTTTTTTTTTTTCGTCCTAGCTGCTGCAAATGAAGACCCTTAGTTAAGTTACAAGTCACCTAACGACAAAAAAATTAACTAGTTACCTTAAAAATCTACTTTAAAGTAACTCGTTACTTTCGTTAAGTCTTTACCAAACACTGGGAAACACACCCATCTCGATAGGTGTAAGTGAATAATTGGAAGAACTAATATTGTTTAAATGACTATTACATCACGACGTAACTGGTACAAGTGTACTAACACCATGTTTAACTTGCTAAAAATGTGTTTGCATGAAACAAATACACTCATTAATTGCATTTCCGTTTTGTTTAAGACTGCAGATGCACTGCACAGATGCACATCAGTTTTTTTTTTGCCTGAGGAAGATGGAGGCTGTGGATCATACATTTGACTGCAAATACAACCTCCTTGATTATTTACAAGAAGAAATTGTTGGTAAGTAGCAAACTACAGATTTCCATAGTGCTAATATAAGCTTGAGAAACCACACACATTCATATTTATTTAAAACTATAACAGGGAAAAATGTTAATATCTGAATTTTAAAAATAAATCACAAACTTAAAGTGAAAAAATGTCACTCTTTATGTATCTAAAATACGTAGGAGGTGCCGACAATTTTTATTGTAATTGTGGACACTCATATTACTTTATTATATTAGTGTGAAATTTAGTTGTTTTTTTTACGTCTTAATAACAATTAGGTATACACAAGAATACAAACACAGTAAAAATTTAGTTTTAATGGTGAACAATTCCTGAATTTAAGCAATTTGCTTGTAGGGGTTGCCTAACCACATTCCACAATGTCAAAAATCATGTTTCGTGGAAAAAATTCACAAGAATCTCTCTTAATACTCAAGCAAGGTATAGAATTCCCTGTTACAGATAATTTTAATTTACTGGATTAATAGACAGGACAAAAATAGGCATTTAATTTTGTCTACTTTCCGTTTTAGGTTTTGTAATATGTTACAATGTCAATATTTTACTCGTTCATTGGACTGTTCTTTCCGAACATTTGAATGTTGTTGTAATGTAAAGGGCTTTTTAACGCCCCCCCCCCCTGGTTTTATGCTTGAAATCTTATCAGGGGATGGCTTACAGACTAACATATAACCTAACTTAAATTAACACCTATTGCCTTATCCCGGATTCAAACCCAGAGCCTCCTACACCCCAGATCGGTGCCACACCAACCGACTGCGCCACGGGAGGTCGACCGGAACATTTGAATGTAATAATATTTTACGAGATTTAGTTAGGAGTGAGTTACTAATCCTATTCGCATTAAATACAGGAAACTTCTTGTCAGGATTTCTTTCTCTTAAACATCAGGACAAAACCCACACCAAAACAGCGGCTGTTACCTCCTCTGCTGTTTGCGCCACTGTGAAACACTTTTTCTCTGCCGAAATTCGTCAAGTTCTACACTGCAACCCTGAAAAAAAAAACCTTACAAGTTGTGTTACTTGAAGTCAAGTGGTTCAAGGGCGTTTTAAAAGGTAGTACTGATGTGTTATTCCGCAGTTTTTTCTGGCTTGTGACGTTTCCCGGCAGAAACCGTGTCTGGCCTCAAAACCACCTCCTCCTGGAACACGTCCCCATGGGGTTTACTGATAACACTGCTTTAATTATTAGACCATTCATCTATGGATCCTGCGAATTTTATCAGGCCATTGGCTTCCCTAGAAAACATTTCCAAAAGTCGAGCCATCCCTCAACTCTCAACTCAAAAACTTCACCGAGACTCGAAGGAAGTCGGTTTTATATAATCATTCCAAGCAATCTCGGAAAGTTTCTACCAAATATGGGGTTCTCATATCACCCCCCCCCCCCAATGACGCAGTACTATGGCTATTGCTACCTTTATAATACTTCCGTTTCCATTCTTTTTTTTGTCATAGCCACATGGTATTTGCTTATTCAATTTGTTGGTATTAACTGGGAATTGTAAGTATTAGTTGGGAATGGTTAAACGTAAGGTTATTTGTCCAGCTAGACAACATAAGAGATCAGATACAGGTCGCCTTGGTCCATGACACACTGCATATTCCAACCTTAGCTGATATCCAGTGAACACTAAGACCAACCTCTACCAGAATATGTATTAACTCTGTACCAGTGTCATATCCACCAATTCACCTGTCTTAGTCCTTATGTTAGGCAATGTGTAACCATGCATGAGAAACTGGCATTGCTACAGTCTGCTGTTGCTGTCAATGACAGGCCCGGCATCTAGGGCCAGCTCTCTCCAGTACAGAGAGGGAGGCCACAAGCTTAAAACCCCAGGTTATCCCTAAGAATGCCCCCTCTTCCCCAATTTCGTCAGTAATCCTGTACAAACTGGAGCCTTAGTCCTATGCCACTCATTCTGTTATCATCAGACAGTTGACCTCCGAACCAGTGTCACCTTGTGCATCAGTCCTTCTGCTGCCAAAATTCGGGAAGAAATGGCTATGACACCCAGCACATGGAGCCTAATTGCTAAGTTGAATCAAGCAGCTGTAGCAAATGCATTAGTTTCGGAATGCTTACATGCCATATTAATATGAGAATCCAGGGCAGAATGCACCTGACCTCTAATAGTGTCACCTTTCCATCACACCCCACACAAGGCAATTAACTCCATAGATAATGATCGTTTCAGGCTTGGTGATCATCACATTGTTCAGTGTTCATTTTCATCATCAGCAGACTCGGACCAGGTCAAATAACCTTCATAGAACTCCTACCATCGACCAAACTGAACAACATAGCCTGCCCAGGACTGTGGACCCTGCCTTGAACGAACCAAAGAGGATGCTTCTGAGGGGTCAATTCCCACATGATCCATATTTTCTATTATGCTGTGTATATGTAATTTAACTTCGCACACTCTGGCAATACATGAAAAGCAGTGTCCTTGATCCCACACACTGGACAAAGTGGCATGTCAGTCAAATTCAATTTGTAAAGTTTGATTTTAAAATTTTCATGCCCCGGCACGTACTAAGCTTCGCAATGACCCACCTCTAGCCATTTATTCCTAATCCTTTCCCAACAGAAAAGAATACCTTATCTGTATATCTGGCATTCTCAGAACCATCTCATCTCTCCTGTCATTTATGCAGTGACTTAGTCCGCACAACTTTGTGCTCTTCTTTGGTAGGTTTCCTACCTCAGAAATCAACCCACAGGAATTTCCTCTCCTGAATTAGCAGATCGATAGGAATTCCTGCAATCAGGACATGCAATGCATCGTGGGAGACTGTCTTATAGGCCTAGACTACAACCAAAAGAGTTACTCTTTGTGCCTTGCGCAATGCCCTTCTCATGTGTGAATGAACAGTGACATTATACCACGAAGTTTTACCATATGTTATTATGGTAACAAAAACACCCTTAAAAATCACATTAATGTTTTAAAGTCCAGTTTACAGGCTTATGGAGCTGTTGCTCTTAACCTGTGCAATGTCATCAGCGCCTTGTTAGACAGATACCTTGAATGATCATGGAACGACATGTATTTTCCGACAACCACACCTAGGTATTTAATCGAGGAAACAAAAAGTTAAAGGTCTTCTCTAAAATCGTACAGTTGGTTTCCTTTTTAGTTGTTCCTTGAGCATTAAAACATTGTCTTTTCAACTGAAAATCTAAGTTTGACTGTCTTAGACCATGCACATATCTTTCCAAGGGCCATGCACATATCTTTCCAAGGGCCTCCTTAGCATTCGCCTTGGCATTATACATTGAATCCCCACAAATAAGTAGGAATCTGTAGTCCGTATATCCAAACATTGCAAAGGCATTACGAAATTCAAACCTTAATAGTATGTCAAAAAGCACATTGCAGAGTATGGGACCCAACACGAACCTTTGTGGACAGCCCTTACTTAATCACTTTTCAACTCTGTGAGGCCCCATTTCACAGATACAAGAGCGATTAACAAAGAATGACAGCATGACATGAAACAGGTTAGCTGAGAAATCCAAACATTTCAATTGTCATTTGATTTAAGACCATCAGACATTATTAAATGCCCTGATATGTCCAGCGACACTCCAATTACATATTTTTGTGCTGCTCCCCTAACAGTACTGTGTCGTTATAATGCTGTCTCAGTATCCTTTCTTCTCCAAAAGCTCTAGTGTCTATTATTCAGACCATTAGTTGACTCTAAAAAGGCCATCGGTCTTACATTCATTTGCCACTTGAATGTTTTACCCATCATAGAAGGCAAGGTCAAAGGTTTGTATGATTTCAAAGACAGCTTTGCCAATACCTTTATTTAGAGTTTTCAGTTTCGCTTGACCGGCACATGAATAAAGTCATAAACCGATGGCAAAGTACTAAATGGCAGGTTCTTCATTTCTACAGAAACAAAATATGGGGTACTATCAGTAACCACAATGACAGGTGATCTAAATACTGAAAATAATTACTGAGTCAGGATATTTCAAACATACTAAAGCTGACCATAAACCAAAATAGCATGAAATCCCACCTTACTCCTGGGAAACAGCCCTAAGTCATCTAGGCACAACCTTTTCCATTCATAATTAGCAATAGATGCGGAATATGTATCTGCAGTAATACAATTTTTTGGTTTTGCCTTCTGGCAATCCTGGCAATGTGTTACCTGGGTATCTTTTCTCATCTTCAGCAAAATGAATTCTCCTCAATGTGACTTATCTTTATACAGGTGACCTTCAAAAGAGCTACTCTGGATATTGAAAAATCATCTTATTCAAGCTTGCAGAACAAAAATACAGAATTTCCCTTGTCGGTTAACATACCCCAACAGAGACTTCCTAATCTCATATGGGAAGGAACCACTCACTATTTCCTTTAGAATCAGAACCCACTCGGCGTCATTTTTTATGATCTTGGAGACCTCTGTGTTATTGGGGAAAACTCTGTAAAACCCCAGCCTCTTCCAATTATTTCCTATCCAGAGCCTGCTCTGGAGCTTAAGCTTTTGCATATGACACCCCAATTGTTACCTGCCCAATCACCTGTACTTCTTCCAAGAATCCAGCTCCCTCAACATCTACTTCATGGAATTCATCTGGATCAAACATAAGCGACAAGCAGTTTTCTGGATTATTTTCCACTTTTTATATGCAGTACTACAAAGTTAAATCAGGCGAACCTACCAACCTAGCAGATCTACAAGCAAGCTTCTTACTAACAAGAACCCAGCTTAGGGCTTCATTGCCTACATGAAGAGTAAACTACTTACACTCAAAATGATCAGCGAATTCCTCCATATCATAGATGGTCACTAAAATTTCCATCATATAGACTGAATATTTTGGCTCAGCAGGCGTCAGCAACTTACTAGCATAAGCGATCGGTACTAACGATACTTGAATCTCCTGCCTCAGCTTAGCTTTAACAGCTAAATACCTGCAATCTAATTGCAATGTAAAATGCTTGTTAAATCCAGAAATATTAGGATCTGTGGAGAAGTTAGACTGTATTTAAGGTCTTTTCTTGAACTTCGCCCTTCTGAAACTCCACGCCCTTCCTTTTATACACATTTAGTGGCTCAGCAATTTCTGACAGATCTGATAAAATTAAAATTAAACCCTACAATTTCTAAAAATATCCCGATCCCTCACAAAATTTTTTATTTAGGGAAATTAACCGAATGTAGCAACTACTCTGTATCAGTCAGCAGTTTCCCATTAGATATCATGAAACCTAATGCAATTTTTTTCTGGGTCCACTGTTAATTCTGCCTTTCTCGGGGTCTGAAAAACAGACTGGAAGTGCCAAATGTGCTCTTCAAATAATGGATGGTACGCACACATTAACGACTTATGTAAACAAGAAATTACATTGATATTTCTTAATGATCGTATATAATATCCATAAAATTGCCTGTCGCCCACCATTCACTCCCATAGGTACCTAGCACCACTGAAATAAACGTCAGGGGCTATAAAATCCACATCTCTCGTGACTCTGGAAGTAAGTCATATTGCAGGAAAGCTGAATTTATATCCGATATAGAAAACTTTACCTCACCTGTGAATTGAAAAACTTTTAGTGTGTGCCAGTGTGTATTGATCCACATTATTTATTAATCCTCCATAATCACAAACTATTCGATAAGTGTCAGGTTGTTTCTTTGAGAGCAAAAATCCAGGATTGAAATTAATGTTAGTAGAATACTCTGCTAGCAATTTTTTCTTCGAATTAGAACTTATTTTATATATATATATATATATATATATATATATATATATATATATATAATATATATATATATATATATATATATATATATATATATATATTCGACTTTGGATGGGATATCTTTTAGAGAAGCCTTTGACAAGGTTCATCATCCTTTAAATTTAATTTTGCTGGGTCCTGTGTATAATGCCCGTAATTTTGGTGACCACATCAGCGAAGTCTTGTTTTAGATCCTCCAAAATAGCATCATTCCTTCTCTGCAACTACTCCGATTACAACCTAAGCACTGATTGAGTGGGACTACATCTCAACATCGATTTCTGAGCACAGAAACTCAACAAAGCCCAGGTTTTCCGAATAAGTCGGCACCAAGAATCATTTCATGGCTCAAACCCTGCAAAACCTTAAAATATGATTTCCAAGCAAACTTTATGATTTTTAGCTTTTTTCTCGCAAGGCAATTGAAATGCACCATCTCCCTTCAACAAGGGAAAACTCTGATTCCTGCCCTTTTCTTGGATAATACCTTCAACAATAAATGACAAAATTCTTGGATAATTAACGAACAAGATGCTCCCAAATCGACATCCCCATTTGTAATTGATACAGACACAAACACTCATACATGCACTCAAATGCAAAATTAGCAAAAAATGTATTCCTTATGATTTTAGCTTATGGCGACACGATGTCTTCACATGACCATTTCTCCCACAAAAATAGCATTGTATGCTAGTCAACGATTCTCCATAATTACCCTGGACAATGGATGTGAAGTTCTGCAAATATCGCCACTCACTTTTAAACTCTCAGCTTGCCCCAGATCCAACCGAACCCCACCACTACATGCCTGAGCCGTCCCGACACTTACGGTAACCACAGCCGGGTTAGTATTATAATTTGCTCGATATTCACTCGTAGAATGGTTAAGCCTATATAATTTCTCACGAGTTACCGTATATGAACTACTAAATGCAATAGTCATATCAACATGCGGTTCCAATTCAAGTAAATGAGCTAACATCAGGGATTAAGACCCAAACATAACAAGCCGATGATTTACCCGAAAAGGTAGTGAAATGTAATCTCAGTAAAATAAAATTCACTATACGGTATTCCTAGCGCATCAAATAATGTTACTGTTTCAAGCACAAACTCTTAAACAGATTGCAAGGTCAACTGTACTCACTCCATTAACTTAGGATTTAACTTCGAAATTACATACGTGGACATAACTAATTCAAGACAATGGCTAATGAACTTAGGCAGATCCTAGTTCTCTCCAACCGCCTTATTAAATACTACAGGAAAATTTTTTGGCAACTTGAAAATTGAGACTGCATGTAAAACCTGCTGCACATGAATATAAAGCTAGGAGATCATTCAGTGCTACAAAAAATACTACGATTTCCCTAACTAAGGTTGAGTATAACACCGGTATTCGATCACTAAACCCCTTTGGGAAATGCTTCAATTATTTAGACATTGTGGAGGACTCAACCAGGATAGTTTTGGTTCGTTGAAATATGGCACTGCTTGCCATATCTTTTAGCACCAACGCTCTAGCCTTGACCCGTGAACTTTCAGTAGTATCGCCACCAGCTACAATTACAATGCTTCAGTAATTGTCGCGCTAAGGAGGCTTAACTCAGACACTGTAACTATCCCATTGACATGTTCAATATTGCAGTTAAGGCCAGTCCGGTCACACATACTCGGGCAACAACAAACCACTATTTCTCCCCAAATTCAGTACTTCCACGAATACCTAACAAAACACAACAGGAAGCAATATTGCAGGGATGTGTGGTGCCCTCTGGCGGTGCCACAGACTACTTTATCGCTAGCAGCAACCCCAAACAACCACAACGTCAATGCCAACTCCTAACCTTCGACCTAATATTGGAAAAATTCAGTAAGCTAAAGAGAGACTTACTTGCTGAGTGCCTTACATGACATGAAAGAGATACAGGGGGCGAAAGTTTCAAATCCAATTACAATTTTTCGCTTTTATTAAATACTTTACTTCTATAAAGTTCAGGTATACACTTTAGAGTTGCGAACACTACTTGTAGTTTCTACGGCCTCTTTACAGGTAGAACGAGTTTTAAGCTAATATGCCAAGACAACTTTAATGTATGATTATTTGGGAAAACTGCAACTCAAATTCCAGAATTTCTTTTTGCATTGAAAACTTTCTTAAAAATTATACAAAATTTCTTAAGACAGCCACCAGAAATAGCTTTCATATACCTCAGCAAAACTGCACAATAATAATAAGGTCAATTTAAATTGAGAGGTGTGATTTCAGTGACTTCGTAATGCAGTTTATTTATTCTTTAAAACCTGCCCACCCACAGAATTTACTGCCCCTACTATACCGTATTAACCTACATACACCAGTTACCACTCGGCTACAAACTATAATTATGTTATGCTACTTTACTGATTTAACATAAACACTTAACTCATATTTTAAACCGTAGGCCAGAGACAACTATGCGCTTTTGGTGGCGCAGTGCTACTGCTCGGGACGACCAAAATTATCTGAGGGCAGCAACTCGTGCAAACGCCAGTAACCAAACCAGGGTCTTAATTACTTTTTGACTTAATTGGACAATAATTACTAAATATTAATTTTTTTTTCATGGACATACTTAACATTTTCGAAATTGATAAATTTTCTAAAAATTGAAATTAGTTGTTGCACAAAGCGAATAATCTAAGATTTCATAAAAAGTGGTAAATCAAAATTTATTTCATGAATGACTTTTATATAAATATAATATTTTTTACATTTTAAATTAATGTATCGAATTTAGTTTTTTCTATAGTAGTTAAAGAACAAACATTTTAGGTTATTCAAATATAAATTTAAAAAGTGTCTTTATCATTTAAGTCATATATAAATTATACGAAATTGTAAACAGTTTTCGAGATAATAGAATAAAACTTATATTCATTATCTAAAAATTTCGTCATATGTTCATAACAATGAAATTGTAACTTTTCTATATTTAAATTTTATAAGTGTACAACTCTCGTATCATCCACGTTTGGTGTCATAATTTTTTAATTTAATTTAATAGAAATCAATTTAATTTAAAGAATTATTGTAATTTAAAAATAGTAATACATGAATACTGTTAATATTTTAAAATAATGAATTTTTAAAATTATTTTTTTAAATTTATTTATTTTATTGAAGTTTAAAAAGATTAAAACATTTTATTTTTAAATTTAAAATTGTTTATTTCTAGGAAGCTATTAAGTAATTCGAAATTTAGTATTTTATGAAAATTAAGAATAAATCTTAAGTATGTCAGCTCTGTAAAAATTTACTACTTCGGACAACTTAATGCTGCGACATGCCAGCCTATTTACCCCACGCTGCCGTGAAACCCCATCCGGTGCCCAGCACAGGAGAAAAGTTAGTTTATGCGTGATTTTCAACACCGTTGAATTAATGCAAGGTAGGTTTCTTCGGTTAGATTTTTTTTTACATCACCCACGTAAAATGTTAAATGTGATGGCAGTCAGGCGGAAATATTTACACCATTTTTCACTTTTTTGAAAGGGGCGAATTACTAGACATTAGACTATAGTGTTTCATCATAATACCATTCAATAGAGGAAATTACAATTTTGAAACAGTTAGTGCGTAGAAGAAGGTTTTGTTATATAAAATAAATTAATAAAACAAAACATGTTGCTACTGTTGAACATCAATTACTACTAGTTTATCAGGATTGGTTCGTAGTAACTGCAATATTATTGTCTGACAAACTCAAGGCTAGCCTTCATCTATTATACAGAAAGTCTTCGTTTTAGTGTTGTAATTCTAGTTTTAGAAAAACTATTAAAAATATTTATTAATAGAAATTTACATTTTACAAGTTGTTTAGTGTTTTTGTGTTCAATTTTTCTGCGCATTGTTTGGTGGTTGCAAAAAGGCAGAAACATATTGATAAAATATAAATATGTTCCTGACTTTTTACAAATAGCCAAATGCATGCAGTGGAAATTATGCACAAAAATATCATACAATTCGTAAAATAAACATTTTATTTAATAAAACATTTTCAATAATTACTTTGAAGCCGCAATTATGACACTAAAATAAAGGAATTCTTCAGAAGGGACGAAGTCGAGACTTAATCTGATCCAGGAGGTTCTTTCTCTTTTAATCCAAGTATTTCCAAATTTCTTGCAGAACCTCTCTATTTATAATGTCACTGGCGCTCTCACACTCTTCTTATTTTTAATTATATTGATCTTCTTTAATGTCTTATGATACTTTTAATCTTATAATTATTTTTAGAGTTGCGATTTATACTCTTCGTCTGTAATCTATTTAATTCCATCTGTAAATCTGACAATTTTATTCAGTTTATTTTTTTCTCGCATTAACAAATCAGAAATTGATCAGGGAAATTGGCAATTTCTTTTTAAATGTTGTATCAAAACGTTCGCCTGTTTTTGTCCTGCTGAGCACCGCAATTATTACCCGGTACTTATCTGGTACATACATAGGATCATGTTTCTTCGAAGTACAGTATCTTCTCTGTTCTTCCAATGTCTCTGTCAGAATATAAATAGGTAGGGCGAGATTATGGAAATTTGTATTCAATAAGATTGAAATAGCCTTTTAAGAAAATGTACTAGTTGAAGCATATCACATAAATAATTTTATTTTGGCCTGCACAAGAATCAGGCCAGGAAACTACGTGATTTTTTTTTCTGTAATGTTCCGCCGACTTCAGTATATTGTAGTAGCAAACTGCATGTATCTGAACTTCTATCTTTTTTAGCTACATCTTTGGTCCATGTACAAAAGTAGTCTTTTACAGTGCTGTTTGTAATCATGCGTAGCCGCAACTTACAAAGCCATATCTGCCCAACACAGCATGCTTTTGATGCTCTGTTATCTTCGGAAGTGGCATTGTCTGCTGTAGGCCGTTGTAATGATCTTTGAATGAATAGTGTAATGGGGATGAATGACTAGATGGAGATTTTTTCGACATTCGTCATTGCGATGCAGATGTCTGTCATGGAAACAACAGGACTGAGCACGAAAAAAATACTAAAACAAGACAAGCAACCTATGGACGAGAAAATAAATATATGTATACAACACGGGAAATTTTTTCCTAATTAGTTGCTGTTCTGTTTACTGACTCTATTCCCTCTTGGAATTTTTCAGTGTTGTTTACATTTACTTATTTTCTAGTCCGTCGGTTTCTTGTCTTATTTTAGTTTTTTTTTTTTTTTTTTTTCGTGCTCAGTCCTGTTTTTTTTTTTTCATGGCAGACATCTGCATCGCAATGGCGAATGTCCAAAAATCTTCTATCTAGCCCGTTGTAATGTTCACCATGTGTTATGATACCTTCACTCTCTTCTTGTCGGCTTTAAATTCATCACTCGCTGCATGATAATGCAGCATCTGCCACTTTCTGGATACCCAAATGACAAGCTTAACCATCACAAATATTTGTGGCATGAACTCTTCTTTATTTTTAACTTTTCCAGAAGCTTATGTTTATTAGATTCTTCAAGGTGTAATTCCGCTACAGGAAATGTGTTTATATGATCCATGATACGTTACTTGACATGATTTATCTTATGCGGCCTAGCAAAGTGCTTTCTCCTACGATCACGATTCCTTTTAATTCATTTGCTACATTTTCCTTAATTAAATTCAATACCTCGGAGCGAGAACCAGACAAATACATCTTCCTATATTATTTAAGGAGACAAAAATTAGTTTTAAAAATACTGTGCAATGATTTTTTCAGGAATGTTTTAGTAAATAGTAAGCAATTGCCAATACCTTACATACTATACCAATATTGATTCTGATCTGTTAATATAAATATTTATAATTAACTCCTGAATTTTAAGTTGTCTGATTATTGTATCGTACATAATGCCAAAGAAGGTAGCATGTTTGTTACAAACAAACATTACTGACAAAATTAGCTTAAATATATGACATAAAAATTAACTATTACAAAATTAGGGGCCATACTCTGGAAACAAATCATTTGTAGGTCGTCCTCCAAACGTATTTTAGTCATTACATATCATGTTAATTATTCATAGTCGTTGTTTCATCGATAACAAGTTCGTCATCACAGGTACCTGTATTTTATTTCAGTGTATTGTAGAGTTATTCGTTTCATGTCCCTGCACACGATTCAGAAGGCTTATTTGATTTACTAAGTGGATTTATTTTCCCAAATAATCTCATGTGTATTGTACAATAAATAGTTAGTGTCAGACTCATGCATATCATCCGAATGATTGAACAGGCAAAGGGTAACCCCCCCCCCCCCCGAACACAATGAAATTGACATAACCCATCATATCTTCATGCAAATCTCTAGCGCTTATTTAGATGTACAATTAACTGGTTACTCCCTTGTGGTTTCCTTGTATATCTTTATACTCACACGAAACACGTTTAACCCTTATGCTACTTGGCAAATGCATGGAAAGTTGTAGTTTATTACTTACCTTTAAGCTACGAAACCATTATACTTCATAAGCGGACACTTATTTATTTTCACTTTAGGACGTTCACTCACCTACCTCACTTACAAAGTGAATCCCAATAACCTGCACTGTGAGTTTAAGTATGATTTATATATTTGACATCCAAGCAGATAAAAAAATAACGAGGGGGCGTCATGATTATGCTGAACTCAGATCCGTTTGGTTAAAGACACGATGTTCCTACAAATCATGTGAGCATGTTGTTCTCAAACCATCGTCGATTTAGTCTCCTCGCCATATTATTTTTGCCGTTTTATAGATCGCTGCTGCCTAGGATTTCTACATTATAATTGAAGGGTTCGGGTGTAAACATGGCAAGTAACATTTTTACACTTTTGATATAAATCACATTCACATTTCAGTATGTGATTTTATAAACGTCCTGACTTTTACTAGACATTTTTTTTATATGTTTCAAGATTTAAATTATTCCCCTCTGCACTGAGTAGCAAGTAAGTATAGTTTCACATAGCACTATTTTTTTTTTCTAAATAATATATTTTTTACAGTGTTGGTGTTTCAAAATTCCATTTTCTGCACTTACCATCACTAAAATATTAGATTCTCTGTATTTATCGTTTACATGCAGAACTAGACGTAATAAGAAAACGATGTTAATGACATACTAAGTTGATAGAATAAGTATGTCCAGAATAATTTTCCTCGTATCTTGGTACAAACATAGTCAGACAATTGAACAGCTTAGCGCTTTTTGCAGACACCAACGTTTATTACGTTCCTTATTAGTCTCTATCAGTTCAAACTATGGATCTAATCTGCCGCCATTTTAATCACGTTTCTTGCGCTACGTGAAACATTTGTAGTCGTCACAGAAACTACAATTCATTCCTCTGACATCTGTCGACGAATATTAAAATAACGTGCACCCATATTTTTACATCAGCACTTGCCGTTGTTTGCATTCAATAACTCTGTTTAACGTAAATTGTCAGTTGCGAAGGTTTACACCCGAACCCGTCTTATATTCCAGGACCTATCTAGGAGTAACAATAGCCGATATGACGTCACGCCTCTGCCCCTACGAAATGGTCAGACTGGCGGTGCCTTAAGATTAACGTGGCGCCAGTCACTCTTTATTTTATTCTGAGATTACGAAAAACAACTGAATCATTGCACATGTTTGTCAGAAAACTGTAATTTTTTCATTATGGGCTGTTCACGGCTAATTCAACACTTTTGAAAACCCTGCCTAAAGTATTCTTCCTCCATATTTAATATTAACTTTGCCATGCACTGGACCACTTTATTCATGCGCCGGTCAAGCGAAACTGTAAACTTATTCGAAAAGTAACTATTTTAAAAAATGTCCCAGTTCTACTCAAGAGCACAAAAAAAAAAACAGAAAATAAAATAAATAATTTCAGGGGTCACAGATATTTAACTAATACTTTTAATTCAACGTCAAAACGTAGAACTACTTTCCTACGTCGTTACCAAATTTACTGGGCGTACGCCAGTAAGTATGCTCGTTGAAATGTACGCAGGAAAAGGCAGTGATATTTGTCAAAAGTTGATTTCAAAAGTTCCCAATGAACAGCGAACGGCCTTTAGAAATGTTACTAATGCCCAAATAGATGCAAATTGCGGTCAACGAAAAACCTTAATATGTCTCCGAGCGCACGCCAATCGGATGGCAGCGCGTGTAATGAGAATGTTAAGTGCGTACAGTCAGGCGCATACACAAATGTGAGAGAACGACGTTGGAGTAATCTCAGAAAACTATATTGCCATACGATAATGACCGGTTGCATCCGTATACCCTTCAAACCGAGATCCACTGATCTTAGTTTTGAAAAATGACATACGGATCAAAGCTACAGCTGTGGCACACACAAATACTACGGATACTTGATCTCTGAATACACTAACCGAGATCGAGTCGAATATTAAGGTTGATAAAACTGCAGAACAACGCTGTTCAGTTTCTATTGGCCAAAACATTGTGACGTCAGTGTTCCTTCGAGGTTGATATTTAAAAACAGAGGAATTACGAGCTGTAATGCTGGCAGTTTTTCTATATTTTTAATTATTTGTTTGTCGTTATTTTTTTCTTTAAAGACGCTATTAAACAATATGGAAAAGCAGGAACAATTAATTCAAATATAAGTATTGAATTATATCATATGACAAAAGGGTGTATTAGTCAAACAATAATTTAACTACACAACTATTTGGTTTATATAATTCATTTAAGTTTATTTACATATTAACGATGTCGCAACCGACTTATAATTTTCTACAATATTTTCAGGATTGTGTGCACTTACAAAATAAAGGGTAATTATATTTTTGTTATGAAATATTAAATTGGCAATTGGCATTATTTCCATGAAAATAACAGTCGTAATTTGTAAATCCGAAACTGCATTATTTTTTTTAAAGTTTAAAGACAAGAGAATAACTTGCATGCGTGTTTTCAGTAATGAATGTTTTTGAAATCAGCTGCGTATATCCGGATTCAATAATTTTCACAGAAACACTTAAGTCAAATTAAAATTGATTAATTACGATTTAATGATCTCGAGGCCTTGACAATAACTTCAGAAAATCGGCGGTTCTAGATTACGTTAAAAATGATTAGGGATTATCTCTTTATCAAATCCTGATCTTCGTTCCTGCAACTGGGCATTAGCCCGCCATGTTCCACACGTGCGAAATATCTGTTCACTCGGAGTCGGAACAAGATTTACACGCGGGAAGCGAAGAATGGAGGCGCCGAGGCGGAGCCCATTTCCACAGGTGATTGCACGTTGCAGAACTAACCAGCTTTGTTCCTGGGCGATGAATTACCGCCTGCAGACGAATGCGGGCTGCTTGTGTGTGCTGCCCGCCAGATGGACAAATTGGCTCGGCCGGGCCGCGCCGAGATTCTCCACTTGTTAACTTGTCCCGACCGGCGCCGCCGAAAGTAATTGCGATACGAGATACTGGCGAGACGTTTTATCAAGAGCCAAAATGCTATATGTACGTTAGACCCCTACAGCTACCTCAAGAAACTGGTGTAGAACGCTTACTAGAGAATCTCTCTTTAATCACGGAGCACACATACAGCTGAGGACTAGAAATGGCGCATAGTCTGCAAGACCCGACCTTTTCATAGCAGTTAACCAGACAATTCCTAGAGTAGTCAGAAAAGTCATTAACAATTTATTGAAAACAGCGATAATGTGTACATACATATATCTGTGCCTGAAGCAGTGCCAGAATTATAAAATCGAGAATGTATTTCCAGACACATTCCCTGTTCTGCTCTAAAACGACACCGCTAGACCGTTTTTTTTTTTAAGGTCCAGGAATCTTCAGTAGCAGAGTTCGATTCCCAGCTAAGTCGTACATTTCCAGGCACTGTAAATTCTATTTCTCGGCGGCTGTGATTTCTTCCATCATTCATCTCGGAAACCCTTGGCGCGATGTGATTTTCCCCATCACCCCTGTCTTCGTCGTATCAGATTCTGAGGAGCACGAAATCCAACAAGATTTAACATCAGCTACAAATACAAATGGGTCCATTTATTTCACACGGGATAGCGGTTTACAGTTTGAGAAAAATGAGTGTTGGCCACGGATTTGGAAATTCTTGAAATTTTTCTAACCAACATAATAATTTTACCCACAATTCCGGGGCTGGGAGGGTGTGGAAGTCTTTTTATTGGATCCAGTTGTGACACTCATTTGCGTATGTAAGTTATGCGTGAATAATTCATTTAAAATTATGCTCTTGTTCATTTAATTGTGTTCATGTATCAGTTTTTCAAGGCAAGAATAAGACATCATCATTGAATTCAAAACACTCATCAGCCGCAATTCATTTGGAATGATTCCTTCAGTCTCCTTTCATAGGAAACAACTAGTCACGATAGCATCAGCATATTATATTTCCTGGCACTGGAAGTAAAACAACTTGAAGGAGGCGCGGAGAAAGGGGGGAAAAATATTTTAAACAGGAAATGGTCTGCAATGAAGCACCAGAACTTTGTATAAGAGGATCTACATAATGGATCCATTGCGGTCCTCGTAGAATACTTGTAGTGTGACCACCTCCTGGATGCAGGTAGGCAGTTACTCTGTGATACGTTTCATTTCTCCGCCAACTAAGCACGGAGTTCGGCAAGGTATACGCTGTTCACGTAGAGAGCACTTTTTAAGGCCCTCTCAACATACATTAACCACTAATAAATATATCTTATTGCAGTCTCCGGTATTAAATTTAGAGGGTGTTGAAATGCATACGCTGTGTTTATTGGTCACATTGCAATGTTTATATAAAAATACTGCATGGACAATAGCTACGACATGAGGTCGAAGGTTTTCTTGCTGCAGAATTACATTTGGTATACCCAGTAGAAATACCATTAAGTGGGGCGAGATGATTTCTTGAACATATCAATGGTCTGTCAGTGAAACTTGCACAACACCAGACATGTTCTGGAGTCATAATTTACAGCCACACACACACATAATCAGAAACAATATGGTGGAAAGAAACAAGATGGTGGTGGAAACAAGATGGTGTGTGGAAAAAATGGTGACTGGAAACAAAATGGCGATTGGAAACCAAATGATTAACGGAAACAAGATGATGGGCGGAAACAAAATAGTGGCAAGGGTCAAGGTCAATAACACACAAGATGGGGGACAGAAAACAAAATGGCGGTTTCAAGATGGTGGCCGGAGCCGAGGAACCATAGCCCCCAGTTCGTGTTCAAACCTACTATTTCTATCTATTAAAGTTACATTATTTTTCAAATGGAACAATGCCTATTCACATCAAGGAAAAAAACAGAGGAAATCAGAATGTCAGTTTGATTTTTTCAGGATTCTAGTGCAAATAGTTTGCGCGCAATCTTAATAGGCCTACGACCATTTTTAATAAATACATTTGTCTGCTCCATTTAACTGCTTAGTTACTAGGCTGTGATATCCGTATGTTTTCTTTTCTGTTTTAGTGTGTGTGATATTTTTTCTGAATGTGCAAGAAAATACGTTATACCTCTTGAACAGTTATGTTATTTTACTCTACCATGTATCAGCACTCTGTTAAGAAATAAAAAAGTGAATTAACAATATCTGTGGATTTTCAAGAAGAAATAGAAAACTGTCCTTCACAGGCTGTGTTAGAAATTAAGATCACCAGCTACAATACAAGCTTACAATCTGTCATGTAAAGATTGCTGCTCATGTTGTAGCATTTCAGCGGAACTTTCAGAACAGGCAGCAGTAATACGTTGTTTCATATCTTCTGGTATAGTCGGCATGTAGATGTAGACAGAATATTTTAGCGTTCCCCACAGAAAAAAATTCTAAAGGAGTCAGTTCTGGTGAACGGGCAGGCCAAAATACATTTAATATCTGCAGGCTACTCCTGTATATGCCGCATGAGATAATTAACCTTTAAGGGGAATCTATGTTTGTAATTAAATCACCAATTGATCTAGGGTCAAGTTTTTCTTCATCCAGCATGCGCTAATGTAAGCACATAATACTTAGGAATACAGAATTAAAACAGTATTTCTTACCACCAACTACAGCTGCACGCTCCAGGTAAATTGCATCACCAGCAAGCTGAACGCCTTTCGTCGACCAGTGCCTGGTAATTTGTTCATCAGCTGGCAGCCCAATCAGTGAAAGGAATTTTTGCAGCACGCGGTAACCAATCAGGCACAAGATCCGTTCCCAGAGCTTTGCGCAGCCAATCAGCGAATATGTTCGCCTACATCAAATGAATCGCCACTCCATTTAACTTCTCTATCATTACTAATTCCGTGAAACGACTTTACTAGAAAACACTTTTTTTCCCGACGATTTTACTAACAGGCATTTTTGAGAGCCACTGCTTAAAACGTAATTGGCGAAATGTTAATTGCTTATTTGCATCGGGCTGTATTAAAATCTACAGGGTTCAGAAACGACTTCACAAGAGCGTGCTTAAGGCCACGCTTCAACATTCATGGGCGTATAGGGAATCAAAGACTTAATTCGGACAAAGATATCTCAGTCATTTTTTGTGATAGTATTTTCAACGAAGGTTTTTTTTTTGTTTAAGATTGAACGCATCTACATATGTAACGATTCAGAATTGAATTTTTAAATTTTAAATGCACTTTTAAATTATTTATAAAATGTCACGATTGTGGGTACAGGTAATTAAAACGTACATTTGAAATTAAAATTTTGACGGTTTACAAATCTAGAGAAGTTCAATCTCTAACAAAAAATCTTCAGTTGAAAATACTACCACAAAAAATGAATGAGAGCTCTTTGTCCGAATTTAGCCTTTGATTCTCTAAATGCCCAAGCATGGTGAAGCCTGACCTTAATAAAAATTAGCGTGTTTCAAATAGCTTTTTTTAAATAAAAGAAACGACCTGTGTCGCAGAGAATCTAACGGGATGTTAGCACACACTGGAAACAACAGACGCGACCTTGGAAGAGCGTGCCGTGGTACCACGTGCAGTATACTTCTCACAGCCAACTTGACCAACATATCCTTCACTGACAACCTTTGTTTCCTACTTGCCAACACCTTCTCCCTCTCACGACCTTGGACTGGATATCTCTGAGGCACGCTCTATTGCCGACGTACCTCCATTCCTTTCACGACGGGGACACAAATAATGAAATAACTGAAATGAAAATCTACAATTCAAAATAAGTACCAGCTAGTGTGGTTGCCTAACGAAGGTGTATTTTACTTCTTTGTGCTTAACGCTATTGGCTGTTCGCGGTGAAATGAGCAATATAGAAAGCCCTGCTTAAGATATACTTGTGTGCACGTTGTGTATTCTTGTGCCTTATGTGCAATTTACTTTGCCATTGGCCTCATCACTTTATTCATGCATCGGTCAAGTGAAACTGTAAAATTATTACATAAGTACTCATTTTATAAATCTGCTAATTTTTACACTTCGACACATTAAGAAAAACAGAAAGCGATAGAAATAATTTAAGTTATCACAAATGGTTACCTCAGACACTTTTTATTCGACGTTAAGATATGGAACTACTTTCCATCCATCGTTACCAACTTTACTTACCGCATGTCACTCAGTACGTCCGTTAAACTATTTGCAGGCAGGGGCAATGATGCTTTTCTAAGGCTGATTTAAAAAATTGCTCTCTTTATCCGTGGACAGCCTTTACCACAGGGTACTTAAGAATACAAAGATGAAATAGCCACTTCTTTCTGCGAACTCCAGCAGAACAAGTCACTAACATGGCATCACTAGCCAGCGACATGCTGGAACACTTTTTGCCAACCAGCGCTGGTTACCCACTTGTCACCGGGTAGCCCAGCCAGTAAGGAAAATCTCGCAGTACACAAATAGTGTTGCGCCGAGCTGTGATGTGACAACGTGTAGGATACGTTAGTGAGGGTGGTGTCGACGAGGCTAAGTCCAATAAGACAAAGACAGAGCAAAGAAAACTAACGAAGATATATTGTAGCTAAAGAATACATGTTGCTGTTACTCTCCTGGACATCAGTCCAGTAACAAGTACAGCCACATAATCCCGCTCTTCCAGCTTGGAAGAGTCTTATAAAGTCTTTTAGTCGGGTGTGGCTACCATCCAGCCGCTTCTGCCTCATGACTACTTCCTTCTCTCTCTTACTTGCAGAGTTCATATGGAAGAGCTTCTATATCACTTATTTCAACACTGCGCACATTGGTCACACGACGCTGTCCTCTACCTTCTCACTCTAGTATTCATGTCTCTGTCTTATTTACAGAGACCTTATGGACAATGCTCCAGAACTATTGGCTTGCTCATCGGGCAGTGCGTACATGGTTTCAAAACAAGTTGCTCATCGCACTGTTTACTTAAGACGTCACACAATAGTGATTAATGTGAAGTAACAAACAGTGAGCTGGCCGAGGCTAGATTCTGGCTGATGAATCTTGTTCTAGAGGAAACTATATGCTACGACGCCTAGATAAACAATAGCTAGGGCCAGCTGTTTTTCGCAAAAATATTTACGGGAAGACTAGACTCCGATGTCCTATGGCACACGTGCAGTTTTCGTTTGGTGTAGCCACATGTCTTTGTCGGGAGACTGTTGCTCTCTGACTGGGCTAATCAGATTTAGGTAACTCCGACACTGAGTGTCTGTGATTCGCGCGCAGACACCCACAAAGCGCGACATTCGAAATCATCCAATCACGGAAGTGGATCTGAGCTCTAGTGTTTTAGAGTACAAGTAGTCCCGCAAAATTCGTGTTATTTTGGGGCTGCATAATGAACTTCAATACACTGTATACTTAGAGACATGAAGAATTCGCGGATTCCTTTTGGGACATGCTAGAATTCAAAACACGTGTGTTTATATAACGTTGGCCATTTGTCCATACGGTTTGTGACACTTCTGGAGAACGGTGGTCCAATCGTCGCCTTCCAATGTGATAGCAGACAACCAATGCACAGTTGATAACGGCATATTTGTACATAAGACTGTAGAGTCTAGCCTGCAGGTCATTGAACTCACGAATTTTTCATTTTTCAGTATACATAGAGTATACTCATTTGACTTGCGCCATTGGCCGCCAACTTGTGGAGCGCGTTCAGGCGACGCTTTTAGCCAACAGAGAAGCCTGAACGGTTGAACAAACCATCGCAAGTAGAAAGATCACAGAGATACATGACGCTACGCATTCGCCAGTAGCCAATGAAATCACGAAATGCGCTCAATTGGGGGAATACGACAGTGAAGTCTAGAGTGTCGGGAAATAATAACTCCCATATTTGCAGGTCTTTGTCTATAGCCATTCAGACACAAGGGCCATTCCCATAGCTCATGCAGCCAATCGGAGAATGGGTACGCATAATTCAGAAAGAACAGCCACGCTATTTCGCCTCTGTGTAATCTACTCTGTGACGCTATGTAGATCCGACGCTCCACGCAGACGAGATGAGATGATAAAAGTTTCACAGTGCCGAAACACGTACTTTCAGTGGAGAATGCAGGACTACGTCGTGAATAAAAACTTATCTTGCATCACGATGGTAAACGAGACAATATTTTTTAAATACATATTACCATGTAAGTAATAAACACAGTGCGTATATTCCACCGCAGTCGGAAGTCAACATCCAATGCTAAAATAAAATACATTTAGTGACTATTATTCCAAACGAGAGGGCTTTCAAAAGTGCTCACTTTACCGCGAATGGCCTATAAGGTAGAGTGATGTGTGCGTTGTAAACATCGCAAGGGCGCTAGCCACCAACAAAGACGAACCGTGTTCGATACCCGGCCGGGTTGCTCCCGGATTTTCGCACGTAAGGATCGTGCCGGACGATGCCGCTGTGGTCGGCGGGCTTTCTCGGGGATCTCCCGTTTCCCACGCCCTTGCATTCCGGCGCTACTCCACACTCACCTTGCTTCACCCTCATCGATGTTATGAGCCGTCCAAACTTCTCCTCATTACATAACACACACTGGCGTGTTGCTGCTAGTGCCTTTTCACTTAACACACGTGTGGTTCTTGGTAATGTCAGTTGTCTTGATGAAATAGAGAAATGTTGGGAAATTTACATCACGAATTACCTCCATGGCCGGACCTGATCACCCTACCCCCCCCCCCTCCCTCACACACATAATATATTACCTTTTTCATTGCTTTGTTTTAACACAACATAATGGTTTAGTATGTGTTGTTTGTTGTTGCTGGTTTCCTGAGGGATAATAACGCAAACAAAATTCTGAGAGGTTAAAATGGTTCATGAGTTGTAATAACCGGCCTAGTAAGCCCACTTTTCTGTTCTATAAATCGACAAAATTCGCAGCAGAAGCTCTGAATTCGCACGTTCCATTTTCCACGACATTGAGTTAACTATATTTCAAAACTCTGCAATCCAGAAATTGGAAATAAAAAAGTTTAATTTGTCCAAATTTGCAAAAATCTAACAGTAAGATGTAAAGAATTTAACTGTTATTTCGAGGAGTTTGGGGGGAGGGGGAGGGGGAAGTTTTAAGACAAATTCGAACAGTTAGCAGAAAAATTTGTATTTTTCGTGTCAACGAACATTCATGCAGCTTTCCAAAAAACGAAAAATGCAATAAGTCTGGACGTGAAGAATAGGGCGGGATACGCCGAACACGGAGTTTGTAGAGAGGACTATTTGTAATACACGACAGTAAAGGTATTAAGGGGGCGGAGGTGATGAAATCAGGCGGGTGTGAAAACTGAATGATATAAGGGTACCGATAGGAGGTGTTGAAGAGGAGAAAAATATATTCATATATGTCGCCTAGATATTCAGTGGATAGGGACTGGCGGGTAGACATGCATAAACAATTTTTGATTGAATAAAAGGTAGTCGAATATGAACAACGCATAGGCCTACACATCATGTTATGAAAAAAAAACGTAGATACCAACTGGTATATGTGAGACAAACATGATTAAAAAATGTCAGGTAACACAAATCGTGGAAACAACTATTTAGCAGAACCTATAGAAAACTAAAAAAAAAAAAAAAGTTGTTTTCTTTAAAAAAAAAAACGGTTAAGAGATTTTCCAGATAGGTTTTCCTGTATAGGCTGTTCACGAAGAAGTGAGCACTTTTTAACAGGCGCTAACCGCTAATAAATATATATTTTTGCAGCCTCAGGCATTAAATTCTAATAGTGGTGAAATGTATACACCATATTTATTAGTCACATTGCAATTTTTATATTAAAAAGCAGCAGGAAGATGGAAATTGGATGAAATGAACAAATTATAAGGGGCCTTAAAAAGTGCTCACTTCACCGTGAACAGCCTATACAAGTTCGAACATTTAACTCTAACGGTTTCAAAATGTTGTCACTGTGTAAAATTCGGACAGCCATCCCTCTTCCCCCCTCTCCATAAAAAAAAAATCTCTTCCATATCTTTTGTGAAAACATTTGTCAGGGGCGGTGACTAAAGTGAAAAAAGTTCAAATCTGAAGAACGTCAAATCGTGGTTCCGAGTTTCTGCCTCTATTATACCTGTTGCTTTGAGTCTGTTAAAAAAAAAAATACATTGGCAAAATAATTGTCTGACAAATGTAGTCCATCTCAATAATAACTATAATAAGGTTAGGCTTCACTCATAATAAGGTTCCTTGTCATCAAAGGAAATAAAACACACGCCAGATCGTTTGACAATTTTTAAGTTGGCCTGCCTATTAGGAGTAATAAATGTGGGGATTTTTACTCGTTATTTACATTAGGAGGGAAATTGAATTTTATGTTTACTTAGTATTAAGTAATTATTTTTCTAGGCAACTCTAAGAATAGTTTCAGGAATGTAAATAAACTAACTACAGGCTGATCACGGTAAAATAAGCACTTTTGAAAGCCCTGCTTAAGATCTACTTGTATACACGTTGTACATTCTTCCGCCTTATGTAAAATTAACATTGCAATGGGCCTCGTCACTTTATTCATGCGTCGGTCAAGTGAAACTGTGAAATTATTAAGAAAGTAAATACTTTACAAATCTGCTCATTTTTACACTTCGATACAAAAAAAAAAAAGAAAGTGAAAGAAATAACTCAAAGTTATCACAAATTGTTTACCAAACACTTTTTATTCGACGTTAAGATAGGAAACTACTTTCCATACATCGTTACCAACTTTATTGACCGAATGTCACACAGTCCGCCCATCAAAATGTATGCATGCAGGGGCAGTGACTTTTTTCTAAGGTTGATTTCAAAAATGCTCAATTAAACCTGAACAGCCTATAACACAAATCATTTGGGATTATCGGTTAGATAATGAAGAATGAAGGCTGGGAGTGGAAGATACAGGCAGGTTCAGATGCTTCCCAGCGACCAAGGCAAAGTGAAACATCATTGTTTCTAAAGGCTGTTTACGATAATCTGAGCACTTTCGAAATAAACTTTAGAAAAAAAGTCACTGCCCCTACCTGCATATAATTTGATAGACGCCCTGAGTAACAAGCGCCTAGTAAAGTTGGTAACGAATGATGGGAAAGTAGTTCCGTATCCTAACGCCGAATAAAAAGTGTTAGATAATCATTTCTGTTAACATAAATTATTTCTTTCGTTTTCATTTTTTTCGATGCATTGAAGTACAAAAATGAGAAGGTTAGTAACATATTTACTTGTCTAATAATTTCAAAGTTTCACTTGACCGACGCATGAATAAAGTGATGACGCTCCATGATAATGTTAATCTTACATAAGGTGGAAGGATACACAACGTGCACACAATTAGATACTAAGCAGGGCTTTCAAAAGTGCTCATTTTATCGTGAATAGCTTATACAAATCCAAATGTGACTCTCAGTTTAAGACGCTAGTTACAGACTGTGTGAAAGTGACAAGCAAAATACAGATCACAGTCCCGTCTGTAGTCCATTTAATACTAAGAAAAATTTGCTCCCTCCTTGTCTACCCTCCAACTGTTCACCTGGAGGTGGGAAATGCCCCCTCTCCCCTCCCCATTACCGATTGTCTGAGCGCATGGCTTAAAGCTGGAGCGTATAATCAAAATTATAACTTCTCGGAGGAAACGCTGATAGCGAGAATATGCATTAAGTCAAAAGAAAAAAATTGCTTTACGTTTGGAACGACGAGACTCTCTCCAAATTGCAGTGGACTCCGAACTAATGTATATTCCAAAATGAGATGGGAGTGAGGTATGCTCGGGGGGTTGGAGCACCATTTTTTTCCCCCCAAGTTTTATTCGACAGTTAACCTAAGGTTTTCGGGAAATATGTAAGTTCTGAATTTTCTTAAGTTTGCTTTCAATCAAAACCTAAATGTTGTACATCTAATTCAACTATTGCTAAATTAATTTGTTGCTTATTGATTTTGACCTTTTTTTATTTATAGTGTGTTTTAAGTATGTGTGTTAAATCCGGCCAAACATGTTGTTTGATCACACGAAAGGGACAGTCAACCAGTAAAATTTGTTACATAAACACTGGGAAATATATTTTTTTCGTGAAATGCATTTTTATAATGTTACTAGTTGATTCCGGAGAACGTTGTTCTGCTTTTTTTTTAATATTTAAAATCAATAATTAATATGTATATAACGCCACATGTTGTATTTTAATTGCAAATGCCAAATTTAAAGCACGAAGTGTAAATGTCATGTACCTTGTGTGTCATAGTAAATTAGGCGCAAATGGCATGTGTATTGTCTCGTAAAGATTATTTTTTTACATATAAAAGTATTATATTTTACATGTTATAATTACCATGAATTAACATAATAAATCTGTAAATATACATTCAACACTGCCTATTAAATGATTTTTCATACGTTTTTGTTGCACAATGACAAAACTCGTGTGTAATTATTCGATACGCATAGAAGTTTATAGCACTAACTTTTTTTTTTTCGGTTTCAGCGCCTGTTTTTGGATTTCTTTGTTTATAATTTAAATGATATCCATTCCTCGCCTTCCCAGAATATAAGTGTATATTGTAAAGCGTCGTATGATCGATGTGTGTCCTGTATGGTTTGAACTGTGTTGTTTCTGCGCATAATTGTCTATTAGAATCTGTTTGGCGTACACGTGCTTCTCGATCTTGTGTTCGTACCTCTTCAGTTTGTGCAGCGCGTATTCGCGTTCTATTTCGCCTTCTCAATGCGTCCTCTCTATTACGTCTGGTATGTCGACCGATGTTTGACCGTGGTATCGCTGGCATTTTTCTCTTTTAGATCAACAAACATTTCCTGAAAGTATGAGCAAAGTCGGCCCACAAATATAGAAACTAGAGACCAGCGCCACCTATCGGAATGAAACATAACTAGAAATATTACTCGCCACCTCAATAACATATTTTGTGAATGTGGTCTCAATAGATCAACAAACATTTCCTTCAAGTACGAGCAAAATCGGCCCATAAATATGGACTCCAGCGTCCCCTATCTGAATGAAACGTAACTAGAAACCTTACTCGCCATTTAACTAACATAAGGTGTGAATATGGTATCAATTTTTCGAGCGGTTTGTCAGTGATGATGCGGTTTAGTCACGCACAATGGATTTTGCCTGTAACGAAGATAATGTGCATTCTCTCGAACTCGAGCCCTATATGTTTCACTAGCTCTTGTATCCGGTCTTGCTTCGAACCACCTGTTTTCCGACTCGTTGATCAGCTACTGTGTGGAAGACTCTCTCATCATTGCCGAAGCTCAGAGCGGGGGGTGTGCTCGGGCCCTTGTGAGGGCCCTTATACCACCCATTCGGTTGCAGCAGTTGTATCTCTCTGCGGGCTGAGGAAGTTTCCCTCTCCAGACCGCAAAGAACACATAGCCCAGAGGTCAGGACGCCCTGCACGTCCCGGCGCAAACTGTGTGGAAGAGGGGAGAAGTGTAACGTTTATATATCGGATGGCAGACTAGGGGCACTGTTAAAAAAATTAATATTCTATTACAAAATATTTTATAAATCCTCGTAAAACTACGAACGTGCTACTTTTCACTAACGGACTTTCGTAAATTTCACATATACATTTACGAAATTCACTTAATTTGTTTGTTAATTTCTTTTGTTATTTGTGGTGTAAACAAGAATTTACCTACATAACTGATGAGACTTAATTTTCTTCTACTTGAGAGCAAACACGATTTGATAAAGTTCTTAGAAGCTTATTTGGCAAGTAGGCCGTGACGTCTCGTTGACAGCAAGATCATTAGAAGTGGAACCAGAAATATATACGACAATAGCGAGACAATTAGAAATACATACATGCTTTACGCGAGACGCGAACTACATAACTCATGCCATAAGCTATCGTGCAGCTAACTGCATTGCGCATGTAGGATTGGGAGCATCAACTCCGCATGTAATCAGCCTAATGTTTTGATAGACAGGGTTAACTATCATGAAATATTTACAGGAGCGTCATTTAACAAAAAGTACTCGAGTCCCTTAAATTAGTATGCAAGTGCGTGGCTTGCCGTAGCGTTACTTGTGTGAAGAATTTAGTGGAGATCGGTCGAATGGTTCCCGAAACATGGTATAAAAACTTCATTTTCTCATTCGATGACGTCGTACATAAAGGTATAACAAGATATTCTGTATACGATGCCTATAATAGATACCGACAACATACAAAATGTAATTTGATTTGGTGGAAATTTTGAATAGAGTTGGCAAACTTATCTAAATTATTTAAATGCCCGCCATTTTGAAAATAGTTTCTTACCCCCTTAAATAATTTATGTTTCTATGGCCTGCCGTAGCAATTTGGTGGAAATTGGTTAAATAGTTCCGAAGATATGGTATAATTGTTCCATTTTCTCACCTGCCACCATCTTACAAAAATGCTGGAAAATAAGATCTCTGTACGCGTAATTGACGCATCTAATAAGATGCTTATCTAATAAGATAGCATACTAAATTTGAATGCATTTATTTGAATTGTTTAGTAGTCATAACATATGAATCTATATTATTTATATTCACATAATTAAAAAAAACCCGCCCTACATAACACATGTAAGTTTACATGGGCTATCATAACGTTACTCGTGTGTAGAATTTGGAATTTGGTCGCCGAGATATGGCCTAAACCGTCCATTTTTTCATTATGTGGCCGTCATAAATACCAGACAAAAAGTTTATACACTAGCAAAATTGATGACTCTCATAGATACTGCCACCACTTTTAATTCGATCGGAACTGTTTGGGGCATATGGTAGATATACTAAGCAAAAGTTTTACATAGCTGTTATTTTGAAATATGTAACTAACTCCTTAAATAGTTTAAATTTATATGGACAGCAAACGTATATCTTGTTGCATCAATACGGTGGGAATTATATAATTTTTTTCCCGAGGTAGGGCATAACAGCATAATTTTGCATATTGTGCTATCTCCTTTAAAATTGCTGGAAAAAGAGTAGGAATTAGCTCGTTTGGCGCTTACATGGATACCGCCTTTATAGAAAAGTAATCTATAATGTATTACAAGGTTTTGTAGATATAGTATACTAAGCTAACATGTTTATAGAAGCGCCATTTTGAAAATAAATGTATAGCCACTCAAAATTCATTTATTGTCCTGGATTGCCCTAGTACTAATTGTTTGCCAAATTTGGTAGGAATCGGTTAATTTTTCCCCGAGATATTACATAAAATTTGAATCTTCATGTTGCGCTATTCTACAAAATGGCAGAGAGAGAGGCTTCTTGTAGACACATTTGATGATTGTAATAGATGCTGCCTGCATACAAAGCTAAGTGTAACTAGTTGCACGGTTTCGTAGATTTACAATAGTAAGCTAAAATATTAGTAAGAACTCCATTTTGAAATACGCGTCTTACTTACTTTAAACACATAAATTAAACTGACCTACCGTGGCACTGCTTGTCTGCCAAAATTGGTAAGGATGAGTCATATATCCAAAAATATAATATATTAATATAGCGCCCTTCTTAAAATAAGTGCTTCATACATTAAAGTAGCATATGTTTACATTGCTCATTTTAGTGTTACTTATATGCAAAATACATAGCTACATTTGATCCCCATTTTGTAAGACAGCACCACATGAAGAAATAGACTTTTATGTCATATCTCTGGATAATACAACGTAGTTCACATCTATTGAAACATGGCTTCAGATAATCATACGTATATATGAGAAAGTGCTAAACATATAAAATAATGAACCAGAATGCAAGTAAAACATATTGCAATGTAGATAATATTAAATGCAATGTTCGTTCAGATTAACGATCGCCTTTATAAGAAACATCATTTATTTACCAACATGGACTTTTAAATTCCTTGTACTCGACGTAAATGAAAATTAAGAGGGATGCGAATAAATAAATATTTCAACAAAGATTTAATGTTATACGAGAAAATTTGGTTCAAAATACACTGCTTTATCTCACATTGATGCACAGACAAGTAGCAAATGTCCAGCTGTGCGCTTGTAAATCTTCTCAAATTTTCTTACATTATTTTTTACATTTTTTATTAGTTGAATTAATATTTCAGGAGCTGTTGATATTGGAGATATACAGTATAAGCCAGTAGGTAATTGGAAAAAAAAAGGTAATTTTCTTTTAAGGGTTGGATTTTTTTTACCGATTTTATAACGTAAAACATGTTAACTTATTATTTATTTATTCTGATTATATGTTTTTCAATAACGGTCACACGGCAAATTGAAAACAGGTCTACTGCAACATTTATATATATATATATATATATATATATATATATATATATATATATATATATATATATATATATATATGCATTTTCTTTGCATACACACATATATATATATATGCAAAGAAAATGCATTATAACCATCAGGTAGGAATCTATTTCCCTTTCCCTAGTGTTAAAATCAGTATATTCAAAGCAAACATGTCACTATCATCAACAAAAATGCTAAAGGTGCTGGTTGGTAGACCATAGAGTAGATACATTAATACACAGTGCTGGTTGGTAGACCATAGAGTAGATAAATAAATACACAGAGGTGAAATGGCGTAGTGGTTACATAAGTGTACCCATTTTCTGATTCGCTGTGTTGTGCCTCAAATGATTCTCTAATGGAAAAGGGGGGGGGGGTGGGTTTTGTCACTGTGGCTAAGCGACTAGCTTGCTCACCTCCCACCAAGGCGAACCGGGTTCAATTCCTGGCCAGGTCACTCTGGATTTATGCATGTGGAAATCGTGCCGTACGATGCCGTTGGTTCGGTGGGTTTTCTCGGGGATCTCCCGTTTCCCCCGCCCTTTCATTCAGGCGCTGCTCCAACTCGCCTCAATCACTCTCATCGGCTCTCAAAACCTCGATGTTAAGAGCTACCCAAATCTCTTCACTCACTGTGCCTGTGAGTTACCCCACAAGTAGAGGTCAACCTGGTTTAGGTCCGGTGATCTGGGTGGCCATTTCACTGGCTCACCTTGGACAATCTATCGCACCGGGAACCACGCATCAATGTACTGCCTTGCTGTGTGACTAAAGTATAATGGTGAACCATCTTACATCCAATACAGATCGTCTCGTAGATTTAGAGGTACATCATGAAGTAGTTGTGGCAGGCCATCGTCCAAGAAGCGTCGATAGGAAGCACCATATAGTAGTGCGGAAAGGAAGTGTAGCCCAATCAGCATCCCAGCAATAATCCCCGCCCAAACTTTCAGATGAAACAGACGGAAGTGGGATTCCTCTACTGCATTAGGGTCGACATGTGCCCACCCGTGATCGTTGTGGAATTTGAAGACTCCCTGTCTCGCGAAGGGTGCTTCATCGGTGAACAGCAGAGTCTGCAGAAACCTGGTACTCACCTAATATGACCTTGAAACCATTCACAATACTGTACACGAGCAGGTGACAGAAGTGTCTGCACTGGCTGGTAGTGATACAAGTCTAACTTCTCTCGCTGTAAAATGCGACATACTGTAGACTGTGATACATTCGGTATATTAGCGATTCCTCGAGTGCTGGCACCTTGGTTAGCGTCAATATAGTTCAATACATCGTGCTTCATGTCTCACTGTGGTCGGCCAACATCAGGGTAACTTGCGCGTACAGTTCCTGTTTCTCACAAACGCCGATGAACTGACGTGGATGCACGTGCATCTGGTAAATATCGGACTGGAAACTTGACTGTGAGTCGACGATGCGCTGCTGATGCATTACACAACGTTTCACCATACGTGATAAGCATGTTCGACAGTTCCTCATTACTCCGTTCCATCGCACACGTTGTGAAGAACTGTCTACTGTGTAAACTGACAAAACGATGCTAGCATACTGACAACTCCGTCGCCACTTGGTAAGATAACTGGAACCAATACAATGGGGAAATTTGTCAGCAGTAACTTCTCAGTTGTCCACATTCTGGTATAAAATCCTGTTGGATTAGGACTAGAACATGAGCCAGGTTGTCTGTTGACTCGTCATTCACAACAGTGATTGAGACTGCCTACCCTCCCAGACAACAACTAATCTGCTTCCCAACTAAAAATGCGATTTCTGAGGTACCAGTCAGAATTAGCATATATTACCAAGCTGAACCTATTTTATTGATATTCGTATGCTGATTTCTAACACGTCATGTCAAATAGCTTCAAGCGCGTGGTTACAAAGTTCTAAGAGATACGAGGGCGCCAACCCCCGTTTAATGTTTGGAGGGGCGTACTCTACATAGCACAGTTTTCTGTGGTTACCTACCCCGTAACCATTTGCTTGTAGCTACTTTTTCTTGCTTAATCGCAAGTTATTTCCAATTTATTGTTGCGTAACAAATTTCCATTCTACACTGTAAGCCCTGAATCGTGTATGTTTCCATATTTATTTTTCATAAGAATATATAATTTTAATGCTCTCTGCCCAGGTAATGTTTGCCACCCTTTAACCAAATGGCACCAAAACCAAAATTTTGGGTGGTGCAAAGTAACCCTAGTTTACTGTACTAATATGATAGAATCGATTTGCAATATACATCCATACTACTACATAAATGGGAATGTGTTTTTGTGTGTTTGTTTGTCCTTTCTAGTCAGAACGGGGCAACTGGTCGAAGTGATTTTTTGGACAGATATAGTTGGAGGGTCAGAGAGTGACACAGGCTACTTTTATCCCGGAAAAATATCTCATTTCCTTAAAAAAAAAAAAAAATCTTTGTTCTAATTTTATATAATTCCTTCATGAAAATCCATATTGTAATTTTACTGCAAAAAAAAAAAGCATTGTTAAAATAAAAAGTTCCGTCAGTTCTCCTTTCTTTTTTGTCAATGGGCTGTCTTACATTTCTTTCCAAGAGCCGCAGTAGTTCAGTGGGTAGAGAACCCAATAGTGGGGCCGCAGTGTATAGATATACATCAAGTGGGGCCGCAGTCCTAAATGTAATGCGAATGAAGTAGCTATATATATATATATATATATATATATATATATATATATATATATATATATATATATATATATATATATATATATATATATATATATATATATATATATGTATGTGTGTGTGTGTGTGTGTGTGTGTGTGTGTGTGATAACCATCAGTTACTGTAGTGTTAAGAATAGTATATCCTGTGAAAACACACACACCATTTAAACAGGCACTCACATCAATTAAAAAAAAAATGATGGAGGACTGTCATGGTTGGCAGAAGGTTGAGGACACGTGGTGCGTGTGTGTTGCAGCGGCGGGGGCGGAGGCGTCCACGAGCGGGGGCGGCGCGGGCATGAAGGCCGCCCTGGTGGTGTTCGTGGCGGCGGTGCTCCTGCACGCGCACCAACTGCAGCTATGGCGCGCATCTGGGAGCTGTGGCGCGACCTGAAGGGCTGCAGCCCGGCGCTGCCGCCGGAACTGCGCATGCGCGTCGACAACCTGGGCGAAGACGTCGCGCATGCGCTCAATCACACCTTCCCCAAGTGAGCCGCAGCCGCTCCCGAGCTACTGCACTTCTCCTCGGACATCCTCACGCCACGGAAGAAGTACCCCGTCATGTATCCAATGGGACCCATAAGACTGAAGACTTAAATAAGTCACAAGAACTACTATAGTCCATTCATGGTTACCTCCAACTTTCCTGGAGCCCTGCTTAAGTTCTACTTCCACGATGTTCCTCCGCCTCGTGCTAACAAAGCTTAACCGAGTGTAGAAAACTGCACCAAAGGGCAACACACTGCATTCGTGCACATTCAGTGCGTTCATACTTAGCATAAGAACTATTTCTTACCAGGTATCACCAACAAGTCTGTTTTCTCTCTGTTTTTATTCATATTAATTATTTTAATTTATAGAGTATAAGTAAAAGTTAAATTTTACCAAAAATTATGTACTTTTATGTTAACACAAGTATAAAACACTTATGATATACGGAATATTTAGGAAACAACCAAACACATCATAGATAGGATGATTTTTCAAAGATTTGATTCAAAAATTGCGAAGAAACCACAAATAGACTATATATAAGCCCATATCACTGCGATCTATTTATTCCCTTAACTATTTCAGGCGTAGATGAAGATGATATTTTATGTGTCGCAAGCGACTTTTTTGTTGGCCCTTGAACAGCCTTAACAATTAACAGCCTTAACCATGAATCACCTTAACCGCGAGCAGCCTCAATCGTGGATAACATATGAGAGATGCAAAGCAAAGTGGCTGACATATAGTAGCACTTTTTTGGACCAGCTGAATTGTGATAGCCACTCGGCTTTGCTTTCCACCTGTGCAGCAGCAAAATGCATTTTTACCTGGAAATCGAACTCGAAATGGTATTGTTCAGTTCACCAATACAGAACACTCGCCCAGATAGTTTTTCTAATTCAGCGTATCCACAAATCTTCGAAAAGGAGGGTGTCAGGAAGTATAAAATGGTGAAATATTGTCAGGAAAATTAACACTTTAATAAGCCGAAACTTACACGAAACTTTCTGTACTCACATACGACTAATAAGACAATTATATTTGCCCAAACATAAGACATATTTATTCAACATGCAATGTTGTAATGATAACTGTCCCGCAGTAACAAATTATGAACGAAAAGCAGGTTAGGTCTAAGGCTCGTCTGTGTACAAAAGCATTGAACTGTAATTATGTTTAATACAAACCGTATTTTTATACTAGATGTGACACCTTTGTCACACAGGTAATATTTATAAAGTTTTTGTGTATTCTTAAAATAGTTTTCGTGTGTCCCTGTTACCTTTCGTTGATATCATACGAATAAGAATGTATGTTCGGAATATAAAATAAGATGAGGTTTAGATACAGAATTGCAACTTGTTGGGTGGAATAAAAACACAATTTAATGGACATTTTTTACATGACCAACCAAAGGCGGGACATGCTTTCTCATCACTCTCCAACTGTGCTCTTTCAGGACAATTCAGGGGTATAAGAGTTTCCTTTTCTTCTTAATTTCTCCTTTCTTTCTTTTGACATTTTGCTTGCTATCAGGACGACACAGTTTTTCCACCTCTATGATTTTATTCTATTACATCTACAGGCAGGTAGTCTGGGGTAGTGGTGTGGCACAGTTAACCTGCCATTCACCAAGTTCCCCACACTTCCCGGAATCTATTCTACTTTATTTCTATGGTCACCAACTACTTGACTGATTAACTGATATTCTACTTTTTTTCCCCAACGTAATGTATACTGGCTTTATGGTTGATTAAAAATAGTAACTGTTTTGATACATATTGTTATCAATTTGTAGTTCATTTATATTAAATGGAATAACTTGTTATTTTGCAGGTGTAATCATTTATTTTATCAAGTGGCATTTTGTTTGCATATTAGGGTATAAGGGCGGAACATTTATTCCTTTATATTTTTAGATAATTTGTTTTGTCAATTATTGGAGCAGTGATGATTCTTTACTTATAACTTTTTTCAGAAGGAAAAAGAGAAGTGCCCCTAGTAAAAAAAAAAAAACCTTCTGAAGTAGCATATATTGCTATGTAGAGTCTTATTCTTCAGTAGAGCTGAGGTCACTGCTTGAAGTTGTTGTGGAGCCATGACTGGTTGTCGTTCTGGGAGAATGCTGAGCTGAGTTTTCACTATCGTCGCTGTCGTCTTCTTCATCCTCTTCATCGTCTGCTGGAGGAGCGTTGGTAGGGATGCTGTGTAGTTGGTTGTCTTCGATGGAGTACAGGAGCGTTCATGCCGTCGTTCTTGAAGGTGGTCAGATGGAAAAATGGTCATTTGAGTCCTCATAAAATTATTTTTAAGTTTCGTATTAGCGGGTTCGGATGCTCTGGCATTTTGTTTGTAAAAGATTTGTTTGTGGATTTCAGGTGGTCGACAAGACCTTTTTGTAGATGTGAGTTTGAGCATGGTTTGTCAGCTAGTTCTTGGGTAGCTACCAGTGATTTTATGGAGACCAGCATAGTAGTTGGTGTAGAGTGGTCTGTGAGTTTCAGAGGTTGCTGTGATCCAGGCTGGTGCTGCATAGGTGAGGAGTGGTAAAACGAATGATGTGAAAACGGTGATTCTGATGTGCAGGTCAATTCCACTGGCTGGAGTGATGATATGGTTGAGTTTACTCAATACTCCTCTTGCTTTGCCGGCTGTTTAGCGAATATGCTGCTTGAATTGCAATTTGGGATCTAGCATAACACCAAGATACTGAACTCTGTCGGAACAGCTAATATATTCTCTTGCAATTAAGGGGGAGGGGGTGAAATATCAGCTGTGCCTTTGTATTTTGCATATTTAGCAAGATGACTGACGAATTAAAAAAGTTGTTGATTATTTGAAAGGCTTCTTGAAGTTTGTGCGAGAGTTCGGTTTTATATTTGTCAGTAGCCAGAATGATGGTATCATCTACCTAAAGAGTGATTTTGGCGTCTCTTGGTACTGGTAGAAGGCGAATGAATAATGCAACGAGAATGGGGCTGAAAATTGTTCCTTGAGGGACTCCTGCTTCTGCTGGGTGAGAATTGGAAAGGTGATCTTGAAGTTTTACCTGGAATGTTCTGCGAGATAGAAATGAATGGCTGACATGGATGAGGTGTCTTGAGATGCCTGTCACCACCAGGTTGGTGGTGGGGTGGCCATGGTGAACTGATTCAAAAGCTCTTGCTAGATCAAGGAGGTGTGCAGCTGCTATGTGTTTGTTGGCTATAGTGGAGAATATTGTATGAGTGACTCTGGCTACTGAATGTGTGATGGAATGCGACTTGCGGAAACCAAATTGGAAGCTTGGTAGCAATTTTTCAGCTTCCATGGAATCCAAAATGCGCCAGAGAATAACTTTTTCTAAAATTTTTGAGAGTGAGGGAAGTAGGGCAATGGGGTGGTAGGATGATGGGCTGTCTGCCACTTTCCCTGGATTTGTTATGGGAATAAAGATTGCGTTCTTCCTACAGACTGGAAAATACGATGTGATGATAATGTTGTTGAAGATTCGAGTGAAGTAGATGATGGCTTTCTGTGGAAGTTGGATGAGTACTGTGTTGGGTATGCCGTCTTCTCCAGGAGTGGAGGAGGTCTTGAGTGTTTTCGTTAGTAGGTATTGTATTTCGCTTGGTGTGACTAGTTTTGTGTTAGTGAGTTCATCTCCAGGAGGACGAGTGACTGGTGGTATTTTGTCAGTGCCATATTCTGAGTAACTGGATGGTGGCCAGGGTGTTTGAGGTAGTACTGTTTGTTTATGGGTGGCTTCGAAGTGTCGAACTAGGACTTCTACTTTGTCCTTTGTCGCTTCATAGATGTTGGTACCTTCTCGGAGTGGAGGAATGCATGAGGGTTTTGGTTTTTGACTCTTAATGAATCTCAAGATTGACTCACCTTTTATGGAGAGTAGTTGTGTTTCTTGGTAGTTTCTTCATGTAGCCATTGCTTGTATGGTTGCTTGCTCATGTCTCGAAGATGGGTGTAGGCCCACCAGTGGTCGGGTTGTTGGGAGTGTTGCCACAAGTGTCTAAATCTGATCCTGAGTACCCCTCTGTATCAAAATCCAGCAGGGTGGGGAGGGGAGCCTCCGGATATATCTTCGACTCCCTCCCCTTGTAGACAATCCTTTAGTCATGAATCCTGTCTAGATTGTGCTGCATTTCCATTGCTATTATCTGCATAATACCTGGTTCGCTTCCCTGTTATCTCACCTTGGTTTATGTTACTGGGTTCCATCAGTTCCTTGTTCATTTCTGTGTAGTCATATATATCTCCAGTTCGTCAAAGATGGTGGCAAGGGGCCCCCTTACAACTTATCAGTAGCGTGCAGATCAATCCTTTTATAGTTCCCTGTGATTTACAGTTTTATGAATTTTTTTTATATGGCCAACTAAAGGTGGGTCACACATTCTTATCACCCCTGCATCGGCGTGTGCCCTTTCTGGGTAATGTACGGGTATAAGAGATTCCTTTCCTGTTAATTTTCTAATACTTTCTTTTGTCCTTTCTTTAGCTTGCTATCGGGACCACTCAGTTTTCCAACTCTTTGATTCAATTCTACATGCAAGTAGTCTGGAGTAGTGATGTGGCACGGTTACCCTGCCATCCACCCAGTTCCCCACACTTCCCGAAATATATTCTACTCTATATTTATGCCATTATATAGCAGTGCGAACAACTTGACTAATTAACTGATATTCTACTTGCGACTCAATCTCTCTGTGACGACATCCAGCGGAGAGGGGGTCCTCCAGACAACTTTTCGATCCCCCCCCCCCCCATTTTAAATTGCTCAGAAAATTGGTAATAATTAAAACGTGAATTGCAATTACACTTCATACAATGATCGAAAATATTTAAAACATTTCAAATATACAAATACATTGACTAGAGTTTTAATTTTGAGCAATTAGATAAAATGAGGGCAGCCTAAAACCCCCAGTAAAGCATTCTTTCATAAAATACACATATTAAAACCTTTAATAGAATTTACTTAAAAGTGAAATATTTGTGGAGGCAGTCAAGTGACCCATCAAAGCTCCGGCGATTGAAATGGAAAAAAGAACTACCACATTAAAAAAAATCATTATGCCCAATGCATAAGCCATGGACACAAATCATATTAAATAAACTTGAATGATTCTTGGGCAGCAAACAAAACTAGACACTACATGTTATAAAAAGGGAACCCACAGCAAAGCTATAGTTTTAGTTAAACCGAAACTAAAATTTGGGCTGGCGACCGAAACCACAATTTAGTAAATAAAAAAATCACCAACTCACTGTATGCTCAAGACAACACAATCTACGTCACACAAATATTAAAACATTAAAAAATAACCCAACTAACACACTTCTTGCGACCCACGACTCACCGTTTCGTGATGCCAAACGATATCTGCCTCTCAGGCTACGGAATAAATTAAAAGGTGCCTCATCTTTGCCAACATCCTATGGACGACTAAAATACAATTTTAAAACATGTTGCAGCTCTATTGACACTCCTGCAGGCGATGATAGGGCGTAGAATAGCAAGGTGTACCACAACTTATATTAACTTGTCCCGTTAATAAAAAATTGGTGATGCACGAGAGGAGGGGAAATCAGGGAGGGAGAACAGGGGAGGAAATAGTAGGGGAGACTAGCCGGGCATAGAGCAAGCCACCTCGCAGTGTCGAAAGTAATAGAGACGACTGAAACGAAGAGCTCTAGCAATACAACCTGGTTTGTTTCCCTGTTATTTCGCCTTGGTCTTTGTTACTTCATTCCATCAATTCCTTGTTCATTGCTGGGTCGTCATTCATGTTATCTTCATTTCACCAGAGAGGGAGGCAAAGCCCCCAACTCATCAGTAGCCTGCTGATAAAACTTTTTAATATTTCCTACGATTTTCTTCGGGATTATAACACTCTGTGTACTGGGCCCGCCCCACTACATTGTTTACATAGCAGTTTTACTTGCTATCAAATCCGGGAAGTGGGTCCGTTCCCACTATTAGAATTCTATAGTGGTTTTAAACTCTCTATTCCAGGGGTAAAATACATTGCGGATAATTGCCTGTTTCCCCTTCTACAGGATTCATCAATACCCACACAATAATTCCTCTAATATATTGATGAAATCATTAGCGAATTCTCCAAAATATCTCGCTGTCCCTTTATGAGATAGAATACTTACGTTTATCTCTTCTTCTTCTATTTGCAGTTTATAAAAAACTCTGTTATACTATTATCAATCTTCGGGCATTCCAGAGTTACGTGTTGGATATTGTCTTCAACTCTACATTATCGGACAAAGATGAGAGTCCACTAAGTTAAATCCATGTAACTTGGCTTTAAAGATTCAGTGTCCTGTTATTATCTGACTAAGATCCAGTGGTAACGATATCTTTCCTTAATATCTGGAAAGATGCTGTAAGTGACCCACCCCTTTTCCGACCTATCTCATCTCTAAATGCCAGATTTCTAGGGATGCTTCTCTCTTATCCTTCTTTCTTGCAAAAGATGCTGACCTGCCATTCGTTTCTTCCAGCAGTGAGCCTCTTTCTTCTGCTTAATATATAGTGGAAGTTTTATGGATTGACTGGAAAGTATTGATGGACATTCTGAACAATCAAATTATGAGCTAGTCCCTTATTAGTATTACAAGACGAAAATTATAATTTGGCCGATAGTTTCTATTAATGTATTTTAAAAACATAATAACAAGTGTTACCCTTGCATCTATTTTTCGATTTAATGAATTTATTTATCGAGATTGTGCGATTCGCTTAAACATTTCTTTTGTTATACCAGACATGAGCAAAAAACACAAGAATCTTAGGTTAAATTATAACATCTGTTAAAAACAAAAGTTTTGTATAAAATACATAGGCTACTGATTTGGTTGGTAAAACTGCTTTGGCATAAATAATGTAGCTTATTTTTGGGAGATATTTTCAAGAATGCGGTATTATCGTGATTATGGTTTGATTGTTGACATATTACAGGGGACAATTTTCCTTTGAGCAGTGTTATGAAGCATAGTATTGAATATAGTATTGAATATAGTATAATAATAATAATATAATATTGAATATAGTATTGAAGCATAGTAATATATGTTTTACTGAAAATAATAAATAATAAATTAGATTCACTTCTCCTGGCAGTACCTTCAATCGGGTGTCACGAACCCATGAAATGTGGACATTTGTAGGCTTTTTGCCACATGTTAACTATATATTATTAGTTTCTAGTTGAACACTTTGTGCCTTTCAATATTTATTATATACATATAAGCTACATTCAGAATAACATCCATCTAAAGTCACTGAAAATAAATCTAACCACACTTACATATTGCCTAGTACATGGAAAACACCACAGAGCAAGTGCATAAACATACCTTATCACCATTACAGCCATATGTTAAACGCGATGGTGTTGCTCCTAGCGTTACTTTGCATCTCCCATGCTCTGTGGCAGAAGGGCGAATAGATGCGGCGTGAGTGTTGCAGCGTGAGCGGGGGCGGAGGTGTCATCTTGCGGGGGCGGCGGTCTTCTCGTGTTCGTGGCGACAGCGACATTGACGTACGCGCACCACCTGCAGCTGTAGCGCGACCTGAGGGGCTGCAACCCGTCGCTGCGCATGCGCGTCGACAGCCTGGGCGAGGACGTCGCGCATGCGCTCAAACTCGCCTTCCCCCACGCGAACCACAGCCGCTCCCAAGCTACTGCAGTTCTCCTTGGACCATAGAAAAGAGATTAATTATAGGTCAACTCCCAGCTGGCCATCCGAATCTGTGTTACTAGCGCTCGGTGGCAGTGGCGTGAACTACATGCGCAGAGGCGGGCAGTTTGAATTCATACTGCCAACTTGCACTCATATGATTAAATTTAAATTTATGCAAATGCTGTATGCAGTGCAAAATCTGTGGGTGTACATGTTAAACACACTACTTAAATGTGTGATGAATATATTTTAATGGTATAGTGCTTGTAATTAAACATATATTTACACATGTTTAATTTATTTTCAATTGAAGAAATGAATAATTTATATTATTTCAAAATACATGTTGAAATATACACTTTGGGGAATCAACTCAATGGGACATATTGGGACATAATTTACTTAATGGAAGGCATATAGTTTTGGTTTGATGAGTTTCGTATTTTCAGGTTAATTTTTATTCAATCAGGATGCCTAATTGGAAATACTATGTTCTTGTGTGTGTTCATGTGACTGGAACAGTAAAACACAGATTTATGAGTAATGTTTTATTTTGCGAATGGGTGAAGAGTGTGGCAGATGAGAAACTTGTAGGCTTAGACAATCTAGAAATGTACAATCATTAGTTTGTGAGTAATAACCACTTTTTCAACTATTGCAGAAGCAGAAGTCTTGTAACGAAGAGGCTTAACAGGCTTTCTTTGCCAACACTACAGCTGAAAAGTACATTGTAAATGTTATGTACGCTTTGATTGTTATGTCCAAGATATCTTTCATGAAAGGTATAATTAGTTTATATATATACACACACATACATACACACATGTTTAATTTATACTACAGTTCAATTTTTATATCCATATTCTTGTATTAATTGTACCCTGCCCTCTACTATGTAGCCCGAGTTGTCTTGTAAAGAAAAGACTCAGATTGCACACAACTCTTGTATCTTCCCTTCTGTTCTACCTGTGATATTATCATTATCCGAATTCAACTATTTTTGTTTAAGGAAATGTAATAATCACATTGGTCAGAACTGTGGTGGTGGTGGTGAACTTATTTTATGTATAAAGTTGCACATTTTACTGCCAATTTTGATACGCTTATGTATACCATTGTAAAGCTAAGCACCTAGAAAAAAACAGAAGTTACATAGGTGTTGAAGATAACTCTTCTTTAAAATTTGAAGAACATTCTATTTTTTAAAGAAAACTACAGACACTTTGATAATCTTAGCAAACAATGCTATATGTTGTTCACAGCAAACTCGGCACGTTTGAAAGACCTGCTAAGATCTACTTTCTGCACATTGTGTATTCTTTCACCATATGTTAGTCAAGTTAAACTGAAATGATTGAAAATGTATACATCGTTCAAATGTAAAAGTGTAATACTATTTCTTGCACTTAAAAAATTAATTTACAAACAAAAGAAAAATAAATTAATTTAGTATTCACAAAATATGTACTTCGCATTACAAATTCAACGTTAAGACATGAAAGTACTTAGGATATTTTCAGGTCTTACCAACTTTATTGAACGCAAGCCAGTCAGTGAGCCCGTCGAAATATGTATGGGTAGAGGCAGTGACAGTTTTCAAAGGTTGTTGTTACATGTGCTCAAATGACCATAAACCAGCTTATATTTACATGTACCTAGACGATTATAACAAGATGTCCATCAGCAAAGGCAGCCTTGCAGAAACCAAACTCGTTAACAAATGAATCCCTGTTAGGCCTAATGAAATGTTGCCAGCATCACTACGATTTCCTATTGAACATTCATTTTATGTATTAGGCTATCAAGATATCTACTACACACACCTGATATGAGCATAGTCACCTATTGGGTACTCAAATCACTCTCTTTTCGAGAATTTAACTACTTTCATTGGTATACAATTTTTATACAGTTATATTTTGTAGCATTACCTTCTGCAGTCCCTGATTTTCATAACCCAATATAGCCTACTATTTCCCTTAGTATATCATTATCAAGTAAGGCCATTCAAATGTCCTACACTCTCCCCATACGAAACAATAATAAATATGTCTGGGCTTCTTGTGTTTGCAGTGAACAATCAGTAGATCTAGGTTAAGTGTGTCCAACATAGCTTTGCTAAAATACCCTGGCCACAGCAAATGTTTTGAGAATCAAACAGTAAATCCCATTTGTTTAATAAGAAAACGAATTAGGCTTATAGCAATATCACGGGTGGAACAGAAGGGAAGATATAATTGTTGCGTGTGATCTAGGTCTTTTCTTTGCAAGACCAATCAGGATTATATACCAGCGCCGTGACTGACATAGTAGGGCAGGGTAAAATTAACACAAGAATCTGAACCTAAAATTGAGCTGTAGTAATATAAGGCTGTTCACAGTAAAATAGCACTTTTTGTGAGGCACTGTAGTTACTTTTTTTGCTCAGTCATTTCGTATTCATTGCCCACATTTTAAAATAAATATTGCCGTGAAAGTAATAAACAAAGTGTGTATATTACACGGCATTCGGAAGTTAACGTCTCAGGCTAAAATAAAATGTATTTTTTTTGACGATTGTTCCAAATGAGAGGGCTTCCAAAAGTGCTCTTTTACCGTCAATAGCCTATATGTACACGTGCGCTTAAAGAAAGATATCTTATACATGAAACATAGACGCGTACATAAACTTTACAATGTACTTTCTTTTCAGATGTAGTGTCGGTAAAGAAAGCCTGTTAAGCCTCTTCGTTCCAAGACTTATGTAATCGTTGGACGAGTGGTTATGTATCGCAAAAAGATTTAAAAAATTATTGTAACTTTCTAGGCTGTCCAATCGAACCAGATTCTCATTCACCACTCTCTTCACTCATTTGCGAAATAAACATTCCTCAATAAACTGGGAATCTGTTTCTTGCTGTTCCCGTCACAATAAGCACGTCCAGGCATAACCACATTTCGCGGCAAAACACAATGTTAACAAACATGGTTACCGATCCGAAAGCTGAAACAAGCTTTCATTCTCACTCTAACAAAGCAACACTAGCGTTATGTGGCGGTGGCGCGAAGTAGAACGCGGTTCCACCTTCGTCCTGTTGAGTTCTACCCCCATACCTTGGAGGTTGTCACACCCATAGACTAAAGACGAGGTAGACCCATCTCGCTCGCTGCTCACAACCAATCTCCGTGTCCCAACACTGAACTGCATTTCTGCCTGCACGTCTAGCAAAAATGGCGTGGACTAGTATTTGAGGTTAGTACACTGTTTAGTAAACAAGAGCTTTTGAGATGATTTACACTTCCTCTAGACAATTTGAAATGCTTTTTGATTGAATTTAAAGTGGTAAAAGTATTTTAATAATATAACAGTGCTGGTCATTTAAAAATTAAGATATAAACAAACACGTTCATCACCGTTGACCATGTGACTTAGACAGCTGTGTTCCTTTGCGGTGGGTCAATAATGGGTACATGCGCAGAAGACGAATAAGCTGTCTGCCTCATCTTTAGTCTATGGTCACACCACGGAAGAAGTTCTCCGACAGCTCCGTCCAGTGCCATTTCTACGATTCAATGAGGTATAAGAATGACGGATATTTCCTACCGGCACACATGACTGCGACCAATTACTCATTAAGGTTCTCCACCAAGGCGAACTGGGTTCAATCCCCGGCCGGGTCGCTTAAGCTGGCCCTAGACGATGCCCGTTTCCGTAGCAGTTTTCATACCCATCTTCTGCTAGCGTTGCTGCTCCCGTGTAGGTTAGAATCCAGCCCCTTCCGGAGGGGTCTAGCTCCGGGTATAACAGTTTTCATGCCCATCTTCTGCTAGCGTTGCTGCTCCCGTGTAGGTTAGAATCCAGCCCCTTCCGGAGGGGTCTAGCTCCGGATATAACAGTTTTCATGCCCATCTTCTGCTAGCGTTGCTGCTCCCGTGTAGGTTAGAATCCAGCCCCTTCCGGAGGGGTCTAGCTCCGGGTATAACAGTTTTCATATCCATCTTCTGCTAGCGTGGCTGCTCCCCTGTAGGTTACAATCCAGCCCCTTCCGGAGGGGTCTAGCTCCGGGTATAACAGTTTTCATACCCATCTTCTTCTAGCGTGGCTGCTCCCATGTAGGTTACAATCCAGCCCCTTCCGGAGGGGTCTAGCTCCGGGTATAACAGTTTTCATACCCATCTTCTGCTAGCGTTGCTGCTCCCGTGTAGGTTAGAATCCAGCCCCTTCCGGAGGGGTCTAGCTCCGGGTATAACAGTTTTCCTACCCATGGCCATGCCAGAAACGGCAATGGAACGTGTCCTAAATTTTTGCTATACCCACTGAGCTGCGACAGACATCATGGCGGATTCTCGAGGCGTATATATCCATTTACAAAAAAATTACTGGTTCTGTAAAACGTATTTATGTACAAAATGAAAGTTAATGCACGCGCAAGTAATAGGAAACTTTTCAATTAACTCCCACGGTCATAATAAAACAATAAACGCAACTTAAATAATGCGTGTTAATTAGGGACTATTGTGCGCTATATGACCGTTTGCACGGCCCATTTTGAAAGTTGTGTGTTTAGCGCAATAAGTTGGTGCACGTGTTTAAACTGAATTGTTTTAAAGTTCAAATCTCCATCGTATAACGAATTTTTTTCAGTTATTTTATGTGATACATTACTACACTTAATAATTTAAGTTATTGCCAGAAAACGCGTATTTCTAGAATATATTCGTGTAAAAGCAATAATACAAACAAATAATACGAACCAAAGCTAAGTAAAGAGAACCGAATGTAGCCGATTGCACTGTGCTGTTATTTGCGTATTAGGTCCTATTGCTTTTATCCAAAGAGATTCTTGGAATAAACCTTTACTAACAAAAACATAAATTATAAACAACAGTAATGCATCACATAAAATGACAAAAAATTTCGTTTCGCGGCGGAGATGAACTCTAGAACCAAAAACTAACCGTCAGAAAACCGCACACTAGCCCACAGCGGTTTTTTTTTTTTTTTTATCATTTATAACATGAAAAACTAAAAAAATTTCGTTTTACAACATAATTTTTAATTCTAAAACCTACAATCACGCAGAGTGATTCCGCACACCAACCTACTTTTTTTAAACCCTTAACCTAATATTTACAGTACACATTCAACCCACAATATAAACAATAACAAAATACTCAACAAAATATCTACACAATACTTACATAGGGGCACAAAACGATATGAACATTTGGTGAACTAGTTTTACTGACGAAGTCGATGAACACAAAAGATTATTTAACGTGAGGGGCAGCGCACGGCGTCACCCCGACACATGACACTGACTTATAACACTACCGCCGATCGACGATTACTACTGGAACATTAAACTGTACACTTGTAAGGACCGAGGGGTGGGCAGCGCACGACGTACACCCAACCTCGGTAATATACACGCACTTCCTGTAGGCGTGAACGTCAGAATTAAAATTAACAATTGCCGTACCACTGACACAATGTGCCACGCCGCGCCATGTTCCACCTATCTTGACGAAGAAGCTAGACAAAGTCTTGAACTGTCACCGGTTTCGAATGGTTCACCAAAAAACCGATCGCATGAAGTATATACCAGGCCGCAGCTCTTCGTCGAACTGAGGGGAAGGTGAAGAAATCGCAATGAAGCATTTGCGTGTCGTTGACATCTCCACGTTCATCGCGAATTATTTTTCGTACTCGTACGCGACACCACTGCCAGATGGGAACTGCATAAACACAGGAAATTACCCTATGAAGGGCCGTGTCGGTGTTGCCACACAGCGGGCATGTAGGGTCAGCTGTCAGGTGAATGCTGTATTTGAGCTGCTGAGTTGCCACGATATTATTGTAGAAGCCGAATGCTGCAGCTCGAAGATCCGAGGAAGTTTAGGATCGGCAAGTATTTTCCATGGGCGCCTACAGCGGATGGTTGGGGTACGATTCACAACAGATGATATGACAGCCGACGTTTTGGAAGCCCGAATGTACAAATATCTCGCTGATGCGACTGTCCCTTCCGGTAAGTGTTCTACTAGAGTTGCGAGTGCTTCCTTTGCCTGACGGCATTGAAGTGGCATGCGTCTAACTTCAGACCACATTCAGACCACATCATTTTCTGTAATGCTGCGTAAATGTCCTCTGGGCGCAAAATTGTTGCAATTGCTGAAGACTGATATAAGGCCTCACACTTCAAAACGTGATTAATTAGACTCAGGCCTCCGTCTTGCAAGGAAAGATAAAGTTGCGGCCTAGATAATTTAAATATATAAGATTTCCACAACATGCGACCAACAATCTGTAGTATTTGTGCACTTTGTTGACGTGGTAGTGGGAATATATGGGACACATACCACAGCTTCGCAAGTAAGAATACATTTATTAAAGTAACCCTCTGTATAATATTTGTACGACAATAATTCATTTCTATTTGACGAGCACGGAGTTTATTTATTGTCATGTTCCAATTATAATGCAACATAAGAGTGGCGTCTGCGTGGAAGTATATGCCCAATATTTTCACAGTTTCAGCCCTCCGAAAGGGAGAAACGTCGTCAAATGGCTCGCTGGTCGCGCTGAGCTCCAGTACGGCAGTTTTGTTAGCATTCGCTCGCAGATTAGAGACACTGCGAAAAAGGACCAGTCATTCTGCCTTCTCTGTAATTTCCTGCTCTGACCGAACGACACATGTGATCTCGTCAGCATAGGCATTTAATTTAAAGGACAGGTTCGCCACAGGGAATCCTTGCAAGCGGGCACTGAGCATTCTGCACAGAGGTTTAATGGCGATAGTAAATAAAACCATGGATAGCGGGCATCCTTGTCGAACTGAACTCTCGATATTTATTTGTTGGGATAAGGAATCCGTTAACCAACAGCCGTGACCAAATTCCGGTACACACCATACGCACCCACTGTACTGCATTGGCTGGAAAATCGAAATGATGCATAACATGAAGTAAAAGTTTAGGATCGACTCTATCGAATGCCTTATCCATATCAATACTCAAGAAAGCCATTTTACTGTGTTGTATTGACGAAAGTAATTGAATGTCCCTTAGGGCAAGTACGCCTTGTAAACTGGAACGTCCTGGAACATTACATGTCTGGCCGGGAACAATATTATCTGACAATCCCTTGGTTAATCTGGTCGTACAAAACCGAGCAATTATTTTATAATCGGCACATGAAAGTGTAATTGGCCTATAATCCGCGGGTTTAAGTGGACGGGATATTTTGGGTATAAGAACAACTATCCCTTCTTTATGAGACCTGCATAACTCCCCTCTTTCAAGCACATCGCGGAAAACTTCGCAGAAGTCGGTACCAATAATATCCCAATAAGTTTTGTAAAATTCGTATGGAATACCGTCAATACCCGGAGATTTTTTTGATGGCAATTGCTGTATTATTGTATTAACTTCCGCATTTAAACATGGCGCCTCCATGCCCGTCTTGCTGTCACAGCTAACTCTGTTTTCACAACCCTGCAAAACCGATGGAAGCATAGCATCGTCCGTGTCTTGTTTCGAGTATAAATGTGCAAAGTAACTGCAAAGCGTTTGCACTATTTCCTGCCGGTCCCGAACAACAGCGCCACATCACTGTCAGTAAGCTGTTTGATAACATTGCGTCGTATTTGCTGCTGTTCCTTAATGATACTAAACATGCTAAATTTCTCTTCTGCGAATAGACTTCTATCATTTATCATAATATGACGATTATTAAACTGTTCACTCAATAAATGCATAAGTTTCTGTTTCGTGTCTCTAATACGTGGAGTTACGTGTGCACCATTGTTTGCCTGCAGGTGAAGATCGTGTAGCATACGTTCGTAGAATGCACGTGTTCACCTACGCTCTTCTGCCAGTCGGTACGCATGCCTTTTAAAGAGCCTCATGACGTTCGGTTTTACACACACATCCCACCACATCGCCACAGAAGGGAACTTGCATTTTTTGCTATGCCAACGTACCCAATTAGCTAGAAAGTCCTCTTTTACTTTTGAGTAGTCTAATAAAGACGTATTTAGACGCCATTGTCCTCTGCCAAACCGTGTTACATTCGCAAACTTCTCATACGTAAATATCACTGCAGAGTGATCGCTGAAAGCTACCGGAAGAACGTCATATCGATGCACCTTATGTATATACTGTTTTTTTTTTCACGTATAATCGGTCAATCCTAGACCGACTCTGTGAAGTCACATAGGTGTAATGAATTCCTTGGAAGTTAGATGCAACATCACACAAGTCTAAGCGAGTTATTAAAGTAAATAGGGCAGCATTAGTAGGATAAATGCCACCCTGATGATCATGGGGGTGAACTATGCAGTTGAAATCTCCACCGAGTATGAACTGATTACAGGGTGGATGGAAAAACGGAATCAAATCCACGGAGAAAAACTGATTTCTTTCATATCTCGCTTGGGAGTCGGAGGGAGCATAAACATTGACTAGCGACACATCGTTTATTCGTCCTGACGTCACTCGGCCTGACGGGTGGTAGCGCAAGTCTTCAAGTTCCAGCCCCGCACGTGTAATAATCGCTGTCCCCCGGCCCCGATCACCAATTTTTGTATACACATTGAAGGTATGAAACCTTATAAAATATTGAATCGCTCCTTCTTGCAAGAATGCAATGTCAACTGCCTGTGTTCGAATCAGTGTCTTTAGCGCCGCCAATCGCGCACTGGCCGAAACTGCACAAATATGTAAAGTTAAAATTTTCAATAACTCTATCATGTGTACCTAAAAAATGTAGTGATAGTATCGGAGAGAAGTAAAGGAAAGGTGGACAAAAAAGAAAAATGGACAAAAAATGGGGGCAGGTAATAGGACATGCAGGTGGGTAATAGGACATACACATGTGCCGGTTACATTGTTAGTTAGTTGGGTTATTAGGACGTTCTTGGCTAGAGGCACACATTTTGTTTATAACGGCCTTTGCTAGTTCCAAAGATTCCTGCCTGTTCTGTAGCTGGGATTGTTCACTCTGCGATAACACCTTCGCTTTGCGAACAGGACTCACTCTTGTGGCCCGGGTGTCACGTTCGTAAGGTAGCTTTTCTCTTACGGACATATTTTCATCCGCAGTTGTTACATGCTCCTGTCGTCTGGTTGCATTGTTTACGCTCTCCACGTCCATGCTGTCCGCCCACGAAGCAGGCGACAATGGAATGTGTGGCGGCGAGACGTCCTATGTGTGTAGTTGTGGTAGCCCTGCGCGAGCAGTAACAGTATTTTGAGCCGCCTACACGTGTATCTGGAGCGGCGTGGTCACTAAGTTGTTGAGGTTGACCGGATGCTCTGAAGGAGAGTCACCAACATGTGTTTGTACTGGACCTTGCTGCTCGCGTCTGCGAAGTGGAGGGTAATCAGCTGGCGGAGAGTGCTGGGCAGGGGTGGACAGTGTAGGCGTGTCAGCTGCCCTATTCATCCCCCAGCGGCGTATTGCACATGCGTCCTTTTCTTTCAAACTAGGACACGCAATTCGTTCATGAGTAGGAGACTGGCAGTAACTGCACGTTCGTGGTTGTCCGGGATATATCATTACAGCCGGAAAGCCGTCAACTGAAACGTAAGATGGAATGTCCTTTTTTATTTTCATCTTTGCCACGCGTACTCCCGTTTTTACTTGGAATTTGTATTTATGATTCCATACTTCATCTTGTAATGTAACAAGTCGACCATACTTAACTAACTCCGTCTGAATTTTTAGGTTGTCTATTTCTACAGGTAAATTTAGAATTCTTACCAGTTTTAAGTTATCGAAAGCTTGTTCGATGGTGACGTTGATCCTTTCCTGATCCGCGGTGATTAAAGTTGACTGGCCGTTGGTGCGACGCAGTATCGCTTCACAAGGTCCACAGGAAACAAGTTTTAAAAACAAGCAGTTCTGGTGCCCATCCAGTTGAATAGCTTCAATTTGATCTTCTGTTACAGTTAAAACCGTATCAAACCATTCATGTATTTCCATGGCCGAAGGTCGTTTGGCAAACACGATACGCAAGGTATTCACGCGCACATTAGACATATTGGGCAAACCTAGACGTGACTGACAGTAATATAGAACTATTACTACTCGCGTCGGAACAGAACCCCGTTTAAGAGCGCGGAGCGACAGAACTCCGCACACCGGACGCGATGTTAACTCCGCCGCTGCTCGGCCACGACTAATACACACAACTTGCACACTTGCAGTGTAAAAGAACAATTTAATTTATGTAGCATGAGTGATGTTACCCACAAACACAAAACATTTATTATTAGTATTGTGATATGTTTGCCCTCTTTATTTTCCTAACCGTATAAACTTGCTTAAGATCTACTTGTATGCACGTTGTGTATTCTTCCGCCTTATGTAAGATTAGCATTGCCATGGGCCTTATCACTTTATCCTGCTCGTTTTTACACTTCGATGCATTAGAAAAAAAAAAACAGAAAGCGGAACAAATAATTTAAATAATCAGAAATGGTTAACTAACACTTTTTATTCGACGTTTTATTCGACTTCCCAACCATCGTTACCAACTGTACTGGGCGCATGTCACTTAGTGCGCCCGTTCAAATATATGCATGTAAGGGCAGTGACCTTTTTCTAAGGTTGATTTCAAAAGTGCTCACTTCATTGTGAACAGCCTTTAAACAGGATGGTATTATACATCGCAATTAATAACCTATCGACATTTTAATGCAGGAAGATTTCCATTAAACTACGTGCTTGACACTCAAAAATGTGATTGCAGAAATTAAAAATTTGATTCTGATATGCCACATTTTCATTCCAGGTGTTTACACACTTGCAAGAAATGGGATTCTGTTTGGAAGCATGGGACAGCAGCAGTCATAAGATAACAAAATACTTCAGAAGTGCTGAACTCCTTGGTCAAGATCGCTTACACTTTAATACGATTTCTATGTAGCAATTTAAAAATATATTTCTGAATGGTTTGTTGACACCAATAAAATTTTTCTTTAATATAAATGGAAACTTTATGAAAATAATTTCGCTTTTATATTACATATTTTTTGTCAAGTTTTATTATTATTATTATTATTATAGTGGCAATATTACATTTATCTTTATCAAGGAAAACATTTTTTAAGCTTGTTTCGTTTACAGTAAATAGCGAGTTCCTTAAATCATCGAAAAATTAGTCAAACCTTAAAAAAATAGCAACTGACTTTTTCATAAAACTGCTGAACTATTGTAACGACAACACAAGAATGCTATTGTCATTAATATATAGATCAAACTAAGATTTTGCTTGCTGACTACCTATTCGTGTAAAATGTTACTAAACTGACTACGCACTAATGCAGCGAGCGCGTTGTCCTTTCGGTGTAATTTTCTAGACTTATTTAAGCTGTGTTTGCGTGAAGCGGAGGAATAATGTGAAATTATAACTTATATATATGTATGTGTGTGTGTGTGTGATATTATATTCAATGGCAATGTATTTATCCAGCAACTCGTTTTAGTGCCTTTTGTATATGAACTTTATCTCGCTATATCAACACTATCGTATTTTATTACTAATTTTTCACAAACTATTACAGGTATTCTTAGGGAAGGAATAGAATTTCGAATCGTACATGAAGACACAAAAATATTAAGATAATAGTTATAAAAGTTTAATTAAATTACTTATGTACTTTTAACTACCATGTATTTTACGATCTCATAGCAGACGAGTCAACTGTTGTGGACGCTTTAGTGTCACACTACTCGAGTTACCTGAAAGAACTTTAATTGCTAACACTTCCTATATTATTATTTTCATTGTAAGCAATTGTTTCCATTCATATTGTATCCTCAAACTTATTTCTTGTGAGTTTCTCATCTTAATTATATCTATAGTACTTATTTTTACAGAATGACTATGTACATATAATTAGACAGAGATATCTTTGAGAATGTAAATGTTATAAAAATATGTATTTCTGTCAACTACTGGTGTGAAAATATTATTTGGGAATGTTTACCCGTCATTTGTGAATTTATATTACGTTAATTTGTTCAGCAATTTTGTAAGAATTCAATAACATACATAATTGTGTTATATTTTCAACAATAGGGTCAGGGTACAGCAATATGGTCAGACTTTCACTAAAACATCTTTGTAACTTTAGCATTTTGGAAGAAAACATGCCATCTTGGAGAAATCATAGAGTGCTTGCAGGGCTCAACTGCACAAGTCATGAATAAACCGAGGTATTTCCACAACAATGCATGAGCTAATACTCAGAATAATTAAATGATAATTTCCTGTGGGAAGGAGCGTGCAATTTTAAACGGCCACCGGCTTAGGGGACCAGACGATATGCAATACTATTATTGGAAATATTTATTTTTGTGACAAAATAATAGAACTTAATTTATTTTACATCGGAATTTTTTAACGCAAATAAAATGACAAGAAACTTTTTAACTCAAATGTTCCTCTTAGTTATTCACATAATTTGTTTTGCCGCAGCATGAACACCGTCTTCGAGTTGACAGTAGAGAAATGATATAATGGTGTTACGTTATTATTTTAATGTTACTTTAACATTATAACTTAACAGTATACTACATTAACAGCAATATTAGTTACTGACGGTTTACATGTAACAAACAATCACTGTTGTAGTAACATTACTACTGTTGTACAATGGTGGTTAGTAGCGAACATTGCTACCACCGTGAAATGAAACCACCACATTTATACTTTAAAGCATAATATGACAATTAAATGTAGCCTAGATCAGCTCTCCAGCCTTGCAAAGCAGTTTACGTGTGCCAAATATGCACATATTTCTAGAGTATTAACCTTTTAATTGCTGGATAGCTAGAATATAATGATATGTATACCTGCTGTGCTGCATAGTTTTACAGTCATGTGTGCACCCTGTGCTGAATTATTTTGACATAAACACACTTTTCATTCTTTTGGTTTTATATTAAGTGTTTTAAGTTTTCTTCAAATTTTTATTAATTCCTGATTATTTTTAATCAAAAACATAATTTTTTTTACTATAAAATATGTTATTAAATTTTTTTTAATTTTTAAATGCATTTTTAATTTTTTTGGTTTGTAAAATATTAACTATATTTCAAATAACAAAAATTACAAAATAATATACAAATCAAATAATAAATCACACAAATGGATTGAATTTGTGATACCTAAAAGTTTTTTCTTGTGTTTTACATTTCCAAAGTTATCAACACTCAGAGCTATAGGCCTACTGTATTCTTTACAATTACAACATTCATGATTTTTTTATATTTTCTATTGATCTATAGTTTGTTGTAGTCCAAAAATTTCGTTACTTTTTAAAAATAGTATTTTATGTTTTTATATTTTTTGTTTCTGGCCTATATATTTTTTATTTTTGTTTTTTGTTTGTTTTGAAAATTCTAAGTTATATGACAAAACAAATGACAAAATAATATACAAATGAGATAACAAGTCACCATGTTTACATATGTTTTTTTTGTATGTGGGACCTAAAAGTTCTTTCTTGTGTGATACACTTGGAGACATTCATCTACACACAGAGCTATACTGCATTCTCGACAATGATATCTTGCTCTCTTCCTTATTCCTTTACCCTTCCTGAATACGTGGCAGTCCCTTGGCCGTGGTTCACTGGATGGAATTCGTCGAACGAAATGTCTTTCCACCAATCCGAGAGATGTATGTTCCCCTGATCTTCTACCAGGTCGCTTTGATCTTGGTGTATGGAACCTAGCAATCATATCTCTCACCATTTCCAACTAGAATTTTGGAAAAGGAATTTTTTTCTGCTGTTGTACTTGATAAAGTATTCTTGCATTGTATATCGCAAGATATACAATGTGAAAAAATAATCTGCGATACCATTTTAGTGATTTTCTCATTGATGAAGCTATGATGAATACCATGTGAGTCTTGTCGATTGCCCCCATGTTGACGTCGCAGTCCACCACTACAGAAGGTTTCAAATTTTTTTTTGTTTTCCTGTCAGTTTTGTTGGTTTCCACTATGTCCTCTGTTGACAACATTCATACTTCTCTCTTGTCTTGTCATTTCACAGCTATAATCTTTACATCTGCTGTCTGGAAAGTCAACTCTCCTCGTTTCAGCGTGTCTTGTATGACAGGCATATATTTCCTGTTTCGTCGCAAAGTTCCACATGCATTTGTACAGTTATCACATAGCCACAGAAATAGTGCCGGACTTGTGTACCAATTATCTGTGTATATAGCATGTCTTGCATCCAAATATGGCTCTAATAAAGTGCCCACTATATTTCCAGACGCACCTAAACCATGCTCGTCTATTTCTGTTGTTGCACCAGTATATATAATAAAGTCTAGCACATAGCCACTCTCGCAATCGCGCAAAACAAAAAGTTTTATACCGAAGCGACTTCGTTAAAAGGTATATATTGTCTAAACGAAAGCCGCCCTTTGAAAAGGAGGAGGATTTCGTCAATGCATAAATTCTTACCTGGAGTGTACATTTTTTTAACACTGGCCGAAAATGGTCCACTATCATCCTTATTTTCGCTAAGCGATCACCCTGAACTGCAGAGTTATCTGAAAAATGTAACATTTTCAGTATCAGAAGAAACCGGTCTTTTGAAATCAAATCACTGAACACAGGAGGTCCAATTAGTTTTTAATTGGACCAATATTCGTTCAGAGACAACTTTTTCACCCGGCACATCAATACACATCAAGTTCGTTTACGTTAGTATCTTTCCACTTATTTATTCTAAATTTTTCAATTTGCATTGCTCCTGATATGAACTTATAATAGTCTATCTGTTCATTTCTGACACAATTTTTCCATGATATCGGGTGTAAAAAAAACACAGCATAAAAGTAAAAAATTTTTTCATCTACTTTCACATTCGCACCAGAAACTAAACTATGAAAATGAAACATTTTTGGGGTTAAATTTGTACACTTGCAGTCCGAAACAGTCCCCCCCCCCCCCCCCGTTTTTGTTGTAGTTCTTAATCTTCTTAATCTTCACTTTCTGCCAATCTTGGTTTTTCTGTAGAAATATGCAGAATCTGAGTACCTGAAGTAGAAGGGCGTGTTTCAGGTGTTGAAGCTACTTGAGCTGTAGAATAGGTCGACCCAGTTTTTTTAGTTATGTCCAGATTCATCCTCTGAAGAAGTGTCTGAAGAAATGCCATCGGAATCGCTGTTCCTTAACATTTATCTAGCGTCTTCGAGATTCAGAAATCTCATCTTCATTGTAAAATAACTTCAGTGCATTGCAGGTAACCATAAGAATAACAATTCACGGTCTATTTGAACGAACGTATTACTGTGCTAGCTATTGCAAGATCATACATGACCTGCATTCTATCGGATCGAAAAAACCTGTACAGATAGCGCTAGCGTGCTTAGATGAAAGAGAACGTGAAAGAAATCACCTACAGATAAAACTAGTATGTGCCACTAAAGTGTATATTAGCAGGAACTGAAAAACAGCTTCGTGGATTCATAGAGGCTATTAGAACAGGGGGACCAAATGGGGCAGAGCCACGAAAGTGGCGCTATTAGCACACGTCAACCGTCGCGGACATGTCACAAGAGTGCCTATTAGCAATGAAAAGATTAAGTATATCCACATAACGAAAGAGAAATGCAGTTTGCCGTTTAAATTCTATTCAATACCCACAATATGAATCAGTAACATATTTGATACGGTGGAGCAGTTGGTAGAGCGCCGGGTTCCGAGAAGTGGCCTGCTTCCAGCACTCAGGACATGTGTTCGATTCCACTGCACGCCGTAATTTTTTTTTTTTTTACGGTAGTGAGTTTTCTTTTTGTGACACAACAATTGTAATTTATTTATGTTGCAGTACAATGTTTATTTTAAGCAAAATAAAACCAATACAAGAACATTTTAAACACAAATGTTAGCAACACAAAAGTTGTCTTGCCGCAACATAATATTTATTTAGCGGGTACACAAGCATCACCTCAATGTTGCCAGTACAGTAAGGAGATAATTTTGTCGCAAAGTAACATTAATAGCTTAACATTATATTACATTGTAAGAGTGCTAAAATTATTCCACCTAACCAGCTATCCGCCACCTGAGAACGATCAGCTACCAGGGTCATGAAGACTTACCAGTATGCTGCCCCCTTCGCCGGAGAGCGAGTAGCCGGCGGGCAGCTTGTCCGCTCAGCTCGACGTCGGTTTCAGTACTACGCGGCGTCGCAAGCATATCTTCCCCCTCTCCGCACCTGCGCGATGGCACCGACCCTTCGGCTCAGTTGGCCGTCGCTACGCAACCGTCCGACGCGGCGGCGGCGGCTTCCGCCATCAAGATTTCGAATTAACTAATTTTGTATTCCCTACCATGTTCCTCCACACCCGACAACACTATGTGCCTGGATTACCCCAGAGGACACACACAGCACTAGATACTCGACAGGAGGACAACACACACCACATTCACATTAATTATGTGAAGGGAAAACAGGCCGACGGCATTTCGTGCCATGTTTTAATAAGATTTTTTAAAGAGCACATGCAACTTTTAATACAGGATGAAAACACAATTTGGGGCGTTAATATCCAAAGTTAAGAAATAATCAAATTTTGTGATATGTTTTGTAACTATATTTTTATATGTAATCTTATTGGAAAATATTTTCATTGTAACGATTTTTATACTCACATGCCCCTATTGGCACCTTTTGTAGTTTTGAAGCCTGTTTTCAGGCATTTTTGTATCACATAATTTTTATATGTTGTATCTATTTTCGGGGCATTATATACGAGAAAATAAGATTTGAGCCAAATATAAACGCAAAGAAATATAAATCTGGTGTTTGTTCATTTCTCACAATTTTGGAGGTTAAAACTGAAACTAGCGTCAACGGGATTGGAAAAACCTTTGTTAATTTTAATAATGCTGCTGAATTTCTTGAGAATCATTTGTGGTAAGCAAGTGATTGATATGACTGTTGGTGAGATCTGTCGTCTCTGCCACGGAGTATGAGTTTCCTCCGGGTGCTCCTGCTTCCGTGACAACATCAACAACTACATTAGTTACTGACGGCTCAGAGGTAGCAAAAAATTAATGTTGTAATAACATAATACTGTTGGCACAACATTAGACTTTTTTTCTGTGCAGTTGAGTGAGTCAGTGGATAGATTTGGGAGGCTCTTAACAGTGAGATCATGAGAGGCGATCGGTGAGAAACGAGGTATGCAGCAGCGCTAAAATGCAGCGGCTGGTGAAACGGGAGATCCCTGAGAAAACCCGCCGGCCTGCGGCATCGTTCAGCATGATTCTCACAAGCGAAAATCCGGGGAGACCTCGCCGGGAATCGAACCCGGTTTGCCTTGGTGGATTGCGGGTAATCTAACCACTAAACCACCGTGGCCCCACAATGCATTTGAAGATTGTATGTTGTTTACAGTGGGATCGGATTATAAACGGGTGTTTTCATTTTTTTGGCATGCAAATTTGTATGTAGAATTTGCACTGTAGTTTAGAGAAACGTAACACACTTCCATCTTTAGAGGCGAAATTATATCTAACGGGCGTGTCTATACCGTCCTTAGCGGCCACGAGCTTCAAAAGTACTCAAATCAAAATTCCTGTACCAGGAATCCATTACTAATGAGACATTATAATGTATCCAAGAATGCAGGGAGTCATGAAGAACAACCGTGGCTCAATTTACGGATTAAGCAACACCTATATTTTTGATGTGAAAACCAAGAGAAGTTAAAATAATTGTAAAGAGTTCAGTCGAAAACAAGGACTTGTCTACTAGCTTTTCCTATACCGGTGATGACATAAAACAAGTGTTTATTTACTATAGTGTACCTGTTTGTAATATATCCGCAGTTACCAAGTGGCATTATGAACATATTGTACGGAACGGTCACGTATGTTATTAGCTGTGGATTTTCCTGGCAACATACGCTTTTAGCTTTTATTTAAGGTTCTTACACTCCATTATGTTTAGATTAAGTCGTACAAAACCCTGTGATAGATGACTATACGAAAATGTCGAATAAACCTTATGGCTGATATTGTTTTTTTGTAATATTTTTTTGTATCCTAGTACTGAACGCTCGAAAGGAGTCTACATGTAGCATTTTCCTATACATTTCCGAGCTACAAAGTAACAAACCTTGCCAAGGGAGCGTCGTACCGAGCAGAAGAACAACAGGACGAGTTCATATGTCAAGCTTCAGCCTGCCGGCGACACACAAAACAACGTTAACGCAATTTGCGGGGACCCCTTGGGAGTTCGTACGTAAACACGTTGGGCAAGACCGCACATTGTGGCATTGTGTGGCCTCGTGGGAGCTTGTCCCCCCCCCCCCCCTCCACAACCGGCATTCAAAATATGTTCATTTCAAGGTTTCCGCTGAACCCCATCCCCTCCCAGGCGTAATTGCGAAACAGGAGGGAGGAAGGGGGGGTTCTGCCACGAGTCCTGGGACAGTGTTGGTGTCCTTCTAGCTCCGACGTCGTCTCTGGCTTGGGTGTGTGGGAACTCTGCTGATAACGCGCCCGCGAGGCGAGGTGAGGCGAGGCGGTCAGTCGCGATTGGCACGTCGGCGCGAAGAGGCATTGCGAGGAAGTTAGTCGCACTTGTTGCGCCGGCGCGAGAAGGCATGGCTTGCCCGAACCGCCCTCGGCCTGCGGCCCTCGACTTCTGGTTCGGGACTCTCACGACTACCTTCCTCCTCCTGCTGCTGCCGGCCGTCGTCGTGTGCCAGGACGACTACGGCGACGTAGACAACAACCCCTACCTGCTGCAGGGCTACGCGCCGCGGCAGCCGCAGTACTCGGTGCGGAGGGACTTTGTCGACGACTCGAGGAGCAGGGCGTCCCTGCAGCAGATCCGCAATCTTCTGCAGTGGGTGGACGCCAGGTCGGCCAAGCAGTGCAGCGACAATGTGCTGGCGCAGTGGACCTACGACACCAACGTCAACCCCGCCACCCAAGTGGCTGCAGTAAGTACCCCTCTCTCTCTCTCTCCGCCCTTCCCTTCATCCACCCTTAGGCTGTCGGCTGGTGAAGGTAGTCATACCACAGAATCTCTAACACACCACACAGTACCGTCCTCCCACCCAGACGATTAGGGTTTGATTCCTGGTGGCGTTAGAGTGTTTTCTCAGTGTGCTCCCATTTATGTCGCCTCTGAATTCCATCGCTGATCCATCTCCATGTCACTTCACCTCGTCGCAAAGCGCCTTTTGAACATCTGAACTCTCTACATCGCTTCACCGCAGATAATCTTTGCCCACACTTTCGCTTCTTGTCGTTTTCCTTTGCGGTATATCGCGATCGTCTAACAACTTCAGTCACAACTTACGATTTTTTTCAAAATTTATGAATTAAATTTTTTTTGAAATATACCGTAACACCGTGTCCAGGGGAAAAAATGAGATGAAAACATGGATAAGATTTGCCCAATTTTCTTTTTGTTGGAATGATTCGCCTGTCTTCTCGGAAGATGAGAGTAGAGTGTAGCACACAAAATGTCGCCTGACATGCTTAGTATCATTTCCATTATAAATACAGTACAAAGTAATCTGAGTACAATGAAAATTTAAAGGCAAGTATTAAGAATAAAAAGACCGCTACCAAGCAGGGAAAATTCACGTTTTCCAACCAAAATGCAGAGTAATTACACAGAAATTCCTAACGGAAAATTTATTTTACGTCCGTAAAGATCTCACACGTGGCCGCTTGACATCGTAAGCGTACTTTTAACTTATGTTCGTTTAATTACATTTCATGATGCCTGAATTCTTGTCGGAGTATCAGGGCTTTCAGTCTTATCTCGGGAGTATAAAATAAATGGTGGTTATTTAAGACTTCACATTTTGTAGTTTTACACGTTGTATGACCTAGACCGTCAAAAAGACAAAAAAAAAAAAAAAAAAAAAAACAATCGATAGTATGTTTTCTGTGAGAAAGTACGTGTGATTTTGGTGGTAACACTGCGTGTAGAATGAGTTGGTTTGCAGGATGATTGGCTTGTGTTGGCTCAGGCAATAAACACATAAAACACGACTCTTGCGCCATAGGCGCTAAGGGGATATGTTGTATTATTATATCACGGGCTTTAATGTATGGTGAGATATAGAGCTGAGTTTATTTTACTATGCTACGCGCTTGCGAGTTTGATCTACCATCATCAAATCAGGAGTAAATTGCAAATGTATGGTGAGATATAGAGCTGAGTTTATTTTTCTATGCTACGCGCTTGCGAGTTTGATCTACCAGCATCAAATCAGGAGTAAATTGCAAATGTGACCTAAAACTGTTTACTTGGAATCAAATTACATTTCACAAGAAAAATCTTACCGACTTATCAAAATTAAGTTTTTTGTAGCATTAACAAAAGTTCACAGTTAAAAACTAAACAGATATGGCGACTGCAACAAGTACGCGAACACACCCAACAAGTACGTAACTTCGTGTACTAGCCAGGGTATACAGTATGTGTACTCTACAGGGAATTCGAATCACAAGTACGTAACTTCGTGTACTAGCCAGGGTATACAGTACGTGTACTCTACAGGGAATTCGAATCACAAGTACGTAACTTCGTGTACTAGCCAGGGTATACAGTATGTGTACTCTACAGGGAATTCGAATCACAAGTACGTAACTTCGTGTACTAGCCAGGGTATACAGTATGTGTACTCTACAGGGAATTCGAATCACAAGTACGTAACTTCGTGTACTAGCCAGGGTATACAGTATGTGTACTCTACAGGGAATTCGAATCACAAGTACGTAACTTCGTGTACTAGCCAGGGTATACAGTACGTGTACTCTACAGGGAATTCGAATCTTCGAATCGCGCTAGTCTATTCTCGGTGGCGTCAAAGGCGGGGCCAAGTACGGCCCTGTGTATTGGTGGAGAGAAATCGGACATACCCTTAAGTTTTTCGGTTTACCGTACGATGGCGCCACGAGGTAAAGGGAAACGACCACAGAGTTAACTCGAGTCGGGACTATAAACTTTGTTCACAAGCCGTTGGTGGTTAACTAGGCACATCTGAAAGCTCTGTTTAAGATATACTTTCTTTCTAATTTAGTTTACTTCCTCTGTATATAAAATTAACATAATTATGGATCTAATTATAGTCTATTCCCGGTTTATTCACACTTTTTAATTTAATCATTGAAAAATGACTCCATACATGACGTGTTCGGTTATTTCCTAAATATTTCATCTATCACAATAGTTTTATACTTCTGTTAACATATAAGTAGTTTATTTTCGTTATAATGAAATTTTACTTATATTTTATCTATAAATTATAACATTTAATTTATAATTAACATGAATAAAAACAGAGAAAACAGGTATGATGATAACGCATAGTAGGTTCATATGCAAAGTATTATTACATTGAGTGCGCAGGAATGCGTGGCTTTGTCCCTTTGGTGTGATTTTCTAGACTGGTTAACCTTTGTTTGCATGAAGCGGAGGAACATTGTGGAAGCAGGTCTTTAGCAGGGCTTCAGAAAAGTAAGGAGTAACAGTAAATGGACTATATATTATTCATGCATCAGTCAAACCTACAACTATTGTATTTATTTCGCTGTCAACTAAACTATAATCCGGCATGCTGTTGTGTACGGTAGCATGCATGCAGGCATGGGCTGTTCACGGTAAAGTGAGCACTTTCTAAGGTCCTTCTAAATTTTTCCTTTCATCCAATTTTCATCTTCCTGCTGTTTTTTAATATACGTTTTGCAATGCGACCAATAGACACATTGTATACATTTCACCACCCTCGAAATCCAATGCCTGAGGCAGCAATAAGATGTATTTATTAGTGGTTAATGCCTGTTGGGAGGGCCTCAAAAGGTTCTCACTTTACCGCGAACAGCCTACAGCATACATGCAACTAGCATACACACAGCTAGCGGGAAGTGTATATTTTTCCAGAGGTTGATTTCGAAAGTGCTCATTTCACTGCGAACATCCTATACAAGTATTTTGCCTGCACTTGTAAGGAGTCGTGCTTGTAATTCGGGCGGAAGTCATCACCAACGTGACTTACACTCCCCACAGAGCAACTTGGTTACGGTTACTGCAGTGTTAAAATATTTCAGGGTAAAGGTGGCAAAGCCACACATCTACTGTTATTTACTTGAATCCGCACTTTATACGTGAATAATTGTTTTCTTTACATGGAATGATTCCAACTGGAAATTCAGTTGTATCACCGACTAGTAATCAGAACGCAGAGGAAAAGATTTATAAGCCAGGAATAATATTATAAATTAGCAGAAATCACAGCGCGAAATTCTTCACCTTCCTAAGCCCGTGGCTGGTTCTTTAACACTTCATTTTGTTGTACGCTGTTCTCCATCGTTTAATTTTTATGTTGTTTCTAGACGTACTTTGGCCTCTTGCTGTTTTATACATTTCTTTAATCTTTCATTCTTGAGACGTGTTATCCCATTACAATCGTCTAGGTTTTATCCATCCGCTAACATGTACGATCTTGCTTTATTCACGTTTGTTCTTCAGCCTTTGTCTGTATTTTTTAGGCTTTTTCATTGTACTTGGTGTTGTCTCTATTGCATTTGTTAGGATGGACATGACTGTGGTTGTCCAGATAGTTTCTATTGAGTAATTACCTTGAAACAGAATCACTGAAATAATAGGTAGTCATTCATGTATTCCGAAGTGTGGTAGATATTTATTAAACCAGTTGTTTTTAAGGTTTAAGTCATTTTCCAAGTGTGTATTATTTATACAAGCGTTGAATATGAACCTTAGATAAACTACACTGTATTATATTTATCTAGCTAATTTGTTTCAGAATAAAATTAATGTAAAAAACTGTCTCACATGAGACATTAGTGGCGTATATATAAGCGATAAGAAACGCGACATCCACAACACGGATAATAATTTGTGCTACACAGCTAATTAATATTTAATTTGATATTTCGTGTATTGCTGTTAGTTGTGAAAAATAATTAAGGAAGGTCTACTATCGTACGTATATACTTGCAGTAAATAACCACTTTGAATTTATACTCAAGAAAGCTGAGTAGAATATAGAAAATTCCGTTGAATTAAAAGCATTGCCATACCAAAAAAATTGTAAAAATGTAATTGTTTTATAATGTATTCTGCCATTTGAGTCACGTAGCTTTATAGAAAAATACATAAATTGCTATAATCTTCTTGTTGACGTTATACCAACACATTTTCCAAAGACTAAAGGAAACGCTATTGAACGAAGTGGAAGCAGCAGAAATTTGTCAAAAGAAAACTTTATGTATCGCAGCACTTCGGGACATTACAAGCCTTCTGATGTATGTGTTCACTAGAAGCTTATTTTGTTTACCGTTACTTGAGCCAGTTTTCTTATCACTCTAGGGACACGCGTGACAAACAGTGGAGTGTTTGTGTATCGTGGCAGTCAGGTGCTTCGCGGGGAATACAAATTGTGAAGATAACACACACGTTAATACTTAATAAAAGAGCTTCGCAAATTAATTCGAACATAGGCACTTTTAAAATACTATTATTTTGTCTGATTGCAAGATGGACACCTCTTTTAAAATAAATGCCTAAAATTGCTAAATTTTAAATATAAGTGGCACAAAGATAAAAGCAGTTTTGTTATTGTTTTGGGTTTTTACATTGAAGGGTTTCGATTCTGGTAGTGTTCAATTATTTAGTTATGTCATAGAGTGTAATATTACCGTTTCGATCTCCTATAGACATATATGTGTGAAGCAATAAAGAACACTAATTACCCACTAAAAGCACTCTGAAGCTGTACCTTACACAATTTTTTCCACATTAGATATTCAGTTATAAGAGTTACTAGTATGTGCCAGTAGTGGCCGCTATAAGTAAATGTATCATTATTTTACAGAACGACGTTACTATATAAAATCAGCTGAATTATTTATATGCCCAAATTTTCCTTTGTAATTTGCTGATAGCACGGCGTTAACTTGTACTATCTGATATAAAAAAAAATCTTCAATGGAAGATGAAATTGCACAAGCAAGAGAGACCAAAATTTCAAGTGATTCCTCGCAGCGAAATACCCACAGTGTATATTTATGTACTCTAGTTAGTAATTCCGAATTGTTTTCTGAGCTTTAATCACGTGGTAATGACACTGCCTACACACTCATTATCAGTTTGATTAACGATACTTACTTATAGACTTCACAATGCACGGAGATCGCTCTCGACAGCATTCGAGATATTTTTAATATGGCTGAAGTCGGGTGACTTCAGCAAGTGCGTTGAGCGTTGTTCCAACAACTCGGTCGCAATTCAGGAGCGGTGAGCCGGTCCAGTTTCTTGCCGCAAGTACAGGTCTCAAGCAGAGTGGTGTACAAGTGCGTTGAGCGTTGTTCCAACAACTCGGTCGCAATTCAGGAGCGGTGAGCCGGTCCAGTTTCTTGCCGCAAGTACAGGTCTCAAGCAGAGTGGTGTACAAGTGCGTTGAGCGTTGTTCCAACAACTCGGTCGCAATTCAGGAGCGGTGAGCCGGTCCAGTTTCTTGCCGCAAGTACAGGTCTCAAGCAGAGTGGTGTACAAGTGCGTTGAGCGTTGTTCCAACAACTCGGTCGCAATTCAGGAGCTGTGAGCCGGTCCAGTTTCTTGCCGCAAGTACAGGTCTCAAGCAGAGTGGTGTACAAGTGCGTTGAGCGTTGTTCCAACAACTCGGTCGCAATTCAGGAGCGGTGAGCCGGTCCAGTTTCTTGCCGCAAGTACAGGTCTCAAGCAGAGTGGTGTACAAGTGGGTTGCGGGAATGTGCGCACGTGACCAGCCAGTAGGTCCCTGCATCGTTCGCCGGTGAGGGGCGATGACGTGTGAGCACAGGACACTGCTGACACGAGGAATACATCGCTTCCTGTGCATGGCGACCCACTCGTGGCCTGTCATCGGAGCGTATAGGCTGTTCACGGTAAAGTGAACACTTTTTAAGGCCCTTATAAATTTTTCTTTCCATCCAATTTCCATTTCCCTGCTGCTTTTTAATATAAACATTGCAATGTGAACAATAAACATAGTTTACACATCTCACCGCTATCAAAATGTAATGCCTGAGGCTGCAATAAGATATATTTATCAGTGGTTAATACCTGTTGGGAGGGCCTTAAAAAGTGCTTACTTTATCGTGAACAGCCTATACCAACTCGTACGTCGACTCATCCGTTTGCAGGCGGCCATTTCCCACGCGTTGAGGGTCCAATGGTGGTCTTCCCGAACCCACGTTAATCGTTGAGCCATGTGACGGACGAGCGGTAAGCATACGTATAAGCAAGCCGTTCACGGTAAAGTGAGCACTTTTGAAGCCCTAGTCACTTTTTTCTTTTAACCAATTTATATCCTTCCACCATTTGTTCATGTTAACCCAATCATGTAAGTAATACATACAGTGTATACATTCACCATACCCAAAACGAAAAATCCGAAGCCATAATTAAATTTATTTATTAGTTATTATGTCTGATGAAACAGTTTCAAAAAGTGCTCACTTTACCGTGAACGGCCTATACCCTAGTGGGGCGGCAGATTCTGTACCCATAACGAGGAGATGTTTCTTGATAATGGCTGTTCACTATAAAGTGAGCACTTTTGAAGTCAACCTTAGAATAAAGTCACTGTCCCTGCCTGCATATACTTCAACAGCCGGCGCACTGAGTGACATGCGCCCGGCCAAGTTGGTAACAATTGATGGAAAGTAGTTTCATATCTTAACGTCGGGTAAAAAGTGTTAGGTAACCATTTGTAATAATTTAAATTATTTATTTCGTTATCTGGTTTTTTAATGCATCAGTATGTAAAAATTGGCATATTTACTAATAATTTAAAAAATCTAATAATTTCTCAGTTTCACTTTACCGACGCATGAATAAAGTGACGAGGCCCGTGGCAATGTTAATTTTACACAATGCGGAAGAATATACAACGTGCATACAAGTAGATCAAACGCAGGGCTTTCAAAATTGCCCATTTTACCGTGAATACCATGTAGTACGGCTGCTCACAGGTCTTTGTGGTCCAGCGCTGAATTGGAGAGTGATCTGCTGTACTGTAGCCTGTCTATCCGCTGTGACCACACGATCTAGCAGACGTCGACCCGTGTTGTAGATAGGTTGCATGTACATCATCGGCAGCTGCCTCTGGCAACGGGGGTTTTAAACGAACCGGTGAACTCGTGGCATACTCTCGACACGGTGGCAAATGGAAATACCAGTGCCTACACGACATTGGATGACTGCTCCATACGTCTGGCCCTGACGATCTGGCCAAGATTACGTTCGCTCGACGGTCAGTGTAACATCTGATGACACTGGGCACTATCCCATTCAACGAGGCGATCACAGCGCCATCTCGTCAATACGGCAGGTATCTCTCACTCAACTGTGCATGAGTGTAGATATTGATACTCAATTTTCTCACTTAGGGAAAATAACACGCTTTTGGCAGTCTAACCTTGCTGTCAATAATGTATGCTCTTAAGTTCTTCATTTTGATTTAAAACTGTCGGTTATTATTACAATGTGTGTTACTGGTACATTTATTTTAACAAGCATTTTTTCTCATGAAACGCTCAGAAGGATAAGTCATTTTCAAAGGTTCTTACGTTTGGAGTATACAAGTTTATTTGACTTGGCGATGTAATTGGCAGAGGCCACGGATCGCTGAAGTTCTGTTTCCGAATGAGGTCAGCTTTCTGTTAATTGTACTGAAAGATTTGTGAACCATATGCTGTTAACGTATTAAAATATGCTATTATGGCCTACTCATAAATAAAAAGAAAAAATCTTAGCTTCATAATTCTCGGAGAAGTGCAAATTGCCGGCACTCGTAATGTGACACAATGTTACGCCGTGGGGGTTTTAGTGTCTCTACAGAAATATATATTTTTAAAAGCTATTTGCTTCACGCTGGTACGCTTCACCTGTGACATTGAAGCACTCTAGAAATGAACCTTAGAAAAAAGTCACTGCCCTGCATGCATATATTTTAACGGGCGCACTCAGTGACATTCGTCCAGTAAAGTTGGTATTGATGGATGGAAAGTAGTTCCATATCTTAACGTCGTATGTAAAGTCTTAGGTAACTATTTGCGATAACTTAAAATTATTTCTTTCGCTTTCCGTTCCTTTCAAAATAATCAAGTGTAAAAATGACCAAATTGGTAATATATTTACTTTCTAATAACTAGAAACCTGCAAAATTCGCGTTGTTATTTAAGGACAGATTGAACTCCAAGTTAATGCGAGTTTCACCTACTGCAACCATTGGTCGGAAATACGTCTGACACCCCTCGGAGAACTCTTGAGCCTATAATATAAGCTCAGCAGTAGAGTGGCCAATCTCCTTTAAGGGAATCAAGCAGGTAGGTGACGTTGATTAATGTACAGCGGCCAATGACACCACGGACTGTGCTCACTTACTTATAAGGCAGTGGAGTCCATCACGTTACTGAAAGATAACGCGAATTTTGCACGTCTCTACTAATACGTTTCCAATTTTATGTACGACGGAGGAATACGCAACGTGTATACAAGAAGATCTTAGGGAGAGATTTCAAAAGTGCTCACTTTACAGTGAACAGCCTATAACTAAAAGATAGTATCGAATGCAATATATTTGGTGAACAAAGACTTGTCAAACAAACCCGAAACGTTTTGAAAACCAGCAAGGCGTCTGAACATCCCTGATATTTTTATTTTCCTTCTCCTTGATCTCGCTCTTTGTTTTGGAGTTTCCACAGAAACGAAATGCAATATCTCGCTTGCTCATATTTTCCAACAACTGAGTCATTAGGAAACACCAGACGTGGAAACCGGAGGTTCACACACGTAATGACCCACGTGTTGTGCAAGTGCGGGGCAATTGAAAACGCCGCAACGGTGGATGACGACCTTGCCTGCACAACTGCGCACTGCCTCAGTGGACTATTCAGCCAGAAGGTAAAAATAGGGATATTCTGCGCGTCAAACACACAATCAACTTTCACGTCTAAAAACCCGTTTAAAACAGATTAAGAACTGTATCACGCGGGAGCACGACTTTCCAAACCTGAAACTTCCGTCTTTTTTTTCCTTGTAAATAGGTACCTCCCCGGCGCGTAATTAAAACAATGTTAATAGCATTTTGTGACATCTGACTTACGACATGTGAATCTGTCTGCTTCAGACTCAACAAGAGATATCTCGAGTTGGTTAGTATAATAAAACGCTGTTAATATGTCAAGGTTCATAATATTTTGAAAAGCCAAACACTTCTGCAGTTAATTTTAGTTGTCAGGATAAGGCGGCGGTGTGAATATGGAAAGTCACCCAACTAAGTAACATCACTCGTTGAACGGCGCTACGTCAGCGACACCCGACGTGATTGGTTGTTAGTTTCTGACGTCACGCTGCCGATGCTGCACCGCGGTATTGTCACAGACTAAAGGGGCCTTCCCAGTGCAAAATCTTTAAATGCCTCAACGTCACGTTCGGTCCTAAGGAAGCACTGTGACGTCAATGGAAAATAGCTCAAACAAGTTTCTACACGAAGAAAAAGGTTCTCTTGAATCAAACAAGATTTATTTAGCACAATCAAATTATTTGTTAGTAGTAGAACTATTTTGTTGCTGAAACCTAATAATTTTTCTGTTCTCATTTGGTTGTCCCAGACGGTAAGATTTGGTACGTGCAACTGAAGATTTGTTTGGCTACGCGTACATTAAACAGTTTGGGCCGATATAAATATTTTACAAGTTCGACCGAGTTTCGAACTTACACCACCTGCGTCCGAGCGCTACGCCTTAGCAAGCTCAGCTTAACGTGACGACTTATGACACCGGAAAACTTTTAAATAGATAGAATTCAAATATTGGGCAACGCGTGCAAACAAATATTTCAAGTATTACAGCTTCACTTGTAGTTTCTTGTTGCATTGTTTCATCAATGTCTCTATGCGATTGTTAAGTATCAATAGATGCATTATAACAAACACGGTTACTATCCTAATTGTCACAAAAAAATACAAACAAACTCTCGAACTCTATTTTCGAACGAAGGCAGTCAAATGAGTGGCCAAACAAATATATACAGTTGATTCAACAAGATATTTAGTTGACAGTCCAATTTTTTTTGGTGGTCCAACACAGATATTTTTTTTATAAACATATAGTTTGTTAGAAGAACAAAAGTAATTTTGTTACTTTTCAAATTTTGTTTGCTCAACAATTTATTTGGCCCTATATAAACAAATATTTTGTTCGATTTTCTCTCAGTGTAAGGTGTGCTATTTCTTCTGAATTTCAAGCGGTGACTATAGGGTTTTAATACGGACAGCAATCTGTTCAAAAAAGATACAGCCTTGTCGCTATAGTTTAAGACACTGGTTTACAGAAGAATAATACTGCGATTTACGCTGAATTTGAAACTTTTTAATGACCACATTTAAGTTTATGTTTCAATAACCAAATTTATAAACTGACAACAAAATATCTAATTTTATTTCTGCAGTGAAAAATATTTCAATTTATATTTCGAAAAATTAGAAAATAAACATCTGATTACAATGAGGCCCGTATGAAAACTGGGAATGTACCTTAACTCGTCCCACGACCGTGTCCACTATCGTGCTCTCTAAGAAATTATTATGGAATTTATCATTTCAGTGTATACGATAAAGTGAGAAAGCGGGAATGGTTATTCCCCCCCCCCCCGGCCCTTTTTATACATTCTCTGTAGCGTTCCTACATTGACTCTGGAAACAGTCAAATGCGTAGGGAAGTTCCCAACTTTGTGTAGTTGCGCTGCTAAACATTCCTATATCTGCAGCTTGATGTGTGGTATTATTTCCATACAGCGTATGGGTTAAAAACTTCCATTACAGTTTAGGAAGTTTACCAGAAAGTTTTTTCACTGTGGTTTGCACATGAAATATATTTATATCCAGTACTCTACCCATAGAGGAATCAGCATCCAATGTTTTGAGTGTCTACCCCAGAAACTGCAGCGTGTAAGGACGAGTAATAAATTTTAAGGCGTAGTCGTACACCGAGAAAAATTATTGTTTCAGTATAAAAATTGTATTTCTTTGCGTGACGTTTGTTTCGGCTAAACGATATTCTTTTGGTACGACCAAGCCTCAGTTCCTCCGGGCGAATGAAATTTGTTCGCAAAGCCAAATTATTTAATTAAAACGGTTTCGTTTGTGCCAAATAAATATTTCGTTGTTACGGTATGTTACACGAATATTTAGTGTAAGCAAACACACATCGTTACAATTGATCATGTTTACCCTGAGAGAAAGGTTTTAATCCAACCAACAAAATATTTGTACAGGGTCAAACGAATATTTTGTTGCCCCAACAAGATATTTTGTTGATTAAACCAAGTTTGAAAATCAACAAAATTAATTTTGGTAACCTAACAAAACACTTGTTTTGAATTTAAAAAAAAAAACCTCTGTGTTAGGCCAAAACAAGTTACATTGCCAACAAAATATTTAGGTGAATCAAATGTGTTTGGCGACTCATTTGATTGCTTTAAAAAAAAAAAAAAACACACACAGCTCGAGAGGTTGTATTTTTTTTGTGACAGGATAGTAACTGTGCTGTTGATTCATTTATTTATGCTTGATAAGGTTATAAACATATTAATAAAATAAGTTCAAAAGGAAACGAAAAAGTTATCCTGCAAAATTTATAATAATTGTTTACCGTTTTGTTGAGTATTCGCATGAGTATATTAAAAACCTTCTTATCGTAACAGTAGTCACTTTAGCTGAGGTGGCTTAAGGCGATATTACACGATACCAGATTCCTTAAAAGCTCGTGCAAGGTCCGCCAAAGCGGCCGGTATACGGGCTAGCGTGGCACCCGTCATGGCATATCCCGCCTTGTACGGCCAGATTTCGTATCAGGTTTGGTAATTGGACCCGTTCTATTTTTCTTGGCAGGTTCCATACCAGGTTTCGTACCTAGCCAACCAGCTCTCAGTTTCAGAGTGTAGGGTGCTCCCCGTGGCTACTACTTGAAACGAGTTGATGAAGAAACCGAAAAGGACGCCTCCATTTTGATTTTACATCTGTGAGGTTGAAACTCTTTCAAATAGATTTAGAATACGACAACGGCGAATAATATTGGCTGTGACAACTTTTAATTACTGTTTAAAACCGTTATACATACTTAAAACACTACCTACTAGATGAAAAAAATTAATTCAAACTGTTTACCGTATCTACGGTATAAAAACGCAACATCTAGCGTGAAACTGGTAGTACAGTGGTAAATTTGCGGCGTCTGTGAGTAACCTTTAACTTTTGAGCGTGAGTTCGAAACTCTGTTTTTTTATTAAGTTTCACATGCCGATAATATCCCGGCACATAAAGAAAAAACCTATATTAAGCAACCGGTCAGTTATTTTCATCAAAATTAAAAATAACACTCGTATATCTAGTGACTTCGAGTCATTTTCAAGAAAATGAATGAAACTATACTAGCAAGCAATCAGTCCATGTAAAAGGCGAACAATAATATAGCAATATTAAGATGTGAATGCGGGGGGGGGGGGGAGGTCCACGGTGGCTGAGCGATTAGCACATTCGCCTCCCACAAAGGCGAACCGGGTTCAACCCCCGGCCGGGTCCCCGGATTTTCGCAGGTGGGAATCGTGCCGGACGATGCCGTTGGTCGGCGGGCTTACTCGGGGAGCTCCCCCCCGCCACCAATTCCGGCGTTGCTCCATATTCACTTCACCCACCCTCATCGGCTCTCAAGACCTTGCTGTTAAGAACCTCTGGCTAGGCGGCCCACTCAAAAGCGTTCCGACTCTCCGGGTTCGAAGCCTGGCTATGTATGTATGTTATTGCAGTTTCTGTGTGCAGCTGTGGAGTTTTATCCCAGTTAGGTGGAAGGGATAATTCGAAGGCGTGTATAAGGAAAGAGTATTAAAAGTATACATATTTAAAGATGACTGAAGGTCATGATTGCTATGTCTAGGTGAATGTAGGTTATAAGACGTTACTCGGGGCCCTCCTTTATAAGAACATTCCGTTACATTTAGCCTCCATGCTCGTGAACTTCCGACGTTAAGAAAAAGTAACTCATATCAAAGTTTTCCACTCAATTATTAAAATGTTTGCTGGTTCCCAGAAATATAACGTCAGTGGATAATTATTGCAGCGATCTTCTCTTTAGTATGAAAGTCATCTCCGGTGGTCCAGAAGACCGGTTTTCTTGTATCTATCCTGGAGAAGGTAACCAAACGACCTTCATGAGGACATGTCCTCCTTTTTAAGCATTTTTTTTGTGTCCGGCTGAATTTTTGTGTTGATTAAAAATCTTAGTTTTTTATTACCTGGTATAAGATCGTTTTTGTCCACTAATTATTTTGACATTATTCTGCATTTGTGCGACAAAACATGTTACAGCACAGTTAATAACATTCACTTTGTTAATCGTATAGAAAAATCTGTATTTGTTTGATAAACTGTGTAAATTATGTTAACGGTTTTTTTAAAATTATCTTATTTACAAAATTTTTTTCAAACTGCAGGCAATGTACTAAATGTTCTGGTGTGTAAAACAACTTTAAGGATACAATTAATTTTCTCGGTATTTAACTTTCATATTTTATGTTAACTGATAACTGAGAAATTTTGTTATGTAATTAATTTCTAAAAATTGTTTGCTTGAAATATTAATTATTTTTACAAGACTATTTTTTCAACATTAATTCAGGTCTACCTGAATTTGGAATTATATTTAGAAAAACAAGCAAGCAACGCAATTAATGGTTTTGCAGTGGTATGCTAAGAATCTGGGCGTGATGCCATGCTTTGAACAAATTCGCTGACACAAAATTAGCCCCAATCTTCGTGCCAAAGAATGTGCAGTAAAGATGCAATGGCGTGCGTTGCAGATAACCGTATTGAGCGGAACAGGCTTAATCAATCCCAGAAAAAATAACACAAAACTTATTCAGTTGGACAGGTAATGCGCATGGCATTTCCCACTTGGGCTCCAGAGGAACTATGGATAGTAATATTGTTGACCAATGGTACTCGCGCATTTGAAATTTACGTAGATCGCGGCGAAAGAGCGTAAATAATTGTTGAGACGATGAAATCATGATTACCTTCGTACATCTGAAATAACTTGTACACAAAGTTTACATTATACAAACATTTTTAAATTCTCTTACCCGCTCAAAGACCCGAAGCTGCAGGATAGTATTCTACTTAAAGTAAGCTTTTTTTCATAGCATGCTGTGGTCTGTAGTGACGTTTTTAAATGAAATATGTGTGGGCACGTTACAATTAACTTTGACGTTAATAACTTGTTCGAGTGTTCCCCAATTACATTCGGGTCGTACGAAATGAGCCTATTTCAGTCGGTTTCGCGGAAAGTTTAAGTACTTGAAGCTCTTCAGCTAGCTGTGTTTAACTATCGCGCTTGCAGACGAACTGAGAGTCATTCGGCCTCTGCCAAGTAAACTCCTACAACAGCGTCTGTTTCCTTCCCGGGATAATCTTCGAGGGGGACCTAACTACAAAAGACTGAGATGAGCTCAATCAGCGTATACATGCCCACTAAGACATTTTTCTCTAATTCACCATACCATTGTATACTCGTGCGTCTAAAAATCACAGTCTGTAAAGATTATTATTTTTTCCATATATCCGTGGTATATTTTCCTCGTTTGTTCAAGCAAGAGTCCTGTAGCTATATAGGTTTAAAAAATTCCGTTAAGGGCACTGCCTACTGTCTCGCAGCTGCGAAATTTAAATAGGAAATCTCACATTATGGAAAGTTTGCATCAGTGGGTTAGTTTTAAAGATACGCGTTTCAAACAAAATGTATTCTTCAAGAAATCTTCAGAAGTTCCCTACAACGGAGATGTTTTAATAGCATGTATTACTTGTTTGCAAGGAATTTTTAAACTATATGTTTTACCAAAAATTACATATTGCTTATCTATATCCTAAACTAACCAGAGCGAGTCCCGACAAGAACAACCGTTTTTCCCTGTGGGAAACCAGTCAGAGGTAAGGATCTGCGGAGGGAGGGGGATCGAAAAGGGGTCCACAGCCCCCCCCCCTCCCAGCAGCGCCTGACTAAGGATTGGAAGAACAAAAAAGGGGAGAGTTACCACCAAACCAAGATTCACATCTTTCTCCCTCGCACCCTCCTTCAAACACTGATCACGACAATACCCGGATATGTCCCTTTCTCTGGATGGGACTTAATCTCGTCCAGGGGACAACCGATGACGATCAGACAGAATGACGACCAGGCAGACAGCAATGGAATGTGATAACAGAAGGGCAACCCACGGAATGAAGGACCGGACCTCAATGAGGTCACCAGCAGATTTTATTGAATGGATATGTGTGTAAATGAGAACCATAATGAATGACTGCAGTGTGGTTTGACTACGTACCCAACTTTAGGTTGCTCTATCTACTGAGCCACTGTGGCTACACTTATGGGTGCTCTACACACTTAGCCAATGCGCCAACACTTTGGGTTCTCTAGCCACTAAACCACTGCGGCCGCAATATTTGGTGCTGTATCCACTGTGACACTACAGCCCCACTTTTGGGTCTCTACCCACTGGACCACTGCACTACACCTTTGGGTGTTCTACCCACTTAGCCACTACGGCCCCACTTAAATGGTACTCTACCTACTTAACCACTGTGGCAAGTTCACCTAAAATAGGGGCTGCAATGGTTCAGTAGGATGAGCACCCGTCAAGAGGGCCGCAGTGGCACAGTGGATAGAGCACCAAAAAGAGGGGCCTCAGTGGCTTAGTGGCTAGAGCACCCATAAAGTGGGTCCGCAGTGTCACAATGGCTAGAGAATAAAAAATAGGGCCGCAGTAGTTCAGTGGCTATATGAAACAAAAGTGGGGCAGCAATGGTTCCGTGGCTAGAGCACCCAATAGTGGAGCTGCAGTGGATCAGTGGGTAGAGTACCCCTCAAGTGGGGCCGCAGTAGCTCAGTGGCTAGAACACCCAAAATGAAGCCGCTGTGACATAGTACGTAGAGCACACCTTTAGTGGGGTCGCTGTTGCTCATTGGCCAGAGCAAACAAAAGTCTGTCGCAGTGGTTCAGAGGGTAGAGCACCCCTCAAGTGGGGTCGCAGTGGCGCAATGGCTAGAGCACCCAAAATGGTATAACATACATACACGTGAAGGTACATAAAGTTTATAACTTCAGGCTCCATCATCAGATCAGCTTAGAGGTACCTTTACATTGTACTGTCGTGAGAACTACACATGTATACGAAATTTCAGTTCAATTGGATAACGGGAAGTGGTTTAAAATCGACTTGCAAAATTTAAACCGTACAAACAAACAAACTAACTAATTAACAAGGCAAGTTAAATAAAAGCTTGAAAAAAATAGTGCCAAGTCTCGGCGTTGTATTGCTAGCGTAAAATTCGAATTTATTTCCAGTGACGTTAGTGTTTCGTGTTTTATTCACATTATAGTAAAGATCTGAGTATAAGAAATACATTTACTTGGTTAATTATTCCACAGTTTCCTTGGATGGCGCATGAATAAAGTAATCAGTCCTTGTCGGGGCAGGTGTTGGTAGGCTTGTATGTGAATCTGAATACACTGTAATATCTCCGTGTACTTATGAAGGTAAATAAACTATTGAGACACAAATGGACACCACGAGGAAATATGAAAATTACTTACAACATATACATTTAATTAAATCGAAAACGGAAATAAACAAATAACCGTTCATTACAATATCAAATACGTTTATTGTCAAAAACACGAACAACAAAACTACGTACTAATAATTATTACGGACGATAATAACGGTTACAATAACATACAAGATAACGAATAAAAGACGCAAATAGTTATAGGGGAATTTTGAAAATGCCCACTTTACCCTGAACAGTGTATATCAGAATATCCCTTCTTCCGAGCAGATGAGCGGAAAGGCGGCGAGGTAAGTTGCGTTAACGGAACTGGAGTCGCCGGCATTTCTCACAAGCATGAGGTTGATAAGGGTGATAATTGGCGCGGTTATTTTACCTTGAGTCACGACGTGGGTGATTCACAAGCAGCAGACGTCCGCCAACGACCTTCGGCAGCCGGCGCGTGGGAGCGCAATTAGCGCGGCAGAACTACCTGCGGTCCGCACTGGAACTACCTGCAATGCTAATTGCCGGCCCACGTGATCTGCCGCCCCTACGCGGGATACCTATAGTTCCACATCAGCATACGCCTACGGAATTCGCGATATCACTTTATATAGGCTGTTCACGGTAAAATGAGCACTTTTGAAAGCCCTGCTGAAGATCTACTTGTATACACGTCGTGTGTTCTTCCGCCGTATGTAAAATTAACATTGTCATGCGCCTCATCACTTTATTCATGCGTCGGTTCAGCGAAACTGTGAAATAATTAGAAAAGTTACTATAGTAGAAATCTGCTCATTTTTACACTTCGATGCATTACAAAAACAGAAAGCGAGATATATAATTTAAGTTATCACAAATGGTTGCCTAGAACTTTTTATTCGACGTTAATATATGTAAAATATTTTCCCCTTCATCATTACCAACTTTACTGGGCACATGTCACTCATTGTGCCCGTTAAAATACATGCAGGAAGGAGCAGTGACATTTTTCTAAGGTTGATTTCAAAAGTGCTTACTTTATCAAGTTAGAATGTACATAGTCATGCTAATTAGAACACTTCGTAATTGAAAAAAATTGTTTGGTACCTCTTAGCTCTTTGATAATATACAAGATGCTTTTGAACAACACAGACAAACTGCGGCAGGTTGTCACTTAAAATCATATTAATCGAATACGTATGCACCACTTTTCCCTTAAGAGGACTATGTAGCTGCGCGTTCATGGTCAAGAAGCGAGGGAGCGATACGGGCGACACTAACACGCACTCCTAGTGCCTCATCGCTCCTACGCGCAAGGCGTGCAATGTTTCCGCCGTAACGCTGTACTGTGTAAATCAGATCTGTAACAGTGGGACTTTATTACACGCGATGAAAGTACACAGATTAAACTACCTGCGTATAATTGTACTTTTCTATTGCCGCTTAAAGAAACTTCATATGCTAGCTTTAAAAATGCGATATTTGACCATTTTCACCCATTTTTTTCTCCATTAATATACTTAATATGATAAAAGTAAAAAAAAAAAATACAGATATATACAATAGTTTTAAATCATTTCTGGGAAAAAATTCGTATTTACAGAACTTTTATTTGCCGAGATACGCGTTTAAGCGCAAACGACACTTTCACATAAAACGTTTCAGTACATAGTCCTAAGTAATTATTCAGGGAGTTGAGCTGGAAATTACGTCACTTGTCGGTTAGTCATTCTCATATTACAACAGTTTTAACACAGATCAAGTAATGGTACGCAGTAAACAGTCTGTTAAAAAACTTCTAAAAATTCAAGGAAGTTCTTAACACGTAAATAGTAATGAAAATTTGCCGTCTGTCAGCCTGCAAAGAAAGAAAAATTGAACGCTGCAGTCAAATGGCACAGTGAACTTCAATATGCAATTTAATAGTTACTCAACAAGTGTGTAAGGGGAGATATGATAGGAAGTAAAAAATTGTTTACCATCTGCACTTTATTATTGCACTTATTCCATGATGTAACAAATTCGCTAAACTTTTTTCTACAGTGTATCTGTAAACCATAATCAACTGTATAACATTTCAGGTGAAGGCGTTTCGAGAATAAGCTATGTAAACATGACTACAAATTACGTGGATTTGCTCTTGAAAAATGTTCATCGATGACTCACATATTTGATAGTATTTAAGGTAATTTATTGTCAAATAAAATTAAATGATGCCGTTTTTCTAAATATTTTGTCTCTGTAACAAATTTGAATGTTTTTTTTATAATAGGATATTCTGAAAAATACTTTTCCTCGCCATATCAGATTTCATGTCGCAGAGATAGTGGGAGGAACGCATTAAAAGACTTAACTACTGCACACCATCATAACATTCGCAACGAATCTGGAGAATCCCTACAGTTTATTTAATATCAGCAGTAATGCTGATGTGGGAGACAAATAGCATGTTTCACGTAGTACTTTACAAAACAAGTCTGTTTAGCCATGAGGTAACGTATATATTTCCCATTCAGGAAGCAGTGTGGCTATTTCGGGTTGGCTGCACTAGAAGTTGTCGCGAGTAATTTTCGATTTCCATTGCACAAAACTGCTGGTACAATTTCTCACACGAACTATTCCAAGTTACTCGCTGTTTATTCTCTTGATTTGCTTCAGAGCGTTGCACCTTAAATAAGGCTACCAAATTGTTTCGTTCAAGATTTCCTAGTGATTTTGTAGTCACAAGTCTACGGACAGGTGTTCCGTGAACTCGGGTGTAGGTGCAATTGACTTTTCCTTAAATCTAAGTCACTTAATGTCAATATACAATAAGTGAAAATATTTTTTTTGGAATAAAATTCGGTAATTTAACCAGCAGATATTTGCAATGAGTGATTTTCAAAAACTAATATTGTATGATCAATATACGCAAATTAGCGTAGCATCAGTGCGTATATGCTGAGCGAGGTGCTGCTGTGACAACAGAGTAAACTCACATTCGTGAGGACCCGGGTTCGATTCCTGATAGAGCAATTTTGATGTCGGCTTTTTATGGTTTTCCTTTATCGCCACAGGTGAATACTTCATTATATGCCATAACTAATGCCATCTTCATACCCAACTCTCCAAGATTACTGTCACGTTTCTAATGGATCCGCTGTCGACGAGATGTTAACTAGTTAGCTCATATGTATAGTCTATTCGCAGTTTCTTCACACTTTTCGAATTAAACCTTTTTCAAAAATTACCCCATGTGTTACGTATTTAGTTATTTTCTCAATATACCATGTATCACAATCGTTTTATACCTCTGTTAACATTAAAGTATATTATTTTTCGTTAAATTTAAGTTTTACCTGTATTTTATTTATAAATAATAATATTTCATTAATAACAAATATGGACAAAAACAGTGAGAAAACACGTGTATTGGTAGTCCCTAGTAAGAAATAGTTCTCACCCTAAATGTCATTACAACTGAGTGCGCACGAATTTGGTGCGTTGCCCTTTGGGGTAATTTTCTAGACCTAAACAGACGTAGTTTGCACGAGGCGGAGGAATATCTTCGAAGTAGAACTTTAGCAGGGCTTCAGAAATGTGTGAAGTAGCCGTGAATGGATTATAACATGATATCTGTGTTTTTCAAACCTGGTAACCCATGTTAAAATCCAGCAGAAACTCAGCTTGTTTTTCTGCAGCAACGAGCGATATAGTAAACATAGAGTGGCGGACGCGTTTCCAGACTGAGGTCACTTGAACATCTGTCCGCTATTTTCATTTAGGTCAAAACAAAGGTCCGTGGTAGGGCATAGCAGTAAGTAATATCACGCATTCGTACCCAAAATAATAAACAAATAAAATACAAGTGGACATTTTCACGCACTTGCTGGGAAGAAATAAAGTGCAATTTGCGGATCTTGCTTTGCAAGGTTAAAGATAGCATAAAATAAACTGCTGGGAAGTTGTATAGTGTAGTGTTGCGAATATTATTTTTGTGAAGAATTGTGTTAATATCAAACCAGCCTGCATGTTTGCGATTGCAGTATATAAGCCTATGCATGGGAGCATGTAAGCAATTTATGTATCCATTTAATTGAGTGTTCGGAAATATTAAAGGTGCAATGGGCTGTGGTGTTTCAGCTCGAAACTGCAATGCAAAGAATTTATAGACTACAGCAGCCTGGCATCAAACCACAAAGTTGGTGGATTGACCTCGTAATCAATATCATTATTTTCGTGTATTGAGGCAGACGTGGAATTTATATTTTGTAGGTGCTCACGGAAAGCAGGTTCCGGTAAATGTAAACATATCGTCGAGGCAATGTAAAGCAGAGGGGTTGGGGGGGGGGGGGAAACCCGGAAAGTGGTATAAATCCACTCATTATTAATACGGAACATATTTTATAAGGTGCATCAATATTTCACCTGATGGGGAGGGCTATAAACTGTAGGAAAATTGAGGGGTGAAAGTTTATAATGAAAATGTACATATTTTGTATTTCTTTACCCCATAATTTCCCTGACCTTCATTGTCCTCCTCACTATCAGTTTAGGTGTTAGTATTTGTTAGTTTATGTCTTTTAGGCAATTCATGTATTTCCATGTGTAAATATTATTATGAAGTACATATTTTCCACTCGTTTTACCCCACAATTTTCTTGATCAAAAAATTGTCATAGGCCTATTTCAAAAACCATTCCGTACGAATATTCACTATTCTAGGCCTCTGACATTATTTAGGTCAGCTTTATGACGTTTTAAAAATGCCTGAATTGACGATAGTTGTTACAGTTATTTTTAATTAATATATTTGTTTTCCACGACATTACACGTAATGCACATAAATATTTTGGACCGATTGTGTTTAACACTGTTACAACTGCGAGGTAAAGAACTGTAGTATTTATCCTTTTGTTATTAATATTAGTTGGGTTATTTCTTTAAAAGGACGGCCTCAGTTGGAATAAATATTAGAACGAAGGAGCAACCAGTCAAACGAAGAAGACACTAAATTCAAGCACGCAATTCGTGTTGCTTATTTGTTGTCATACAAACTTTAAAAGATAGCGTTGAACATGCACACAAATAAGCCTACGATAACTTTTATTCCGCTCATATTTCTATGTATTGCTACTTACTGTTTATCAGATTTATTGAAATTTATCGAGCTGGGCTTAGTATTTCGTCGGGATTGTGGCAAGTCACGTTACACGACTGCGTTTCAATAAATAAATTGACGTGGATGAAAATAATAAACTTGATCATAAAAATAATTCACAATTAAAACGTATAAATATTGCACATCAAATATTTGAAATCTCGCCACACACAGAGCAGCGCCACTTTACACGCAGCTGTTAACGAAACACACGTAACAGTAGGTATATTAATATTCAAAAACTTATCACGTCTCGTTCACGGTATCAACATGACAATAATCATCAGCTGACGATGTTTTGACTGAAATGAAAACGGCGGGACAGTTTGCCAATGGCTTCCGCTAAGAGCGTTGTAATCACTCAGTCAGCCTCTCTATGTTTACTATATAGCTCGCTAGTCTGTAGAAAACGGCAGTAACGTAAATCATTACATTGTGGACTATCAAAAGAAAATGAACTGGGCATAACTGTTCCGCCTTAAAAATTAACTGTTCTGTGAATGGTAGACATGACGGAATATGTTAATGCATTGTACACAGTGCGAGCATCATAGACTCTGCGCTAACGCAGTATTGCTCGAAAATCGCACTCATCGAAAATAAAAATGCTTGCCTTTCTTCAGGTACACTCCTAATGAATTTTCTGGTGCGAATCGTTCAAATCATTTTGCTATTATATAAGCACAGCAGACGGTAACTATATATTATGTATATAATATTTAAGTGTGCTTGCGAAGAAACGGAATCGGATGAAATCCGGGAGTACTTGGGAAATTCCGTACACTGCGGAAAAGGAACTGCGGGAATCGTTGCCAACGAGTTAGTCATGTCGGGCCTTGGACAGCCGCTACAGATCTTCCCACAGTGATTATTGAGAAGGCCTTATTATTCACAGTGTAATTGGCAATGACGATGCATTCTTCACACCTCGATAACATTTCTTCGAAAGGTGCAGTACTTCTCAGAAGTAAGAACAATTGACTCAACTTTCACGCCATGTTATAGCTAGGCGTGGCGGTTTTCCAACATCTGCTCGTAGCTTGGAGACTCACCGAAAGTCAAACATGATCTCACGCAGTAAAGATCTGAATTTTGACAGTTACATAAGTACTTTTTTTTTAGGGGTTCGGACTTTCTCTTTAGTGACAAAGACTGTCCATGAATGTTGCGTTATTTACGTTGGTACTGTTCCAGGAACAAAGCCTTTCACACGACACAACAGACTTCAAGGTCCATGCAAACAAACATAGTTGACTGCGACAAAGCTTGACCACAATTCATCTGGAAACAAACCCTATGCGCTTATAATTTAGTTACTTACATTATAGGCTGTTCACGGTAAAGTGAGCACTTTTTAAGGCCCTTATAAATTTTTCCTTTCCTCCAATTTCCATCTTCCTGCTGCTTTTTAATATAAATATTGCAATTTCATCAATAAACACAGTGTATACATTTCACCACCATCAAAAATTAATGCCTGAGGCTGCAATAAGATATATTTATTAGTAGTTAATGCCTGTTGGGAGGACCTTAAAAAGTGCTCACTTCATCGTGTACAGCTTATTATAGTAAGAGTGAGTGAATGAGTGAAGAGATTTGGGCGGCTCTTAACAGCGAGGTCTTGACAGCCGATGAGGGTGATTGAAGTGACTATGGAGCGGCGGGGGAATTGGCGGTATGGGGAGACGGGAGATCCCCGAGAAGACCCGCCGACCAACGGCATCGCCCGGCACCATTCCCACTTGCGAAAATCCGGTGACCCGGCCGGGTATTCAGCCCGGTTCGTCTTGGTGGGAGGTGAGCAGACTAACCGCTCACCCACCGCGGCCCCCTACTAGCAAGAGATTGAACGTTAACACATCATAGTTAAATATAAATAAATTCAATTGAAAACCACTAAAGACCTAATGGCTAAACACAGCGTTTCCTATTTCAAAACAGAAACTCACTTCAGGTTATCTAAAATACAAGACAAAAAACATAAAACAAACACCCATATCCCGGCGGATATATTTAGAATTTAGTTTTTCAAGGCACGTAGTGTTCCTTCTATATTTTTCTACTTAATGGGTGAGAACCAGTACTTCTTATCACTCTCCAGGTATTAGAACACACCATCAGTGGTGCATTGTAAAACATCTAATTATTAACCAAAGAAACAACACTTGAAATTAATTTCAAGTGTTGTTTCTTTATCAATACTTGCAAATATTATGACCTTATTGTGAGTTTTAGAAAGTAAATGACGTCCTTCGTTCATTCCAAATACATGTTTCATGAGTGGAGTTGACATATTTGTTGTTAGACTTAAGGGAATACTTCGTACAAACGATTTCATTCGAAGGTGAGAATGTCATGAATTATCGTTTGAACATTCACCGTCTACTATCTGCAGATTGAATGTAATATTTAACAGATCACGTTAATTTTAGTTAGTAATTTTTAGTGAAAGCTAAGGACGGTCTCTTCTCATCGATGTTGATTATCAGGAGCTAACTTGCAAGTAGCGAGCTTGATTTCACTGGCGGCAGCCACTTTTACAACCGTGACTGATGCAAAGTAGACAGAGTTTAGAAGAGTTGAGATGGTATTTTACGTGGCCTTCGATCCACTAGCCGCGGCTTCGGTGGATTCTCTGCGGCTAATAACCTAATTTGGTAGTGCACTTACATTCACGGGCAACAGCAAGTCATAGCATAACTATGTAAACGGACTGGAAGACTTCGTATCTGCGCGTGACTTCAGTAGTATAAGGGAGCACCGGTAAATAACTCAAAGAAAAAATTCTTGGTAACTAGCAGCTTAAAATATAGTTAGTGTCACTGCAACAGAAATGTTTTAAATTTTACTAGAGATAGTTAAATATCTGCGCAATGTCTCACAAGCATACATTTTTGTCTTACAGTTTGTCAGTGCTGAAATGTTCGATTTTCACATTTTGGCCTGTGCAGTCGTTCACAGTTATTTCAAAACCACTTTAGGTTACAAGTGACTCACCGAATGAACAAGATTTTCAGTAGTGGTCACGTGCCATTTGTAAGAGAACAGTTTATGGAATGCCAGCATTTTTATAGCGACACAAGGACGGCTATTGTAAATGTAAAAATTTGGCGGAATCCACAAAATAATTTTTGCCGATTCGCAAAAACCTCTGTAGTATCACAAACACCTATTCAGCTCCATTCTCAAAATTCTTTTACTGCCTAGCTCTTGGCTAGAAACACCATACTGGATTATCTTGAGCTCCGGTTACAAACCTTGGACAATTATTTGTAACATAAAGTCAGGTATAAAATATTATAGGGTCTATGACCTTATGGTAATATTAAGGGAGATACACGTATGTAAAATTTGGGGATAAATTTAGTTATTTGTAAAATGTCAGCAACTATTACATTTTCTTGAGAACCGTTCACCTGAGCATGTTACAACAAGGCAACGTTTCATGTTCCTTTAACGTATAATTGGTATTTACGTCATGACAATTGATGAATACTGCGGGTAAAACACTTATGTAGATTAATGAAACGGCGCATTACTATTTCAGAAAGACGGGCAAGTTTATTACCCGCGAAATGTTCACAGATCAGGGTGACACTATTCTAGAATTTTTTGTTGCATCTCACGTGGGTTTTTGACATTTTGCAAATAACTAACTTTAATCCCCGATTTCGAATGGCGTACCTCTCCCTTGATAAAGGCTGTTCACGATAAAGTGAGCACTTTATAAATCAAACTTAGATAAAATTCACTGCCCCTGGCTGCATATACTTCGACGGGCGCTCTGAGTGACATGCGCCCGGCAACGTTGGAAACGGTAGACGGAAATTAGGTCCATATTTTAACGTCGAATAAAAAGTGTTAGGTAATCATTTGTGACAATTTAAATTATTTATTTAGCTTTCTGTTTTTTTTTAAATGTATCCGTGTGTAAAAATTTGCAGATTTATAAAATGTTTACTTTTCTGATAATTTCACAGTTTCACTTGACCGACGCATGAATAAAGTGATGAGGCCCCTGGTAATATTATTTTTACATAAGGTGGAAGAATACACAACGTTTGTAAGTAGATCTTAAGCAGGGCTATGAGAAGTGCTCATTATACCGTGAACAGCCTATAATAACGATGAACCATAGTTATAAATACATTTTATGCATCATTCTCCGTAACGAGCCCCCTCACAAAGTTTGGTAACTGAAGTTCAGGATAATCCGGTATATAGCACATTTATGGTTACTTGCAACTTTTCTAAAGCCGCTCTAAAGTTCTACTTCAATAGTATTCCACCGCCTCGTGTAAACAAACCTCAACAGAGCCTAGAAAATTACACCAGAGGGACGTGCGCACTCAGTGTAGTAATATTTTGCTTAAGGACTATTTCGTACTAGGTAGTCTAACTAGTTCCCTCCCAGTTTTATTCATATTAATTATAAATTAAAAATTTTAACTTCAAAAATAAAATATATGTAAGACTTCAATGAATAAAAAATTGGTACTTTGATGTTAACACAACTATAAAACGCTTGTGTTACATGGAATAGTTAAGATACAACCAAACACATGGCGTGATTTTCCAAAATTTTGATTCAAAACGTGTGAAGCAACCGCAACTGGACTATAATCCAGCATCCTTGCTGCGCCCTATTAAGATGGAGGCAGATACGTTATCTAACACCCAACGAGCATTACATCTACAACTAAGGGGCCGCGGTAGCGTAGCGGCTAGAGCGTTCGCCTCCCGGATCTACGCACGTGGATGCCGCTGGTCGGAGGGTTTCATCGCGAATCTCTCGTTCCCCCAATCCTTGACTTCCGGTGCTGCTCCATACTCACCTCGCTTCGCCCTCATCGACTCTCAATACCTCGTTAAGAGCCACCAAAATCTCTCAGCTCAACGCTCAATTTATGGGAGAGGCAGACATCGTCACAGTATTTCAACGAGAGGTGGCGCTCATAGACGGACCTCGCGCGGCCGATGGCATTTCCCGTCCGCCTCATCGCTAGCAACGAACCCTGGACGACCCCGGAGACTACTTTGAAGAATTTTAAACAGCTCGTACACGTATGGCACGAACGCGTTCACACGAGTGTATACAGTTTGTACGAGAAAATATCGATTAAACGGTGTTTTCGAGCAGCCATGTTTGTCTTTGTGCTTTGCCAGACATTCCTGCATCCATACCCCATGTAGTGTCGCCTTTAAAACGTGCATGTCGTGCACTTTCAACTGTACATAGTACATTTCCTGTTTCGGCTCATTTTCGGGAAATAAACAATAGTTGTCATGACATGAATCAATCCTCTTAGAAACCTGAAGTCATGAATATTTAAGCATTTTTCCTTTTTAACTATTAGTTATTACTATACATATTTTATTACATAAAATATTTTTATTTAAGTGTTAGTATTCGTTCTTTGGGAATTATAATTAAAAGAGGCGAAGGACGATATAAATTATTGCAGAGGGGCTGTTCTCTATTCGAAAAACGAACATTCCATTCTACAATCTAAAGAAAGGCCCCGTTACTCATGACTACGAAAAATAAAACAATTTATATCATTTTGGGGACTTTTTAAAGAGGTTGTTAGTTTACAGTAAATTTTTTATTTTTGCAATAAATATTTTGTGGCCTTCACTACCTTCTCAGAAATATTCCAGACATTTTTTCTGTTGTAAGCCAGCAAATTGTTCTTATCAATGTTAAAGGTGTAGCTTAACATTTAAAAACAATTATTTCTGACATTTATTTTATGTTCAATACGTAGAGAATGCTCTAATCTAAGTAATAACTTACTAAACACAATGAGAATCAAGCAAATATGCACTCACATGTCACTCACATTGTCTGAATTGAGTCAATAACATACGTTCACCAACACTGGGTAATTATTTGCTATGTACCCACTGTCTTATATATATTACACGATATTTTTTAACTACTTGTTGAAATTAAAACCACGGTATCTATGGGCCAATAGAAATCATAAATCCTAGCAACAAAATGATTGGAAAATTCATCTAGAATTTAAAAATGTAAATTGAAGTTGGGGAAATAGCGCCGGAAGTACGCGACTTTACGTACCTGCGTGCATAGCAATTTACATAACACGAAGGCGAACGGAACAGGTGCGTCATGCAGCGACTGTCTGGACGTAGGCCACCATGAATATACGTGCAGGCAATAAAAATGCAATCAATTCAGGCAGCCTTTACTACTCTATTGCTGGTCCCCTGCTGTTCATGTAGTACATAGTTAGACGCACGTGTACTATAGGCTGTTCACGGTAAAATGAGCACTTTTGAAAGCCCTGCTTAAGGTATACATACTTGTATACGCGTTGTGCATTTTCCGCCTTATGTAAAATTAAGATTGCTATGGTCCTCGTCACTTTATTCATGCATCGGTCAAGTGAAACTGGAATTATTGGGAAATAAAATAGTTTACAAATCTGGTCATTTTTATACTTCGATGCATTAACAAGAAAACATAAAGCGAAAGGAATAATTTAGGTTATCACAAAAGGTTACCTAACACTTTTTATTCGACGTTAAGATATGGAACTGCTTTCCATCCAATGTTACCAACTTTACTTGCCGCATGTCACTCAGTGCGCCCGTTGAAATATGTGCAGGCAGGGTCAGTGAGTGTGATGGGAGTACGTCTGTAAACAGCGTACTCACGTTTCTACGCGCTGCGGGTCTTTTTAACGTGTGTGATTTGTTTATGTACTTGTACACTCTGTTGTATTGTTTTTGTGTTAGTGCTTCTCCGGGCTAATTTTTTTGCAGGTTTTTTGTCTATTCATCAACTTTTTTTTTACTCCTGTGAAGGTTTTTAATATGATTTTTTTTTTTAAATAACTTTTCTGTGAGTGTCAATGATCCCGATGTCAAGAGCCCTCACATTCCCACTCGCTCACAACACTATTTATTCGATTCGCTGCAGCTGTTGTATGTAGACGCGAGTCTTGTTCATAGCAGACTACTAACAACCAATCACTAGTATAGGCTGTTCACGGTAAAATGAGTACTCTTGAAAGTCCTGTTTAAGATCTATTTGTATGCACGTTGGGTATCCTTCCGCCGTAAGTAAAATTAGCATTGCCATGAGCCTCATGGCTTTATTCATGCGTCGATCAGGTGGAACTGTGCAGTTATCAGAAAAGGAAATTTGTTAAAACTCTGGTCATGTTTACACTCCGATGCATTAAAAAAAAACAGAATGCGAAATAAATAATTTGAGTTATCACAAATTGTTACCTTCACTTTTTATTCGACGTTAAGATACGGAACTACTTTTTATACATCATTGCCAACTTTACTGGGCGAATGTCATTCAGTGCGCCCGTTAAAATATATGCAGGCAGGGTCAGTGACTTTTTCTAAGGTTAATTTCAAAAGTGCTCACTTTATCGTGAACAGACTTTACGCCTAATGAGCTTTCTGTGGACGCGTGAACGCAAATACATAGCGGAAGCGATCAGCAACGGCCAATGAAATGGTCAGGTCTTCACAGACGCAACTTACATGTAAATATTTCACATCTAGTTTAATGGAAGACACAAGTTGGAAAATTAATTTCGCCAAGGGGTTAAAAATGTTAAGATATGCCCCTACGCTTTGACAGCTCTCGTTCCAATATAGTTGATCTGAAACGTGACCTACGGCGAAACCAAAACAAACCCAGAATGGAAGGGAAACGCAACCCCTCAATTTCACAACCTGAAAAGAAAAACCCGGAGACTACCACTAGTGGACTGCGTCGAGTGTGTTCGCGCTGACCTTGCTCAACGAGAAAGCAGGAGACTGGTTTTGAAGGAAAGCGCGGGGAATATTTCTGCGCAGCAGGGTTGGTGTCGGTCGGTGGCTATTGTTCGCGGTAATGGGTATAACCGGAAGTGACGGCGAGGGGAAAGTACACCACTCCTCGTCGAGGCGATTGCGACCAAGCGATAAATTACATATCTCGCTCGCCGCCCCTCACCGGCTAGCGAGCGGCTGCGCGTACGGCGGCCAACGCGCGTGCAACTTCTGTTGCTTGGCGAATGAATTGTTCATACGTAATATGATCCATTCACAGTTACTTCACACTTTTCTGAAGCCCTGCTGAAGCTCTACTTCCAGGATATTCCTCCGCCTCGTGCAAACGAGCCTTAACTACGTATAGAAAATAGCACCAAACGACAACACACCGAATTCGTGCACACTCAGATGTAATAATATTTCGTATGAGAACTATTTCTTACTAGGTACTACCAACATACATGTTTTCTCACTGTTTTCATTCATATTTATTATAAATTAAATATTATAATTAATCAATTACATATAGGCTAAACTTCGATTTAACAAGGAATAAGACATTTTTTGGTTAATAGAAGTATAACACACATGTAATACATTACATATTTTGGAAATAACTAAACGCCTCGGATTTGGGGTGATTTTTCAAAGGTTTGATTCAAGAAGTGTGAATGAACCGCGAATAGACCTTATAGTCTATTCACGGTTCATTCACAATTGTGGAATCAAACCTTTGAAAAATCACCCTAAACATGTAACGTAACACAAGCGTCTTATATTTACGTTTAACTTGAACTTTTCCTTTCTTTTAATCTATAAATTGTAACACTTCGTTGATAGTTATTATGAATAATACAGGGAGAAAATAGGTGTTTTGGTAACGCCTGGTAAGAAATACTTGTTATGCAAAATATTGAGTGCGCACGAATCAGGAGCATTGTCCTTTGGTGTTATTTTTGATACGTGGTTAAGCTTCGTTTGCATGACGCGGAGGAATATCCTGGAAGAAGAACTTAAGAAAAGTTGAAAGCTATCGTGAATGGACTATAGTTATAATTTTGAGTGCGGTACAGATATTTGATGTGTCAAGACAATCTAGACGAAAGTCGCCTGTATTCGCGACACTGCATGACAATTGGTTCCGTTGGTCTCAACATATGTTTTTCACGATTAATTGTGGCGGGATATGAGTAAAATTTAAAAAAATATATGAAAACAATAATAAGTTTAATTAAATTTGTTAAAAAATTTAGTTTTTTCCTCTCGATTTATATTAATATGAGGAGTCGTAGGAATTGTGGTTGGCGCATTTTTTTATTCACCCAATGATATGATTACATTATCTTTTATATAAAAATGGTGTATTTTGTATAACTATTTATTTTTTCCAATAATACTATTGAAAATATGTTTTATGTGTAAATTTGGAAGAATATTTAGATAATTTTTTTTTTTTCATCCTTAAATGTGGACCAACCACAATTTCCACGACTTTTCAAATTAAATCAACATCAAGAGTAAAATCAAAATTTTTAAACAAATTTAATACTTTTTTTTTTCTTTTCTTAAATTTGGTTTATTATCCCATATTTTACCTTGCACTACAACTGAGCAGTTTTGAAGGTAACCACCGAAAAATGTCACTGTCTTTACCAGCATGTATTTAAATGGGGAAATTGACTGACGTGTGTCCAATAAAGTTGGTAACGACAAAGGGATAGTAGTTCCAGGTATCGGCGTTGAATTAAAATTGTCAACGTAACATTTGTGATTACTGAAACGATTAATGTAAATGCAAGTAAGACTTAACGCATTTGTAAAGTATTTACTTCTCTAATAATTTCACGGTCTCGCTTGACCGAATCGTGAATAAAATGATCAAGCCCACGTAAATGATAATTTTACGTGTGATGTAAGTATACACAATGCGTTTACGTGGCTTTCAAAAGTGCTCAGTTTATCATGAACAACCTATATTCCCGTTTACAACCGGCCTATTAGTCCAGAGACAACACCGGACACGGGTCCACGGTGGTTGAGCGGTTAGCCTGCTTGCTTCCCACCAAGGCGATACCAGAGGATGCCGTTGGTCGGCGGGTTTTCTCGAGGATCTCCCATCCCCCCCGCCTTCTCTTTCCGGCGCTACACCATACCTCAATCACCCTCATCGGATCTCAAGACCTCGATGTTAAGTGCCGCCCAAATCTCTCCACTCAACACTGGACACGCTTAAAATATTGTACAACTATCATTACTTGCCGACTCTCTGTCAATACAATCCCGTGTTGAAAGTGTCCCAATCAAAAGTTCAATAATATATGGTCCATCAGCTTCACTTCATCGGTTTACGTTTTGAGTGTTGCTGACGTAATATTGCGTTAAGCCGTGCGGCAACGTATCCGATTGGCACTTAAGAGGTCCTGGGTTCGACGCCAAATCGACCACGTGTGCCACTGAGCATAAATTAAACTGTAGAAAATACCACAAGAAGTATTCTACGTGCTTTAGTTCACTATCGTGACACTACGGACCTCTGTTATCGACTCCATTTGCACGAGACGCTATCGTGTGACGAGCCAAGAAACCTAAAGGTAGTGCGATGTTAAAAATGTTTGCATATTCAAGGATATTTTTTACGTAAATTAACGAGATTATATAATGAAACGTTCTCCGTAATGAGAAAAAAGGGGGGGGGGAACGCTGTGCATTAGATCCTGTGAATTTACGGAAACTTCTGCGAAATTCACACAGAGTTAATGATTTTTTAAAAAATCCGTAAATTTACGAAGATTTCTGTTTTTTTTTTTTTTTTTTTTTTTTTTTTTTTTGCAAACACTTATATATTATTTCAGTTCATTTTCTCTAACAGTCTGGCCTGTCATTCACTTACTCCCCCCTTCTCCACCAAAGGCGCACCTTATCGTGGCACATATCATGACCCTGTTAGAAAGAGCACGACCGGCCGCTAGTATTAAATCACTTGTCTCGCCATACGATGACGCCACGAGCACATGGGAATACAGAAGCGACCATAGAGCCACATAGTGTCGCAATGCTAAACTAGATATGAAAACGCGGCGAAGTATTTGGTGTGTTCGCCCCTTCGGTGGTATTATTTATATCCAAGGGCGAGGGTGGGTTCGTAATGAGAACTTTTTACTCGTATTTATGGCAACTACCGATCTGCAGATATTTACCGCGTTCGAGACCTCGAAACGCGTCAGCTCTAAGGACGACTCTTGCTTACTCGCCACTTGCCTCGTCGCCTCTACGCGCTAGACGCTCAACTGGTACGCAGTCTCTCCGTCGACCACTAGCTTGAACGTAACTTTAAGTGATCATCTCACATTTTTATGGCGAGCTAATGGCGTGTCTAAAGACAACTCTTAAGTTTCTGTGTACAAAATTAATCAGATAAAAATTATTCCGCAGACACCCATTTAAGCCGTTTTCACGCCCGAAACATAATATTTGACGCTGAAATGAGAACTTGAAAGTCTTCTTCGTATACGAAATGTGTCTTAAAATCGGTTTAGTATTCAGACACCACTAGGTAACATCGAAACAATTTTTGAATTAAATGTTTTCTACCAAACCTGTGCCACTTACATAAGTAGCCGTCCAGGCGGAGCCGTTGTGCATTCTCAGTTTTTGGCCCATCAGATGAAGTTCTCGATTAAGGCCCCCACCTACCTGAACATTTTTCTCCGCGTTTGAGGCCGAGAAGCGCGGGAGCGATAAGGGCGACAATGCCACGTTCATCAAGTGCGCTATCGCCGCTAAAAGCAAGGCTCTGAACTGGCGCGCAGTGTTCTAGTCACACTGCGTGCACTCATGGGACATCTAGAAGTGACCCTATTGTTTTATTGGTGGAAATTCTGTAGGAAGGCTCACTGCAGAGCCCTTGAGTAATTTCGTATGTCTCTGACGCGTGTATTTAGAGATACAGCGCTTCGTGAAAGGCGTTTTGGAGTACTCTGGAGTTGCGTTTCTAACGTGCGTGACATTTTGAAAAAACTCAAAGGCCCTCGCCTGAAGTTCTGAAGTGTGTGTTCCTTTCGTAGATCATCACATTGGACGCACGTCATATAGTTTCGTGGAAAAACGTGTTTCTCGAACACTCTGCAACGCAGTTCAAGCACACTTACTTAACAGCATGGAAAACCCTGGAAATGACAATATGCTATTTCCTGTCTGCGCACTTAACACAGTAAAATAATTTTCTGGGCTATGCGAAGGTGCCGCATCTAATACGTTATGGCAACTATTGTTTCATTTTTTTTAGAAGAAATAGTATTCGTAAAACAAGCTCATACACATCGGTTTGCACGACATCTTGAAACTCAAACAAAACAGTTTCAACGGTTTGTGTGAAGTAGGTATACAATTACAGGTTTGGTTTTTTTTTTTTCATTTGTAAATACTTAATAATTAATCATTTGGCAGCGGAAAGCGCAAAATATTTTTTTTGTGCTATACGTTCCGACGAAAATTTTTTTAATAAACTACTTTTTACACACAGTTATTCTGAACCAAAATTTGAGGGAAAAAAATTGAATATTTCACAATGGGCCTTTAATACTGATTTAGTACAAAAATTATCATACACGCTAATAAACATTAAATGCAGTTGTCCACAATGAGCTATAATATACGCTAACACATATGTACGTTTTTTTACAATATATTTTGAGCAGAGTAATTCATAAAATTTTCGGTGAAGCTTTCAGTCGCAGAGGTATTATATTTCATGGACAATTACTCCCATTTCGTAATCGATAATGATACCGTGGAACATAACAAAGCATCTTATGAAAACTAGTTTTATCAGTAAATACTAAGAAACGCTGTAACAGTGTACGGCACTATTAAAGAGGGCGTCGTGAGAAAACTGTTCTACTTCTGACCTACTGCTGTATGTGAGACTATGTATTCCTGAAGAAAGAGAACGAAACAACAGTATTTTGTTTTTGTACTTTGTCACATTACGTATTGAAGAAAACTGTCATTTGCCCTCATACTTTGTATCACTATTATAGCCAGCCATTCTCGAAAACAGATATGCAATTCTAGAAAAAATATATCAATAAGTGTGGTTTGGATTAAATAAAATACAGCTGCTGTGCCCAGCCATGCCTATGATATACTTCATACTCTATGATAAACTTAATGTGCAAAAATTGTGGATAACATAAGCTAGTAAATTTACACCTATACGAGGAGCAAAATACTGTATAGTTTTAGTTCAACAGCACATCCGAAGACATTCATAAGAGATTTTTGTCCACGAATACGAGGTATTCTCATGTGCTGCCGTGCGAATGCCTGAAAGTATTGCTTACACAGAAAAAAAAAAGTCTGATGTTGTGCAGCAGTTTTAATGTTACTAAAACATTAATTTCTGTTACCTGTGAGCCGTCAGTAAATAATGTTGCTGCTAATGTAAAATACTTTTAATCTATTGATGTTAATGTAACATTAAGTACATTTCTAATAACATAACCTCTTTACTGTACCCACGGCATCGTTAAGGTGGTGTTTATGATGTGGCAAAATCAATTTTGTGTTGGGTTGATGTTAACGTATAAGTTAAAAATTTTATTGTATTGTATTGCTTAACAAAACATGGCGATGTAAAATAAATTAACTACAATTATTTTGTCACAAAAATAAATATTACCAATAAACATATTGTGGCATGGGGAGAATATAACAGGCACATTGAGTTCCCGACGCCCTACTAACTATTTTATCTTAATATGTAAGACCGTGTTCCATATTGTCAGTATTCAGCAGTGCAGCGTTACCACAAACTGCAGCTCTCTATCGTCACGAGGAAATACAAATAGAAACATATGCATCATTGGCACACGTAAACTGCTTTGCAAGGCTTGAGAGCTGGCCTAAAGTACATTTGGTTCTCATACTATGCTTTGCTATTTAAATACAGTGGTTTCAATTTACGAGATTATCGCTTTTCACTACTGTCCGCCATTTTACAACGCAAAGTCCGTGTGAACTTGCGTTGGTTGGAAATTTCTTTAATGTCGTAGCAACACAGAATATATTGTTCGTCCTGTTATTTTTAGCGTAATGCGGCTTTTGGTAGCGGCAACATTAATTAGAGGCTTTATTAACATTAACACTTCCAACAGTATACTTGCATTATATTAATATAAGATTTTGTAAATGGTTAACATTATTAACTTTGTCACAACATTATTAATTTTGCTATAACATAAACGTTTAAAGAAATGCTTCAATAGTAATTATTATGCTGTTATAGTTTATTCATGGTATAGTGAGCACTTCTGAAAGCCACCTCATATGGAATAACAGCAAATAAATTTATTTTATTTTAGTCTTAGGCGTTAATATCCGAGTGCGGTGGAATATACACACTGTGTTTATTACTTACATGACAATACTTATTTATAAAGGTGGTTAAAGGGGAAAAAAACATGGCTGAAAGGAAAAGTTACTAACGTCTAAAAGTGCTCACTTTACCGTGAACAGCCTATACAACGTTAGGTATAAGTACGCAACTATTTAATAACTCCTTTGGATTCCGAATCAGGTCACACATCATTATATATGTTTCCGACACCTTTTTATTGGTGGAATCACCTAACATCGGTGCAATGACGAATCGAATTTTACATAAATAACAGTTTCACACTGCCAATTGCTATATGCATGCAGATCCAATACACTGAATAATGTAAATTATATATATATATATGTTTTACACGGCGGATGAATAACAATGAGCAAAAAGAACAAAAGTGTATAGTAAAAAGCAACCTAACAACACAGTTAACAACACGCTGGTAACCACCTCAATTTTACATGATCCAGATCTGTGGAATGAGAACGTAACTATGGCGTATTGGGGGAGGGCGTTGTTGGAGGACTCCCCTCAAACATCTCACAACTGATCCATGGACGTAATCACGTATGAGGAATATTTTGCTGCATCAGACGTTAACGTTTGGAACAAACGGCAAAGGCTGTGTCACGATCAAGTGAGCCTTTCGTAAAATCAACCTTAGAAAAAAGTCACTGCCCCTACCTGCATATATTCTAACGGGCGCCCTGGGTGGCATGCGCCCGGTAAAGTTGGTAACGATGGAGGGAAACTAGTTCCATATCTTAACGTCGAATAAAACTGTTAGTTAACCATTTCTAATGATTCAAATTATTTCTTACTCTTTCTGTTCTTTTAAACGCCTCAGCGTGTAAAAACTAGCAGATTTATAAAATGTTTACTTTTCTAATAATTCCGCAGTTTCACTTGACCGACACGTGAATAAACTGACGAAGCCCGTATAGGCGTAAGAATACACAACGTGCATGTAAGTAGATGTTAAGCAGGGCTTTCAAAAGTGGTCAGTTTATCGTGAACAGCCTATAGAAGGAAAGTTGGTGCGAAACTACCACACACCGTTCTTGTGCGTTAAGCGGACGCAGTTTACGACTACAGTTACAGCCACTAATAACTCTTCAGTTTGGATGAAACGCTGCGTGACGCCATTAAACACCAGCTCTCGAACTGCTCGCTCGCGCAAGAGAAGGCACTCATCTCTTGGTATAAAACTGTTCACGATAAAACGAGCACTTTCGAAAACCCTGCTTAACATGTACTTGTATGCACGTTGTGTATTCGTGCGCCTTATGTAAAATGAACATTGCCATGGGCATCATCACTTTATTCATGCTTAGGTCAAGTGAAACTGTGAAATTATTAGAAATGTAAACATTTTATAAATTTGCTAGTTTTTACTCACCTGATGCATTAAAGTAACAGAAACCGAAATAAATAGTTAAAACTATCGCAAATGGTTATCTAACATTTTTTTTCGACGTTAATTTATGGATAGGGGTAGTCAAATTTTTCGAAAAGATTTCTAGACAAGTTAGATTTCAAAACACTGTAGGGTCGTTTACCTGTCTTGACTGGCTGAATTACTTTTCGACACGTGTTAACTGTCTCCACGCGAATCACATAGGAACAGTGCCGACGTTGCCGAATTCTGAGTGGCCCGGTCAAATATAAAAACACCTTCTTAAACAGACAGCAACCAATCGCCATAGACAAACTGCTGTTGGGTGCTTATAGTAATGAAGTCTAACATGTACTCAAATTTTTTCGCGAAAAATCACTAGCTCTAGTTATGGAACTACTTCCTATCTATCGTTACTAACTTTACCGGACGCATGTCAATAAATGCGCCCGTTGAAGTATATGCAGACATGGGCAGTGACATTTTTCTAAAGTTGATTTCAAAAGTGCTCACTTTATCTTGAACAGCCTTTAATTGCAGGTATACTCGGCGGTTCAGTTGATATGGTAATTAACCGTATGATCACCACCATTAGAATTTCATATCCATCTCTTCGAAATATGAATTGCATCAAGGCCACAGAAATTCTTATTAAGTTTTCTAACAATTCAACATCAGGTTATTACGAGGACTCAATGAAAAGTACGACTTCTGAAACGGTTAAGTAAAAAGAGACCGGTTTTGGCCACAAGGCGACGTGGATTTCATTGAGTTAAGTAAAAAGAGACCGGTTTTGGCCACAAGGCGACGTGGATTTCATTGAGTTAAGTAAAAAGAGACCGGTTTTGGCCACAAGGCGACGTGGATTTCATTGTGTTAAGGTAATATTTAAAAAAATTAATTTTTATTTCTTTGTCTTGAATATATTTATATAACGTAAATATTTAATGTCAAATTATTATAGTTTTCAAAATATAGCACCGAAAATTCGAAAATTCCGGTATATGAGAGCCCAAGTTTCTATGCTCTTGATTAAAATTGCCAAATGAATCACATGTCATGTTATCTATATCATATTCACAACGTGTTAATTAAGTATCAAGGATATTTAGCTATCGGTACTCTGGCACTGGCATCCTGTATCTATTTTAAAATAGGTATTGATGTTTTTGCCAACGGACGAATAAAGATATGCTATCGAAAACGTTAACGCCTATTTTAAAAGAAATTCAGGATACCAGGACCCGAGTACACATTTCTAAATATCCTTGATACTTAATTAACATGTTGTGCTTATGATATAGGTCACCCGAGATTTGATTTATTTAAGAAAGTTTATTTAAGAAAGGAGCATAGAAACGTGAGCTCCCATAATCTGAAATTTTCGACTTTTCGGTGATATATTTTGCAAGCTATGATAATTTAACTACAAATATTTACATTTATGTGGTTCGTATATAAATATCTCAGATAACGAAATAAAAATCATCGTGAAATATTACATTAAACTGCCGATAAGTTATGAATTGGATGCCCTACAAATACAGAGGTGAAATATTAGCGTGAGTAGTAGGATTGTCTTCTTTCTGGGACAAGGGAATGGTGGACCGGACCTGTCTGGGAATCACGAGTCCTTCTCTCCTGCTCCTGGCTGAAAATTGCCTTTCGCGGAGGACGGTTTTTTGCAGCTTGGGAAAAATATAACTTTTTAAGGAGAAAAGAGAAATTTTTACAAAAAAAAGGGAAATTTTTAGGGCAATTTAGTAGATTTTGTACGAAAAAGGATTTTTTTTTGGAAAAGGGAAATATTTAGGGAAAATGGGAAAAAAGGGAAATTCCGTCTGCTTGTCTCAGAAAGAAAATAGTCCTACTAAAGGCTGATCACGATAGAGTGAGCACTTTTGAAATCAACCTTAGAAAAAAGTCACTGCCGCTACCTGCATATATTTTAACGGGTGCAGTGAGTATCATGTGTCCAGTAAAGTTGGTAACGATCGAGGGGAAAGTAGTTCCATATATTAACGTCAAACAAAAAGTACAAGGTAACCATTTGTGATAATTTAAATTATTTCTCTCGCTTTCTGTATTTTTTAATGCATCAAAGTGTAAAAATGAGCAGATTTGTACATTATTTACTTTTATAATCATTTCACAGTATAACTCGGCCGACGCACGAATAAAGTGACGAGGCCCATGGCAATGTCAATTTTACACAAGACGGAGGATTACACAACGTGTAGGCTTATACAAGTAGATCTTAAACAGGGCTTTCAAAAGTGCTCATTTTATCGTGAACAGCCTATATCGGCGTGTATAGCGAACTCCAGCACACACGCCAGCAAAATGGCTTCGCCAGCCAGCAATATGGAAGAACGAAGTTCACCAATCATCTCCTGGAGGCTAAACTTCCCAAATGGTTACCCCTACCAATAATCAATATTCCGAAACGTGAAATAGCCAATCAGACTTATGTCGCGTTTCTACAGATTCACGCCGCCAACGAGCGACTGAGTTCGCTTTCATCAAAGGAACCGCCATATTATTTTGCTGCTGTATGTTTTACTTAGCCTGTGCTACAACACCGCACCGCAAAACCTAGATACCACCGAGTGAAACACGCGAGTGAGACATTACCAGTGTTCACAGGTTTCAGTCTACTTCCCGAAGAGTCTTGTGGGTTTACCTGCCTGTCTGTGCCGTATATGTAACACGGGGCAGAGTGCGTGTGTCAACTGCGCAGTAACTATCTCTGTGTCCCGGCGCTGGACGATTGTTTTCTCACTGGAAGTTTCACAACCCCCTGGTCTAGACGAAAGCCTGTAAGCCACGATGGAAGATTCCTTGGACGGTTCCATGCAAGCTCACCTGGTGGCTTGTATGCATGGTTCTATGGAAGATTTGGCCATCTGCTGGACGTTTTCATGGAAGTTTTCGTAATAGTCGAGCGTAATTTCCGATGGGAAATTTCCTTAAAGGTTGTAATTCTATCCAATCAGAGAGAGGTGGTAGTCGTTCTGTATATTTTATTTCTAGAAAGAACGTAAGTCTGTTAGTCACAAATACGTTTTTTAATTCTAAAAAAGCGTTACGTGAAAATGATGGAAAAATTAGTGTTTATTTAACACATAAGTTCCAGTTATAACAACAAAACTATTAGGCTCTGGGTGTAAAGGCATGAAGCCGAAGTCGTGAGTGATGATTGCTGCTGATTTATAGTCGTAGAAGTAAAATCATAAGAAAAAATCGTCTATTTTTGTACAGCAGCAAGTATTGTTAGATAGGTTATTCCAAAGGAACCTCCATCACTGTTTGCATGCAAGCTCTGGTAGCAGGTCACGTGGTATATTCCGCCCGAGCTTGGACGGAACATTTTATCGTGGCACACAGGCTTAAGGTTACACATTGTTCTTCTGACTGAGACATAATGCAAGCATAACATGACCAAGTTACGCGCATTATTATTAAATTATTATTATTACTATTATAAAAGTTTTGGTAAAGGTTATGTACTACAAATACCATCCAATGATATACTACCATCTATGACACATAGAATCAGTCTAGATAATTAAACACGCCTATTATTACTCAAAATCTGGTACTTTGGGGTATAAAGAAACCTAAAAGTAGAAAATCTACTGGTTATGACGACATACCTAATTCCATAATTAAAGGTTGGGAGCATATACTTACCCCCACTTCTTCAACTTGAGCCTATCGTGGTGTTTAATCAAATCTCTGGAAATGAGCTGTTGTTATTCCCATAGATATACAAAAAGGGTAATAAATTTGATGTTAATAATTACCTACCTATATCTTTACTAAGTAGTTTCTCTAAAGTTTTCGATAAAGTAGTTTATAAACATCTCTCTTATTTTTTTTTTTTTTTTTACAGAAATTTGATAACAGAATTTCAACATGGTTTCCAAATGGGGAAAACAATCTCTTCTAACTCATATAATTGTGTAGATAACTTATACTCTGAGGTCACAACAAGAAATCAAATAGTCTGTGTCAGTGGGTGTATGAATGTATATGTTCTGTTTCCCGCTTAAGATTTAGGAAACCTTCACCGGTTATCACCAAACTAGATATACTTATAATTATTGATACGGACACACGACTTTTATGCTTTTCAATCATGTCAGATGTTTATTTTCAAAATGTCGATTTTTATTTTGGGAGCTATGCGGTATCTCAGGAGCTATTCGATCAATTTGTACAAAATTAGGTATTTCGACGGCTTTCTATCCAGAAACTCATGTACGCCTACAAAACCAACGCCTTCTTGTATTTTATTTTCTTCCAATTATTCATCGCACCTTTTAACTCATTATTGGTTCTTGTATATGCCAGATATTAAAGATATTAAAAAAAAAAACATTTATTCAGTGCCATTAAAACTGGAGATTTGTTAGAGGAATAACATAGTTTTTCTCCCGCACTAATAAGAGCCTGTTTCCAAACACTGTCTCCTGTAGCATTTATTTTTAATGAATGTAACATTTTCGAAATATTTGCTGTCGCAAGGGTTTTTTACGTCTCTCTTGACAATTATTCCCTTGCTCTTCTAGTTATAGTTTAACTATAAGCACACTTAGGGAGGTAGTCATGGCCCAATCGTTAGCCATGGCTGCCCAATCCATCTCTGTCGCGATGTATGTTTCCTTGCATGATTTCCTTCCTTGTAGGCACAAGGGGTTAGCCTGAGACGCACTAAAATCCCGTCCTACCATCCGGATTCCATTCCACCTAACACCTAGATTAAGGTAGATTTTAAAAATTGAAGAATTACATTACCATGAAATTGTCAAGTTATGTGACCACAATGAAAACATCATATAATTACTCCAGCCAAATGTTGCGTACACCAATTAAATATTACGAATCATTTAAAATTTGCTCTGTTTTCTGTTAACACAAATTCTGAACTATAATTTCGCTCTTACCCTAGACGGGTTCCATATAATAAAGTTCAGTCTTTTATCTCGTATATTATGATATAAATGAATAGCATCGAAACATAGTTTGGAAACGTTTTTAACATGTCATCATTTCTCCCAATGATTGTGTAATAATTTCTACGAGCGAGTATACGATGTTATCTAAGCATAACCAACATAGGTAGTAGCTGATCCTCGGTCGCTGTATTATCAGATGTGACACTGTGCCAGTTTTTTGGAAGACGAAATAAATTATGTTACCATATTTAGGCAACAAACTTCACAGTGAGATCACTGCTTGTGATATCACGAGTGCTGTAAGAGGATATAAATAATAAGTAATTTAAACTATTTTTATCCGTGTAGTTCTGATGCTTTAAAAAGTGAAAATGTAAACATTGCCTACGGGGCTTTCGAATTGCAAGAAATGTATTTCACACTTGCAATTAAAGGCGGAACATGAAAATTCTCCTCTTGTCGCAAACATCCTATTGTAAAGATTCTAAGTGTGAAACGTAATTAAACCCTAATAAATATCCTAGGATGTAAATATTTGCCAAGTTTGACTCTAAATACGATAATCCACAGGCTGTTCACGGTAAAATGAGCACTTTTGAAAGCCCTGCTTTAGATCTACTTATATGCACGTTGTGTATTCCTCCAACATATGTAAAATTAACACTGCCATGGGCCTCATCACTTTATTCATGCATCGGTCAATTGAAACTGTGAAATTATTAGAAAAGTAAATTTTTTTTACAAATCTGCTCATTTTTACACTTTGATGAATTTAAAAAAAAAGGTAAGTGAAAGAAATAACTTAAATTAACACAAATGGTTACATAACACTTTTTATTCGACTTTAAGATATGGAACTACTTTCCTTCTATAGTTACCAACTTTACTGGTCTCGTGCCACTCAGTGAGCCCGTTAAAATGTATGACAGTCAGGAGCAGTGACATTTTTCTATGGTTGGTTTTAAAAGTGCTCACTTTATCGTGAACAGCCTTTAAAAAAAAAAAAAAAAAAAACGCGGTATGAATTTTATGTGTGTTACTGTAACAGAGGAAATGTGTAATCAAATTTCCGCATACCTAAATGTGTTTGTAGTTTCAATTACGTCTTGTGGCAACTTCGTTTCTTCTCAGCCGATCTGAGGAATGCAGAATGAGAATGTATAGCTGCGGGAAACGGGCGATGGAAGCTGAGACAGGGACTAACAAAGAGCAAACAGGAAAATCCTCTTGTCGTGTCGGTGTTCGTCGAGTGAGGTAGGGCCAATTAGTTAGGTTCCTTCGGCAATAACTCCTTGAATGTCAGAGTCATTACTGCGTGTATGCTCACTTGCTCGCGATACGACGTGTTGCGTTTCAACACGATGATATACGCTGTTCGTGATAAACTGAGCACTTTAGAAAACCCTGCTCAAGATCTACTTGCGTGCGCGGTGTGTATTCTTCCGCCATAGGTTCTAATCACTTTACTCGTGCGTAGGTCAAGTATAACAGTGAAACTGTTGGAAAAGCGAATATTCTACAAACGTGATAGTTCTTGCTCTGATAGTGTGGAAAAGACAGCAAGCAAAATTAATCAGTTCAGTAAACACAGATGTTACCCAACACCTTTAATTCAACGTTACCAACTTTACTGGGCGCAGGCCAGCCGGCGCACCCGTTGAAATACATGCGGGTGGGAGGCAGTGACATTTTCCAAAGGTTGGTGCTCAAATAATCTCGAGCAGCTTATACCAAACCGCACTGCAAGGGAAGCTGAGGGACTTTCGCAGTCTCTCCAATGTGGCATTACGGGCCGCGTTGGTACAGTGGTCAGAAGCCTCGCCTCACACCGAGGCGAGCCGGGGTTATCCGGATTCTCGTTCTCAGAAACGTGACGGGCGGTGCCATTATTCAGTGGGTTTTCTCGGAGTGTTCCCGTTTCCCCGCCCTTGCATTCCACCGCTGATCCAGCGTCACTTCACCTAACTCCACGGGCGACGAATCCCGCTCCGTTAAATTATATAAAATATTGATCAGAACTATGTTTGCTAGCTATGAGAGCAGTTATTTTAACAGAGTTACTCATTTCTGCCGAACTATTTCTGAAGGCACAGTGTCATGTTAAATAATCGCGCCATATTGCAAAAATAAATAAAATTGTTCAAAAAGTGCGGGGTGGGGGGGGGGGGAACGTAATCTGGGATGGCGCTTTTTTAGTTTATCTATATTTCGCCCGCCAAAAACCTATAGACTTCTACTGCCGTATTTGGAGTTAATTCATGTCTCACGCCCACTTAAGTGCTCCGTGTACCTGCCGCTTGCATTGCGTTGCAAAATGTTAAAATTCCGCGCGTTTTTCTTTTACGAAAGATGCAAAAAAAAATAAAATAAAAGGTGCCTGCACTGAACTTTGTTTCAGAGTGACGGTTCTCGGCAACGAGGCCTCGAGAGCGAGGCCACTATGGAGTGGCGCCGGTATGAAAAAGGTTGGGAGAACGGGAGATCTTTGAGAAAACCCGCCAGGCCAGTGGCGTCATCCGACACGATTCCCACACGCGAAAATCCGGGGGGCGAACCCCGGGCGGGAATCGAACTCGGCTCACCAAGGTGAGAGGCGAGCAGTCTAACCACTACACCACCGCGGTTCGTTCGTGTTTTATGAGTTTATCACCGAATACTGAGGAAAGATAAGAGCCTGTTCCGAATTTTCGCCGCTCTATTGGGACGTACGTTAAAACAGAACATCCTGATCACAAATGCCTTTAAAAATTTGGACGTCCGTAATACCGCTCGAATTTTTCAGTTATATCTTCGGCGTCTTGGCCGGTTCGACCTCTATACAACATCCTAAGCAATTATTCGGAAATTTACCATACAGTGTATAGGTTAAAATTCTTCCGTTACAGTTTTCGAAGTTTACCAGGAAATGTTTTACAGTGAAGGCCTTGGTGGTCATGGTTTGAAAAACATAGAATATAATCACGAAAAATTTTCCATGATAATATAAAAATCAATATGATAATTCCTGGGATGGTCACAAACTTTAAACACGTTCATAGACATCTACGTATTTGTCCACTAAGAGTAAGGTTTGTTCGAGCCAACGAAGTATTTCTTTGTATGGGGCCAAAAAATATATTTAGTTGCCCCAACAACATATTGTCTTGAGTTAAAAAAAAAAAAAAAAAAAAATTGAAAAGCAGCAAAATCTATTTTGTTCATCTAACAAAATACACGCTTGAATTAAAAAAAAAAAAAAACATTGTATTAGGCCAAAAGAAATTGGACTGTGAATTTATATATTTAGTTGAATCAACTAAATATATATTTGTTTGGCTACTTATTTTATTGCCTTCGTTCGAATATACAGCTCGAGAGTTTGTTTGTATATTTTGTAACAACTGGGATAGTAACAGTATTTGTTAGTGCGTTTATTTATTGATACTTATAATGGTATAAACGTCCTAATAATAAATTATAAAAAGTAGTTCAACAGGAAACAAAAAGAAGCTGTAAAGTTTGAAATATTTATTTGCCAAATGGCACCCCCCTCCCTAACTCCCCAGTATTCGAAATGTACGTATTAAAAAAAAATCACCCTTTTAATTAGTAGTCACTTGAGCTGAGGTGCCGACCTCCATGCGCAATTAGTTGCGTGTCGGTTGGGTGTATATTTGTGCACGTCCGTCTGAGTCAACCTTTGTGGTAGTAAGTCAACATCTCAATTGTATCGGTCAATAACGCCAAATTAGAAAGAAAAAATGTTGCTAAGGCGTAGCACTCGGGCGCAATTTATTTTCGAATCATGATCTTGCACTATTTTTATATTAACCAAAACGGTTTAATGTACGCAGAGCCCAACAAATCTTTAGTTGAACAAAACAAATCGTCGCCAGGGGCAACCAAATAAGAACAACAAAATAACTTGGTTTTCAACAGCAAAATATTTTATTACCTCTATAATAACAATTAATTTGGTTGCGCCAAACCAACTTTTTTTTATGCAATGAAACATTTTTCTTAGTATGCAAGACAGATAATAACTAAAACAAAAAAGGGCAATTATACGTATCAGCTGTTGCGAACTTGTTGAGCAATTATCTTGTCACTGTGGTGTATTTTCCGAGATGTGTCTGACGTAATTCCGTACGATTGTACTGTGACGGAAGACATCGTGCCAAACAAATCTGTGGTATCTAAACACGATCTCGCCTCATGAGTAGGGACCTACGAAATTCGCGTTATTATTTTACGTCAGGCTGAACTTCACAGAACTGTACGTAAAGGAGACAGCGTCGTATCTCCATTGGCTGCATTACAGATGCGAAGTCACTTCCTTTTTGAATGAACCTCACTTGATTGGGGCACACAATTGTGAAATGTTCATTTATTAGCAGAGACCTGAAAAATTCGCGAGTTCAATGATATGCAGGCTAGACTCTACAGTCTTATGTACAAATACGCCGGTGTCAACTGCCCATTGGTTGTCTGCTGTCACAGTGGAAGGCGACGATTGGGCCACCGTTCTCCAGAAGGTGTCACAAACCGTGTGGACCAATGGCTAACGTTGTATAAACACACGTGTTTTGAATTATAGCATGTCCGAAAAGGAATCCGCGAATTCTTCATGTCTCTATTTACTGGCCCAGATTTACCCAGGGTGTGTCACATGAAGTACGGTCCAATGAAAAACGTAATAGATACACGTGTTTCAAGTCTAACGTGTCCCCAAATAATAACGCGAATTTTGCAGGCCACTACTCATGAGTTTCAGCCGCGCCGATGTCGCTGTCACTCCCATCGTCTCGGCACAGAGTAAACAAGCTTACAGAAGTAAAGAGGTTCGCTGATTGCCTTTGCGAGGCTCTGTGAAAGGGCCTTGCTTCCTATTGGCTGCTGCGTGTCGCGAAAGTTTCGCCACTGGCTGGGCAGTCGGCCGGCGAGTAAGTCACCAGATGCTGATCGGCGAACATGCTCGTAGTGCTGGATTTCGCAGGCATCCCGCTTCTGTATGCTCGCCTGTTCTTGTGGTTTCGGCTTACATTGCAGTTGCCATCTTCAGGTAGCAGAAGTGTTAAAGGCTGTTCACGATAACGTCAGCACTTTAGAAATGAACTTTAGAAAAAAGTAACCGCCCCTGCATGCATGGATGGAAAGTAGTTTCATATCTTAAACGTTGAATAAGAAGCGTTAGGGAATCATTTGTGTTAACTTATAATTAATCCTTTCAGTTTCTGTTCTTTAATGCGCTGGAGTGTAAAAAGGAGCAGTTTTGTAAAGTATTTACTTTCTTAATAATTTCACAGTTTCATTTGACCGACGCATGAATAAAGTGATGAGGCCCATAGCAATGTTGGTTTTACATAAGGTGGAGGAATCCACTATGTGTATACAAGTAGATCTTAAGCATGGCTTTCAAAAGTGCTCATTTTAGCGTGAACAGCCTATAGCTGCCAAGACCCTGCCGCCGATCTCTCATATGCCCCCTGAAGGCCGTGCTGTCTCGAGGCCGAAACACTGTAAAAAATTTGAGTTAAAATTCACTGAAGGTAAAATTACCACTCAAATGTAGAGTAAATTTACATAACAAATAAAGTACTATTCCCTAATCGTACGGGAAAAAACACATGACAAAAAAAAAAGGAGGGGCATACAAGTAAGGGAAAATAAACTATATTGTATAGTAAAATTATTTATATAAATATTCCGGAATATTAGCATTGTTAGTTTTCTTGTTACCTACATCCTCTGACGAATAGTACCCGAAACCTCAACTTCATAACCCCGACGCTTGCTGGGCACGAACCACGGTCCTCTAATACCATAGGCCGACGCGCTATCCATTGCACCACGACGAAAGCATGGCAGCGTTAGTGAATATTAGTGTGTTAAAATATTATTTATTCCGTCCGCCCCCCCCCCCCCCCATTCGCGCTGGAAGTCGGTGTTCGTGCGGGAGTGCGCCTTGAGCCCCTTTAGTACTGGGCGACTTAGTTGCATCCACGCAGTATGAAAGTCACGTGAGATGGGTTTATTGGGCATTAGCGTGGAGCGGGGAAATGTTTATGGAAGAAGGCTCATCTGCGGCCAGACCCCACTTTCACCGCGGCCAGATAGCTCGGCCGCCATGTTCCACCGGTCAGTTTCCCGCGTGTGGGTCGAACATTGCGTAAAGCAACTATAAGTTGGTCGACTGCCTGTCGAGTCGCCCGTATAGGCGGGCATGTCCGCGTCGGCTCACGTATATTGCCTAGTCTTTTCGCGGTTTCTTCGCTCTTTTTGAATCTAACCTTTGAACTAAAGAATCACCCCATGTATCACGTACTGTTAACATAAAAATACCTTAAATTTGGTTAAATAGAAGTTTTACTTATATTTTATCTATAATTTATAATCGGTCATTTATAATTAATATGAATAAAAGCAGGGAGAAAAAGAGCTTTTAGGCATGTTTCCGATAACAATGTATCAAGAGTGAGATGATGGACCCCCGCATTTTTTGTCAAATAGTTGTTTGCGCGAATACGCGTATCTGGATACATAAATGTTCTGCAAATACGACTGTTCGTCAGAAAAGATAAAATAAAATAAAATAGAAATTATCTAGGCCCCTAATTTTTTTTTTTTTTTTTTTTTTAACTTTTGTCATATTAAGTGCATTCTTGGCGAAAAAAAATTCGTGAAACTGATCAAATATCGAACTTTTAAAACTTGCCTATGCAGTTTCCGTAAGTGGCAAGAGAAAATCACAAATATACGGGTGTAGTTTAATCTGTGGTCTTTCATTGCGGGTAATAAAACCCTTATGTTACAGATAAAATTCGCACAGTACAGCGTGCACGACGGAAACACTGCACGCCTTGCGCGTAGGAGCGATGAGGCACTAGGCGTGCATGTTAGTGTCGCCCGTATCACTCCCTCGCTTCTTGACCTTTGGACGTGGAGTTCCCACGGGGGTCCATCCCACTCTTAATGCTTACAGAGACTACATACCACCTTCTCCGTAAAATGTAGAACCTCTGGCGAACATACGTGGCAATTACAGACACACTGATGGTGAATATTCTGTAGTAGGATAAAAAATATAACTCCTCAGTGGTTAAACATATCTCACTTTTCTAACTTCAGGATGTTCCTCCCCTCATGCAAACAAAGATTGACTAAAGCCTAGAAAATTACACCGAAGGGACCACGCACTGAATTCATGCACAAATCAGGTTCCATCAATTAAGTACAAGTGCTTGTAATTTCTTTCTCTACTGACATTAAACGCTATGTCACTTCCTTGAGAAAAAAAGGGAATATTTCAAAGTATGACATAACAAAAGCACTGAGAAGAAAACAGTTCACTAGACTGATGTTAGCAATATTTCATGTACACACAGGGCGCAAGAGATACGGTAAACGCCAAACTTAACAATATGTCCCGTTTATTTTAGGTTAATCGCGGGACTAAGAAAATAGGAAGCATTTTTTTTTTAAATAGCCAGTGAAACAATAAAGGACGAAAGTAGATATATGATTTACTTTTGCGGACATTCTGTTACTCTTAAGATGTTGCAAAACAGAACCAGCAACAATATGCAACCATTAAATCCAAGCTGCAACAAATGTTGGTTTGCTATTAGGGGACAACAAGACAAAATATGTTGTCCCTTAAGGTAAAATGACATACGAATATACATAAGGACTAGCAAAAAAAGTTCTTTAATAGGGATTACTGTGTTTTACGTACGAGAAGCGTGGTTTAACCGGGAAAAATAATGCACATATGTTGCACTTAAAAGTTAAGTCTTCCTTAATATATAAACACAAATGATAAATAACTTAAATTTAGTGAAGCTGGAAGAATAAGGTGATGTAAAACACTTTCTGTATGGACGAAATAGAGAGAGAGAGAGAGAGAGAGAGAGAGAGAGGATCTAAACGGGACCGTATGTTAGTTGAAACAAAAAAAAAAAAAAATTTATGGTTCTATATTAACAATCCAATAAGGAGAGGTGGTATTATATATTCATGTATTTTTTCCCGATAAATGTGAAATAATTGAAACTGAAGGTTTTTGTTATTATAAAATGCATGAGAACACTTAATAATAAATAGACTATTATACGGAATCAAAAATGCCCTGTTTATATTTCTCCAAAATTCTGCAAATATTCCGGTTTAAAGTTGAATCTGTAAGTATTATGCATAGACACATGGCGTATTTTCCCTTAATATACGTGTGCGAGGGCGAGGGGGTGGGAGAAAGTAACTGGGATGCGGATAAAATACAAGAAAACTGCATAAAATATATAGCCTAATTTAGTGCATGTTCTATGCTAAAGCGGGTTTCCCAATAGTGGGGTGCAATGCGACGCGATGCGGCGCGTCGCGCTTCAGCCAATCATAGTGAAGCAGCTAATTGTCGCCGTAGTCGGCGTCGAACGAGTCGAGCGCGTTGCGTTCGTCCGCGGTCGGGCGACGGTGGAAAAGAAAGAACTGTATGTTTGTAATATTTGAAGGCGTAAGTGGTTAGTGTTTCAAATGTCCACCGAGAAGCGTCTTGAAGAAAAGCGAGAAGCTGAGATAAAGAACTGAAAACATACAGCAGATATACTAATTGGAGTCCAAATTTATATCAATTTTACCTACATTTAGGAAAATAAAAGTATGTTTTCCGATGCCTGAAGAGTCGGTCATGTTCTACAACATCGTTTTGAATTTTAATATAATACTATTATTAAAGAAAAGTGTATATGTCTGAAAAATAACAATTTTACTTACTAAATGGCAAGAAACTTCGCTGCATTTCGTTCGTTTTCAGCATTTAATTTCAAGCTTCCTTGCAGGATGCGAGATGGCAGCACGGTCTGTGTTGCCGGCGGCCGGCGTCAGAACATCGCTCTATTGTGAAGACGCTATTAACGCTCATCGCTGGCGGCGAGCGTCGGACGCGCCTTATTGCGACGCTCTATTGGGAAAAAAACCTCTTAAGTCGTTGCCAAGTAATAAGTCTTCCTAGGTTATGTTTAGAGTGTTTATCACTGATACACTTGACCAAAGTAGCTGCTGCCATTCCTGTCCACCTGCGATTAGTTGATCAATATATGAAGTTTTCAAGATGTACACCTTGTTTCTGAATACACGGTTACACACATCATTGTATAGGTCTAATAAAGCTGGTAATTTTTGCTATTAGTATAATAAGTAGTTGGCGACCGACATTAGTTGAATGTCCACAGTGCAATAACACTTTCGACGCACAATCTTAAGGTAATATGTACGTGTAAACAATACTCACATAAACAGGCGTTTATCTACTATGTAACCACAAGGTTTACACGAACCGAAATGTAGCTACTATCAACTACTGACAAGTAGCAGCGTAGGCGTAAACAATAGACCAAAGTACAAGTCCACTCGCAGTCTTTCGTGTTGTTTTGAGGTGTACCATCACATATATTACTCACTTATATAAAATATTACACTTAATTTAATAATAAATGCTGTTTCATGATTTATTATATAAAATAAGACAAATCTAATACGCATTATGGCCTACAGGCCTTATTAACAGAATTCCGCGTCCTTAAAAAGCATACTACAAACAAATTTTATTTCGAAACAAACAGAAACTTCTTGAGGCGAAAAACGAATTTCTGAAGAGAAAATGTTTTCTTGAATTCTAATATAAAATATGCGAAAATTTGATCATCAATGCCATCCCTGTTGTGCAAGAAAAAAAATGATCTACCCTTCTTCAACAGTTTGCACAAATGGCAAGCAAACTCGCGCACCGTTTGAAACTTTGTCGAACCCTCGCGAACAGTTCACATGAAAGTTTACAACCAAAATTTTTGTTGATTTACTCATAAACTGCACATTTATAAAAAAAACCGGTTTTAACATATAGTATTGCAATTTTTAAAAACAATATTGGAGAAACCCGATCTCCTTAACGATATTTCACATCAAGATTTTACAGATTTCATATCTTGGTTGGAAATAATACTATTCAGGAGATTTCTGTTTAATATGAAGTTATTTACTATTACTTAAAGAATAACATAATTTGAAATGTTGATTTTCTGGGAATCATGCTTCATTTGGTTAAAAAAAAAAAAAAAACTAAGCTATTAGACGTATTATGTGGTTTGATTCACTATACAAAAATCACATCATAACTTTTGTATGGTTCATTATACTCTTTTAAATACGTATCTGTGTGAGCATACATAAATATATACGGTCTTATTTTAGACTAACTACTCACACCCATAGACAGAGAAATTCAAAATTCGCGTTATTATATGAAGACATACTAGAAGTCAAATGCTTGTGATTTCGTATTGCGTTTGTTATTTGACCACAGTTTTCCCGGACACGCCCTGGACGGCTGTCAGCCAACAGGAAACCACTAACGAGAGGCTGGTCCAATCATGTTCAACCAACTCGAAAAAAAAAAAAGACCAGTTTGCTGCATAAACCAATAAACAAATTACATCGACTTGGATATGTACAGGACGATGAATTTTAGCGTTTTGCCAGAAAATAAAGCGAATTTTGCAAGTCCCTACACATATAGATATAAACAAATGTCTGGAAAAGGAGTTGTTCACAGTCAGATTGCGTGCATCGCCTAGCATGTACCAACAGGCAACCACCAATATCTAAGTGCTGTGTTAGTTGCAGAACTTGCAGGCGATCTGTAATATAGCACGTCTTGTGAACGTTCGTGATTGTATGGAGGGAACGTAGAATTTGAGACATGACTACAGAGAACACCTTATTTCAGACCACATATGTTAAGGCTACACAACCGTAAAATTAAATAGGAAAAATTTGAAGGAAATGAATGAGAAAGACAATTTTTATACGTGTTTTTAATAGATGGCAGAAGCTGAGGTGATCAAAACGCAGTTATACGGGAGAATCAGGATTCGAGTGTCGACTAATGATGCACCTATGAGACTTACCAACACTAGCATGCCTGCATTGGATATGGCTTGTAGTTTCCAGCGCCGTACTGTGTTCCGAAGTCGCGGTGAATGTTGTTGGCATGATAGGGCCATGTACGTACGCACAGTTCGTGCAGGTAAAAGAGAACCTACTGTAGTACTTCTACATAACATCAGATGATAATGCCAGAGAAATTCATGATATGATTGAATAAAAGTGTCAGCAAAGCATCGTTATTGGCACATATTGGGCAATGCACATGTCTGTACGCTTTGTTGCAGAAAGTAGCGACATGCAAATACACTCCTAGATCGCCATATCATACTACAGTCGCTATTACTAGTGAACTCCTCTAACCTTAAATATTTTGTATAATCATCACATTCTGTGAAAAAATTTAAAAAAAAATTCAATTTGCTTTTTAGCTATTTTTTGATTTGAATACGTCTTTAAATTTGCAACCATAGTGGGAGGGACTCCAGAAAATCCGATGATAACAAAATCGGGAATAGAGTTTGGCGTTGCAGCTCCGAATCTATCGTCTACATTCGAAATTCAACTACACTACTCGATTGCCAAAGGATCAAAGAATATGTTACGTTGAGTGAGGACTGCGAAGCATCGCGCGCCGGATGGAGGGGGGAGGGGCGCCGCAATTTTGAGTTCGTTTCGCCGCGTATCATAACTTCTGCGTAGTATAACTTTTGACTAGGAGAAGCCACGACGCTCGTTTGAGTTTAAATCGACAGCACTCTTCAAGGTCAATCGATCGCGTGCATAAAAATATTTGTGTGGAGTGGTTATGATGAAATTGTACGTGTTTAATGTAAAAAAATTAAGAAAACTTAACACAAGGTCGGCCTATACTCGTCAAAAAGCTAAGTCCAGATACAGAAATCGTATACGGTTGGAAAAAGCATCTCAAAAGCAATTCCGTGATACCCATAAAACCCCATATGATAGAGTGAAGCGGTCCCGGGAACGTAAAATCAACATCAAGGTGTCCGAGTGCGTCAACGTAGGCGTACTCACGCAAAACAAATGGCCGTGTTCCCCAACATTACCAAACCCAATTTTTTTTTCTGTGTCATTTTTATGTGATTTCATGGTACAGTTTTCTTGTGGGGAATTATATATATATATATTTTATATATATATATATATATATATATATATATATATATATATATGAAGGTTACGTAAAATTAAATTACTTCTCTTGAACCGAAATTTGAGGACGAAAGGATATTTCAGGAACTTAAAACACCATTTCAATGTAACCTACCGAATTTAATACTCTGTTTAGTGAAAATTTTGTATTTTTGAGGTATAGAAACTCATAGCGGATATCACAGTAACCGGAGATTAATTTAGACGTTTTGTCGCACTAGAGGTGTCGGCTAGGACTGCCCGCAACCGTTAGCATGAATCTAGGCTGCATTCACGAGCACCACAGAACAACACTACACTCAAGCCTATCTACTTTCCAACTCGCCGTTACTGGGGCCTACAGAGGAGTGTATGTAAGGGCGAATGGCTTAGTCGTATTTACGGCTATCGTTACGCGTGAATTTCCCAAATGAAAATCAAGAACTAAATTTGAACTACTTAAGATACTTAGATGGGGCTTGCTTTATTTGAACAAACAAAATTATCACATACACAAATAGTTGACACAATGTGCAGTTTTTGAACAAAACTGTTTTAACTATTTTTCGACTGATAACTTATATACACTACAAAATCAGTACATATGAAGAAACTGTTTCGATATAAAAAAAATAAAACTTGTTAGTTACAGTGTTATGACAAAATTAAAAGCACTCTCTGTGTCAACCGAATTTAATCTTCTTAAATGGCCTTGTTAAAAAGTTGGAAAAGTCTTTCTTTTTTCAAAATAGATAATTTTCAACATCATAAAGTTGTCGATAATATTAATATTGTAGTTAAAAAATTTAAGACAAATTGTAAATAAATGCAACCCTATCATAAACATATTTAGTTAAGTGAGTGAGTGAAGTGATTTGTACTGTTCTCAAAAGTGTAGATTTGACATTGATAATTCGGAAATTCGCGCAATGCAAGAGCTTTCCCTAACCCTTCAGTGACGATGGTACATTTTGCTGCGATGCTGATGATTTTTGTTAGCTTATGCGCATCGACAAGAGGTAGAGTATAGTCCATTCGCGGTTACTTCCAAATTTTTTTAAGCCCTGCTCGAGTTCTACTTCCAGGATATTCCTCCATCTCGTGCCAACAAAGCTTAATCCAGTCTATAAAATTACACCAAAGGGACCACGTACCACGTTTGTGCGAACTTAGTGCAATTATATTTTGCATAAGTATTTCTTACTACGCATTACCGACACATATTTCTTATCTGTTCTTATTCATATTAATCATGACTCGCATGTTATAATACATATATAGATAAAATATAATTAAAAGTTTAATTTAACCAAAAAAAAGATATTTTAATGTAAAATGCTTGTGATATATATAACTTATTTAGAAAACAAACAAACACGTCATACATGCGTTGATTTTTCAAGGGGTTGTTTCAAAAAGTGTGAAGAAACCGAAAATGGATTGTATAAGCTGTGACACACAGGACCATTGTATAGAACTATGGCATAGGGAGCCATGTCTTACAATGCGCGTTGGCCACTGGTGATTTTACAGCGAACTTTGGACAGTGCACGATACACTCCGAACATAGTCCAATCCGTTTTGCTACAATTCGTGCTACAAGTGGGTTATTACAGCACGACGATTCCCGTCCTTATGCTACTCGTGCAAACCAACGATCTCTCCGGAGAATTTGTCAAACCTGACCTATTCTCAATTGATCACGCGCCTGGATTAGACGCAGCCTGGCTCGGTATTCAGCAACGGTGACAAATTTTACCTTACTGCCCCGCCGAATAGTGTCTGCGTAGAACTTGATTTCGCAGGGTGATATTCGTCACACGATTGTGTCCAGTAAGACAAGGGCCTCGTAGAGTGAGTGAGTAAAGAAACTTGGACGGCTCTTAACAGCGAGGTCTTGAGAGCCGATGAGGGTGATTGAGGTGAGAATGGAGCGGCACCGGAATGTAAGGGCGGGGGAAACGGGAGATCCCCGAGAAAACCAGCTGACCAACGGCATCATCCGGCACGACTCCCACCTGCGAAAATCCGGTGATTACGGGGATTGAACTCGGTTCGCCATGGTCGAAGGCGAGCAGGGTAACCGCTCTGCCACTGCGGCCCCGGACCTCGTAGAGTTCATTGTTTTTTACTTCCCTGTATTAATTATCTTTTGCCACACTGGGTGCAGTGCATTCGTAACCGGTTATATCGGAGTGATTAAAACGTAAAGAAGTCAGGCACTGCCTTTATTGTGAAATGCAAATTACGGAAACTCCTAAGCTACACCGGCTCTGTATATCAGCCGGCACTTCTTTATTACCATCGACCGGGAGTCTGCACCAAATGAGCGTTCTGATATTTCATCAGGGGAGGGAGGAAGGGGGCTTTGAACACTACACAGTACACATTACGTATAGGGCATTCCCGGTAAAATGTGCACTTTTGAAAGCCCTCTCATTTGGAACAATAGTCAATAAATATATTTTATTGTAGCCTTAGATGTTATTTTCCGAGTGCAGTGGGATATGCGCACACTGTAAATATTACTTAAATGACAATATTTATTCAAAAAGGTGGTTAAAAGATTTAAAAAAAATGGCTTAAATGAGAAAGTAACTAGTGCCGCAAAAGTACTCACTTTACCTTGAACAGCCTATGCTATAGTAAATTGCGAAGTAGGCTCACGCTCTCCTTAATTAAATAGCTTACAACAGTTCTTCTCTGTACGAAAATGTTGCACTTCAACACCTCTGCGACGATGGATAAGCAAAATCATGCTACCAGCTTGACCACCTCTATACTAATACTTAATAGCAGCATATCGTCGTGGCTTCTCAGAACTATGCAGAAATATATGTGAGGGAATAACATCGTCAGCAGATCCAGTACCGCCTCTTTGATACCTGTAAACAATCCTTAAAAGTAAGTCCTTAGAATAAAAATAATTTAAAAAAGAAACTTAATGAAACCATTATCTAGCAATAAAAATCACATTTACCGTCCAAGTTAATGATATTTGAGTTCCCAAATAACAGGTGTACTGAAAATCCCTAAGTGAATTAATAACAACGTCAGAAAACATAAACAGGTGTGACTTAAATGATGCACAAATCTTTACAGGAAAATAGTTTAAAGAAATACACTAAAAATATTTGACATTATTTACCAAGTTGTCCTAGTGTTAATCGTGTAGTAAATATATTTTTAATCTAACTCAATATCAGCTTAGAAACCTGATTTATATGTAGAATTAAAGAAATCAAAAGTAAAACTGTCACCAATTAATTTTTTTACATATAAAGGGTTTTAAAGATTTTATAAATAAATGGGGACTCTGAATCAAAACGTTGTGTGTACGCCATGCAGATGCTGGTGCTTGAAAAATATGCAACATGCACGGTTTTCGCGTCAAGATAGCAGCCTAAAGGCAGGCGCTTGCGAAGCATTTTCGAAGAACACCGAGTGTGGAAGCTTACAATTACGGCTTATGGATTTACGAATGAAATTTCCTTACTTTCGCCCTTTTATTCGTCACCTCTATCAGTTTCGCCAGATAATTTAGATCCATCACACGCACACAAACAAGTGGTTATTAAAATACATTTCGTGTTGATTTGGCTTCATCATATGTGTTGTAGAAATATTCCCAAGGTTCTTGAAGTTTATAACTTCTATCACAGAATGTGAGACCAGATTCCCGCCTAACTGCACATGAAGGCAGTATCGGGCGATGTCGTTCAATGTTAGAACTATAACATTCATTGCACTGAATTTAAGTTTTTTACTTGTAAACGGTATTTAATATAGAGTTTCCTAAATTATTTATTTTTACCTAAACACGCGACAGTTAATTATGGCGGTCAAAGTACATGGAGGGATGTTTCCATTTAGAATAAAATAATGATTCAATAATACTTAGTTTCATTGCGAACTAAAGCCAGGCATAATAAATATTTGCAATTAAAATATAATTAATAGTTACAGTTATTTTAAAATCACGGTCTACGTAGTGACGATTACGAACTTAATGTACAACAATAATTTTCTATTGTGTAATCGGGAAATATGAGATCTCTTTTTACTCTATCATAAAATGTAGTACCAAATTAATTTCATTTCACAATAGTAATCGTTTGATGTTTTCAACGCAGTAGTTTGTGTTGTAATTATGGGTTAGAAGTGATAGTGAAAGCCCTACGGGAAGTTATTACATTGTTGAACTTAATGTACAACAATAATTTTCTATTGTGCAATCGGGAAATAGGAGATCTCTTTTTACTCTATCATAAAATGTAGTACCAAATTAATTTCATTTCACAATAGTAATCGTTTGATGTTTTCAACGTAGTAGTTTGTGTTGTAATTATGGGTTAGAAGTGATAGTGGAAGCCCTACGGGAAGTTATTACATTGTTGAACTTAATGTACAACAATAATTTTCTATTGTGCAATCGGGAAATAGGAGATCTCTTTTTACTCTATCATAAAATGTAGTACCAAATTAATTTCATTTCACAATAGTAATCGTTTGATGTTTTCAACGTAGTAGTTTGTGTTGTAATTATGGGTTAGAAGTGATAGTGGAAGCCCTACGGGAAGTTATTACATTGTTGAACTTAATGTACAACAATAATTTTCTATTGTGCAATCGGGAAATAGGAGATCTCTTTTTACTCTATCATAAAATGTAGTACCAAATTAATTTCATTTCACAATAGTAATCGTTTGATGTTTTCAACGTAGTAGTTTGTGTTGTAATTATGGGTTAGAAGTGATAGTGAAAGCCCTACGGGAAGTTATTACGTTGTTGAACTTGTATTTATGATGTTCGTCTCAGTTGCCAGATATATTTGCCTACATTTGTCACATTACTATCCTAACATGAAAAAAAGTTAAGGATATAAAATATTCATGCATTATATAAGTAGAAGTCATGCTGACTGGATGTGAGATTGGTTACCTTCAGTGGCACAAATGGTATTCATGGAAATACTTGATTTTTGATAAAAATTTATTTGTAAAATATTATTCTCTTTAATGAATCACACAACATTTAGGATAAAAAGGTCCCATCAATATATAACACAATCATTATCTAATGAAAGAATTTTCAAAAGTCGGAAAGCTTTTTAAAGGGTTGTAGGGTCGATTTTTTATGTATTTGTTTGTTTAAAACATGAGTAAGAGAAGTAGGAGGTTAAAGTTAAAGAGAAATAATGATTCTTACAGCAAAACCTAAAAGTAAAAATCTTGTACTAATGAAATACCGTGTTATTTATGTAAAAGTTATAATTTTGACGGCAAATATACAGAAAATAGTGATTAATCCATTCTGTTATTATTTCTGTTTGCGTACAGCAAATCTATAGTTTCCAGAAAAAAAAACTATTTACTATGAAGAGCCCTATAAACAGAGTACAGACATATCACCAACACGTGCAAAGTTTGTCGGAATCTAAATGCTTGTTTAAAAATTATAGTAACGAACACAGCTTAGAATTAGTATAGGCTGTTCACTGCAAAGTGAGCACTTTTGACGCCCGCGTTACTCTTTCCTTTTAGCCTTTTCTTATCCTTCAACCACTTTTGTAAATCAATATTGTCATGCAAGTAGTAAACACAGTGTCTAATTCCATCGCTCTCGGAAGTTAACGGCTAAGGCTAAAATAAAATATAATTATTGGCTATTATTCCAAATGGGAGAGCTTTCAAAAGTGCTCACTTTACCATGAATAGCCTATATCACATAGACACAGTCGATTTCAGAGAACGCTGTTTTACCCCAAACAACTTGATTCCTGGTAGAAAGGTCAACAACCGACATTCAGTATCAATGAAGAAATAGAAATGGCGTCAGCTAGCGTTCCGAGTAGAGAATCTGTCTCGTAGTAGTTTAGAAATAGTATTACAAAATATCTTGAGAACTCCTACTTCTGCAAAACTAATATAAAAATTTGAAGTGGTAAATTATGCAATAGTAAAAATTATTCTTCTTTGATCGGAATGTTGGTTGTTGGTACAGCAAACATAACGAATTAATAGGATCACTTTATGTGCAAACAGAAATACAGTTGGCCTATCTAAATGTGGTTTGCCACTGACGAATTCCGAATTAGGCTATTTGCCCCATCTGAAAGGAGAGAAGATTTTTGACTTAGAAAAATATGAAATCACGCTAAGATTAATTCGGGATTAGAGAATAAATACATAGTTTCCTTCCTCATTCGTAATTTGCCTACCCAGATGTAAAAAATAACCTTAAATACTTAACTACAGCTTTGAATACGAAATATAAGAAATACATTATTATAACTATAGACAAAGATGACATTACGGACAGTGAAATAATTAGAATATCAGCATATATGTTAAACACATGCTGAGGTTAAAATATATTCTCGATAATTCTGAAATTCAGTTTCGTACCCCAGAAACTTGTCTGTTTTTATGTCTATGATTTCATTTTTTTTTTGTTGGGAAGGGCGAGGGGAGGGGATTAATAACATTCCATGCTTTATTGAAGTGGTATAGTCTAGGCAATGCTCAGATTTAAAAATAACCTACGCTTAACAACTAAAAACGAAACACAAGTTAGGGACTTATACGAGATTCGAACCCGTAACCTCAATATCCGAGACGAACGCCTTAAGACGTCAGCAGCTGAGTTCTCTCGGTCATTGTTCCGTCTAAAGTGTTGTAGGTACGGGAAAACTTGTGCGTCAGGTATTGTACAGACATAATGGCAGACACAGACACTCGTCGAGAAGAGAGATACAGTGGCTACATGGCTGAGGCGACTGTTTTCCTTTGCTTTTCCAATCAGTTCCGTTCTTCATGTTTACCTTCTATGCAGTCCCCTTTGGCTCTGTTTATACAAAAATTTTATAAACACGATAGCAAAATTTGCAAAAACAGGCGTAGTTGTTTGGGATTTTATACGTAAAAAGTCATCTGATAATCACCCATGAAAACCCTAAAATTTTTAAAAAATATTCAGCGCAGCATTATATCAAGTATTTTTTACCGAGGAAGTAAATGTAAAGAAAATTGCAGATTTCACGTTTAATTATTAAGGGAACATTGTGGGCATGCACGTATTTATTTGGCGAAAATGGTCGAAGTGCAGAGTATCAATTGATCATCGACTAGTTTGTAACAGCCACTAAGAACGACTGTTAAAAGTAGTCGTTTGAATTCACTTATCTTACTTATCAAATGAAAATCAAGTGTAAAATGCTAAGGAACAAATTTGGCGGGATGGATAAAATTATTGGCCACACTTGGCTGAACATACACCAGTTGGCATAGATTCTAGTTGATGTTTTGTATTTCATTCTGGATTTTTATAGCTGGGAGAATATAAAGAACTGGAATTTACGTAAGTGATGTAGATCTAGGAAAGACAATTTATTTTTCACCTCAGCAACAAGTTACGTGTTGATCCAGCTCCACCTGAGGTATATACAGACGATACCTCCAGATTTTACAGCGCCAGTTATAATGTAAACTTCGACTAGCCTGCACCACGGAGGTCACACTTAATATACCCTACGCTGGTGTTTTTGAAAATATCGTAGTCTCTGTATACCAACATGAACATAATCCCACCAAAAATTTTGATTTATAATGTGAATTGAATTCGAATGATAATTATTCGTCTAAATGAATTCAATGATAATCAATATACCTATTTGAACCAACTGTGTTGATTTCACTTTTTATTTTTCGCTTATGTTAGTGAGTTTTAGTTAGGTTTTGGTGGCATAACTGGCTAATTCGAGTGTTTATGTTGTACTTTGGTGCGCGCGTGCTTCTTGTAAATTCGGTAAATTACGATGGCAAAATAAGACAGCAGAAATATAGGATGCTGAGTCCCTTTACTGTTACGTGTTGGCAGAAGGTGCGCGTGATAAATAATAAACGATCTATTTAAATGTTTCTAAAACAGAAACACTGACACGACAATAGTTGGTGCCGCCCCGCAGAAGAAAAAGGCAACTCTGTTTTAATACAAATTAGCGAAAAAGCTTAAAATGTGGTAAAAGCTGTGTAGTTAGCAAACAAGCTTAAAGCTGGCCTACGAGATAAATTTTCATATACAAAAAATAACGCATTTTTTTTTTAAATTAGAGTTACGATATTTTTTGGATGGTATGGTTGGTACTACAAACGTACGATATTTACCTCCCTTCATTCTCCAAAACATCCAGATCCCATTACAAATAAGGAGTAGAGAGAATTATAAGAGTGCTGTCTCTCTCCCTTCTGTAGTATGTTGCCTGCGTGTTTCTCAGGCGGTTCTCTGTTCTCAGCGGGGCCGCGTCTGCTTAGCGGTTAGCCTGCTCGCCTCCCATCAAGGCGAACCGGGTTCAATCCCCGGCCGGAGGCCACTCCCGGATTTTCGCAAGTGGGAATCGTGCCGGACGATGCCGCTGGCCGACAGGTTTTCTCGAGGATCTAATGTTTACCCCGCCCTTTCACTCCGGTGCTGCTCCATTCTCATCTCATTTCACCCTCGTCGGCTCTCAAGTCCTCGTTGTTACGAGCCACCAAAATCTCTCAACTCAACTCAACATTTTGACCAAGGCCACGTAGCATAAAAAAAATTAACTTGAATAAAGAGGACTGAATGTTAATGTTTATTCTAAACACAGGTTGTTTTTCACATCCGTGCAGCAGAAAAACTAAAACACGAAGAGTACAAAAATAATTAGAGTAAATATTATACAGTTCCGCCAATTACACGTAATTGATTTTAGTATTTCACGTTTGTTTTCCTTCTTTTATCGCTCTTTGAGTTGCGACCGTCAAGGAACTGATTGATATAGTGCAGTAGTGTCGAAATAAGTTCTTGTATCCTTCGGCTGTATCGCAATGAACATTTAAAGGGAAATTTGCGCCCGATTCCGCGCGTCGGGTATTTCTGTACGTGATTGACCGTGGGAATGTCACGCGGCGGCTAATTCACTGGCCGAGCGACCCAGTTCTCCAGGGGTGGTGCATTTCCCAACCCCGGTGAGCGAACAGCTTCGTGACGGCACGTATATTACGGAGCAACGCAACAGACGACGTGGTTAAGTTCGTCTAAATCTCACGGGGTGTCACGAACGGTGAGAAATTGAAGGGTGTTCCGTTCGATCGAACCGAACCACTCCCTGCTGTTCCACGAGGGTCCTACCGCAAGGAGAACCGCTTAAGGGTCCTGCACACGGTAACCGGTAAGCAAAACGGAGCGACACGAACACGCGAGCCTAGCGCCTCGTCGCTCTTATATGCGATGCGCGCAGGGTTTACGTCGCTGGGCTGTGATACGCAAATTATGTCTGTAACTGTCGGACTTTACTACAGACGATGCAATTCCACATAATCTATTACGTCCGTAAAGTTGTACTTTAATTAGAGTTCTTAAGGAAACTGCACGGGAAAAATGCGATTTTTTTCTCTCGCAATTTTCTCTGCTAGTTTTTCTGCGAATACACTACAAAAACTATGCGGCCTTAGTTAATTTATTTTAAGTCGTATTCCTGAAACATGTATTCACTGCGATACACGGATACGACGACTTAATAGGAAATATTTCATAAGCTGGTCGTGGCTGAAATGAGCGCTTTAGAGCCAACGTTTGAAAAATACAGTAGTAGAAATGCATTTAGGAACACCGTGTAGGAATACACGTATCTACCCCAAAGTTGGTGCACAAGAAGAAAGGAGTACGCGGGACTGGTAAAAACATCAACACTGTGGAACATACAGAACATATAAATGCAGCACATACAGCACATACAGCAGATACCTCAATAAGGAGTGTAACCACCCCGAACGGCCACGCGTGCAGCAATTCTGGCATGTAACCTGTCGTATAGGCTGCTCACGGTAAAATGAGCACTTTTGAAAGTCCTGCTCAAGATCTACTTATAAACGTTTTGTATTCTTCCGCCTTATGTAAAATTAACATTGCCATTGGCCTCATCACTTAATTCATGCGTCGGTCAAGTGAAACTGTGAAATTTTTACTAAGGAAAATATTTTACAAATCTGCTCTTTGTCGCATGTCGAGTATAAAAAAAAAATCAGAAAACGAGAGAAATAATTTAAGTTATCACAAAATGTTACCTTAAAACATTTTATTCGACGATAACATATAGAACTATTTTCCGCCCATCATTACCAAATTTACTGGGCGCATGCCACTCAGCTCGCCCGTTTAAACTGATGCAGGCAGAAACAGTGACTTTTTCTTAAGGTCTATTTCAAAAGTGCTCACTTTATCGTGAACAGCGAGCACTTTTGAAATCAACTTTAGAAAAAAGTCACTGCCCTGTCTGCGTATATTTTAACAGACGCACCGCGTGGCATACGCCCAGTAAAGTTGGTAACGATGGAAGTGAAGTAGTTCAATATCTTAAAGTCGAATAAAAAGTGTTAGGAAAACATTTGTGTTAACCTAAATTATTTCTTTCGCTTTCCGTTTTTTTTTTCAATGCATCGAAGTGTAAAATTGAGCAGATTTGTACAGTATTTCCTTTATTAATAATTTCACAGTTTAATTTGACCGACGCATGAATAAAATTATGAGGCCCATGGCAATGTTAATTTTATATAAGGCGGAGGAATACACAACGTTTATACAAGTAGATTTTAAGCAGGACTTTCAAAAGTGCTCATTTTAACGTGAACAGCCTATACAAATGCTGAACGTCTCTCTGGGTGAACGGTATCCCCTCGCTCGCTGCACTTCTCGACGTGCGACTGTCGCTGCCGGCGTTGGGTCCGGATGTCAGTCGCCGTCCCATCATATCCCACACGTGCTCGACAGGGCTAAGGTCTGGAGATCTAGTGGGCAAAGGGTAGCACATATACGCAGTGTAGAACACACTGCGTTGGTGTTATCGTGCTGGACGAGTGGTTCCTGCAGAGTCGAGAAATGGTCGGAGGACAGGATTGGCAATTTCGCGGACGTACTACGCACTCGTCACGCTTCCCTGTATGGATACCAGAGGCGCTCGGGGTGTGTGTGGCATACGACCTCTATACTTTAATCTGGTACATTAGTAGGGATAGGAAAATTTCTCGAGTTCAATGACCTGTAGGCTAGACTCCACATTACTGTGTCTACTCCAGCCTCAATTGTTTGTCCATTGTTTGCTATCCCAGAGAGTGGCCTGTGTTACTCCCCACCTGGTAGTATGAGATTCGCTACTTGTTTCCTTACAAGTCTGCTGTTGGCTCAGTGTCGTCCAGGGCGTGTCTAACAAACTGCGAACCAATTGTAAAGTTAACTCCAGTGTGCATATGTTTGACGTCTAGCTTGTCCTCAAATGAACTCGCGAAATGTTCCTATCTCTAGGTATATGGCGAGTGTAGTCCATCTAGGTAGATGGACTGTTCCACTCATCCACGTGCCTGCGAACGCGAATGCAACCGCTACTTTGTCCAGGGAAGAAAAATATACCCTCGTCGCTGGACTGCACTGCTCTCTGTTGGCCTCTCAAGCAAATTCTCTCCAGGCAACACTGGAGACGCTCACGGCGACGAGCAAACGTCGGTGGTAAACGTACCAGAGGAACACGAAGACGTGAACCTAACTCGAACAACAGATTTTTTATTGTTAAGAGACCTCAAAAATTCGAGTGTTCAACGACCTGCAGGCTAGATTATACAGTCGTATTGTTCTGGTTCCTCAACAAGACTCTAAACCACTTTCAATTAACTATGCAAATACCTGGGGCGCGAACTGGTAGATTTACAAATGATAATCTGTTAATGTAAAACTACGCGTTTATTCTCAGCTTGTTTACAATTATACATAAAATTCAATAATGTCAAAATAACAACATGTATGACTTGTAGCGACGTGCTTGATTGAAGCTTTCAAGAAAGATTCTGCAAGCAAAATACAAATATTAGAGCTGAGATATTAAATTACTTCCATACATAAATGCTCGTAATACGCTGCGCGTAGCTTTCCTTAACTGACGACCTGCACTGGGAACGGGATTCACCTACCACTGAGTGATACGTCGACCACGCACGAAGCTCTTCCGTCGTGGTATGATCTAATTGTCCTCGCAGCTGACTGGCTAACGTCCTCCGTCGTCCGATGTCTCCTGCTTACCGACTTGCAGGCGTCCTGCCCTATAGTCCGTCATGCCTGAGTATCGTAAAGATGGGGGGGGGGGGGGGGGCTGACCCGGAACTGAACGTCCATATATAGTAGCCCATATGACGTCGTTGCCGCTCTGCAAAACGTCCTCCTGCCTTCCGCCTTCAGAGCCGGAGCTCAACATCATGGCCGACGTAAGGCACACCTACCGGGGTACCGCGGGTTCGAGACCTGGGGGTCACAACAGTATGTACAGATATGCCGATGTCAACTGTGCATTGGTTGTCTGCTGACTTAGTAGAATGCGACGAATGGTTCACCGTTCTCGAGGAGGCGTCAAACGCCGTGTAGACCAAAGGGTAAAGTTATATAAACACATGTGTTTTGAATTCTAGTTTGTCACAAAACGAATCCGCAAATTTTTCAGGTCTCTGTTTACTGTTCGTGTCGGCTCATTGAGGGATGGAGGGTACAGTGGCTCTGATTACACGTGCGATTATACGTGTCAGGACGTTCCAAACGATCCTTCCGTCGAGGCGTTTACCAGCGCAGCGAGGTGGCACTGGTCACCTGTCATCCAGCCTCCCACCACGTATGGACCACTGACACGTCTCGCCTCAAGAGAGTGGCCAATTCTGCGGAATCCCAGGCCACCCTCTCGGAGTCCCGATACACGGCCACGCTCAAAGTCGCTTAACCGTTCCATTTGTGCTCGCCGTTGTATTCCAGGCATTGCAGCAGACACACTCGTGTGTCACATACGTCGTGGCCACAGCCAACAGCACTCGTCGTGTCTCCAGACGTCCTGCGAAGAGATACTTGGTCTAACGCCTGCAGACCGGTACACGCGAGTTAAGCCCATTCCTCATAACGATTATAGTGCCGTCTATACACGAGAAGTTTGTGTTGTGGAACACCATTTGGATTGGACTGTGATTTCTAGGCGTTCTTAAATGAATTTTTATAATCCATTCGAGGTTACTTAGCACATTTCTGAAGTCCTGCTAAAGTTATACTTCCAGGATATTCCTCCGCGTCGTGCAAACTAAGCTTAACAAGGTCTAGGGATTCGTGCGCACTCAATTATAATAATAGTTTTCATGAGAACTATTTCTTACTAGGCGCTACCAACACAACTGTTTTCTCAATGTTTTTATTCGTGTTTATTATAAATCAGTTATTATATTTTATAAATAATATATATGTAGGACTTCAGTTTAACGACAAATAAGCAACTTCTGTTAACAGAGGTATTAAACACTTGTAATACATGGCATATTTTGGAAATAACTTAATACGTCATACTTGGGGTGATTTTTCAGAGGTTTGATTAAAAAATAGTGAGGAAACCGCGAATAGACTATACTAATGTATTTTAACTAACACACTGACTGGCATCCGCCCAGTGTTGCAAATGACTAGGGGAAAGTAGTTCCCTGTCTTGACGTCGAATTTAAAATGTTATCCATAAACATTTATTATTACTTTCTGGTTTTTTTTTGTTTGATGCCCATTAGTGTAAGAATTAGCAAAATTTATAAAATATTTACTTTTATAATAATCAAACTGATACTTGAATAAAGTGATCAGGCCCACGGCAATTATAGTTTTTCATAAGGCGGAATAATACACAACGTGCGTACAAGTAGATCTTAAGCAGGGCTTTCAAAACTGTTCAGTTCGCCGTGAACAGCCTTATAGTGTAGAGGACCCTTAAGTGATGTTTCTCCGCAGCCTACTTTTTACCTCGGGACGACGACGTGATGCACGCCTTTTGCCGGTCGTTGGACGAGGAGGAGGAGGAGGAGGAGGAGGAGGAGGAGGAGAAAGCATTGTGCAACCGCGCTTCGTGAAGTATCTCTCTCGTTCCAGGCGAACAGTAATCGACATTTTGTCTTCCGTGGTCGACACCTGCTCCACGCGCAGAACGTATCGTCGGCCACTCGCCCCGATACTAAATCATAGCCCCCTCCCCACCAACACCCCCTCCCATAGTAAACCACCCTTGTTGCCTCCGAGACAGCTTAATTCTCCGCGGTGCGCTATGGTCGTGGCGCAAACGACGAGGATCGGGCACGAGTTACGAAACTCGGCGAAGTGGAATTCACACCCCCCCCCCCCCCCGGGCAGTTCACGCCGTGATGCGTGGCTGCCTACACTCAGCAAACTTATTGACTGTGATCGTGTGCAACGCGTAAAGCAGGTTTCACACGATGCAAGATGAGTGCCAAACTTGCGCGGGATGCCGACCTTCCACGAGAATTTCTTGCACAAGTTTGTGTGCAAGACACATCTTGCACGAAATGAGGAGATAGAGCAGGTCCTATGTTTTCGTGCAAGGCGATACAAGTTGCGATCCTATTGGTCCTTGTATACTGGTCATGTGACCTGTTGAAACATCAAACATGGAGTAAAAGAAAATTATAATCTGAAGTGGAAAATAACTTTAAAACGTAAATTGGAGTTCAGACAGTTTGCTGATAATAAAAGGAAAACAATTATATTTTAGAGGGTTAGTTTTGAAACAAATACCTTGTTGAAGTAAGCAACGTCATATTTTGTGTTATAATATCATGGCTGTTTGGAACTAACCAGGGCTATAAACTAATTTTGATGCGATACAGTATTCGTTTTATTTATCTGCGTGTGAACTCGTTTCGCACGAAATTTAGTTGGCAATATCGTACGAATTCTTACGCTAATTGCATCATGCATCGTGTGAAGCCTGCTTAAGCGAACACACTCAATGAAAAACTGCTGAAACGTATTGGGTCGGAGGCAAACGGGGCTGAAAGGGAAGTAATGGAATGGACGGCCGGCTTTTATGGCTTAAATCGACGGATGTAGACTAGATATTCCGTCTGGACCCAAATTCAGTGCACCAGTACATCGGATAGTGTAGGGTGAGTATGCCTTAACGTCTTGTCGAGAGCGAGGTCATTAGAAACGGGGCAAGTTAATCAGACATGCAGGAACGGGTAGAAATCGGCCATGACCTGCACTCTTAATCTGAATCAGTAAGGAATTCACTGTTTCAATCAGTTAACAGTATCTGATTGATTCAACAGTCACTTCAGGGAATGTAACTGATGAATCACTGAAAAAATGCCAGTTTTCCTTAACTTGTTGATTCAGTGACATTTTCCACTAACTCATCTGGCTTTTTTTTCACTGTTATTCAGTGATTTGTTTTTTGACTGATGGCTCAGTTATTAAACATCGTGTAAAAATGGCCTTCAAACAACGTGTAAAAATGGATGTTAAACACCGTGTATCAAGTTAAATAACAACGCACAATCTGTTAAAACAAATACAAAATACTTTCTAAGATGTGTTTCGTCTTTCAAAACACAATTTTGCGATGTAATATGAACATTCAGCCTTTCATTCTGTTTTTACGCCTTTCATTTCGTTGATGTCATGTAATCATCACAGCTCTCTGTTTGAAGGTTTAAACTGCATATAATGTGGTTAAAAGAGCACTCATATGTACTATTTTCGTTATAATAATCCTAAGGTACTATTCAAGCCAATAATGAAAAATAACGGCATGCAATTTAAAACTAAATACTTTTGATGAGCAAATGTAAAACATATATACTCTATTTTCCTACTTTTTTTATTAACTTGACTTCGTATCAAATGGTAAGTTCTAAATCTAAAAGTGAATGGGAATGGGTGTGTGAGTTTAATTCCGGCCACCTGCGGGAGAATTTTTTCTTTTATAAATTTCGGTGAATTGCGCAATATAAATAGTAAACTATCGCCCATATGTTATTTCTCGTAATTATTTAAATAAATTCAATAAGAACAATATTTAATTCCTCGCTGCAGTTGGCCGTCACTTTGTCAAACAGTGAGATTTTTCACGTCACTAATTAAACCAGTGAAAATTTTTTCACTGAAACAATCAGTGGTTTTCCACTTATTCTAGCCGTTTTCACTGATTCGAGTAGTACAATTTCACTGCGAATCACTGCTCCTAACTGCATATATTTTAACGGGCGTGCTGAGTGACATGCGCCCAGTGCAGTTGGTAACGATGGATGGGAAAGTAGTTCCACATCTTAACGTAGAATAAAAAGTGTTAGGTAACCATTTGTGATAACTTAAATTATATCTCCACTTTCTGGTTTTTTATGTATCGAAGTGTCAAAATGAGCAGATTTTTGTAATATTTACTTTGCTAATAATTTTACAATTCCACTTGACCGAAGCACGAATAAAGTGACGAGGTCCATGGCAATGTCAACTTTACATAAGACGGAATAATACACGTAGTGCATACAAGTAGATCTTAAGCAGGGCTTTCAAAAGTGCTCAGTTTACCATGAACAGCCTATGGTTAGGGATAGGAACATCTTGCGAGTTCATTTCAGGACAAGGTAGACGTCAAACATGTACACACTGGAGTTAACTTTATAATTGGTTCGCAGTTTGTTAGACACGCCCTGGACGACTCTGAGCCAACAGCAGACTTGTAAGGAAACAAGTAGCGAATCTCATACTGCCAGTTTCGGAGTAACACAGGTCACTCTCTGGGATAGAAACCAATGGACAAACAATCGAGGCTGGAGTATACACAGTAATGTGGAGTCTAGCCTACAGGTCACTGAACTCGCGAAATTTTTCTATCCCTAGTTATAATAAGGAACCATACCAGCATTCGAACACAAGTGCTGCCGAATGCGAGTCCAAAATTTTAACAAGTGCGTCACGTCACTTGGTGCCAGAGTCACGAGATGTATTGCCCAGAAATTTTCGCCTCTTGTCATCTCCCCCCCCCCCTCCATTCACACACGAACACACGCAACCTCCCCCTTCTTCTCATATTCCACCCACATCAGAGGCATGCTATATTTTTCACACTTTAATGTGAGCAGCGCCTTCGTATTAATATTTTTTTCTGAAAAACTGAATTGGCGTTAGTGTGGGATTAAGAAAGAAAGTTTTTAACTGAGGTGTAATTATTACTTGTAATGAACTAAACTCTATGGCTATGAAACCGCGAAAAACTTAATGAACGCTAAACATTTAGTATAAGATTTTTGTCACCAGATTCGATACATAAAAATGTTTTCTATTGTAGATTGGATGTTGTAAAATATTCATGCATGAAATATATTTTTTTACATTTAAAGTATATTTTAGTAAAATATTTTATAATGTAGGAAAATTTATATATTCTTCTTTCATACTCAGCATAAGTCACACTTTTCTGACTATTTTTATGATGTCTGTACTACTTTTTTATGAGTTCTTCACGTTGTACAGTCGGGTGCAGTGCTCCATAGGCAGTTGCTTTACTTCAACCTTAAGAAATTATTCTTATTGTAGTTCCTATCCGTTCCGGATGTCAGCAACCATCTCAGCTGTGCTATCTATATTAAGCACAGCTAGGAATAACTCTGTAGATGTCTTAGAGGTCCATGTTCTGAGGTTTTTCAACCAGGATATTGTTATCCTACCAGCGCTTCTCTTCCCGGGTATCGTTCCTTGTAGAATAGACTGCAGTAGCTGGTATCTGCTTTCGTTCCTCATGATATGGCCGAGGTACTGCAGCTTCCTTGTTTTCACCGTGGACAATACTTCTTTGCACTTGTTCATCCTCCGAAGAATTTCAACATTTGTAACATGGTCTGTCCATGGCACACTTAACTTTTAAAAATGTTACTCATTTTGTTGAAGACAGCGTTAGCTTTTCCAATGCGAGACTTCACTTCCTCAGAGCAATCCCACTGGTCATTTGTGGTGGTACCGAGATATGTATATTTGTGTACATGTTCAACAGGTCTCTGATTTATACTGATATGACACATAGGGATACATTTTTTGCTATTGACCATTTGTTTAGTTTTATTTATATTAATATCAAGACCATATTCATAACTACTCTGTGTCACTCTATCCATAAGGTAATGTAAACTTTCCAGGCTATCTGCAAAAATGACAATATCATCTGCATAGCGAATGTTGTTTTTCCTTTGCCCATTCAACAGGATTCCCTTCTCCACATACTCCAATGCTTCCCTGAAGAAGTATTCTGGATATATGTTAAATAATAATGGAGACATTATACAACCTTGTCTTACACCCCGTTGGATATATATATATATATGAATTATTGTCAATTTATACTGAAACCAGTCTGCTTCAGTGACTGGTTCCAGTATAAATTGGCAATAATTCTTAGATCATTGTCATTCAAGTCAATACTATTTACAATTTTTATCATCTTCTGGTGCTGTACTCCATCGAAGGCCTTTTGGTAATCTATAAAGCAGGCATAAATGTCACAATTTATATCTCTGCATCGTTGAAATAGTACTTGGATGCTGAAGAGAGCCTCTCGTGTTCCAACTGCATTCCTGAATCCAAACTGTCTAGGAGATATTTGTTCTTCACGTATCTTGTATATCCGTGGATGAATGATCTTCAGAAAAAGTTTCAAAAAATGGCTCATGACGCTTATCGTTCTGTGATCTCCACATAACTTAGCTCCAGGTTTTTCAGGCAATACAACCAATTCTGATTTGAGCCACTCCCTAGGAATACTGCAAGAGTTGTAAATGTCATTGAACAATGCAGTCACCCATTTCACGCTGTCTTCGTTGAGAAGCTTTAAAAATTCTGCATTTATATTGTCCGGGCCAGTGGCATTACCAACTTTCATTGTTTTTATTGCAGCTTGCACTTCGTCCACCAGGATGTTAGGTCCTCTCTCATAATCGATCTGTGGAGGATCTGGTCGATTGTCATAAAATAGTTGTTCTATATGTCTTTGCCATGTATCCTTAATTTCTTCTGTACCAACAATGACTTTTCCTTCACTGCCAACCAACTTGTTCACTGTCCTTGTTTTATACTTCCCGGTAATCTCTCTGACTTCTCGATGAACATTGAAACTATCATGCTTCAGTTGTAAAACTTTAATATGTGCACATTTTCTGTTTATTCCTTTTTTTTTTGCCTTCTCTTATCTTATCTAAGGAATGATTCTGCGTTAAAATATTTCCCAACTTTTTTTGTTTAATGTATTTTTTGTATAATATGTAAGTATTGAAATTCACATATAACAAAAAAAAATTGATAAATATTTTTTCTTCAAAAACAATTTTATGTAGCAACATTCTCTGGAAAAAAAAATCGCATCAACAGGTTTTTTTTTTTTTTTTTTTTTTAAATAGTTATCTTTAAAATTGACGCATTGAGAAGGAATTTCGTCTCGATTCCCCATTTGAAGTTCACGGCTGTCGGCTTTGTAGGAAGGGCCGTTAAATATCTTGTCCATAAATCTAACCCAGTCAAAATATATTAAATTCTGGTCTTAATTTTGTGTTTCGGGAAAATTTGCATCCGGCGTAGCCCTCTAGGGACCGCGCTGAGGCAGTGGCTAGAGCGAGCGTCCTTCCGCCAAGGCGAATCGGTTTCGATTCCATGTGAGAGGTTTCTCGCTCGGTTTGCTCAAGTGGATATCAAGCTGATCTACGCCACTGGTTGGCTGGTTTACTCGGAGGTGTCTCGTTTCCCCCCACCCTTGCAATGCGGTACTGCTGCCTCGCTTCACCCCCCATCGGCTCTCAAGACTTCGCTGTTGAAAAGCCGGCCAAATGTCTTCAGTCATTCATTCTATTGTCGATTTTTTTTAAAATAAATCCTCCTATATTTTAATAAGGAAGAAATAAGTAAAAAATGGGGTGTGGCTGTGTTGGGGACACGACCGTTTGTTTTGCGTGAATACGTCTACGTTGACACGCTCGGACGCCTTGATATATATTTTTTACGTTCCCGGCACCGCTTCACTCTATCATATGGGGTTTTATGGGTATCACTGGATTGATTTTGAGAGCTATTTCCAACCGTATACGATTTCTGTATTTCGACTTGGCTTTTTGACGAGTATAGGCCGACATTGTGTTACGTTTTCTTTAATTTTCAAAGTTAAACTCATACAGTTTCACCATAACCACACCACACAAATGTTTTTATACACGCAGTCGATTGATCTTGACGAGAGCTGTCGACTGAAACTCAAACAAGCGTCGTAGCTTCTCCGAGTCAAAAGTTATACTATGCGGAAGTTATGAGAAGCGGCGAAACGAACTCAAAATTGCGGATCTCCTCCCCCCCCCCTCTTCCGGCGCGCGTTGCTTCGCAGTCCTCACTCAACGTAACATATTCTATCATCCTTTGGCAATCGAGTGGTGTAATTGAATTTTCAATGTAGGATATAGATTCGGAGCTGCAATGCCAAACTGTATCCCCCGATTTTGTTATCATCGGATTTTCTGTATTACCTCCCACTATGGTAGCAAATTTAAATACGTATTCACGTCGAAAATCAATATGGCGGGTGACGCGGGCCGTGCCAAACTTCTCCACCCTGGTCCGTATTACCCGCAGAGTGTTGGTCGCGGCGGAGTGTCGGAAGAGAGAGAGCCGGAAGAGAAGGGAGCTACGTCCTCGCAGCGCTCGACGACGCACTTACGGGGGGGACCCGCGAGGGTCATTGGAGCAGCAGCAGCAGCGGGACACCGGAGGGCGCCTTGCAGACCGCCGCGACTGCCCGTCACGGGACGTTGGTCGCAGCGCGCTGCCTACCGCCGAGCGAGGGGAAAGTCTCGCCCAAGTTAGCCTTATGAAATGGTGAAATTGTTAACATGCCGCCTCCTTCCCTATCCTTGAACCATATCGTGAAAGTGGTCGTGTAAAACACCACATCTATGAACACGTCGACGCGAGCCTGCGGACTGGCCAACTGCTCCGCGCACTTTCTATTCTTTTCTCGTTACCGGTCACTGCGTTATCGCGCTTAGAAAAGTTAATAACGATGTCTTATGAAATAGTTAATCCGTCCATACGTCTGTTAATTAATCGAAAATTTATAGAAGCCACGTAAACTTTAGTACACAAAAATTAACTTAAAATTGATGTAGTATTCATCGTAGTAATGATAATTTTTTTTGTGTTAAAATGTTGAAATACTTGCCATAACAACATAGCTAAACTAAAAAATATTTTTCCTGAAAAATCTTCAAAAGTTCTATCAATTTTACGTCAGAGAAATTTTGCTGTGGTCACATGTGGCAAATCTCAAGATGAAATACTGCAATATTTAAGAACTTGCATACATTTCGGTAACCTGCGACAGTAATGTTGAAAATTAATTACTTCAATCAGTACGTAGGTAGATTTTTGTTATTAATATCAAATATCTTCAAAATTTTAAAAATTATATATAAGTGTAACTAACAAAATAAGCGCATGAAAATGCTTACGCGATAGGAGTCTATAAAGCATTCCATTAGGCCTATATACGGCAAATAAAACTTCAGAGCGATTTCGTTGTTAATGAAAAAGAAGAGTTATGGACATTTGTTGTATATCCGTAGGACATTTGTGATACCACGGAAGGATGTTAACGCGTAAGCAACCCCTATTATTAGACGCAATAACATTTTCCGTATGACCTAGATTTAAATACCAGCCAGATATTTCTTCTTTACAATTTAAAAATAAGTGAAATTTTTCATTTCGTTTAAATTACTATCCACGGAAAAGTCGGTAATATAGACCGTTTCATACACCAGTTAGTGACGTTATTTTAAGCTGAGTGTTATTATTGGAAAGAAAAACATGCACTGCAATTCGTTTCTTTCGACTGCCTTCTTCTCGATGTTTTGTAATCATTCAACCGTGTTACGTCGGAAGCGAAATATAAGCGCCTGAACTATTAGGCCACCCGTTTACCTCCGTAGCTGTATAAGCTGTGGGTAACAAGGCGAGTAGAGTGTAAACACAGTTCGCTAAAACCGTTAACGGGCCTGCCTACCAAGCCGGCAGCCGCGAAAATCAAAATGCGGAATCAATGTTAAAGCAAATTCCTTCTCATTGCGCCAACTTTAATAATAACTATTTCAAACAAAAAGTATTCTACGTGAAATTTCTTAAGGAATGATGCTACGTTAAAATGTTTTGCCAAATTTTGCTTAATATGTTTTTTATAAAATGTAAATATTGAGATTTACACATAACAAAAAAAATATATAGCAATATTTTCTGAGAAAAACGCGTAAACGTGTTTTTGTTGGAAATAGTTATCTTTGAAATTGACGCAATGAGAAGGAATTTCGTTTAACATTGACTCCCCATTTCGCGGCTGCCGGCTTGGTAGGCAAGCCCGTTAGCTCGAAAAAAATGAGTGATAGATGCTAAAGGAGACAACCAGAAACTGAAATAATTTTTTATCTATATCTATATATATACATATATACTTATATAAGCACCGATATAGAAAGTTCATTACAGAGCTGTAGAAGAGTTGATGTTCGTTTGTAAGTTAACCCATCAATTTTGATGCGTCCTTTGTGACATAAGAGGTAGAGAACTGCAAACTTGTACCAGGCTCTCTATTTTTGATTTGAGAATTTAAGAAATTTGTTCCGTGAGCTGGTTTACCTTTTGTTACACTTATGCGTTCTTGTATAGGCCTAATACACTACTAGATTAATAAGACATTTATCTGATGCGAAATCAATAATTATTAGTAACGTAACACCCGAAATGATTAAAGGGAAATTTTTTTGCGAGATAATTTCAAAGTCACATCATTTCGCATTTCACGAATCACGCAAACCACACAGATACAGTACAGTCTTCTAATATTACTAAATTGGAGATATCAATAAGTCAGATATATTTTATTTTGCGCGTGTATACAAAATTAATTCCATAGTTTATCCAATATATTTTTAACTGAGTGGGCCTATGAAATACTTAATTTATTTCTTGGCAGTTCTTATGTTTTAACAATTTCGGTCTTTCTAACTAATGGATAATCACGAGTTCTAAAATGTTTATGTATTTCCATTATCGCTAATTTTTAATAAAAAGTAGTACATATTTTCAAAATGTATAAGTAATGAATGTGTCATGAAAACGACTTGATTTCATTAGGATTACGAAAATTCAAAGAATAACTGACCGGAGGATACAAAATATGTTGAGTAAAAATACGCGAAACGTCACAAGAAAATCCAGCTAACAACCCAAGTCTATCAAGATACAAATGTCACACATAACTCGAGGCTTCTGCACACAAATTCGTTTGATAATGTTTTCTTAGATATTATAAATATGTTTATAATATATATAATTATTTTCTTATGTTTTTTTAGTATCCAAAAGTAACTCTTACATGACTCCGTTTTACATCAGAGTTCAAATCTCTGGCAGTCTCTATTCTGTACTCCGTAGACGGGATAACTACGTGAAAATAGATTGTACAAAATTTTCAGCTGAAAGTTATAAATTTATTTCGTCAAGGCAGTGCTTACAGGATAAATATTAACGTATTAGAAAATATTCTGTTTGATGGTATTAGTTGAGTGCACCAGAGTAGTATAGAAATGCCGGTTCGAGCACAGCCCCCAACCATCAGAAAACCAACAGCAAATTGAATGCCCAAACAAACAGAATACCATCAGAAAAAAATTACCGTCATTTTCCTGATCCAAAACGTCAGCTGCCGATTCGAGAACAGCCCCCAGTTATCAGAAAACCAACAGCAACTTAAATGCACGCACCATCAGAAAACCAACAGCAACTTAAATGCACGAACCATCAGAAAACTAATGGTAAATGAAATGCACGAGCCATCAGAAAACCAACAGCAAATTAAATGCACGAAACATCAGAAAACCAATGGTAAATTAAATGCTCAAACCATCAGAAAATCAACGGTTAATTAAATGCACGGGCGATCAGAAAACCAACGGTAAACTGAATGCTCTAGTCATCAGAAAATATCAACTGCCGATTCGAGCGCAACCGCAAAAAAAGTGACTACAAAAGTTGCATTAGAGTGCAACCGCAAAAAAGTAACTGCAAAAGTTGCGTTGGAGTGCAAATGCAAAAAAGTGACTGCAAAAGTTGCATTAGATGCAACCGCAAAAAAGTGACTACAAATGTTGTGTTAGAGTGCAACTGCAAAAAAGTGACTGCAAAAGTTGTGTTAGAGTGCAACTGCAAAAAAGTGACTGCAAAAGTTGCATTAGAGTGCAACCATAAAAAAGTGGCTGCAAAAGTTGCATTAGAGTGCAACCGCAAAAAGTGACTACAAAAGTTGTGTTAGGAAGCTACCGCAAAAAGTGACTACAAAAAGTTGCGTTTGGAAGCAGTTGCAAAGAGCGGCTCAAGAAATTTGAATACGTAAAAAAAAAAAAAATATTGTAAATAATAAAGATGGATCAGTTGCTAAATGTATTGAACGGAACCCAACAATTTAAGAAACGTTCCGAAATTACAATGGGACAGACATATCCCATAGATCATGCTGAAATATATGATACATGGTATGGATACAAAGTGGTAATTACTTCTGGAAATTTTTAAGTAACCCTACCAGACTGATATCTTCAGATTTTCAGCGAAAAAGTTTTAGATGATGTTAATCGTGGTGGTATAAATTTTGCATATAATGGGATGGTGGATTGTGGTGCTAAACAAAGACATTCTATTCGGTTATTTAAAGAGTAAATAATCGCCATATTAGACATCAGTTGATTTTTATTTGTACTCATATCTCTAGAAATTTTTAATGGTTATCAATTCATTAAAACACAATTATCGCTCTGACTTCGGCAATGTGCTACAACATAGTCTTATTTGGATATGTGTGTCTAGTTGTGTTTGGGTGCATCCGCAAAAAGTGACTAGAAAAAGTTGTGTTTGGAAGCAGTTGCAAAAAAGAGTGGCTCAAGAAATTTGAATGCGTAAAAAATAAAATATTGTATATAATAAATGAGCACAAATAAAAATCAACTGATGTCTAATATGATAACGACCATGGCAATGAAAAAGGTTAACGCAACTGGTAATGTTTGGAAAGAATGTAAGTTTAAGAAAGGTGTCTTTGCGGAAAGAAGAAGAAGAAATTCCAAGAGAAGTATGTCACATGTGATACTTGTAAATACTTTTACAAACGTCTCTCATAAGAAGCCATCTTAAAAGTAGATTGCACAAAGGTCTTACACCAATACGTAATGAATCACATGAACGAACAAATGCATGGGAAATTTTTAAAGTGCCACAACACTTAATATCAAAACAGAAGTTCCCACGAGAGAAACAAGTGAAATGTGAAACTTGTAGCCACTATTACAAACCGTCTCTCATAAGAAGTCACTTGAGAAGTAAAATTCATAAGTACACACCCATACTCAGTGTAGAAGAAATCGAAACAGCATTTCAAAGTAGGATCAAGACTTATGCTGTAAAGAATGTGAATGCATACAAGGACCCAAAGCATTTCCTAAACGATGTAAAAGAAACTGTCACGGGGCTAATTAGTAAACATTCAAAATCATTCAAAGTGAACATGAAATTCTTCACTGAGTGCAAAAGGGGAATTGGCGAGAATATTGAATATGTAGAAAGCTCCTTTAAAACAAAGAACGAAATTATACTGAAATCGACTAATCTAGAAGGATATTATACCAACAGCATATCGAAAATCATAGCTGAGATGGGGGCATTCGAAGCAAAGGGATCTCAGTGGGTATTCGACAGAATACATAAACTAGAAGTGCGAATAAATAAATATGTACCATTCAAGGCAAGTTCTTATGTTGATCTCCCAGAAAAAATCAAAACTAAGCAGGCGGTAATTAATATTAAGAACGATGATCAAAAATGTTTTTTGTGGTCTGTTCTATCTGCATTGCATCAAGTACAAAGAAACCCTCAAAAAGTGAATAAATACGAAGCTTACGAACATGAGTTTGATGATGCACTTAAGGGTTTGGAATTTCCAATGAAATTGGATAGCATACCAACCTTTGAGAAGAGAAGTGGAATTTCTATCAATGTATACACACGAAGAAGAAGATGGTGGTAAGAAATATATAATCTGCCCATTACCAATAGCAAAAAATATGACGGATAAGCACATAAACATACTCTATATCAAAGAGGAAAAGAACGACCACTACTGCTGGTTAAAAAGTCTTTCGAGTCTTGTCGCATCATAAGTAATGAAAAATGATCACAAAATATTTATATGTGATAGATGTTTGCAACATTTCTACTCTGTAAATAAGCTAAAAGATCACGAACAAGACTGCCGAGATCACGATGGTGTTAGAGTTGAACTACCATCTAAAGGAAAAAATGACATATTAAGATTTCAAAACCAAAATCATTCTTTGAGAGTTCCATTTGAGATATATGGTGATTTTGACTAAGTTTTGATTTTGACTTTTGACTAAAATCGAAACTTGTCAAACAAACCCAAAGGAATGTTGCACAAAACCATACCTAAAACACAAACCTATTACCTTCTGTTACTTTGTAAAATACGAACATGGATACTATAAATTGCCAGTAACTTATGAAGGGCCTGATGTAGCTATCGAAAGTCTTAATGTGTGATTTTCACTATAATATAATGAAGCCAAAGTATGGGGAAAATATTGAACTGTGCTACCAAGATACTGATTCGTACATCTATTATATAAAAACACCAGACTTCTACAGTGACATGAAAGAAACGGTCAACCATTTTGATACTTCTGACTATAGAAAAGATAACCCATATGGTATACCATTAGTTAACAAAAACGTTATTGGCAAAATGAAAGATGAATGTAATGGAAAAAATAATGGAAGAATTTATTGGTTTGAAATCGAAAATGTATGCAATAAATGTGAAGGGTGGTGTAAAGAAAAGAGCAAAAGGTGTGAAAAATGCTGTTGTCAGAAATGAGATTAGTTCTGGTGACTACAAAAAGTGTTTATTTGGTAAAAAAAAGTGTTGTCCAAAAGTATGAATCTTATTAGAAGTAAGAAACATGAAATCTATACGATTGAGATGAGAAAAAAAGCATTGAGTCCCGAAGATGATAAAAGATTTATTCTTAAGGATGGCAGTAATTCACTACCATGGGGACACTACAAAAGTGCAAAAGAGTGGCACAAGGAAAGAGCAGTTGCCCAGCGTGAGTCGCCTTATCGCTGATATCGTGCGCATAAAATCGTTCGCGAGCTTAAAGGAAAGCATAACAAAATGCAATCATGAACAACAAGCTTGTCTACGATCGTGAAGATGTGTATCGATGAAGAAGACAATCTGTGTTCAAGGCTAAAGACGTTGCGAACATACACGGGTATGCAAATCCGCGAGAAGCAATGATAGACCACGGTAGAGATAAACATCGTAATACATATGAAAATATAGGGGGTCTCGATTCGTGACCCCCTTTAAATATGTAGCCACACGCCATATTTATCAATGAACCAAGATGGCAGTGGCTGAAAAATACCAGGATTGGGTGTACGAAGAAGTGCTGCTGCCCATAAGCAAGCACGACGACGTGCAAAAGTACAAACCGCTACTGAATGCTGCAAACACAATCATCACTGCACAAAGTAGTATCATTGACAAGCATGCGATGCCGCCTACTGACGATATTGGTAAGCATCACCAGTTTGTGTTAATCTCACTCGGCGGAAACGATTACTTTACCATCAGATGTCAAAAGCGACTGGTGAGTGTACGACTCGATGCGATCAGGCAAGAGTACCCCGAGATGCAAGTGCTACTGTCTCTCGACAACGTCAATCCCATAACGCTGTACAACCTAATGAAAGTGCAACTACCCATCATGTCGATAGGTAATAGCTTCAGTACGACAGTGAGTTGCGATGACCTCATCGCCGATATCGAACACATAAAATCGTCCGCGACAGACATTCTGCAAAGATCGATCGAGTAGTGTTTCGAGACATCTCGTCTCGAAATGTCACAAGCAAAATAAGAAGTCGTTGTCACAATTAAGAATGCACAACCTCGCACAGACAAAATAGGTATTCATACCAAACGTCGACAACGATGATAGAGACATCTTTCAAAACTTGCATATATAAGGGAGTCTGTGCGACAGACTCCCTTCAATTCCCAACCACACACAGTTTTCATCAACATGAAGCAATCAGAGAATGTGTCTGAGGAAATTATAGGCAATCCTACACTGATATAGGGGTTAACGAATCGCGACCCCCTTTGAATAGACAATCATACGCGAATATAAGGCGTCACGAATCGCGACCCCCTTTGAATAGGCAATCCTACGCTGATATAGGGGTGAACGAATCGTTCACCCCTTTGAATATGCAGCCACACACCGTATTTATCAATGAACTGGGACTTGAAATCAAAGATGGCAGCTGCAGAACAATTCTAGGACTAGGTGTTTGAAGAAGGGTTGTCGTACATACGCAAGTACGATGTCGACCAGAAGTATAAACTACTGCTGGACACGACAAACACAATCATCGAAAAGCACGCGCTACCGCCGACGAAAGATGCAGGTAAACATCACCGGTTCGTACTCGTCTACCTCGGAGGTATACACTACAATACCATTAGATGCCAGATGCGTATAGTACATGAATGCATCGATGATATAAGGAACGAGAATCCCGGAGCACAAGTGCTTCTGGTCATTACAAACGTCACCCACCTTAAGAATGCACATCCTCAGACGGTTTTTATTTCAGAGCCCATTTAAAACACTCTTATAGGGCTATTATATAACAGTAAATGTTTTTAATGGATAACCATTAATTAAAAACTAATAACTATACATGTTTGTGTACTATTGGGCTTTGGTGATTCTTTCACTTTTAACATCACAAATTAGGTTTCTTTGGCTCACGAATACCACATTACAAATAGTTGAAGCTGATAATGGTTTATTAAGATCAACTGTAAGTTTCAGATTAGTTAGGTCTTTCACAATAGCTGTTTTTCGGTAAGAACATTCAATAACATACAATGGTCTTCTCCCAATAAATGATGCTGAGTTGAAGCGCAGTTCATTATTACGATAAGGGGTATCCAGTTTAGTCTTTGAATTTATAAAATCGTTGTAAGCTATATACATCTTATCTAAAATGTTATCATCAATGTTTAAATTCCAATTCTCTTTGGGAAACACTTAATTCCGTCCATTCTTAATAGAAATATTTTTGACAAAACAAGAGTCAAACATTGAACCGTGTGCGAATTGTCCAGGATCTTCTTTTCTGCTATGCTGAAAACCAACAATGACAAAGTCTGACATATCGAATTGGATTGAATTGAACTGATCTCTTATATCAAACTGAAATGAGGTTGCATATGTAGGTACTGGTTTTTCAAGACATTGCCAATAATTAAAAGTAATTGGAATTTGGGGGTGTTTGTATAATTTTTCTTTAATTTCGTCTCCATAAATATGATCATATTCAACAACTGGATACAGAATTTCCAATTTCTCAATAACAATTTTACCAGCATCTGGTGTATTATCTGCATTGTCAGATCCTACTGCTTTCTTTGGAGGTCTTCTGTAAAGTGAAACATCGTCACTAGAATTTCGAATGAAAGTGAATTTGTACCCAACTTTCCAGAATATTTCATTACAATCTCTCATAAACCCAAACAAATATCTTAATGGATAGGTAATTTTGTTACACTTATCTTTCCTAACATATTTACCTAGTTCTATCCCCGACATTTGGAAGTATGCTAATTCTGATTCCGAACCTAGCAATGTATGCATCATTGTTGAAGTGATGCCAGGGTTGTCAATACTTTCGATTATACAACCATGTTTAGAAATCTCTATTCTTGAAAACTGGAATGGGAAGAAATTTTCACAAAGATCAATAGTTGAAGTTTTTTCATAAGGGTAAATTGTATCTCTTTTAATTAGCTCATACTGTTAGTATACATAAGCTTCATTCGGATGTGAAAATGCATCGCCAATAGGAATATCAAACTCAATGCACTTGTTGTATTCATTCAAGTTATTTTTGGTTTGGTCGTTTGGCAGAAACGACTGATGCTCATAACTTTCAATTTTTTGTTGATCCATTTATTATATAGAAAAAAAATTAAACAACTACACTTTTCTTATCAACCTAAGAATTATGACTACTATCAAAACCTATCCATTTAATTAGCTGTTTATTTCCTTTTCTTCACAAAACTTTTTCCACTAAGTAGTCTTTATCATATGTGGTCTTAAGCAGCTCTGGCTCATAAAAAATACCTTTAATAAGTTAATTTTTTAAATCTTTTATTTTCTATGTCGTGGGGTTTGTGTTCACACACCTCAAATACTTCAGTGGACCAATTTGGTGTATATCCTTTTTCAAACAAATTTTTACTTTTATTTATACGAACATTATCTCCTATTGGAAACTTTGGTTTATCCATTTTCCTTCTCCTCCATACATGTTGATTAGAATAGAACTTTCATTCTTTGCATTTTCATTGGTGGATTTCATTCCGCTTGTACTGATAACAGTGTTATTGTATTCACTTATTAATTTAGGTAATATAGCCACCCATTTATAGTTTCCATTTCTTAGTAAATATCTTCCACATTTTCTCCTTCAATGTTCTATTAAATCTTTCTACAACACTAGCTTTCTTTCCTCTGTATGTTGAATAGTGTGTTATGTAGTTGTTGACCATTAATGTCTTAAATTATTTATTGTAAAATTCTTTCCCTTCATCTGTTTGTAAATGCATGGGTTTGCAATCATTCAAAATAGTTTTAAATGTTAATGTAACATATTCACCAGTTTTGTCTTTGATTGGTATTGCCCATGCATATTTGGAAAAAACATGTATCGTGGTTAACATATATTTTAACCATTTGTTAATTCTATGTATACCTTTTAAAGATCCAGAATTCATCTCAACTAAATCAGCTTGCCAAAGATTTTCGATCCCAAATGATAGAACAGATCTTCTAGAGAAGTTTTTTCGCATTGGTTTATGAATTTCATTTACAATATAGTTTTTTATACTTCCACCAGTGAATAGTGGCATGTTAGTGCTGTTGGAAAACATACACCTACAAACACATTTAATTCTTACTTTGTTAATTTTGATAAGTTTATGTGAACTTAGTGTATTTTTCATACATTTCAGACAGTATAAATTTAAGTTATCATTGTTCATTTTATATAATTAATGAGGCAACTAAAAATTGTAAACAATATAGAGAAGAATACAGAGAGAAGAAGACTGTTAATTGAAAAGTTTAAAACTTTTAGAAAATTTCGCCAAGATGAATATGAAAAAAATGAAAAACACAATCAACCATTGATAGATGCGATAGAATATTTGGGGCAATAAATTGGACATGTAACAAATGAGTATTATAACTTAATAAAAGAACTTGTTCCACTTGCTGTTAAGAATTTAGACTACCCACAGACACCAACAGAAACATATTTTGAAAGAAAACTGTTTGGTAAAACCAGCACCGATGAATGCTATGGTGATGAACACTATGATGATGAACGCTATGATGATGAATGCTATGGTGATGAACTCTATAAGAATGGCATTAAATGCATTGATGATGATGATGAACGCTATGACGAAGCATTGGGGCATTTGAAAACTGATATCCGACAGTTAACTAACTACAAAACCACATTTATTGATAAGAAAGTGGCCGATTTCTTATTTGACTGCAAATACGATGTTTTTGGGCTAAAGGCTGATAAAGGTAAATTGTATATTGGTGATAACGAAGTAACATTCATCAATGTCAAATTTACTGTAAAAGACCAGACATACACTGGAACTGATGGTTTGATGAAATTACAAACTAGTAAGAAAGTAACAGAAAGTGACTACACTGCAACCGACTATGAACACTATAGTCGTATCCTAGCAGATACAAATGCAGTTTTTCAAAACAATGATCCAAACTTGGGAACGCCAAAATCGAGTAAAGGGAATAAATGGAAAATTATTGTTAAACCTACTTACCATTCGATTAAAAAGAAACGTCCCTCGCCTAAAAAATGGGAAAGGTAAAGAAATATACAGACCATCCCAAAGAATACATATGGATGGATGATGTTAGGATGCATATTGATCGACTTCTCATTATTTATGACGAAGAGAATTCTGGAAAAGATAACTATTACAATGAAAAAATTGGAATAATGAATATGCTCAACAGCAAGTTTAGTGACTTTGTTGTGAATAATCGAAAAGGTATACCGTATCTGATACAAACGTTAAACACAATACCGCATACTTTTTGGGAGTCGAAGCATCACGGAAAAGGGTTACTCAATGACATAATAAATTTGTTACCTTTTGAGTTGTATGCACCCGGTTATCAGTACTTAGGTCCGGGTACCAGACTAAAACAGAGAATTGAGCGTGGTGATAAACCCATTAATCCACTAGATGCAGCTGCAATGGAACATGATATAGCTTATCATCATCATAAAGATCTAGCTGAAAGACATATAGCTGACAAAGAACTAGAAAAAAAGGGTTCAAAAGATTGTTAAGTTCAGACGCTTGTCTCAATGAGAGATTGTGGGCTGGTGTTACTGGATCTGCGATGCATATTAAACGTAAGCTTGGCTGGGGAATTAAAATAAAATGACAAAATATTTGTTATAATAAATTAATACAAAAAAAAAAACATTGTATTTCAAGTTCCTAACGAGGAGTTGAAGGGTTTGAATATCAATTCTTTCCTAACAAAAGACCAACTGGGTCGTAAAAACAAGAAACTAAAGGAGGACAAAGGGATGGCTATCACAGTTTCAGTTCCACAGCTTAAGAAAATGTCCAAAGAAATGAAAACTAGAAATGGTTAGACAGTTCACAAGGGTGGATTTTTACCCATAATTTTAGCAGCATTGGGAGCTCTAGGAGCAGTCGCTGGCGGTGCATCGTCTATCACTACATCAGTAATTATTGCCAAGAAGAAAAACCAAGAATTGGAAGAACAATGCAGACATTCTTTAGCTATGGAGTAATACGGCAAGGGATTGAAGAAAGTTATGTGGGGGTAAGAATGTTTAAAAAAAATATCTCCACTCAGTAATTTAGATATTGACCAAATGGTTAAAAAATTAAACAGTAAAAATTTTGGGATTTATTTATTATCGATGAGTTACTTAACATACCACTCGATAATGAATGCGGGATTGTTAATCTAGATGTTTCAACAAATTCTGGTACACTGGGTATGCTATTGGAAAAAGGAAACAACAAATATTATTTTAATTCATTTGGCGAAAATCCACCGTGACAATTTATAGCATATCTCAGAAGTAATATTTTTTATAATGATAATAGAATTCAAAATTTCAATCGAGTAACTTGTGGCCATTTGTGTGTAATTGTGCTAAATCACTTTTCATATAATTATAAATTTGGAAAATTTATTTTACCATTAATAAACAATGGATATGTGCGGAAATGCATTAATGAGCTCTTGGATTGAAGATCAAATTAAAGAACGCACGAACAATGATGAGAAGATCAGACCTAATGATTTTTGTTTCCAACGCACAGTTCAACGACTTTATAGTCACACTGGCAAGAAATAAAATATCATTGGATAAAGCCTATCTTACTTACTTGGAAGTAGATAATAATATAGATTTTGAACAAAAAAGACTAAGACGTGTGGGAAATCCCATTGCACCGATGGATGCAATCAATTTAGAGTACTATCAGAAAAACAAAATTAACGTTATTTGTTTAGTTGGGAAATACGATTTAGAAAAAAAAGTATTTTACTTTGATAATCGAATAGAATATTTTTTATGAGAGATGAAGCTATAGTTGAAATAATAATAAAACTAGAAAAATATAAAAGTGTAAAAATATAAAACTTATACCATCAACGGAAAAAAATTGACAAGCTTAAAATTTTTGAAGTACACCCTGATGATATAATATATTTTAAAATACCGAAAGGCCACAATGTACCCGAAGGTACAATTGTGTTTATTGAAATAGCTATGGTATACTAATACATTTAAAAATACCAGATTATGTTAGTTTTTAATGGAAAACACTTCCATTAAAAACAAAACTTACTATCTAAGAATTTAAAAAGTCTTTAATTTTATTAAGATTCTTGCCATAAACTTACGAGTCATATCTATTGTAACAAAACCGTATTCATTATTCCAACATTTTTAACATGTCTGCCTAAATTTCTCAAATGACATATCACCACCAACAAAATCACTATGTATATGTTTAAGATTTGTATTGTCTTGTCTGAATATGCAAAGAAAATTAGCATTGTCTCTTATAAGCTGCTTAGGTACTTTTGAGTATGTCTGGGCTAAATAGAAACAATCAATATCTCTGTGTCTGCCGCGAGTAAAGCAATCCCTTACCATATTTTGATTTTCAATTATATCATCGAAAACAACTACAGACTCTTTATGACATTCATTTACATCATCCATTTCTTCATTTGATGGAAAGAAGTATACTATCAGTTCATTAAATAATTTTGATGCTACATCTATATCTTTCTTTAAAATTATATATTTTGGTTGGTCCAGACTTTTTGAACACACATAGAGAGTACCAAGTCCAACCATCCCTGAGCATATATAAAATTATCTATCATATGTGTAGTTTTTTCATAGTTACTAGGACCCACTATCAAACATCTAATATTATAAGGTAATAATTCTTCAGGACGTTTTGTCGATGCAGTCTTGTCTGGTATTCTAATTTTAATATCCCAGTCTACAGTTTTCATGTTTTTCTTGCTCATTTATTAATAGATTTTTTTAAATAATACAATAAATGAGTAAAGTATTCAAACTAACAGATAACAAATCAGTGTCGAAGAAAAGACTACATTAACCTTTAGAGATAAGGGGCACTCATTGGCTTTAGTTCAGTTCTATACTTTTGACTATGTCTGAGCTAAATAGAAACAATCAATATCTTTATGTCTACCGCGAGTAAAGTAATCTCTTACCATATTTTGATTTTCAATTATGATATCATTGATAAACAACTACAGACTCTTTATGACATTAATTTACGTCAACCACTTCTTCATTTGATAGAAAGATGTATGCTATTGGTTCATTAAATAATTTTGATACTGCATCTATATCTTTCTTTAAATTGATATATTTTGGTTGGTCCAGACTTTTTGAACATACATAGAGAGTACCAAAGTCCAACCATCCCTGAGTATATATAGAATTATCTATCATAAGTGTAGTTTTCCCACACTTACTAGAACCCACAATCAAACACCTAATATTACTAGGTAATAATTCTCCGTGACGTTTTGCCGTTACAGTCTTGTCTGGTATTCTTATTTTAATATCTCAGTCTACATGTTTCTTGTTCATTTATTAATAGATTTTTAAATAATGTAATAAATGAGTAAAGTATTCAAACTAACAGATAACAAATCAGTGTTGAAGAAGAGACTACATTACCCTTTAGAGAAAGAGGGACACTCATTGGCTTTAGTTTAGTTCTATACTACTTATCTAATGCATAACATTATCTTTGGGAGAAATAAGCTATATTTTGTGGGTCAGAATGATATGGAATCAGCAATTTATATTCCAGTTGGTCAATATAGCTTAAAAGATCTTGAAAAAACTATAAAAGCAATTTTTTTCAGTTAGTGTAGATTCAATGGGTGGAAAGTAAATGATATATCTTTCGAGCTGGATAAATTAACAAACAGAGTGAAAGTAAAATGTACGCTTAAATTACAGTTTGGAAAATGGGATTTAATAGGAAAACTTCTGGGTTTGGTAGAAAATAAATCTCTGAAAGCAAATGTGGATCATTATGGTGATACAATTCCAAAATTTACTCCATTTGGAACAATAAATATACACTGTAATATAGTAAATGGTATGATATTAAAACATGATGAAAATAACCATAGAGAAACTAGCATAATTGCCACTTTTAAATCAAGAACAACATATGGATTTGGCAGCACAATCTATTTCGAACCAGCTTATCCATTATTTTTCCCAGTGCAAACAAATCAAGTTAATGAAATAATAGTTGAAATTAAGGATGAAAAAGGTAAGTTAATTAACTTTGATTTGTCTGAAAGAACTGTGGTATTAGAGATGAAGCCGTAGATATTTTTTGCTTTGGAAGTAGTCATATTCTATATATTAAAGTTTTGTGTGATAAAGATAAATAATATTTCTATAGAAAGTGCAATGAAAGAACTCAATGTTTCGGCTACTTTAATGTGTAGAATTTAGAGATGAGTGTCTAAATTTTTAATTAGACTATGTTGTAGCATATTGCCGAAGTCAGAGCGATAATGGTGTTTTAATGATTGGATAACTATTAAAACTTTATAGAGATATGAGTACAAATAAAAATCAACTGATGTCTAATACGACGATCATTTACTCTTTAAAAAACCGAATAGAATGTCTTTGTTTAGCACCCCAATCCACCATTCCATCATATGCAAAATTTATACCACCACGATTAACATCATCTAAAACTTTTTCACTGATAATCTGAAGATATCTGTCTGGTAAGGTTAATTTTAAAATTTCCAGAAGTAATTACCACTTTGTACCCATACAGTGTATCATATATTTTACCATTGTCTATGGGATAGGTCTGACCAATTGTAAGTTCGGAAAGTTTCTTAAATTTTTGGGTTCCGTTCAATACATTTAGCAACTGTTTCATCTTTATTATGGACAATATTTTATTTTTTACGTATTCGAATTTCTTGAGCCGCTTATTGCAACTACGCTCTAATGCAACTGTTTATAGTCACTTTTTGCAATTGCTCCCTAACACTACTTATTGAGTCACTTTTTGCGGATGGATCCAAACGCAACTTTTTGCAGTCAATTTTTGCGGCTGCACTCTAACACAACTTTTGCAGTCACTTTTTTTGCGGCTGCGCTCGAATCGGCAGCTGATGTTTTGGATCAGGAAAACAACGGTAATTTTTTCTGATGGTTTTCTCATTGAATTTGCTGTTGGTTTTCGGATGTTTGGGGCTGCCCTCGAATCAGCATTTCTATACTACTCACCTCCAATATAGATTTTCCATTAAGTACAAGCATTATTAAACCTGCTTGCGCTTTTATTGCGTGGGCATTGTGTATTCTTCCGCCATGTGTAAAATTAACATTGTCATAGCCTAATCACTTTATTCATAATTCGGTCAAGCGAAACTGAAATTATTTTTAAAGTATATATAAAACAAATTTGCGATTCTTACACGCGCATTCAAACCAGAAAGCAAAAATATATATACTTGAGTTTATACAGATTTTTACGTAGCACTTTTAATTCAATGTCAATACTTGGTACTACTTTCAATGCGTCGTTACTAACTCTACTTGGATGCGTGCCTCTCGCTGCGTCCGTTAGAACATACGCAGGGGGTTAGAGGCGACTCTTTCAAAGGAAGGTTGATTTCAAAAGTGCTGAATTTACCATGAAAAGCCTATGCCTTTGTGATTGGGCCACTCGTTCCTTACACTCCCTGCAGCTAAGTGCAGCTTTGTCCGCGGATGCGTTTCATAAAATGATTAAGCCTGTGACGCCATCTTGTGACGCCCACAACATTGGGAACCTAAAAAGTCTAAATTAAAATTATACTATTGTATCAGACCACAATGATTATTTAGCCTGAAAGTTTAGCTTCGTTAGTTGTTATTTATTTAAAAACTTCCACGTTCTGCATAAATCAAATACACAAACCAGCCTCGGCATTTTCAATGTTTTGGGTGTCACAAAATGGCGATGGACGAAAATCCAGCTTCGATGACGTAACATGTCTTCCCCTGTTGTTCCTACCTACATGCCTGCAATGCTGTGAACCAGTAACGTACGTGTACAGTATCTATAGTCTTTTCCCGGTGTTTTCTTACTTTTTAAATCTAACCTTTGAAAAATTTCACCATGAATGACGTGCTGGTCATTTCCTAAGTATACCATGTATCACAAGCGTTTTATACGTCTGTTAACGTAAAAGTAGTTTATTTTTGGTTAGATTTAATTTTTGATTTCGTTTCATCAGTAAAAATATAGTGTTTCATTTATAATTAATATGAATAAAAACAACGAGAAAACAGATGTGTTGGTAATGCATAAGAAGAAGTAATTTTTATACAAACTATTATTTTACTGAGTGTGCGCGAATGCGGTACGTTGTCCCTTTGGTGTAATTTTCTATATATTATTAAGCCTTTTTACACAAAGCAGAGGAATATCCCGGAAGTAGAACATAAGCAAGGCTTTATACAAGTGTGAAGTAACCGTGAATGGACTATAGAGACGAGGGAATCACGTACATCTCAATACACAGAATAAATTGCTCCAGTGAATGAACAAATGGCAGAACCTGGTGTGTGTGTGTGCGTGCGTACAGGACTGTCGAGTTCGGCCTAACCGCCAGATATACTCGCAAAATTAATGGGGCTCTAACCATACGAGACAATACTGACAGAACTTGTCTGTTTCAAGTGTATCGTAATCGTGAAATTGTACACATAATCAAATACGATACGTAAATTGCTGACCAGTTATTTTATCGATGTATATTTCTAATAATTTTCATTTTAAGTGCAAAACGCCTTTAGAATTCATTGTGTGAGCCATTTTCAGTTATAATATAAGACAATGAAGATGATCTGCTAAGATAGTATTCATTGAATTAGTTTATTCCGTCCACGCCATTAAATTCTTAGATAAATTAAGTTCACGTAGTTTGCATACAATTTCGGTGCCAATCGCACGTAAGCTTTCATTTTTGTGAACTTAATTGCAGAGTATGATAATTTTGCATTTTTTGTAAGGAGAAGTATGTTTCACAAACGAGGAGAAGAATGTTACTTTCAGGATATTTTAGTAAATTTACTATATATATATATAGCAGCATGGTTATTACATTTTTCTACATAATCTTTGTAAACATTTAATGGAATGTTTGAATTGCTGCGTTATAAACGAAACACAGGGGAAAATAGTAGCACTACACTTGTATGTACATATAAACTGTAGTACACTAAATGTCAGTAAAGTAAAATAAGTGTTCCGTTCTTCAGATATACTTTAAGTTGCCTTCTAGCATAGAAGGGGTATTCACATTTCGGCTGATTTCTCTTTTTTCCGTGGCAGAGGTTGCATAAACTGCTTTCCTAACTGGAGTGGCTCACTGCATGGTTGGGTCATTATAAAGGCTGAGATCACCCGAAATCGGGTGATTAAAGAGAATCATATTGATTATTCGAACTTTAAAAGGGTAAATGTGACATTAGAGTATTCATAATAATTATTACCAAAAATATAAATTTTTTTTAACATGTATGGATGAATCCAATTACTTACCAGTTTGTGCCCTGTAATAAATATGAAGTTTTTTTTTAACTTCTGTGTATCGCAAGTAGTCGCTATGCAATACAAATTAATTTTTTTTTATATTTATTATGAATTATCTGCTAATTTTAAAAACATTTTGTTGATTCTTTTTCCAGACAGTAGTACATCTTCAGTACGCTGCTTTCCAGAGAGAAATCAAGGAGCAACTGGATAAGATAAGAAGAGAAGACGTGGCAGATGATAAACTGTGGAGAGAAATAAAGTTCCTTACCACCATTGGTCCTTCAGCACTACCTCCGCTTTTACTGGACAGGGTAAAGAAACAATAAAATAGCTAAGATTATTTTTCTTTTGTCAAATAATAAAAAATTATAATTTTTTCAGACTGCACTCTGCATAATTTACAACAATCAAAGGGGCCACGGTGGTTCAGTGGTAAGACTACTCTCCTCCCCTCGTAGGGAAACCGGGTTCAATTCCCCGCGGGGTAACTCCCAGATCTTCGCATGTGGTAATCATGTCGGACGATGCCGCTGGTCACTGGGTTTACTCAGGGATCTCCCGTTTCCCCCTCCATTGCATTCCGGCGCTGCTCCATACTCACCTCACCTCACCCTCATCAGCTCTCAAGACCTCGATGTTAAGAGCCGCCCAAATCTCTACACTCACTCACAACTATAAAATACCCAGTTATTCTAATTTAGGTTGCAAAATAATGCCTTAGGGTATCTACTGTGTTTTGTTAAATAGTTGCTGGCATCTGTCGTTAAATGCAAATTTCTGCAGTGAACTACTTTGCCTGTCCAAATCAAAAACTTTAGTTTTACTACTTATTCCTTTGTATTTTTCTTTTTCAGTACCACAAGCTAATAAATGACATGTTGGCGGTGTACAATTCAGCAACTATTTGCTCTTATGATAATCCATTCAACTGCGGACTGAAACTCGACCCAGGTAATTCACGAACATATAAAATACCGATGTTAACTCAACACAAAAAATTATAAATAAATCTCTAAATACAAGATTTAATGGCTTTCTCTACGAACAAGTTTTTGGATAACATCTAAATAACTGAAACATTAACTAGTAAAAGATTTAATAGTTAATTATTTTTAACGATTGATTTTGTTAGTCGTAGAGGGGTGCCGTATTTTATTTCGTTATTTTATTGTGTTGTAAATTATTAAGAGCCAATTAATTGACTAGTTACGCGTAACACCTCAATATGTTCCAATTTTAGTCAGTCTTCTGTAGTATGGTCGTTCGCAAAGTGATTTTACAACTTATCAACGACTGATGACTTATCTACTTGAGTGTGCTGCATTAATAATTTGGTGGCAATTTTTTCAGATCTGACATTGATAATGGCTCGTAGCAGAGACTGGGATGAGTTGCAGCACGTCTGGGTAGAGTGGAGAAGGAAGACCGGAGAGAAGATCAAGGATCTGTACAAACAGCTGGTGGAGCTCAGCAATCAAGCAGCCAAACTGAACAGTGAGTCTTCATTGCTAGATAATCTATTTAAACTATTCATTCTCGCGGTCCTTAAGACAAGAGTGCCAAGGCCATATTTCACGATCATTTTTTATTTAATTACCAGGAAGAGATTTTTACAAGGACCACATAAATGTAAATATTTGAAGCCAGATTTATGGTTTTCAAAATATAGCACAGAAAAGTCGAAAATTTCGAAATATGAGAGCCCAAGTTTCTATGCTCCTGATTAAATTTGCCAGGTAAATCATATGTCATGTGATTTATGTCATATACATACGTTAATTAAGTACCAAGGATATTTAATAATCGGTGCTCGGGCACTGGCATTCTGAATCTAATTTAAAATAGATATTGATGTTTCACCAACACATTTTTTTTCGTTCAAGAGTAACTAATATTAAAATAATTTTCTCTTGTACGAATAAAACTGTTTTGGCAAAAACATCAATACATATTATAAATATATCCAGGATGCCAGTACCCGAGTACTGATTGGTAAATATCTTCGATAATTATTATGTTTAGTGTTTGATATAGATCACATGACATGTGATTTAGTTGGCAAAGTTATATGAAGCATAGAATTTTGTGCTCTCCTTGTTCCGAAATTTTCGAATTTCTGTGCTAAATTTTGAAAACTATTATCATTTGACTAGAAATATTTACGTTTATGTGGTACTTCTATAAATATTTTTCAAATTATGAAATAAAAAATCATAGTGGATTATGGGCTTGATGATAGGAACTGACAGTTAGTTATGTGAAGTCAATGTTGATAACTAGGCCGAACTCTCTTACTTTGGATAAAAAGTGGTAATTTACCTCCGTGTAACAAAACGCTGAGCGTGTTGCTGGATGCTCTGGACCAGCATCGGGTTAGTTATCGATTTTTTATGATAGCTAGTTCTTCACGGTCCCTCGCATAATGCTGTTCAAATACTTGGCTTATGTTGTCGTAAGCTAATCTTAGCTGTTGTCGATTTTCCATGACTGCTCTCCATTCTTGTTCATTTTATTTCATTTTTTTTGGTAAGAAAATAATTTGTTAGTAGGACACTGTATGATACGTTAATTTTTTTAGGGCTTCTGTATAAAAAAAAAAAAAAAGAAATTCTCTCTATTGCAAATCTTTAGTTATAGCACTTAATGCTGTATCTGAACCTGTGGCTGTTAGAATTAATTCTCGGTCTCTCAACAATTTACTGTAAAATACGAAGTAAATATCTTATTAAAGTAAGCTGTTCATATATGGAAGACATATGAAGGAAATATTGGTCCTCTTTAGTGTTCCCTAATCAACACCGTCAAAGTCATCAACTGTGTAGGTGATGTGATATGTTTCTCAAACTATAGTAGTGTCCCAAACGCGATTTAACCCCATAAACCATTCATTATTCGTGACTTGAGCAGATGTTCGTTCTGCGTTGCTGTACAGTAAACGACTAATGCACACCGTGATAAAGTTATATTTATGAAACAGGGCTGCAATGAGGCAAATTACGCTATACACGGAGAAAATTCCTACGTGAACGACACCGATTATTGAAAATGAAATTACAAAGTTAAACAGCCTCTAGACCTGAATATTCCTAAGCCAATCTTCTTTGCAAAAATTGTTATGAAACCATCCCCTTTGTCTGATCTCGGATAGCATATTGCAAGCGAAAGAAACTGCGCCTTTGGCATATTAAACGGAAAATGTGTGACTTTGCATAGTCTACTTCCCAGACCCATAAAAAATTAGCCTTGTACTAAATAGCGTTAGTGCAGGTTGTTTCGTGCCCCTGGGCCATCCAAGCATTTAGACTTACGAAGTCTCCCTTCCATAATGTATTGTTATTGTCACGTGACGATGCGAAACCCCCTCATAAAATAATGTTTACAATTAAGAGCACAACTATGCAGAGCATTAGAAAGCGTGTAGTCCATTACTTCTAACTTTTCCTAAGCCCTGCTTAAGTTCTACTTCCAGGATATTCCTCCGCCTCATGCAAACGAAGCTTAACCGTGTCGGGAAAATTACACCAAAAGAACAACGCGCCGCTTTCGTGCGCACTCAGTGTAATAATACTTTGTATAAGAACTATTTACAATAATGCATTTACAAACGCTAATCTTCTGTTTTTATTCATATTAATTATAAATTTACTAGATACATTTGCAACCCCAGACGGTACAGCACAAGGAAAAACCTATAAGGCTGAACCTTTAAATATATATCTGAAATTGACAGTCTGTCTGACGAAAGCCGGAAGGAGAACTTGCCATATCATAGAAAATTTGTTAAAAATAGTGTTTTATTGTTTAGAATTGAAATTATCTATGTTAGGTTTAATTTGTGTTTGCAATTGCAATTACTTTAGAGAAAAACTCTCTGAAATGAATTGCCAGTGAATAAATCATTTTCTTTTATAAGGTTACAATCGTGGTATGTTCCTGGCCAAACCAAACGGGCAGTGGAGCGGAGAGATTTCGGCCGCTCTTAACGTCGAGGTCTCGAGAGCCGATGAGGGTGAGGTGAGTCGACTGTGCAACAGCGTCGGAATGCAGGGCCGGGGAAACAGGAGATCCCTGAGAAAACCCGCCGACCAGCGGCATCGTCCGGCACGATTTCCCTCATGCGAGAATCTGGGAGCGGCCCCGCCGGGAATCGAACCCTGTTCGCCTTGGTGGGATGCGAGTAGTCTGACCACCGCATCACCGCGGCCCCTCAAACGGGCAGCGATCTCGGTCTCCAAGCAGTCATCCGACAATGAAGACCAACAGCCCGATGTTGACAATTCTCGTTCGTAAAGGGAAGATATTCACCTGACTGCGTCCCTGAAAAGTCTGGCGTGTTGCTCTAAATCTCTGTATACAAGGCTTGTTGTAGAGCCACAATCAAATACATAGAGTCGTGTGCATGATGCAGCTTCAGATCTACATACTGCCACTTCCATAATGTTTATATTTATATGCTCTTCACTGAGCTCAAAATCTACGTGTGTGAACATTGTGTATTCATATACCAAACGTAAAATTAACATTGCCACAGGCCGGAGCAATTTATTCATGCGTCGATCAAGTGAAACAGTGAGATTACTAGAAAAGTAAATATTGTACAAAATTACTCATTCTTACACTGAGTTGCATTAAAATAAAAAGTATACCAAAATAAATCGTTTCGGTTCCCCCAAATGTTTACATGGCACTTTCAACTCAACGTTAAGATGAGTAAGTACTTTATCTCCATCGTTACCAACGTTACAGGGCTCATAGTGCACCTGTTTAAATATATGCAGTTTGGAACACTGATGGTTTTCGAAGACTTATTTAAATATTGCTCGTTTTTTTGCCGAGTTCGGCTACGTGTAACCTAATTTCAGACATTCACGGTAAAGTGAGCACTTTTGAGGCCCTAGTTACTTTTTTTCCTATCAGTCGTTTTTATCCTTCCACCACTTTTCAAAATAAATATTGCCATATAAGTAGACCCCCTGGAAAATTCGTGGGTTCAAGAGTTCAATGACCTGCAGGTTAGACTCTACAGTATTACGTACGAATGTGTCGATATCAACTGTCCATTGGTTGTCTGCTGTCACAGTGGAAGGCGACGATTGGGCCACCGTTTTCCAGAAGGTGTCACGAACCGCGTGGACCAATGGCTAACGTTATATAAGCACGCGTGTTTTGAATTCTAGCTTGTCCCAAAAGGAATCCACGAATTCTTCAGGTCTCTACATATAAGTAATAAACACATCGTATATATTTCACCGGAATAGAAAGTTAACCTCTGAAGACTACGATAAAATATATTGATTGGCTATTATTCGAAATGAGAGGGTTTTCCAAAAGTGGTCACTTTACCGCGAGTAGCTTGTAGCATAATGGGTCGGATGGTAGAAAAGCGAGTGGCTGTGAGGTGTGTTGGCGCGCAGACGTGGACAACACGGCGGAGTACTGGATGTTCCCGTACGAGTCGGCGACCCTGCCCGCGGACCTGGAGGACGTGTGGGAGAGCATCAGGCCGCTGTACGAGCAGCTGCACGCCTACGTCAGGCGCAAGTTGAGGGAGCTCTACGGCCCGGACAAGATCAGCTCTACGGCGCCCATACCGGCCCACATCCTCGGTAACACACACGCACACCTACACTAAAGATGACGTAGACCGCTTATTTCGTCTTCTTCTGCGCGTGTACCGAACATTGACCTAACCGAAGCATGCAACTACTGTCTAAGTCACGTGGTCAAAAGTGATGATAGTGTTTGTTTATATCTTAATGCTAGCTGACCCGTGCGGCTTCTTCCGCATCAAATTTAGGACTACGAATATAAATTTCCCTTCGCTTAGGTTTTATAAAGTTATTAAAATAAAGCCCACCTAAGAAACTGCGGCCCTACTTTGAATAGCTCTAGCCACTGGGCCGCTACGGCTCTTGGGAAGGAAATGAGGACAGCCCATAGACAAAAAAGAAAGGAGAAATGACGGAACCTTTTTTTTTTTAACAATGCTCTTTTAATGCAGTAATCCTAAGAAAAATTTTATCCAGTACCTATGTACATCCCTGATCACTATCATATTTTCGGATTCTTTTGAGATATCTCGATGAAACAAAGACTAAGTTAGTCCGTGTGTTATTATCTATAGAATATGTAAGTTTCATGTCAATCAGTGGTTTTTGAGTTAAATCCGGTCGGACAAACAGACACAGACAAACAGACATGAAAAAAAATTAACATTTGATATGGCTTAGTAATAAATTATCATATATGAAAAAATTATTATAAGTGGAAAATACGAAATTCACAGATACTCCTATTTTATTTATTTGTATAGATTTAAATGCCAAGCACTATTATTGGAATAATATTACTTTTACCAATTTGGATTTAATAAAACTGTATTATAAATTGATTATAAGAAGTATACATACGTCTCAAAGCTTTTGTTTACAAATCAGTTTTCTGACCTAAAATCTAAACCGTACCGTTTTATCTAGACGTAATCGTAGACAAGCAGTTCAATGCTGGGACACGGAGATTGGTTATGCGCAGCCAGCGAGGTCGGTCTACCTCATCTTTAGTCTATACACGCACACTTACATGCACGGTTACTTGCAACTTTCTGAAGCCGTGCTCAACTTCTACGTCCAGGATATTCCTTCGCCTAGTGCAAACAAAGCTTAGCCGAGTCTAGAAAATTACACCAGAGGTACAACGCACCTTGTTCGTGCGCACTCAAATAATATTTCACATAAGGACTATTTATTACTAGGCATTACCAACATACCTATTTTCTATCAGTTTTTAGTCATAATAAATATAAATGAAATATTGCAATGATTTATAGGTGAAATATAAACAAAATATAAAAAATAAGACAGTGTAATATCAACAAAAGTATAAAACGCTTGTGATGCATGGAATATATGAAAGAACAAAACACGTCATACATGGCATGATTTTTCAAAGATTTGTGTTTAAATTGGGAATTAATGTTACATCAAATAAATAAGAAAAATTGGCAATACTATTTAAAATCGTGAGCCTTGCAAAGAAACGTATTTGTCGTATTAGAGTATACCGGTTTTATGGCGGCAGTTCGAGGTCCATTAGAACTTAAATTTACGAGATTTGCACAAGATCTGCAACAGTGATGCCCTTCTCATTTCAGTAGATCTTCTAGAGCGCAGAAGAGTATTTGAATTACATGTGGGTACTACGTTTCTTATGGTCATGAATTACGCTAGCTCCGTTTACACAAGCAACTTCCTTCAGGAAATGCCATTGCTGTTTCTTTGAAACGAAACTTTACTAGCCCAAAATTGTCGTACGCATGATGTAGTGCGATCAGAATAAATTACAAATTGCATCGCGTTAAACCTCGGAGGTAAACTGAATTCACATTCCATTGCGCTAACAAGTCAAATCAAATTGAAAACGTATATGTGCACAACGTTCTCATTTATCCATTTAAATCATTAAACCTATGACGTCGTTTGAGCTCGCACAAAAAAATAATACGACGGGAGTGTGTAGGGTTCCTCTAAAAAGTGCATCCTTTCTACTAGTTACCTACTAGGCATACAAATCTGACATGAACATAACAAAACCAAGAAATGAAGTAGAAGAAAACGTCTACGTGCTTTAGATAGTTACTGCAGATTGTGAAACCTGATTTGTTTTCCCCAACATTCTAACTGAAATGTTTTCAAGCATAAGATATTTTATTTGGGGGGTATTAAGATCTAACTCGAATACACGTCTTATTATTACTGTCGTTTGTCTTTTCTACGTCAGCTTTTGTAAAGGATAAGACATTAATTTATGTGTGTATATAATTATATGCGTGTGTGTGTTTTTTTTTGGTTACGTATCTAAAAAAAAAACGTTCTTTTTATTTTACCTTAAAGGCAGTAACAATTCTACATATATCTGTACCCACAAAAATTGATACCTATGTTATTGGTGCAAAATGAAATTTACTAACGAAATAATAATGTATTTGTTAGGAAACATGTGGGCACAGTCGTGGAGCAACATTCTTGACATTACCATACCGTATCCTGGGAAGAACTACATTGACGTATCTACTCAAATGGTGGAGCAGGTAAGCCTGGAGAGAGCATACACCATTATCACTACCTAGTTTCACGAATTACAACTAGCATTCATTTGGCACTATTTCATTAGTTATGTTAATATAAGCACTTACACAGCAGAAACTTTGAAATTTTTGTCAAATGTTTTAACAGACGTTATTTTATGTTGCTACATTCACGTGCAAAAATATTGTATAATATAAGTAAGTGTATTTCAATCGACATGAGAAGCAACGAACTGTGCCATGTTAGCCAATCCTGCATTTAAGAGTTCACCTGGCTGTGACATACTTCACACCCGACTTGGTGTAATTCTGTAAAGAGTCAGTACACAGTTAAAAATTTTCCGTATATTTACGGAATGTTTTACGGAAATTTACAGTGTATATACGGAAAGGCAATCCGTAATGACGACAAACAGAGGTAAGTCCCTAAATACAAAATACGGAAAGTCTCCGTATCCCCTTTGGCTACGAGTTACGGGGACGAACACTACCGATTCTACACGAAGCTTTCTTCGCCGCTGTAACAAGAAAGTTATCGTTTCTGCGGCAGTTAAGGTTATCCACGCGACTATGGACTATTCTTTAAAACATTAAATAAAAAATAGCATCAGGCATCTGTACCATTTGACAACACTAAATATACACTAAATTTAATCGAAACTGAATTTTTGCTTTTGTCTTCTGTATACAAATCTAAAAATTATACCACAATTTACAAGTGAGAGTTGTAGGTGATTGGTTAGAGCCGTTGAGTAGTAAAATTTTTGACTCGAGTTCAAACCTCGCTTAAGTACAAATATTTTGACTTTTTGAATATAATTTTTTATACATGGTAGGACACCCACATAGCGAAAATTAAAGACATTTTCATGATCTCTTTTTATTTTAAACGGAAATTACATAAAACTAACTTGGAAATTAACGGAGAGGTTACGTGAAATTTGCGGAAAGTCCGTTTCTGAAAAACGATGTGCCCGTAATTTTACTGTGAGTTTACGGTCACTTCTGGATAAATTTTTACCAGTACTTTTCCGTAAAATGAAGGAAATTTTTTTTATAGTGTACAATATCTATCGACATTAGGATACAAAGCAATACAATAGGCTCTAATGTTAACGACATAACTATTTAATACTTTTTGGGATACGGAAGCAGATTCCCTGCACCAGAAACCTGTAACCACATAGTGATGCAGAGAGGTACTGGGCGCACTGGAGTAAGACGCCCAGTTGCGTTCCATCTAAGCTTTATGAGGTTAGAATCGTGGTACCTTGCCTGCCAATCCAAATGGGCAATGTTCTTGGTTAGCCAAGCAGTCATCCAATGATGCAACCCAACAGCCTGATGTTGACAAGCGTCGTCATCCGAAAAGGGAAAATGTGCACCTACCGCATCCCTGAAAAGTCTGACGTATTGTTAGAAGATTACATTTGTATACAAAGCTTACTATAGATCCACAATCAAATACACGGAGTCGTGTGTGTGTGAGGCCGCCTCAGATATACAAGATAAATCCGAGTTGATTTTTCAAACTTTCAGGACACCAGCATCCGTTTGAGATAGGAAACCCCGATCCGGAAACGCAAGGTGGTCTACTGTTCTGTGATTGGGTTTTCTAGCAGTTAGGGTGGGCGCACATTGGGACACAGGATCTGCATCACATCATGCAGAGCTTGTCACGCAACGCAGTGTAGCCCAGGCTTACTCTACAGGAATATGAACGTACACCGAAGTACAGTACCTTCTCGCAGTCAGTGTAGGCACTGTTGGTACGACGCACGCATGCTTTGAAGTAGGTTTTTATGTGGAAATGGAAAACTTTACGATATCCGCACAAGAATAAATTAATTTTGGTGTGATGAACGTACGAAAAAGAGAGCGATATACTTACGGAGAGTTTGTCCTTACACGTGAATGATCAATTACAAAGATTCAAAATTACGTTTGTCTAAGTAGATACCAACTTGAGGACGTCCGTAGTATGATCAAAGCAGACACGTTTAATTTTACCCTTTGTACATACATGAAGCCAACTCACAGGTTTAAAACACTGGCATTCACGCAGGAATAGACCGTAAAGAGCCTGCGTCAGGCACTGGCAGTCTGGTGTAGGCACGCGCATGAGTTACGCCTGAATGTGCGACTCACTGCCTGGACTTATTGTTTGAACTTTCCTGCACTACTATGCGCTACGTCATCAACGCATCTACGTCCCAATGTGTGCCGAACCTTAGTGTCAGGACATGCAGTCTACCACATATAAAGCCCTTTGGGTCTCTGATCAGGGACACATCCACAACATTACTTGACCCTAGCAGAATAACCTGCTTCAAAGTGCCGAGCAACAATGGATTGAGATACACTCAATTCGTGCCGGCACATCCAGCTAACACAGCAATTGACGAGATAATAAACAGACCAGCTGGCGCAGTCTTCTTTGTCCTCCCATAACGCCATTGAGATCCTCGCACTCTGAACTACCTATGGTCCAACCGAGGTACTAACTTCATTCCTACTGTCCGTCCAGGACAGTACCAGAGATGTGCAATTTCTCACTGCGTGGACTTACAATTGATGGGGAACCCTCAGCGAGTTTCAACCCACGCCAGAATGAACCCGATCTCAGTGGATCGGTCACTAGAGAGAGATTCTTCTGGAACATACCGATTGACTAGTACTTATTGTTAAATTTCCATGGGAATTGTTGGTTTTGTATCAGAGTGTCCATTACCAACACGTGAGAGATATTTCTTCACATGGAATTGTGTCCCAACGGCCTGAGTACTCAGTAATCCAATGTCACGCCTAGTGGTCGGGCATAGGAGCAACCTCGCTATCCAGGCCAACACAGAAAACTACACTCATTTACAAAAAGAAATTTCACCGTCAACGAATCGCGCGAGTACAACGAAGGATCCCAAACAGTAAGCACCACATGTGTCCCATTTGCGTTTAATTCAGTTCATTTGTGCAGATGTGCCAGTAGGAATCATGCATGTCCATCCATCATTCATAGCTGCAAGACAATGAATAAGGCATTAGTAGCAGTGTGAGCAGTGTGGGCCACAGAGCCAAGTTCATTGCACACGCAGCATGCCACGATGGCGTATTCGACAAACCTTTGCCAAGCTAGATAAGTTTGAGAGAGGCTGCATCGCAGGCCTCCTAGAGGCCGGTTGAACGATTCGGCGCATTTCTCGACATTTAAACTGTTCTGCCTACACTGTGAGTCGGTGTTGGACGCAGGAGAAACAGGAGGTTACACACACCCGTCGAGAAGGCTCAGGTCGACCCCGACGAACTATCAGCAGGAGGATCGTTTCATAGTGCGACAGCCTATACGCACTTTACGATTGTCGCTGTACACCACCCAGGAACATGTCACGGCAGCTGGGGATATGCCTGTATCAACTAGTAACGTATCCAGGCGGCTAGCAGAGCGAGATCGTCGTCGTGGCGTCCCTTGCGACGTCTACCTTTACGACCTGAGAATCGCCGAGCACATGTGACCTTCTGCTGGGAACGTGCAGCATGTCAGCTTGCGGATTGATAACGAGTGGTGGTAATGACGAATCACGCTCCTGTATGGATACAGACAACCGCCGAATGCGAGTCTGGAGATGTCATAGCCAGCGCTGTGATTCACGCTTCATTGCAGAGCGGCACACCGCTCCAACGAGAGATGTCATGGTGTGGGATGCCATTTTCTACGATTCCTGCACCCACTGATGGTGGCTGAAGGAACCCAGATGGAATGACGATATGTCAAGAAAATTATGAGTCCATGTGGGCTCCCCTTCATGGTGCAGCTTGACAACCCCATTTTACGGCGTAGCACAGAACGGGTATATCCTAGGCAAGCAAGGTCCCTAGGCCTCTCGATTATCGAGAACGTTTGGGACTTGATTGGACGGCAACCCCATCCATCGGCAACTAAGGCAGAATTGGAGGGTCATTTCCACCAGCTGTGGCAGGATCTTTCTCAGGAGAACATACGACGTCTGCATGACTCCACACACGACAGTATCGCTGCCTACCTCCACGCTACGGGTGGTCTAACACCATACTATGTGCATCCTACAAGTCTTGGTCCCCTTCACTACATTCTTGGTGTGGTACAATATGTTTATGTTTCCTATGTACATACTACCATGACTGATCGACAACACAATATTTCCGGAGGACCGACCGAAACCAAGACCCATGAGAGTGTGGGCTGGAGAACAGAGACGAGCAGTTGGAGAAAAAATGAGGAAGTTCTGGGAAGGAAGGAAGAAGAAGACGAACCCGAAGTCTTGAATTCATTGCGGTCCATAAATGGCAAAATTTATAAAAATAAAAAAATTCAAAATATCATTAAATATCATTCAAATATCATTAATTTTTTTTTTTTTTGCGAATTAATGTATTTCAATTTAAAATTTTGAGACAGTTTTCGTACTTTTAGTAAGAGTTGTTTGAAAAATATTCTGATTTTGAAGTATATTAAATTATTTGATTATTGATATTTTAACTTTTTCATTTGTATTTATTTTTGTACAAATATATGTGTTGATGAATATTGAACAATAACTGTGCTGCTCAGAGAAATATATATGTATGTATATGTTTAATACATAATTTTAACTTTAATTGGGCAATAGTTCACTGTCCTTGCGAATTTGTTTGATTAGGCTACTTGTAACGTGTAGGCAAAATGTCTTTCAATTGAAAAAATTATCACACCCTTCAATAATAGGAAGCCAAATGTGAGGTAATTAAAGGCCAGTTCATTCCATGTATGCCTCATTACAATGGAAACGATATTACATAAGGCCTGTCCGTCTCTTAAAATATTTTTCAGTCATACAATTTATTTCAATTGTTATTAAAATAATTTTAAACCAGACTTATTTCATAGAGTTATTTTGATTTTAAAAGCTTCCCGGCATAAACACAGAAACATTGCCTGATTACAGATCTGATGCGCCATTTGTAGTCCATGATAGTTGTGTTATTTATAGCGAGCTTTCTTATAGGCTGTTTACGGACAGCTGAGCACTTTTGAAAGAACTCATTATGATCTACTTGTGCGCACAAAGTGTATTTATCCACGATATACAGAGCTAGCATTGCATGGGCGTGTTCAATTTATTCATATGTCGGTCATGTCAAACTGTAAAATTATTTCAATAAGTTAGTATTTAACTAATTTGATCATTCATAAAATTATGTTCCTTAAAACAGAAAGTAAAATAGATTATTTCCGTATTCACATGGGGCCTACTTTTACCTAACATTTTTAAAACCATGTTAAGACGTGGGACTACCTTGCTTACGTTGTTACCAACTTCACCAAACTCACGCTAGTCAGTTGTGCCTGTTTTAATATACACGCAGGTAGGGCCAGTGTTATTTTCTAAGATTTATTTTTAAAGTGCTCATGTAACCATGAACAGAGTACATAAACTACTCAACAGATGAATTCGACAGTATTTCATTGTTGTAATTTTTAGGGTTACAACGCCTTGTCCATGTTTAAACTCGCAGAAGATTTTTACCTGTCGCTCAATCTGAGCGCAATGCCTGCGGAATTTTGGGCTGGGTCCATCATAGAAGAGCCCATAGATCGCGCCATAAATTGCCAACCATCTGCGTGGGACTTCTGCAACCAGAGAGACTACAGGTACTCGAGTCATACTTTACATTTTTCTACTGTCCTTTATTGCCCAAATTAGTTAGCTGACTTACATTACTCGTAGTGTTATAAGGAACTAAATATAATGTTATTATCATAAATGAAGGCTATTTTAACACACGCATGGAAATGCTTCATTGGTAAAGGTAATAAAATAGAATAGATCATGAAACAAACTGTACCCCGCGGTTTAACCAGCTTAGAGTGTGTGAAGAGATTTGGTCGGAGCCGATGAGGGTGAGTATGTAGCGGCGCCGGAGTGAAGGGACGGGAGAAATGCGATGCCGTTGGTCGGTGGGTTTTCTCGGGGATCTCCCGAGAAAGCCCGCCGACCAACGGCATCGTCCGGCACGATTCCCACTTGCGAAAATCCGGTGACCCAGCCGGGGATTGAACCCGGTTCGCCTTGGTGGGAGGCGAGCGTGCTAATCGCCCAGCCCCAGTGTCCTCAACCAGCTTGGAATTTTGGAGTGTATTACTTAGCAGATTGGAAATAAACAATGTGTCTTCACCCCCGCGGCTACGTCTTCGTGGAATATGAAATCGTTATTGAAATTGGTGCGTGCATATTGAAACTAACCATTATTTTTTTCGGGAATACACACCCCCGGGGTTGTAATCCTCCAAGAATCCACGTGTGGCAAATATGAATTGAACAAAAGTTTTTCCTGCGGCTATGTCCTCATGGAATTTGATTTTTACTAACAGGTGACTTCAAATACCACTTAAAAATCGGCACAGTGATGCAATATATTTCTCTGACTACCACCACTCAGCCCAGTAATGACATAGCATGATCATGTGCTCACAAGAAATCTGTTAATAACATAAACAAATTCAGAGTGTAATACTCTTTTAACTTTTACTACCCAACTCCCTTACATAGCGTGGTATTATACGTATTTACCCAGTATTTAGGTTTGTTTGAAACATACATTACGGTGAAAAGTTCCTCAAAGGCAGTTCAGTAGACTTCGCGTGACGCCTGAACAAACGGACCCAAGCGTAAATAATTGGAAACAATCACAGTTTCAAAAATTTTGAGATGCCTGGCACAATAAGAAAAGAACTATGATGGTATCGCAGCTCGGAGCCCACTATAATACTTACGATTCTATGTTTTCATATAGTAAAGAACTTTACTCACAACTAGGACAACGCGAATTTAACTTCCTCGAAAGGCAACTAGGTTTAAATTGCTGCTATACGAGTATGTCACCTTATTTCTTGATGAAATTGTGGTTGCTTTTAGGGCGCTACTTTTCTGCGTTGCTAAAAGTAACAAGTAGTTATCGATATAACTAATGAACCTGATTTCCGCTACGTGGATGAAAATAATTTTTATGACTTTCTTAAAAGGTTAGATGGTAGGTGTGTCTTGACGTCTCGTCGACAGCAATACGATTATAAATGGAAATAGAAACAAATACAATATTAATGAGACAACTACAAGTACACACGTACGTTATCAGAAACTCAAACCTAGAACGCCTCGTTCCACAAGTTGACGTGCAACTAACTGCACAGCAAAGGTATGGCTCGGAGCGTCACCTGCTGTTGGAATTCGTCTAAAGTGTTGATAGACTAGATTTACCACCCTCATATATTTACAGGGATATTACTTTGAAAAATGCACTTAAATCATGGACGTTTATATGGACTACCATAACACTACTTGTGTGCAGAATTTCATGGAAATAGGTTGACTGATTCTCGAGATATGGCATAAGAGCTTAAAAAATCGTAAAAAAAGTCTAAAACAGGTTCTGCATTAGACATATCTGATGCTTCTAAGAGATATTGTCAGCATACAAAGTTTAGTTGAATTTTGTTATATTATACAATATAAGACAAACTTATCTAAAACTACGTGTGTGGAAAATTTGGTGGTTGTTAGTTGACTGGTTTCTGAGATACGGCATAAATAATAAATTTTGTCACCTGTAACTATCTTACAAGAGAGCGCCCAAAATATATCTCTATAAGTTCTTTAGATACTTCCAATTGATACTCTCAGCATACAAAATTTAATTGAAAATCATTACATTGTTTAATTGATATGATAAACTATTCTAAATTATTTATATGGCAGCCATTTCGTAAATACTGTAAGACACACTTAAAATGTGTAAGCTTATGTGGCCTACTGTAACACTACTTGTATGCAAAAGTCTGTGGGTATCGGTTGATTGTTCCCCGACATATGGCATAAAGCTCCATTTTCTCATGTGGGGATCTCTGCATTAACCGAGAACAATATTGGCACATTATGCAATTGTCACAGATACTGTTAATTTTATTATGCGCTATCTTCCAAAATGACGGACAAGTGAGCTAGGCCTAATACATAAACTCATTTGCCTGTCATTTTGGAAGATAGCACTACAAAATTACTAACACCAATCCTCATCAACCCTCTTCACAATCATTGTGGTGCATGTGGTGTTGATTGTGATGCATGTGGGTCTGATTGTGGTGCATATTGTGTTGATTGTGGTGCATGCGGTGCTGATTGTAGTACATACGGTGTTGACTGTGGTGTATGTAATGCTTATTGTGGTGCATGGGGTTCTGATTGTGATGCATATGGTGTTGATTGTGGTGCATCTGGTCATGGTTGTGGAGCATGCGATTTTTATAATGGTGTGTATGGTGCTGATTGTGGTGCATGTGGTGCTGATTGAGGTGCATGCGGTGCTTATTGTGGTGCATGCGGTGCTGATTGTGGTGCATGTGGTGTTGATTGTGGTGCATGTGGTGTTGATTGTGGTGCATGTGGTGTTGATTGTGGTGCATGTGGTGTTGATTGTGGTGCATGTGGTGTTGATTGTGATGCATGCAACGCTGATTGTGGTGAGTGTGGTGCTTTTTGTGGTGTGTGTGGTGTTGATTATGTTGCGTGTGGTGCTGATTGGTGAGGATTGTGAAGTATTGCTGTGGATTGCAGATGAGGATTGCGAAAGATTGCTGAGGATTGCGGAGGATCACTGTATAGTAGCAAACGACACATTTTTTTTTTTGTTTCTCAATTAAATTTCATGCATAAACTGTGTTCACGTGTGCGCACGGGAATGGTTTACCTTGCACTTCCGTGAGTATAATTCTATTGTAGCAACAGTTCTTTATAGAGTATGGAGTTAACTAAAGAACTATGAAAAGAGTATTAACTTTGCTTTAATCTGGAGACGTAAAGGGAAATATAAACGATTTTTTTTTACTTGGTGTAGCTGCCAAAAGGTAACACACTGCTCAGTTCTTTATCTTTCCTTCGCCAATATTCATAACATAATTCAAAATTGCTTGGGAATTTTTCAAATTGTTCTTTTTATTTTGCTTACAATTACAAATAAATACTGTTTATAACTACTTCTTTTATTTGTGATCTGTACGAGTACTGAATGATATATTATAATATATTCTATTTATGTTCTGTTTACATTCAATGTTGCAGGTTTATTGTATGATGCTGAGATGTGTACATTATCATATGCAAACACTGCATTTACTTCTTAATGCGTTCCATATTCCGGAGCACTCACTCCATGTGGGATCGACAGAACAAAATATAAATAAATACTTAGTTCAGATTGCATTGGTACGATCGATGAACACCTGCAATTAGGAAAATAAATATTGATGTCTGTAATAATTTTAATATTACTTTCCTTGATAATTACTTTCATTCAAGGGGAAATAAACGTTTGCGGCTGAAAAAAACTTACGTCTTATTCTAAACCAAATACAATATCAAAGACAAACAAACGGTACTAGAACTTATGAATTAAATTTTACTCGTATAATATGAAGAAGAGGTTTTTTTTTTTTTTTTCAGAGTCAAAATGTGCACCCGGGTGAATATGAAAGACTTTGTGACGGTGCACCATGAAATGGGACATATCCAGTACTTCCTCTACTACAGAAGCCTGCCAAAGGCATTTAGGGAGGGCGCCAATCCAGGTCAGTAAACAACATTTTGCATTGGAAAGTATTAATTACTGGGAAAATGACTTGTATTTTTCTGTAACATTCATTTCATATGGAGTAAGCTTCTTAAAATATTATATAAAATAATCTGAAGCTAAACTATAGTATATCTTGCAAAGCAATCGCAAGTAAAATCTTGTGGAACTTCATCGAAAATAACCGGGGAAACTTTCTTTGCTTCATACAAGAAGACTGTACTTTCACACAACCTGTTAACCCAAGTCAATTTTAATTTTTTTTTTCTCTCGTAAAATTTATATTTTGTGCCCACACATTTCGAGGGAAGTTTAATCGGCGGAGTATTTTCCACAATTCGCTGGCAACATTACTGCGCTGTATACTACACACATAATAGGGCATGTAGTAAACGGCAGGTGATATTTCCATGATTGTTTTCAAAACTACTCCGTTAAACATAAAATAGTGTCTTACAGACTGGAATCCTGTCGAGCAGAATGCCCATTTGGCAACCACATCGAAAGTGCTTGAAAAATTAGCCTCATTAAAAGGGGACCCTCTCTTGTGTCATCATTCAGCCTGTCGCCCCTATTTGCAGAACTACAGAGGAATGGAAGTAGCTATTTCTTTAATTCACCCCAACACAGCAGAAGAAGAAAGCGAAAATGAACTAAAGTGTCGAAACACACATGAATTAGTATCAAAGAGCAATAACGCCGTTGGAGTATTTGTTGGTGCTCGAAACTAAAGCAAGTGCGCGCTGTTCGAAGACTACCCGTTGTAGAATATAACCAAACGCGAAAATTGTTACAGTCTTAAATAACGGAATGATTGAGCCTGGACATAAGTTTGATGCAACTGGCCGTTTAGCCCCAAGAAATCAGAATAGCGAATGACTCAGGTGCATATTTGTAACTGAAGTGAGATACTAACGTGGGCAAAAATTTTTTACATATTAATTTTTACAAGATGAAAGAAAATCAATTTTTTATAAAATGAAAAGTAATACTTTGTATAGAAAAATTTATTGAGATATTTAATATTATAAATAATATATAACATTAATATTGATATAATTTTTATTAATATAATATTTGTAATTATTGATATTAACTTTTATATATATATTAATATTAAGAAATACTGTACTAGTTCATTAAGAAGTTTAACCATGTGTACTTAGTCGAATGCCACAGAAAGTTACGTCATAGAGTACTCTCCCATATTTTTCCATAGTGTACAGACACTTTTATAGAAAGGCTAGCGTATTGTAAATCTCTTGAGAGCTGCCATATTTATGTAATCGAATCTAAATCTGCACGTAAGTGACTGAACTGGCTTGCAATATTTTCGTCATGTGAAACTATGGAACTTTCAGAATTTGCAGTAGGCCTATAGTTTCATCGTTGGAAAGCCTGTTTCGAAGTTAGTCGCACTCACCCCCCCCCCCACACACACACACACACACACACACACACACACACACACACACACACACACACACACACGTACGTACTTATAGGGTAGATAGGTTTTGAAATGTAGCTATCCTACAGTTCCCTTGCAGGCCTTCCTTCAGAAGACATTGTGACCTGAATACAGTGTTCCTGAATCCTCTGAAGAGCTTGTTCCTACCGTGAAGATAAAAACGAATACGTCCATTATTCTTTTCGAACGGGCGTTTAAATTATATTACAGTTTCGCCTACCACGCAAGGCAAGCGTAAAAAGTCTGCAGAAACGTATAATTAATAAAGTAAACCAATATGCGGAAGGAATTTTCGCCTCTTGATTGCGAGAGGTAGTGTATAATTTACGTTCTGTGGCGTTAACTTCCAAGGCCGCGCAAAAAGCTGTTAAGCACACAGGTGATATAACGGACGTGTAGAATCGCCAGACACGGATTAAGTTCACTTCTCACGGAATGCGGGCGGAGAAGCGGAAGGCTTTGGGACTTTAAAAAAAAAAAAAAAAAAAAAAAAAAACGAACTTTCGCCGTCTCCGTTTAGCACACTCCCGCATTTCACTTGACTCAGCCGAGTCTCGAACCGGTTACCGCAAGTGAAAGCCGCAGTGCGCCGTGTAACTGACCAAGCAAGCGGCCCTTTGCGCCTACAAACGTTAGTTTTTCTATACTTTTCGCCATTGCAGCACATCGTGTAACCGCGGCCCTTCACAATTGCATCGTTTTCATAACAGCAGGCGAAGAGCGCGTGTGACGTAACTTAAGGCTAGAAAAGCCAATTTGAGGCTTCGGGCTGTTTTTGAGGTAAGTTCGTTAAACGAAGAAAGACTAACGGGTTGTGCACTCGTGTCGCAAATAATTACATAATCCTAGCATAAACTAAAATATTAACACAAGGCGACCGGCAAGTAATTAAATAGCATTTGGGCCAAATAAATTCTAGATTCGTGACACGTGCCTTTTGTATCCTTTCTGGTGCATCAAATGGATATTACTTGAAACAGGAAGCTCGAAACATGTTTGCACTGGGTAGTGAGTAAACTAGCTATACATGATGGAAACCTTAAAATATTATACTCATGAGTATATGACACTCAACATCAAGTGCAACAAGAAATAGTGTTGACAACACTATACAGAACGTGAAACAAAAGAACATTGCAAGCAAAAAAATATTTAGCTCAAACTTCTGGCTTACAAACGAAAGCATTTAGAGAAAAATTTGGCTCAACATATAAGGTTTATATCCAACTTTGTAGAAAAATATTGTTTTCCAAAAGTTAACTATTTTGTACGTCGTGAGACTCGTTAAAATAATGTGTAGAATTTAAAAAAAAAATACGTTCATATAAGTGTAAGAATAAAAGTATTCCACGCTATTACCTGCTTGTTTCTAAAATATCTTAAAATACTTTAAGTTGGCAAAATTTAACAAGGTTTGTGCTAGACTTAGTTTTGTACACCCTTGTGTAGTTTCGAAAATTAATTTTTTCTTCAAGCCCAGTCAAGTTTGTTTATTCCAGTTGTTATGAATATTATTGACAAATTTATAATATCGCAGGAGTTATAACAGTCTAATTCTAAGATTAGAAAATTGAAAAAGATTTCGCAAATGTTTTATTTTATTTTGTAAATATTTTACCAGTTTGTTTAGGTAATTCAAAAACCAAATTTTTGCACGAAACATAATTGGTCAGTTATTTTACATGATTTTTTTTTCTCAGATTGTGGTATAGCGGGTGATAATTTAACCATGACTGCGTTCAAAACCTGCACAAACATACAAATTATTTGTAAAATCCTTATTTGAACTTGGTAGCTAACCTACCTAAAGCGATGCTTCATTCTTCGCTGAGGAAGAAACAGGTTCATGTTTTGTAAAAAGATGTGAATGTAACCCTCTATTTTATAATTGCAGTTGGTTTTCGGATAAATAAATAATTTCGAAATAAAAAGTGTTTGCACGAACATGCATGCATACCTTCACCGACGCCTGGCTACTGGGATACAGGACTATTGCAGCGTTCAATTTTGGACTCTGAACAAGAAACAATGAATAAGCAAGGCTCTCGAAATTGCTGAATTTGCGACGAAACAATTTTAGACAATAGCTCATTTTCGTATGTAATTATAAACATACAAATAGAATTAAAGGGGATTCATCGTTGCCGTTAAAACTATGTATCGTAGCATCCATCACGCGCGATGTATCACATACATGTATCACATTGGCCAATCACGCGTTGTCCCACCGAATGTTTGTCTTGTCGCAGCATTGACATAACCACGTGATCATACGTATATTTACAGTCGTATGAACTACCTGAAAACGTTTGGAGAATGTACCTAGTTCCACAAATACAGTTACAGGGGGCCATTTATTAGTATGCTAGATGCCACATTATTTGAACTGACGTTTTCTTCCATTTCTGGAGGAAAATTTCGTTAGAAGTGGGACCGCGCGGGATTGGCTTACATAGCACCTTCCAAATGGACTGAATTATTTGTATGGATGCTCAGATGTGTGCAATGTGTGACGCACACCGGTTAGAGATGTACAAGGTCACACATTTACTCGCCCGTTTCCGTGGTGTAGGCTGGTCACGGTAAAATGAGCACTTCTGAAAGTCCTGCTTAAGATATACTCGTATGAACGTTGTGTACGCTTCCGCCTTGTGCAAAATTAGCATTGCTAATGGTCTCATAACTTTATTCGTGCGTCGGTCAAGTGAAACGTGAAATTATTAGAAAAGCTAAAAAAATTCTAAAAACCTGCTCATTTCTACATTTCGATGCATTTAGAAAACAGAAATCGAAAGAAATAATTTAAGTTATCATAAATGGTTACCTAACACGCTTTTTATTCGACGTTACGATACGGAACTAATTTCCATCCATCGCTGCCAACTTTACTGGGCACATACTACTCAGTGCTCCCGTTGATATAAATGCAGTTAGGAGCAGTGACTTTTTTATAAGGTTAATTTCAAAATTGCTCACATTATCGTGAACAGCCTTTTCTGAACGTTCATTCGTACTTAAGAGGGCACGGTACATATATTAATGCAATTGAGTTTTATTGCATTCTGCAAATTTTATGGCAACCAATAGAGAAAACCAAGAAAGGGCAACTATACAGAATAGCTTGTAACTACGAAAGAAAATATTTTACCTGAGTGACTTTATTCTGACGAGATATTTCTGACGCCGTCAATTTTTGTGTTTTTTCGCGTCGCAAGACATTATGCTAGATTGATACAGTAATACTGCAAAATACTTGGTCGTTAAGTTGACAAAACCTTGCAATTTTTACTGTCTTCTATGCTGGCTTTCAAAAACCAATAAATATTAATTTACGTTCTTTGTGTTAATTTATGTCCCACGCCCCCCTAACTCGTGCACAACGTCACGTCAGCCCAAACATCCGAGACTGATGGTTGTCGACGGCGCACGGATTGGACAGCGAGACTCGGTATGTTCCAACTCGCTCGTTCGCCCAAACGACCATTCTTCCGTCAGCTGGTGCGACTTTGCCACGACACGAACACTCACAAATACACGCGGCGTTCGCAAAACAAAGCTCCTTCACGTACAGAGACACAAAAGGATTTACAGGCTTCGTATATCCCTATTTATAGGTCACAAAAATACGACTGTGCTAGGTGATAACAGTGAACGTAACAAATAGTTAATAAATTAAATAACATTTCATACATACATGCATATTTATCCTTTGAGGCAGATTGAACTATCCAACAGAGTCAGCACTGCTAGACATGGAGTTTCTGAATGCCGGTTACATTGGAAACTTCATGTCTCGAAACACGTGTATATTGCCATGGATGAAAATCAAATCGTCTTTATGCTCAGGTAATACGCGGGACCGTCTGTTGACAACGAGTGTATATCCCACTTCACATACATTTTCAGTTGTGCTCTGTTTTTCAATGCTTTAATTTCCTGAAAATAAAATAGGTCTTTCTATAGTACGAACAGATATTACAAATATTTGCATACTAAAGACAGTTTAAATAAGCACGAAACTAATGACACTAGTATTACGTATTAGATCGAGCCTTAAGGTGGAGATATTTCGCCCCACATGCTACCTAACAAATATGCATTTATGTCTTACCTCAATTACACTGGTAAGTGGCGTGTAATGAGATTTTATTTGTATAGCTGCAGCAACGCCAGCTGAAGGGTAGGCGCCTTTTCCGTTTCCAGGGCGTCTGCAGCTTCTTTGAACAACCCGGGGAAGGACAGCAATTCGGCAACCACTTCATCAGTATAACCTTCGAGTTTGTTTGAAGCTCCCACATCACACAGAATCTGACGTATATAGTATATATGCGAGTGAACTGACGCAAGCATTACGCACTTGCTGTTCCGTCGTGTTTCCACGTCCTGAAGAGCAGTCCGGGCTAACTTGTTCACGTGTCCAGATCTTTTTAGATACTCGACTGTATCCTTGGCTGCATTTACAGATGACAGCACGGAATGGATTTCATCTTGATGCGATTCGTAATACAGTGCGTGCCGCAAGATTGTGTGTTGATGCAGTGGGTTGCACATAATAACCTCGCGTAGACGTCCAGCGCCTTTTTCATGTTTGGTCCTCGGTCGGCTACAAACGCCACGTTCTGCGACACTTCTCCAACGATCCCACGTTCTGTCAAATGGTTTTGAAGTTCCTCTCGGATGTTGTTCACACTCTTCCGACCATCTGGAAACCTTTTCATTATCAGTACGTTGTTTATCAGTCGCCATTCGTTATCAATGTAATGGGCAGTAACCGCCAAGTAATGTATTTTCTTAAAATCATTGGTCCACAATTCCATCGTCATTGCACAAGCCCTCTGCTCCACAGCGGATTGTGCGACAGTGCTGCGATGGGGCAACACGTCTGTTGCGGAAGCGTGTCCAAACGTTGCCCCTACTTCCTGTGCAGGTTCCGTCAAACCGTCACCGTCAGCACATGAACATGCTCGTAGGTCTTTTGCGCACATCATGGCACGTCTCTCCGTTACGCTGCAACTCACAGAAATAGGTACACGAGCCGAGGCGTCATCTGTTGCGTTTCATTCACGGCATAAGCGACGCTTTATATGTTTTGTCCTAGAACTCGCTTCTCTTAAAACGTTGAGGGGTACGGTGTTGTAGTGGCCAGACTACCCGCCTCCCACCTAGGTGAACCGGGTTCGAATCCCGACGGGGTCACGAATCGTGCCGGACGATGCCACTGGTCGGCGGGTTTTCTCGGGGATGCCCCGTTCCCCCCCCCCCCCGCCCTTGCATTCCGGCGATGTTCCATATCCCCCTCACTTCACCATCATTGGCTTTTAATAGCCACCCAAATCTCTCTACTCCACTGCACTCGAAAGATCGATAATCATTGTCTACAACTAATGTTGAATGTTAACAAGCAAGAGTTGTATATTTCAAGTTTATTTTAAACATTGAGTTACGTAAACAATGTTGTATGTTTTCGAAAATAATGCATTGTAAATATACAATATTTCTGCTGTACATTTACAAGAAAATCTCGGCAACTTTTCCATAGAAATGTTTGTAAGAAGTGCAGAAATTTTTTACTGTGCAGGCAGTAAAGGTTTATTTGCTTCTCTGCTTGTCCTAGTCCGTTGATTAGAAAATTAAGCGGCACGTGCCACTTGAACAAGGTTATCGCCTCCCTTACACTGTATTTAATATAAGAAGATAAGGAAGTCAAAACGAGATGTCTCTTGCCCCCTGTCGAACTGGTACACTTTCCCTTCATGTTGTCTCTTCCTCTTTAGCGGACGTCGACTTGGCAGACACACTGGTACAGTTTTTGTGACATTTACACCCTACATGGCTCAATCAGAGCAGGAGCGGAAGAGAAAGCTTTCCGGTAAATTACTCAACCACGCGCCCATCACAAAGGCCTTAATTGAAAACAGGATTCAGCGTCGAAAATTCGCCAGTTGTGACTGGTTACACGACGGTGTACACCGATGGAGAAATGTTTGCGTGTGTGTTTAGCATTTCTTTCTTTAACAAGTCTGAGATAATTGCCTCAACGCGGTCGTAATTAACATACAACGTACAAAGATGCAGAAAAGAAGAAAGTAAACTTCAGCAGAATTATTAAATCAGAGCGCAATTTTTTTTATTGCGAAGTGAAATTGGAATTCGCTGGAGAGTTTTTCTCCGACTGACAATTATACGTATAACAATTTTTTTTTTTTTTTCAGTTTGACGAGTCAATGATAAAAAAAAAACGTGGGCAGCTCACGCAGACACGCAGGAATACATAATGACGATGTACTTTTCCCAAAAAATTGTTTATTGTATTGGGAACCACTGACTGACGGTTAATTAAACGCTTTCCCAAATACTCACAAGACCTCGGTGTTAAGCGCCGACGAAAAACTCTCAACCTCGCTTTCAAAAATAACTGCTCAGTTATTTTTTTCAGTGAAGTTATTTCCTGCTACGTACGAAAGTTCGCATTAACATAAATCTTATGGTCGTTATACCGCCAATCAAATGAAAACATGAAATGGTTTTTGAAACATAAATAAATATAAAATAAAACTGTATAATACACATATTTATTAGATAAGTAATATTATAATTTATATAATATATTATTTATATATGTTATATATTTTTATATAATTTCATAAATAATGTATATTTTGCCTAAAATTCGTTCATATAAATATATAATTTATACAAATATAAAGAATAAATATTTTAATGCACATAAAGCAAACGGGAACGATATCAAACATTACACATATTTTTAAAAACGATATTCGCTGGCCGAGCATTTAGCATGCCAGCTTTCCTCCGGGTTGGATTTCCCACGTATCGCGGGTTTGGAAAATGTGAGAGATTTCGCCGATGGCAGGAAGTTTTCCTCAAGGTGTCCCCGTTTCCGCCATCACCACATCTCTTCGCTCCTTCAGCCCCGCGGCGTTTGACAGCATCTGTTATTCCGGTCTGCCTCTGGTACGACAGGCATAATTCTCTAGGCACAGCAGCCGGCTAAGCCTGGTCTCATACATTGATTGACTGATTGATGAATTGTTTCTGTTACACGTAAAAATTAGCGTACATAGAGAATTATACACGAACTGTATAAACATAGCGAGAACAGTAATCAGTGTAATCCTTTGAAAAATCTCACCGTGTACGACGTGATTATCTGTTTCCTAAATAGCTTTGTCATGCATCACAATCGTTTTATACTTCTGTAAACAAAAAAAAAAACCTTATTTTTGGTTCAAATAAACAGTCACCTATTTTTTGGTTACTAATTATAATATTTCATTTCTAAATAATACAAATAAAAACGTCAAGTATATTCGTGTGTCGGTTATTGCCTAGTAAGAAATAGCTCGTAGAAACAGAACTTCTCAACTTGCACAACATTAAATACGTAGAAATGCACAACTATAGGTAAATACTTGTGCTAAATTTTGTAATTGTTAAATTATTCTAATGTGATGTTTTCACAGGACAGTTAAACATACGCTGAAAGTGGTTGCACATACCGTAAGGAGCCAATAGTCCGACACACATACTGTATTTATAAGTGATAGGCATTTCATTATTTATAGCATTACACAGTGAAAAATTTCTATACTTGTTACAAACAATTTTGGGAACTGGTTGCCAATAATTTTCTTCTAACTCTAGAGTTGAAATATTCTATATTTACGTCACGTACAATATCGTTTAATCTAAATGTTTAAATAAACTTGAAATTTACAACAATTGCTAGTTAAAAGTCGACATTAAATTTACACTTTGGAGAATGGACTGTGTTATATATGCTACCATTTTTTTTCCGTTGTTGTTATAGATGTGTGTTCAGGTATTAAAAGTGGAAAAACTCAGTTGGAATTTCGAGTTATTAAAGATATTATTTATTCCTGTTTGATTTATTATTCATCATGGATAGCAGCAAATTTGGCAAAAGTGTTTATCCTGTCTTTCAAAATATTTTGTTTTAAGGACCCATGGCAATACTGAGATAGAGTCGGGCCTATTTAAATTTAAGAGGGTATATAATGAACGGCAAATCAAATTTCTACTCCCATTTGTAAAACTACGATTAAAATAATTAAATATTAAAGTGAGCAGTTTTACTTTACTGCATAGCAGGGTGGTGATAATTTTTTTAAATATCATATTCATATCATCACAACCCATTCCGCACTACAGTTTTGTGAAATTTATACTAATTTATTTGTGGTGTTACAAAAATATATTTGGCAACTAGTTTCCAAATTACTCCTCGTACAAACAAAACATACATTGTGGTGCTCTCTGAAACTTTAGAAGAGACTGTTCACTTTTCTACAGTTTTTACAAACATTGAACATTGATAATTTTGTCAAGATAAGTATGGTGAAGTTTAAAGTTCGTAATTAATTTGAATGTTAGGTTTGTAAAATCGTAATTAGTTACCTAAATATTGAAGTGTCGATACCTACAGGGAAAAGATATCCCGAAACTGGAGTGATCAGCCAACATGGTCCAAGCATGAGAACATCAAGTTGAGAGATGAAGAATTAGTGCATATGAAGTTCACGACATTAATTTTTCGAAAGTGGTTGTAGAGAGAGTATAGGTATATAGGTAGTCGTAGATCATCTGCAGACAGTTCATAGCTGTTCCCGGTAAAGCGAGCACTTTCGAAATCAACCTTAGAAAAAAGTCACTGCCCATGCCGGCACATATTTTAACGGGCGCACTGAGTGACATGCACCCAGAAAAGTTGGTAACGATGCATAGAAAGTAGTTCCATATTTTAACTTCTAATAAAAAGTCTTAAGTAGCCATCTGGGATAACTTAAATTATTTCGTCCGCTTACTGTTTTTAATGTGTCGAGGTGTAAAAACTGACCACATTAGTAAAATATTTACTTTTATAATAATGTCAAAGGTTCACTTGATCGACGCATTAATAAAGTGATCAGGGCCATGGCAATGTTAATTTTACATAAGACGGGAGAATACACAACGTCCATACAAGTGGATCTTACGCAGGGCTTTCAAAAGTGCTCATTTTACCGTGAAAATCCTGTACTGCCCATAAATACACGTACCAAACAGTATGCAATGACACGCAGACTCCAAGTTAAGATTGCTGGAAGCTAGTTAATAAAAGTAGTTCTGACACTTGGTGATGTTTTAAGATTGTAATATGTGAATTTATTGCTACTGAAGTTTAGTTTTTCTGGTTTAGGGCTAATACACATAATAACACGAATTTGCATATTATTAACACATTTAATTCCCGAGGAATTCTTCGGTTTCCACTTGTACGACGCATGACTAAAGTTAGACGGATCTTGGCAATGTTAATATTATATATAGGAAGTAGATCCTAAGCAAGTTTTCGAAAAGTGCTCTATTAACAGTAAGCCATTCGCGGCTACTTCCGACATTTCTTGAGCCCTGCTAAAATTCTACTTTCAGGATATACTTCCGCCTCGCGCAGGCCAAAGGGACCACGTGCCGCATTCTTGCGCACTCGGAGAACTCTTTCTTACTAGGCGTTACTAACAAACCTATTTTCCCTCTAGTTTTATTCGTGTTAATTATAGATGAAATATTGTTATTTATCGATAAAATACAAGTAAAAGTTCAATTTAACCAAAAAATAAGATACTTTTATGTCAACATAAGTATAAAATGCTCGTGATACACGAGATGTTCATAAAGCAACCAAACACAGGGGATGTTTTTTTTTTCTCGAAGGTTTGATTCATGAAGTGTTCAATTAACCTGGCCTAGACTATAACAGCGGCGCGTGTTTCTCTAATACGGCGAAGGTTTCCACGAGGCTGTGGGGGAGGCGGTGGCGCTGTCCGTGGCGACTCCCAGCCACCTGCAGGACCTGGGGCTGCTGCAGAACTCCGTCGACGACGTGCCACACGACGTCAACTACCTCTTCAACCTGGCGCTCGACAAGCTGCCCTTCCTGCCCTTCAGCCTGGCCCTCGACCGCTGGAGGTGGGACGTCTTCAAGGGCGACGTGCGCGACGACCAGTACAACTGCCACTGGTGGGCGCTCAGGTACGACGCCAGTGCTGACAACTCAGTCGGTTTCCCACTGGATCTGATTACAGTTTTAACTCCTTGCTAGACGGGTAAAAATTTCACGTGGCGGAAGTTTTTTGATTGTCGATTATATGTGAGGGTCAGTTTTCTGGAAGGGTGTGTGTTCGTGTACGATAAAGTGGTAGATATTCTTAGCATACGCCTGTAATTCCTATTCGTAACTTGTATCTTCTTCTGTTCGTTGTTAGCTTTATCGTAACTATAGATACATAACATGCGTACTGATGTAAATTTAATTGTGTTAAAAAAAATAGCATAAAATAATGTTGAACTATTTTTTAGTTGATTTAAAGATATTTGTAATGTTGTTATTCGAATAATGGCGCGGATCTTACAACGTAGTGGTTTCTGGTGGATTTTCACTTGTTATCTAATGTAATTCTCTATCTGGGTGTAGGCAACACTGCACGACACGGGGATGGCGTAGAGTGAGCGCCTGAAGTGCGAACCCAAATGCCGGTCTCCGTGTCCCAACCATAGACTAAAGATGAAGTCGAGCGATCTCGCTGGCTGCGCGCAATCAGCCTCTGTGCCCAAACATTGAACTACTGTTCAGTAAAAACGGAGAGGATTGTGTTGAATTTGGAACACTTTTTAGTAAACAAGTGCTTTAATCTATTTGTATACTTCCTCTTACTAACTCGTGATGCAGTTTGGTTAAATTCGAATTTGTGAAAGTGTTTTATTCATTTAAAAGTGCCTGTATTTTGAAAATCTAGATATGAACAAACACGTTCATTTCACTTGACCATGAGACTTTTGCAGTGTGTTCCTTTGGGGTATGTCTATGTTGGGTACATGAACGGAAGAATAATAAACGGTCTACCTAATCTTTAGTCTATGGCTACAACGAACGCTGGTCCCCTGCTGACGAGTGTAGTTCCATTGATATCCTATTGGTGGCAGGGCGATCGCTTTGTTTGCGATCGCTCGTTTATTTCTCGTAAATATATTTTTTTTTACAATTTGCCCACTTACTACTATAAAGAATAAAAACCACTTGTTACTTGTACCATTTTTATTTGCCATATAAACAAAATGCTCGTTTCCCCACCTTTCTTTGCTCATGCGCACATCGACCTGGCATTTCTTTGACTTGTTCACCGTGACGTTACTATAGATAGCGGATCGCGTACACACTGCCGATCATCTGCTGATCAGCTGTCAAACCTAAGTTTATAGTTGGTTAACTTGGTCAGCACTGCACTGTACGTTCAAGTCCCGCGAGCCAATCACATTTCAGAAACGCGTCTGCACTGCACTGCACTTCACGCTATCAGCCCAATGTACCAGGACCTTAATACAAATATGAAAATTACTTGTATAGGATTTGAGAAAAAAAAAACACTGTTTATGTAAACAATTAATTTTACTTGCGAGCACCTAGAATCCGTTACGCCAGTGCGAGCACCTTCACAGTTCTGTGTGTCCTCCGGCATGCATGTTAGTAACTAAGTCGGTTGGAGAATGGGATGCGTCTCAGGGCAAGCCCTTTACGTCTTAGGTCGGGTTTATTTAATAAAATGGGCGCATGCATCGCGGCTATATAGCGGGGCTGTCTGGTGCCATGGCCGCAATTGTAGCACACTCCGAAAGAAGAAGGGTCTAGATGGAAGAGCATAGCAAACCGGGCAAAGTAAACAAGTGCTTTGATATATATATATACATATGAATGTGTGTGTGTATATATATATATATATATATATATATATATATATATATATATATATATATATACACAACACACACACACTTCCTATAAGCCGTTTTAAAAGCAACTAGGTTACATTTAAATTGGCAAAAAATATTTGATTCATATAGGGATGTAGTATTTTGTAAATTATGATATAAACAAACGTGTTCATCACTGTTGAGACCATGTGACTTTGACAGACGTGTTGGCGTGGGGCAAGTGAATGTTGGGTACATGGGCAGTGGTCGAAGAAGCAGAGTCCGCCTTGTCATTAGTATGTAACGCAACGAAGCCTGAGGCAGTCTGATTTCCCGTCTTCTAAGCGCGTCCCCGATACTGGACCACAGATCTTTCAACCAGTGACGAAATAAAGTTTCCAGTTTAGGAGGTGGCACTCCTTTTCAGGCGCTACTCATATGGTTGGAATTTGGGCGGCCCGGGGGGGGGGGGTTATTTAAGCGCCCCTCTTAAGATAATTTCGCTTCTCTTATAAATTTAATTTTGGTACTTTAAAAACTTAAATTACGTGCTGAATGTGAGAAAGAAGAATGTCTGTAACTCAGAAGCGAGGCTGTTCGCGGTAAAGAGAGCACTTTGAAATTGACCTTTAAAAAATCGCTGCCCTATAACCGCTGGCGTGCAGGCTCCTAATTAAGTTGGCAGCAAAATAAGGAAAAATAATTCCAAGTCTTGACATTGTTTTGCGGTAGTAATCTTTGTATTGATGCTTGATTAATTTTGTGTTTCTCTGCTTTACACATTAGAATGCCGAATTTATATATTAGAGACGCATTTTTAGGTTTTCAAAAAATTCAATTTTTTCACTTTATTGACGCAGGAATAAATTCAATAGGCCCATGGCGGAAGGATAAAAAAATGAAGGGGAAAGAAGATCTTCAGCAGGGCGTTCAAAAGTGCTCAACTAGGGCTTAACCGTGAACAACCTATATCATAAATATATCATAGCAATTACTTAGGGATTGTATACAATATACAAACACATCTCAGTGAACGAAAACAGTCCGGGTGCCTATTTACTCTCATTCCTTGGGCCCTTTCCTAAATTTAGGAAGAGGCAATGTACACCCTGCCTCCTTTGCCCTCTAGCTCTTACGCCACTGTCTTCAACACTACGTAATGAGTCGTTGACGTCGATTTTTTTTCAGTTGGATTTCAAATGGACCATGTTTGATAAATAAAACAACTGCACTAAATGTCGGAATTCTGTAAATACACAGCACTTTTACAGCGGCTTCAAGGATCACTTCGGGAGCTTCACGTACAATCCGACAGCAGCAATATTTAGCGTATTTAATTTTCTGGCGGAAAACCGACTTCTCGTAGGGGCATTAATAGACACAGAGCTATGTTTCTAAAACAATAATGGAACATGGTGTTTATAAGTTACACGATCTTGTTTTCTCTCAATTACAGCTATATTCAGCGATTAAAAGATCGGCAGCTTCTCATTTATAAAGGTTTCCATTATTTGCGTTCTTGTAAACACTTCTAATGTATTCATTGAGAGCTTATTTGGCATTATGTAGTGATGAGCATGGCCAAATTCCTTGAGTGCAATCACCCAATAAGTGTAGTTAAATTGCAAAAAATGGATTGTAAATGTAATGTATAGTTTCATTTTGTCAGCATCTTTACAACAGCCCCTATACAAATATACAAGTTTTGCACTTTACTTGTTAGTCAGTTTGTGTTATTCACTCTTGTTGTATAGAATGTATTTAAATTATACCAACAAACTTCGGCAGCAAGTTTATCTAAAAAAAAAAGGTGGAAACGTGTGTATGATCTATGGTCTAAAGTGAATCGCGGGAACAGTACGCGTCTTTGAAGTTGGACCTGAAGAGGAAATGTTAAAGCTGGATAAAGGAACAAATATCTGTAAACACCACAATACTTGTCTGTCGTCATCAAATTATTCCATGGAAATAATAACATTTACTGTACCTTTATTTCGAATTAATCTCCATGATACTGGAGCAAACTTGCGATTTAAAACATTGATTATTAATCTGCATGTCACAAATAAACTTTACACATTATGCAGACACTCAGTGCTCAGTCTTAAATAATTTATTCAGTATTTGTAAAATAAAAGTGCTTCATTTTCAACTTCAAATATGTGTACACAGGGCCGTATTTAGGTATGGGCCTCATGGGTCCAGGATCAGGGGCGGCAAATTTGTGGGGACGGAAAAAAATGTGATCATTTGCAATATAATAGATTGTACACTAGATCAGCTGTTGTAAAAATAACGGGGAAAAAAAAAATTTAGTGGAAAATTATAAATGTTAAATGCAATTTTTTTTTTTACGAAAATATTGATGTCAACACATGCAAAACTTGTACTGAGTCTTTGAAATTTCTCGGTTAACAGTTCTACTGTTTGTATTGAAAACGAGAGATAAAAATGTCATGTGATGTAAACAATAAGAGGAGATGTATGCAAACATTACTCTTGTGTTTGTATTTGTTTTACTGCAAAACAATAACACTTGGCAAATTTGTTCTTCAAGGAAAGTTTGCAGTTTAGTTAACATCATAGTTGGACACCCCTCACAACATTTCCATTCTGTTAGTTAAAAATGTTTTATTGTTTGACAAACTGTGCCTCAGAGGATCTCACATCTCGGGGAGGGTCGAGGTTAGGCAGGCGGGTAGGTAGTTGAGCTTAACGTCTCGTCGACAGCGAGGTCATTAGAGACGGTGCAAGTTGCACAGGGAAGAGGGATTGGGGGAAGGAATGGGAATGAGTCGGTCATGACCTTTGTTTAGGAAACAATCCGAGAACTCGCCTGGAGTGATTTCGGGAAACCATGGAAAATCGAAATCCGGATTCGAACCCCGAGCCTCCCGATTGCGAGTACAAAGCCGAATCACTCCGCACCCTCGCTCGGTGACTGGGTATAGCGATTTAGGCAATTACTGCACTTCAGAAGTACATTTAGTCTGCAGGTGGATTGAACAGTTTCGTAGATTGAGTTACATAATTGTAGAATACATTGTTTTAGTATCTTCCCGTAGAGATGACAGTTACTGGCAATGAACATCTACAAATTATCAGAACGGTTTGTTTGATCACAACAATGACTGGGCTGCGGAAATACACAGGGTAACGTGACCGTGTGAGCTTATATTCCCTGAGAAAGTAAAGTAGAAGGCAACGACGTTTCCTATACTGAAGAGAACGTTAAAAGAAAATATTCCCACCTTTTTTTTTCCCCCAAAAAAAATTCTTTGGTTAGTATTTAAAAGTACGTTATTCGTAAAGACATCCACTTGTTTCAATTGAAATCATTTATACAGAATACAAAGGTTACTAACTACGACTTTGCGACTTTAATAATTTCCTGATAAATTTTTGTAGGCCTATATACAGGATGGTTGGGAACTCGCGAATACGGAATGCTGCATACTATTCTATGGCAAAACGTAGGGCGGAAATACCTTCAGGTGAAATTGCATGTGAGACTCAGTTTCTGAGGAAACCGACACGACACGGCTGGAACGCGTAGGTGCAAGTGTGTGTTAATGGGACGGGTGTGGTGGTGCGGGAACGTTTTTACATAGGTTACGAGGCAGTGTTAAGGTGGAATAAAGCAGCTGGGCTCAGTAAAGGCAGGCAAACAGCAGTGGCATAGCAGGTGGACTGCCCGTGAGAGAGACCTCTGGCATGGCCGCCGAGATCACCAGACCTCTCTCCACTGGACTTATTTTTGTGGCCTCGCCTCAAGTCTAGCAATGCGCGGAGCCAACCTTGAACACCTATTGTGAATGTTTGTACAGTTGTTAAGGCGATTGTGTGTGTATGTATGTATGTATGTATGTGTGTGTGTGTGAAAAAGCATTAAAGTTCTTTCACCAATTTTCACGTCGTTTGTCTTGGAAACTACGTCTCCAGTGCAATTTCGTCTGAAGATATTTTCGCCTTACATTTCGGCATAGATTGTATGCCGCATTCCATATTCGCGAGTTCCCACCCATCCGGCATACTAAAAATACCTCTCTGTGATGCCAGCATCCGTCCACTGTCCTGGGCACCCATGAATATGTCTTTATTTTATTCCGCGAACAGATGATAATGAGGGCAGAAAGCTAAATGTCTGGGTAATCTGAGAGGTTCGTGTTTAGGAAATACGCAGTAATTCTCCAAGAAAGGGAATGGGAAAGTACTCGCGAGTTGAGACACTATGCCGCAAGACAAAATATACATTCTTTTCAGGACATGTGCGATTTATGTAGTGGTCCCACGCAATTTGTGAGTGATCGGCTATGTCTTGCGTCAAACACATGTTATGTATTAATATTGACATTATTGCTTAAACCAGCGCAACTGTTATCAGAAGTATTTATGTGTAATGCGATTTGGCCTATTTGCGCAAAACGTTATGTTATCTCCGTATCATCCATTAATTGTTAACGGTCGATAATAACCGTAACAAAAAATGGAAATAATTTAAATGTGAGAGCAAAAAGCATGCTTAACATATCTTCACCATCGCAAGTAGGAATAGTGCCGGACGATGCCGCTGCTTGGCGGGTTTTCTCTGGGATCTCCCGTATCCCCCATCCTTTCATTCCGGCGCTGCTCCATACTCACCTCACTTCACCCTCATCGACTCTCAAGACCTTGATGTTAAGAGCCGCCTAAATCTCTTCGCTCTCCACAATATCTTCATCAGCAGGGGTGATCAAAGACTGAACTACTGCTGTTCACGATAAAGTGAGCACTTCTGCAATCAACCTTAGAAAAAAATCATTGCGCCTGCCTACCTACGTATATTTTAACGGGCGCACTGAGTGACATGCCCCAGTAGAGTTGGTAGATATGGATGAGAAGTAGTTCCATATCTTAACGTCGAATAAAAAATGCTAGGAAACTATTTTTGATAACTTAAATTATTTATTTAGCTTTCTGGTTTTTTTTTTTTTTTTTTTTTTTTCATCGAAGTGTGAAAATGAGTAGATTTGTAAAATATTTCGTTTTCTAATACTTTCACATTTTCGTTTGACCGACGAATGAATAAAGCGATGATGCCCATGGCAATGTTAATTTTACTTAAGGCTGGAGAATACACAACGTACATAGAAGTAGATCTTAGAGCAGGGCTTTCGAGAGTGCTCATTTGATCGTGAAAAGCCTTTGTCATGTCAAAACCACAATTTAAGTTTTTTGGTCTTAAAAAGGGCGGCTATAAGGTCGTATCTTAATAACTTTTAGAGGCATTCTTATCAAATTTATTTCACAAAAAAATAATCGACTTCTACTAAACGGAAATATGTAATTTTATTTTTTATTTTAAACAATTGTTGAAAATTACAAAAACGTTTCATAGCGTCATTTCAAAAACTTATCTCTATGTACCTTATGTCAATGTGAACTAAAATTTTAATTTTTACATGCAAAAATTTTTGCTGTATTTTTTTTATGCAAGGAAATGTAACTTTAAAAAAATGTCTACTGATATAAAAAACGATTTTTTTCGGTGGCCAGCACCCTTAATGCGCAGATCATCAACGGCAGAATATTTAATTACTTCCACAATTATATTGTAGTTTTATTTATTTGTTTACTTTATGTGCTGCAGTTTTGTAGCGTATTCCTTCAAATCATTAACTTCGATAATGTGGAGTTTCTCGTAAAGTAGTAAATGTATACATTTGAGTGTCGTTTGTTATTTTCCGAGTAATATTTTAATCGACACTAATAAGTCACATAAAAACTATTCATTTATGTATTTGCAAATTATTTATATGCTAATAAATGCTAACTGTAATTAATATTTACGTTTAGTGCTGCATTATTTCACTTTGTTTTCAGGGAACAATATTCCGGGCTCAAACCACCTGTCCTGAGATCAGAAACTGACTTCGATCCTGGTTCAAAATTCAATGTACTGGCTAACACTCCACACATTCAGTGAGTAATTTTCACCATTATGCATGCTTTGTTGTTGGCAGAATCTGCCAAAAAGTATTTTTTAATTACTATATTGAAATTTTTCTTTGTCCTTGCGAATATTCTATCCCACTTGTGCATAATAAAATAGTATGGAATAACATTTTATACTTTTATTTTATAATGCAGTGTTATATTTTTACATGTGTATATGGACATATATTTAAAAAAATATGTTAATGCTCATGTTGAGAAATAGAATGAAATATAATTACGAGTGATAGAATATATTGTTATAAATGTATGATCTCATCAATAAGTATTTTAACTTGCGTATGTGAGAGCCAGGCACCATAATGATTTGAGATGTTCGTTAAAATCTCAACATCAATCTATGCATTGTTAAAAAATTGGAACAGTTATCCGTAAATTAACTGGTGTATGAAAATGTGTCGCTTACTGACCTCATAATCTGATGTGGAATGGGTGACTTCTAACGTGTCATGATCATGGTTTGGTTTCCTTATGAACAAAAATATTGTAAATTTGTGCGATGCATTGTCTTCTACAATATTACAATACACGACTCCGAATTGCTAAATAATGGAATGTTTTGTTAGAGCTACTGTTCGATAGAGCTTTTTGATTATTCAAAAATGTATTCCTAACCATCTCACCAAACTTTTATGTAGTTATCGGAGCTAAATGATGAGTTAACAGACATGTGCCCTTGAAACCTAATTTATTTCATTCTAGTTTCCCACCTGTATAATTATCGTCAGAGACAATTTAGGTTTCTATATTGTACTTTCAGACCAGAATTCTGTTTTAGATCAGAAGTATACAGGAGCCTATATTGCCGCATATTTTTATTGTATCAAAACCAGTATGCTGTTCAGTGAAATAAGCTAATGTTTGGTATATTTATTTTGTACTTGTTTTGAAGCTGCTTGTATTGGGTTCTCATCATCTCCATTATGATATTTTTGCATGTATTGAAATTTAATGTAATTTCAGCTTGACTTCAACCGTTTCTGTAGTTAAGAAGAAGAACTTTGCAATCACAAGCATTCAACATTACATGTATGGTTTCATTTTGATTGCTTATCGTATTTCATCTATGAATTTAACGATTATCTAAAAAAATTCCGAATTGAAGTTTTATCATTGTGATAAATTATTTGAGAATTCTCTGAATTTCTAACATAATAAGATTGTTGGTTTATTTACTTGTATACTGAGTATACTGAGAAACATTTTATTCAAACGTGAGAGTTTTGTACCATCATTATGCTATGTAATCTCTTCTGCATTATTTCAAATTGAGGATACGCATGAGAGTAGGTCATTGCTTATAGATCAAACAACGAGAAAATTTGAACAAGTATCGAAGTTTATTTTATATTTTTATAAACATAAATTATCACAGAGAAGAACAACAAGTGGAGACAAAGTCAGTGTGCTTCCTAGATGGAAGCCTTTGGTGGTAATAGTTTGTAATATGCTTGCTAGCGTGGATGTCCGGAACATGTTCTTCATTCATAGCCCGAGTGTTCGTCTTCTCCGTGGTGGTGGTAGTGGTGGCTCTTCACTGGGACAGCCACAGGCACCTTGACGGGGTAGGGCACAGGTTTCGCCACGGGGTAGGGCACAGGGACATGCTTCTCGTAGAGAACCTTCACAGGGTACGGCACGGGCTTCTCCACAGGGTACGGCACCTCCTTCTCCACGTGGACCGGGTACGGCTTGGGTACCTGCACCGGGTACGGCCGTTCCACGGGGACCTTCACTGGGTACGGGATCTCCTTCAGTACGGGATAGGGCACGAGCTTCTCGACCGGGTACGGCACCTCCTTCTCCACGGGCACAGGGTACGGCTTGATGACGTGTACGGGGTACGGCCTGTCGACGGGGACCTTGACCGGGTACGGCACCTCCTTCTCGACGGGGTAGGGAACCTTCTTCTCGACGGGCACAGGGTACGGCTTCTCGACGTGGACGGGGTACGGCCTGTCTACGGGGACCTTGACGTGCACGGGATACGGCCGCTCCACGGGCACCGCCACGGGGACCTTGACGTGAACGGGGTAGGGCTGGGGCACGTGCACCTTGACTTCGACGGGGTAGGGGTGGGGGACCTTCTTCTCGACGATGACGGGGAAGGGCTTGGGAACTTGAACGGTGTAGGGCTGAGGAACTGGAACCTTAACGTGGACTGGGTAGGGCACGTGCTTCTCGACGGGTACGTGGACTGTGTAGGGACGGTCGACGAAGACCTTGACGGGGTAGGGGACTGGCTTCTCCACGGGGTAGGGCACGGGTTTGTGCACTGGCACGTGCACGGGGTAGGGCCTCTCGACGGGCACCTTAACGGGGTAGGGCACCGGATGCTCCACGGGGTAGGGCACCTTCTTCACGACGGGGACGTGCACGGGGTAGGGGTGCGGCACCGGAACCCCCACCTTCTGCGTGATGGTTACCGTCTTCTGGTGGTGGCCATGGTCGTAGCCCCCGCCGAATCCGCCGGACCCGTAGTCGTAGCCCCCTCCGAGGCTGCCAGATGATCCGTAGCCGTGGCCCCCTCCAAGGCCACCGGACCCGTAGTCGTAGCCCCCTCCGAGGCTACCAGATGATCCGTAGCCGTGGCCCCCTCCAAGGCTACCAAATGATCCGTAGCCGTGGCCTCCGCCAAAGCCGCCGTAGCTATGGCCGCCCTCGAAGCCGCCGAAGCTGTGTCCGCCGCCGTAGCCCAGGCCGATGAGCCCCCTCTTTTCGGTCTTCTTCACGTCGTTGCTCTCCCCCGCCGAGCTGTCGCTCTCTTCCACCTGCTTCTCATCCTTCGTCTCCTCCTTCTCTTCAGCCCTCGCGAGCAATGCCAGGCAAAGGATAGTTAAGCAGAACTGCAACACAACAAACACAGATGTGAAAGTCTGTGGTTAACATTGTAAATCAATGTTTTAATATACTCCGTTTTAATAGTATGTTATATTTTATGGAAAAAGTAAATTTAGAAAACAACGCTAAGAAAGACGTTTCATTTTGTCAGGTGAGAAAAAATTGGTAGTGGTTTGTAAAATATCAGTTACATGAAAAAAATACATATATTGACATATGCCAACTAAGTTTGACTTTACTTAAACAAAAAAAAAGTGAACCGTAAGCATGGTATATGGCGAAATTACGCTACTGGCTGTTTGCCAATTTCTGATTAATATTTAATTATCACTCCGGTTTCGGGCTGTATTTTCCTCTGATTGCCCTGTCTTAAATATTTAGACAACTAATTAAGATTTTTAAAAATATAAAATATCAGATTGATCAAAAATTTCAAACTGGTCCATACGTATTCAGAAAGTACACTTCACTCGACGGATGATGTAACTTTGATTTGTGTAAAGCCTGCAGAAATCTGAACAACCTTCTCTAAAGTCGCGGGAAAGCAACATTAATTAAATAATGGTATACTCGTTTCTTATATGTCTATACAAATTATTCGCTAATTCTAGTTCACACAGCTTCTTTCGGCGTATGTTAACCTAACTTAAATATGCATAGCTCTGAACTAAATGAAAAAAAAAGATTACTTTATTTATTATAAAGCCTAACCTGAAGTTAACGCAGCGCTTTTCTGCCTATTTATTTCTGTGCAACGAATTTATGGTTATATATTTTCGTCTAGCACAAAGTTTGTTTACTTTACTAAACCAATAAGTAATCAAACAGTGAAAAAGGGCATAGACGTTAAAATTCTTTTTAAAAAACTTACTATTTTTTAAATGCGTAATCATGCTAGCATTTTTTCCGTTTTAAAACAAAATCCATGGCTCGACAAGCCGGGGATATAATGTTTATATCGATTATATTTAAACCCATGTTGGTTGTCAGGTTTGTGTTATAGTCCACTCCTGCTACATGGTCACGGTGGGTTAAGTCAATTCGACTAATATGGCTGAGTGCAGTCCATTAATTCTTTTTTTTCCAGTGAGAGACCGTTCCCGGTAGGGCATATGCTCGCAACACCGGACTGCAACATGCGAGGTCGCTAGTTCGATTCATGCTAAAGAATTGAAACTTATTCGGTTAAGAAACTGCCCTTTCAAACTTGCCTCTAGGTACTAAACTACGAAGACGAAACTGTACTGAACACTCATTAAAAACAACCAGTGGAGAAAATCAATGTCCGTAACCGAATATATTTCAACGTAATCCCTGAACGGAGTAGGCCTACTGAATGAAAAGTTTCCACAAAATTGGGAAAATTAGTTGCATGTATTGACATCTCATTAAATCGTTACATTTAAATTAGTTGAATTTTTTTAATGCTACATCTGTACCAGATGTAAATATAGAACAATCATGCAACAGACAATTTACAGTGTCACTAGGTTTTTGTGTTTCACAAAATACACACAGTGCACTGGAAAAAAAAAATCCAGAGCTTTCAAATTTGCTGAATTAACAACGAACATACTAAAATTGTTTGTTCTTGTTTGAGAAAAAAAACACTGTAGATGCCGATTGTACATTATGCATGTACGTGAAGTACTAAAATAACGCCCTGGTATGTACTTCATCGGAGTAACGCGAACTGTCACGACACCGTCCAGTTTCAAAGGTAAAGAACACTTTTACAAGCATCCCTGATTAGTGTATCAAAATTTCTACAAGCAAAGAAAACATTTCCTATTGTAATAGACTGGGCTTTGAGCTCTACGCGCAGCAGAGTATCTCTCAGACACGAAATCAGCGCACAAAAGTCTCGAGTCTGGTGGAACATCCTTTACAGCCGTCCCCATCATGATCAAGCACGTTGTGTTTACTTCGAATATCGAATTGTGAAAAAGAGTGTCCAGTAGTAGAACTGCAAATTTGGACCGTTTACGAGAAGATTCTCAAGTTAGGCTACTTTGCAGAACATCGAGACGAGAGCAAAGATTCCCGGGGTTTACTTAAGGCCACATTTCACGATAGTTTTTTATTTCATTATCTGAAAGATGTTTGTATAAGGACAACGTAAATGTAAATATTTGTAGCCATATGATTATATTTTTCATAATATAGCACTGAAATTCGAGAATTTCGGAGTATGGGAGCCCAAATTCGTATGCCCCTAATTAACTTTGCCAGCTGAATCACACGTTATGTGATCTGTATCATTTATACATAACATCGTGAGTTTCAATGATATTTAACAATCAGCACCGGCATTCTAAAAAATATTTTTTAATAAGTATTGATGTTCATGCCAACACCTTTTTATTCGTCTGAGAGAAAATAACGTTAATATTTATTAGTTTATCTTGGACGAATTAAAATGTGTTGGCAAAACATCAATACCTATTTTAAAAGAAATTCAGGATATCAGTAAGCCTACCCGAGTACCGATTTTTAAATATCCTTGATACTTATTTAATATGTTATATAAATGATATAGATCATGCCACAATTTATTTAGTTGGCAAAGATAATTAGTAGCATATTCGAAAATTTTCGACTTTTCGGCGCTATATTTTGAGAACTAAAATCATATGACTATAAATATGTACATTTTTGTGATCCTTATATAAATATCTATCAGATAATGAAATAAAATACTATCGTGAAATATGGGCTTAACAGCCATGCCTACCAAGACGGCAGACGCGAACATCAAATGGGGAATCAGTGTTAAACGAAATTCTTTCTCATTGCGACAATTTTGAAGGTAACTATTTCAAAGAAAAAGTATTCTACGTGATATTTCTTTAGGAATGTCGCTACCTTAAGACATCTTGCCAATTATTTTGTTTGATTTTTTTTTCTAAAATGTAATATTGAAATTTATGTGTAACAAAAAAAAAATTGATAAATAAATTTTATTTTCGAAAATAATTTTATACTGCAGTATTCTCTGTGAAAGTCGCGTCAGAATGTATTTTATGTTTGAAACAGTTATCTTAAAAATTGACGCAATGAGAAGGAATTTCGTGTAACATTGATTCCCCCATTTGAAGTTCGCGTCTGCCGTCTTGATAGGCAGGCCCTTTAAGGTGGCCGCCTGGTTGAAGGAATATTGCACGTCTGAGGCCTAAAAGCTTGGCATCGCTAGGGGCGACTGAGACATGCGCATCAACTCTCTCATCGCCTCTACGCGCAAAGCACTGAACTGGCGTGCAATCTTGACCTCGATAACGCGCCCCTATGAGACTTTCAGTGGAGACCCTACCATTTTATGGCGTTATAATAAAAATGAATGTTCACGTCCTTATTCCTTTTTAATGTTTTGTACCGGATTGTTCATAGCTAAAAATGACCGTGAAACACACCCGTTCGAGCAATTTCCGCTATCACAAAAACATGCTTTGGAGAGAAACGGAGGAACTAAAAAACGTATACAGATTTGTGACGTTTTTTAACTGCTATTCGTAAGCACACCTCACTCAGACACGTTGGACAGTTTTAGCTTGGCACACGGTTCGGCGGCCTACCCAGGCGGCCACCTTAAGAGTGGGATGGTCTCCCGTGGGAACCCCGCGTTCAAGGTCAAGAAGCGAGGGAGCGATACGGGCGACACTAACACGCACGCCTAGTGGCTCATCGCTCCTACGCTTAAGGGCCTGCAGCGTCTCCGTCGTGACGCTGTACTGTGCAAATCAGATCCGTAACATAGGGGAAGAAGACCACAGATTAAACTACGCCCGTATATATGTACTATTCTCTTGCTGCTTAAGGAAACTGCATATGCAAGCTTTGAAAATGCGATATTTGACCATTTTCACGATTTTTTTCTCCGAGAATACCCTTAATATGACAAAAGTAAAAAAAAATCGGGACATAGATAATGGTTTTTAATTTTTTCTGACAAGTCTTATTCGAAGAACATTTATTTACCGAGATTCATGTAATCGCGCAAACAAATATTTCACCAAAAATAACGTGCAGGTCCATCACACTCTTAACCGACACTCCAGCCAGCCAACCAGCGAAGGCCGCATATTACACTAGCTACCAAAAAGGTATTGGGCACCCGCGAAGATAGGTAATTCAGTACGTCAGTTGACTTGTGTTTCACGGCCTTCGGCGTAGGACCGCTGGTGTTTGTCCGTTGTAGCATGAACACACACGCCTATTGTAGGATTCTGGATAACGAAATGCTCCCAACATTGCGGCGGTTTTTACGGAATGGACCCGTGTTACTTCCAGGATGACAATGCCAGGTGCCATGTTTCAAGGGCTACTGTGCAGTGGCACGCCGACAACAACGAGATTATAACGGGGTGACAACCACCGAGCAATCATAGTGTACAGGTGCCCAATTACTTCTTGGTAGATAGTGTATAAGAACTGGTTGTGTCCGACGGGGAGAGAGAAAACCCTCGCAACGCGACCTCCTCGTCACGACGCGGTGAGTCGAAGGAAAGGAAAATAAATATTAGCGGGTTTCTCCATTGTTCGGTGTGGACTGAGCGTTCCTGGCCTACACACGCGCGTGTTGCTTTCTCGCCATCTCCGTTCCTCTGTCCTCTGCGGAGAAACGAGTTGCGGAGGTTCGCCGCGCGGGACGTTCTGGATCTCCGCTATCCTGCGTGTCGAAACCGCGGCCCGTAAGGCCGGCGTGCACACGTGCGGACAATGTCCGCGCGGCGCCGCTGCGGCGCCGCATTTGCGTTCCACGAGGGCTTGGCTTAAATGTATCAGTGCAGACGTAGCTGCGGTGCCGCCGCGGTCTATGTCCGCACGCGCGCACACGACCTAAGAGTTAGTTGGAGCGGTGCGTTCAAGGTCAAGAAGCGAGGGAGCGATACGGGCGACACTAACACGCACGCCTAGCGCCTCATCGTTCCTACGCGCAAAGCGTGCAGTGTTTCCGTCCTAACGCTTTACTGTGTGAACTAGATCTGTAACTGTGGGGGTTTTATTACACGCGATGAGAGTCCACAGATCAAACTACCTTCGTATGATCGTACTTTTCTCTTATCGCTTAGAGAAACTTCATAGGCAAGCTTTAAAAATGCTATATTTGACCACTTTCACGATTTTTTTTTCTCCATTAATACACTTAATATGTTAAAAGTAAAAAGATAGCGCCATAGACAATTTTTTTTTTTATCGTTTCTGGCAAAACCTCGTATCTCCAGAACATTTATTTACCGAGATACGCGTTTACGCCCAAACAACGATTTCACAGAAAACGTTTCAGTACATAGGACCCTTAAGGCGCCCGTCTACCCGCCGCTTGCATTGTGTTGCAGTGAGTTTGAAACAGTGGCGTGTGGTGAACTGTTACAAGGTGAGCCGATGTTAGATCTGTGCTGTACCCTGGTTGCTTGCTAGTTTACATGTCCGTTACTGAAACGTAGTTCGGTAGGTGACGCCACAGGTCGTGTTTAATGGGTCCCTCGCATGCTCGTTGTGATTGGTCGAAATATATTCTAGTTTCCCTAGGCTCCTGCTGCGTGCACCGAGAATGTATAGAAGTGAGCAAGCACCAGCTTACCTTGCAACCGTTCGCCACACGCCACTGGTTTGTAATCCGCGTTCTTTTTATATTAACCAAACCAGTAAACATGTCCCCATTATATCAATGCGCGAAGAGAAAACGCACTTCAAGCGAGGTGCGAATAATATTATCAACACATTATTCGCATTATAAATGCTATTCCTAAGCCCTCCAACATAGAAGAAAAAAAAAGGCCTTTTCACAGTGATGTAGCTCGTAATATTCTGGTCGGGAACATGCGAAACTATTATAGGGACCTGCAGAGGAATTCGCTCCAGACTTTCCACCAATAAAATGATAGGGTCGCTGCTCAAAGTGCCATAGGAACACACACGCAGCAAGACAAGAACACTGCACGCCAGTTCAGTTCAGCGCCTAGGGCGTAGGAGCGATGACGCGCTAGGTTCACGTGTCAGTTTCCGTTGGATTGCGAATTACATCTTTACGTAGAAAACGACGGAATATATTCGCTAGTATATTTATGGAAGTATAAATATCAATGGTCTATTAAAGAAAAAAATTAAACTGACTGCTTGATCGTTCTAATGTCTCTTGCAAATTACGTTCATTTTCAAGCATTTCTCTAATTCTTTATACTATACGAAGGACAGTTTTTTTTTTTTGTGTTTTTAACTGCTCACTACTGTCTTGCGGGATTGCCCACTTAAATTAGATGAAAATAACAGCATACAAACTCGCGTTTCTCCCAAAAATTTGAACTTCGAACCAACCTCGAAATACTAAGGTAACGTAATAACGACATCGACAAAGTAGTTTAACATAATTCTAACTGAATTATAAATTCAAATACTTGTAGCTTTTCGTTAATTTGTTAAAAACATCTCATAATATTTAGCACAGGTAAATAGACTTGTTTTTTTTAAGAACACCAATAGTGTCAATAAAAATGTGCAGGCAAAATTAAATAACATCATGCGAATTTATTTTAATTTTAATATATTAACTTACCAAGTTTATGGTTAAATCGGTGACTACAACTTGAATTATATAATACTATTACTACAAGACATGCTGAATTCAAACCGAGACGAACCCTAACACTTGAAATTTTTCACAGGAAAAATATTTCGCACTAAAATATCTTTTTCTTTACTTCTGCCACTACCTTCCTTAAAAATATCCGTCGGCAGAAAATCTTACACACCACATTCAAGTAAACGAGAATGAATTCTGAAATCTGTAAACGATCAAAAGATGCAAAATTATGAGTGTTTAGCTGCTTTGGCCAGTCATTTTAGCCCGGAAATTAAGTTTTATATTAACCTGACACTGAATACAATAGTATTGTACTATCGCAGTACTGCTTAATGCAATGCCTTTTTTTTTTACGTTGTTTGTTCATAATATAATTTAACAAAAACACATCATCATTATCATCTAGCACAGTATTTAATAACTGCATTAAATATTCGGGGTTAATTTTAATTTGAGTTGCCGCCATCTCAAAACACCAGTGTTACGCTAAAGCGTTCAAAGCAAACTGGTTAACCTTAAGTAATCTGGTAAGCCTGGTCACGTGACCGAGTTAACGCAGTAAACTTTACCAGGTTTGCTTTTCGTACGCGCCCATGGTTTCACGATCTGCACGATGCACGGCAGACAAGACTCGCGCCCGGTCGCGTCTGTCTGCAGGCAACGCGATCTTTAACAAGTCGGAGCATCTCCGTTACGAGAGCAACGCAAAAAAAAAAAAAAAAAATGTAAGTGCCAGTCAAGGAGCTCAAATAGGCTGGCTGGCTGACTACATACCCCGCGGGTGGAAATCAGGCATGCAGCGTCTCGGGTAGTAAACCGTCTTAATTTGCTGCTCGCATCTCCGCCCCGAGTGCTGTTACAAGGCGTGCTATAAAAAACTGCGTATCTACACACCAAGACTCGTCGTGTTCGCTTTGCTGCAGCACCCAGCTCCCGTCAACGATGGGCTTCGCAGTACGCTGGTGGGTTTTCTCCGAGTACTTCTGTTTCTAACGACCATGCATTCCAAATCAGCTCCATCCGCTTCTCATTTCACTCCCTTCGCCACCGAAGACGCACTTGTTAAGCGCTTCCTAAATCCCTCGAGTCAACTCAAGACTACACACCGTGTTTACTTGCTAGCTTTTCTTCTGCTTGTCACGAACCATGTTTTCCTTTAAAAAAAAAAGAATTCGATGCGTTTTTCGTACTCTTTTAGTGCGAAAGCCGTTTGTTTATAGAAAAGCTAACCGATTTAAATGTCAGGAAACACAATACCAAACAGTCAGACAAAATGATTTGCGTTTACTTTTTTTTAAAATAAGTTTACGGTAACGTTCGTAATGACACTAACAAAATTTAAAAATTGCCTATAAATAAATATCTGAAATTTGTACGATTGAATGGTTACCTAAAAGCAAACCTTCGGAATGAAAAATAATCAACAATTCCAAACTCTTATGATTAATTAAGTAAAGTAAACAAAGCGGTTTTTTTTTTTTTTTTTGTATTCAAGACTGTTCGATTATCGAGTTTTCGCCTACTTTAACGTCTTTTGCAGTGTTATCATTTTCTCGTCAGCAAAACTCGGTTCGCAATGCTACCCAGTGTCCGCGGTTGTCACCGGAGAGTTGACGCACGCCCAACGAGGTTCAGAGACTTACTAGAGTTCTCATGGCGAACTGCTTGAAGTGTTGTTGATCACCACAGAGGACTGATGACCCGACTGCGGCGCCGCAAGTTATATAGCGGCCAGCTTTCACGCCGCCGTGATACCCCTCCCCTCCTCCGGCGAAGCCACCCTACCTCTTCGCCCATTCGCTCTCAGGAGGCCGACCCCGCACAGCTCTTGGGTCCGCCATCGAAACTTCCTCTCCTTTGTGCACGCGAAAGCTTTTTTTTTTCTCTCTCTCTCTCTCTCTCTCTCTCTCTCTCTCTTTCCCATCTTATCTCCTCGTTTCAGCACTAACTTACTGTCTCACCTGCACCCGCTAACACGAAACCATCTTCGTGCGCGCGTGCTACAGACTCCGTTTACATGTTTCTGAGGCCGTGTCCGAAATGACAACTTCGTTATTTTGTAATTTGTCGAATCGTAAGTGCCAATCCGGACGTTATCGACAGTCACTTGTGTAGGCACTCGCGGCGACGCATTTTTACATTAACAGTGAAAATTATTTTTTTCTAAATTGAATTTTTAAAACGGACGTAATATTTCTACAATCATCACTGGAATCCTACGAATATGTTAATAAATTAGACAATAATAAATTATGCAATAAGGACTTCTTGTAGCTAAATATATAAACAAAGCACAACACCTACTTGCTTTTTAAAACATGTCTAGTGTATTTTATGAACAGTGATCTGTTTTAAAAAACGTTCTAATTACGCATTCGCATACGTCTTTTGAATGTAAAATTCAACATAGCACTGATTTTGTCAATTTCTATTTTTGCTAGCATCCGCTATATACAAAACACGAAATACAAAATCGGATCACGTGATCATTTTGTCAACGAAACTTGCCATTTCGGACACTGCCTCAGTCGAATGGAATTCGTATCTCCTCACTCGATTAAAGGTCGTTCACGATAAAGTGAGAGCACTTTTGATATCAACCTTTGGAAGGAAAAAAAAATCACTGCTCCTACCTGCACATATTTTAACGGGTGTCCTGAGTGCCTTGCGCCCAGTACATCTGGTAATAGTTTAGGGAAAGTAGTTCCATGACTTAACGTCGAATTAAAAGTGTTAGATAAACATTTGTGATAACTTAAATGATTTCTTCCACTTCCTGTAATTTTAATTGTCAGATTTTTTAAATACTTACTTTTCTAATAATTTCATAGTTTCAGTTGACCGACGCATGAATAAAGTGATGAGGCCCAAGGCAGTGTTAATTTTACACAAGGCGGAAGAATACACCACGCCCATACAAGTAGATCATAAGCACTGCTTTCGAAAGTGCTCGGTTTACTGTGAACAGCCTATAAAAATAGTATCTACTCCAAGCAAGAAACATCGTTAACAACTTTCTTGCACAAACAGTAACCAAAATTTAAATATGTTATTAATTTTAAATAAATTAATACTCTCGGTGTTAAGAAAGATCGGTTTTATCGTACATTCACCGTATTCACATTGGGTATTTTACGTAGCACATGAGATTTCGTTTTACGGGAATAGTGTAAATGTTTACAATTCATGCGAAGTACAAAAGAAAGATGACATGACCTACATGATAAATCGATGATCGCAGTTTTGATACACCAGGGCGCCAATCTGCAAAAACCGAGATTGAATTGACAAATGAATAAAAGTCTAATGATGTGTGAGTTCTTGACTTTTTGTTTCTCCTGATCGCTTTCCATATAAACCTCTCTGTTTATCGAAACATTCTTTAACGCGCAAAGGTGCTTTAAAAACTATACGATTTTAATTTACATACAATGAAGTGCGTGTATTTGCAAGAGCAAAGAAAATATTGAACATCACAGTTATTTGTATGTAGGTAGCAGTTTTGACAAATGGTCTGTCACAAATTTTCAAGCAATCCTGCAGACATACAAAGGCATATTGTACTTTTTTTTTTTTTATAAAGTTGTATAAACAGGTATTTCTTGAAAAATTATTCATTCCTGAAAATAACCGATTTAAAAAATTCTCTTGTAAATGTTAAAAATCGTATGATACCATCAACGTCAACAAGAGACTGGAATTTTAAAATCTTAAACATTATAAAATAAAATGTGTAGAAGAGAAAATCATCATTTAATTTTTTATAAAATACACAGCCGCATTAAAATCATTGTTGGTATCATATTACAACGGCAGTCAACAAAAACCATTCCGCTACTAAACACCAAAAACATTGTTGTCTCTAACACGACCACAAACTTCCCCGGGCTCATCCAAAAGCCTGCATACAATTACAATGGCGAAAAGCATTCGAATGTACAAACATTGTAACCTTTATACTAACAAGACCTCTTTGTAAGGACAAGTGTTTTTCGCAAAAAGACTCCAACACCAGCTGTACTCCAAAATACTTTTGTTCATATGCACTTTCGTGGTTGGATGGTTTTAAATGTCACATGCCTCAAGTGTCTGCCCGCGATTCATGGATATTCATTATCGGAGTACTTTATTGCGATTGGCCCAGTCAAATAAGAACATGTCTCACATAGGCACGCGACCAATAACTAGAGACCCGAGAATTTCGCGGGTAAATTTCATTGGAATTCACACACTTGTACGCCTATGTTACTTTTGTGATTGGTCGACGTGTTGTTCGACACCTCTTGGAGATAAATGAGCCAATAACAAACATGAAATAAGTCGTGCGCCCAACCACCGTCTTTTACTACCACAACAATCAACCAACATACAGTTGATATCTGTATGACAGTATATAAGACTGTGAAGTATAGCGTACAGGTCATTGCACACGCGAATTTCTCGGGTCTCTACCAATAACCAAAGGGAGTCGTGGTTGTAGACGCAGGGTATTGAAGTATAGCATGGCCATTAATCTTTTCACGTAAAACACCTGTCCCTGGATATACGTGAGAGACTAAAACTAAGACATCAAAATGTAAACTTTTCAACAGTCAACTCCTTCATTCTTATATCTCAAAACTCCTTACAACATTATAAGCTGTTCGCGGTAAAGTGAGAACTTTTGAAATAAACCTCTGAAATAAGTCATTGGCCGTTAACTGCATGTATATTGCCGCACGCACTGATGTGTAGGCTCCCTGTTAAGTTGGCGACGGATAAATTAAAATAGCTCCAATGCATGACGTAGTATTGCTAGTATCATGTTGAAAATAATGGCAATTCAGGTTGGTGGTTTTTTTATTTATAGTCAGTAGAAATGAGTTGGCACATTAGTAACACGTTTAGGTTCCTGACAACCTCGTATTTCGGCTCGACATTCGCACTACTATAAAGTTGTTAGGCTCACAGCAATATAGATTTTACATACGGCGAAAGTATACAAACTGGAAAGAAAAGTAGATTTTAGAAAGGGCTTTCAAAAGCGCTCACATTACCGTGAACAACCTTTACTTGCGAAAGAACGCCCTTTAGCAGCAGCAAGAACGTCACTGCAAGAATAGATAGCCAACCACAGAAGCACCAGTACTAGAGTACATTCATTGTCATTTCCACCCTTTCACAGTCTCTATTAAAGTTCTACTTTCAGGATATACCTCCGCCTCATGAAAACGAAGCTTAACCGAGTCTAGAAAATTACACCAAAGGGACAATGCAAAGTGTAATAATATTTCGCATATGAACTATCTCTTACTAGGCCTTATCAGCACACATATTATCTCTTTGTTTTTATTCATATTAATTATAATTGGAATAATGTATAGATATAATATTAGTAAAAGTTCATTTTTAACCAAAAATAAGGTAGGGTTATGTTAAGAAAATTATATAACGCTTGTGATACATGTAATATTTAGAAATAACCGAACACTTCATACATTGGGTGATTTTTCAAAGGTTTCGTTCAAAAAGTATGAGGCAAACCGTGAATTCACCTTAACAACGTTCCCGCTGCACCATAGCAGACGCCTACCGGACGCTTGGACGGCATTGCAGCATGTTTCGAATACAGGTTTCTCGTCGAAACCATTTAAACATGTCCTCAATATGTTTACGCGCGAAAGAAAGCACAACACGAGACAAGGAAAGAATTGTACTTCCGATGTATCACGCATGAAACATCGTTACGAAAGACTTTTTCTCAAACACAGACAGGTTATCTTGTCTGTATTCAAAATGGTGGCGTGTGTTTCGCTCTCAGTTTCTGTTCATTCCTGGCGGCACTGTTTACAGTGAACTTTCGATCCGGATTCTATAATCCAGTCCACCTTGGCGAGTGGACTGGATTATCTTCACTCCATTCCTACTTCAGTCAAGTCGGATGTGTTTAAAGTAAATTCCAATCGGGATTTTTCAATCCACCACTCCGAGTTCAATCCGGATTGAAATGTTAGTGTTAACGCACTGATTGTCTTCTGCAGTGCTGAAGGGATCTATATACAACATCCCCCTATACAATTTCTCCAAGGTTTGGCGATGGATATCGAACCCAAATCCTCGACGTAAGACGCAACAAACATCGCTGCCTACTACATACCGAGGGTTATCATTTTTAATAGCAATTACTAGATTTGATTTGGTTATGTAGCTTAATTCAGCTTAGTTTATCGTAACGTAATATGATTTCATGAAAGTGAATGTCACTAACAAACTTCTAGTAAGATTTAAGAGCCCAAAATGTAAAGGAAAACTAACAATAACGTGAGCTGTTCACGGTTGACTGAGCTCCTCATTTTGTATCTTTTCGCCATATATACAGGAGAGTCCTGGACTACTGGTACAAACGCTCTGCGGCAATTCCTTATGCAAAATGAGATCGACAATGTTATACTAGCTATGTCCTAGAGTAATTCGTAAAGGAAGTAGGAGCCCTTGAAAATCGGCATTTCACATGGTTGTAGTTTAAAATATTAAAAGCTTCTCTAGATGAAACAGCAACTCTATGAATCCTGTTGACTTGAATTGAGATCTGAAATCTGTGAACGGTTGTTTTGTAATATCATCACCTTTCATTGCGAAAATATGAAGCACCGTGTTATTGTACAATAAATGCGTGTAACCCTGGGATGTTTATCGCTTGGAATGACGTCATGATAATTAGTACATTAATGCACAAAAACAGATGCCTTGGTGTTACTCTGTCAGGAGAGCAAACTTTGTTTTCCGGATAACCGTTCCGTTTTTTTTTTTTTTTTACGTTAGCCTATTAAGACCCAGTGTACACTGTGTACACTGTGTGTGTGTATATTACGCACGTGCAGGTAATTTTTTATCTGTACTGCACACTGCGAAACTCAACTGCCAATGAACTTGCCTGTGGGTAAATGATTCGCAAACCTTCTTGCTAGTATAGGCCATAACCAGTTCATGTAACTGCAGTCGAACATACAGCCTACAGGTCATTGGCTGTGATAACGAAACAAGTGTTGTATCGACATAAGTACAGCACGGGGTCATGATTTGTTTGTTCGCATCAGCTTAAATCGTAAATTAATTTGGGTCTGAAAGAGTTAATGTGCACATGATTATGACGTCATTAAAATAGATAAACACCTACGGGTTACGCGCACTTGTCGGACAGCAACACGACTCCCCATATTTTCTCAATTAAGGGGGATGATATTGCACAAGAACCGTTCGCAGATTTCGGATCTCGATTCAAGAGAACAGTAATCACGAAATTGTTCTTCCATCTCAAATAGGTTTTATTATTTCGAATGAAAACCATACAGATTTTCCAAGGTATCTATCTCCATTACTGTAGGACATAGGTCGTATAATGTTGTCTATCTCATTTTGCATAGGGAATGACCTTACAGCTTTTGTTCATGCAGTTCATGATAATTCTGTATAACATGTAGATTGCCATGGGCCTAATGATTTTATTAATGCTTCAATTAACTGAAATGTTGATTGGTTAGAAATTTAAGTACAGTACGTTTTTTTAACTTCAGATTTCTACTCTAAAATTTGTAAAAGGAAAAAAAGTCTTTATTGGTCTTTATTGGCCGTTAACTTAAACAATACGGTCGCAAAGAAATGTCAATAAGTGCAGTTACTTTACTTGATTCGCTGCAAACTTAACTCGGTGACTGCATGGCAGTGTGTATGGTAGCGTGCATACGGGTTAATGGCCGGCGAATTTTTTCTCAAATGTTGATTTCAAAAGTGCTAACTTTACCGTGAACAGCTTATAGCTTGCTTGCCTAGCCTGAATGATTACGTAGTGTTTAAGTCATCACAGCCTAGTGAATATACTACCAGTTTCATTTTATAAGTGCAAGGACTCATCGTTTTTATGAAACAATGAGTTCGTGACTATTTCAATTTCAAAATACTTTACCCCCTATTCCACTTCTGCAATTGGATGGTTCCTATGTGTTTCGCGTCTTGGATGCCAGCTGGCGAGTCATAGACGTTCAGTACCGGAGTAACGTATTTCTCACTGGCTTGTCAAATATAGGGTATTCACGGTAAAGTGAGCACTTTATGAAACCCTTTCATTTTGAATAATAGTCATTAAATATATCTTATTGAGGCCTTGCACGTTAACTTTCGAGTCCGGTGAGATATATGCACTGAGTTTATTACTTACATAGCAATATTAATTGTAAAAAGTGGTGGAAGGTTAAAAAAATGGATGATAGGGAAAAAAGTAATTAGGGCCTTAAAAGTGCTCACTTTGCAGTGAACAGCCTTTACCAAAATGTCTTCTCGCAGAGGCACGCTGCCAATAAGCATAGCAGAACTGCGGGTGTCCAAGCACGACGTTGAAATCTAGCCTGAGTTGATTTATTTACCGGGAAAGTCATATGCTCTTACTGAAGTGGCATTTTGTAGTACATGTTTTATTTATAGTGTCACTTGATGTAAGAAGGCAGGGCTTCACCTCCCGGGGAATTTTTAATTAATTTATATATCATTTACAGCTGTAGCTGGCAAATCATTTTAATTAAAATTTTCTGCTTTGGGTTGCAAAATATAGTTGTAAAATAATAAATTATTCTCGAGTAATTATGTATGGTCTCTAGTTAGTTATTAAAATGCGATATTAGTTTGTACGAAATATTCGATGCGAGAAGCCAGTAAGCTTAAGACAAAAAAAAAATTTTAGTGACTCACTAAATGTTCAAATTAAAAAAAAAATGGTTTTATTTTCTTTCTGTTTATTACATTAAAAAATTTTTTCTTTATATTTTAAATTCACTTGCGGGTAATTGTCTGGCATACTTAAATTTCCTGGAGCAAAGTAGATCAACGCGTTTATGGAACAGTTTCAACCTGCGCGCGTGATACTTTAATTTATCGAGATCTTTCATTACGGTCGTTACGTTCCGTGGAGCACTTCTGCAAAAACCTTTGAATTAATGAGTTAATTAATGAGTTGTTCTAAGGCGCGTAAAAAATAATGCCACACAAAGCGAATGTAAACTTTAAGACGTCTGCCTTTAGGATGCCTGGGAAGTTTTCCATCGTTTCCAAAAGATATGTGTAAAAATCTATTTGTGAACGTAATAACGTCCTATGCCCTCAAGGTCAGGGGAATTTTATTATACTAAAGGCTGTTCACGGTTAAATGAGCACTTTTGACAGTCCTGCTTAAGATCTACTTGTATTGCACGTTGTGTATTCTTCCGCCTTACGTAAAATTAACATTGCCATGGACCTCATTACTTTATCATGCGTCGGTCAAGCGAAACTGTGACGTTATTATAAAAGTAAATATTTTACGAATCTGCTAATTTTTATACGTCGATGCATAAAAAAGAAAAACAAAACGAAACAAATAATTTAAGTTATCACAAATGGTTACCCAAAATTTTTTATTTGAAGTTAAGGCGTGGAACTACTACCCAGCCATCGTTTACCAACTTTACTGGACGAATGTCACTCAGTGTGCCCTTTAAATATATGCAGTTTGGGGCAGTGTTTTTTTTCCTAAGGTTGATTTCAAAAGTGCTCACTTTATCGTGAACAGCCTTTAAGTATATTGCATATTGCAAACGTTATTAAGAGGACATTTAACAAAAGATCGGGCAGAATTCAACAGTCGGCTGTACCTGAAAACGAAACGAAGGAATTAATTTTAACATAGGTAAGGCTCAACTTCTTGTAGATAGCGAGGTCAGTAGAGAAGGAGCAAGTTGCTCAGAGAAGTAGAGACGGACCCATCCCAATATTTGCTTGGAGTGATTTCGAGAAGCCATAGAAAACCGAAATCAGGCTTGCCCGACATCTGATCGAAGCGGTGTCCTCCCGAATGTATATACACCAACGTTTGTGAAAAAATGAAACACCAATAAGGATACACGTGATTGAAATTACCTTTATACCACAGATAAGGTACATTAAATTACACAACTGATTAGGATTACAGAACTGTTCATGATCTCTGTCCTTGAGAATGCAGTATAGTGTGAAGCCCCCACGTGCTGCAATCAGAGACCCCAAACGTCGTGGCACGGAATCAGAGAGGATCTGGATATATTCCTGGGGAATCTCCCTCCACGTGGTTTGTATGCGAGTTCACAAAGCGTCAACAGTGGTGGCTGGAGGACCGTGACGAACAAGTCGCCGACCAACCATATCCCAGACATGTTCGGTGGGTGACATGTCAGGCGAACGTGCAGGCCAGGGAAGCAGTGGTATCCGTATTTCATTGAAAAAGGCTTGCGCATTCCTCGCTACATTTAGCCGGGCATTGTCCTGCTGAAATATGGCTCGTGGACTCACCTGAAGGAGGGGCAGCACCTTAAGCTCTAAAACCTCCATACTGCAGCGGTCGCAGTTCAGATTGGCCTCAATGCGTAGGAGTCGAGATCGCATGTTATATCCAATGGCTCCCCAAACCATTACACTTGGCGTTCGTCCACTATGCTGCTCTACAATGCAGGCTGCCAGATTACGGTCACCACGGTAGCGTCTAACACGTATACGGGCATCAATGTAGGACAGGTTGAAGCGGGACTAGTCCGAAAACATTACATTTTGTCACTCAGCACGCCAGCGACGGCGTTCACGTGCGCATTGGAGTCTGAGGCGCTTGTGGTTTCGAGACAATGGAAGTCGACGCAATGGCATGTGTGCCAACAGTCCAGCCCGCAGCAGACGGCGTCGAACCCTTGACGCGGACAGATCCATACTCGCTGCAGTGCTTCAGTGACGAGCCAACACTACGGACGAGGCTGTACATTCCGTTACGGCCATGTGGGCAAGATGGCGGTCATCCCGTGCTGTGGTCATATTGCGTGGTCCAGTACCCGCTCGTCGCTGCGTGGCGCCCTCTTCTATCCACTGGTGCCACACACGCATCACTATCGTAGCAGCATGCCCTGTACGAGCCGAGATGTCAGGCCATGACAAACCCGTTTCCCGGAGACCGATCATTCTGCCCCGCTCGAACTCACTCACATGACGATATGGCACCCTTTGACGTCGACAAGGCATACAGGCACCTGACTCACTTCGTTCGATGGCTCTTCGCTGACTGAGCTTGGCGTAACACTGCCGTTTCCGGTCGCACTAGAGAAGGTGTTGCTGGGAGTACGCGTATGCCATCTCTCTGCATTCGTAAACACTTATTACTGATACACTGTTCTATACATCCTCCAAGTTTGGATTCATCGGGGTCATTGTTTCTGGGTGTTTCAATTTCCACATACAATAGTGTATTCTGAGCTTATACAAACGAATGAAATGTTACTTCGAAAATGGTCCTTTCGCTGGTAATAGACGTGTTATATGATTCTTCAAGTCGAAAGGGCCGCACACCAGTTCATTAAATTTGGCGTTTACTGACGATGCTGCATTGCATACGCTTGTCATTGTGACACTCTTAATTCTCTCCTTGGAATTTTAAAGGGCAGTTTAAGTAAACGAGATATGATTCCTCCTGGTATGGTTACGGAACATTTTTAGCAGCAAGCCATGGTGGAAAATATGAAAAAGAGACTGTGGGAGCACTGTCGTCACGTGGGGTTTTCTAGGCTATCATCCCTCATCCTCCCCCACCTTCACTCCGTAGGTTTTCCATCCCCATCTCAGCTCTAATTTTATAAATTTATGTCTCTCTTTCAAGTGGGACAGCAGCCTCCAATCATCACCAGAGTTCTCTCATCTACATTGACCCTTTCTGCAGTTAGACTAAAATTTATAGTCCATTCGCGATTACTTGCAACTTTTCTGAAGTCTTGCTAAAGTTCTACTTCCAGGATATTCCTCCGCTTCATGCAAACAAAGCTTAACCGAGTATATAAATTACACCAAATGGACAACGCGCAGTATTTGTGCTCACACAGAGTAATGATATAATATTTCACATATGAACTATCTTTATTAGGTACTACACGCCTATTTTCTCTCTGTTTGATTCCTAGTAATTATAGATGAAATATTATATATACATTAAAGTTCAATTTAAAAAATTAAGGCAGATTTATGTTAACACTACTGACATATATAGGAAACAGCCAAACACGTTATACATGGGGTGATTTTTCAAAGGTTTGATTCAAAAAGTGTGAAGCAACCGTGAATTAGAATATACCGCTGTGCAAAAATGATTTTTTATTTAACTCTCGGAATAATGTAGGTTTTAAATATTAGAAGGGTTCTGCCTCATATTGGTCAGCCATTGAAATGTATGTAAAAGAGGTCTTCTTGAAATATGTGCATGCTGTTTTCACATTACCAATACTAAACTATGAATACTCACTGTAATTAACTCGAAAATATTTATGTAATTCTTCGATGTGTTGTTATTTACACGTGGAGACTAATATAAGACGCAATAGCGTCTCTCTTCGCTTTTCCGTTCTTATTTAAACCGCCAGCCTTGGCAGGGACTCATTCATGTTCATAAGTATGGATATTTTCTTGGAGTCATCCCCGTTTCTCCTCTGGCATTCATTTAACCCTCCTCTCGTCTTACCACGCCTAATATTCAGGCTGGGCGGGAATGACGTATCTGTTTCTCACGTAAGGCGGTCCACAACAGCCCAGCGCAAGGCTCATATCGCCCTTATTGAAGCAGCGATTGGCAGATATTACATTTACTGTACCGTTAACAGTGTTATAAAAACAACTGTAGCTGTTTTGCGGCTAATTGATCTCTTTTGAAATTAACATTTTAATAGTCTTAATACTTATTCTGGCTGGGTTGGAAACCATACATTTAATATAATTGCGTAAAATATTTTGACCTGCGTAAAGTATCAACTTTGTTTTTCTAATTAGAGTGGAAGTTTAATTAAATACGTCCATATGTTAACGAATTCAGCAAAATATTAGATTATTATTTTATTTACATGTGATAATAATATCTACCTTTTTTTAATGACAGCTTTATTCTACTCTTAAATTCAGATTTTTTTCTTTACTGAAATAACTATTTTTCGCAATGTCCAATGTCAAGCAAAACTGTACTTTTATTGTTTGTATTTGCGAATACCTTTTGGGGGGGGGGGGGTGATTACATAAGAGGTGTAAAAAAGTTAACGTGTAATATTATATCACAAATTGGACCAAAAAGTAACTATTGCAAACAAATAAACAGAATATATAAATTTACGGCCAGCTTGCCTCTTCAGAACTTATTTAATATATTTTTAACGTAAGAGTTAGGAATGTCATGTTAATAATACATTTTCGTTCCCAGAAATGTCACATCTTCACTTGATCGGCGGATGACTAAAATGATAAGGCACACAGCAATATTAATTATACGTATGGCGGACGGATACAAAACGAGTATAAAGTGGATCCCAAGCAGGTCTTCCAAAAGTATTCAGTCAACCGCATGAACAGGGCGACAAAGAAAACTTCATTTGGAGGATACTTAATGTCCTCGTTCAGAGAGGAGTTGGGTGGGCGGGTACCTCTCGACAACAGGTTGTATGTACACGTTCCCCTTTTTTTTTTCTTTCGTGAGAACGGAAAGACACAAACCCCGGTCACACCATTAAGTACGAGTCGAAAGTCCTGCAACTCTTCTCTTTTGCTCGACACTGAACTTCAGCTTTCGGGTACGCTGCTGTACTCGCCCCACTCAAGACACGTGAGCTGTTATCTCTGGCTAAAGGCTGTTCACGATAAAGTGAGAACTGTAGAAATGAACCCTAGAAAAACGTCACTGACCCTGCCTGCATATATTTCTATGGGCGCACGGAGCGACATTCGCCCAGTAAAGTTGGTAACTATGGAAGGAAAGTAGTTCCATATCTTACCGTCGAATAAAAAGTGTTAGGTAACCATTTGTGATAACTTAAATTATTTCTTTCGCTTTGTTTTTTTTTTTTTTTTTAAATTCATCGAAGTGAAAAATTTGCAGATTTGTAAAATATGTAATTTCCTAGTAATTTTACAGTATCACTTGACCAAAGCATGAATTAAGTAACGAGGCCTATTGCAATGTTAATTTTACATAAAGCGGAGGAATACACAACGTGCACACAAGTAGATATTAAGCAGGGCTTTCGAAAGTGCATATTTTACCGCGAACATCCTATAAATAATAATAGCTATAATAATTTTGAAAGGAGAACTCTGATACAAAAAAAAATATCAACATGAAAATAAGCTACGATAGTAGGAACTTCTACTTTTTTTTTTTTGCAACGAATGCAAACAGATTTTCAAGGAGCGTGGACATTTTTTTAATTAACTGTTTTGATATAAGGTACAATTTCTCAGTGATGCTTTATTTACCATTCAAATATACGACAAATCGACTCTACCATTTGGGTAAAAAAAAGTTGAAAACATCAGTAGAAGTCACAATTCGTAAACTACCTGTGATAATGTAGTCAGTAATGTTTGGATTCCCTGCGAATTTTGTAAACAGCGACGGATTCCTAACAATAAGTATTTCGCCTAAACACATAACGCTCGTTTCATACACACACACACACACATATATGCCTTAGAATCCGTAATTATTAACCCCAATTTCAGATTCGATTGAATATTATGTTGTACTGCCGGGCTTCAGTGACGCAGCAGCCATCGAGTCAGCACACCTGTTTTCATCAAAATTTTTTTGATAAATCATGTGATATTAAAATGACTACAAAACACCGATAATTGAAAAATACTCATTCTCACTGAACAAAATTTCATCTGATACACAATTTCGTGAGTTACAAAGAACTTCATCAAATATAGCTAAAAGAATGAAAAGGTAGAAAATGTAGTCTCAAATGATAACTTTTTTGTAAGATAGAGTGCAAAGTTGATTCTGAAGAGAATCTTTCATTCATTCAGGAGCACATTATGTTATGTAACTGCGTCCAGCGAGAGTGTAATGTATACGAGCACGCAGTCACAGGCTGGAAGATGATCTCGTAAAACAACTTTCCTCTTCGGTAGAAAGCAGAATACCTCTGTGTGACCGTAAGTAAATAATTTTCCTTCGCTCAGATTTCGCGATGTCGCGTGAGACGGGACCCAGGTTGCAGGGCCTATATGACGTGAGGCAAATGAACTTATGGCAACAGGGTTTAAGAAAGTAAGATGCTATGAGGGAAAGCAGCTTATGTTTTGCCCGAGCCTAAGCCGGCCCACAGCCATGTTTGGCTAGTTTATGTAACGACGCGACATCCGCCTGCATGCGCATGGACTACCCCGGGGGTAATTCATTTCCCACTGTGGGAGGGGAGAGTAACTGGAGTTCTACTTCATCGTCTGGCAATGAAAGTGTCCTTCTTTGCACGTTTTATGTTACTGTATTTCGTCAGTGCTTGTAAGAGAAAACTTCAACTCGTAGTAGGATAAAATGCTGACAATCGTCGAATTTGCCCATCGCCCGAAATGCTTACCCGTAACGCGGCATGGATATGGATTGTTCTTCATTCTTTCAGACTCAAACCTTTAAAAAATAACCCCACGTATGACGTGTTTCGTTGTTTCCTAAATATGTCATGTGTCTCAAACGTTAAGTATTTTATTTTTTGTTAACTTGAACTTTAACTTAAGTTTTTATCAATAAATTAAAATATTTAATTTATAACCAATACGAAAAAACCAGTTAGACAATAGTTGTGTTGGTAATACCTAGTAATGAATAGTTCTCGTGTAAAATATCATTGAACTGAGTGCGAACAAATATGGTGCGTTTGGTGTTCTGGAATTAGTTAAGCTATGTTTGCATGAAGTGGAGATAAAGCTTGAGAAACGCTGGAAGTGACCTTTACTGAACTATACGGATGCATTTCTGCAACACATTCTGCGTAACTGTTTCGGCCACTGATTATTTCAAAATACCCTCTACTCGTCGAGGCAGATTCCTTCACTCAGCAACTTAAACAGTATTACATTTTAGCTTAGTAACCACAAAAATTTACCCACAACACGTTGTGAGTATTCCGGTTTTAACCACAATGGGTTCTGAGTATTTCACATTTGTCCACGTTTAGGTTATGGTAGGTTACTTTAGTTAAAATTCACTTCTTTTAACTCTGCATATCCTTTAACGCAACGTGGATTAGACTGGAACACTCAGAACACGCTGTGGGTAATTTGTAGTGGCCACAAAGTAATATTGTTTCGGCTAGCGAGTAAAGAGACAATGCCACAATGCGTGATGCGTAGATGCCCAGAGGGCGACATGATCGCACAGAACGGGCTGTGGACATGTTAGCCGACCACCTCGCGTTGTGGGTTAAAATTTTAGGCACCGGGCGAATTTGGCGATTGCGAGTAACATACACATCTCCCGAAATAGCGGAAATTTAACTTTCCTCTCGGTGTGTAATACGTGGAATTGTATCGACAGAATGTATTGAGCATAAAAAATTACGTACTTACCCAGTTGTTATTTTTTTTCTTATCAAGTTGCTACTGTTGGTTTGGTCCAATCATATAAAAATAAGAAGCGAATAATCATAGGTCATTTCACTGATATTCGCACATGATCATTGCGATGAACGTTAATGCAGGGAATTAATTTGATTAGCAGCAAGCCCGTAAAATAACAGTTGTATAAATAAAAGTAAACCAAACACCAAACGCATTATCATCCATTTAAAAGATCGTGATTATGATCCTTTAGAGTAAGGAGAAAAGAATATTGTTAAATATGAATGCTGATGGTTGCTTAATTTGTGCGACAAAACACTGAGGGAATGATTAAGTTATTGAAGTTTTAAGTCATAGGAACTTACAATAAAAATATCCTAGTATACTTTCGAGAACACCGTCATGAAAAAAATATAATTAATTGCGTTTAAATGCGGATAACTCTTTAATATATTACCCATATCATAATGAAAGTGGTCCAATTTAGACTAAATGCCAGTTTTGAATATATACGTTTCTTACAAATCTATGCAATGCGTTGATATAATGGTGTATTAATTTACTGCACAACTGCACACTCAACAGTGAGCTTGCCTATTTTACTGAAAATGTGTTTTTGAGTATGAAAAATATTTGCCATAAAAAAATAGTTACTACCCTATACTGAAAAAAGACTGTTGAGTTTCTTGTTGTCAATCATTATTTCTTTGCATGTGAAGAGAGGCAAGATGCTTCTACTTACACACATATAGTTGACAACATAAAAGTGCCATACACAAACCCATGCTCTGTAATCACTCATCGAGATAAATAGTGCAACGTAAGATTCCAGTTAAAATTAAAAACTATGCAGAGGCGAACAAGAATACTAGTTTTTTGTGAAAACTTCAAACTACTTCTATAATTTTCTGGCTGAATTAACCCTACTGTGGGAACTTTTCGGTGAAGTGATTTACAGTAATATTAAATAGACAAATACGTATATAATACGATATTTTTAGAAGATCGCCTAACAAAATTAATTGCACTTTTTTTTTGTTGTTAAAAACTGCATATATATACCCTGGAAGTTTAATGGCAATGACGTGGTGCTATAACTGTGGCAATTTTAACTAACTATGGCTGTTGCCAGACATAAGAAAATTATTTTTACATTTGACAGTGAACATAGTCCATTTAAATTGTCACAGATATGAAATTCTGTATTTCGTTATAACCCATGTTAATGGCTTTTTCCTTAACAACGGTTTCATTCTTAAAGTTTGTTAGCTCAAATCCACAACATTTAGAGCAATATGCAGATTAAGTTTTCAAAATGGAATAAAATTTAGTCAGTCAAAGAATAACACAGATAAACGTACTTGATAAGTAGTTCGTTTTTACTCGGTGAAAGATTTTTAAGTATCATTATATTAAAATGTGTGCTGAATAATTATGAGTCCTGTAACCAGCTTCCACAGTGATGGAAAATTGATGTAAAGTAAGGTACACCATTTATTACATCTTCCGTTGAAGTATAAAGGAAATGTTATATTTAAATTAAAAAAATAAATTGAGGATACGTCGACTAACGACTTAGCGTCACATAACCGTTATTACTATCTATACGGATTTAACATTATCACTCTTTGCTTTATCACTTCTGCACATTTTGTGTGTATTTATTGCGCACAGGCGACGCTTGGAATAGTAAATAACATAGGCGATATTTCATGTCAAACATTTTAAACTGCTGCTCACTATACACAATGTTTGTGAAGTTAATTCGTTAGTCCACCCAGGTACTCAATTGTTGTGATGATCTACCTAAAGATTCTTGATAATTTTGAACGTGAACATGTAGCCTACAGGCCGAAACGTATTACGAAAGTCAGGAGAAATACGTTACGCTGGAGTGAAATCAATACAAAATGGCGAGCGCCATACACAAGAGTTGTGTTAAATTACCGTTGCGAATCGTGAATAACATTCTACAGCAGTTTAAGGACCACGGTCTATTGTATTTTTTTTTTTTTTTTTGTGCTCTTTTACTCATTGACCCGTCTATTCCGGACAGCTAATAAGGGAATGGAACAGGGTGGCTTATATAGCAAACGAAAATAAATTTTTATTTATAAAATACATGTTCACGGTCTAGCATTCCCCAAAGAAAAGCTGTAGCGACGTCCGCAGGTTATCACGCAACCTGCATGGAAGAAACTGGTTGTGTTGGGCTCTGACTTTTAGACGTGTGAAGCAATGGTTTTACAGCTCCTTCGCGCGAAAAACACCTCCCAGTAACTTAGATACAGGTATTTCATGGGCTCATGTACCGAAAGGCTGCAGACAACAGCAATTCCTTGGTTACAATGAGTCTAGAGCAATTTGAATATGTACCTATATCGAATCGGTGCTCACAAATTCATTCATGCCGGGACTGACTATTAGGCGCGAGTCTATCACTGGTCCGATCTCCTCTCCGCATAAACGTGACTTCTCAGAGACTACAATAACAGAAGTCCCCGTTAACACATTTGAGGTCTATGCTGAAGTGTGACTTGTCTGATCTGATTTCAGCATTTTTTTTTTGTTTGAAAAAGCGTTCGAAGCATGAAACCATTTTAATTTCCCCACTTGTATACTAAAGGATCGTCTAGTGACAAGTACACAAGATACTAAAATGTTGCATCTAAAAATAAATATGTGACCTAACTGACTAGAGAGCTTGTATTGATGATATTACAATTTATTTATGTAAAATACGTGATTATTTTGATAACCCGACGAGTACCTATTTCTCGAGATATAAGGGGTGTATGCATTTGACTGCAGCTGTGACGGGGTATGTTACATCATTCGCTGGAATGTCCAGCTGAGTGTGTCCCCCTACACATATGACGCACGTGCTAGTGATACAGTAACGCAGGTATCAAACACATGCGAAACGTTGTTTGTTGATGTCTTTGTTGATGTTGCACGCAAATAAAATATGTATTCAATTTGATGTTCATAGTTTGATTACAATTAATTCACCGATCAATCGTGTCTGTTTCACAGTCCACACCGATGCGACATCTCTTAGACGAAGACGCAACCTTATATCTCAAAAAGTGCTCGTTGGATTTTTAAAATAATCATGTCACTCAACTCGCCGCTTAATTACATGTTATTCTATTGGTAAAAATAAGTATTTTTCCATTAAAAAATAAAAACAAAATTGATATGTTATCTCAGTGTTTAATTACATCTCGGAACAAACGTAAACGGTGTCTTATGAGCCCTGTAGTTTCATTTACGATTTAGAAATCAAAATTTCTATAACTTCAGCGGCTCGGAAGATATTTGGAGAGAACATGTCAGCTGAATAATACTGTATATTATTAGTATATTGTATTAAATAAAATATACATTATAAGTATTACACTGTGTATATTAAAATACACATGAATACATTATGTGTAATAACTATGTTTATAAAGTTATTACTATGTAAGTGGGACACAGCCAATTCGCAATTCTGTTGGCTCCCTGTCATCCAGAAGTGAACATTGTATTGTGCAGTGCAGCGATTGAATGCAGTAGTTGGGAAACACTGGATAACCCCGAGAAAACCCGCTTGCCAACGAGGAACGACCGACTGGACTCGAACTCAGCGCTCTATGATGGCCACTATACCACTGCGTTCCGGTGCAGGAAGAGTGTAGTTTCTAAGGTTGTCCTCGGAAGTCATGTGATATGCACCGACTTTAGAAGTATGAAATCTTAGTTGCTTTACGAAACTTTTGTCAGTGTCGGATACCGAGTTGTCAACCTTTTTTTGTGTTTAGTGTACAACGCCAGACAATAATAAGACTTAGTTATCTGCCACTTGTGTACAGCTGGCGGTGAGTTATTTACCTGTTAGTCAGATTGTCATGGGAGTTGACTGCAATGGAGTTGGAACTAGTTATCTGATTGTCTGAACACGAAGACTTTCTTACCTGTTGAAAGAACACTCCTTCTTCTCTGCGGCTCTTACAATAAATCGTCCTCGCTTCGTCGTGTTCTGAACTCAGATAAAACAAACGCATAATTCTCTTTTTTGCAAGGACATTTAAATATTACCCTCGCGTGCACTTCTTGCACTGATTTTCAAGTCGTGAAACGTATAAAATTAACAGGTTAACGAATACCGATTCATTTAAAATTAGCTATTTAGTTATTTAAAAATGCATACTTAATATTTTAAGAAAAAAAAAGCTTATCTTCATTACAGTTCGTGTGGGTAACGTTCATAAAGGAAGCAAATTTCTCTGCATCTTCACTAAACATAACATCCGAAAATTTTGTTAATTTTTTTCGGAGCAAGTTTATTCCTTACATGTTTTAATTTTGTACAAATTATTTATATACAGTGCACAGTGATGTAGGTAGCTAGCAGATCAATTTATTTTGCCTCTGCGAGGTCTCGATAAATTTTCTGGATTCCTATTCTAATCTAGGACATAGTCAAATAATAATAAATATATCATGGCTAAGCGTAACAGCGCACTCATTAAACCCAATAGTGATTCCCGCGCCCTAATCAATTACTCTATAGTAGTCTCGCTTTTCTCGCTGACATATACTGTTAGGTCAGTGTATTTCCCTTTCTATGATTTGGTAAAAGATTTTCCCAAGGTGCTCCTAGTTTCTAAAATTGCTTCATTCTACACATATTCATTGTCAAATGTCTCTCGTAGTTTGTTGATCCTAGTATGATTGTACAGACAGCTGGCACCAAATAATAGCAGTAAATTTATTCCGGTATTTCACAAATACAGCCTACCATAAAAATAACTTTTGTTATAACGGCAGGAATGCTTTTTACATCTTTCCTTATTAACATCTATCTTTCTACTTTGTAGGCTAACTGGTAAATGTTAACGGAAAAAAGGGGAGGTGGAGGTAGCCCCGTATCCTAAAACTAGTAAATTCTCTTAGTTTTATGATTTCCAGCATATCATCTTGTTTCGTTTCATGCTTCCTAACGAGTATTTGGGGAAATTTTCAGGATATGTGTAGTAGATCCTACTGTAGTTTTCCTATACTTCCGTGGTATCTCGTGTTCATGTAAATTAATTTCGGACCCGAAACTTTGGAGTATGAGAATTACAGAGGTCACATAAATTATGGTTTCCACACAGTTGCCAGTCTTTGGCTGTCAGGATGGAATAATCATTCCCCGACTTTGCTGTTTTCTGGGAGATGCTTTCACAGTCGACTTCGGTAAACAATTTCTCTGCAAAAGCTACTGCAGTATCTCATTTGGATTCCCAGTGTTGCCAATGCGCATGTAATTAGCCGAATTTCAGGTATTCTACATACTCGTGGGTAAAAATGTGCTTATTCTTCTCAGAGGCACAAAAAGCTCCGAAATCAAGAAAAATTATAAATCGAACCATTACTTGTCACATTTAAATTTATTAATGTTTCTAAGTTCAGAGCGCTGCATATTAATAAATGCTGTATTTGATTCCAGCACAAAAAACTGCTTACATACATACTTCCCAAGTTGACATAATGGCTTCGTGTTATGTATCGTAAAGGTGGTTGAGCTGGTGCATGTGTTTATTTTAAAATGTTACGTTGGCCTCGCAAAGACGAATGTCACTGTTAATCACACTTTTCTTCATTTGGCATGTACACTTCCTTATGTACACGGTTCCTACGTACACAAAATTCACCTTAAATCGAACTTTATTTATAATTTTTAAGTCATTTTAAATTCTTTGTCCTCCAAAAATTTTTTTGCAGGCTAATGAGTAAAAGCAGGCATTTTAGCTTGCACATGCGGGTAAATTAAAATCATCATTGGCAACGCTGGATTTCACTACTGGCACGCGTACTAGACTAACAACACCTTTCACAAGTGCAGATGTATTTTAGCTTGCACATGCGGGTAAATTAAAATCATCATTGGCAACGCTGGATTTCATTACTGACACGCGTGCTAGACTAACAACACCTTTCACAAGTGCAGATGTATTTTAGCTTGCACATGCGGGTGAAAATTAAAACCATCATTGGCAACGCTGGATTTCACTACTTGCACGTGTGCTTGACTAACAACGCCTTTCACAAGTGCAGATGTATTTTAGCTTGCACATGCGGGTGAAAATTAAAACCATCATTGGCAACGCTGGATTTCACTACTGGCACACGTGCTAGACTAACAACGCCTTTCACAAATGCAGATGTATTTTTTATCACGGCGTGAAATTTTTCGGGAGCAAGTGCTCCGAAGTGTGCAGATCCTTTCGCAAACGCGCATTGTGTAGGTGGGCGATATAGCAGGCGTGTAACACAGGCCTGTGAACTGCTTATCGGCTCCGAGTGGCGTTGTGAGAACGCCTTGTGATTTCCACTCCGCGGTAGGTGATTTATCTCTCTCAGGCGGTCCATTACTCTCCGAAGGATAGCAATTGGATCACAGCCGAGTCTCCGGCAACGCTAGGCGAACGTTTCAACTAGCGTCCTTGTTGAGCGCTCACCTCCGCAAACATGTTCGAGCCATAAAACTTCGTAAAAAACTTTTTCTACTTATAACGCACGCCGGAATAAATACGAACTTTCAGAATTCTGAAACTTTACTCTGGACTCGATACGAGGGCTTTCAGTTTTGTTGTCTTTTACGCTAATCGAAATAAGTTCTTTGCAAAGTTCTGCCGTAAACTGCAATGTAATTTATGGCAAGAAATATTTCCACATGAGTATATTGAAGTAAGAAACGACACAAGTTGCTTCGTCGAAACACGAGTAAAATAGTGCAAATCTCTTTTTTCTGTAATTGCATATCTTTGCCCATAAAGGAATTTTGGCAATTTTTTTCGATTTGGAACTTTCCTTCATTACTTATAAAATATAAATTGTTAACCATGTTTAATTTGTAATGCTTGTTTTGCTTTAATTCCTCTTTATTTTACTTTTATCTGTGTAACCTAACAGCAAGGAAGTTAGGTAAAAATTTGGACAATGTGCAGTTTTATCGACTGTGTAAAATGAAACACACGTTAAATGAATAGAATTTTTAAAGTTTTTCTACAGTATATCATGTATAAAATTAGCGTGTTTGATTACTAGGTATGGAAAGCAGTCACTATTGCGGTAAATTTGTGGGCTCTGTTAATTTCTTTTGGGGATAGAGAATTGACAGCCACGTCATGGTCATGGACTACCTTATAACGTATCCTAGAAAGTAAGTGCACAGCAAGCTCTTGCTACATCTGTGGGGAAGGTCAAGAACAATAACTACATACTAAGAAATTAGAGCTTACATGTAGAGGAAGGTGATCTTGAGGAAACGACCTTTACTCTCGCGTGGTTTATATATCCACCCTTCCGCAGGAAGTTATTTTAGATGGACGCAATTAGTGTTCAAAAGTCGAGATAATTACAAAGCATTCTAATAAGCAATGCCGGAGGTAAACAGACTCGCAGAATAAGTCACGGGCAATTCACCAGAGCACGAAGCCAGGATTGCAAAGAGAAAAGAAATTGCTCTAGTAATGCAGGAACGAAGAAGCGAAGAGCAGACTCGAAAAAGCCGGAAGGGGCTGAAAACGCAATCAGCGTGGCTGGGGGGAAGTTAGCGTGAACAATTAGCAGTCCCGGAGATGTGTGTTGCGGGCAATTCTTTCCGGACGGCAGCACTCCAGTACAGCGAGTTAGTTCTGGTTCCGGACACAATGAGGAGCTGTGGTGAAACTCACCCCCGAGTCCTCGTTGTTCCGTGTGCACGTATTTAAATTGCGTAAACCGCCAGTTTTTTTTTTTTTTTTTGGTAAATATCCAAATAGCCTTATTATTTTATACGCAAAATAATTTAACACAAAATGAAATATCGTATTAAAATTTTCTCCGACTGTATAGTTGAGAAGAAGTCGTAATCCGACAGATGATCGCTGGTGTTCGCAAACCATGCACGGTGAATTGTCATACTCCTCTGGCGTGAAAATCGGGGGGCAATGGTGCTTCACGCCTATTCCATAACATGACTCACTATGTGAGTGGCAAGTACCAAGTGGTGCGGTAACTACACACACACACACACACACACACACATATATATAAACACACACACAGAGCCCAGTAGTAAACTTTTATTGAGCCAAATTTGGCCCTACGTTTGGCTCCACCATTGGGCCAACGTTGGCATATTACGTTGGACCAACGTTGGCATTTTACGTTGTGCCAATGTTGGCATATTACGTTGGGTCAACGGCGAAATGTCCCTCGAGATTACGTTGGCCCAACATGACTTTTACGTTGGCTGCCAACTAATTTTATGGCTGTATGCTAACTTCTAAGAGCAGTGGGTTTTTCTTTCTTTCAGAAAAGCATTCACACTGTCATTTCCCCCCAGTTGGTAATTTTTTTGACAATATTTGTTATTGCATACTTAATACCGACCAATAAACAACGTTCTACCAATGTTGGTTACCAGTCTTTTAAATAAATTTTACCGATTAACAAAAAATTAAAAATAAAAGGTTTTTAATTTTTTCGTTACATAAAAATTAAATTACGTGTTGAAAATTACCTCGGTAGATGTTGGAATCTTGTTTTCGCTCTTTAGGTCATCAGCCCGAGATGTTATCTACTATAACTTCTTGTCATAGATGAAGAAATAGGCACATATAACTTTGCGATTCAAATTTACTATGTTACATTTTTTTTTGTATTTAAGTCAGATTTTACTACTTTGAAACTGAATTTAAAACCTACCAGTCACAAGGATACGTTGTTAATAAATAACCAGCAATTTTTTAAAATTAAAACTCTCATGTGTAAGAACATAGCAATTAAAGCAAACCATACAAATGTATTTTATTTACAAGCTTTTGTGAAGCAACTGACTGCATGATTACAGATAAATTGGAGTTACTTATGTAAATATTATTTTCTTATAAGATACAATGCAATTAACTTGTAGCATTTATAAAAAAATATAGGTTTTTAAAACGTCTTATTTAAGCTTACTTTATCTAAAAAAAAAAGTTAAAAGATCTTAGCAATTATAGTCTCGCCTGTTTAGTTATAAGAATTCAGATTCCAAGAGTAACGAATTAAAACAATTGGTTTGCATTTCTTCAGATTTTACTGTTATCTGTTGGCACAACCGCGAAACATTTTACGCCAACGCCAACGCCAACACTGACTACTGTGCCATGGAACTTATCGCACAACAACCGACAACCACCAACACCAACAACAACCATTGCTACCAACCACTTATTGTGCCACGGCCCTTAGTGTTCAGACTGTACACAGAAGAAAACAACGTCGAGTGTTGGTAGTCCTTCAAGCATGAGAAGTATCATTCGTTGCCGAAGCTACCGTCCGCGCTAGACGTCGTGGCACTTAAGCGCCCTCGTCCTACTGTGATTGGGCTGGGCACGGTCAGGCGCTGCAGCTGGCGGTATTCGTGACGGCACGGTCGTCTATACTTCCAAACAAAAACATTTTCCTAGGTATTATTTGGATGGTTTCACGCTTAAGCTTGGTTCACATTTACACCGATCACGCCGAACAAAGCTGTTCACGTGCAAACAGATATTCTGCGTTACCATTTCCGTGAATGGTGGGAAGTTCAATTTACGCCCATAATGGGTTGTTCCTCATTTTAAAAAAAGATACCGACAGTAATTCAGGACAAGAAACTAGACGTTACAGATATTTTTTACTATATTTTTGATAACTGGAAAAAGGTTACAAACATGTAGGGGCCACCTGTTTTTCGCGAAAAGCTTTCAGGACAAGTTGTATTCCAACATGCTTTACTTGAGTACCACTTTCGCGATTGAGTCATTTGAATTGTTACGCGGCTTATCTGTCTGCCCGCGAATCACGGGCGGTCAGTATAGGAGAAACTATATTCTGATAGGCTCACTCGTGTAGCAGTCAGTTTTCAAACAAAGACAAGCGGCCAGTAGCCAAATGAAGACTGCTAGTGTGCACATAGGAAATTTAAATCTAGCATTCACGTAAATCGTTTCGCTTAAAACAGGGGGCCCTACAAATATGTTACTAGATTGTTGTCACGTGTCTTATAGAGGTACGTTGCTGAAGGAATGAATGATTCTAGTCAACACCTTGTGCATAGAGATAACGAGCCATTTGATGCGCGTGTTGTCTGAGTCGTCATTGGCGCTCCCGCGCTTCTACACCGTCGTCACGCTAGTTGAACTGATCTGTGTGTGATGGGATGATGTTTTCAGGTCGGATATTAAGGAGTCGGAGCTGCTGCGCAAGCAGTGGTTTGCCCTCTCCCCGGCAAAATCGCCGCACCCTAGCTCAAACAAGTATCACCATGTCTGGCGCAGGCAGTATGTTCCATTGGCTCATGAATAACTACTGCCAGTTAACATGAAATAAATACATTTTTATCGGTCCGTCTGCGTTTCGCATAGCGTTATACCGATACTATGGTATAGGCTGTTCACTGTAAAGTGAGCACTTTTTAGGCTCTAGTTATTTTTTTCTGTCATTTTTTATCCTTTAAAAATCTTTTAAAATAAATATTACCATGTAAGTAATAACGCAGTGCGTATATTCCACCGCACTCAGAAGTTAACGTCCAAAGTAAAAATAAAATAAATTTTTTGATTATTATTCCAAACGAGAAGGCTTACAGAAGTGCTCACTTTACCGTGAATAGACTATATCATCGTTGCATCTTTAGACTTGGAAGCTCTGCCAATGTCGGGTCACTTCTCCCCGGGAGAAGACACAATTAGATGATGGTGGTACGGCGGGTAAGGGGAGTGCCTGCAGATTCGTCTGCCCGCCTGCCAGCTACCTGTGGTTGATGCTTTACGAGTCGGCCTGTCTCTCTCTCTCTCGCTCTCTCTTGCACTTGTGGTAAAAAAATGGGGGAAGTCCGTTATTAGGCAGGCGCGAATATAGTACAGTTCCAGACAAAAATGTGTTCATTGCAACTCCTAAAATGGTATACCTATCTATACCTTGTCACACCTTATTTAACCCTTTCAGACCCACTTTAATTTACTCTCCAGGTGTTGCAAACAAGACATTTGTATAATGCCTGCTGCCCTTAAGTCGACCCAACACGTCTTCCGTTGTCACAGCCAATGAGCTTTAGGATATATTTTCGGCTACAGTAATATGAACCAATTATGACCTAGACCATGTAAGATGGTTTGCGTATCATTTACCCACAGGTAAGATCATTGGTCATTGAGCTTCGTAGTATGCGGTACACATAAAAAAATTACCTACACCTGCTTAATGTACACAATTGTGTACACTGGGTCTGAATGGGTTAAATTTGTGTTGCAAATAATAAACGTTTTAAAGCGCGCTGTACTTTAACCCGACACAGTAGCTACTTGGTTCGTTATCACGGCCAGTGAGCTGTCTGCTTCGCGTTCCTTTGTAAAAATAAGAAAAAAATCACATCCTACGATGGCAACACGGTTAACGAGTCAGTAGAAACCTGCAAAATTCGCGTTATCTTTTGGTGACAAGATAGACTCCACTGCCTCATGCATTAGTAAGCGCAGTCCATACTTCGATTGGCTGCTGCACTTTAACGGAAATCATTTGCCTGTTTTTTTTCTGCATTTAAGGAGATCGACGAGACCTGAGCTGAACGTTTATCATAGGCTCAAAGAGTCCGCGGAGACGTGCTTAAGGCCACGATCCTTCATTTCTACAGCTTTTGCGAGAATTAATTTTTTGTATCGAAATGGGAGGCGATATTTTAAAATCCTCTTACAATTTTGTTACAAATTGTTTTAATACGTAGTCTAATATTTTCAACACAAAAAAAAACTGTATATTTTTAACTAATTATAAAATAAAATAAAAAGTCGTTATTTAATCAATTGGATAAGAGTATGCACTTTTTTGTTGGAAAAATTAGACTATATGATAAAAACAATTTGTAACAAAATTGTAAGAGGATTTTACAATATTGGGTACAAAAAAATATTTGGGTACAAAAAATTAATTCTCTCAAAAACTGTAGAAACGAAGGATCGTGGCCTTAACATACTGCCAGCCAATGGCGCAAGTCAAAAGAAAGTAGAAAAAAATTGAGTTCGGTTTGCTTATTAATAGGTAGAGACCTGAAAAATTTGCGAGTTCAATGACCTGCAGGCTAGACTCTATAGTCTTGTGTACGAATATGCCGATATCAACTGCCCATTGGTTGTCTGCTGTCACAGTGGAAGGCGATGATTGGGCCACCGTTCTCCAGAAGGTTACAAAAACAGTTTGGACCAATGGCTGACGTTATATAAACACACATGTTTTCTCTAGCTTGTCCCAAAAGGAATCCACGAATTCTTCAGATTTATATTAATAGGGACGTGCAAAATTCGCGTTATTATTTCAAGACAGACTATACTTCAAACTCTTATGCTTTTGTATTGCATTTTTCATTGGATTACAGTTTGTTTGCGCTCGTCTTGGGCGGCTTTCGGCCAATAGGAAACCACTAACGAAAGGCGGGCCCAATCACGCACAACCAAGGCAAAAGGGGAAATGTGTCCTCACTGATGCAGAAGCCAGTAAACAAATGGCACCAACCCGGGTACGTGTAGGTAGGGATAGGAACATTTCACGAGTTCAATGACCTCTAGGCTAGACTCCACATTACTGTGTCTACTCCAGCCTCAATTGTCTGTCCCTTGGTTGCTATCCCAGAGAGTGGCTTGTGTTACTCCGCACCTGGCAGTATGAGATTCGCTATTTGTTTCCTTACAAGTCTGCTATTGGCTCAGAGTCGCCAGGGCGTGTCTAATAAACTGCGAACTAATTGAAAAGTTAACTCCAGCGTACATGTTTGACGTCTAGCTTGTCCTGAAATGGACTCGCGAAATGTTGCTATCCCTACGTATAGGACGAAGAATTGTGGCGTGCTGCCAGAAAATAACACGAATTCTGCAGGTCCCTACTTAATAACGCAAATTTTTGTCAAGTAAAAGTAAAAAATTTGCAGTCCTGTTAGTTTCGATACAATAACGCTAATTTTCTGGGTCTCTACGAATCACTTATCCACACGGAAGATGATTGACCACTGGGCCTCGCAGGGTAGACCACTATAGGCTGTTCACGGTAAAATGAGCACTTCCGAAAGCCCTACTTATGATCTACTTGTATACACGTTGTGTATTCCTCCGCCTTATCTAAAATTAACATTGCTATGGGCCTCATCACTTTATTCATGCGCCGGTCAAATGAAATTGTGAAATTATTAAGAAAGTAAATACTTTACAAATGTGCTAATTTTTACACTTCGGGGCATTAAAAATAACGGAAATCGAAAGAATTAATTTAATGTTAACTCAAATGGTTACCTAACACTTTGTATTCGACATTAAGATATGGAACTACTTTCCATCCATCGTTACCAACTTTACTGGACGAATGTCACTCAGTGTGCCCATTAAAATATATGCAGGCAGGAGCAGTGACTTCTTTCTAAGGTTGATTTATAAAGTGCTCACTTTATTGTGAACAGCCCTTACCCCAAATTACCCTCCCTGGGCCTCACGCACACAACTGTATCAATAGTTAAGACCATCTGTTTTTCGCGAAAAAATAAAATAAGCAACTAGTTGTACTCCAAAACACATTAGTTCAGAATTAGTATCACTGTTGGATAATTTTAACTCGCACGCATCTTCAAGTGTTTGCCGGGCGAACACGGACGGCGAACTCCCGTTTGCCTCGCCTCATCATTCCGTCGCTGCTCCATGCTCACCTCAATCAACCCCCATCGGCTCTCAAGACCTCGCTGTTAAGAGCCGCCAAATCTCTTCATTCATTCACTCACTCGATCACGGACGTTCAGTGTCAGAGTACCTTAGTTCCGATCGGCCCAGTCGAGAAGAAAACGTCTTTTCGCATAAATACGCAGCCAATGGCTGAAGGAAATGTGCACGCTTCCGCGTAACAAGTTGACTTCAAGTTCGAGCATAGATCTTTCCACGAAAAACAGGTGTCACTAGCAATGGGGAAGAATAGTTTTACACTCTGAGGAATATTTCACTCAGCCGATATAATATAATATAGAACTGGCAGAGAGATAGCGACAATTTTTCCTTAATTTTATAATGGTTTTACTAGAAAACAACATAACATTATTGAGAATTATCGTAAGTAAATACAAGTTTTTGTATACTTACTGAAATGATCAAGATGTACCTTACAGCATTTACAGCATATTACATTAGAAAGGACATTTGGTTGCAAACACGACCAACTTAGCCTCCATTGGTTGACATCTGGCCAGTGATGGGCCAATAGGACGGCGTTACGTGCGACTAGAGACCAATAGAATATATCTTTCCTGCTGTGGTGCATATACGTGTCTCGCTCTTACCTCTTACCTTGTCTTTAACTATAATAAAAAATCCGGAAATTTTGCGGATTCATTTGACAGCAAGCTAGACTAGACAATCTTTGTGCATTCGAGCATCAATTGGTGGTTGATCGGATATTGCTCCAATTTAACCCCATATTTGATAGCAATGAGTTCAATTATTTTATTTGCAGGTTCTTTATTTGTTGAAGGTCGTTGGATGCATGTCTGGCAAACTATGGTCCAATGGAAGCACACACCCGTATGTACACGTGAATGCAGTTTAAATTGTTCTCAGGTGAATCCGCGAGATTTCCGGCTCTCTACTAAGAAAGGTGAGCCAACGTTAAAGTGTTAAAACAAATGCAGCTATGCGTTGTTTAATTCTCAGAGGTTGGTTTCAGAAGAGGGCTAGTCAAACCATCCAGACCCAGTGTACACAATTGTGTACATTACGCATGTGTAGGTAATTTTTTGTTTGTACTGCCCACTACGAAGCTTAATGACCAATGATTAGGGATTATGGAAAATAGCTAAGTTATTTGCAGACCATTCACAAACTTTCTGCCCTAGAGTATCAGAATCCTCATTGGCCCAGTTAAATGGGATAGTAACTTAATATGTGCATCACTGGCAATAAAAAAAAGTAAACACGGAAATATGTAAAGTGCGTTGTATCCTAGCAACCAGTCAACATTTCCCGCGATAAAGCATTATCTCTACCAGTGGTCTTACCTGTGGGCAAATGATTCGCAAACAGTCTTAACTGTCTAGGTCATAATGGGTTCGTATAAGGTTAGCCGGAAATATATCCTACAGATCACTGGCTGTGACAACGAAACAACTGTTGTGTCGACTTAAGTACAGAGCGCTCCATAAAATTGCTCGTTTGCAGCACCTGGAGTGTAAATCGAAGCGGATCTGAAAGGTTTGACGGGGGAACCGGCGACATCTGAAGGAACTCTCCGACGGGACGGGCCGCGACCTTGAACGGAGCCCCGTTAAGTTGGGTTTCAAGGAGGTTTTCCGGCTGACGAAGCGCGAACAATTCGCGCGGCCGCTGGTGAAACTGCCGGAGCTTTAGTGGCCGTCACCTCGTCGCCGGTGGGGGGGGGGGGGGGTGGGGGGGTGGCAGTACTCCACTTCGACCTGTCCTGGTCGCGAGGACCTCTCTCTCCCGCCCCCCCCCCGCCCCCCCTCCCTTATCTCATTCTGGTGGAGAGGAAGGTCGCCAGTCGCTGACGTGTCCCGGTGTCTTTGAAAGGCGACCAACCCGACTCCTCTACACTCTGAAGACTTTGCCTACACTGTTAAAAAAAATTTCATCATTTTACGGGAAAATGTAAGTAAAAATTTATCCGCAGGTGTCCGTAAACTCTCCGTAAAATTGCGGACACATTGATTTTCAAAAAAACGGACTTTCCGTAAAATTCACGGAACCTCTCAGTTAATTCCCTAGTTAATTTTCTGTACATCTAGTTTAAATAATTAATAATATCTATTTTATTTGAATTTCCATAAAGTGAGCATTCTACTGTGTATAAAAAAAATATTTAAAAAAGTTAAAAATGTTTATACTTATACAAAATTTGAACCCGAGTCAAAAAGTTGCAAGTTCACAACCCTAGCCACTTACCTGCAATGCTCACGTCACATCCGGTATAAAATTTAAATCTCTGTATTAGTTACATAAGCTACTTTTTTAGTTTCTGTTAAAATTAGAGTATTTTTAAGTGTTGCTAAGTGTTACATACGCCTGTTGCTACTTTTTAATGTTTGAACGAACAAGCCTTAGTGACATGGATAACCTTAACTGCCGCAGAAACGATAATTTTCTGGTTTCAGCGGCGAAGAGAGTTTCGTGTAGACTCGGCATTGTTCCTGCCCGAAACCCGAAGTTATAGGAAATACGGAGATTTTCCGTATTTTGTATTTACGCACTTAACTCCGTTTTTCGTCATTACGGATTGCGTTTCCGTACATTTACTGTGCATTTTCGTAAAAATTTCCGTAAATACACGGGCAATTTTAACAGCGTAGTTGTAACTCGGGCGAGGCAAGTCGTACAGCCACTGTTGCATTTTTTCCCCTTGCTTCTCTCATGATTATAAAAGGACACGTCGTCTAGGGGCCGTGGCGGTTGAGTGGTTAGAATGCTCGCCTCCCACCAAGGCGAACCGGGTTCAGTTCCCTGCCAGGTCACTCCCGGATTTTCGCAAGTGGGAATCGTGGCGGACGATGCCACTGGTCCGCGGGTCATTCTCGGGGGTCTCCTGTTATCCCCTCCCCCCCCCCCCGCGTCCCATTCTCACCACATTTCACACTCATCGGCTCTCAAGACCTCGTTAAAAGCCGCCCAAATCTCTCAACTCAACACGACATCTTATCAAAAAACGTTGCAATGAACAAAATATTGACTTTTTGTATATTTACACATATGAACGCGCTGGTTGTATAACATGTTTATAGGCTGTTCGCGATAAAGTGAGCACTTTCTAAGGCCCTCCCTACAAGCACTTAACACTAATAAAACATATTTTATTGCACCCTCGGGCATTGAATTTTGAGGGTGGGGAAATGTATACTCTGTGTTTATTAGTCGCACTGCAATGTTTATATTAAAAAGCAGCAGGAATATGGAAATTGAATATAAGAAAAAATTAAAAGGGCCTTAAAAAGATCTCACTTTACCGTGGACAGCCTTAGTATGACAGGACATTTGATTGAAGTACGATGAACTCTGCTTTCCATTGGCAAACAGCCAGACGGTAATATAAGCCATTCACGGTTACTTCACACATTTATGAAGCGCTGCTGAAGTTCTAGTTCCAAACAAAAATTTAACCAAGTCTAGAAAATCACACCAGAGAATGACGCTCCGAATTCGTGTGCACTCAGTTGTAATGATATCTTGCATGAGAACTATTTCTTACTAGGCGCTACAAACACACATGGTTTCTCACTGTTTGTAATCATATTTATTATAAGTGAAATATTATAATTTATAAGTAGTATATAGGTAAAAGATAAATTTAACGAAAAAATAAGATTATGTTAACAAAGGCATAAAACGCTTGTGATACGTAGCATATTCAGGGTAATAACTAAACACGTGATACATGGGGTGATTTTTCTAAGGTTTGATTCAAAAAGGGCGAATAAACTGCGAATAGACTATAAACGGTTTGCAGTACAGTAGTTTGGGCTAATACGAGAGTGGATAGTGGAAGTGAAGAGATTTGGGTGTCTCTTAAATTCGGGGTCTTGAAAGCCGACGAGGGTGAAGCGATGTGAGTGTGGAGCAGTGCCTGAATGCAAGGGTTGGGGGAAACGGGAGATCACCGAGAAAATCCGCCGACCAGCGTAATCGTCCAGCACGATTCCCACATGCCAAAATCTGGGCGACCCAGCCGGGCATCGAACCCGTTTTACCTTTGTAGAAGGTGAGTAGTCTGACCACTACATCACCGCGGCCCCCTCCCATGCCCGGTGTATGCTACTACTAGGAACGGCGTCTCAATAATGCCGGCACAGATGTTCGACATGGCCCAGGTATCTTCGAGCGACTTTGCCAGTCCATGATGAGCAGAGAGACTGAAATCTCGCGGATTCATTCAACAACAAGCTAGACTCCACAATCCTTTGCGTATTCGAGCGTCAGTTGGTAGCTCATTGGCTGTTGCTCCAATTCAACCCCAGACCTGGTAGCACGAGATTTAGTTCTCATTTCCCTTGGGGCGTGTCTAACAAGCTATGATCCAATGGAAGCACAAGGCCATATTTACACGTGAATGCAGTTTAACTTTTCCTCAGATGAATCCGCGAAATCTCCGGCTCTCTAATGATGAGGCGTTGTCACGCTTGTATTGTTGCCCATGTCGGACACTTCGAGCATCGCCTGTGATGTGTCAGATGTGCGTCCTGTAACTCAATAACAACGCGTTGTAGGACATGTGTCCATAGGAACATTTTTGCTTGTTTCAAACCCAGGAATCACTTCCCAAAGTTTGTTACAGTAGTTTATAATATTTACAATAGGTTAGTTAATAGGTAGTCTCCATTCACGTGGGAATTAACCCATTTGAACCCAGTGTACACAACTGTGTACATTACGCACGTATAGGTAATTTTTGGTGTGCACTGCACACTGCAAAGCTCAATGACCAATGATCTTGCCCACGAGTAAACTATTCGGAAACTGTCTTACTGGTCTAGATCATAATTGGTTAATATTACTGTAGCCGAACATACAGCCTAGAGCTCATTGGCTGTGACAACGAAACAAGTGATGTGTCGACGTAAGTACAGCACGCATCATAACATTTTTTGATTGCAACACCAGGGACCGTAAATTAAAGTGGGTCTGAGAGGGTTAAATGCATTATGCTAAGTAGAAATTTAAAAAATGTGGCGTAGTTGTGTCGGTGCCACGCCGTGGGATACGCATGAATACACCAGTATTATCGGGCAATATTTCCGTTTGAAATATGGGAATTAAATGAAAGCAACCAAATTCATGCTTGCTGTTCATTTCTTAAATCACCATACCTAGACGAGATCTTTTGTTTGGCACCAAAAATAAGCGCGCTAGCACATCGGAGTCGCTAGCTATGCTGCCAGGAAATTTTCACTTCACGCCCAAAATTGCCACCAGTCGTCATCCACCCCCCCCCCCCCAGCCAGCCTCGCGCACATGCGTCACGTCCAAACCCAAAATGCCGATATAAACGCATTTTTCCACACTTTTGAATCACGATGAATTTTGCCGTAAAAAGTTTGTGGTTACATTGTTTATGCAAATCCTTAAGCAAATCACGCAGCATTGTTTAAGCATTTATTTCATAACAGCGTGGTTAAGGCTAATCATAGCAACCTGGGGCCAACAAATAATAAATAATGATAAACTATTTCATCATATATAAATTGATTCGTCAATTGCGGAAATTAATTTTTTATTTGTAGCTGTACAAGAATTCAACAACTATTTGGACATTTCACGGCACTGATATGGTAAAAAAAATTTATCATTTATATAATACTCAGGACTTGTAAGTTTTGAATGTGGAAACCTTTAGAAATAACATTTCAAGAATAGTCTTTCCCCCCCCCCCCCTCAAATGACACGTTAGACAGTATTGAAAATCTTTAATGATATTTGTAAATCCAAAGTCGATGTAGCAACAATAAATTTTTCTACTCAATCCGCAGATGTCTTTTTGTATTCCCGTACCAGAGAATGGAAGCCGCTACGTGCATTTACATACCCGTAAAATTAGGAAGGTTGACGTTAGATGAAATGGCTGGAATTATTGCAACGAGGTCAATAAAAGTTTATAGTTTGGCGTTACAGCGGCCTAGGGGACCAATAATTCTCATCACCATGAAGGGGGATTTAAAGCGTTTCAAATCGCTGTATAAATTGTAAAGAGAAAGTTCTTAGACTTCACTTCAATAACATTTCTCTCTTTGTTTAAATTACACGTATTGCAGTGCGTCAGATCTAACATAGAATTATAATTTTATGGGCTCAGCAATATTGGATCTGAGATGTGCTCGCTGGGCTGCATGATAGTATTCCTTTTACGGTAAAATGTGTTTCATAAAACTTGAATACAATTCAATTTGATACAAAAAATAAAAGTAAAAAGCATTTTTGTCGTAGATGTAGATTTCCCATAATAGAGGTTTGAAATGGCGTATAAAGTTTTTGAGCCCAAAATGCTTTTTCTTCCATGCTGGCAGTAAGTGGCATCCCAAGATTTCCTCACAAAACTGAATTCAAGCAAATTATTCTATCAATATATATTTTTTTATGTTTTCTTTTTACTCGCTGAGGTCAAAACTAACGGACCTACACATTACATTTTATGTAGGGTATCTTTCAAAAAGCACTTTAGTTACTCGAGGTGTACACGAAAATTTATCGCCTTATTTAAATTCAAGTATGCAAAAGTGTTCACTACTGAGTGAAATATTTGTTTCCAACGCCATATAATATATAGTATGATTACAACAACTGTGTACCTATGTATAACAATATACAGCTAAAAGAAAACAAAATAAATTCCTAAATACCTGGAAATTTCTCGGATTCGTTTGAGGGCAAATTAAACTGCATGCGCGTGTACGCATGTCCTTGTACTTCCGTTGGACCATAGCTTGTTAGACACGTCCCTAGGGAAATTATTAAAACTAAATCCCGAGCTATCAGGTCTGGGGTTAAAGTGTAGTAACAGCCAATGAATTACCAACTGATGCTCGAATGTACAAAGGATTGTGGAGTCTAGCTAATTGCCGAATGAATCCGTGAAATTTCAGGGTCTCTATAAATTCCTAATGTTAAGTAATGACAGTTCAATAATTAGTTTGTTAAAAGAAGACGTCATGTGCAGAGAATAGGAAATTATGTTCGGATTTCGGTACTGTAACTGAAACACTGAGAGTTTTATGTGTGGTAAATGGAAGCCTGTTTTGTATACAAAATGGATGATGCCGGTATTTTATTTCATTATGCATGTCGTGCGTGCACCATGAATGTTTTAGCGCAGCTGTTTTTTGAATGTTAACTCGCCAAACATTCGTCAGTGAACAACTAACTAGTTAACACCAGTATTTACTTAGCAATATCTAAGGATAGGAAAGTTTCGCGAGTTCAATGACCTTGGCTAGACTCCACATTACTGTGTATACTCGAGCTTCAGTTGTTTGTCCATTGGTTGCTATCCCAGAGAGTGGCCTGTGTTACTCCACACCTGGTAGTATGAGATTCGGTACTTGTTTCTTAGCAAGTCTGCTATTGGCTCAGAGTCGTCCAGGGCGTGTCTAATAAACTGCGAACCAATTGCGAAGTCATCTCCAGTGTGCACATGTTTGGCGTCTAGCTTGTCCTGAAATGAACTCGCGAAATGTTCCTATCCCTAGCAATATCCAAAAAAGCAATTTTTCGATTAAAACAACTCGATCTCAGATTGAGTTCGTTAGCACAAGAATGTTTATTTTTATTCTATTTGCAAGAAAGTGTTTCATTAAGCCTACTACATATGATATGAGATACCATTGAAAGTTTTTAAAAAAAAATACTAACATCTTTTACGGAATTTCAATTTTCAGTTTACGGCAATGTTATAGTAAATTTCTAAAAAGAAGTAGCTATCCTCCGTGTTGCCGTAGCTAGCACAGATTTCCGTCATCCAGGGATTCCTGGTTCAATTCCCAGTGGGGGGCCTCCTTTTACATCTTGCGTTTTTTTTTTTCAAGCGGGCCGTGTAGCTTACCTAGACTCGTGAGGAAAAATTGAGGAGCTGACCGGAAGTGAAGGTGAAGCTGTCTTTCTCTAGGACGATGGAGTTTCCACCTGGCGGATGTAGTTTTGCTGATCCCGTATTCTTTCCCTCCCTCCTTTCATATAGTGTGCCAGCCACAGAACTTTACAACATCCGCCACATCCGTAGGCTATAAATAGAGATAGGATCATTTCGCGAGTTCATTTCAGGACAAGGTAGACGTCAAACATGTACACACTGGAGTTAACTTTACAATTGGTTCGCAGTTTATTAGACACGCCCTGGACGACTCTGAGCCAATAGCAGACTTGTAAGGAAACAAGTAGCGAATCCCATACTGCCAGGTGCGGAGTAACACAGGCCACTGTCTGGGATAGCAACCAATGGACAAACAACTGAGGCTGGAGAAGACACAGTAATGTGGAGTCTAGCCTACAGGTCATTGAATTCACGAAATTTTCCTATCCCTTGTTATAAAGTAATCATCTAGGTATAGCACGCCACGAGATTATTATCATCATCATCTTTTAAAACCCTAATGAGAAAGATTTATGGGGAATGAAGTATTTAAACGCGTAGAAGTTAAAATATTAAGAAATATAAAATTGGAAGATATATCTCCAAATTGCTCTGTAACTACGCGTAAAGTTTGGGTGGAAACGCCGCATACGTTCAAAAGTTCGTGGGAAATAACACAGCACACGCATAGTCTATACACGGGTTCTTCCTTACTTTTTGAATCAAACATTTGAAAAATCACCCCATGTACAGTGTGCTTAGTTATTGCCTAAATATGTCATGTATCACAAGCGTTCTATACATCTGTTAACATAAAACGATCTAAATTTTAGTTAAATTCGAGTAAATTTTAATATTTCATTTATAATAAATATGCACTAAAACAGTGAGAAAACATGTGTGTTGGTAGCGCCTAGTAAGAAATAGTTCTCATGCAAAATATTATTGCAACTGAGTGCGCACGAATTCAGTGTATTGTCCTGTGATGTAATTAGTTAAGATTAGTTTGCACGAGGCGGAGGAATATCCTGGAAGTAGAACTTAAGCACGGCTTCAGAAAAGTGTGAAGTAACAGTGAATGGATTATACGTAGGTTATACGTGCAAGCCAGTGCATATGTTTGACTTATTTATAATACTATTGTTTTCCCAAAATAATATAAATATGGAAAAGTGTAAGAGTTATTAAATGAGTGCTTCTAAAATAATTATTTACAAGGACATTAAGGCTAAGGTGTGAGGTAATACGAGTAAGTGAGTGAGCGAAGAGATTTGGGCGGCTCTTAACAGCGAGGTCTTGAGAGCCGTGTGAGATAATGCGCTAAATGGTAAAGGTACAAGGATTAACGGAGTCTGTATACGAAGCAAGGATTATTATGTGATACGAGCACGTGTAAACAAAGGGAAGAGCGAGAGTCAAGATGAATTTCGAAAGCAGGCTGAGAAAGATACTGGAAGAGCAAGTAACAGGAATGGAAAAGAGCGGCTACTAATAAAAAAGAATGACGTCCAGGTAATGATAGAAGAACAGTCGAAGATGGAAGAAATTAACTTATACGTAGGGATAGGAAAATTTCGCGAGTCCAGTGACCTTTATGCTACACTCCACAACCCTTTGTATAGTCGAACCTCAGATGTTGTTTGTTCATTGGCTGATCCCCCGGTGTCACCCGACATTTGACAGTACGGGATTCGCTTCTTGTTCCCTTGCAAGTCTGCTATTGGCGCGGAGTCGTCCAGGGCGTGTCTAATAAACACCTGATCAAATTGCAAAGGTGACTTCAGTGTAGACGCGTTTGAAATCTATCTTGTCCTGAGACGAAGTCGCGAATTTTCCCTGTCCCTACTTATACGACGCTGTCACTCATTGAAAACACTTGTGTAACACTTAACCAGATGAGTGAATTTTCCAGAAAATTGCTGTGCCGACTACTGAAAGGTGTATGCGTGTGCCCGTGTATAGGCTGTTCACGGTAAAATTAGCATTTTTGAAAGCCCTGCTTAGGATATATTTGTATGCACGTTGTGTATTCTTCCACCTTATTGCCGTGGGCCTCATAACTTTATTCATGCTTCGGTCAAGTGAAACTGTGAATTATTAGAAAAGTAAACATTTTATAAATCTGCTATTTCATACACACTGAGGCGTTAAAAAAAACAGAAGGTGTAAGAAATAATTTGAATCTTCAAAAATGGTTACCTAACACTATTAATTCGGCGTTAACATATGGAAATACTTTCCATCCATCGTTACTAACTTTACCGGGCGCATTTCACTCAGCCCGCTCGTTAAAATATACGCAAGCATGATCAGTGACATTTTTCTACGGCTGATTTCAAAAGCGCTCACTTTGCAGTGAACAGTCTTTAAAATCCTCGAAGCGCGTGTCAGGCGTGGATAATGGCGCGGAAAATATGCGGTGGAGCGGTCTGCAGTAGAGAAACAAGAACACTATCGCTCAGTGTGGCGTGGCTCGAGTGAAAGTAATGGCAGGTATGCGACTAAGCGTCGCACAGAGAGTAGGTTCCACTCGCATCACCTGCTCTTCTCCCACGTAACCGGTACCTACCGTCCAAAGTAGAGTGTAAGTTCGCAAACGAGGGAAGTGCGCAGCTACGTAACGGGAAGAAAATACGTAGTTTGCTCGTGATTGCCGAGTGCGTCGTGGCGCCAGCAGCATTTCAAAGTCGTCAACTGCTTCATGTCATGATTTAGATACAAATCTTTATTACACGTGTATGGCAAGTGACTGGATTCCATTGCGAGAATTCCTAGTTTCAGCGAGGTTCTAATGTTTTCATCTACACACTAAATAAATAATTAAAAATTTTTTTTCATGAAAAAGTAGTTTTTTAACTTTTAATTTGAAATTACTAAGTGTATATATTTCTGTGTGTAACTGGTTCGAATTAATTACATCAATTTACCTCATTAAGGACGTTGTTTGATATACATTTGTTTTATATACTCCATTTATGGTTACTTCCATCTTTTCTGAAGCCCCGAAAGTTCTACTTCCGAGATATTCCTTCGCCTCGTGCAAACAAAGCTTAGAACATTACACCAGAGAGAAAACGCACCGCATTTATGCGCTCTCACAGAGTAATACTGTTTTCAAAAATAACTATTTCTTACTAGGTATTGCCAACATGCATATTTCCTCATCGTCTTTATTCATATTTGTTATAAATGAAATATTACAATTAATAGATGAAAATGTAAGTAAATGTTCTATGTAGCGAAAAATAAGATACGCTTAAGTTAACACAACAATAAAACGCTTGTGATATATAATATATATATATATATATATATATATATATATATATATATATATATATATATATTAGTATATAGTAATATAATGTTGTGTGTGTGTGTGTGTGTGTGTGTGTGTGTGTGTGTGTGTGTGACTTATTTAGGAACTAACCAAACATGTAAAACATGGTGTCATTTTTCAAAGGTTTGCGTTTAAAAAGTGTGAAGTAACCGCAAATATAGGTCTACTATAGCTATGTAACTTTTCACGTTTTGAAAACTAAAGCAAATTATGTACTGTCCACATTTAAATATTTGTTTTAGGGTTTTTTAATTATCCGGAATGTGTTCTCTTTTTAACTTGTCTTCCATTCGTTTGCTTAAACGCATGAAGAAATTATTTTCTCTCACATAAGGAATTTAAGTGAAACTAGGAAATGCCAGCTTTTATACCAGTGTATACGTCTGTGTTTTGAATATAATATGTAGCTACTCCAACCCACTCATTCCTGCGAGACAGGAAATAAGTCGAAACCAAGAAAGTATTTATATCAAAGTAATAAACTTTTTTTTTTTTTATCGCTTTCCTTATATAGCAGTTTTACTTCTAGATCTCATCACAAGTTGTCCAAGACACGTCTACCTTTCAACTTCCCAATAGGGTGTGATGCAAGCTGACTGCATAGCGACGCGAGACTCTTCGCCTTCAAACGGGAATGATTCTTGACCTTGGTACAGGTCAAGATGGCGTGACTGAAGCAAGTTTCGCGATGACTGATGCTACAGCAATACGTAATTTAAAAATTCTGATCTGGGCGCATTTAGTAGATGATCAAAATCCTGAAGGAATTTTATAATAATCCTTGGCGCTATTAGAGAAATTACCGTTTTTGTATGATGCCAAGACAAGTTATAAAAATTGTTGCTACTGATAAGGACAATTTTTTAATGAATATTAAGAGAAGTTATATAAAACCCCTTTAGCGAGACCTAGGAAATTTATATGAAACCTAAATAAAATATTTCGATATTTTGGCACAAAGCTGCTTTCTTTTACGCATTCATCGAAAACTGTATCTGAAATCACAATTAAAAAATATATTGAAACCGTGAAATACTAACCCGAATTGTTAAAAATTCTCTACGTTTAGCGAAACAATAATTTTGTTAAGAATATTTGTACGTACCCATTGAAGCATTCAAGTTATTGCTAGTAAAGACTGCTTATAACCCACTGTAAAATACTCAAAGAGGAAAAAAAAATTGTGACGGTATAATTTCGCAAAATTAATAAAGATCAACAAGTGTCAGGCAGCGTAGTTGTACGTCAACAATGACTTGATCAGTACAACTGCTAAAGAAGCAGCAGTCTATTGAAACACATACATCCAGCATCCAGTATGGGCTCCACGAGAGTCCTGTGACTTCCAGACGTAGTTTGATATTCTTCATTCTAGCTATTTGTATCTAACACGACAGAACATAAATTGATATTGTGAGACTCGTGTAAGAAGCTACAAAAGCTTTGGATTTACTCAAGATGCCCCCGTTGTCTCACACGTCGTAATTTTGTGGCTTAATTACCTTCAACTCGTCATAGTTTACGCTTTATGTAGGTAGATATAACGATAGGACTGTTCTCTGTTAGGCATGGTTCTTTACTTTTAGTTGTACCATCTTAATTTAATTCACGCAAATGTTACAGACTTTCAATTTAGTTATGTTTCACAACCAGACATAAATCGTTTCAGTGTTGATAAAAATAATATTCTCAGTAAATTTTGGAATCTACTGTCGCCTTTAAGTTTTTCATTACTTTTCAACAGTATTTTGAAATTGTTTTCCACCTGTCAATACATGATACGTGTTATGATAGTTATTTGTGGACAGCAGCTAAGATTTTCCCTTCGAATTTAATATGTGATAAGATGGGACCTATAGAGTAAATCTTTATTTCTTCTGTCGTTCCAAACATATACTGTGGATAGCAGAAGACCATACAGGATAATATAATTGACGTGTCAAAAATATTAATCTGGCGAAAATGCTAAACCATTGGAAAATTGCTTACAGAATATTTTGCAACGCGAGTATCAGGAATTTTCATTTTCAACCTTGGACCAAAAGAAAATTTAAAGCTAATGTTTTATTTCAGTTAAATATTTCACAGTAATATGTAAATTATTGTATCAATTCTCAATCGGATCATTCCACTTTGTATCCATAATTGGTATTCAGAAATTTTACGGGCTAGGAATTAGTGAGATTTTTCAACTGTTTCATTAAAAAATAATGGCCATTTTTTGGTGAATTGCAAGGAGGATATAATAGGTAAGAGGTGGCATGACGGCACAGACTGTTGCTGTGGTGAAGTAGAAACGACCTGAACGAACTCAATTCGTGCTTTCATCAAACAAGGTAGACATTTTTAAACGGAAAACTTCGATATACAGCTGAAAAAAAAATTACATGAAATATTAAATTCATACAAGTTGCAGGGGTGGTGAGAGAAACATTTCTACGCTTTACATGATGTTAAACAACGGGGGTACGTGATATTACGAAATATCAAACTTGGCACTGTGTGGAACTTTGGGATAAATTCCTCATCGATCTGCAGCACAAAGTTAAGTGAAGTGTATAAAATCAACTGTAAGAGGTACTGATAGTCGTTTAAAATTTATGATTTTCGGCTATAAGAAGATCCAATGTTGAGAGTATAGATTCGTATGTACTGAGGAAACGACGCTGGCTACAGGGAGTCTGTGTGGAGATATACATTCATAACATAAAGATACTACTGGTGGCTGCCCATGTTCGTGCACAGGATGCAACGATGAGCCACCGAGTGTATGACACTCTTAAAGATGCGAGACATTTTGTGATTGGTTCCAGAAGGATTTATATTCCTAAATGCGAGAGCAAGTTCTCTGTCTTCCGAGGTGTCTTAAATAATTTAAGATGTCTTTTGAGAAATCAATCCAGAGGTGACTATTTGATTGGTCCACCCGTGGTGATACAACCGTCACTAAATACTGTAGATGCTGGTGAATTTTTTCAAACTGTATTCGTAGGTGGTCCCAACTACACTACCGTCGGTACAGACATCTTCGAGCAGAATCAGCATTGTACACTCCGTAACTGCCAAAACGGAGTTGATAAAAGCGTGAACCAGCGAGGCTGTGCCCAACAGGGCCGGTGCAAATACCAACAAAAAATCTAACCTGATGGCAGAGTTCCACTATTGCAAGTTGGCTTCTCTTCCCACACACGAATGATGAGCAGGGACACCCGAATTTCGCGAAAATATTTCCGCACATGCTAGCTTTCAATACCCTATCTGCATACTAGGAGTATTATTTTACTTATTGGCGGCGTGTGTTTGGGAGATTTTACTTGGCTGGCCAATTAGAATAAGGTTACTCCGATACTGTACGTCTGTGATCCAAGGACAGACACCTAAGACGCGTAACACCTACATCTGCCAATCGCTGGAGTGAATTTAAGTTAAAGTGTTATGAAACACAACTGGTCGTGAAATCTTTCCGCGAAATTTGGGTGCCCCTAATGATGAGGCAGTTGAAAATGCTGTTGCGTGTGAAAGCAGCCTCAGTCAGACTACAGAACGATGCATTTGAAGTCACGCTCATAAGCGTGGCTGTGGGGAATCTAGCGAGCGAATCCCATTCGTGTCATGAAATCAGCTGCGCCAACTGCATGTCGATAATGATAGGATACTGTGAAATATTCGCGAATAATTATCTACACAGTTGGGTAGCGTGCGTTCGTGTTATAGCGGTTACGATGTCGATGAAGGTCTCAGGTATGCGTCCCAAAACTTCTGCATCGAACACGCGTGTTCTGAAGTTGCTCTGGACTTACTGGTCGTCACGTGTGTTTATTACGAAGGTGAAGCGGCTTGTCCATTGCAGTGAGCATTCGGGTGACAAGGATTGCGCCTGTATGTAAAACTCTGTGCCTGTGAGACAAAATGAAGAGACGTTTGTTGCTCTTTGGACGTGAATACGTCTTTAAATTCGACGATAACATAATCGGGGGATACTGTTTGGCATTGCAGCTCCGAATCTATCGTCGACATTCAAAATTCAATTACACCACTCGATTGCCGAAGTATCAAAGAATATGTCACGTTGAGCGAGGACTGCGAATCATCGCGCGAGGCGGGTGAGGGTGTTTGCCGAGGGGGGAGGAGGAGGGGTCACCACAATTTTGAGTTCGTTTCGCCGCGTCTCATAACTTCCGCGTAGTATAACTTTTGACTAGGGGAAGCTACGACGCTCGTTTGAGTTTCAATCGACTCGTCAAGATCAATCGATTAGGTGTATAAAAACATTTGTGTGCCGTGGCTATCGTTAAATTGCGTGAGTTTAATGTAAAAAATTAAGAAAACTTAACACACTGTCGGCCTATACTCGCCAAAAAGCCAAATCGAAATACAGAAATCGTATACGGTTGGAAAAAGCATCTCAAAAGCAATCCAGCGATAGCCATAAAACCCCATATGATAGAGTGAAGCGGTGCCGGGAACGTAAAAAATTATCAAGGCGTCCGAGGGTGTCAAAGTAGATGTATTCACGCAAAACAAACTGCTGTGTCCCCAACACAGCCAAACCCAATTATTTTCCGCTCATATGTAACTGTGTCGTCTTCGTTATTACATTTAGTTTCTTGCCTAAATGGAATAGAATGCTTGATGTTTGTAAGGAAACAGAGCTGATTTTTGTCCTGTATGACGTTCTGCGACTTTTTGTTTATACTGGTACGGTTTATCAGTGCATTTTTTACTTTTGTTCTATAAGGAATTGGTTTCATATGACTGCACGTTTATTTTATTTTCATTGGATATGTTTCTTCCGCTTATACATTTTAAATTTTGGTTAACTTCGTACGTGCGAGCTACTTATGTATATCCCGATTTTCACACTGTCTGTTGGCCTAAGTAGAGGATTAGTTCCAAATTGTTTTCATTGTAAGGACTTGGGACTGCTATCAGTGACAAGCCAATTGTGGAGACAAATGCTAAACTTTCCCATGTGTTATGTGTTGCCGAGCTGCCATGCCACGCTACGTCTGTTTTTAAATGTCCACGTGGATTTCTCTAAAATCGTTTACCTGAGAGTATTCCGACAAGACAATCTTTTATGTTAATTTAGAAGCGTGATTCATTATATGTCTTACAAATATTTTATAGCTCAGTGTTACAAAGTTTCATGAAATTATCGGATGGCAACCCATATTTACTTACTGAAGAGGGATGCTATTAACAACTGCGTTTTCAGAGCTGTAAACTCACCGATGCCTTACTTCATCACAAATACTTTCTTATATTTATAAATTAAAACATTTTAAACATTTTCGAGAAAATAAAAGGGGGGAGAGGTGAACATTGCTCTTTTATTAATCATTTCAGTGGTACATAAATTTACGTCTTATATATTCGTAAGGCATAACCTCCCAGAGTTTGTCGGTGTTGCTGATAAAAACATCCTGTAAATACGTATGTATATATGAACACACATACAGCCACAAAGGCGAACCGGGTTCGATTCCTAGCGAGGTCACTCCTGTATTTCTGCACGTGGAAATCGTGCCCTGGACGATGCCGCTGGCCGGCGGGTTTCGTCGGAGATCTCCTGTTTCCTGTGCCCCTTCATCTCGGCGCTACTCCATACTCACCCCGCTTCACCCTCATCGGCTCTCAAAATCCTGATGTTAAGAAGCGCCCAAAACTCGCCACACACACACACAATCTCTCTCTCGCTCTCTCTCTCTCTCTCTCTCTCTCTCTCCACACACACACACACACCAACACACACAAATCCACGCATGCGTAGTACAGTGAATATGTTCGTAGACGCCGCGTAAGGCGTGGCTGCCTACACTCGAGGCACCAGCCCATGACATTAAACATCGTCGTGACGCATGGCTGCCTATACTCGAGGCGCCAGACTACTAACTTATTGAACGTCGTGGTGATGCATATGGCTGCCTACACTTGAGGCGCCCGTCCACGAATTTGTGAACGTCACCGTTATGTGTGGCTGCCTACACTCGGCGCGCCAATCAATCATCTAACTTAGTCCTAGTACACAAATCGGCACTGTGCTCCCCCCCCCCCCCCTACGTCCGGCGACCGAAGAAAGCGGCCTGGTCTAGCGGTAGGAAGGAAGTAAGGTAGTACTCGGCACCGCAGGGCCAGGAAGTGCCCTCTACTGTCGGAGAGAGAGAGGGGGGGGGGGGGAAAGAGAGAGAGAGAACTCGGGAGGAAGTGGACGCGCGCGAGAGGACGTCTACACGTAGATGTTCACACAGCCGAGATGCGCGCTCCGTGTAACCAAGTTACGTGCGCACGTACGTACGTGTGTCCGGCACGCCGCACTTTCCCGGCTTTTACGTGATCGTCGCCGAGTTGCGACAATTAGCTGTGTGTCCCGTACGTACATCCCCTTCACTTCCCGGATGATATGCAACAGGATAGCTTGTTACAGTCTAGTCGTGGTTTCTTCACACTTTTTGTACCAAACTCTTGAAAAAACACCCCATGTATGATGTGTTTGGTGGTCGCCTATACATTCCATGTTTTAAAAGCCTTTTATCCTTTTGTTAACATACAAGTACTTTGATTTTGATTAAATTGAAATTTTATTTATACATTACATTTTTTTAAAATATAATTAGCATGAATACGAAAGGAGAGAAAATTGGTGTGTTGACAATGTTCTTATGCAAAATATTATTACACTGAGTGCGCACGAATGCGGTGCGTTCTCCCTTTGGTGTAATTTCATAGACTCGGTTAAGCTTTGTTTGCACGAAGCGGAGGAATATCATGGAAAAAGAAGTTTAGTAGAATTTCATAATGTTTTAAAGTAACCGATCATGGACTGTATATGCTCCCAGTCTTGGATAACTAAACATCCAATAATGCATAAATTATTTAAATACTGTTCAAAATGTACACATTACTAGCGATATCATTCCTAGAAATTTATATTATTTTCGTATGTTAAGATTATTTGTATAATTACTCATCAAATCGAAATATATTTTCTTTTACTGCTTGGGTAATGGTTGACCTCACATTATGCTGCTCGGTTAAATCAAAGGATGAGGAAGTTAAAGAATATTAGCTTCTTTCACTCAAAACCTAACCTGAATTTACACTAAAATTGCGAATTCACTTTCATACCGTATCCGAGATGCGAATATAGGACATCTCGAGACGTAACATAGAAACACGAAACGGCTGCAGACTATTGCTCTTGAATTTCTTCATGTCGAGATGTTGCCAGGCGGAAGCGAGAGTGTGATTTCTTAGGGAATAAAAGACGCAATCACGGCTACTACTTAAAAGACTGGGCGACTGGGAACTTCTAATGTAGTCTTATTCAAGCCTGTTATAATTACAACTAAATCACTAGACACGCTGTCAGAGATTTCTTCGTGGAACAGGTAATGAAGAATGGCCGTATAGGTACCTTATCTCCGTCGACAGAAATGGCAGGTTCGAAACCAGATATTCGGACAGTCAGGACTACGGAAGTAACAAGCGATGGGGTTTATCAAGGAATTGCCCCAGCATTCATTGGAGCGATTCCGGAATACCACGTGAAACCGAAATCAGGACGGCCGCACAGGAACTTGAGTCCAAGTCCTCCTAAATCCCTTGTCTAGGGAAATATTCGAAACTACGGTGATCTTTATGGAAGTGATTTATGTGACTTGCCATAGCTATATCACGTCATCAAGACTATCGTGTGATTGTAAAGCGTTTAGTAAGTTTGTCTCCCATGCAGCAGACTTCCGAACTGCAAGAGTTGTTGATGAAGCATCAATGGGCAAATAAAAGACAACGAAGCAGCTTAATATATTGTAAAATACTTTCTTCGCGTACATGTGAAGGCTACGAGAGACGGCATCTGGTTGGTTGTCTAGTCAGTGATACGTTTGTGCACACTAGTACGCTGCACTGATTAATAATACTGCAAGACTGTCTACACTCTAAGTCTGAATCAGTGAGAATTTCACTGTTTCAGTCAGTCAAACGTATATTACTGATAAAACAGTTACTTCAGTGAATTTAACTGATGAACTAGTGAAAAAAATGCCATATTTCCTTCACTGATTGATTCAGTGACATTTCCCACTGATTCGTCAGTCATTTTTTCCACTGTTTTCTCTGTGGTTTATTTTTCAACTGATGGACCAGTCAAACGTCTCTAATTATTTTTGACTGATGTATCGGTGAAACTGCGTGTAAAATTGGCCGTTCAACATCGTTTAAAAATGGCCGTTAAACAACGAGTATCAGTTGAAGTAACAACGAATAAATAAACGAATACAAAGTACTTTCTAAAATGGGTTTCGCTATTCAAAACTCCATTTTACGAGGTCATATGAACACACGGCCTTTCATTCCGTTTTAACGTCTTTAATTTCGTTTCCATGTAATCGTCACAGCGCTCTGTTTGTAGATTTAAACTGCATATAATGTGGTGAAGAGGGTGCACTCATATATACTATCCGTTTTAACAATCCTAGCCCTACCAATGAAACCAAAAAACGAAAAGTATGAGCAAACAACTTCAAACTACACGATTTCGCTACGATATTATAAGTAGTATATTTTCCTCTCATTATGTCAACTTGGCATGGTAGCTCAGTCTAGAGTCAAAAGGTGCGTTTTAAATTACGGTAAATTGCACAATATAAATAGTAAACTATCGTAAATATGTTTATTTGACGTAATTATGTGCTTGCATTCAATAAAAGCAATATTTAATTCGCCACTACAGTCAGCCGTCACTTTTTCAATCAGTGAAATGGTTTCACGTCACTAATTCAATCAGAGAATTCTTTTCACTGAAACAATCAGTGGTTTCCCACTGATTGTAAGTGGAATCATTTTAATTGATTAGAGTAGTTGAAGTTCACTACGACGAATCAGTGGTTTCCCACTGATTCGAATTTAGAGTGTAGCGGGTACTAAATGGATCATTTTGAAATATGGATCATTCAAGATTATTTGAACACTTTTTAAAGCTTGCTTCAGTTTTTTTCTTCCAATCCCTTGCGTATTTTTTACATGAGCTGTTATATAGCCTTAATAGTTACTCTTCAGTAACCGATTACAGGTAATACTGTGTGAATTGTAGTTACGTACATATTATTATTCGAGTATTTATTAATCTAAAGTGCATAAAACAAAAGAAGAAATCACCAGAGATCAGTCATTGAAGCATTTCGCTATTATAAGCTTTTCACGGCAAAGTGAGCATTTTTGATACTTTAGTTACATTTTCCTTCCAGCCATTTTTTATACTTTAACCAACGTTTTTAAAATAAATATTGCCATTTAAGTAATAAACACAGTTTGTATATTCCACCCCGCTCAGAAGTTAGCATCTAAAGCTAAAATAAAGCATATTTATTGACTATTATTCCAAGTCATAGGGCTCTCAAAAGTGTTCACTTTACCATGAATAGCGTATAGCAATACTTTGAATGATAGATTTCCTTTTTTTTATTCACTACCAACGTAAGGGGCCACGGTGGCTGAGCGATTAGCACGCTCGCCTCCCACCAAGGCGAACCGGGTTCAATCCCGGCCGCGTCACCGGATTTTTGCAAGTGGGAATCGTGCCGGACGAAGCCGTTGGTCGGCGGGATTTTCTCGGGGATCTCCCGTTTCCCCCACCCCTTCATTCAGGCGCTGCTCCATATTCACTTTAATAACCCTCATCGGCTCTCAAGACCTCGCTGTTAATAGTCAGTGATTCGTTAAAATGTATGCAGGTACAGCTCGGGATTCTTTCCGAGTGTTTATTTAAAAACTGGTGACACAAATGCGGACTGCGGTTGAAAACTCGGTCGGGCATTGCGTTTTCCAAAAGTAGGAAGTTCTCTTCTTGCGTCCAGCACTCGCTTCCTTTCACCTGAAGGATAGCAGATCATCGCGTGTATCATTACACCTGGTCCTCTGAGGTTTCCATCACCGCGGTCCACGCTCGCGTGTATAACAGCAACTCCGTTACATAACGCGAATAGCATAACAGCAGCTACACTGTTTCACTTATCAGTTGCACGACATCGCGGCGATGTTACGCGATACCCAGACAAACGAAAAAGTGTGCCACCAACTTTCCTGTTGCTTTAGTAAGTTCCTCGCGTCGGCAGTTGGAGTACGGGAAAACTACTTAACGTACCACCTCACGAATGGCATTTAAGTATTCAACTGCACCCAGAGGCTTATGACTTTGCATCATTTAAAGCACAACGCCGTTTACTTCCTGGTTGAATTAGAGGGACGGCCTAATCGGCGGTTGAACTAAATTGCAGAGCATTCTAAATATACTTTTCACCACGACACGATTAAACGTGCGCCCTAAGTACTGATCTACGAGAAGAACAAGCTTCAGACCAATGGCGTTTATTCAATAAACGCAAGGTAAGCAATACTTACGCTATACATATTTGAAATGTTTGACCCTTTATACTTTATAGTTTTCGCCGTTACTTTAAACACATTTAAATCTGAGTTTCCCGTTTCCGTTTCGAGAAACAGAGTTCTCGAAACTCCCGTACTGTACATGAATAGTGCTGCCATCTACTATTTATTTCCACAGACTGGAGCGACTAGCGATAAATCGATTAGTCAAAATCGCAAGCAACACCACGCCACCGCGTTCCTTCGGCAGGGTAAGCAGTCGTTCTGTTTGCGTCCTCCAGTCCTACATTTTTCGTTGGAAAGTGGATGAAAGTGTTCGGGTAAACGGGAGTTTTGTTATAATTTTGTAATATGCTCTATAAATAATAGTCCGTTTACTTGTTATTTACATTCATATCGTTTCCGTCTTATAAATAAATTTTAGGTATTTTAAAACGTTAAATACATGTGGAGGGTAAGCAAAGTCAGAAGTTGCGTTTGTTAGTTTAAATTGCTTATCCTGTAATAAAAAAAAAACTCGCTACGCGCCACTGCTTCAGACGAGACCTGTTGAGTTTCCACCAAGACATCAAGCACAATAAAAATACCGATTCAGAGCACTCGAACACAGATGTAAACGGCCTTTTCAAAGCTCTGTATCTCGAGATGTACGCGTCGGATACTTTCAAAATTATTCAAGGGTCCTGCATTCAACCTTGCCGTAGACTTTCCATCAATACCGTGGTAGGGTTACTTTAACTCCTATAAGCAACAGTGCATACCACTTCAGAGCCTTTCGCTTAGAGGCGAAGGCGCAATTTGCGCTTGTAACAGCGTGACCCTTATTGACCCCCGCGCTTCTCGGCCTGTTAAGGAGAAATGTTTTATTTTTCAACGCAAGTTCTCTGGTTTCTCTTTTTGTTTTATCGATGCAAAGGAGACACTGGCACGTGCGAAGCGTACGATTATACTTCCCAGCGGAAGACTTTTTTTTTTTTTTTTTGCTGGGTGACGAGTTCGCCTCTTGAATTTCGATTTCCCTCTCTTCTCTGTGACTCTCGTAGCTCGCACGAGTGATCGATACCTGGCCGGGAGGTTCCTCGATCCCAGGTGCCCGCCAGTGCGGAATTTTTGCAACTAGTTTGTTCGACCGGAGCAACAACATTGTAGACACACGCTCCTTTAGAAACGATGCACATCTATACGGAGTCGCAAGTAGGGACATTCATTGCTGTGAGTTTAGCTCGTCGCCCTCCTAACGCAGCGTTCCAGGTTCGATCCACGGCAGATCCACGTGAGAGATAAGTGGTTCGGACGTGAATATACGTGTTTAAAATCCCACCGACAGTCGTGGTACATGGACGGAAACGTCCACGTAACGTTTGCGGGCTGATCCATTCCGACACACTAACTCCGTGAAGGAACTGTAATATATATTTTTTTGTAATTTTTACTGAGAAATTGTTTGTAATTTTACAAATGTTGGTGACACTAAATAAATTTCTCTTGTAAACCTACTTGTTTGTAATAGACCTCAAGTAATTTATGTACTATACTGACCCTTGTCCACGAGCTTCAGAAAAATGGTAGACACTCAACAACGTAAAACCATATATAGCTGTTACTGAAAAAACTATGGGTGATGTAAAGTATAGTAGCATAAAAAAATTAATGTTTGTATGTATTAGAAATGTTTCGCAAGTTCAAGTAACGCAAAACCCTTAAAACAACTCAAATATTAATAAAACGACAATTTCAATAAAACGTGACCCTAATAATTATTAACTGTCAATGTTTCCTAGTTACACAGAACTCTTTAAAAATGAAATAAATTTATTCTTTTAAATCAGGTTACTTCCTTAATATTTTATAAGTACTTGGATATAGATTTATTTTAAAATTAAATAGTACGGTCGTAAGTTAAGTTGGTCTTGTGGTTAAGGTTGCGGGTTAGTAATACTATAGGCTGTTCACGGTAAAGTGAGCACTTTTTAAGGCCCTCCTAACAGTCATTAACCACTAATAAATATATCTTATTGCAGCCTCAGGCGTTAAGTTTTGAGGGTGGTGAAATGTATACACTGTGGTTATTGGTTACATTGCAATGTTTATATTAAAAAGCAGCACGAAGATGTAAATATCATGAAAGGAAAAATTTAGAAGGGCCTTAAAAAGTGCTCACTTTGCCGTGAATAGCCTATAGCGATGTGAATTTTAGTCTCTTTGCTGGCAAAGTATCGTTTCCTTTTTTCTTCAATTTTTCTTTGAATTATTTTTCAAAGTGATTCTCTGTTAATAATTCATCTCAAGTGTTTTCTAGAAGAAAAATTAATGTTTTTGCAAACTTCTCTATAGTGTAAGTCATAATACAAGGCTATCATTTGTAATATTAGAAATATACGTTTTGCAGAATTTTACAAGAAAACTGTTTGTAGTTTTACAAAGGATCTTCTTGGAAACTGGGCTTCCAAGAACTTTTCTTGTAAAAGCACAAAAAAAAATAAAAATTTCGGAGTGTAGTAAAACTATTGAAATAAATATGATCTCGTTCGATCGTACATACGACGTCAGGGTCACTACGACCTCGGGTTGGCTGTTGGCGTCTCGCGTAAGCGAGTGTCGGGCGACGACCCGCTGCGACTGGCGGCATATTTCCGAGCGGTGCATCTAGCGGCTCGGATGCGCTACCGCGCCGATTTCCTCGCCGCAGCAACGGAAGATATCGTCCAGAATTGTCGATTTAAGCCGCAGAACCGAGTATCGATTTCGTTACATTTGTTTCGTTCACAAAAAAAAAAAAAAACCCGAAGGAAATATTACCCGCTGACGTAGATATTACCAACGCGGCCACGTCCCCGATATAGTTCCGCGTCAATTTCTTTCTTCTGCTGGCTATTCCACTCACCTCAGTGACCGCGTTGTGAGATGATCCTTATTCTTGCTTATGGATACAGGATCGAAACCGCCTGCAAGCGCTCCAGGGAAGTATGCGCCCTGGTGACTGTACTCGCCCGGCATGTGCGGATGTCGTCAGCATTTCACAGAGAAAGTGCCAAGGTTACATCGGCCTAAAATGAAAACAATTGAACCTATTTTTTGCAAAGCGAATATTTTTAATGTGGTTTGTACACCACCTGTGCATGCCCATGCACATGCTTGTCACCTGTTTTGTACCACAGAATAATCTGAAACGCCATGATTTATCACGAGATTCAAAATGAACACTTTTATACGCATGTAGAACATAAGAGCTTGTGCGATGTTAACTATAATACTAGTAGAAACAATCTACTCATTAATAGTGAAGTATTTTTGCAGTATTGTTATTAAAGGCTTTTCACGATAAAGTGAGCACTTTTGGAATCAACCTTAGAAAAATGTCACTGCCCTTTGCTGTATATATTTTAAAAGGCTCGCTGAGTGACTTGCGCCCAGTAAAGTTGGTGACAATGAATGGAAACTAGTTCCATATCATCGCGCCGAATAAAAAGTATTGGGTAACCGTTCGTGAAAACTAAAATTATTTCTTTCGCTTTCTGTTTTTTAATGCATCGAAGTGTAAAAATGAGCAGATTTGTAAAAAAAAAATTTACTTTTCTTATGATTTCACAGTTTCACTTGACCGATGCATGCATAGAGTGAAAATGGCCACGGAAATGTTGGTTTTACATAAGGCGGAAGAATACACAATGTACATACAATCAATTAGATCTCGAGCAGGACTTTCAAAAGTGCTAATTTTACCGTGAGCAACCAATTACAAGCTGACAATAAGGTTCGGGAGAAATACGAGCACTCTGAATAGTCAGTTTCAGTTAGGCAGCTACCAGCTTTATCAGGAAAGGTCTTAAAATAATAAAACACAACGCGAAACGTTCCTCGCGTTGAGTTTTCACTTTACAGTATGTTGTGTTTGTGTTGTCCACGTTCGTTAAAACAATTACATTGTTCTTGGAATCTCTGCTTGCAATTCAATTTCTCCTACCAATGCATTCCACCCAAATCTTATGCGTGCATGGCTGCGGGAGCTTTGTTACGCTTTCAAGGGAACGATAAAGGCGACAATAACACGCATGGCTTGCTCCTCATCGCTCCTACGCGCAGTGCGTGCAGTGTTTCCGTCTGTTCACTGTACAATGCAAATGAGATCTGCAACGGTAGGATATTAATACATTCAATGGAAGTTCGCGGATTTAAACTATATCAGTACGATTATAATTTTCTCCTACCTCTTTAAGTTGAGAACTGAAAGTTGATAGATTTCGGCGTCTCTTAACAACGAGGTCTTAAGTGCGATGGAGGGTGAAATGATGTGTGAATGGAGCAGCGAGGGAATGCAAGGGCGGGGGAAACGGGGGATCCCCGAGAAAACCCGCTGACCAGCGGCATCGTCCTGCACGATCCCCTCGTGCGAAAATCTGGGAGTAACCCGGCCGGGGATTGAGCCCGGTTCCCCTTGTTAGAAGGCAAGCAGTCTAACCACTCAGCCACCGCTGCCCCTCCTGCCACTTTCTTAAAGGCTGTTCACGGTAAAGTGAGCACTTTTGAAATGAACCTTAGAAAAAGTCACTGCCCCTGCTTGCATATATTTTAATGGGCACACTGAGTGACATTTGCACAATAAAGTTGGTAACGATGGATGGAAAGTAGTTCCATATCTTAACGTCGAATAAAAAGTGTTAGGTAGCAATTTGTAATAACTTAAAATGATTTCTTTCGCTCTCTGTTTTTTTTATGCATCGAAGCGTATTAATGAGCAGATTTGTATAGTATTTACTTTCTTATAAATTCTACAGTTTCATTTGAATGAATATAGTGGCAATGTTAATTTGACATAAGGCGGAGAAATACACAACGTGCATACAAATAGATCTTAAGCAGGACTTTCAAAAATGCTCATTTTACCGTGAACAGCCTACACCTCTTAAGGAAATTGCGCAGACGAGCTCTAAAAGTGCGATTAATTCACGTTTTTTTTTTTTTTCCTTTTTAAAGTTTTTTTAATACAGTTATTATGTTAAAAGCAAATTCATACGGGCTTAGCTATTGATTTTTATATTTTATAGGAAAAAAAGTCGTGTTTTTAGACTATTTATTTACTAATGTACTCGCATTCGCGCAAAACAAATTGAAAAAAAAAAATACGGCTACGAGGTCTTAACCAGCACCTAGTGATGCCTTATAAGAAGTCGGCTCCCCTAAGCTCATTCTCGTGTCGTGTTATCCGGTTTACCCTGTTTTACATGCGGGAACAAAGTACTGCCTTTTCAAGTGCAGTAAGACGGATGAAAAGTGGAGCCAGTTTATCCACATTTTCTCTGTGCTACATGTTCACTAACTCGGTACTTGCTCCTGAACTCTTCGTCCCATGGTCACTGGAACCTAGTCATTAACGTTTTCCACTTTAGTCAACCAAGACTGGTGAATTTCATTTCGAGTTTTATTAGGAAGAGAATGTGTGCGCGCGTGTACGATTTTGTTTTTTCTTGTAACAGGCTGCGGCGATTTAAAAATCTTTGAAAACTCGAGTAAATACTTCCTCATAGGGTCATGAAAATCAACTCTGCTATCCAGTAAGTCGATTAGACCTTGCAACCGCATCCGACGGTATCTCGTAACACAGTGCTGTAAATTAACTTAGTAAAGGCTGTTCGCTGTTAAATGAGCACTTTTGAAAGCCCTGCTTAGGATCTACTTGTATACGCGTTGTGCATTCCTTCTCCTTATGTAACATTAACACTGTCACGTGCAACGTCACATTATTCATGCGTCGATCAATTGAAACTTTGATTTTATTAAAATAGTAAATGTCACAAATATGCTCTTTTTTACATTTCGATACATTAAAAAAAGTACAATGCGAAAGGACAAATTTTTTGTTGTTACAAATGGTTACCTATCACTTTTAATTTGACGTTAAGAAATGGAATTATCTTCCATCCATCATTACCAACTTTATTGGGCGTATGCCACCAAGTGCGCCCACTATAAGATATGCAGACAGGGGCAGTAACTTTTCTTATAAGGTTGATTTCAATTCAACAGTGCTCACTTTATCGTTAACGGCCTTTAGAACATTTTTCACAACAAATTTTCTGTTGAGAGTAAACATTTAACAGGTAAGTGTAAAATTAAGAAAAAGAAATTATTGGAATATTTTAGACGAAATGTTGATTTTTGTATAGATCCGACATTCGTGTGGAATTCATGCATGAAGCTCAACTAACTGTCCTGCCGGGATGGCAATTAGGATTTAGGATGATGAAACAAAATTTATTTTTTTCGTTCGTCCTAAAGGTGCTGTTAATAAAACCGTTATTAGTTGAACACTTAAGCTATGGCATCACTTCATTGTTACCAGAACTGCAACCCCTAATTTTTGACAACATTTGACAGCAGCAACGGATTATGCAGCGATTGCAAATATTCGTCAATTTAGCGTTATCCCGAAGGTCGTTGTTACATTATGAATATTTCTGTATTGTTACAATAAAATCGTGTTTTAGCTTCGCCTTCAAATGTGCGTACCACCTTTAGGAAGCAGTTTCGTCCATATGTCGAATACATAGGTGTTTCAGACTCATTCTGTAAGTATTTTGATAAGAGTTGTTCATTAAAGCTGGTCTTCTTTCGTATTCACAACTCGCACTCTGTCTGCGATGGGCTCGATTCTGCATGAGGCATGTTAACGTAATTTCCGCAAGTACGGAGAGAGCGAGGGGATTGTTTGATCAACATTTTGATTTCCCAACGCTCAGTATCGATCCAATTCCCAAACGTAAACTTTGTTATATGCTGCTCACTTTAAAGTGAGCACTTTTGAAAGCCCTACTTAAGATCTACTTGTGTGCACGTTATGTATTCTTCCGTCTTATGTAACATTAACATTGCCATGGGCCTCATCACTTTATTCATGCGTCAGTCAAGTGAATCTGTGAGATTTTTTGGAAAGTAAATATTATACATATCTGCTAATTTTCACACTTAATTAAAAAAAAAAAAAACCAGAGTTCTTACAAATGGTTACCTAACACTTTTTATTCTACGTTAAGATATGGAACTATTTTCCATCCATCGTTACCAACTTTACTGGGCAAATGTCACTCAATGCGCCCATTACAATATATGCGTTCAGGGGCAGAGACTTTTTTCTAAGGTTAATTTCAAAAGTGCTCACTTGATCGTGTACAGCCTTGACAAACATACGTAGTTGGTTTTGTCTCGCATGGCGATTGTTTATCTCCAGGTAGGTCTGCGCATGATTACAAATATACGTCGGTGGTTTTGTCTCGCATGGCGATTGTTTATCTCCAGGTAGGTCTGCGCATGATTACAAATATACGTCGGTGGTTTTGTCTCGCATGGCGATTGTTTATCTCCAGGTAGCTCTGCGCATGATTACAAATATACGTCGGTGGTTTTGTCTCGCATGGCGATTGTTTATCTCCAGGTAGGTCTGCGCATGATTACAAATATACGTCGGTGGTTTTGTCTCGCATGGCGATTGTTTATCTGCAGGTAGGTGTGCGCATGATTACAAATACAGAGTTTCTTCATTCTGTCTTCGTTCTAGTTGTTTAGTAAAGTCTACACTCTAAAACTGAATTAGTCAAGACAGATCTAAATGTTGAAAACTTGTGAACATTATGGTTACTATGGCGACTTTGATCGATTGGTCTAATCCTCAACCGGTGGTAGCTTCGCCTGCGTTTACTCGCTCATATAGACTCTTCGCAGATTCTTCACACTTTTTGAATTAAACCTTTTGAAAAATCACACCATGTATGACGTTGTTTCCTAAATATTCCAAGTATCGCAATCGTTTTACATCTGTGTTAACATAATGTATAAATTATAATAATTCATGTATAATTGATATAAATTGTATCAGAGAGAAAACAAGCGTGTTCGTAATACCTAGTATAGGCTGTTCGCGGTAAAGTGAGTACTTTTGATGCCCTTGTTACTTTTTCTTTCGGGTATTTTTTATCCTTTAACAGTATTTTAAAATAAATATTGTCACGTAAGTAATAAACAGTGTGTATATTCCACCGCACTTGGAAATTAACGTCTAAGGTTAAAATGAAAAATATGTATTGATTATTATTTAAATTGGGGGGACTTTCAGAAGTGCTCACTTTGACCGTGAACAGCCTATAAGCTACTCGCTTGTGTCGCCTATTTTTTTTTTTTTTGTTATATCGTTGTTCAGGAATCGTCAATGACGTCCTACCTCCTTGTGATGTTGCTAACGTTCGCAGATATGTGACGCGATGCGCATTGCACTACAAAGAGCACTGGGTGTCGTAATTTTTCTAAGGTGCTCACAGAGATGGCCTCCTTCCGACTCCTAGAGGCCACACAATGAACCATGCCCACGCTTTCCTTCACCTGGCTCCGAGGGCTCGAAACTTTCTATAACCTTCGTCGGCCATGAGCAGTGGAAAGTTTATCTCGAAAATATGAAGTCGGATGAAAATTACAAACCAGAGCCTCTAAAGCACTTGTCACACTGTCAAATTCTCGTCTCCAACTATGTTTGAAAATAATGTTTGAAAACAAAATGCGGCCATAAAATCTTCCCTTCCAACAAAGTTGATCAAATAATCTTGAATGTGTTTGAAAACGTGCCACATTATCAACATTTTTTTTACCGGGAGGATCATGTATGAATTATTATTTTTTTAATATTTTCATAGTGAGACATTGCTTTCGTTTTTCCATGCAGTCAATCACAGGAAGAAATGTAAGGGATGTTGTAATTTATTTCAGCTGCTTTACTAAATTCAAATTTAATTTGTCATAGATGTTTCCTGCACAATGTAGTTTAAAGCATCTGAATTTGTAATATCACATGCAATATTCACTTAAGATAGCATTCATACCCAGACAGTTTCTACATAAATTAATGAATTAGCTTCATAATCTACTTCGTTTCCAACTACAGCCATGGCCCTAAAGTGCGGGCCATGGCTGCCCGATCCCCCTTTGCCGCGATGCATGTCTCCTCGAATGATTTTCCACCCTAGTAAGTGCAAGGGGTTAGCCCTGAGACGCAATAAAATCCCTCCCTACCTTCGGGCCTTAACTTCACTTAACACTTAGAATTAGGTAGTTTAGAAGAAAAAAAAAAGTGCCGGTTCCAGTCGGTTGCGACGTCTGCAGTGCAGGCCCGCGCATGTTGCTGCGTGCAGCTGCGTGACAGCACGCTTGAAGCGCTTGACGCGCGCCGTGCTCGTTACAGTAAAATTCGGGCAGATCTCGGGCGCGGGGAAAGCCGAGCGGGCAAGGCGTGTTCCGACGGCCATTGTTAGCCTTTACGAGGCTCGACGACACCGCCAGCACTTTCGCAGGAACGCCTTTATTTCTTCTCGTCTTGCCAGGCCCAGCTTGTTCGCTCAGGTAATAAGTCCGTCTCGTATTTAGGAGGCTAGTGATTGGCTCGACCACTTAGTAGCTGTTCACGGTAAAATGAGCACTTCTGCAAGCCCTGCTCAAGATCACGCACATTACGTGTTCTCCCCCCATAAGTAAAATGATCATTGCCAAGGGCCTCGTCACTTTATTCACGCGTCGTTCAAGTGAAACTGTGAAATTATTAGAAAAGTTTAATATTTTACACATATGCTCATTTTTACACCTTGATGCGTGAAAGAAAACCGACAGCGAACGAAATAATTTATCACATATAGTTGCCTAACACTTTTTATCCGACGTTAAGATATGGAACCACTTTCCCTGCATCGTTACAAACCTTACTAGGCGCATGTCATTCAGTGCGCCCGTTAAAATACGTGCAGGTAGAAGCAGTGAAATTTTCCGAAGGTCGATTTCAAAACTGCTCACTTTATCGTGAACAGCCTTTACTTGAGGCCACCCTTGTCAAAAATAAAAATCCAAACGCTTCAAAGTCACGCCCGACCGTGAGAACGCATTTCGACGTCGATGGAAAACAGCATAGATAAGCTTAGCGTGTGTTAAACTTCCTCAGAATTTTAAGCGGCGAGTGTAGGGTTTCAATACAGCAATATGTTAGAAAAAGATACAACACTGTCGCTAAATGTAATTTAAAGGGCTTTTTAACGTCCCCCGGTTTTATACTTTAAAGCTTAGCAGGGGACGGCTTACATACTAACTTATAACCTAACTTAAATTAACACCAATTACTTACCCGGTATTCGAACCCAGAGCCTCCCGTGTGGCCAGACCTTTGTGCGACTTTTTTTTTTTTTTTTTTTTTTTTTTTTTTTTTTTTTTTGACGAAGTAGCTCCCTTCTCCTTCAACAAATCTTCCGGAAAAAAAGCGCGGCGTTATGAGACTATTAAATAAATGGAAGTATTGCTTTTCGTTTATCTCCTCCTGTCAACCTAAGTCATTTATCGTAAAAGGAGTAAAAATAAATTAGTGCATTTACCTTCTTTTAAGGACTAATGTCTAACCTGGAACTAGTCCGAAATGTAAGAGTCTGGTTTCAATATCTGCTGTTTGAAATGGCGATCACTGTACAGTGTCGTGTATATAGTGCTGCTCTCTCACAGCTCAGCCAAGAATATTATGAATAATTATTTTTACTGCCTCGCCGCCTGCAACAGCTACTACTAACACAGATCTCGCATGCGAACGTTTGTTATTGGCATTTCCAATGTTCGGATTAAGAATTAAATATTCATATTTTTCCCTCTCTGTCTCCTATATTCCACTACGCGTTTGATCAGCTAGTTTTGAATCATTGTTTCGACAGTCTTTCGCAAATTATATAACTTTTTATGTGAGACAAAGGACAGCAAGGCAAGTCTTTTACCTAAAGGCTGTTCGCGATAAAGTGAGCACTTTTGAAATCAACCTTAGGAAAAAATCACTGCCCTTGCCTGCATATATTTCAACGGGCGCACTGAGTAACATGTGCTCAGTATAGTTGGTAGCGATGAATGGAAAGTAGTTCCATATCTTAACGTCGAATAAAAAGTGTTAGGTGTCCATTTCTGATAACTTAAATTATTTCTTAAGCTTTCTGTTTTTTAATGCACTGGAATGTAAAGATACCTAGATTTGTAAAATATTTACTTTTCTAATTATTTCACAGTTTCACCTGACCGACGCATGGATAAAGTGATGAAGCCCATGGCAACGTTAATTTTACGTAAGGCGGAAGAATACATAACGTGCACCAAATTAGATTTTATGCAGGGCTTCCAAAAGTGCTCATTTCACCGCGAGAAGCCTATAATTACTGCACGACCACAGAAGCCATTTGTTGCTGACATGGGGTATTTAGAGAGATAAGGTAGGGTCGGCACGTAAAATACGCGGAATTGACAAGGAAAGTTTATTCATGAAATGTGCTGGAATTTGCACCCTTTCAAGAGCAACGGATGCATGACAATGCTGAAGCATTTGCTACCGTATGTTTCCGATGATTCCCGGGATTTCATCAGCAGTTCCAGCAGCGACGATGGGAAGTTCTGCAGGAGGTCCGCCAAGACCTGTGAGAAGACACCGAGGCATGTTAAATTAGGATGTCTCGAGGACCAGGCGACGTTTCCAAATCGACCTGTACACTAGTCTTCAAAAGTGCCATCAAATCACTCAGGTCATAGCTATAGTGTGCTATGACGAAACTACTTTTTTTCTGTGAGTAGCTAAGGCAACATTTCCGACAGTTCATCAAAAATCCTTCAAGGACTAAGCGAAACATTTTTATTTTTCTGAGTCTTGATGGCAGCTGGTACGACGATAACTGCCTAAGCATTAATAACAATTCATATTTCGTTACTATTCGTTTGATGTGCAATGTGAATCTTCTGTCTCCCAAATGTACAAAACTGTACTCAGCAAAGCACGTCTTCACGTGTGAAAATTACCTCGTCCGTGGGAATGGCATTCGTCGGAGAATCAGGCGCAGTCATTGATTGCTACGAAACTAACTTCAAGATATTTTCGCGAGGAGCGTAATATGCGCAAATCTCAATCCACGGGCAGTCTAACGATGAGATGGCTGCAAGTCCTTGCCCGTGCGTCAGCATCTTCATACAGAGTAACCTTAAATATCCCGCATGCGTACTTTCGGAATGTCTTCAGTCTGCCTCGAGACATATCTCGCGCCATGTCTCCCATGCTGTGCGTCGCCTTGAGAATGCTTACTCACGATCACAACAACGACCTGAGTCACACATGTTTACACGGACTGTTCCAAATCCTCGCAATTGTTGGCGCATGTCTTTTGACACAGCGGTCCTTGCTCGTCCACTGGCAGCTCGATATGTCAGGTGCATGGCAGACGTTCCAGCAGTCGTGAAATGTTACCATGTTACCTGACATATTTGACTATCGACATTCGTAGTCCTTTTTTCAATTTTCTTGCGTACGTATGATCTCGCATAAGTGCGTTGAAGTAAATTATTATGGTTATTAACAAACATATTTTTTCGCTCCTCTTCGCCTTATTTCCTGTTCAGTACTACATGTATACGTCAATATTTCTGCGAAACAACCCTCAACACTGGAAAGTGATGTCAGATGACCTATTCCCATTGACGCAAATTTTTGCTTTGCTGCTCCATATCTGCAATAAAAATTTGTACGGTCATTTTGCAGAATAGTGTATATTTCTGTACACATCCATACATGCACACACACACGTACCCGAGTACACACCCAACACATGAACACGTCCACTCTTATCTATTTGCAGCTGACATTTGAAACTGTCATTTCTCTAAGATATTATACAGGGATTTTTAACGTCCCCCGATATTATGCCTGAAGGCTTATCAAGGGACGACTTTCAAACTAACTTACGACCTGACTTAAACTAACACACATTCCTTAGCTGGGATTCGAACCCAGAACCTTCCGCACCACAGACCGGAGGCGCACACTAACCTACTGCGCCACGAGAGGTCGGCTGCTCTAAACTATTGCATGCAATTAATCTGAACTGAAATTTCCGGAAACATTTATTCTTAATAATTATTTTAATATGTAAATGCCCATTCAGTACATAGGTTAATGTTCACCGCTTAAAGAAGAAAAAGTGTTCCAGGAATGCAACGTTAGTTGTAACCAAACTAAATATTTATACGTGTGTATTTACTTTTCTGTTGGTTAGAATAATGGAAAAAGTTTTTGTATGTACAAAGCTTCAGGCATTACATTTGAATGATAGGAAAGAACACACGCGGTGCGTATTTCAACTACTGTATTTATAACTACTTTCTAGGAACGACAAAAGCGGCATTGAAGCGGCTTTAACCACGCGACGTTTGAACATGTTAAGTTGATTCCTTCCACGTACAGCTGCCTCTCCATTTATGTACGACTGCTTTTGCCGAGGCAGCATTTCAAACAGTCCTGCTTGTCTCTGTATATGAACCCGTTACAGCCTTCTGCAGATTTAAGCGACTTATGTTTAAAAGCAGATATTTTCAATCATTTTGAAGTCAACTCAGACATTTTAAAATGTTTATCCAATGTTTTACTAATAATACTGATAAAAGCCAAAATGCTAAATGTAATACACAGTAAAAGTATCTGATTATCTCTATCCAACCACTTAATATAAACTTAGATATGAAATTCTACTTATATTTATTTGTTTACGCATGACTATGAGTAGAAGGAAAATTGTAAGTTGGGGCCAAGGGGTACAGGCATTCGGAGCGCTGGATCTGTTCATAATCTGTCATTTCGGTCGGCCAATGATCATCTTGGAAGATATTGACCTTGACTTGACATTGACCTTCAAACTTCGTCCTGGTAACCTTTGACCTTGAAATCCAAAAAATTCAAAGAGTAAAAAAAAATTTAAAAAATTAATTAAAAAGCAACAAAAAATTCCAATAAAAAACTTATTATCAAAAATTATTTAAGAAGTATTAGAATTACTAAAAGATTATTTAAAATCCTAGTCGCCGGTGGTAATTTTTCCCAAAGAAATTTCCTTTTCCCTTAAATATATCCCTTTTTCCCTTAAAATTTATATTCTTCCTTAAAATATTTTTAAAAAATCCTAAGAATTACAAAAAAAATTGTTTTAAAATATATTTTAAAGAACTTAAATTTTCAGAGGTCACCTCTTATGCATACTCATTACACTACATTGGGAGGTGCGGCCGTCCGCCATCTTGATAGGTGCGTCCGGCAGCCATGTTGGTCGGTGCAGTCCACCATCTTCGTAGGCGTTACATCCAATGTCCACCATCTTGTTTTTTTGTTTGTCATTTTTTTATATAAGGCTAGAGATAGTGTCTCTCACATTCGTTCGACTGCTATATTGGATTTCATATGTTTTCTTCACTTAGGTGGTGCTAGTGTATTAATTATCGATATCGCTATCAGGTGACAGCCGTATTTGTTTGTTTTTTAAGTATTTGTTGCGCTGTCGGCACCCTCCATGTTGGATTCTATTTTCAACTCGATTTATCTGCTAAGAGAGCTGTCACCACTCATATTTATAGGCATGAGAAAATATGTAATTTTTCATTTCTATAAAAAAATTTCCAACCAACAGTATACCTACATGCATAATTTGTTATATATATATATATATATATATATATATATAATATAAGAACTGCAAGACCGATAGATGAATACGTCACACACAAATATAGAAACAACAATTATTTTATAATAATAATTTATTATTTTGCAATTACGATTTCAGAAGAAAGGAGTTCATCGCATCATGGGATGTAGCCTCCTTCCTTCAGTTTACAAATGAATGAAGATATCTCAACAATGTGCATGTCATTACCCACGTTTGTGAAGGTCAGTCAATTATTTGAATCCATCAGAAACTTCATTCGGGTCTTCGGGAAATGTGTAGTCGGTATTCTCAGCGTCTTCTGCCTTTTTCGCATCACTTGTTGAAGAAAACTCGCTGGTGAAACGTGCGGGAACATTGACGGAATTATCGTCTTCAACATCATCACGGTCGTCATAGTAATTATCATCAACACTGTCACCATAGTCATTTTCATCTATGCTGTCTTCATGATCGTCTTCACTTTCTGTTTCATCATCAATATCAAGTTTACTTTTCTTTGTAGGAGGTGTATGAATGTTCATCATCGGTAATTAGATCCGACAACGGTTTGTTTTGAATTTTGTCGACTTCACGCGAACGTTTTGCAAGTGTACATTCCACACATATCGACTCTACTGCGATCATTCCAGCATTGTCATTAACTGTCTCATCATAACAACCTGTCGAATCGGTACCCATCGATGTAGCAGGAGGTATCGACCACATAGCTTGCTGCCTCCCAGTAGACGAACCCTTGTAGATCTCGGTGTGTTCCTTCATTGTATCACCTTGCATAAACTGCACGTGGTCATTGTCGTAATTCTTCATCATACGAAAAGGTCTCTTCGTAAAGGCCGTTCTCTCGTGCCGACGAGCATTGCAACTTTTACTGAAGGACTCGGCACAGTAACAGCATTATTTTCCATGTAATTATCCAGAAATGGGAGAAGGTACATCCATAGAGGTAGGCTCTACAGTAGACTTCGTACACAATCATTAGATTACGTCATATTCATGAAAGAAAACTGAAGTTCTTTCCAGTATCTACTTTGACTAGCTACTGCTCTGTATAGAGACTTATTTACATATTTCGTCAGTGGGATTTAATCATATTTATGCCTATATTCAAACAGACGTTTAATATATTTCCTTGATCGTGACGGAAAAGCATATTTGAAACTTACAGCCTTGGACGAGATATCCTTTTCTCATCATAATTCCAGTGTATTAATGGCTCACTAAAAACCTGGAGGAAAAAATGGCAACTCTCCACTTGTTCATACGCCAAACACACACACACAGACAGAGCCCGAAATATCCCAATTGCAGGCAGGAATGGTGGACTCCGCCCGTCCGTTGAAATCTTGGCATGCTTTTAATTTTTGACTGACAGACCCTCCGCCCATTCAGAGTTCGTTAGAAGGCTGTGTAGAGTATGCAGTGTTTTCTTTTGTTTTCATGTGCTTGTTTATGTAGCTGTCAAATGCAACGACTTCATGAAGGCTTGTTGATAATTACACCGGGAACACTAGTTCCTTCCGTGCAATAGTAAACGTAATAAATACCACTGTTATGATATTTTTAAAAATTGTCAACATCGACTAATTTCCGTTATTTTGGTGTACGTGCGTTTTTTCACACACACACACACATACACAGACACACATATTGTCGCCTTTCATTTTCACTTTTATTAGATAATTTTTTTTTCCTGGTTTCCAAGCAGTTTTGTTTGTGTTAGTTTGCAGCAATGAATTGACGACGGACGTACGAGTCTGATTGGAAATCGTTTGTCTAGGTGACGGACGCTACGGTCTTCTGTAAATCTGTTTTTACCCAGGCGGTTAGACACGCATGGCTGCCTCGTACCAGAGACAAAAACAGTTTTCCAGCTTGGTAATAAAACGATCTGACTGGCAGAGAGAATGTCCTTCCCAAGGACGACACCCCAGCCACCTGACGTATCCCAGTCGTGAACAGGAACAGACACAGGGCAACGCCGCGGTCAGCGAGTAACGAACTGTGGCAGGTGAAACGGGACTCATCAGAACTAAACATGCTCCAATCTAACCTCCGCTCGTGTCGCCACGAATTTCACCCGCCTGGATGGAAACGAGCGGGCGAACCCTAGAGGTGAAATGCCTGGCCTGAGCCACTGAACCATGAAGGCCACCTTCAACAGACTCACTCCATCACGCTTGTCTGCTTGTCTGTTTTTATTTCTGATTACGGCACTTTCCTGCCGGACCGGCGCCCCGTCCGCGAGACAAGTTACCTGTCAACGAGAGTTGAATCACAGAGCACTGGAGAGTACAGAATAGGGATGATCGATCTTGGCGGAACATCGATGCTCAGACGCAATACATCGATATTTTGACATCGATAATTAGGACAATTAAATATCGATACATCACATCGATGTTCCAGTAATAGACGTTGTGTAAACTATTTCCTTTTTAAAAAACAAATTTCGTCTAAAATATAATTTTTTTTTTCGGCAAATAAAACAAAACTTTGGGATATGCGAGTATGTAAACAAGTTGCGGAATATCTTTGTCTTAGAATGCTGTTTTTTTTTTCATTATGCACGTAGTTTACTCATTCTTTAAAACATCGCCGATGATGACTAAACATCGATGTTTCTAATTCGATGATCATCAGTTATCGATGTTTCGTTCCCGATGTTAACTTCAAATGCCACAGCAACGTCGATCATCTCTAGTACAGAGGTGAAACAGCTGCTGATACGGCGAATTTTCTGTCGCGCGTATGAGCTAAACTGCGTCAGTAGCCAACAAGATGTTGGACAGACGTTCGCCAGTAAGAGCCTCGTAAAGTCTATTCGCGGTTTCTTCACACTTTTGAATTAAACTTTTTAAAAAATCACCCCATGTATGGCGTGCTCAATTCTATCATAAATATTTCACATATCAGAAGATTTTTGACGTGAATACGTCTTTAAATTTGCGACCGTAGTGGGAGGCAATCGAGAAAATCCGATGATAATAAAATCGGGGGATACAGTTTGGCGTTGCAGCTCCGAATCTATCGTCTGCATTCATAATTCAATTACACCACTCGATTGCCGAAGGATCAAGTAATATGTTACGTTTAGTGAGGACACAGAAGTAGGCGGTGGGGAGGGTGGAGAGGGGAGGGCGCCGCAATTTTGAGTTCGTTTCGCCGCGTCTCATAACTTTCGCGTAGTATAAGTTTTGACTAAGAGATGCTACGACGCTCGTTTAAGATTCGATCGACAGCTCTCGACAAGATCAATTTATTGGACGTGTAAAACTTTTGTGTGGCGTGGTTATGGTGGAATAGTATGAGTTTGATGTAAAAAATTAAGACAACTTAACACAATGTCGGCCTATACTCGTCAAAAAGCCAAGTCGAAATACATAAATCGTATACGGTTGGAAAGAGCATCTCAAAAGTAATCCAGTGATACCCATAAAACCCCATATAATCGAGTGAAGTGGTGCCGGGAACGTAAAAAAAAAACATCAAGGCGTCCGAGCGCTTCAACGTAGACGTATTCACGCAAAACAAACGGCCGTGTGCCCGACTCAGCCAAACCCAATTTTATACTTGCGTTTATATATAAATAACTTATATTTCATTAAATTGAATTGAAGCTTATTTTTTCCTATGAATAATTATGTTTAATATATAATTAATATGAATAAAGCAGGAAGAAAATAGGTGTGTTGGCGATACCTTGTAAGAATTAGTTCTTATGCAAAATATTATTACACTGACTGCGCAAGAATGAGATGCGATTTCCGTTTGGTGAAATTTTATAAACTCGGTTAAGCTTTGTTTGCATGAGGCGAAGGAATATCCGTGAAGTAGAACTTTAGTAGGGCCTCATAAACGTAGGAAGTAACCGTGAATTGACAATAGAGTGAAATTCAAATGAGAAAAAACCGCGCAGAAGTCCAGTACGCGTCGGATGAGTCGGGAGAGTCCATTTCCGCCACACGAAGTCTTGCAGCGCGGTACTACAGAGCGATGTTATCAGTTTGGTATATACACAGTCGAATCATATTATTATGACCACCTGCTATTAACCAGAGTAACTGCCGTTCGCAGCACGGACAGCAGTTAGACGAGCTGGAAGTGACTCAAGTCAGGTGCTGATAGGTCTCCACGGGTATCTGGAGCCATGCTATCTGCAGTGCGTCCCACATCTGTTGAAGGATGCGTCGACGATCGATCTATTCCCACAGATGTTCAATTGGATTGAGATCGGAGCTGTTTGGAGGCTGGGGAAGAACTTTGCAGTCTTGATCGTGCTCTTGCATCCACGCGCGGACACTCCTGGTCGTGTGGCAAGGCGCATTATCGTGCTGGAAGACCCCATCCTCTCGAGGAAAGGCAATCATCATGTGCGGGTGGACGTGATCGCCGTGGATGAATTCATAACCAAATATATCAGGAATACCTTCCACATGGATGATGGGACCTAGATAATACCACGAGAACATTCCCCAGGCCATAACACTGCTCCCACCGCCTTGCGTTCGTCCAGCAGTGGATGCAGGGTGTCGGTTCTCTGACGTTTCTGGTCAGACACGCTGACGTCCATCCGTTCTATGCAGCTGAAAACATGACTCGTCGGAGAAGGCTGCCCGTCGGCAATCAGCAGTGGTCCAGTCGCCATATTGTCGAACAAATTCCAGTCGTTTTCGTCGATACACCTGTGTTAGCATAGGTGCAGTCACCCTCCGTATACTCCGTAGCTCCATTCGCAGAAAGGTTGCGGAATACACGTGCTTGGATGCACCATGTTTAATTTGGACGGTGAACTGTTCCACCGTAGCCTGTCAGTTGGCCTTCACGCAGCGTCGTAGTCGACGTTCACTTCGGACATCAATGGCGCGTGGAGCTCCGCAGTTTCCACTACGGTTACTCCCAATGGCGTCATTCGTTCACTCACGTACACCCTTATCACACAGGCACGTGAACAGTTCACAAACGTCGCTGTTTCATAAATGCTACCCCCCTTGGCTCGAAATCCGGTGATCATCCCTTATTACAACTCGGTTATATCGCGTCCCTTCCCGTGGCAACAGGAAGCGCATAGTGTATAGCCAGCCTGTCGTTCGCATTGCATACCCGCTTCACCAGCCCACGTCACGTGCCATATGTCTTGATTTAAGCGCTGCAGATGACACTTCTAGCACGTGGTCATAATAATGTGATTCGACTGTGTATCGCACCAGCAGTGTCACGTGGTTTATCTACCTCCAGCGGCGAATCTTTAACCCATTCGTACCCAGTGTACACAATTGTGTAAATGACGCGCGTGTAAGTAATGTTTGGTCTGTACTGTACACTGCGAAGCCTAATGACCAATGATGTCATCTGTGGGTAAATGATTCGCAAACGCTCTTATTGGTCTGTGTATTAATTAGTACGTATAACTGTAGCCAAACACGAAGTCTACAGCTCATTGGCTGTGACAACGAAACAAGTGTTGTGTTTAACGTCAAAATTCTTTTTATTTGCAACTCTTTCAACCATAAATTAAAGTGGTTCTGAAAGAGTTAAAGAGCCCCTACCCCTACACTCTATCCTCTACGTTACCTCCGTAAAAGCTTGCGCGAAGACTATTTTCTCATTAGCGTGCTGTAGCCAAAGATACAAGACCCGTTTCCGCAGCCTTGCGCAGCCAATCAGAGAAGGGTTGCACGCACACGTCAAAGTAACCGTCACGCAGTTTCGTCTCCGTGTATTTATGTACAGTGTAGTTATACTTATTTTATTCTCGTCGCTTGTGGAATTCGCCCCCATGATTTCTGGAGTGTCGAATAATGTTGAATGCAAATCCATGTGTTTTCTTGAGAAATATTTCGTTTAGAACATCAACATTGTTGGTAACAATAGAACACAATATGTACTCACCAGTGGCGTAGCCAGAAATTTTCCTAGGCCAGGGAGAAAGAGGGAGACCGTTTCACTAACTGAAGTGAAGGAAGTGAGGTTACTCTAGCTGTAAAAAAATCACTTCATAATACAATTCAATGCATTATAATTTGTGCTAAGCAAATTACATACTTTTATCCGAATTAAAGGCTTATGAATAATTTTTAACACTGATTGTTGACAACCTCCGGAGCAAAGAGGGGTTAAAACTAGTGGCTAGCTTGCTCACCTCCAACTTAAGTGAACCGGGTTCGACTCCCGATGGGGTCGCTCCCAGACTTTCTGACTTGGGAATCGTGCCAAACGATGCCGCTGATCAGCGGGTTTCCTCGGGGATCTCCCGGTACCCCCGGCCTTGCATTCTGGCACTGCTTCATACTCACCTCGCTTCACCCTCATCGACTCTCAAGACCTCGATGTTAAGAATCGCTTAAACCTCTGCACTCAACCCCGCCTCTACGGCCACGCCCCTTGTACTCACAGGTTTAAGTTACTATTTTGTGTCATTAGATTTGGCGGAGAAGCTAAAGACGTCTGTACCTCCGGATTACAGTGAGTTCCAAACCACTAATCCACCTACTCGGTTCTTAAATATATCCTATTTTTATTTAATAAGTGTTTTTGAATGCACGCGAACGGCGACAAGGCCTTTGTATAGTACATTCACGGCTACTTCAGCCTTTTCTGAAGCCCTGCTAAAGTTCTACTTCCATGATAATCCTCCGCCTCGTGCAAACTAAGCTTAACTAAGCGTGGAGAATTTCACCAGGGGGACAACGCACCCCATTTGTGCGCACTCAGTGTAACAGTATTTTGTATAAGGGCTATTTCTCACTAGCCGCTGCCAACATACCTATTTTCTCCCTGATTTGCATTCAAATTATTTATAAATGAAACATTATAATTTAAAAATAAAATATGAATATCATTTAAGTTTAACAGAAAAAAAAGTAACTTTTATGAACACAAGTATAAAACGCTTGTGATAGAAGGCGTATTTAGGAAATAACTAAACACGTCCTACATGGGGAGATTTTTCAAAGGTTTGATTCAAAAAGGCCGAAGAAACCGTGAATGGACTATAGTAGAACACTAGGAGTTCAGAAACAGCGGAGGAATCGGCCAGAGCAATTATTAAATAACCATCTCAAGGTTCACCTGAGTGAGTTCGTAAATCTCTGGGAAACGGAAATCAAGATGGCCGAGCAGTGATTCAAACCCGGTTCCTCCCGAAATGCGAGTCCAGTTGTTTACCACAGGACCACCTCGCCTGGTCCTTAGAGTGGTTTGTAGCGAACTTTTGCCTCCTCGGGGCAGGAACGTAACGCCGAAGCGAACACACGTACTTATTATTTTGTAATCAGCTCTTGCATTTAAAGCGCGAAATGAATTAGACGCTACTACTGCACAGAAATTTTACGTACATGCTTTACCAAGGACTCGAACACAGAATCCCAAGCACAGCAAGCCGTCATGCAACCAGCTATGTCCCAGAGGTCAACGATATCGATGGCTTTAAATCCTTTGTATACTATAATGAACAATGTACTAATTATTAACTCTGAGTTTGATTCCTCGTATCGAACCTTAGAATATTTTAAAGTGGTTGGCTCGGCTGCTATGAAGTCAACATTCCACGCACGGACAACGAACTGGTGGGCCGATATATTATAAATCGCTTCGATAATAATGTTCTCGAAGTCGAAGTTAATTGAATGGCAATTCATTTATAAACGAACCCAAATTTCGGAGTGCAGGTATAAGTGACTGGAACCATCTTTCTTATCTTGAGGAAATTGTAGATCACCGAGAAGCCTTAATAATGCAGGAGATGACTGAAGCAAAGATGGATGGCAACGGCATGTATACATGTGTGTTTGCTGCTAATTAATGCCCTCTGGTATTTCCATCTAAGGGAATTTTGGTTCTTAAAGAGACACGTGAGTAAATGAATGACTGTACGTGCCGTGTATTAAAAAATCCATTCAGTTTTACTCCTGGATCTCGTTTTTGGGAAAGTACATGACAAATGTTTTCACATAAATTATGTGGCTAGAGTGTTTTTGGTATTGGGTAGTTAACATTGCTACTACAGTTAAAGGCGCGCGTAATATTTGAGAGAAATGAAAGGTTTATTGAGTTGTCACGGGTAGGAAGTTCATTTTTCAGTGTAATTTATTAAATACTCGTATTTTTTCATTAATATGTGTTAATTCATATTAAACTATTATTTATGCATTTGGAGGATGTTTATTTTGTTAGCTTAGTGTGCCTAGAATTAAAATACACGTAGTCTAGTCGTAAAGTAAACAACATTTAATGAAATAGTGTCAGTTGTAGTTTTATAAATATTAAAACTATCATTATTTAAAGTTAATATTAATTCAAATAAACCGTTCTTTGTACTTGATTGTGTCAATTGTGATTCTTGCAAATATCAGTGAAACTATCCAGAAGTGAATGCGCATTTTCTGGTAGTTTTACAAATACTTAGAAACTTTTTCTTCCGTATAGGTAAAGGTGGTGCAAAGGTTTCAAAATTTCAGTGAGAGAATTTTTCATCGGGTTGTTGGCACGCCATTAAACTAGCAAACAGTTTTCCCAGGCTAAGCCAGGCCTTTCCTCAACAAAATGTCAAGAGCCAGACCCCATACACGTATTCTGCGAGTATTTAAACGGACTTGATCCACTGCCGAAAAAAAAAGAGCCTGAGAAAAAACGCAAGAAACCGAGAACCCGACAAAGCGCAGACTACGAACAACAAATAACTAGAAAGTACTGCAGAATCCAGCAGTAAATATAGAACTTGAACCAGCGAGCGACAGGCAACAAACTAGACAGGAAAATTGGCGAACACGCAACCTCAATGAACACAACGAAGAAAATAACACGGTCGGTTATTCTAGAAGTACTGCTTAGTTTTTTTTCAATTCTTACTTCGTAATTACCCAGCGAGGTTGCGCAGTGGTAACTCACTGGACTCGCATTCGGGAGGACCCGGGTTCGATTCCCGGTCCGGCCCATCCTGATTTCGGTCTTCCATGGTTTTTTTTGAAGTCACTCCCAGGCGAATGCTGGGATGGGTCCCTAACAAAGGCCATGGCCGATTCCTTCCCCCCAATCCCTCCTCCCTGCGCAACTTGCACCGTCTCTAATGACCTCGCTGTCGACGAGACGTTAAGCCCACTCAACTACCTACTTAGTAATTCCGTAGCCATATCGACCCTCCGCTTCCCGGGAAACATTGTCGATCTGGAGCCAGTCCAGCACCAAAGCAAGCTCGCGTCCTTCTCCCGCCAAAAAAAAAGTGGTTCCTTCATGTGGAAATCACTCCATGCAATCTCGATATCAACTAGTCAGTCCAAACCACGGCATTTCCCCACTCCACGGCATACTTCTGGCGCCAGTCTCTTTTCGTGCCATGATGTGTGATAATTTCACTTTCTTGCGCACTTACACTAACAATAAGAACTTTTCTCCCACCCAGTGTACTTTTTGCCGAGGTCGCTAAGGCGTTCGCGATGTTTTCGGTTCGAATCCCGGAGTGATTCCCAGATCATTAACCACCCGGTATAAAATCGAAGCGTTAACAAACCTGATAAAAATATGCGTAATACGACCTTACTTGACACAACAACTCATCGCTTAAAGAGTGGTTTAAAAAAAAACGGACTGAGACAGAGTATGGAAAAAAAAAAAAAAAAAAAAAAAAAAAACGAAAATACGTCATAAAATGTAAATTATCTCCTTCAAAAGATTACAGCTTCGCACGAAACTTTAAGTGTTTGAACACACGTAATAAATATCTTTAACGACCTGAAAGGATTAGCTTGATGACTTAAACTATTAATTTAACAGAGGATGGCTCCACTGGGAATGAAACCCGGGGCATTTATATTACAAAACAAGCACTGCTAAAGGCTATTCACGGTAAAATGAACACTTTTGAAAGCCCTGCTTAAGATCTACTTATATGCACGTTGTGTAGTCTTCCACCTTATGTAAAATTAACATTGTTATGGGGCTCATCGCTTTATTTATGCGTCGGTCAAGTGAAACTGCGGAATTATTATAAAAATAAATATTTTACAAATCTGATCATTTTTACACTCCGATGCATTAATAACAGAAAGCTAAAGAAATAGTTTAAGAAGTCACAAATGGATACCTAACGCTTTCTATTTTACTTTAAGATATGGAATTACTTTACTTCCATCGTTATAGGCCGTTCACGGTAAAGTGAGCACTTTTAAGGCCCTACTAATTATTTCATTTCCATTAATTTCTACCTTTCTGCCACTTTTTGATGTAAACCTTGCAATATGACTAATAAATACAGTGTATACATTTATTCATTCTGAAATGTTAACGTCTGAGACTGCAATAACGTATATTTATAAGGGGTTAATACCTTTTGGATGGGCCTTAAAAATTGCTCACTTTACCGTGAACAGCCTATACCAACTTTACTATGCGCATGCCACTCAGCGCGCCCGTTAAAATATCATGCAGGTAGAAACAGTGACTTTTTTCTAAGGTCGATTTAAAAAATGCTCACGTTATCGTGAACAACCTTTATCATCGTAACAGTGTAGTTCGTAATTACCCAAGTAGCCGTTACATATGATAAACCAAGGAGAATTACAAGTGCAGTACTTTTGATGGAACATGTTTGACGAACACGTTGCTCGTGGTTTGTTGAGAAACATACAGTCCTCTTGAATCCCCGCCAAGAAATTGAAGCATTTCTGCAGGCCGGGAATGCCCGGCGTTATTTTACTTACACATTTATATGTTTCCCAGCTTACTTGCACTGAAAGAAAGGTTGGTATTGGGCCAAAAGTATATTTATTTGCCCCAACAAAATATCTTGTCGAGTAAACAAAACTATGAAAGCAACAAAATACACGCTTGAATAAACGAAATCTTTGTGCTGGACCAAAAAAAAAAAAATTAGACTTTTAACAAAATATTTTTTAAACTACTGTATATATTTGTTTGGCCACTCGTATGATTTTATTCGTTCGAAAATACACCAAGAGAGTTTTTTTTTTTTTTGGCAATTTTTGTGACATTTTGATAGTAACAGTGTTAGTTTATGCATTTATTGATGCTTAATGGCAGTAGGGCCTGTTAAAATCCTAATAAGGCAAGTTCAATGGGAAACTAAAAAATATAGCTGTAAAATTCGAAATATTTACTCATGCAAGTTGTGCAGTACTTTAAATGTATACATTTCAAAACATCCCTGTATTAGTAGGTTGCTCGGGCGTAAACGGTCCAGGTTCGAACAACGATCGGGCTTTCAATTTCCTTTGTACTAACAGAAACTGTTTAATGTACGAAGAAGATCTAAACAAATATTGAGTTACACCTACGAAGTGTTACAGTTCGCGGCAATCAAATAAGAACAACAAAAAGATTTCTTTCCGAAAACAAAACACTTCACTGCCCTATATACAAGCAATTGATTTGGTTGCGCCAAAACAAACTGTTCGGTTCAACAGAACCTTCTTCTCAGCGACGAGTATAAAAAAATCAGTAACACCTGCAACGAACGAAAGGTCATCAACGTGCCTGCTGTTGATTTCATGTTAATTTATACGTAATAAAACATAATCATCCACCCTCAGAGCCGGCGATGGCAAAGGCTGTTCACGATAAAGTCGGTACATTATAAATGAACCTTAGATAACAGTCACTCAGCCTGCATCCCATGTATTTTAACGGGCTAACTGAGTGACATTCGCCCGGTAAAGTTGGTAACGATGGATAGAAAGTAGTTCCATGTCTTAACGTCGAATAAAAACTGTTTGGTAACCGTTTGTATTAACTTAAAATTATTTATTTCGCCTTCTGTTTATTTTTTATACATCGAAGTGTAAAAATGAGCAGATCTGTAAAGTACTTACTTTCTTAATAATTTAACAGTTTCATTCGACCGATGGATGAATAAAATGATGAGTCGCATGGTAGATCTTAAGCAGGGCTTTCAAAAGTGATCATTTGACCGTGAATAGCGTATACATGAAAGTGTGGCGGGCAAGGGAGACAACAACCGTTTCTCTCTCTCTCTCTCTCTCTCTCTCTCTCTCTCTCTCTCTCTCTCTCTCTCTGGGAACACGCCTGATGACGCTGCCGCGAGCCGGGCGGACGAATGTCGTGAGGTTGAAACGCGACGGAATGCAGCGGAGGAAGGAAACGGGAGAACACCGAGAAAAATACGACAGCGACGTCTGCCAAGTTTCCTCCACATGCGAAAAATCCGGAAGTGACTCCATCGAGAACCAGACCCGCAACGCCGTGGTGGGAATCAGACGGTCTAACCACTCAGTCATAGATTAATTAATTAATCGCGTACACCTTACTAGCCATAAAGTAGACATTGATAGAATCGCTGAAGTAGTAATTAAATATTTGTGTTTTATTATCGCTTGAATCGCTATGGCTACAGGCTGTTCGCCGTAAAAAAAAAAAGCACTTTTGAAAGCCCTACTTACGCCATACTTGTATGCGCGTTGTGAATTCTTCCGCCTTATATAAAATCAACATTGCGATGGGCCTCATCACTTTATTGGTACATCGGTGAAGAAAATTATGAAATTATTAGGAAAGTGAGATATTTTACAAATCTGCTAATTTCTACACTTCCATGCATTAAAAAAACCCCAGAAAGGGAAATGAGTATTTTAAGTTATCACAAATGGTTACCTAACACAATTTATTCGACGTTAAGATATGGAACCACTTACCCTCCATTGTTACCAACTTCACTGGCGAATGTCACTCAGTGCGCCCGTGAAAATATATGCAGGCAGGGGCAGTGACTTTTCTCAAAGGCTCATTTCAAAAGTGCTCACTTTATTGTGGACAGCCTTTAATCGCCGTCAATAATTCAGTTAATCTGAACGTGTAAGGGCATTGGCATCGCGAAACTGGTCGAGTAGAAAATTCTAAATTAAGCGCTCCTCTGCTCGTTTGTGCTCACTTATGACGTTCTCAAAACTTACAGAAATACAAAATACCATAATAATGTTACTCTATTTGTAGCATACTGCAATGTTAACGAGACGTTGTCGCGCAGATCGAAAGCAAGTTCAATGGTACAAAGTGATTCGTAGATACAGTATCACTTCGCTTTTTTTTTTTTTTTTTAATCTACCTCCTGTCCGACTTTTTGGAAGATACCTGAAATTCATCTGATGCGCGTAGATAGAGTAACTGTTCTTTCCACTGCACTGTAGTTTCGTAAAAGTACACATTAAATTTTTTATGCGTTTTACAGATCAGGCCGTGTAAACTAGTTAGCAAGAAAGTTGAGTAAAACTGCAAGTAAAATATTGTGTTTAATAATATCGTTATACACAGGAGCGTAGCCAGAGAGACACGGATTTGTAAACCCCTTCCCAGGGTGCTAATTAAACCTTTTACTTGGGTCGGGGGCGATGGTTTATTGAACTATAGACTCTTGCATATGCGCGTTTCCCAGAACAGTTTCTGGTATCTAAAGACGGAAATATGTACTAGCTTATAAGTTATAAAAAAACTGTAGTGCGATATATATCCAATCTGCGGCTGATTAGAAATTAGATACACAGCACTTGCTTGTTAAAATAGAGCATTAGTTATACAACACACCCCACACTAACATGTAAAATTTTGCGGTTTTTTTTTTGTAGCGTAACAATTAATAATTTTGGCATCTAGTCTTCGAAGAACTGTTGAATTATTTTTTAATCTATTAGACACTTCTTTTTAATACTACAACCTCTACTATTTACGCGAGCATTTTCAAACATGAATATAATACACAAACATAACCAAGTTGACACGCTAAATCCGGTTCCAATCTGTGTAACGTCGTCGCATTTATAGCGTGTGCACAAAGCAGTTCTTACTGTTAGTTTGAAGTACCCCATAATGTAAATAAATTTACAGACGTAGAATTAGAAAACATTTCAATTTAATTATTCGTTTTTAATTCTTTGACACTTTTAAATGAAGTACCAAACATTAGGAAATTCAAATAAACTATTTTCTTCTGTCTTTTTACCTGCCAGTACACTCAAAACCATCGATTATTTTTTCCTTATTAATTACTTTAAAAAAATAACTCATTGCATTTTTACTTTACATTTATCACTTTTCAAAATTATTTATAACAATTCTAAACATTCTTCTCACCTGACCCTTAACTTTTTTTTTTTTTTTTTTTTTTTTTTCAGTTGCTAAAGTGACAGCAAGGCTTCAGAAATGGATTGTTATTGGCCGACTTCGAAGTTTAACCTATACATAACTTCCAAATGCCATTTAAAAAACTGGTCTCGGCTAGCAAGGAAGCTAACTGGTTGTACATGCATGTAAAGGCTGTTCATGATAAAGTAAGCATTTTTTAAATCAACCTTAAAAAAAATTTCACTGTCCATGCCTGCGTATATTTCAACGGGCGCTCTGAGCGACATGGCCTCAGTAAAGTTGGTAACGATAGATGGAAAGTAGTTCCATATCTTAATGTCGAATAAAACGTGCTAGGTAACTATTTGTGATAATTTAAATAATTGATTTCGCTTTCTGCACTTTTTAATGCATCAGCGTGTAAAAACGATCTGGTTGATAAAATGTTTACTTTTCTAATAATTTCACACTTTCGCTTGACCGGCGCATGAATAAAGTGACGAGCATCATGGCAATGTTAATTTTACACAAGGTGGAATAATACACAACGTTTACACAAGTAGATCTTAAGTAGGGCTTTCAAAAGTGCTCATTTTACCGTGAACCGCCTATAATACGTAATGCTTCTTCTCAAACGAATGGAGGGAGGCATTTCTGTTGATCCTCCACGTGGCACGCACATGCGAGTTCACTTTCCACTCCTTTACCACTCCTTTCCTTTGCAGCTCTCGAGTTATTTTTCATCGCGCGCTTCTCCATAAATAACACAGGTAGCAGCACTAGTCCATGAAGGGGGCCATGGTGGCTGAGCGATTAGCACGCTCGCCTCCCACCAAGGCGAACCCGGGTCGGGGTAATCGTAGTGTAATGGCTCATCGGTCTATAGGCTTTATTCATATTAGTTAAAATTAAATACAATTATTCATAGGAAAAAGCTTAAATTCAATTTAATGAAATATAAGTTATTTATATATAAACACAAGTATAAAATTGGGTGTGGCTGTGTTGGGGACATGGCCGTTTGTTTTACGTAAATACGTCTACGTTGACGCGCTCGGACGCCTTGATGTTTTTTTTTTTTTTTTTTACGTTCCCTGCACCGCTTCACTCGATCATATGGGGTTTTATGGGTAGCACTGGATTGATTTTGAGGTGCTCTTTCCATCCGTATCCGATTTTTGTATTTCTACTTGGATTTTTGACGAGTATAGTCCGACATTGTGTTAAGTTTTCTTAATTTTATTCATTTAACTCATAATAATTTCTCCATAACCACGCCATACAAATGTTTTTATACACGCAATCCATTTATCTTGACGAGTGCTCAAACTCAAACTCAAACGAGCGACGTAGCTTCTCTTAGTCAAAAGTTATACTACGCGGAAGTTATGAGACGCGGCGAAATGAATTAAAAATCGCCCCCCCCCCCCTCCTTCCCGCCTTCATTGACGTGCGCGGTGCTTCGCAGAACTCACTCAATGTAACATATTCTTTGATCCTTTGGCAATCGAGTGGCTTAATTGAATTATGAATGTAGACGATGGATTCGGAGCTGCAATGCCAAACTTTATCCCACGATTCTCGTATCATCGGATTGTCTGGATTGGCTTCCACTATGGTTGCAAATTTAAAGACGTATTCGCGTCAAAAAAAATACATAATTACATTGCGTGCTTTACTGAACTAACAGCTGTACATATAACTGTGGTCGTCGATTTTTATTTTCTCCCCGCCAGTATTCCGCTGAAATATGAACGTTACGCCTGTAATACGTGTCTCTGCAAAAACAGGAAGAAAGGAACCACTTCGCTCTCGGCAGCTTCTCTCCCCGCTATTTATTGCAGAGTACGCGCTGTGCATTAAGAATCAGCTCTTCTTTCCCTTTCCCATAATTGCCTACTCCCGTGTTGGGAGCGATGCGGGGGGTAATGGCGAATGCATTCTAAATCTCTAACCAGCTGTTGCACACTCAGCGTATTTTTTTTACGCTGCGTCATAGTCGCCCTGTCATAAATCTTAGAGCTTCGCTCCAGTCATTCCACAGTTCCTGGCAAGAGATTTGCTAATGCTTCCTGGCATAATGCATTTTACGATTTTTGCTTGCATAATCACTGCCTCCTATCAATCATCACAAAGACAAGTTTATGTAACTTGCCTTAAACGTATGTATTTAGTTCACAAAAGCATTTCTCATACGCTGACTATGAAAACAGAGCCATATTGCGTAGACTATTTTTTCTTCCAGCGGCATTTAGTATCTATCCTATTCCACACTTGACTCGCATTCTAAATAAATAATTTGCAAACTAAACACATCGGATATGCGTACATTGAGAACGCGAGAATGATAATGTCCCTCCCCCCTTCGTAACATTCATGCATGCCTGTACATGCCCATAAATTCCTATACTTACACATGAAATAATCAAAATGCGTAGGGAAGTTCCCAAATTTTCATCATAGTGACGCTAAACATCCCAATATTTTAAGCCTAATGTGGTATTTTTAAACTTCCAATAAAGTTTTAGGAATTTAAGCATATTTTTTTTTTTACCATGCATGTTACTGATAATTACTCATGTTTGGGCTCATGAGTTAGCTTATTGACATTAAGTTATTGATCTTCAAGGTTTACGAGTTTTGTGTGTAGTTTGCGCTTCTGCGTATACAGGATGCTCGGGAATTCCCCTTACAAACTCCTAGAACTTGTATAGGGGACTGAGTAGATGATATTTCGAATAGGAACCCATGTCCGGAAACGTACCGTTTCCGTGCTACAACAATTTCAAATCAGATGTATCACTCGTCCACTTCCGCTGAGGGAAAGAGCAATGTCTCGGATGAGCCCGTGTCAGTATGCAACCGGGTAGGCTGTACATTACGTCAGACAATCATCACCTGATGGCATTCGACGTCTACCCTGCCTCGAGCCCCATTCACGCGCCTTTGTGTCTCCGATTAGCATGGTTGAGTACACGTTTGCGGAATACACAGACACGATTCTTGTGTATGCCACAGCTGGAGGTAATGGAAGAGCAGCTGGTCGGCTGTATCAAGAGTGTCGTCCATAACGCGCGACACCATCGCACACCCTTTCTGTCACAGTTACGCAACGGCCCCGAGAACAAGGTACCTTCGCCATCGACAGGCACGACTGTGGTGCTCCAGAGAGACGCCACACTCCCGAATTGGAAGAGGCTGTACTGCATCACGTTGAACAGAGCCCGTCAGCGAGTACGCGAACAATTGCGCGTGCAATGGGTGTCGCTCCCGCCATAGTCTGGGAGGTTCTGCGTGAGCAACAACTACATCTTTACCACCTCCAAAGGGTAGTCTTTGGGTCCAGCCGATTTCGCACCACGTGTTGACTTCTGCACGTGGTTCCTGCACCGCTGCACCGACGAGTCCGTTTCCAAGTCGCATTCTGTTCACAGATGAATGTAAATTCTTTAGGAACAGTGTTATCGATTCTCGAAACAGCCATGCCTGGCCAGACGAATACCTTAATGCCACGCATGTCCAAGGATTCCAGCACAGATTTTCTATCAATGTGTGGGCAAGTATTCTGGACGTTCATGTGTAAAATACCTGGTTTGAAATAACTGTAACACGGAAACGGTATGTTTCCGTACATGGGTTCCTATTCGTAAGATCATCTACTCAGTCCCCTCTACAAGTACTAGGAGTTTGTAAGGGGAATTTCCTAGTACTCTCTATAGTAATGGACGTACACTGGTAAACAACAGTCGAATACGATGATTGCGTATTTAAGTCAAAATGCGTATTCATTCATTTAACTAGCTGGAGTTTATCAAAATTATATTTGGTTCAATAATTTAACTATTAACTTGTGGTCCCGTAGTTGGCTCTTGTTTCAGAAATTTTTAATAATACAGAAGGGAAAATTATGATACGCCTCATGAACTCCAGTCACAACACTCCAGCAAAATTACCTTGCTCGCCTGCGATATGGACGAACACCACTCGGCAATCAGTGACTGGAGAGTAATTCACCAGGCGGCAGCTCGATACAAAAGGCATCTTCCGCAACGTTGCAGTAGCCTATAAAGCTATTCACGGTAAAATGAGCAGTTTTGAAAGCCCTGCTTAGGATCTACTTGTATCCATGATGTGTATTCTTCCGCCTTATGTAAGATTGACAATGTCACGGACCTCATCACTTTATCTTGCGTCGGCCAAGTGAAATTTTGAAATTATTAGAGAAGTAAATATTTGAAAAAAAATCTGCTAATTTTTACATTTCAATTCATTAAAAAAATAAACAGAAAGCGACAGAAATAATTTAAGTTATGACAAATGATTACCTAACAATTTCTATCCGACGTTAAGATACGGAACTACTTTCCATCCATCATTACCAACTTTACTGGGTGCATGTCACTTTGGGCGCCCATTAAAATATATGCAGGTAGGGGCAGTAACTTTTTTCGAATGTTGATTTCAAAAGTGCTCACTTTAACGTGAACAGCTTTTATCAATATCATCAAGTACACTTACACGTAATTTGAATTCTCTATAATTACATAATCAGTGCTGCCGTCGTTAAGATCACGTGTTCGATCCCACGCAAAGGTGGGAAAATCCTAAGACAGGGATTTTCTTGTGGCAGGTGAGGCGGGCACTGTCGTTGTGCTGGGATTTTCTCGGGGCTATCTTGTTTCCTTTCCCGCTATCAGTCCAGCCTTATATTTAGGACTGCCGAAACGACAAGTACTTTCATTCATATGGCTGACTCTGCCAGAAAGTGGTAAAAACTTGCATATATACTTAACACATAATTCGACATTTCCCTTAAGGCCATTGGTGAATGCCATATTTTGATGTTTCTTACTAAAGGAATGTTGCACATTATAATTATTAACACATTTAAAGCAGCTTTATATATATTTTATAAATTTTTAATATTTGTTTCTGTGAGTTATGCCTCGGAGAGCATTAAATATTTTGTTCACTGCACATTTCAAAGAGTAGAAATTTAAATGTTATTTGTTCGCTATAATTAAAGGGCCTAGAGCAAGTGACGTCTTAGATTATATGAAATCAATTTTTGAAATATATTTAATAAATAAAATAATAAAATAAATTTCATGATATTTTATTTTATTTATTTTATATTTTTAGCGTAATTACTGCTACCCAAAAAACACCCATAAATAATCAAGCCATTTATGTGGTGTTTAACTTTCATCGGCTTTTTGTTTGCTTCTGAAGCGACGTAAAACAAGTGCTCTGTAATAGACGATACAGAGTGCGTAACTTCTCAGATCTCTACGGCTGTCTTATAAACGTGGTAGGAACTGAGCTTCTTGACTCTCTGCACACTGTCCGGGCTCTAAGAGACATTTGCGAACTTCAGTGATCATGTCTTTGGAACATAACACAATTCCGAGCTGAAATCATTCTTACCGCGTATCAATGTCCTTGAGGGCGTCGTCTGGCTGGAGGCAATGTTGCGTGCCAGAGTCCTAGAAGTTTGGAAGCTCTAAGAGCGTCCAGATACAAGCATCTAATATATGTTCGCCTCAAAGGGCAAGCCACTGAACCTTGCGTGCGGCCTTTCTCACATCGACTCTCTTCACGGAACGCTCAGTGATGAATCGTTCTTTTTTTGTTGTAACAAGAAATACAAAGGTATTATATATGTCTCTATGATATATTAAGTACCGTTTACCTGACGTTTCACCCCTAAGAATTATTGTGAAATTCTCGTTTTAGCACTTCTTTAAATTAAAAAAAAAAAACACATTATAAACTATAGAAACCGTAAACTATAGCTACTCTCTTTGTGGTTTCTTCACACTTTTGAATTAATCATTTGAAAAATTACCCTGTGAATGGAGTGCTTGGTTGTCTCTTAAATATGTCATGTATCACAAGGGATTTATACTTCTGCGGACATAAAAAGTGTGCTGGTTTTGGTTAAATTGAACTTTTACTCATATTTTACTTATAGGTAAATTAGCGACCCGACCCGGCCTCGCTCGGGTAAGATTTACAGATATGTCGTTGTTCAGGATTACAGCAAGTATATACACTAAATGCTTAAGGTAACTAACATAGGATTAATACTTTGTTGTTCAAAAATTGTTACTCTGGGTTATACTTAAATGATAAACATATGCTGTTGCGGACATTTTTGTAGATTTTTTTGAGATACACAATTCTGTAGTACATTAATTTGCTGTATCTCTAATGGTTTAGTGTCAGCGTAAGCCATGTAAGCGCCCGAAAAAGCGGCTTTTTCCGACTTGATTAGAAAACGTTGACATTTCTCTACTATCCTCACATCAAATATAAATGTATTATATACCTGAACCTTCCCCCAGAAATTCTCTAAATGATGGTGAAAATCACATCAAAATCCATTAAGTAGTTTAGAAGCCTTAGTCGAATAGACCGATACACGTGGCCTGGCGACTTTGTTTTATACTATGTATAGATTGTAATATTTCATTGATAATTAATACGAATAAAACAGAGAGGAGATAGGCATGTGTTGGTAATGCCCACTGAGCGCTCACGAATGCGGTGCGTTGTCTCTTTGGCGTAATTTTCTAGACTCGGTTAATCTTTGTTTGCACGAGGCGGAGGAATAGCCCGTAACTAGAACTTTAGCCTGGAAGTCAGTCAAGTTCGAAGTAATTGTGAATGGACTATAGTACTCAAACATTAACAGTTTTTAAACGACTACTCTACGACTGAAGCTCTGCGGTGTGTTTGGGGACACAAGCATACGGAGTCCTTAAGTTGATTATTTTTTTATTACCTTCCAAGAACTTCAGATTTTGTTATTTTACACACCATATTAATTTTTTTTTTTTTTGGAAACTGATGAATATCGTGTTGAATTTTCACACTGTCAATGTTTTTATTTGAACGTGTAAATTTAGTGGAAAAGAAGATAAATTGCAGGCTGTAGTTGTTCTAGAAATTCTTAAGTAACGTCGCAAAACTCTTGTGACGAAAGTATACTCAAAAATTGATCTCGATCTACGGAGAGGACATCACGTTCAATAACATGGATTCTGATATATTGTATCTAATCCACATTATATCTAATAACTTTTTTAAATTCCACAAAGAGTGTATACTGTAAAATTTTTGAGCGTTTGTCAGAAAAATCTTTGGAAATCCTGTTGCCGAAAAAAAAAAAAAAAAAAAAAGATATTTTCTAGTTTCACGATAAATTTTCTTTAAATAAACCGAACATCTCTATTTATAATATTATAAATTATTGTTTGCATTTCAACTTTCATTGTTACTGATGTGAGAATAAAATTATTTTCTTGTGCTCTCGAAAAACTATGTGAAAAATACGAGAAAAGTTAGGAAAACACTCCAATTATTCTAACAAAACAAAAAAAAAAGACAATCTTGCTGGCACCGTTTGGGTTCTAAAGACTTAAAACTACTTCTAAGTATTAACCCCTTTTGTTGTTATAAAAAATATGTATATTAATTTAGAAAAAAAGAAGAAAGTGAATTGTTGTTAGTGATTCAGACCACCAAAAGTCTGCACGCGAAGTGCATATTTGCAGAGTTTGAGTTGTATAACTGCAGAATAAATGTTTTATGAATGCTTGCATTAGAAGAACTGTTGCTGCCATTACATCCCTTCAGAATTTTAAAATATTCCCGTTGGCTTAAAAACATTGTTTGTCAGGGGAAATACACAAAACCCCACGATCTCATAATTCTATTTTTCAAGAAACATAAGGCAACGACGTTTTATACACTCTAAAGACAGTTAATAGGCACATACTCAGTTTTCTCTATAGTTCGATGATAATTATCTAATAGTACGTCATTAGGAGACACGTGCACTTACTTCAAGTGAAGTACTTATTACAGAATATAATAATTTGTATCTTATACTTCGTGATTTAAAACGATTCCTTGTCAGTGAAATTTTCTAATTGCATTACAAACAGGGCTCTTGTAACGTCACAAACAGAAAATTTTGGTAGAAACATTGCTGTACTTTTACAAATGTTTGTAAATGTACAAAAAAATCTCATTAAAATTTACGAAATGTTTTGCAGTGTAGTAATGAACGCAGGTCTTAATACATGTTGCATGTACATCCTAAAAATAACGGACTCTTACAGTTCCTCATTTTGCAAACTTAGTAAATAAAGGAACAACAGCTTAGGAAAGAAGATATTTAGTTCCAGGTTGACGGAACTGATCTTATTTCTTAAATAAACATGGAGTCAGGAAATTGATAGCAATAAATGTATGTAAAAATTACTTCAGAAAATATAATTTATGTGTAATGCACATTGAAAAATAAGTCGCGGCAGCAACGTACTGTCATTAGAAATTTACCCTGGCAAATTTATTTGTAGTAAACCTAAAATACTTGATTAGTAAACTACTTTTTTTTTTTTTTGGTCATCGCAAAAATAATCCATTAATATATTAATTTATCACAATAATTTTTATGGTCACTAACGGAAAGATTTATCTTCAGTACATGAACAAACTGTCAACGTGAATTACCAGAGTTCGTGGTTTTAGTATCAGATGTTCGAAGTATTAACATTTAAAAATGACGAGGTGGATCTGATTCATAATATCAATTTCTGCATATGCTGACTCATTAGAGATTTCTTAAAAAAAAAAATGTTGGTATCCTTAGTAAAATTTAAAAGTTCTCACATAAATTAATAAAAGTTTGCTGTTCAGTAGCATGTAAAATTGTACAATACCTATACTTATATGCTGTGAAGTAAAATTCACCACACCTACCTATCAACCATTAATCCATTATTAATATTTCAACTACAATTTCACTTGCGTTGGATTAAATGCGAGCCACTTTTGGTGAGGTCTCCCAGAAAATACAAAAGTGCAAACTATGCAATTTCGAGCTCAAATCTGAAACATTCTCCAAAGAGCATATTAAACTATATTTAGTATTATGTTATATTATTGTTTCATACAATCTGTAACGAAGCATAGCACCAACAAAGATTTACTTGATAAAATTTATTACCAGAAAGAACACATAAATAAAAGAAATACATTATATCAACAGAAAACAGAAAGACACATCATACAATAAACAAAAGTCAGACTTCTAATTTCAGTCAGTAGCTACTGCGTATGTTTGTACATCTATAGGCTCTTCGCCCTTCGAAGAAAAGTTATCAATCACTCTGCGTCACGCAGCCAGCATGTGCGTAGCATTCATCACCAAGGACAACAGTCTGTACAGAAGAATGTTCGAAGCATGAGATTTTAGTACTCGTGGTGGCCGTAACTTTCGTGCTTGACGTGGACAGGGACAGGAACTTTGACAGGGTAAGGTACGGGCTTCTCGACTGGATATGGTACCGGCTTCTCTATTGCGACCTTGACGGGATACGGAACCGGTTTCTCCACGGGGTAAGGTACTGGCTTCTCCACCGGAACGGGCACCGGTCTCGGCACGGCGACAGGATACGGCCTGTCAACAAGTACCTTCACTGGGTAAGGGAAGTGCTTCTCAACTGGGACAGGTACGGGCTTCTCCACGGGGTAAGGCACGTGCTTCTCCACAGTGACGGGGTAAGGTTTGGGTACATGTACAGGGTACGGCCTATCAACGGGTACTCTGACTGGGTAGGGCACGTGCTTCTCGACGGGGTAGGGCACGTGTTTCTCTACGGTGACCGGGTAGGGTTTGGGTACGTGCACGGGATACGGACGATCGACGGGAACTTTGACGTGCACGGGGTACGGTTTGTCTACGGGGACGGCGACGGGTACTTTTACGTGAACTGTGTAAGGCTGTGGTACCGGGACCTTGACTTCCACAGGGTAGGGCCGGGGGACAACTATCTTCTTTTCCACGATCACCGGGTAGGGTTTGGGCACTTGTACTGGGTAGGGCTGTGGGATTGGGACCTTGACCTCCACGGGGTAGGGGATTTTCTTCTCAACAGGCACGTGCACGGGGTATGGGCGGTCTACGTGTACCTTGACCGGGTACGGGACCAGCTTCTCCACAGGGTAGGGCACTGGCTTCTCCACGTGAACAGGGTACGGCTTGTCGACGGGTACTTTAACGGGGAAGGGTACGGGCTTGGCCACGGGGTAGGCTACCGGCCTCTCGACGGTGACGTGAACAGGGTACGGCTTCGGCACCGGTATGGGGACGGCGACTTCCTTGGTGATCGTGATGGTCTTGTGGTGGCCGTGGAAGCTGTCGAGTCCCAGGCCGCCGCCGAAGAATCCACCTGAGAATTCCGACCCATGACCGAAGCCGAACTCCGACAGACCCCTCTTCTCCTGCACCTTGTCCTGGCTCTCTGCAGTCGCTGCGTCCGTCTCTTTCGCCTTCGCCACAGCTTTCTCCTCCTCGGCCGATGTTAGCGCCAGCAGGAACAATATCACCTGCAAGCAGTGGCATTAGGTGCGGTGATTTGCATGAAAGGAAACTATACGCTGTTCACGGTAAAGTGAGCGCTTTTGAGGACCCACTCACTTCTTTCATATCAGCCATCTTTATACTTCCACCACTTTTTAAAATAAATGTTATCATGCAAATAATAAACACAGTGAATATATTTCACCGGTCGCGAAATCTAACGTTAAGACTACAATAAAAAATATTTATTGACTATTATTCCAAATGAGAGAACTTCAAAAAGTGCTCACTTTACTGTGAATAGCCTATAATATAAACTACGGTGTTCACATATTCTCGGATAATCACATCATATTTGCAATAGTTTTCTCATAGTACCTTAGAACTAAGTTATGAGGCCTCTTTAGGTTACTTTTTACTACGAACGTCCAGCTGACGTCCCGTGGCGCAGTCGGTTTGTTGCGCCACCGGTCTGGGGTGCGGGAGGCTCCGGGTTCGAATCCCGGGCCAGGCACTGGTGTTAATTTAAGTTAGCCTGAAAGCCGTCCCCTGCTAAGCTTTCCAGCATAAAATTTGGGGACGTTAAAACGCTATTTACAATTACATCTAGCTTGCTATTTACCTGACGTCCAGAGCTGCTTCAGAACTCACGCGCCTAATACGCCAACACGATTAACTCTCTGCATAAACATACTTTTTTCACGTCTGAGGAACACTGTGGTACTGCGGGTAGCTTGGTGATAAATACTATCGAAATTTTTACGTGTATCTCCTGCTCTTTCGTTCTCTTTAACGTGAGGATGCCAAGCCGGTTACGGCGCGTGCCTATCCCCTCCTGTGAGATTACGAATATATCATCACCGAGTCTTGGTGGATTCGGAAGACTACAATAACTACGATGCTTCACATTTAGTATTTTAGTGCATAACCGTGAAATGAAAAACCAAAACTTTAAATTTCGTAGCTAGCTCGTTCGATTAATTCCACTGTAAGAATGTTATTTATTCCCTGGAAATACTATAACAGCGTGAGAGTTTCCGGGTAGGCTTCATCATCTTGTCCTTGACAACATTCTGCTGGTGTGTGTGTGTATATATATATATATACACACACCTCGAATTAAATCTTTTTGTTTATGATATATATCATAAATAAAACGACTTAGTTTGAGGCAAGTCGTGTATTTTTGTGACAGCATAGACAGCAGGCTCAAAGACAGACTCGTATCATACTTTTACGAAATACTATAATCTATAACAAACCTGCATGCCCCTACGGAATCTCAAAAATGCAATGGACATAACACTAAAATTAAAGTAATCGGAGAATGAATTTTTTTCATTAAAATATTTCATTAAAATTGAAAGTTATCTTTAAAATGTAACAATAGCAATGAAAATGCAAGCTTTATGTATATAATTGAACGATGTACATGTATACATTGACAAAGATAAGCGTAAGAACAAAACAAAGAAACCAAAACTCAATCAAAGCTCTGAAAATGATCAACAAAGAGCTATGTTCTTTAGTTTCTTGGGATTTGTTTGTTTGTTGTTTTCTTCTTAGACTTATCGTGATGATTGATGCAGGTTATTTAAATGATCATATAAATATATCTCTGAAAATTGATTGACTTTATTTAAAATTCTAATTACTATAAATGAAAATGTGTTATACGCGTTGCAGAAACCTAATACTATAGGTTTGTTTACCAAGTTGGTCAAGGGTCTATTAATTGTTCTGAGTTTATCTGCTTACGCCATGAAAAGAAAGGGATTAGTGGGATACTTTAATCGTTAAGCTGCTTTATTATCACTTGCCTTAGGCATATGTTCTGAAAATAAAATAACTACAAGACTGTATTTATATGAGTACTGTTTGTATTCATTGCCCCTGGTCGTAAGTAAGCAGCATCTCTCCTGATGACAACAGTTTAGCTGGACCCGCAAGTGTGTTAACCGCTATTGAGCCACGGTTATATGAAATTCCTACGGAACAATTTGGTAAAACCGTTTGTGGGATTAAACAAGAGTATTCCCAGGAAGTACAATTATAGTAAGCGATGTCCAACGCCATCTGTGTACGCACACATTTCGGAAATGCGTGACCAGAGATTTTATCACGAACTGAAATCTAGCAAGCCATTGTACGTAGACCGACCATAAATTCGCTCTCAAGATGTTTTCTGCGTGAAAAATTCAAATTGACGATGGTCAGACACAGATATTATTTACTAAAACAAAGCTCTCTGGCTCCCCTCCCCCCCCCTCCACCCACTCTCTCTCTCTCTCTCTCTCTCTCTCTCTCTCTCTCTCTCTCTCTCTCTCTCTCTCTCTCTCTCTCTCTCTCCTCTCTCTCTCTTTCTCTTTCTATGAGTTGTGTCAGCTAGTTAGATCCTGGTTTTCTATTTTAAATATGAAGTGAACTAAAAGTCAATCAACCATCTTTTGGAGTATATCAATATAGATTATATTAAGTCCACAATTTTCAAGGCAAATATAGGCCTATGTCTCAAAAATAAATTTTTGTTTCAAAAACCATTAAAGTCTGTCGCCACCAACATCTTGTTGCATATGTGTGGATTTTATGCCTAATTTAGAATCTGAAACGAGAATTTCTTATAAATTAGTGCACTAGAATGCTTTCGGATTTGTACGCTTTCGTGTTAATGGCTGGGTAGAAAGCGCCAGGGACGGAACTTTATTTTCTTTCCTCTACTCCACAACAGCCGCTTGCCAGAGTCGTAAGAAGGAGCCACTTGTTTCTTCTGATTTTAAAACGACAGTTGAAAGCTGAGAAGCATTACAATCAAGGGCATAAATCAAATGAACGATTTCCGACAAGTGGAATAGTTGACAAACATTAGAATTTATCCGAAAGCAACAACGTGCTAACTTCAAAATTATAAAAACTTTGCGTAATACCCCGAAAAAAAACCAATTTAAATATCAGTGGAATTATTAATGGAGTTAAGGAGAGGTGCGAATACTGGGAATTAAAAATTCGTGGTTTCTACAAAAATATGTGACATGGGAAGAGGGGTTTAGTTCATAACACCACAAACTTGGACATTGTTTTCAAGTTATGATTATTTTGCGAGGCTTTGCCTTTCTTTTGTTTTATCACCACGGAAAAGAGGTGTTAGGATGTCTGAAATAGCCTCCCTCGTACTCGCAGAACGAACCTCCCGGTATTTTTAATTGAATAGTCTATTTGCGGTTTCTTCGCATGTTTTGAATCGAACCATTAAGAAATCACCCCATGTATCACGTGTTTAGTTATTTCCTAAATATGCCATATATCACAAAGGAATTTTAAAACGCTTTTGAAATGGGTCACGTTTTTTTTTTTTTAGTAGTGTCGTTGCCCTTTCTAGGATCCTGGTTTCATCTTTGACAATAATATTGGGAATATTTTTGGCCTGGTATTCGAGATGCTTTGCAGACACTAACTATGTGATGCTTTTTTTTTTTTCTCTTGGGGCATTTCTATCACCATCCCGACTTTTTAATCAGGATGATGTTATTCAGAAAAGTAGTAAGAGCGCCATTTAAAGGCAATTAAGGTCAAGGTTCACAGCTAGGTTTGACCTTCAAATATTTTACACAGTATGTTCCATATCAAGATAAAATAAGTTAATATTAACCTTCAGCATCGCTGTGCAAGAACTTGCGCCAAAAATGTCCACAGATAATGGATATTTTTTTAAAACCATTCGAGTGGCAGCTACATAAGGGGAAAAAAACTGTAAGAAATATTAAAATACTCCGTTACTGACCTGTTGTATTGCAGGAATGTTTAATTTAGTCTTTGGGGATTATTACGCCACGAAAATTTCTGAGATTCGGTCATCTATTTTTTCCCATACGCGGTATTCTTCGCGTTAGTTATCAGTCGATAGCACACTCGCAACTGCTGAGATTTCAACGGTGATATTTTTAAGTAATGTCCTTGGAAACCGTCATTTAATTTGCTTCTTGTTCGCCTGGGATGTTACTGTGCTTATTATCGAAGCGGAGCCGGTAACTAGACTTCGGTTGCCATGATGATTAGTAACTGGAATGGCTGTCGATCCCCTTGCTCGATAAGTTGCTCGCTTCATCTTTTTAAAACTGTTACAGCTAAGCAACCAGGATCGACATTAATCGAAGAAGAATAAATTGGCTTATCCGATATCAAATTAAATCGAGTTGAATGAACAACGAAGTGGTAACAGGGTGAGAGCGAGCATATACCGAGGGTAATCCTGTGCTACATAGTCGTATTCCGATTCAGTAAAAGGAGCTCCCGGTCTGAAAATTTCGCAGAGACGTAATACTAACTACCAACCTCATGGTTACATACTCGCCTTCAAGGTATGTTCCTCAGAAAAAATGAGAGGAGGTTCGTGGTCAAGCGATGCCCTTCGCTCTACATGAAGGAAAAGATTGATCGTTCCCATAGGCTATCCACGGTAAAGTGAGCATTTTTGAAAGCCCGCTCCTTTGGAATAACAGTCGATAAATACATTTCATTCTAGCTTAAGACGTTAACTTTCGAGTGCTGTGGAATATACAAACTGTGTGTATTACTTACATGGCAATATTTGTTTAAACGGTGGTATATGGATTAAATATGGCTGAAAGAAAAAAGTAACTGGGCCTCGAATGGGATCACTTTACCGTGAACTGCCTAGCAGGCCTGAAGTTAGGAATGCATTGGTTGGGAACGCAGTAGTATCCCGAGAAAGCCCATAGGCTATTTACAATGTCCGAATCGTATCTGCAAGTAATCTAACCCACTAATTGGGAGGAGGGGGTGAGAGGCGGTGTACTAATGCAGTTTTAGTAAAATTAATTACATTTCTTTTATTACTATTTCGAAACGAAGTTCCCCTATATCACATTCTCTTAAACATAACCGTATTTTAAGTATATAAATTAAAAATCAAACTAAATGATCTCTTGATATAATTGTGACCTACTATAAACTCCTCTAGACTATTAAAAAGTGCAACTGAGAGTTTCACATTACGGTGACGAAAAGCAACCCGCCATTTGCAGGTAGAATGACGAGTGTCGCGTAAGGAGTGTTCTTTTCACCAACCCAAAACGTCCTGTGAACAAAAAGTGTCTCTTAAGACGTGTTCTTGTCAACAAACCAACACATTTGTTTTGCGATCAAGTAATGTATCTTAAGCGACGCTCTTTTCACCAACTGAAAACATTTGTACCGCTAGCAAGCAGTGTCGTCTAAACAGTGTTCTTTCCACCAGCCCAACACACACATGTCCTACGAGCAAGTATTCTCGCCCAACCTGTGTTCTTTCCACTAACCCAGCAATGAAGCAGTGCCGCTCAAACGGCGTTCTTTAAAGCAACCAACTGCAATTATACTGCAGGCAATAAGAGTCACAAGTAGTGTTCTTTTCACCAACCCAACACGTTTGTACTGCAAGCAAGTAGTGTCACCCAAGCTGTGTTCTTTTCACCAACCCAACACGTTTGCACTGCTAGGAAGTATCGTCTCCCAAGCAATGTTTATTTTCACCACCCAAAAACCAGTTTGTACTGCAAGCAAGTAAGTGTCTCCTAAACAATGTTCTTTTCACCAACCCAAAATACGATTGTACTGCGAGCATGTAGATACTCCTAAGCTGTGTTCTTTTCACGAAGCCAAAACACGTTGTTTGCACTGCAGGTCTACTTACGATGGTCCTCATCCTCGGCGCGTGGAGGGTTGTGGTCCTCTAGCTAGCGCTAAAGATGCTGCTCTGAAGTGTGGGGCCCATCGCGCCGGTATTTATGTGCGAGCCCCCGCTCGCTCTTTCCCCGAGGGGAGAGAAAATATCACTTTCCCGCTCGCCAGCCGCCGCGTAAGGCTCCATGGGGTCGACGACGGAAACGTTCCGCTCTTGCGGCCTGCATGCGTGCTGCGCCTGTGAAAGTTTCCGTTCCTCTCTCGATCCACCTCTAACACACACACACACACACACACACACGAGACGCAAGCCGTACACTTAACGCCGTACGTCGTCGCTTCGACGCAAACTCGCGTGACGTCACGCCTGGACGTTCCTCCCCAACTCGAGCTCTGACCTTGAACGTTCCCCGGTACACAGCGCTGCTGTCGAGGTCAGACCTCTCGCCTTCAGGGTTAGGCCGGTGTCATGCTAGGCGTTTCTGCCGCTGCGGCTTAAACGCGCTGCGGTTTGACGGGATGGGCACAGCACGTAGATGTGAATGCGAGGTGTCAACGCCGCACTAGTATGACACCTCACTATTTACAACGATGTGTTGTGCCCGTCCCGTCGAACCGCATCCCCTTCAGCCGCAGAGGCACAAACGGGTAGTATGACACCGGCCTAAGGTCACCAGAGGAGGCCAGATTTTCGCATCTCGGGAAACATGACGGACGTTGCTGCTTGCTTGTGCCGCCGTAAATAAATAAATTTTCTCAGTAAACTTCCTAAACTGTAATATAAGTTTCTATCGGCCATTCGTTTGCCCAGTAAAGTTGGTAAAGGCATGACCAAGATAAAGTGAGCACTTTAGAAGTCAACCTTAGAAAAAAGTCACTGCCTTTGCAGGCATATATTTCAATGTGCGCACTGAGTGACATTCACACAGTAAAGTTGGTAACAATAAATGGAAAGTTGTTCCATATCTCAACGTCGAATAAAAAAGTGTTGGGTAACCCTATGTTATAACTTAAAATTTTTTCTTTCGCTTCCTGATTTTTTAATGCATCGAAATGTAAAAATGAGCACATTTGTAAAGTATTTACTTTCTTAATAACTTCACAGTTTCATTTGACCGACGCATGAATAAAGTGATGAAGGCCCATGGCAATGTTAATTTTACATAAGGCGGAGGAGTACACAACGTATATACAAGTAGATCTTAAGCAGTGCTTTCAAAAGTGGACATTTTACCGTGAACAGCCTCTAACGACGTGCGACGCAGGAAAGTTAGCTCTGTATCTAACGTTGAATCAAGTGTTGTGCGAACATTTTGTGAACAATGAAATATTTATTTTGCTGCCTTTTTAGTGCGCGTTAGTGTAAGAATGAGCAAATTTGAAAAACATTTAGTTTCACAGTCTCACTTGAGAGACGCGTGAATTGAAGCGATCAGACGAGTGATAATGTTAATTGTATATTTGATTGAAGAATACACAATGTACATGCAAGTACATCTTAAGCACGGATTTCGAAAGTGCTCATAGTATGGAAAGGTTGCCATGCTTCAGGCTGCACATATCGGAATTATTCAATTACTATATGAAGTTGGGGACTTTACTAAGAATTCGGCTATGTTCTCAACAAATGTATGAAAGCTACAGCGGATGCATTGGAAGAGAAACCTTTCCATTCACGCTTCTCCAATACGCGTGTACGTTGATTTAAAGGCTGTTCACGGCAAAGTGAGCACTTGAGGAATTAACATTTGAAAAAAATTACTGCTCTTATTTGCATGTATTTTAACATGCACACTAGTGACATGCTCCCAATAAAGATGGTAACGATGGAGAGTAGTTACTTGTCTTAACGTCGATTTAAGAGATTTAGGTAAACCTTGATAATACTACAATGATTTTTTTTTTTTTTTTTTTTTCAGTTTTCTAAAATACATATAAGTGTAAGAAATAGCAAATTTGTAAAATATTTACTTATCTGATAATTTCACGGTTTCCCTTTACTGACGTATGAATAAAGTGATGAAGGCCTATGGCATCGTTGATTTGACATATGGCGGAAGGATACACAATGTGTTCACAAGTATATCTGAAACATGGCTTCTGATATTGCTCAGTTGACCGTGAATAGCTGGTAGTATTACCGCTTCAAATGTAGCTGCTGTATGTTCACTCATCGGTGCGGAAGAACCAACCTGCTAAACGCCTCACTGACACTCACTTTCAGTTCGGCGAGTCCCTTGGCTAGTTCGCCAAGGTGCAGTTTTCGGTTTACAGTGTTTTTTTTTTTTTTTTAACTTCATTGATAATTTAACGTCGCAGCTTTCATGTCGGAGGGTTGAAAGGTGGCGTACCCACAAACCATAACACGTGACCCCATAGACCACACTGGTCGGCATTTGGATCCACGTTAAACCATTCATCCATTTTAGGTTAGATTTGTATGTCGGAGGGTTGAAAGGTGGCGTACCCACAAACCATAACACGTGACCCCATAGACCACACTGTTCGGCATTTGGATCCACGTTAAACCATTCATCCAATTTAGGTTGGATTTGTATGTCGGAGGGTTGAAAGGTGGCGTACCCACAAACCATAACACGTGACCCCATAGACCACACTGTTCGGCATTTGGATCCACGTTAAACCATTCATCCAATTTAGGTTAGATTTGTATGTCGGAGGGTTGAAAGGTGGCGTACCCACAAACCATAACACGTTACCCCATAGACCACACTGTTCGACATTTGGACCAACGTTAAACCATTCATCCAATTTAGGTTAGATTTGTATGTATGTAAGCCTTATTAAAGGTTGTTCGCGATAAAGTGAGCACTTTAAAAATCAATCTTAGATAAAAGTCACTGTGCCTACTTGTATGATATTGTAACGGGCGCACAGAGTGACATGGAGTGGAAATAGTTCAATTTTTTAAAGTTGAATAAAAAGTGTTAGGTAACCATTTGTGATTACATAAATTATTTCTTTCGCTTTCTGTTTTTTAATGCATTGAAGTGTACAAATTAGCAAATTTGTAAAATAATTACTTTTCTAATAATTTCACAGTTTCTCTTGACCGACGCAATGCTAATTATACACAAGGCGGAAGAATATACATCGTGCATACAAGTAGATCTTAAGCAGAGCTTTCAAAATTTCTTATCGTACTGCGAAAAGCCTACATAAGGTTAGGCTCCTGCAGAAAAACGGAAGCGTTGGAGTCCAAAATAAGTTATCATATACCAATATTTATTTCTTTTGCAAAATTTTCTAAAAAAATGTAGCAACCTCTAGCATCATATAATGGTATCCGAGATATCAAAATGTCACGTAATACGCGATGACTCCCATAACTCCATTCCGGTCATTAAAACAAACGTAACCTCGAATTTGATAAACGTTTGAAGTTTGTGTGCTAACGTAATATCGTGCGTTGTTGAGATTTTTTTCTCGTTAAACTGTGCGTATTAATTTACACTTAACGTAACGTACTCATGAAGAACAACGTATTCTAGATGGGAAACGTGAACGACTGAATTCGTGCAGTCCGCATGAATGTTCCAGGTAAGCCTCTGCCACACGTACAGATTGTAAGTATAAACACCTTGCTTCCCTTTCGCATACGTGCGAACATGGCTGTACAATTGCGAGGAGTCCGAAACATCTCTATTGCAGCCACGTTTGCTTGCAAGTGTCGAATAGCTTTATAGCTTCCTTGAAAGTTCGGTGTTTTGTCAGGCTCGTCCGAACGCCGCCACAATCGTGACGGATCCTGCGCCAACCTGAGCTTAGCAGCTGTGATGGATTGTGAGTTCCTGCTCAAATTGAAGGCGTTGCTACAGGACTCTTGCGCTTAAATTGGTGAATTGCTCAATACCGGTTTATCGCCAAAAAATACTTCTGCCCGACTTCCTGCGCCCAAGCGTTTTGCGACACGGTCATTCATTTTGCGCAACAACAAAAAAGAGCAAAAAAAAAAACAATAAACGAAACTTGTACTACATGCATTATATCTCACTGCAGTCCACATCATGAAGGCCTTGCGAAGTTTGGCGTAGATCGATCCTTCTCGTGAAAGGTTCGAGATTATACTCGATAGATTTGGACTAGTTCTAGTTTATTCCGTAATATGATATTTAGCAGTAGATAAAATAGGATTTTCAGGTTTGAAACCCCTAAAAATATTCTGCACATATTAGTTTTACAATGATAATTTGCTTAGTTGTTTCGGTTCTTCAAGAGATCCTTTTTTTTTTGTAGGAACTACAACTGCATAGCACATATTACGTCAACGTAGTTCTATTTCCTGTCACTTTGTGGAAGTATCAAAAAAATACAAATAAAAATAATATATATTTTCGTTATTATTTACAAAAAGTTTTATGAAAAAATATTCTTGTTATTTGTGTTTTCATCCACGCACTGAGAAAAAGGTTTTGTTATATCAAACAAAGTTCATTTGATGCAACCAAATTAATTGTTTGTATAAGGGCGGTCATTTATTTTGCTGTTGAAACCAAATAAATTTGTCGTTCTTATGTGGTTACCCCAAAAAAAGATCTCGTAGATATAATTAAAGATTTGTTTCATTCTACGCAAATTTAAGTGTTCCTGTTAATACAAAAAAATAATTCGGAAGACCGACTAAAAATTTAACGTACATATTCTGAGACCGAGCGATATGGCTTGGCAAGCTCAAGTAAACTTTTTTTGTCGTAGTTGTTGTAGCTGTGTTGAAGTTTTCAAGCGCAAGTTACCCGACTTGCAGACATATTTCCAGTGCGGCAAGCGAACTAAGGATCCGCCGCGGAGGGGTCGAGGCGTGAACCCACAACCCCTTGACTACAGGTCGGTCAACCTAACCCTGAGCTATGGTGGCAGGGTTGCTAATGTCACTACTCATGAAGTAGGGATGTTTATTATATACATACAATTATAATACAGGACAACGTGTGCAAATAAATATTTCAAGGTTTACATCTTTAATTTTTTATTTTTCTATTGAACTTGTTTCATTAGGAAGTTTATAATAGGCATCAATATATGCACTAACAAACACTGTTACTATCGCATTCGACGCAAAAATTTCAAAGAAATACTCGGTGTTGTATTTTCCTAGCGGAGTCAGTCAAATGAGTGACCAAAGTACGTACAGTTCATTCAATAAAATATTTTGTTGACAGCCCAACACATAGGTTCTGCTTATGCAAACGCGTATATACTTACATGAAAACAAATTAATTTTATTGCTTTTCAAGTTTTGCCTACTCAACTAAATATTTTGTTGGGGCAACTAAATATACATTTGGCCCTATACAAACAAATATTTTGTTGGCTGTTCTCTCGGTGAAATCCCGATCTCCTACAATTATTCTTGGTTGTTTCATCCACCATTGTGAAGTCAACTTCGTGCACGAACTTCTAACTTAAAAATGAACGATTGCTTTCAACGCGCAGCTAACAAAGAAGGCGAAAATCAACCAAATGGATTACTGTCGCATGAAAAATATTTGGTCACAGCAAACAAATTCTTTGTTCAAAATATATCTCACGTAATTAAACATATCATATTTTTGATTAGTTTTGGCGATATGTTCAACATACTCAACAACCAAATATTTGTTTGGCACAAACAAAATTGTTTTAAATATATTATTTGGCTTTGTCAACAAATTGTATTCATTTGGTGGAACGGAGGCTTGGTTGTACATAACAAATACATTTCGTGTACTAAAGCAATTATTTTTCTCAGTGCAACTTAAAAATTGCGCACATTTCAATTTGATAAGGTTACCATTGACATAGGAAAACATTACATGATTGGTTATTTATTCATCTAATTACGCGTGAAGAAACTATCGTATTCAGCCAAATATTCATGGTCACACTTCCTTTCTTTGACGCACTACGAAATGGATAAAGTGACAGTATTTTTAAACACTCCAGTGTCAGCATTTGTGCCTCGCGGCTAGGAAACCAAGCAAGACACAGACCTTGCAAGATAGTAGAAAGTTTCGCACGGAGATGTTAATTCTTGTCTCTCCACGTATTGAGTGCCCATGGCTGCAGGTGTCTGTTGCCGAATCAAGAAATACCCCTACAACTCTATAGTTATACTCTTCTGCCGGGACAATCCTTGGCCATAGGATACGCGCTAAGAAAATATATAAACTTTATTTCGAGAACAAAATTTAAACCTGAACGTGTTCCATAACGTTTAGGCTTTCCATTAAAAAATATTGTACAAAACATAATATGTTTCTCAGCAGTTATTTCGACGATAAAATGAGTATACATACATATATGGCTATTCACGTTAAAATGTGCACTTTTGAAAGCCCTGCTTAAAATCTGCTTGTATGCACGTTGTGTAATCTTCCGCCTTATGAAAGATTAACATTGTCGTGGGTCTCATCGCTTTATTCATACGTCGGTCAAGTGAAACTGTGAAATTATTTGAAAAGTAAATATCTAACAAATCTGCTCATTTTTACATTTCGATGCATTAAAAAAAAAACAGAAAGCGAAATAAATAATTTGAGTCGTCACATATGGTTACCAAGTACTTTTTATTCGACGTTAAGATATGGAACTACTCTCCCACCATCGGTATCAACTTTATTGGGTGTATGTCACTTAAAATAAATGCAGGTAGTAGCTGTGACTTTTTCCTAAGGTTGATTTCAAAAGTGCTCACTTAATCGTGAACAGCCTTAACATAGTTGTTTTAATTTGGGAGATTGTTACAAGAAACTGATTTATACCAACAAAACTTTATAATAATATGATTACGGTGTTAAAATAAAATGTTGTAGATATGTGAAAAAAAACATTTATGCATGCCTACTTGATTCAGTACCACCAAATGTTTAAAATTTACACACTTTATACTGCCTTTAATTTTTGCTCATTTTATTTGCGCATTTTAAAATCTGCCATACAGCTGGGGAATTAATTTTCGATGAGTCAAGCGAAAATCTCGTAGACAAGAATTTTAATTGAAATTATGGGGCGCACTAGCGCCAGTAATTGAATTTACTGATTATTATATCAGATTTTTAAATCTGTGGCTGTAAACAAACGTCGAGTGAAGCGGTGCCGGGAACGTAAAATAAACATTAAGGCGTCCGAGCGCGTCAACGTAGACGTATTCACGCAAAACAAACGGCCGTGTCCCCAACACAGCCACACCGCATTTTTTTAATTGTTGTTTAACCTCAAGGGAAGGAAGGGGAATCCTTTGCAATATGGTTTTACTCCGAACTGTTCTATGTAATGTTAACATTTAATATGCATTTATGGACGCGAACGTAAATATTAACGGAATGAGTCACTAAAACTCGCCCACCAGCTTCACAGGGTTAGTTTTATTCAGACAATATCTAGACGAAAAGAATCAAAAAGTAGTTCTGTTTGACTTCGCGTGTCTACATCAAGCGACAACGGGAAAGCGGCTGTATAGGGATAAGCCAAAGTTCATGTATTTCGCACCCCTGACCTAGAACACCGAGAAAGAGATGGATTGATGATAAAGGCTGTTCACGATAAAGTGAGCACTGTGCAAATGAACCATACATTGCTCCTGCATGCATATATTTTAATGGGTGCACTGAGTGACACTCGCCCAGTAAAGTTGGTAACGATGGATGGAAAGTAGTTCCAAATCTTAAACTCGAATAAAAAGTGATAGGTAACCATTTTTGATGGTTAAAATTTATTTCTCTCGACTGTTTTTTTTTAATTCCTTGAAATTTAAAAATGAGCAAGTTTGTAAAATATTTATTTTTCTTAATAATTTCAGTTCTATTTGACCGACGCGTGAATGAGCTGATGAGGCCCATGGAAATGTTAATTTTACATAAGGCGGAGGAATACACAACGTGTACTCAAGTAGATCTTAAGCAGGGCTTTCGAAAGTGCTCATTTTATCGTGAACAGCCTATAAAAAATTACCGGCATGCTTACAACCGATCAAATACATGGTTAATTTAACAAAACATTTTGTTTCACGCCAAATATTAGGATTCAACTTAAAGGCGTTACTATTTGATCCGAAGGGCTGTGCTTGGCGCTTAATCCTTACAGTCAGTGTCCTCTATCTGGGACGTTGCATATGAAGTGGCTTGAATGGTCTGTACTGTACGCAGCAGAACATACCGTCCAATTTGAATGGTTCCCTACATGTAGGCTACATCATTCGCCGCTGAGACTATGTTCCGTAGCCTCATAAACAACTGCTGCCAGTAACATAAGGCACATATAGATTTGTACTGGTCCCAATGTAGGACAAAGCATCGCCTGGATATTAGTACAGTTCCGAACAAAAGATTTGTTTGCTGCGACGCCTAAAATTATGTATTTACTTTTGACTGAAAGGGTTAACACCGAGGTCTTGAGCATACGTGTGAATTAATTTATTAAATCACATGCTGTGATGTATTTTCACGACCAGCTTTATCAACTCCACATTTAGCTAATCACAGAAATCATTTCTAAACGGAAAGTACTGTTTGTTTGATTGTAACAAAGTACCTGTTATTGCGATAGGTCTTTTGGTTAGGTTACCATGTCTTACTCATAGAAGATAACAGTAGTGGTGTTTGGGAGCTTGGCATGGTTGGGTGTCAGGAAATACATTTTATATACACTATAAGTGTACAATAGCTATGAAACTTGACTATAAGTTCGTTATGAAAATACTAAGTATGAAATACACCTATTCCATAAATGGTCTTAAGTAATATTTTAGGATAGACAAGCGCCTGTACCTGTAAAACTGAAGCACGAAGTAACTGCAGATAGTCGATAAAGTATTTAAAACGGGACACTTATTTCGTGGATAATACGAAACTGAACGAAAATCTGCAAAGACATGGAAGTAATTAAGGTTCGTTCTCGTTCTGTTTCAATTAATTTTGTGGTATGAAAGCGTGACTGCATTTCAACGGACGATTATCATTCGAAACATCGGCATTGTCCACGACGATCGTCCTTTGTTATTACTTTAAAACCCGCCGTTTCCACAGCATTCACAAACAATTTCATTTACGAAGAAAGGCTGATTACTGCAGATGTGAAACAAATATTACACTAAAAGTACGGAAGTATTGCGAAACGCGCGCCACTCTAATATAACCACAGTGAGCCTCGAAAGAAGTGTCGGAAAACTCATGAAGAACATGACAATTTATAGTTTCTTATCTTCTTGTGACGCCACGTAGCGCGTATGCTATTGCTGCATAAGGCCACCACGTTGGGTAAGCCACTTATAAAAAATATAACGTAAATGGATGTTCACGATAAAGTGAGCACTTTTGAAATCAACCTTAGCAATATGTCACAGCCCTGCCTGCATATATTTCAACGCGTACTCTGAGTGACATACGCCCAGTTACGTTGGTAACGATGAGTGGAAAATAGTGCCATATCTTAAGATCGAATAAAAAGTGTTAGGTGAGACTGGCGCCAGCCAGTCTCACCAGAACATTCTTGTGTCGTCGCTAAACGTATCGGAAACTCTAGCAGGCGAGAGGAGGTCTATGACGTCATCAAGTCTCACCGCTGTCGGTATTCACGAGATTTCTCTAAGGGGATCAGGAAGCCGCGAGCGCATCGTTCCATGAAGAGGGGAGGGCGAGGTGGGTCTCCGATTACGGTGCGGGGCAGCTGAGTCAGTGCCAGTTGCAGCGCGTAACGCTGCCCCCTCCATAAGTCTGTTCGTCCCGAACAGACTCTACAGAATCAGGACCTTCGTACAGCGCCAGTCGGTCGATGTGGACAACCTTAGGCTTCGCCCGCGATCCCTGTCGGCAAATCCTGTAGACCACATAATTTATCCGCTTCAAGATCCTGTACGGGCCTTCCCGAGATTTCTATAACTTCGGGCAACACCCCTTCTTCTTTGAGGGTTGTACAGCCATACCAGCTGTCCTTCTTGAAAAGTACGTAGTGTCTGCCATAAAGATATGGATGAAGATGTGCAATTGCCTTCACTACTGCCAAAAGCCCCCTGTGTGTCACACAGTAGTTCCTCGCGGGCTGTGTAGCACCTTACTGAAGTATTCCAATGGCCGCTCTTTTCCATTCTGGACCTGAGATAACACAGCACCGATTCCAGATTCACTCAAATCAGTATCCATAATAAATTCACCCTCTCTATTCGGGAAGCTCTGTACTGTGGAAGATATTAGAATTTCCTTTAGTATTTTGAAAGCCATTTCGCACCCTGGGGTCCAATAAAATTTTCTTTTTACTTCAATCAATTCATGCAGAGGTTTGGCGATAGTGGCGAACCCAGACACAAATCGACGGCAGTAAGCACTTAAGCCCAGAAAACTTCGCATTTCAGTTTTATCCTTTGGTAGAAGCCAGTCTCTTATCGCTATGGTCTTATCGGAGTCTGTTTCAATCCTATGGGCTGATACAACATGGCCGAAGAAATTAATTTCTCTTTTAGAAAAGGTGACATTTCTTGGGAACCAATTTCAGATTGGTCACAGTCATTTTATGAAACATAGAATCTAAGCATGCCAGGTGCTCTTCAAAAGTTCTTCCTGTGACCACAATGTCGTCTAGGTACACCTGACAAATATCTAAGGGCATAACTTTCTCCATTAGTCGTTCGAAGGTAGCAGGGGCATAGCATAGCCCAAAGGGCATAACCATGTATTGCCAGGTTCCTTTCCCTTGGACACAAAGACAGTCTTTTCCTTGTCTTCCCGGACCATCTCGCACTGCCAATACCCGCTCTTAATGTCTAGAGTAGAAAACCACTGTGACCTGCAAGGCTATTCAGGTTGTCTCTATCCTAGGGATAGGTAAGACTCTTTCTTGGTCACATTATTAAGTTGGCGGTAATCAACACAAAATCTAATAGAGCCATCTTTCTTTTTAACAAGCACAATGGGAGAAGACCATAGACTGACTGATGGCTCTATCACATCTAAATCCCTCATCTCTTTCAGAATACCGTCAACTATCTCATATGAAGCTAGCGGTAGTCGCCTTAGTTGCTGCTTTATGGGTCTGGCATCCCTGTGTCGATGTGGTGACATGCAACATTAGTTCTGCCAAGGTCATTAGACTCACAGGAAAAAGCACCTCTATTTCTCTGTAACAATTCTGAAACTGCCCTCTCCTGTCGCCAGTTGAGGTTTTCTGTTGTTCTTGTCAGCAGTTCCCCCAGAGCATCTGGAAGAGGACATTCAGTAGGTTGTGACAGTGAAGCTTCTGGAACATATGGAAGTACCTGTGAGACCTGCTTGCAAAACCCTATTGTGGCCCCCTCCTCAAGGCGGATAGCACTGTCAGACAAATTAATAATCCTAACAGGCAAACTGTCCGATTTTGAAGAAATCAATGTCCTGGCTACAATGACACCATCGGGTAAAATGCCACCTTCCTGGGCTGGTTCGGTTATGCCCAATCGCCTGACAAATGTTCCCTGCCATCTGCCTGGAATAACAACTTCGCTAGAAGCAGGGAGCACTGTTGACTGATTACACACTACTGGGTAGCTCATTGGTAAGATAAATCTTGTCATGTTGACACTACTGACTTGGTGTTACCTACACGTAACACCCCCAGTCGAGTATCAATACAGCATCCTAGCTTACGTAAAACATCAAGACCCAAAATGCATTTGTCCTCTATTTCGACTATGTATATATCATGCTCTATCTCAAGGTTACCGAGCTGTTAGAGTACCCTTCTCTTGCCTTTGACTGGTGTGGTCTCGCCCGTTACCGTTGTTATATTGCAGTGTTCCATGTTCTTATCGGATGATCGCTGGAGGGAAGGCCCAAGAATGTCGGCCCCGGTCTTTAACCACTGTTATATAGCTCACTGGCTACCTTTTTGGTCACTAAACGGACATCTGCTTGCCCCAAGACCTATTCACAAAGGCTTCCCCAAAATTGACATGAACCTTGTCCACTTGAGGCACTGCAACCTTGGCTTTCCCTTACAATCACCTTCTCTTGCTGCGTTTTTACAGTTGCTGCCGAAGACATTGTACTCTGCCGGGTGCCCCGGCTTGTTCATGTCGCACATTCGCTGTTGCTGCGTGGGAGACAGCTGAGTCTCTGTAGTGCCCCTGGAGGTGATGTCTCATGTCGTCGCGTCCTTCAACATCCCCTGACTGCTGTCGTCCTCCCCTTCATCAAGCATCACTACCCGCACTGGACGGCGGCCTGATGACGCCGTGCTGACTCCACTTCCAGTGTTCGGGCCAATGCATTCTTCAAGGTGTAGGCGCAGTTAACCGCACAGCTTGCCGCACGTCGATGTCAGCGATAGCATCGATGAAGAAGCCGACGGCGATGACATCTCGTGCCTCTTCCGAGCATCCCTCCAGAGACAGGTGCGACAGCTTTACGATGTCGTGCCACAACTCCTGCAGTGGTTCGCCGGGTCGATGGATGCGGCTTCGCATTTGGGCATGGTGGGCGTGTCGCAGGTACCGGTCGCCGAATCGAAGCTCCAAAGCCGACACCATGTGGAAGTATTCTAGATGATGTCGTTCCGGCAGCGACTGCAGTATGCTCAATGCTGATTCCCTCAGTACAGCCGCCAGGTAGTACACCCGCTGCTCTTCAGTCCAGCCATTCAGGGTGGCCACGATCTCGAATTGGTGCCGGTATTCGCCCTAGGTGTCTGTCCATCGCAGGGGCGGGCATAATTTTGACGCCTTTACCACCCCTAGCTGGGGCGTTCCCAAACTGCAGAACTGCTGCGCTCCCCTGCGATAGCTCCACTGGCGGCGACCTCTCCCTTCTTCTCGCTGCCCGCACTCGTCGTATCGGTGGTCACCAATCTCGGCTCCTCTTCCGCCCCTGCATGTCGTCTCCCCTGCTGCTGCAAGAACTCCTGCCATTCCTTCTTGAGGGCGCTCACTTCCTGTTTCATTTCTTGTTCAACACTGTCCACCTATCATTCACACTATCCATTCTCTCGCTCACACTGTCGATCTTCTTGTCCACACAGTCTATTTTATTGTTCACCAACTCGCTCACACCTTCTACCTTTCTGTCCACATTCTCATTCCCACTGTCTATTTTTCTATCTACATTTTCGTTTACACTGTCTATTGTTTACTATTTTGCCAACACTGTCTATATCTTATCTACAATACAGTAACACTGTATAGTTTCTTGTATACTACTTAGCTAACACTGTCTACTTTCTTCTCTACTAATTCAATAACGCTATTTACATTTTCACTAACGCTAATAACAGATTCACTAACACTATCTATTTTACTATTTACATTTTCACTAACATTACTAATTTGGCCGTTTAGTGCTTAATTAAAGAGCGAAGTGCTTCCATGTCTGAAGACATTTTCCTAGTTAGCATTCAAAAATTTCTTAGGAATTTCTCGGCCTATTGTCAAATATCGTGATATTCACAAATACTATAAGTTATTTTATTTTTATAAAATGCCTTCCATCCCACTTCTACACCAGTGTTACAGTTTACTCTCTCTAGAAATTAAGTGTGGTATAGCAAGTTCGTTAAGAGATGGAGGTCTTAATCAAATAAAAAATTAATTATAATTTCCTTATTTTATTTACAATAACTACAGCAAAATTCTGAGCACTCAAACTATCACAATAAAGTGAAATCACTTACTGTTCACAATTGACACAAATAATAACATTTATAATTATGACAAATAAATCAGTGAAATTAAATAACTAAATATAAGTCCCAATAGACAGTGTATCAACCTATTCAATTAATTTATAATTTATGCGTCTATATTTGACAGTTTGAATATTTACAATAAAAGCAGTATTACACTTCCATTCAGTCCCACCTCAGTTCGGTCCATGTCCCTATAGTCGCAATGTTCTGGAGTCCTCCAAGCGCCCTCACGCACAGTAGGCTTCACTCATCGGTTTCACACCCTTCGTCCATTCAAGCCACGAACACCTCACTCGCCGTCGTTCCGCAATCTCCAGTCGTCGTCCACACTTCACTTCGCTCGCGCACACTCGCCAGACGGCCTCCATCAAAGACTGCCGGCCGCTGGGTTGCGGCAGTATATACAGTGTCTTAGGCCGTCACCTAGAATCTTTCCCAAGTCGCGTGATGCGTCGCAGAGGGTTGAGGGTCCCCTCCGCTAAACGTATCGGAAACTCTAGCAGGCGAGAGGTCTGTGACGCCAGTAAGTCTCGCCGCTGTCGGCATTCACGGGGTTCCCTTGGAAAAGGGGGGGGGGGGGAGAATTAGGATGCCGCGAGCGCATCTTTCCAGGAAGAAGGGAGGATGAGGTGGGTCTTCGATTACGGCGCGGGGCACCTGAGTCGGCGCCAGCTGCAGCACGTAACAATAGTAAATTGCTGTATATTATCATTCAATGTCTGGACCAGAACAAAATAACTCCAGCCGGAACCAAACTGCTTGTGGCACTCACTAACACGTCATTTAGTATACGCGTGGTAAAGCGATTAACATCGCTGCGCAGTGTTCCTTTACTCTTCAGAAAATTCCTCTGTTCATCACCACTACAATGAAATACACGTCAATTGAGGTGTTGGAGATATTAATTGGAAAATAATGTAGGATGATCATGACAGTATTCGTGTCACCTGGATAGTAGCAGACTTGCCAGGACCAATACCAGGCCGAGGAGAAGATGAACTTACCTTACGTTACTCCCCTCGTGCAGCAGGTTAGCCGAGATACACACCCTTTGTGTGAGCTAAACACATTCTATTACTAGAGCACTGGTAATTTGTATTATTTTCATAAGAACTTAAGGGCAATGTGATTCTACCCTGCAGAAATGGTGTCGACACGGACCGCACTTATCTTTTGCAATTTTAATATTAATCTTATTTCTCTCGACTTTACTTCCAGAGAAACTAATAGAAATTGCGTGGTGAAAAATTCCTGGATGGCAATCAGTAAAATAGTTAGATGACACAACAACAAACCTAGCACCGCTGAAAGTGGCCGCGCCTAGCCTTTAATTACCTCTATAAAACTTATATGGGAACACTTTCCGATGTTTAAAACCAAATTCTTCCAGGAATAAAAACATTACTGTTCACAAAAATTTCGTTGAAAAACACTTCAAACTTAATTGCTTATCTTAGGGAGATCTCTCATCTCCAGTTACGTTTTTTCCGTAGTAAAATTATAAGCCGGAGAACAGGACGTCCTACAAATTCAATATAGCGTCGTGCCTAAAACTTCTATAACAATGGTGGACGTTCTGATGTAGCATAGCGTAGTGATGCGTATGTAGCTTATCTGAACTGGTGAAGTCAGGTCTCGTAGAAATAATCTGCGTTATTGCTCTCAACCAGACGTGCAGTGGGATGCTCTTGTAACAAGGATGGATAGGCAGGGTGCTTAATTACGCGAAGATGCGTGCTCTTCAACAAGCAACCAACGTAAAGACGCCCTACCTCCTAGCTACCAAACCACACGCGAAGAGGATGTAATTAGCACGCAACATAATCGCTGGTTGCAAATACTCTAATTAACGACGTTTGGGGAGGGAGGTATCGGGCACCCTAGCTTACTAAAATACACCCTACACTTCACCCTGCGGGCGAGTGTCTTGTTCTACGTTCGTACGTCTTGGGAGCTGATGGCGGAGAGACCACTAAGCTCGATCGGCTGGCGCTTACTAAAGGGGCTTACCGTGCCAGCCAATCACGGGGCAGGATTCGAACCTGCGGACGAAATTTAAAACAAGAACACTTCAAAACCCTCATTAACGAGCCACTTCCAACGTCCTAACCGTAAAATTGTATGGAATACATGGTCTCGAAACAGCGACATACAATAAAATAATTCCTGAAGGTCAACAGAAATTGAGACCAATAATAAAATTCACAATTTATTACATATAAAAATACAAAAATTGAAGCTATCTAATCTAATTCATTTAAACAGATAAGATTGCAATCGCTACATATAAAGTTTAAAAATTCTATGCGTGATAACATTAAAAAAAATAAATTAAAACAAAAGTGAAATTTAATTAGGAACATACACAAAATGTTTACATATTCGTACGTAGGAAATATTGCGTAGAGACATAAACTGTGAAAAACAATAAATGTTGATTCTGTATCAAAACGACGTACATTTGCGAGTGGTACATTATCGGACAACACTGATATGTTGAATAACAACCCTCCATAGAAATCCAGTAGTGTTTTCATACCACAGAATTAATTCAAATACAAGTGAGCAAACTGTAACTATTTCTATATTAGTTGCAGATTATCGATCAGTTGCATATTATCCACTAAATAAGTGTTGTTCACTTATGGTCCATGCTCATATAACCAAACATACAGTAAGTTCTGTTTCGAAATTATTTCTGTGATTAGCTGAATGTGGAGTAAAAAAAATCTGATCGTGAATATGCATCACAACATCTATATTAATAAATTAATTCACACGTACACTCTAGATATGGATGTTAAAAGCGCCGAGCACAGTCCACCAGCCCAATTGTATATGCTGTTCACAATAAAATAAGCACTTCTGCCGTATGTAAAATTAACATTTCCATGGGCTTCATCACTTTGTTTATGCGTCAGTCAGGTTGAAAATGTGGAATTATTAGAAAAGTTAATATTTTACAAATCTGGTAATTTTTACACTTAGATGCATCAATAAAACAGAAAGCGAAATAAATCATTAAGTTATCACAAATCGCTACATAGCACTTTTTATTCGACGTTAAGACATGAACTACTTTCCATCCGTCGTTACCAACTTTACTGGGCGAATGTAACTCAGTGTGCCCATTAAAATGTATGCATGCAGTGGCAGTGACTTTTTTCTAAGGTTCGTTTCTTAAGTGCTCACTTTATCGTGAACAGTCTTTAACACCTTCTAGTTGAAAGTATTACTGAAGACAAACACATTTTTGGATAATAAATGTTTTGAATAAAGATATTCCGGTGTCGCATAGGACTACAATTTATTCCGTGGAAATTCGTATACATTGCGAATATAGGGTTGTCAGAAGGTGCCGACTCCACAAGAACTAAGCTAGAAATAGTGACTCGGAAGTGTCAAAAGTAGAGTTATCCTTGACTAGACGCTTCCTACATATTGAAGGATTTTCTCACATGCTTATCTAGACAGCCAAGGTCTGGTGACTCACATGACTTCAAGTGGACTATCGCCTCTGGAACAAGTCTACCGGCTTTCCTTTAATCCAGAAAGAAACTCGATGTAAAAGAGAAACTGCAGTCGACTGACCTCCCGAGATGAAGATTTTGCATCTACGCTAGGCTGCTTGTGGTCAGACTGTACTCGCTCCCAACAAGGCAAACCGGATTTTCGTACGTGGGAATCGTGCCGGACGATGCCGATGGTCAGCGGGGTTTCTCGGGGATCTCCCGTTTCCCCCTCCATTCCATTCCGGTGCTGCTCCATACTCACTTCGCCTCACCCTCATCGGCTCTCAAGACCTCTCCACTCGCCCAGCTATTGCAAGGTCGCACGCACCGTCAAAAATATATTTTTTTCCCTTCGTTTTAAGAAAAGGCGAAGTTAATAACTTCTCCCACAACCCTCCATAAATTACGGGCACGCAAATTTTTTAGAAACAGACTTTTTCGTAAATTTTCAGAACTTTCCTAAACTTCACTAGATGTCTACGTAAATTTGCTAACAGTGCCAGAAATATTTTCAATCTTCGTTGTATTGATATTTCGATGAGTAGAAAAATTTCGAAAAATTTAAAAATATTTATTTTGGAAGCGAGGTTTGAGAACGAATCAAATTTTTTGGAGTACTGTAACTCTCGCCACTCAAGTATGACCTTCTTGAGGTAATACAGGATATAAAAAAGAAGTATTTATAGAACTATGAACTATGTGGCTGTTTCAATTTCTAGAAATATTTGAACGTTTTAAGTGTCGTTAACTGGTACCTGAGGCTATTTTTTGATGTTTGAAGGAGTAAGTATAGTTGGGGTAGATTTCCAAAACTGCCACAAAAACGATTTTCTCGTATCGAAGGAAGCTTCGCGTGGACTCGGAATTGTCCGTTCATGAAACCTGAAGCTATAGGAAATACGTAGAATTTTAGTATCGGGTATTCACATATCTCCTTTTGCCGTCGTTAGGATCACGTACGCTTCCTTAAAAATTTCCGGTGAATGTACAGGAATTCGTAACAGCGTCACCAATTATCCCAGTGTAGGCGTGTCTGTAGATATTCGCCTCGACTAAAGGCCCTTATACAATTGAAACCTTTAACATTTTACTTTACGTTTGCTTTCTAGCGCGTCGTTTCTTACGGAACTTCACACAATGGAACTGTCAAGCTTATCAAGCACTCTTGGCTTTACGATTTCGAAAAGTTGAAATTAAAAGCCAAAGTGGAGCAGCCATTTTGCCGAGATTGTAACACAGATTATGTGGAATGAGAGTTATTTTACTGTAGAGCGATTTTCATTGCGGTATATATAAACCAAGCTCGTCTAAATTACATAAATGGCAAACAAATATAGCGTGATGAGGAAATAACGTAGACGAATTGGCATTTTTGAATAGAGTAAACAAGTGAGTTTTTAAATGAACTTTTAATATAAATTTTTGAAGCTTATTTTAAAAACTAGGTACGTAAAATGCATTCCTGGTAAATATAGTGATAATTAGCATAACAAGATACACAATTTTACAAAGCCCGCAAAACCGATTTTCAGTTGCCTGAACTTTGACTTTACAATGTTGTTTTGTGTATTGGCGGTATCGTTAAAGGAAAGGAAACGTAAAGTCAAATTCGAAAGTTTTCAATTGTGTAAGGGCCTTGAGTTTTGTTCTACTCACGCGAGGAGCAGTACGAGATTTATAGTGGGAGAGTTTGGCATAGGGATAATTTCTGCCGCATGATACGCTGATGTTCCAAACAGGTAACTTCTAAGTTAGCGTTAAATTGAGAAATTATATTTATTTGTGTTTAAAAGTTCGTGTTTTGCTGAAATAGTGATGTATTTTTCCCAAGCCAAAATTTTTAGTACTAACTTAATTTCGTAACTATTATTTACAAGAGCAAACAGAGCAAAATATTCAAATGTGTTCGGCAGTGGCCGTTCATAAGCAAGCTTAATTCAACGGGTCAACATTACAAATTTAAGTGTAAGCGATCATCAAAAGAAACTTTGCATTTTTCGCTTTTCCCTTAATGAAAGTTCATAACCATTTTCACTACTTTTTTAGATTCAGGTGTCATATTTACATAACTTAATTCTGGAGGCCAAAGTTTTATATTCCTACTGTAGTGCTAAGAATAGAGTTCGTTTTTTAAAAAAAAAAAAAAAAAAAAAAGGTTCTATAATCCATCCACGGATACTTCACACATTTCTGAAGCCCAGATAAATTTTTACTTCCAGAATATTCCTCGTCCTTGTGCAAACTAGCCTTGTTGACGCTTAGAAAATTACACCAAAGGATAACGCGCCGAATTCGTGCTCATTTAGTTCTAATGGTATTTTGAAATTAGTACTATTTCTTACTAGGCGCTACCAACACACGTAATTTCTAACTGCTTTCTTCATATTTATTATAAATGAATTATTATCATTATAATATGAATTATTATAATTATATGAATATTAATTATATGAAATGTATATGAATATTATATATATGAATTATTATAATTTAAAAATAAAATACAGGTTAAACAACACTTTAACGAAAAATAAGATACTTTCATGTTAACAGAAGTATAAAATGATTGTGATACATGGCATGATTAGGAAATAACTAAACACGTCATACAAGGAGTGATTTTTCGAAGGTTTGATTCAAAAAGCGTGAAGAAAACGTGAAAAGACTAAAACACAATACAAAACGGAAGAATGTACTCTGTTATATTTATTTGATGAAAATTGAATCATGCTACTTACATAAAAAAAAAACGGAAACTTCCGGTACAGATGCGACACCTGTGCACCCTGGCGGAGAAAATTGTTAGTTGTCAAACTAAAGCGTTGAGCTTCCCAACCTGAGTAGAATGAACTTTACCTCGTCTTCACGTAACTGTCAAGTATTCAGTACTAAAGGCTGTTCGCGATAAAGTGAGCACTTTTGAAATCAACCTTAGAAAAAAGTCACTGATCCTACCTGCATTTATTTAAACGGGCGCACCGAGCGACATACACCCAGTAAAGTTGGTAACGATGGAGGGAAAGTAATTCCATATATTAACGTCGAATGAAACGTGTTTGGTAACCATTTGTGACGACATAAATGAATAATTTCGCCTTCTGATTTTTTCAATGCGCCAGAATGTAGAAATAAACAGATGTGTAAAATATTTACTTTTATAATAATTTTTAAGTCTCGCTTGATTGACGCATGAATAATGACAATGTTAACTTTGCACAAGACTAGAGACTACACAACGTGCATATGAGCAGATCTTAAGCAGGGATTTCTAAAGTGCTCATTTTACCGTGAACAGCCTACACCTAAGGAATTATTTGCAAATTTACCACATCAGTGTATACGTAACGTGGGGAAGCGCATGTGGTAAATTTATTTCCAATACAACCATGGTAGCGTTCCTAAGTTTGCTCACGAAATAGTCAAATTGCTAAAGACGTTTCCAGTGATACTAAACGTTCCTACATGTGCAGTTGAATGTGTGGTAATATTGCCATACAACTTCCAATACAGTTTAGGAAGTTTACCAGAAAATTTTTTTACAGTGTATGCCAACACTATCAACTCAATGTCGTGCTCGCTCGCTGCCATCATCACTTTTAATCTGTGTTTTGCTAGTTGCTATGGCAAACCTTTTTAACTGCGTCTTCGGCAACACAGTGTGTTCCAAATGCAAATTTGACGTACTGCCACACACGTGCGTATGTAATTATAGAATTTTTGGCAAGTCCGCCGATCATTTTCATTTTTTAACCCGACAACAATTGCATTTGCAATTCTGCTTGATTCAATTCGCTGGTTTTCTTGCAGTGTCGTGTTTGTACATTTAGTACTCGTAGAGACCTGAAAAATTCCCGAGTTAAATTACATGTAGGCTGTACTCCGTTGTCGTATATGAAGTCATTGGTTGCTTGTTGTATTAGCGAAATATACTGATTGGGTATGCATTTTAATGTGTGTTTTATTTTTGGCCCAGAGTTGTTCAGGAGGTGTAAACTAACGGTTGAGCCAATAGCATAAGCAACGCAAACGTTCGAGGTTTCGAATACCAGTTTGTCCCGAAATGAAACCGCGAATTCTTCAGGTCACTTAAGTATTCGCGTGAAGCCATCATCACATTGACATTAAAAAACTGAGGGGGCTGACGTCTTCACAAGTATTTTTATCACCATATCCGGGTGAAACCTTGCTATTTGAAGGACACACACAAAATTTCTTTACGTTTCTGTTAGCAGCGGAGAATAAAATAAATAATATATGAACCTTGAACGTGATGGCGGTCAATCCGGTTTGACCAGGGTGGTAGACACATTCGCGTGATAGTGTGAGGTTTAACAGCTCGGTTACTCAAATCTAGACAGGTTTAGTCACCTTACAACAGCCAGACAAGGTCGCTAACACTGTTGTGTGAATCAACTCTCCCTGGAACTCGTTTGCCCGCTCACTGCGAATGTTTTCGCAAGTGGATCTCCCGCCCCATTCCAAGCAAATGTCGTTGAAACTCCAAAATATTAACCTCTTCGAATCTTCGCCCATTACAGTGGCATACTAACTTATTCTCTGCGCAAATATTAAATAAATTTTATCGTGATTATTATTGCAATTTTGCCATCGGCCTTGTATACGGCGGATACAAATATTTTTCTTCTACATTACCAGCACCGTAAATTGCAAAATTGGACGAAAACAGGGATATGGATACTGAGAATACCTTCTTAAAATTCTGATACCATTTTGTGTAATAATTTTGGCCAACACCTGGTAACAGCATCTTTCTTGTTTTTATGAAAGTAATTATATAAGAATCACGAGCTCCTCAGGTCAAACAACGATTTCATAAAATAATTCCATTACGAGAAGTCCTAGAGCCTAATTACGGTCTCTCATACGACAATTTATGCACATGAATACCAGGCATAATAATTGAAGGATTTTGATATGCATGTGCTCGTCATGTAAGCTGCATTAAAGTAATAAATAGTCTCTCTAATCAGTTAATAAAGAGACTGGATAACAAAACGGAGAGAGAGATTTGCGTGGCTCTTAACATCGAGGTCTTCAGAGCCGATGGGGGTGAAGCGAAGTGAGTATATTCATAACATAATCTGTTGTAAAAATAAAATCGAACGTTTACACTATCGACTTTAATTTGGTTGCCTGCACTGTGATCGAGTTGTTAAGAGTTTTTGTTCGATAATACAGCTCGAGCGTCCGTATACAATTTATGTAATAATTAGAACATCAGTAGCAATTTTTTCCTACGGCTGGTGAAGTGCAATGTTGATATAAACCATCTCAACGATATCGTTTCAAATAGAAGCAAACCTATATCATATCAAACGGAACATATATGTGTGTAGGATTTTATTGCTAATAAGATATGCAGAATGCCCTATTTATCTTGACGACCCACAAAATCTCCGTACCGAGGCTCCAAATGAAAAAGTTTTTTCACTCACAAGTTGTATAACTGGAAGGGGGGAATAATACTGCTGCTTAGGCAGTGTTATAGCATTATTTATTAGTAAGACGCGAGTACTAATATAAACTATCAATTTTTTAAATTGCACCGTGTATCTATCCGCCGAAAGTCCTATGAGGCTTGTCAAAACTTATTCAAAAATATATCACAAAGAACGAGTCTAATAAACAGATTGTTAAAAACCGCCACAGACATGGGACTCATAAGGGTTCATGAAGATCCGTTATGTGATGCCTTGCGGCACGATTGCGCTGCATGGTACAATACGTTATGACGTTGACGCTCTGCATTTGATGTAGAGGTGATGCAAACAGTGCAGGCACCCAGAGTTGCTTGCCCTATTCCACAGAGGTGGCGCTTAGAGGAAAGAAGGAACACATATGACGTGACGATTACTCAGCGAGTCATCCGTGTGCAGTCGAATACAGTACACGGTAAGGTGAGAGTTGGAAATGTACTCCAACACAAAGAGATGGTAGAAATGCTGCTCATCTACGGAGGATGTAAAGTTAGCAGATGAAGTGTTCGTGTTATTTTACAGTGCAGTGTGGTACGTTGAGGTGAGTCGTATTGAAACACACGCAGAGTTCTGTTATTCCCACTATCAATAACTTGGTTTGCTCACTCTTCGTTCACTCTGTTGAAGGTCGGTGTGCAGTGCTAGTAGGCGGAGCAATCCTACAGAGAAGGATACCTTCACAAGATCCCGCCGTCCAGACGGACGTTTTCCCGTCTCGTTGTGAAGCTTTATTCAAACGGGAAAGTTGAACCCACAGCAACGCACCGTCGTAGATTCGCACAGATGAAGCTGCTGAGTTTGCTGTTCTTGCAGCTGTAGTAGTTCATCCACACGTCAGCACAAGCCAACTTGAAGCAGAAATTGGCATTCCGTAAACAAGTGCACGCCGCATTCTTAAGCGCCATGCGTTCCATCCATATCTTGAGCACTTAAACCAATAATTTCACGGGAATTATTTCCACAATCGTGTAGAGTTCTGCCAATGGGCACAGCATCAAATTATCGCTCTTTTCCGATGAACCTTCGTTCTCCAACTCAGGCCAAGTGAATACGAGGAACATGCATTATTGGGCCGTCGAGAACCCACGATGGCTTCGGCAGGTTGACCATCATCGTCAATGGAGAGTTAAACTCTGGCGTGGGATGACTGGCAATAAGGTTATAAGGTCTATTTCGTGAATTGTAACTGAAACGTTAGGAAGTATTCCACCTTCACACAAATGATTCTTCCTGGTATTTTGGAGGAGAAACCTCTAAGGAACATAATGATAATGTGGTACTAGTACGATGGATGCCCATCACATAATGCCGTGTCTGCACTCGTATTCTGGACCGAAAATACCATGTAGGTGGATTGGTCGTGGAGGAGCAGTTCAGTGGCCTGCTAGGTCTTCTGAACTTAACCCCCTGGCCTGGAGTATTTCATTTGGGATTACCTGAAAGTGGCTGCCTATCGAGATATTCCAACAACTCCAGAGAACATGCAGGGACGTATTTTGCATGCTTGTAATGCTCTTCAGCAGGCAACACTGGAGGAATCAGTTGTCATTCTTCCAGCGACTGAACTTGTGTATCGCTGCCAATGGTCAACACTTTGAACATCTAACGTGAATGTCTTTCCCTCGCAGTAGCCATATGGATGGTACTACAAATGGGCAGTAGAGAATTCACTCCTGTGTCGTGTTTAATGTTCATGTTACGAAAGTGTACATTGTGCTACACGTTTAAATATGCCTTGACGAGCTCCATTGAACTTTTGACCATTAGATGCATGGTGCTATTTAAAATACTATCTTAGTGATCCTATCTCAATAATAAATAATACTGTAAGGCTGACTCACCAGCAGTATTTTTCCCACTTCTAGTTATACACTTTTTCATTTCGAGCCCCGGTACGGAGTTATTGTGGGTGGTTAAGGCAAACGGGACATTCTTTATGTGATAGAACTTGTATTCAGGCAGTGGTATGTCGGTGAAAAAATTCCTGGATTTCCAAGCAAGAGATTCAGGTTCTAGTATTGTTCATTTTTCTATATTTTTTATTTACTAAACTGTATATTATTACTTAACGCCAGCATAACGAAAATTGTTGTTATTTTAAATAATGACTTCTGAAAAAGTGTTCCCACGCAAGCACTAATTTCTTCGCAAAAAACTGACAGTTTCAAACTACCAAACTGCTTTATGTGAAACAACAGAGTGGATGTTTGTTGTTACACGACTTCTTACCTATGTTATTTGGTTACATCAAAAATTTTATTTGGCACTATTTAGACACATAGTTTTGTTGGCAGAAACACATTATTTTCCCAAGCATTTCTTTCCTTCAGTGCAAAGATAGAAAACATTAAGAAAAAAAGCCACTGACTGAATACACAGTAAAATATTACTGTACTTTTTACAAACGATTCCGTGAAACTAGCCAGTTGTTAGACTCTACAGCGTGTAGATTTACACCAAATTATATGAGAAAATATACAAGGTTTGTAATTAAATTGAGGTCTACAACACATCCTTATTAAAATTCAACTAAGTATTACACATTCCACGCTAAGGTTTCGTGAAATTTACTATAAATTTATGGGGCCGCAGTGGTGTATTCGTTAGACAACTACTCGCCACCCACCAAGGCGAGCCGGGTTCGATTCCCGGCGGGGTCGCCCCTAGATTTTCGCTTGTGGGAATCCTGACGGGCGATGCCTCTGGTCGGTGGGTTTTCTCGGGGTTCTCCCGTTTTCCCCGCCCTTGCATTCCGGTGCTGCATAATACCCACCCCGCTTCACACTCATCGGCTCTCAAGACCTCGATGTTAATAGCCGCCCATACCTCTTCACTCACTGTAGTTTATTTGTAATGTCACAAAAAAAATTGTTACAGTGTGATAGCCTTGACACACGACGGCCTTTCACTTAGACACGATCGTTTCCAGCAGCCATGAACTACTCCTAGCGGAGGGTTTTCGCAGACGGGGAAAGCCGTCTCTTGTCGTGTGATCGCGAAGAGCAAGTACTTCCGGCGCTCCTAGTAGCAGGAAGTAAGACATCGTGCACTCCGTGAAAGTTCACCCTGTGAACCCTCTGCCCCTTTTTTTACTGTAGTTCCCGTGCAGGAGAATGCACCGTGGGTCAGCTCGCTCGCTTTTGTCTTTCATTTTGCTTTTAAACTTGAATAGCTCGCCTCACCGCTCCGAGTTGTCACAGGTAAAGGCTCCGTCTGTGATTATTAACTTCAGCTTCGAGTAGTTTGACGACTATAATAGTTTCTTAAATCGGCGCCAAATTTAATATGGGCTACTTTAATGAGACTGGGGAGGGGGTGGTCTATATATATATATTCTGTGTGTGTGTGTGTGCGTGTGGTGTGTGTGTTTTTTACAAATATGGAAATTTGTACATATGATGCTCATTCATTATCTTGATTCTTAAGGTAGAAGTAAAGTAACTGGCTATGAAGCACTGCACCCGACTATATAATGTGAAGAACTCATAAAAAATAGTACAGACACCATAACAATTGTCAGAGAAATGCTATTTATGCTTAATATGAATGAAGAATGTATATATTTTACAATATTATAAAATATTATACTAAAATATACTTTTTCAAAAGTTAAAAAATAAGTAATCGATTAAAATAGTCTATTTTTAACCAAATTTAGATGCATTTCCATTATGGATGCTTCAGAAAGCAGGATTTGCAAGAAAATCTTTGTCATGGAATATCGCCATAATGTTTACTATGAATGTGTGTAAGAAAATTGTAATAATAATCTAGGAAATCATTTTTAAAATTAATTTTATGTGCTTCATTTGTCACGAACATTTATGGCTGAAACTGACGTAAATAAAATTAACTATGAAATTTATATGATACATTAGTACTGTGATTTTATTACGTGATCATGTGATCACAGTAAATATTATGACGATCTTTCTTGAAGAAAATTTTCTTACAAATTCTGCTTTCGGAAGATTTCAGGATGGAAATGCATTCAAATTTTGTTAAAAAATACAGACTATTTTAATCGATTATATTTTTATATTTACAAGAATATTTTAGCAAAATTTTTATAATGTTGAAAAATGTACACATTCATCTCTCATATACAGCATAAATCGCACTTTTCTGACAATTTTTATGTTCTCTGTACTACTTTTTTTATGAGTTCTTCACGTTTTATAGTCGGGTAGAGTGCTTCATACGCAGTTGCTTTAATTCAACATTAATAATTTTTTGGTTTCTGACGGACTCGTAGTACCACGTTAACGTTCGAAAAGTGACCAATGGGATAATGTTGGATTTGTTCAGATATATTCTAGCCCTATCAACAATTGACACGGTACTAAAACAACGTAATAGAAACTCCACTGTTAAGAAAATATTTAAGCTAATTGTACGTATTTTAATGCCTAGATCGCGAATAATTTTGCATTCACGAAACATCGTCGTCGTCTGTAGATTGGCTACCCTGATTCTCAATGTGTTGTTTTCCGTAATGAAATATTTTCTATTGAAACAAATTTCACAAAACACGCAATAAAATAACTCCTAAAAGTTTTTTTTTTGTGTAGGAAACAACAGTCATTTATGGCACTATAAAAAAATTTCCATTTATGTAATTAAAAATCATATATTTGTAAGCACGCATGTGTCCGGACTTGATTTTTGACGACAGCAGTTTCTGTGATGATTCGTGCTCTCATTGGCAGGCTTGATTCTCCACGAGAGAAACGAAAGCGGGTGATATTAACTCTGCGCTACGTTACTTTTTGCCTTTACGTTGTTCTGAACACCAAATGCCACCATTGAACCACACGTACTGGATTCTCTTCTGAACGCATTATGTTAACGTCACATCGATTGCGGACGATGAGTCCGGACCGGTGGTTGTTCGTGTACCCGACTATAGGCTGTTCACGGTAAAATGAAAACTTTTGAAAACTCTGCTTGAGTTCTACTTGTATGCACGTTGTGTAGTCTTCCGCTTATGTAAAATTAACATTGCCACGGGCTCGTCAGTTTATTCATGCGTCGGTCAAGTGAAACTGTGAAATTATTAGAAAGATACATATTTTATAAACTGCTCATTTTTTTACACTTCGATGCATAAAAAAAGAGAAAGTGAAATAAATAATTTAAGTTATCAAAAGTGGTTACTAAACACTTTATGTTCAACGTTAAGATGTGGTACTATTTTCCAGCCTTCGTTACCAACTTTACTATAGGCTATTAACGGTAAAGTGAGCACTTTTTTAAGGCCCTCCCAACAGGCATTGAACCCTAATAAATGTATTTCTATTGCAGCCTCAGGTGTTAACTTTTGAGTGAAGTGAAATGTATACGGGCTGTTTATTAGTCACATGACAATGTTTACATTAAAAAGTGGAGAAAAGGTATAAATTTTCTTTAAAGAAAAATTAAGCAGGGCCTTAATAGTGCTCACTTTACCGTGAACAGCCTATAGACGCATGTCACTCGCTGTGCCCGTTAAAATATAGCAGGCAGGGGAAGTGACTTTATATAACGTTGATTTCAAAAGTGCTCACTTTATCGTGAACAGCCTTTACTCGCTTGATTAGGTATGCGAGAGTCAAGTTATTATTAAGTGATTCTGTGTCCAACTTCATCATGGCGGATCCGTTATCTGGAACTTCTCGTCCTTTTTATAACCCTACGGCGTAAAACCGAGACATTTATGCACCCGCCTACCTGAAGTTGATTAATGCGTTGAAGCACAAATTAAGAGAATGGTTAGAGCGACACTGGAAATGCAAGTTTCTCCATATCCGCTTCGTGCGAGGCGCTGAACTGTCTTACAGTATTTCTATTATGCTGCTGCATTGGAAATGGGTATCATACAATTGTACTGGTGAGAAGTTTGTCTGGAATACGTTCTTAATAGCAGTGATAGAATACCGTTTTTGTTAAACGGTAAAAGAAAAGGTCGCTAACACCAACCAAATACTTTTTAACAGGTAACTTAAAAGTTAAAACATTGTTTGGAAGTAGTTATCTTTAAAATTGGCGCAATGAGAAGGAATTTCGTTTAACATTGATTCCCCATTTGAAGTTTGCGGTTGCCGGCTTGGTAGGCAGGCCCGTTAATGGTAACACATATTTACGGCTCCTGGAGAACTCATTTCCTGAGCTCCTCGAAATGTTACCCTTGGTATTCCACGCCGGTTGTGGTTTCAACATGATGGTGCAACTCCTCATTTCTCCCACGACGCCCGAGAACATTTGGACCACATGTTCGGTGAGCGGTTGATTGGCCGCGGTGGACCCATCGCATGGCCTGCTCGTTCTCCCGACCTCACACCATTTCACTGTTTTGAGTAGGGCACTTGAAAAACCTTGTTCCCGAGACTACAGTTTAATGTGAGGAAGAGCTCGTCTCCCGACACTTGTAGCTGCTTTCTCTCTATAGCTAGGGGCAAGATTTTGTGGTGTTATTTTAAGACCAATTACGTTTTTTCGGTATTATCGATTTTATTATGAAAATCTTAGAGATTGAAACGTCATTAATAAAATTGTGCTTTATTAGAGCCTGCATTCTACTGTGTCATTTTAATGCAAATTTTATTATTAAAAATTGTTGATAATTTATTTTATATGCATATTTCCCATAATATTTTATAGGGTTTATTCAATTGCATAAACAACAGCAAACAATTTATTTGAACAAAGGTAGCACAGAGCATTACCATAGGTTAAAAAATCACTTTTTAAAGAATTCGTTTCTTCATAACGTGTGTGTTGAGGTTTCAAACAGTGTGAATTTTGCTACAGTCTTACACGAATGGCTTGGTCATGGTTTCACAGATAAAATAATATATTTGGGCTAAATTTAATTTATTTTGTGTTTTTAACTGAAATTTCGGTGTTAATCGTGTATAACTTGCATTTCATGTTATTTCGGTTTAGCTATTCACCGTATAATCTTGGCCTCTATCTATAGCACACGCGCGGCGTCTCTGAGCATGCACGACAGGCAATGGCCAAACACCTGAAAATGCGCGTTATTATTTGGAGACGCGATAAACTTTAAACACGTGTACTCCTACAATACGTTTGTCACTGGGCCATACATAATCTTACAAGTCCAGTAAATGAACGCTTCACAAGTGTGTGCCCTGATCACGTGCAGTTCAGTCAAAAGGGCGCTGCTTCACGTCTATGGAGGAGCCAATGGAGAAACTACGCCGGATCCAGTACAGACAGTGCTGTGGAGTTCAACCTGATGCCGAATTCCGCATGTCTCTAGCAAAGGCACGTCGTCGCAGAGTTTGCGTGTTGATGCAGGAGGCCGAACTTGAAAACAGTTTTTTTGTAAAGGATTATAATTCAACTGGACAGTAAAGATTTCATTTTCATTTCAGTAACTTCAAAATGTACCTCGATCATCAATTACCGACATATAGTTATTTAATAAAACATATATCCTTCGGTCTCTTCTAGTATCCTAGAAGATTGAGTTTTGAATATTATTACTACCAGCGCTGTCGCAGTAAATCATCCAAGCTATAAATAATATCCGTGCTATTAAGTCGTCATCCATAACAAAGTCTGGTCTCCTGTAAGTCAGTGGTTTAGCTAATTTTACAAATCTCATTACTGCGTCGTGTTTATCACCATCACACCAGCAGAGAACGCAAGTACATGTCGACCTTCTGTCGCGTCGACTTCATTATTGCCACATATTGTTATGAAGTGGTCAGGCCTTAGCTGAAAGGCCTGCTTGATCACGCCTTCAAAAATCGAACCAGCGCACGAGAGTGACTGTGGTAACACCTTGCGAAAGACAGTTGCAGAAACCGCCTCCACCGGCCAGTAAACGGGACCGAAAATTTTAAACAACGCGCCCGAAATAGGCCAACGTAACACTGGGAGCGATGTGTTTTGTCATCGGAGCAGTGGAACAAGAAGACATGGAGATGGGTATGTCCGGCCGCCGTTAACCGCCTCCTGTAATCAGCCTCCGGCAACATGAACAAGGTGGGGACTTTCCAATTAGATTTCAATAGTAGTGGTATGCGGTAATAAAACTTATTATAACTAAATAGCATCTTGGAATTCCATTTAAGCTCCCCCGAACAATAGTTACATAAATCGTTATTCTAAAATCCATACGTTCAATAAACCCCATATTATACTGTTGGGCTCTACCTAATCATGACTCATAATTTAGCTACGCCCATAGCCCCAGGTATGAGTTGACAGAAAAGCTAATTCTTAACAATACGCAGTGAGCCACCTCACTATCGCGAGACTAAAAGGACCTCCCGGTAAAATTGCGTAACAATGGTGCGTGCCAGAAAAGATGCTCACAATCATCACCTCCATCTCTTCTTCCTCTCCTCGATCCAGCACTTTTCTTTTGTTTTCGGCAGCATACCAGTCCATTGTTGCCTGGCCACTTTCTTTCTCATTGTTTCCCGCCGACTTCCGGTCGCAGCTGTCAAAAGGGCAATTAATACTCTCTTGAGTTGCGCAAACACCCGGTGTTTCCTCTCTAGTATTGTAACTGGCTGTAGGCTATAGAATGAGCACGTACGTATTTTACACGCAACATCCCCTGCGCGACAGGAATTTTTTTTTTTGTCGGTGCTGTTGCGGCTTGTCTTGTACGCAAGTAGCAGTCACGGTGTGGAAATGGCATACGTCGAGCACGGAAGGATACGGTGCCGACACAGGAAAATGAGGACGTCTTGTTGAGCGCGAGACAGTTACTTCAGAGTGGCGTAATTTATTGCATCCTTCGAGACCCACATAGTCCTACCGCGTGAAAATGGAATGTACAGTAAAATCACCGTTCTAAAAAAAATATTAAGAGAAAGATATTTAATTTCATTACACAGTACTGTGCAGTATTAACACGTTAAATTGTTTCCTGTTCAGTCTCTTGAAGTACGTCTGCAAACTTTATTTGTATAGGGCGCTCACGGTAAAGTGAGCACTTTTGAAGCCCTAGCTACTTTTTTCTTTCAACCAATTTATATCCTTCTAACACTTGTTAATGGAAACTCTATCGTGTGAGAAATAAACATAGTGTATATATTCAGCATACCCAAAACCAAAAGTCCGAGGCCCGCAAAGTGACTATTCGTAACACGCTATGAACAGAAATAATTAAACCGCACGATTTTTTTTAAATGGAAAGTAACCCAGAAACGCCAAGAAATAATGTGGAAATTTGATAAGTTAGGTGGGCCGGTAGCATGGGGCAGGGGACCTGTACTCACAGGTGTAAGCAAATCAACACGCACAGTGACACATCCTTGTGGTACCGCATCCTTATAGCACCGTAGCGCTTACCTTAATGGGTAACGAGTGCGTACAGATGCACGACAAAAACAGAACAAACCAACCAAAGGAGAATGCAATCGCAGCCGCATGCGTAGTACAAAAGAGCACAATGGTTGTGAAGCTTCACATTAGGTATTTTCACAGCCATGTGCGCTGTGTGTTTACCATCAACAGCAATACACATTTGTAAATGTACAAGTAGCGAGCGACGAGCAGCCTGAAGGGTTTCTGGCGTAATGCCCCTGCAAACTTCCACAAATGCGTTCCTGCATGTCTTCTGGCGTCGTAGGGGTCGTGTTGTAAACCTTATCTTTCAGTGATCCCCACGGGAGAAACAAAACCGAGAGGTGCGAGGGCGGGGCATCGAGCTGGCCATATTTCACCACCACGCCCTAACCACCGGTTTGGAAACGTTTCATTTAACACTTTCCTCGCCACCAAAGCAAAACGCGCAGGACAACCATCGTGCTGAAACCACATATCACGACGTATGTCGAGCGGTATGTCTTCCAGAAGTGCCGGTATGGTCTCTTTGAGGATATGGGCGTGCACACAGCCGATCGTTGTATCTTGAACAACGTATGATCATATGATCAACGATTCCACACCACACGTTCACTTTGCACTACCGCTGGTGCTCCACGCGCCGGACCCAACGCGGATTCTCCGTTTCCCAGTAGTGCATATTTCGTAAATTGACGCGAGTAGTAGGGTATAGCCGAAGCAGGCGCAGGGTCCAAGGTTGGGATCCGGGATTAATGGCCACCATGTTGGATTTTTTTTTTTCAAAAATTATTCATGTCCACACATAATTGTACGTTTTAGCCCAAAAATGCCTTACAATTTCCCTTTTTCCATTAAAAACTCCCCGTTTTTCTCATTTTGCAAAAAAAAAAAAAAAAAAGACTCCCCAGAAAAGTACATTTTCAGTCATTTTCTCTAACAGGGATTAGTAGCTCAAGTGAAATTGGAGCCATAAGAGCAGATTTAGGACTTTTTTTTTTGCATTATTGAGCCCAAAAACCCTCGAAATCACGCCTTTTTACAGGGTCAGGGCCCAGGGTCGGGTTCGGGCACTCGGGGGGGGGGGGGGGAGCCGGCCGCCATATTGGAAATTTTTCATTTAAAGATCAATAGTTTTAACCTAAAATCGCATGTTTAAGCCCAAAAATGCCTTAAAATTTCCCGTTTTTCCTTAAAAAATATCCTGTCTTTCCCTAAAAATTTCCCTTTTTTCCCGGAGCAGGCGAGAGGGATCAGCGACCCAGGTGACAGGGATCAGTGACCCGGCTAGCTTTTGGGGCCAGGAGAGCAGGATTTGGGAATTTTGACCTTTAATTAAAAAATATTAAAAATAATTTTTTAAATTTAAATACATTGTTATAATTGAAAAATTTAAAAATCGTAAGTATTAAGTGTTATATATCATCGGACACGTATTTTCAGAGCGCATACTATGTCAAAAGAAAATTATTTTTAAACTATATATTTTCTTTAAATTTAAATATATTTTTATGATTAAAAATTAGTCATGAGATTTAAGTGTCATATCACCGGACTCGTCTTTTCAAGGAGCATACGATTGTGATGACATGCCATCATTGTCTCGATTTCTCCTGCTCTATCATGCCGATCTCACGATCGCCATCTTGGATACATATGATCTTGACCTTGACCTTACAGTAAAAAATCCCAAAAATTCATAAAAATGCTAAAACTTTCAAAAAATCTAAAAAAATTCCAAAACATTATTTTAAATAGTATTAAAATAATCTAAAACAAGTATTTAAAAAATTCAATAAAATACAAAAACCACGTTAACCACACACTCATCACGCCGATCTTGATAACAACCCCCACCCTTACCGAACCCACATCCTAATATTACAAAAACAAAGAAAATCACAAAAAAAGGTTAAAAAATCTAAAAACTAATAATAAATTACGTTAACCTCACACTCATCCCACCACCCTAAACATCAACCCCCCTCCCTTACCTACCCACCTTCTAATACTACAAAACTAAGAAAAATCACAAAAATGTATAAAATATATATCAAAACAATCGTAATTTCAGCATGTTTCACATGTTAACATTACCATCATACACCAGCCAAATATCATAAAACTCATCAAACAAACCACCTGATTATACCAACCATCCATACAAATAAAAATGCCAATCACCACACCTCAGACATACGAAATAATATAAATACAAAAAAAAAATCACACAAAAAAAAAAAAAAAAAAAAAAATCTAAAAACATATCACGTTAACCTCTCACTTAACCCAGCACCCTAAACACCATCCCATACCCTTACCTGCCCACATACCGATACTACAAAACCAACTAAAATATAAAAAAATTGAGAACAAATATACTAAAATTCATAACTCCAGTATGTCTGTCATGTCACCATTGCCATCAGACACCACCCATTTTACTTGTCCTATCAACCAAAACCTCTTATACCTACTAACTACACCACCCACTATAACATTAGCATACCTCAAACATTCGTCCGTGCAGATCATATGAAGCAAACATACAACATTCAATTTTGCAAGAATTATTTCTAACCCTGGGAATTTATTTGTTTAAGCCCTATATAACAATAAAATAGTGATAAGCTTAAAATATTCATTTACTTTCTTAACGAGATGTGTTTATAACAGACATGGGTATGCTACAGGATTAAAATAAGAAAATAAAAAATCTGTATTTATTATTATACTTTTTTAATTAATTAAATATTTTAAGTTATACTGAACTGTTATGTACAGTACAGAAAATAAAAGGTTATCTCAGCTTAATTTCCAGGTCTCCTATAGTCAAGACTAAATACCACACAATGTAAATTATTTACTATCTCGACTAATTTTCGTAGGCATAACTATCATACTCGGTTTTTATTATATGTATAACTATGTGAATAAACCAAGCACTGTAATTTTCTATATAAATATGTAAATAAATATTATATATATATATATATATATATATATATATATATATATACCGGCCAGGATACACCAGTTAGAACGATCGTACAAAAGAAACACACATTTTAGAAACACATATTGCAGAACCACGCATGTTAGAAAGGTCATACAACCGTAATTCACGCTCCAGAACTATCACATAACAGAACCACGGATGTTAGATTTATCGTATAAACCGAAAATCACTATTTATAGCCACAGAAAATAGACAAAACATTCAAGGCAAACAAATACTGCGGGTAGTTCGCATTCTGAAATGACCGTAGTGATATCGACGACACTGCCTGCTGGATATTGCGATAGTAATGTTTCTTTGTTATGTGGAAAGGTCTGTTAAGATAGTGCCACATGCAAGTTTTTGAATTTTTTTTACTGAAAATTAGTTAAACTTTAAACCTCATATAAAACTTTGTTTTAATTTAACTTCTACTACATTATTGTTCGTATTGGTAAATTTAAGTAAATATTAAGTATCTGAAATACAAGAACATTTTGTGGGTAATGTAACTGTGTCAACTTCATGGTGAAGTGAGCATTTATGAATTTCCGAGCACTAACTTATTTTTGTCTCGCTTTACGTACTGTTTCCAGATTTTCTGCAGTAGTTTAGATATCAATGTGTGTGTGTGTATATATATATATATTATTAAATAATATATTATATTATAATTAGATAGCATTGTATAATTGGAAATTTTGCGTTTGACTTCTCAGTTTGACTTTTCTATAGCCATCAACATGTTTCTCACGGAACGCTACACAATAGTGCTGGCAAAGATTTCGAAATTATCTTGATTTTTTTTCCCCCCCAAAAAATTAAACGTAAATCTAATTCAAACTACCAAATTGCCATGAAGAGCGCTACAAGCAGAGTTTCATTTTACATTAACAGGATTTTTATTTTTAAAATACTATTAATATGTCACCAATGTGCTCGGAAGGCTTTACAAGTGTTCGTGTTTAATATCAGCGAAGAACAAGAATATTCGTATCGTTAGGTTGCAGGTTGTTTTTGAGAAACTTATATTTTAAGTAACTTTTTTTTTTTTTGTATATGGCCTTTTTAAAGATAAATACGCATTTTTCTGTGATATATTGTGAAATATTATAAAATACATCAATTTTTCGAAGGTTTCACATACAGTATTATTATACGTTAGTATTTTCTATTACTGGCTTAGCTGAAAGAACAAAAATATATAAGCCTTGAAGACTATAAAGTTTAAGTTTTCAGATCTGATTGATTGCCCTCATGTCATACACAGAAATATAAAAGAAAAAAGTAAATATTGACATTTTGAAATATTGGAAATCGAAAATGAGTCGAGGATTCGGGACTGTGATGTGTTTTGTCCACTTTTTTTTTGACGTGTTCATTGAAAGGTTCTTTCGTGCCTTTGCCATGAAGTTGGATAGCAAAAATTGGCGCCACAACCTCAATGCTCTTTCGTACGCACGAAGCCAGACAAAGTCCCTTAACTGGCAAAACGAAAACAGGAACTATTAAGTAACGTCAGAAACAAACAAAATTGTTTTAAAAGAATTAAACATTAAGATCTAGTGTCATATTGGTTTACAGACTGTCATGCAACAGTGTCAAGACATTTATATTTGTAACTGTTCTAATAATTCATATTTCTAGAACTACTGTTACTTCAACTCTTCATTGGATAGTAATATGTACTATAGTATGAAGAATGTTTGAAAAGTTCCTTTCACAGCGTGCTTGATTATATGCCGAAATAATATTTTGCAATTTTTCAGACGCAAAAATTTTCCTACCTTTGGTTTACTTTGTTAGTAATGTTACCAATTTTCTACGGCATGCATCAAACTTATCTACCTCAAATGGCTCTAACTTACAAAAATTCATTTTATACTACATTTTAAAATCTATTTGAAAAATTGATTTATGCATACAACAAAACGTATTAATTATTTCCCTCTTCTCCATTCAATCGACAACACATTGAGTCAAAACAACACTTTTAATGAAATCAAAATAATTTTTCCTTAGAGAAGATACAATAAAAATCAATATATGTTACTTGTTCACCATCTCCTAAAATTTAATAAATATATATATATTTTTTTATGATTGTCTAATTATTTTTGTCTCCTCCGACATAGAAGTTATTATTCTACTTACTTACATGTGTAGCCTAAATATAATACATTCCTATTTGAAAGTTATGCATAAAACTACATGCAATAATGTTCTCTGAACTCAAAATTAAATACACACATATATTATATATATATTTATGTATATATCATATTATTATGACCACCTGCTGTTATCCACAGTAACAGCCCTTCACAGCAGGACAGCAGCTAGACGAGCTGGTAGAGACTTCGGGTGCTGGTATGTCCCCACGGGTATCTCGAGCCATGCTGTCTGCACAACTGCGTGGCGGAGGAGACATACGGCGAAACGACGATCGATCTGGTCCCACATATGTTTTATTGGATTGCGATCGGGGCTGTTTAGGTGCAGGGATGAACTTGGAAGTCTTGATCGTGCTCTTCCAGCCACGTGCGGACACTTCTAGCCGGTACGGGTGGACATTATCACTGAGGATGGGTTCATAACCAAATACATCAGGAATGCCTTCCACACGGATGATGGGACCTAGATAATACCACGAGAACATTCCCCAGGCCAATAACACTGCTCCACCGCCTTGTGTTCGTCCACCAGTGGATGCAGGGTGTCGGTTCTCTGACGTTTCTGGTCAGACACGCTGACGTCCATCCGTTCTATGCAGCTGAAAACATGACTCGTCGGAGAAGGCTGCCCGTCGCCAATCAGCGCCATACTGTCGAGCAAATTCCAGTCTTTTTCGTCGATGCACCTGTGTTAGCACTGTGACTGCACCCATGTGTTAGCGTAGGCGCAGCCATCCTCCGTCTACCCGGAGCCACATTCGCAGAAGGGTTCGCTGAGCTATTGTGGTAAACACGTGTCTGGATGACCCCTGGTTCATTCGGACGGTGAGATGTTCCGCTGTAGCCTGTCGGTTGACCTTCACGCAGCGTCATAGTCGACGTTCACCTCCGACATCAATGGCGCGGGGAGTTCTGCAGTTTCCACGACGCGACGATTATTCCCAAGGTGCAATTAATTCCACTCACGATGCATCCTTACCACAGAGGCACGCGAGCAGTTCACAGACGTCTCCTGTTTCCGAAATGCTGCACCCCCTTGGCCCGAAAGCCGGTGATCGTCCCTTTGTGTAACGGGGTTATATCGCTCCCCTTGCCCATGGTAGCCAGGAAGCGCATTGTGCATAGCCAACCGGTCGGTCGCATTATATTTGTACCTGCTTCACAAGCCCACATCACGGTCCAAATTTCATGAGGTACGCGCTGCAGATGGCACTTCTAGCAGGTGGTCATAATAACGTGATTCAATGCATGTGTATGTATGTATGTGTGGGTACATACATATATATGTAGTTGCTAAAGTTAATGTCCTGTTGTAGGTACAGCTGGAAGGAAAGTTTACGAGCACATATTTTTACCTTGCTTTAAATAAATTGTATTTATATTTGAAAAATTTTTCACACGCATTAACTTCTCCGTTGTTCAGCTGACGAAGCTAGTCAAGTGCTAAGGAAATTGAACCATACATGTTTAATTTTTAAATTGCACATTGTCAGTTACATTAAGTTTTTTAAGGAAAAAGTTGACTTAATAAATCCGATAATTATAGTTAGCAAAAAAATTTACCATGTACATTTTATGCGTAGGTGCTCTGCCAGATGAAAAAAAAAATTAATAGGATAAAAATAACGGTTATTCGATTTGGCATACCCTACACCTATAAAAGTAAATGACTACTAGAAACATACTTACATGGTTTCGAAGGGTTTTTGAACACAACCGCTGAGCTCCTTCGGGTAGGCCAGCAATCCTAAGTGGAGCCGAAGTCAGCCTCCCCCCTCCTCCCTCCCACCACAACCGCTTAAGCCTACAAGCCGCACACTTCCATTTAAAATACATTACGTCAGATTCGCCATATATATATATACTACTGATAAATAGTATGTATATGATATTTCAACTTCAGTAAAAAAAACTACAACTGTCAGAAATAAAACGTTTAGCGAGCTGAATATTACTGCGCACGAAATATTTACAGCCATATATATATATATATATATATATATATATATATATATATATATATATATATATATATATATATAACACACACACACACACACCACACACAATTTTGGTATGAATGTATAGTACCATGTCAGCCACGAGAAATACACATTATTTGAAATATGCATTTATAAATTTTTAATTTTAGTAGTGTAGAAGTAGCACAAAAAACACTTAAAAATAGAAGCCATTGCCCTCAAGTACATCGTTTTAGTGATATCTGACCGTCACACACTGACGTAAACTAGGAGAATACGTTGACTTCAAATTGCGGTGGAATACTCACACTAGCGGTATTACTTACATGGCATTATTTAAAAAGGTGGTGAATGGATAAAAAAAAATGGCTTGAAGTAAAAAGTAACTAGGCATCAAAAGTGCTCATATAACCTTGAACAGCCCATACTTATATTAATATATAGTGCATTATTGTATAGTCGTGTATATCCATATCAATTTACGAAAATTTAACTATATGGATTTATGCTGTATACACTGCTTGCAATTGAAATTGCAACAGCAAGAAGACGCGCCTGAATGACTCAACACCGGGGGAATACGTACAACAAGATATATTCTATTCGCAGTTTCTTCGCAATCTTTGAATCAAACCTTTGAAAATCATCCAACGTATGACGTTCCTGATTGTTTCCTAAATATTTAATATATCACACGCATTTATTCTTCCGTTAACATCATAGTCCCTTATTTTTGGTTTAATTGAACTTTTAATTGTATTTTATTTATAAATTATAATATTATAGTAATAATTAACATGAACAAAAAAAAAAGTGATAAATTTGGTGTGTTGGTAATGTCTAATGAGAAAAAAAAATTTCATGGAAAATATTATCACGCTGATTTCGCACGAATTCAGTGCATTGTCGTTTTGGTGTGATTTTATGCACTCGGTTAAGCTCTGTTTGCATGAGGTGGAGAAATATTCTGGAGGTAGAAATTTAGCTCGGCTTCAGAAAAGTTGGAAGTAAACGTGAATGGACTATAGGAAAAAGATGTAATGCATTGTTGAGCCGAGTGGAGCAGCACGAACGCCAACTGCGACACTGACGAGAGGTATAGGCTGTTCACAGTAAAATAAGCACTTTTGAATGCCCTGCTTAGTATCTACTTGAATGAGCGTTGTGTATTCTTCAGCCTTGTGTAAAATTAACATTGCCTTGGGCTTCATCACTTTATTCATGCGACGGTCAATCGAAACTGTGAAGTTATTATAAAAGTAAAATATTTTAAAAATCTGCTAATTTTTATACGTCGACGCATTAACAAAAAACAAAACGAAACAAATAATTTAAGTTATCACAAATGGTTACCCAACACTTTTTTTTCGACGTTAACATATGGAGCTACTTTCCAGCCATCGTTTACCAACTTTACTGGGTGAATATCACTCGGCGTGCCTCTTTAAATGTATGCAGGTTGGGGCAGTGACTTTTTCCCAAGGTTGATCTCAAAAGTGCTCACTATATCGTGAACAGCCTTTAAGCATCTTGCGTATTTCAAACGTTATTAAGAGGACATTTAGCATAACACCAGGCAGAATTCAGCAGTCTTCTGTGCCTGGAAACGAAACGAAGGAATTCATTTTAACGTAGGTAAGCCTCAACGCCTTGGGTTTCATAACTTTATTCATACGCCGGTCATGTGCAACTGCGAAATTATTAGGAACCATTATATATTCACCAGCATGCTCATTTTAACACTTCGGTGCATTAAAAAGAAGACCAGAAAGCCAAATTAATAATTAAAGTTTTCACAAAAGGTCACCCAGCACCTTTTTATTCGACGTTAAGGCATTGCTGCCAACATTATTGGGCGAATGTCGCTCGGCGTGTCCATAAAAATATATGCAGGGTTGGGGGGGGGGGGGGGGCAGTGACATTTTTCGATGTTTCATTTCAAAGGTGCTCACTTCATCGTCAACAGCCTTTATATGCGTGGAGATCGGTGAGGGATATAGGCTATTCACGGTTAAATGAGCACTTTTGAAAGCCCTGCTTAAGATTTACTCGCACATACGTTGTGTATTCTTCCGCCTTATGTAAAATTAACATTGTGATTGGCCTCATAACTTTATTTATGCGTCGTTCAAGTGAAACCGTGAAATATTTATTGGAAAAGCACATGTTTTACAAATCTGCTAATTGTTACTCTTAGATTAATTAAAAAAACAGAAAGTTAAAGAAATAATTTAAGTTATCAGAAATGGTTGCATAACATTTTTTTATTCGACGTTAAGATATGAAACTACTTCTCATCCATCGTTACCAACTTTACTGGGTGCATGTCACTCAGTGCGCCACTTCATATATACGCAAGAGGGGCAGTGGCTTTTTTCTAAGGTTGATTTCAAAAGTGCTCACTTTATCGTGAACAGTCTTTAGCAGCACGGTGTTCCCCCGCTATTCGTGTGCACAGGCGGAGTAAGCATACCGAGTCGAAGAACACGACAACCGCATACGAACAGGTCGTGGGATAATCGTGGCCTATAGGTAGGGATAGGAACATTTCGCGAGTTCATCTCAGGACAAGATAGATGTCAAACATGTGCACACTGGCAAATGATTCGCAGTTTATTAGACACGACCTGGACGACTCTGAGCCAACAGCAGACTTGTAAGGAAACAAGTAGCGAATCTCATACTGCCAGATTGGGGAGTAACGCAGGCCACTCTCTGGGATAGCAACCAATGGACAAACAACTGAGGCTGGAGAAGACGCTGTAATGTGGAGTCTAGCCTACAGGTCACTGAACTCGCGAAACTTTCCTATCCCTAGCTATAGGGATTGTGGATCGCCATACAGCGGAACGTATGGGAACCACAGTGAAGCGGGTATGGTGTCAGTGGGTTGAGGAGGGTCAGTCTGAGCTACGTGCGGGATGCCAACGACTCCGTAGCACCAGTGAATACGAGGACAGACATCTGGTGCGCACGACGATTGCGAACGGACCGTGCAGACACACCAAACCGTAGACTAAAGCTTCTTACAGAATAGAAAACTTTAGCATTTGACTTTACGTTTCCTTTCCCCTGACGAAACCACCAATACACAATATAATATTGTAAAGTCAGAGTTCAGACAATTGAACATCGGTTCTGCGAGCTTCCTAAAAACTGTATCTTGTTATGTAAATAAATATATTAACCAGGAATGCATTTTACGTGCCTTTTATTAAACATAGGCTTAAAATTTACATTAAAAGTTTATTTCAATACAGTGAACTGATTTGTTTATTTTATTAATATATGTAAATTCATATATTTCCTCTTCACATTATATTTTTTGGCAATTTATTTAATTTAAGACTGGCTTTGTTTAATATACTGAGATTAATATCGCCCTACAATAAAATAATGCACTTTCCACAAACCTCGTAGATTCTCGGCAAAATGGCTTCTTCACTTGTGGATCTCTTATCATCATGTCCATCTCAGGGTCCTGTACCAACAGGATAACGCGTGACCTCATGTGGTACACATCGTAAGACGATTCCTGAGTGGCCACCGTCTCACATTGCTTCCTTGGCCTGAACGTTCACCAGATCTGTCGTCCATCCAAAACCCGTGGTCCATGGTCGGGCAACGGCTGACCTTCCACGGGACACTCGCAGCCACACGCATCGAGGCAGCATGAGCGGAGATGCTCCAGACGGGCATCCAAAGTCTTTTCCTTTTAAGAGCAGGATAGACCCCCGCCTATTTCGTCAAATAATTATTTGCGAGAATATGCATATCTCGGTAAATATATGTTCTGCAAATACGACTTTTAGTCATAAAATATAAAAAAAAAAATTGTCTATACTTTTTTTTTTTTCTCTCATATTAAGTGTATTCTTGGAGAAAAAAAAATTCGTAAAAAATATCAAATGTCGCATTTTTAAAGCTTGCCTATGCATTTTCCTTGAGCGGCAAGAGAACAGTACAAATATACAGGCGTAGTTTAATCTGTGGTCTTTCATCGCGTATAATAAATCCCCACTATTACAGATCTAATTGGCACAGTACAGCGTTACGCCAGAAACACTGAACGCCGTGCGCGTAGGAGCGAAGAGGCACTATAGGCTGTTCACGGTAAAGTGAGCACTTTTTAAGGCCCTCCCGACGTCATTAACCACTAATAAATATATCTTACTCAATCTCAGGCATGAAGTTTAGAGGGTGGTGAGATGTATACACTGTGTTTATTAGTCACATTGCAATGTTTATATTAAAAATCTGCTGGAAGATGGAAAATATTAGAAGGCCTTAAAAAGTGCTCACTTTAACGTGAACAGTCTATAGGCGTGCGTGTTAGTGTCGCCCGTATCACTCCCTCACTTTTTGACCTTGGACCGCGGGGTTCCCACGTGGGCCCATCCCACTCTTAATGGCGCGTCGTGTAGCATGTTGGCCATGGTAGAGCCACACAGTAACGATTTACCCAAGTTCTGTAAGTCCTACTTAGCTGCATGATAAATATGTCACCTGTGTATGATGGATATTCTCTCCAATAAATCTGGTTGTTATAGCTCACGTCCTTCTTGGTGTTGCAATTTTAATGGACAGAGGAGCAAATACTAAAATATTCATATTGGCGTAAATATAGTATTCAAATTTATATATATTATTTTCATAATATATTCACTGGTTTGGCCGAGACTTGTTATACAATCACGGAAAATTTTTGGTCACAACTGTGCTAGATCTGCGTATTTGTTTCGACTGGAGTAGCTGTCTGCACTTATGAACTTTCGCTTTTGTGACAGTTATAATGCTGAAGAAAGATATGTGAATATAAGAATAAATGTAACATTTTTTACATTACGGCCAGGGTTAGAAACAAAAAATCTTAAAAATCTTAAAAATAAAATAATTTATTTACTAAAAATTCTGACCCGTGATAATTTTTAGAAGACATTGTTTTGTCATTGTTTTATCATAGTTAATTACATTTTATAGACCGTAAAATACTGAATTAAATGCACAGCTCAGTGCACTGATTTTGGTTGTTTATTACGATGCACAGCATGTTTTTCCAGGTGCAACATTTAAGATTCTTAATTTAAATGCATATACTTTGAAAAAGAAACGAAAATTACTTACTAGCAATACCACGTAGATGTCACTCAACTACACGCCTCTTGAACGGCGGCCTACCAGTCAACTGTAACTTCTGCTGTTGGTATGACGTCATATATTAACTTGCAGAACTGTTGAAAATGAACAAGGGTGGAGGATTGACTACAGATTATGTGGCAATGAAAAACTTAAAAAAACCTTAGTCTCTCTCCGCCTGGCAGTTAGTGGCAGTTCCATTTGTGTAGGTACATTGAGCTATTCTGTGGTGTTGTCTGGAAGATAGCAGATGTACAATACGAGAGTAAAACACTTTGAAAAAGAAACATGCTGATTCCGACAACGTAGTGTTCATTAGTTGAACTGAATATAGTCCATTCGTTGTTTATTCGTCCTTTTTTAATCAAACCTTTGAAAAATCACCCCAAGTATGATGTGATCACCCCACGTATGATGTGATTGGTTGTTTTCTAAATGTGTCATGTACCTCATGCGTTTTGTATTTCTGTTAATATGAAAGTCCCTTATTTTTGTTTGAACGTTTACTTTATATCGTTTATAAATTGTAATGTTTAATATATAATCAAAATGAATAAAAACAGTGAGATAATGTGTGTGTTGGTAATACGTAGTAAGAAGTAGTGCTCATGCAAAATATTACAACTCCGAGTGCCCATGAATGCTGGGCGTTGTTTCTTTGGTGTATGTCCTGATGTGGTTAAGTTTATTATACTCAGGTTGGGAATATCAATGCTTTTAGTTCGGAAATTAAAATTTTTCGCCACTAGGTAAGCGTAGTGTCGCATGTGTGCCGGATTTTCTCTATTTTCTACGTTAAAAAAAAAAAACAAACAAATAGTTGCAATAATCATAAATTAAACATAAAATAACTACGAAACCACATAAAAACTTTCTTTTTTATTATTCATGTATTTTGACATTTTTAATAGAAGTGACATCTTTGGAACGTTGCGCACCTAGCGGCGGAGTTGTTCCCTATGCCAAACTCTCCCATAAGAAAACTCGTTTTGTTCCCAACCTGAGTAAAAGTTCGCTAAAACTCTGTTAAGCTTTGTTTCCATGAGGCGAGGAAGTAGAACTTAGCCAGGGCTTCAGAGGTGTTTGAAGCAAGAGTGAGCGGACAATGTCAATTAAACTTAACTCATTCAGATCCAGTGTACACAACTGTGTACATTATGCACGTGGAGGTGATTGTGGTTTGTACTGCCCACTGCGAAATCCAATTACCAATTATCTTACCTGTAGGTCAATGATTCGCAAACCGTCCTAACTGGTCTAGGACGTAATTGGTTCACATAACTGTAGCCGAAAATATATCCTACAGCTCACTGGCTGCGACAACGAAACAAGGGTTGCGTCGACTTTAGTACAGCACGCATCATAAAATTTCTTGTTTGCAACACCTGGAGTGTAAATTAAAGTGGGTCTCAAAGGGTGAACCCGTTCAGCCCCCACTTCCATGATCGATGACATGTTGTTGCACATGACGGATATTTATGGTCGGAACTGTACACAACAATGTATTAGTGGCCAGTGGTTTGAGTGTCTTCCTTACGAGAGATCTGATTGGCTGAAGTTCACGCATCTCTGTCGTCTGTGAATGGTCGATGTCGTCAAATGACGCGCAGTAAATTGTTCATTGATTGCGAGGGAAATGCTGGACACAGGTACAGTGCACGTCATAAAATTAAACGATTGCAACATTTGAGCTCGGAAATTAATTCGGGACTGGAAGGGTCCGCTTTCCCACTAGTGGACATGCGAAGTTAATTAAAACTGTTTCTCTAGCCTCCCTATTTTACTTATTATTTTACCTAACGCCTGAGTGCAAGAATTATTCAGCAATTTACAAAACATATTTTATTGCCAGAATTAGTTCGCTACCGTGGAAGGAAATTACTATTGTAATGTTTATACTTGATGTAAATAAAGCATAGCATTCTTCAAAAATGTTAACATTATCTGTCTAATACTTCATGAGCTCTAAACACGTTCTATCGCTTTTCCTTACGGTTCGCAAAAAAGGATATACTAAACAAGCTAACTTAAGCATGTTTTAAAAACGTTTCTCAGTATTTCTTTATAGTAAATCATGTTAAAAAGAAATATTCAAGAACCAATTTTGGACCAAAAGCATCTGATGTTTCACTGTTTCATGTGTTTATTTTGTTTGCTGAAACGAATGTTATCTTTGAAGGGATAACCAGCCTACTATCAACTAAGGAATTTACTGTTCACTTGCAGACTTCCTAATCATTCTAGAATTCAAACATAGTCCTATCAACTTAGACTGAATTACGTAGTACCACTAAGTATGCCAACTTTCTTATTGCAAGTATGCGAAAGTTGTAGTTTTTCTCTGCATGCTATTCGTAATATTAACCCCTGTAAGAAGTTACATTAATCGTGAGTATAATTAACACCTCCCAGCGAGTACATTGTACATCGGTAGGGGTAGGCAAACTCGGTAATTTATTAAGCAAAACAATGAGATATAAAAGTGGAATGCGTTCCTGCTTGAATCATAAAGTATATCACTCTCGCCAAATGAAACTGTGCACACACGAAATTATAAGTCTATGTAAACCTTTTTCGGGGCACATTTATGATAAATGGTAAACATAGGTTAAATTGAGAAAAAGGTTTTGTTGAATAAAACGGAATTAGTTTTGCGCAACAATATTAATTGTTTGTATAGATAGAGGCACTTAAATATTTTACTGCTGAAACCAAATAAGTCTGTTGATATTTGGCCACCCCAAACTTGAAATATTTTTTATGGGGTAACTAAAGATTTGTATTGTTAAACAGCTTCAAAGAGTGATCTAGTTTAGAACCCAACACTTTCAGGCCCACCACTACGCTCCAGCAATCTCGTCTAATGTAACTACTGGCGAAATACAAATGATTTTAATTACATATATTCATAATACAGAACATGTATAAACACATTTTTTTTCCCCACGCTTTACAAAATTTATTTATTTCCTGTTGAGTTCACTTATGGTTGTTTATATCATAATTACGCATCAATAAATTCACTAAGATACAATGGTGCTATCATAACTGCACGAAAATTAGGAATAAATTCTCGATCTGTATTTACGAACGAACGCGAGGCAAATGACCAAATTACGTTACAGCAAAACATGTAAATGTAAGTACACTATAACAGGCTGCCGCCAGAAATTCTACGTTAGTAAAGATAAAAGAATATTCCAGCTAACCAATCCTTAACCACACCGAACAAACGATTAATTTGACTCTGGCATGACATTTATAATGGTTCCGGCAACCAAACCGATGAGTTTACGAACTTGTTAAATGGCTGTGGGTACTAAATGCATGTAGATGGTGTTAACAACCAAATACATGTTCGGCTAAGCAATTTTTTTTAAAATTGTTTATTTGATTCAAGGGAAGGAGTGCAGATGTTTGGAACAAGAGCAGCTCAGTTGAGCGAAGAACATATTGCTCAGTACAAACCAGTACTTTGGTATATGGACCTGTATTTTTATTTCAATTTACACTGTAAAAAAAGAATTTGTAATTTTTACTGAGAAATTCTTTGCATTTTTACAAATGCTTGTAACAGTACAAAGAGTTCTCTTGTAAAACTACTAGTTTGTAAAACTACGAGGGCCGTGTTTGTAATATACCTCAGGAAATGTTTGTACTATACTGACCCGCATCCACGAGCTTCAGCAAAATGGCGGACACTCAACAACGTAAAACCGTATTTAGTTGCTTGTGCAAAAAATATGGGTGATGTAAAGCATAGCTGCGTGCAAGAAGAAGTGCAGTGCAAGTTTGAATAACGTAAAACACTTAAAACAACATATATTCGTAATATAACGACAGTTTCAATAAAACTTGACCGTATTATTCATTAACTGTTAATGCTTCCTTGTTAGACAGAACTCTTCAATCGACTCTCAATACCTCGTTATTAAGAGCTGTCCAAATCTCTTAACTCAGCAACAGGACTCTTAAAATGAAATAAATGAACTTGTTCTTACTAACCAAAAACTTCATTAAAATTTGTATTGCAACTATATTTACAGTAAAAATAAGTTTCAAGCTCGTAAGACAAGTTGGTCTTGGATTAAGGGTGCCGGCTAATGAAACAAGTGATGTGGGTTCTAGTCCCGTGCCGGCAAAGTGTGTTTTTTTTTTTTTTTTTTTTTTCGTAAATTATATTTTGAAATATTTTATTTAGTTATTCTCTGTTATTAATTTATCACATTTGTTTTCTAAAAGAAATAAAAGGCAATTTTATGTACACTTCTCAGTAATGTCAATTGTAATGCGAAGCTGTCATTTGTAATACTACAAAAAATGCCTCTCAGATTTCACAAAAATTTTTTTGTATATTTACAAAGGGTTTTCCTGGCAACTGGGTTTCCAAGGATTTTTCTTGTAAAAGTACAAAAAAATTTAAGAGTCTAATAATTGATATTAATGTTGGCATGAGAGAAAACAATGCGAAGGGAAATGTTACCTCAATTCACTTTCCTTAAATTTTCACACATGGAGAGGTCTAACAAAGATATGGCTTCCAAAATTATTAACAACAGGCACGTTTTAGTAATTCTTATAAAAGGTTAATTCACGTAATCTGAATGGTAAACGAACTTGCAGCTTGCTACTGCTACACATGTTAGCACAATGCAAGGTACCTACCAACCTTGTTAGAATATCAGAAGATTGTGAAAAAATTAATGTTTGCATGTTATAAACAAAATCGTCATTTTATTATTGTTGTGTATGTATACGCATTTATTTAAAAAAATTACTGGCATATTTTTAGAATTTTTTGAAATTAATTTTGATATTCGTGTAGCAAATAATTCGCATTAAGTACATTTCTTGAAAAGTATCGCAGACTGCCGCAAATACAAGTTTTGTATTATTATTAACGTTAGAGTCGTATTACAGTTTTCATATAAACTACGTTAACATAATACCAAATACATTGAGTGTTTTGATAGCTAGCTGGTTTGCCTGCCATCACACTCGAGAGGTCGCAAATTCGGTCCCAGCTTGCTACACTAGATATGGCTTTTCCGAATACTTTCCATCACAGGCAAATGTTTATGATGTTAATTCGTATGAAGATTCTCTGTCCTCCCCAATTGAATTAAAAACCTGAGCAACCTTTCTGTATATGAGAAAATTATGGATGGTTTTAACAACTTAAGAATACATAGGCTGTTTCCAACTAATAGTGGCTGAGTTAAGAGCGTAAGTCATTATCAAAAAGGATACATGTAGGACAAGGATAAAAAATATGTTTGCTTAAGAGGCAGACGGAACAGTCAATTTTGAAAACATTGTCAGTATACGATTTTGTAATAATTAATTTATTACACAAAACTAGCATTCTAGAAGAATATAAAAATACATATAAAGATAAAAAACAATTTTACAACAATTTATCAGTACTGCACATGGCTCTCTCAAGAACCTGAAAATATGAAAATGAAGATATACAGATAGTTCATGAAACGACGATGAAAATTAAAATGGAAGTTCTTGCTCTGTTTCATGAAACTGAAAACTTCCAGTCGAAGTTTTCCTTTCATTTCAACCAGCAACGAGAGCAAAGAGTGAGATGTACAGTGTTAGATGGAACTAATGCGATGCTTGATGGCTCTGGCGGAAGCGTGAAGGGAACTTGATGATGGCTTTAATGGAGATGGAGTTCATTCCTGCGGTGGCTTCAGTACCCGTGGCCATATCCACCATTGCTGTATCCACCATTGCTGTATCCATCATTGCTGTATCCACCATTGCTGTAACCACCATTGCTGTATCCACCATTGCTGTATCCACCATTGCTGTATCCACCATTGCTGTATCCACCATAGCTGTTTCCACCATACCCGTAGTGTGCCTTCACGGGCACAGCAATAGGAATCTTGACTGGTACAGGCACGGGCTTCTCCACGGGGTAAGGTATCGGCTTCTCCACGGGTACGTGCACTGGGTAAGGTACGTGCTTCTCCACTGGATACGGCACTGGCCTCTCCACGGCCACGGCGTATGGCTTGGGTACCGCCACAGGGTACGGCCTGTCAACAATGACCTTCACTGGGTAGGGGACGCGCTTCTCGACTGGATAAGGCACCGGCTTCTCCACTGGGTACGGCACTGGCTTCTCCACAGCGACGGGGTAAGGTTTGGGTACCGGCACTGGGTACGGCCTGTCAACGGGCACCTTGACTGGGTAGGGCACGGGCTTCTCGACAGGGTAGGGCACAGGCTTCTCGACGGTCACTGGGTAGGGCTTGGGCACGTGTACAGGGTAAGGACGGTCGACGGGGACCTTGACGTGCACGGGATACGGCCTGTCGACGGGTACTGCGTAGGGTACCTTCACGTGTACTGGGTAAGGTTGGGGGACAGGAACCTTGACTTCCACGGGGTATGGGTGTGGCACAGGAACATTCTTCTGGACATACACAGGGACTGGTTTGGGCACGTGAACTGGGTAGGGTTGTGGCACCGGAACTTTGACCTCGACTGGGTAGGGAATCCGCTTCTCCACGGGAACGTGAACGGGGTAAGGACGGTCGACGGGCACCTTAACTGGGTAGGGTACAATCTTCTCGACCGGGTAGGGAACGGGTTTCGCGACTGGGACAGGGTAAGGCCTGTCGACGGGAACCTTGATGTGGACAGGGTAGGGCTTCGCCACGGGGTAGGCTACCGGCTTCGCCACGGGAACTGCCACGGGGTAGGGGTGTGGCACTGCAACCGGCACCTTCTGCGTGAGGTGGATGGTCTTGATTGCCTCGTGTCCTCCCAGCAGGCCGTAGCCGCCGCCGTAGCCGCCGCCGCCGCCGTAGCCGCCGCCGCTGTAGCCGCCGCCGCCGCTGTATCCGCCGCCGCCGCTGTATCCGCCGCCGCCGCCGCTGTATCCGCCGCCTCCGCTGTAGCCGCCGCCGCTGTAGCCGCCGCCGCCGTAGCCGCCGCCGCCGCCGTAGCTGCCGCCGTAGCCACCACCGTAGTCCGAGAAGCCGCCGCCGCCGTAGCCACCGGACAGCAAACCGTGCCCAAAGCTGCCTATGCCGATGTCTCCCTGGTATCCGCCGCCATAGCCATAGCCCAGCCCGAATATGCCACGCTTATCTGGCTTCTTGCCCTCATCGGTCTTCTTAGCGACCTCCTTTGGCTCGTATTTGATCTTAGCCGCCTCTTCCGCTGTCGCCAAGGCGACGGCCGCCAGAATCACCAAGCACCACTGTCAACAGAAATTACATTCTTTAATGTTTGCAATGGGCCTGAACCTTTCTGTTGAAGCTGCAAATATTTAACAAAGCATTTTTACCAGCGAGCGATAGGTGCTTCTGCATCAAGAACTAGGACATAAAAAATTCATATATTGTGCCTGAAACTTCTGTAACCACAAACACGCCTTGTACAAAGCGTGAGGGATCTAAAGTAGATGATAAGAAGAAACGTTACATAGCTTGCCGTGGGGGAAAAAAAAAACAAGAGCCTGATTACTGTGTGGTATTCGAAGTTCCTCAAAGTCTCATGGTCAAAACTTCCTCGCTGAATTCCAGAACTCGAACAACGGAGGTCGAAATTGCGAGGTTACTCTACGGTTTTGTCAAATTCCTTCCATCTCGTCGCTGCCAATTTATGTCACTGCAGACTCTGCTGAGCTTAATACACTGTTATCCGTTAAAAACTGCAGCAGCGTTTGCCACATTCAGTCTTTAGGGATCCGCATCATTTGTGCAGCTTATGTTAAGACATCGCGTGAACTTTAGGAAGACATCACGTTATTACGCAAAGAGAGTTCATCTCATTGATTATACAGGCGTCGACCAGTACAATGCACATTCGTGTTTGTTTTTTTGAAGCCTGCGTTTAAAAGTTAACCAGCCCAGCGCGAGATGTTCGCGGAAATATAGCAAATAAGATGTTTGACAGTATATTACAGTTAAGAAAATTGCTTTTACTTGTTCTTACACAAACTATGTATTTCAAATCGATTTATATTATATTGTTGAATTAAGTCGTTTCATAGCGTGCGCTTTCTATGCCTTTCGTCTTTTGTAGCCGCAGTAGTAATTTCAACATATTTTCTAAAACGATAAACTGTCTATACGACGTGTAAAATTTTCTATTTACTGATTCATTAAAAAAAAAAAACAATGTTTGTCATAATACCGCTGGCCATGAACGTACTTAACTTGAGAAAGAATCAAAGTTAAATTTTCTTTGCATATTTGAGTTATTGCAAACGTTTAGTTTTTGGAATCAGGGATACAAAATATCACAGCGATGAAAGGGACATTTGGCGCTTGAGGAATTTGCCGATTGGAACTACACAATTATTTAAATGTGTTAGAAAGGAAAGTTCTTAGCTTAACATCGAACGGTTATTTAAGCGATACCAAAGAAGACGTGTCCAGGTTATGATGCACTGAGAAAAGATTTGTTTTTATAGGGGCAATGAAATACTTTGTTGCTGAAACCAGATCATTTTGTGGTTCTCATTTGGTTGCCTCAAACTGTAAGATTTGGTTGGCGCAACTAAAGATATGTTTGGATACACGTATATTAAACAAGTTTTTTAAATATATATACTGCAAATATTGGGACACGTGTGCAAACAAATATTTCAAGTTTTACAGCTTTACTTGTCAGTTTCTTGTTGCATTGTTTTATTAATGTGTTTATGCGATTGTTAAGCATCAATAGATGCACCAACAAACACGGTTACTATCTTAATTGTCACAAAAAAAATACAAACAAACTCTCGAGCTGTATTTTCGAACGAAGGCAGACAAATGAGTTGCCAAACAAATATATACAGTTGATTCAACAAAATATTTAGTTGACAGTCTAATTTTTTTTTCCAACACAGAGATTTTGTTTATCCAATCAAATATTTTTATAGACGAACAAAAGTAATTTTGTTTGCTCAACAATATATTTTGTTAGTGCAACTAAATATTTATTTGGCCCCTATACAAACAAATATTTTGTTCGATTTTCTCTCAGTGTGCGCTTCTAACTATATTGGTGTTCATTAGACTAAGTCCTACGGTGGGGACGAGCGCGCAAATTCTCGTGCCTGGCCTTCTCGCTACGAGAGGATAGAATAGGTAAGATTGCATGGGTAGATGGATAGGGCGATTCCTTTGCCGTGGGCGTGCCCGTTCGCCGATCGGTTTAGCGAGATACTGGAACGGATTTTGTGCCTGACTCTCTACTGAGTGCTGCTGAAGATTCCCTATTGGTAGAGACCAGCAGACAGAAAGTTACAGTGCACTTGACCGACTTATGCCATTGCTCCGCAGTTTGTTTGGCACGCCTCGCGGGAAGATCGAGCCGATAACATAGCTTCAGCGGCGGACTGGTCAATCTTCTCAAAGGAAGTCGAACAGGGCGGCATTCCAAAACGTTACTCCGAGAGTAGAGTAAAGAGTGACAGAAAGTATTCGCGGTTTCTACACACTTTTTAAATCAAACGTTCGAAAAATCTCCCCATGTCTGACGTGCTCGGTTGTTTCTTAAATATGTCATATTTAAAAAGCGTTTTAATTTCTGTTCGTACCAAAATATCTTATTTATGTTTTAATTTGGATTTTATTTCTGAATTACTTTATTTCATTTATAATTAATATAATTATAACAGCGAGAAAAAAATGTGTGTTGGCAATGCCTAGTAAGATATAGTTCTTGGGTAAAATAGTATTACACTGAGTGTGCTCGAATGCGTTGCCCTTTTTTTTTTTTTTTTTTTGTAATTTCCCAGACTCGGTTAAGCTTTGTTTGCACGAGGCTGAGGAATATCATGGAAGTAGAGCTTTATCAGAGCTTCAGAAAATTTGGAAGTAATATCCAATGGACTATACGTGACGATCGTGAAAAGCGATCGCAGCTACCCACGAATTATCGGAGACCCTAAAACCACAGAAACTCGAAGACGAAAGAAAACGATGGTTGTAATTTACTTTTAAGGCGCATTTATTTTCCTCGCGTTAACTCCTAAACGGGATTTTTTTTTTTTAACGATCTTGTGGTCATCAGAAAACAGCCTGTTGCGCGCGGCGTAACGAACTGGTTCCCGCAAGTAGGTGAAGATGACGAGCCGCTTTACGATGGGCCGTTCGAGGTCTTACACATAGCGATGACACAACAGGACGGAGAGAAATCTTCCTCCTGACGCAACGTTACGTACGGATGACATGTCGGTAGGTGCTTTCCATAGCTCGAAGAACCAGCCAAGAATCTCTTTCAGTTCGTTTCCTCATTATTTGAAAGTTATTTGAAAACGCCCATTCCTACCCCACCCCCCACCCTACCAGCCTCCCTCCACCCGCCTTAATTAGGAGCCCGGTTTTCCGCACCGTTTCAATTGAAGATAAACTGCGATATACGGCCACTTCGTTGCTTCTTCGCACTTTCTGAATTAAATTTTTGAAAAAATATCCCATGCATGACATATTCGGTTGCTTCCTGAATGTGCCATATATCAAAAGCGTTTTATATCGAACTTCTACTTGTGTTCTATCAAAACATTATAATATTACTCTTATAATCAATATCAACAAAAAACACAGCACAGGCGTATTGGTAAAGATTCGTAAGGAATAGTTCGTATGCAAAACATTATTAAACAGAGTGTGCTCGAATGCGGTGCTTTATGCCTTTTATTGTAATTTTCTAGACTTGGTTAACCTTTATTTTTATGAGGAGTGAAAGTAGAACTTAAGCAAGGCTTCAGAATAGATTCATGTTACCGTGAGTGTACTATAATAATATTTTTTTATATGTAACAAATATAAGCATTTCATAAAATCCACAATGCAGCCAGCAGACAAGCTAAAATGTTCATGATAATGGTCACTGACTACTGATGAGAATCAAACCCGTGACCTGCAAATTATTATATAACACTAGTTGACGGTTTGCATATTTATTCTTCGAGTATGTTAAGAGTGGACAGATTTGGGCGGCTCTTAACATCGAGGTCTTGAGAGCCGATGAGAGTGAATTGATATCGCGGGAAACGGGATATCCCCAAGAAAACCCGCCGACCAGCGGAATCGTCCGGAACGATTCCCACTTGCGAAAATCCGGAGTGAACCGACTGGGGATTGAACCAGGTTCGCCTTGGTGGGAGGCAAGCAGTCTGACCGCTCATCCACCGTGGCCCCTTTATTCTTCGAAACTCAATGGTGTGGCAACGCCTATCTTAATAATTGCGGAGTTACAGATACAAACTATATTAAAAATAGAAATTCCTTGGATGTATTTCAGGGATGATTTTTGTTTTCCGTCAACGAGCGAGTTTAGGAACTGGTAACGAATACACATTTTTACTAGAACTCATTTCTTGTATGTGGTTAACTGACTGTTTGATTTGCTGTCTGTGCGATTAGCTCCCGCCCAAACCATAATCGCTTGAATTCACGTGCTTACAATTAACCAGCAGAAAACGCGATATGAAAAGAATCTCGGTTATTAAGTACTGTTCAATAAGGCAGATCAGATTTATTACTTGTTCGTTTTGAAGTCATGTCTACAGTTCTCGTAAGGGGCATTTAATGTCAAACAGTTAATTATGTCGAATATGAAACACACTATAGTCTCGCAATCACGGGGATTAACATTCGATTACCGCTATGGTAATCCTGATTTTTTTTTTTTTTTTTTTTTTTTTCATAGTTTTTCGAACCACAGGTGGATGACATGTCTGACAAACTGGCCCTGCCTCTCACCATCCCATTGTCGCCAAGGTTTCAACAAATAAACAAAAAATATTACCACTAGTAGACACAACACGTGCTATCGTTTTTGACCACGTACTAAACCTTTTGAAGACGTAAAGGAAGGGATGTGGAAAGGTATAGTCTGAAGTCACTATAAGGTAGTTACAAGGTATTATTTTACGCAGTTTAAATGACGTACGCTTATGAATACACGTGTAAAAAAAAATAGTATTGTATTTTATAGTTTTACGAAAGTAAAAAAAAAATATGTTTTTTGGAATGGTTTTATGCACAGATCACTGGAATTTTAATCTAGACCATCTCATCTGTGTGATAAATGGTTATTATTATTATTTATGAGTTTCGAAAACATTAAAATTGAGATATTGACTAGCGTTGTGCACATAACTTTATTAGAGTAATGTTGTTCGCCCGCAAAAATTCAGAAATAAGTTTGGTGACCTCGAACGTGTTCACGAGAAGTAATTGTAGAATAGTCAAAAAGATGTCATAAAAGATTTTAAACTAGTAAGAAAATTTTTTATTTTAATTGAATATTAATATCTAAATAAAACTATGTATGTCATCCTTCTTTTGACATCAGATAAAATCACACAGTCTTGATATTTCAGGGAATATCTTGAAATTTTTAACATATTTAGTCTAATAATTAACAAACCTTTAATGAAGTTACTCAAATACACTTAAGTTTAATCCTGTTTTACGCATGATACTAGATAATAAACAACTCTGATATCTAGGAAGATAACGTTTTTTACACGGTGTAATCGTTTGCGTTATGAGTGAATGAATTGAACACACGTGATGTCGAAAATATTTCATTACAAAATATAATCTCGGGAACCAAAGCTGAATAAATGGGACAAAAAACAATACAGGCTTGGCCACAGAGCTGTTGCAATATTTATTTTCTTAGCTTCTCGCAAAATGAATAATAATTACCCACAGAGCCGAGTGCTTTACTGATTCATTCGGTGACTAGGCAGGCTTGAAGAACTCGTTCTTTGTTTTACTATTGTTACCGGACGGAAGTTCTTTAGAAACGTTCTTTGTAACTGTCAGCTAGTGATAAGCAGGATGCAGTGGCGTGACTGAGTCTTGAGAACAGTGCTGTACAAAGTCATCGCATAAAACTATATGCTGTTCACGGCAAACTGAGAATTTCTGAAAGTCCTGCTTACGATCTACTCGTATACACGTTGTGTATTCCTCCGCCATGTGGTAAATTAACATCGGGTGGGCTTGATCACTTTATTCATGCGTCAGTTAAGTGAAACTCTAATACTATTATAAAGACAAATAAAATTATTAAGTGTTACACTGCGATTAAAAAAAAAAAAAAAACACAGAAAGCTTAGCATGTCATTTCAGCATCCATAAATGTTCACCTAACACTTTTATTTCAGCGTTAACACATGAAGCTACTGTCCCTCCAGCGCTATACGCTGTTCACGATAAAATGAGCACTTTTGAGTCCCTGGTTACTTATAACTTTCAGCCATTCTTTATTCTTTAATAATATCTTAAAAGAAATAATGCGATATAAGTAATAAATACATTGTGTGTATTCCACCGCACTCAGAAGTTAACGTCTAAGGCTTAAATAAAATATATTTATTTGCTATTATTCCAAATGAGAGGGCTTCCAAAAGTGCTCACTTTACCGTGAATGGCCTTTACCAACTTTACTGGGCTCATGCCAGCCAGTGTGCCCGTTAAAATACATGAAGGCAGAGGTAGTGACATTATTCAAGGGTTTATTTAAAAAGTGGTCAGTTAACCGCGAACAGCCTATGGCCACTAATAAACAAACCAATCAGCTGCTAGATAAATTCACGAAAAACTCAGGACTCTAATAACAATGTTTTTATAGGCTATTCACGGTAAAATGAGTACTTTTTGAAAGTTCTGCTTAAGATCTACTTCTATGCACGTTGTGTATTCTTCCGCTTTATGTAAGATTAACATTGTCACGGGCCTCATCAATTTATTCATGCCTCGGTCAAGTGAAATTGTGAAGTTATTAGCAAAGTAAATATTTAGAATATCTGCTCATTTTCACACTTCGATGAATTTAGAAAAAAAAATAGAAAGAGAAATAATTTAAGTAATCAGAAATGGTTTCCTAACACTTTTTATTCGACGTTAAGATACGGAACTGCTTCCCATCCATCGTTACCAACTTTACTGGGCGCATGTCACTCAGTTCGCCCTTTAAAATATATATAAGTAAGGGCAGTAACCTTTTTTCTAAGGTTGATTTCAAAATTGCTCACTTTATCGTGAACAGTCTTTAAAGAGATGCGTTCCAGTGAGGGAACAACAACACACTCCGAATGGTGGGATTCCGAGGTGGGATTTCTAAACGGCCGCTCATCCCTGGAGGCTGGCATGGACTGAGAGCCCTACGTTAACGTCCGTCGCGTTTCCAACTACTGTAAATACGGGCGTGACTCTTCCAGGATTTGAACCCGGATCGCCGTGGTGGAAAGCCGGTTCACTAGACACTTTGTGCTGTATGCATTGTCGATATGAATCCGGGTCATGTCTCTCTCTCTTAATGCTACCATTTTAGACAACATTGTGCGAACAGCTAAAAATTTCTTAATAAACTTTTTGCATGTAGTCTGTTCACGGTCTCATAACAATTTTCGAAACAAACCTTTGAAAAATCACCCCGTGTATGATGCGTTTGGTTGTTTCCTATATATGTCGTGGTTCACGAGCGTTTTATACTTGTGTTAACATAAATGTATTTTTTTTTATTATATTTAACTTCTACATATATTTTATCTATAAATTATAATATATCGTTTACAATTAATATGAATAAAATCAGCGAGAAAATAGGTGTGTTGGTAATACCTAATAAGAAATAGTTCTTAAGGAAAATTTTACTATAGGCTGTTCACGTTAAAAGTGAGCACTTTAGAAATGAACCTTAGAAAAAAGTCACTTTCCCTGAATGCATATATCTTAATGGGTACACTGAGTGACATTCACCCAGTAAATTTGGTAACAATAAATAGAAAGTAGTTCTATATCTTAACGTCGAAGAAAATTTGTTAGGTAACCATTTATGATAACTTAAAATTAATTATTTCACTTTATGTTTTTTTTTATGCATCGAGGTGTAAAATGAGCAGATTTGTAAAGTATATACTTTCTTAATAATTTCACTGTTTCATTTGACCGACGCATGAATAAAGTGATGAGGCCTATGGCAATGTTAATTTTACATAAGGCGGAGGAATACACAACGCGTACACAAATAGATCTTAAGCAGGGCTTTCAAAAGTGCTCATTTTACCTTTGACAGCATATACATTGAGTGCGCATGAATGTGGTGCGCTGTCCGTTCAGTGTAATATTTTAGACTGGGTTAAGCTTGGTTTGTATGAGGCGAACGAATATCCTGGAAGTAGAATTTTGGCAGGGCTTCAACTCGAGTAGATGTAATCATACATAAAGCCTTCAGAGAACATCTCGCTCAAATACTAAGAGAGCTTAGGAATTAGCGATACCAGTTTTAGTGAAAAGTTGCCCCGAGACCATCATATTCAACGGCTTTGTCATTGTCCTCGCTGAATCATTTCGCCTTGGAGTAACCGTGCGGTCCCGATCAACATCACGTGAGCCAGCCACAATTGTTCATTGCTAGAAGGTTACCAGATGGCCCGTGACTAAAATTGGCTCTGCTTTATACTGAGAAACTTGACACTGCAATGACTCGGCATGCTTGGCCACAGGGCTTGGAACATGGCTGACTGGCATTCGCGAGGTCGTGGATTCAATGCAAGCTGACTGCACTGACGTTTACGATGATATCGCGAGGTCGTGGATTCAATGCAAGCTGACTGCACTGACGTTTACGATGAGACTTCGCGCCGGCTCGCGTTGCTTCTGGTATACCAGCTCTCGTGACAGACCACATATTAGTATCTTGCAACAGAAGGAGTGATAGAGCAGGAAAAGAGGGAGGGGCATATTTCGCGTGGTTCAAAGTAACCGTTCCAGGAGAGAGAGAGAGTGAAGATATTTGGGCGGCTCTTAACAGTGAGGTCTTGAGAGCCGTTCCAGAATGATGTAGGTCTAATTATAGCGATGAGTTGTAACTGATAGAAGACTGTGGGGTAACTAGCGATAATCACACTTCGAAATAAAACAAAATACTTACTCCGAACTACAAAACGTCCTCGCAAATACTTACTCCGAACTACAAAACGTCCTCGCAAATACTTACTCCGAACTACAAAACGTCCTCGCAAATACTTACTCCGAACTACAAAACGTCCTCGCAAATACTTACTCCGAACTACAAAACGTCCTCGCAAATACTTACAAGCGCAGCCGGAATACGGTAGTGTTGTCGGAATTTTAATGTCACATTTGTCGGCGTCCTCCAGACATGATCCATTAAGGAAATAATAATAATAATAATAATAATAACAGAACCTGTAGAAATATGAATGGCATTTCGTACGTTCTGGGTAAAACAACCGGATTAGGTATGAACGTTGTATTTATAAATTTAACGGAGTTACGTCAAGTCTGCTGTAAAAGCGTGTTTTATGCATTTTCGGTTGGTCGATAGTTTGGTTCCAGCCAGTTTATTAGTTAATAAAAATATGAGTTCACATGGAACGTTTGGCCACGCGTTCGGCCGTAAAGGGAATATGGGGTAGAGTACACTTGCCCGATACAAAGTAACTATCCCCGCGTCACAACACTGAACAGTATAATCCACGTGGCTTGGACTAAGTTAAACGCATTGTTTTTGTAAAGAAATGTTTCAAGATTTAAGTACCCATTTCACCGAGTTGTAAGGCAACTCCAATGAAAACAAGTTGCGCACAGTATTTTATTTTTATATTTTGAAAACCCTGTGTAAACAAACCTAGTCACTTTTCGAGCACGTCGTTTTGACCGCTCATGCAGCAAATTCACGAATCAGCATCGAAAACACGCGCAAAAGATGTGAGCCATTTGATCTCATCTTTGGCCTACACGGTTAGCGCCTATGGCGTTCAAACGGTTGCACTGAGGTTCGCTCTTTTTTTTTTTTTTTCCCCGCACTGGATTTTCATTCACCTTTCCGTACAAAATACTGTTCGGTTTCCTTGTTCATGATATTTTACTATCCCACATGTACCTATCAAAAACACAGCGCGTGGATGTGTGCTCTTTGGCCAGCATGTTAAGCCTCAACATATTGTAAATTAATAATACAAATGGTATTACATTTTAAAATATTTCCCTTAGTACCTAGTCCAGGATCTTTTATGCTTATAAAGCCTGAACTCACACACAGCCAGAACGTTTTATTCCGTGTGTGGAGAACGTAGCAATATTTTTCCCAGTGGAAACGACGATTTATAAGTATACTCCCAATTTCCTTACAAATGTATCTCGCCAGTTCTTCAGCGTGAAAAAACATATTACTGTCAGTCTAGCAATGGCGGGAACGCTTCAAATTATTGCTCTAAATGATTACTACCAGACAGGACAATAGTGATATGTGAGCATAAGTACGCACAATATTTATATTTCACTCGAATGTGGGTCACTTTACGCCGAAGCCGCATAAATCACTATTTACGGGTCGGGCATTTAAAAAGAGATCCCTATTGCTTATAAATATAATAAGAGTGTTTGGTAACTATAACACAGAATCATAAATCACGCAGATTCAGCTTTAAAAACTGTAGTGTAAGGGTCAATGATGGGTTCTAAAAAAAAAGTATCGTGAATATGTGGTAAACACTATGTAACTTTTATGCAGACAGCTAGAATGCAAGGCGGTGAAGAAATGCAAGGAGAGTTTTGACAGGAAATAATCACACGTCCATAAAGTACAGTAGTTAGCGAGGTCCCATTCCACGCTTTGAAAGTTCTTGGTTCTGACCCATGTAATGCCATGCTGATTTGTTCCAGTCTGAAGTAGCCTCGATGAATAGAGCTGTAGGCCAATTCCCTTGTAATATTAAGTTATTATGTGAAAAATAAAAACAGAAATAAAATTTTACGGGCAAAAGAACGAGTTGCTTAATTAAGAAGCTCACAGCACAATGTTCAACTTGCAAACAATAAAAGTGATTCATACAATAAGCTGCCAGAGCGATGTAAACTCATACTCGGTTTCGCGATAGCACAAAATTGGATGAAGCGCTAGAATACGCAACTAGTAGCTGAATGCCTGGGCTATGTTGGTCGCAAAAATGTAATGTTCGAACAGTTCATTTCGCCCGAGAGAAACATTTGCCGTCTCATCATCGACAAACGATGTTTACGTACTCATGAACGCCGAAAATCGAGCATGTCTGCGGCGGGCAATGGGACCGAGGGGTGCTTAGGCAACGCGATACAGGCCTCAGTTACAGAAGGCAAAGTCACTGCCAATGTAACAAATTATTTTCGGCAAACTTCTTATAGAAGGTATAATATAAGTTTTAAATCCACATATAGTCGGAACTTTTGCCACGTATAAAGTTAGGAACTTCACTTTGATCTCCAAATATTGCTAAACAAATGTAGGAGGGCTATTATGTATAACTGGGGGGAAACCTATACCATTGAAATTTTCTGAGTACGGCTATACAGTAACGAAGTAAATTTGAGAATTTTTCCTTAGAGTGATGGTTTTCCGTTCGCCCAAAGTTAGGAACAGGGCGAAGCTACGGCTAGGCAGACAAGACAGGTGTATGTAGACGGCAGGCTTAGCAGCCTAGCGAGACTCACCGTTCCCCTCATGTCTGAAGGCGTGTCCAGGAGTCAGACACGATCAGTCCTAGGCGACTGAGTGAGGAGCCAGGCCCGCCACTTAGTATATATATTCACCCCTACCTGGCGGAACTGAACTTTCGCCTGTCCGGCGCGGCGTGCCCCCTCCCGAGGGACGCCTGGGCAAGGAGGAGGGGGGGGGGGTTGCAGGAGGAGAGGGGCCAGGCGTCGCTCCTGGCCGCGGAAGGACGAACAAGTGTTAGGAAAGTGGCAGAAACTAAATAACGAGATCTGGATCGCAGCTCTGTTCCCCGCCGCCACCGTGAATATCTCTCTCTTTTTTTTTTTTTTCTGCGGTCAGCGGACAACCTCGTCTCCGGAGAACGACCAGCGCAACACAGTACTTCTTGGACGTCCAGTTGAGTTGAGAGATTCGGACGGCTCTTAACGAGATCTTGAGAGCCGATGAGGGTGAAATGAGATTATATGGGCTGTTCGCGGTGGAGTTTGCATTTTTGAAGGCTCTCGTCAGTTGGAATAAATAATACAGTAGTCATCTAACACATTTTACTTTAGTCTTAGACGTTAACTTGCGAGTGCAATGGAATATACACACTGCGTTTATTACTTACGTGGCAATATTTATTTACCAAGGTGGTTAAATGATCATGAATGTCTGAAAGGAGAAAGTAACTAGGGCCTCAAAAGTGCTCACTTTAGCCCGTGGACAACCTATAATAGAACAGCGCCGAAGTGCGAGGGCGGGGGACACGGAAGAATCCAGAGAAAACCCACCAACCAGCAACATCGTCCGGCACGATTATCACTTACAGAAATCGGGGAGTGAACCCGGCTGGTGATTGAACCCGGTTCGCCTCGGTGGGAGGTGTGCAGGCTAACTGCTCAGCCACCGCCGCCTCCTTGGACGTCCAGGCGAACAAACATAAACTACATATAGCCTGCTCACTGTAACATCACACTTTTTGAATCAAACTTTTTTTGAAAAATTGCCCCATGTATGACGTGTTGTTGATTCCTAAATATGTCATATCACAAGCGTTTTATACCTCTGTTAAAATAAAAGTATCTTATGTATGGTTAAATTGAACTTTTACTAATATTTGATCTATAAGGTGCAGTATTTCATTTTTAGTTAACATTAATTAAAATAGGGAGAATATAGGTGTGTTGGTAATTCCTATTAAGAAATAGTCCTTATGCAAAATATGACTACACTGATTGCTCACGAATGCGGTGCGGTGCCCTTTGGTGTGATTTTCGAGAATCTGTTAAGCCTTGTTTGGATGAAGCGGAGGAATATCCTGGAAGGAGAACTTTAGCAGGGCTTCACAAATGTTGGAGTAACCGTGAATGGACTGTAGTATCAAATACAAACAATGGGAAAAATAGGTGTGTTGGTAATTCCTGGGCTTTATATACAAAATCCATTGTGCGTTACTAAACCGCATTATCACTGACAAACCACTCGACTAATTGAGATCATATTCACACCATATGTTATTGAGGTGGCGAGTAATGTTTCATTCCGATATGTGGCGCTGGATTCTAACTTATATATTTATGGGCCGATTTTGCTCATACTTGCAGGAAATGATTATTGATCTAAAAGAGAAAAATGCCAGCGATACCCACGGTCAAACATCGGTCGACGTACCAGACGTAATAGAGAGGACTCATTGAGAAGGCAAAATAGAACGTGAAAGAGGCGGAAGAACGTTCGCCGGGATCAGCTAGTAAGAAATAAAATGCAAACACTTGTGGCAGCCTTTAATATTCTATTGCTAATCTCCCATTTTTCATGTAGTTTGATGCACGTGTGCTAACAAGGAACCACTAGTGGTGCCCACGTAACTCGAGTGTCCTGTGTACAGGCACTCTCCTAATGGCGCGCCTGTTACGTTACCCTTCGTGGTATGCAATTTGCTGTGCATACAGGTACGCATGGCTGCTGACTCCCTGCGTTTATTTTCCTAACTTCAACTTCAATGAAGAAATACTAGACGTCCTTTCGAAAAAAAAAAAATGTGTTTTTTTTTTGTTTATATCTGTCCATAGATGCTGTGATTTTAATTTCGACGTGTTATTAAAAGCACTTTGTATATAAATTAAATATTCATATATTTCAGTTCATTCTTTTTTATGAAGTAATTTACCAGCAATAACGTTATTTTTTCAGGCTAGTATTTCGTGTCACAATGTAAAAGTACGTAATATGGTTAACTAACTTCTTACTCTTGTACTCCCTGAGGCTCATTGTAGTCCCTATCCTCAGTTTTCTTGTTATTTCATTACTAAGCCGTATAATTGTTGATGTGTATAGCTTACACAAATAAGCGAGTAACAGTTGCTTGTCCCTAGACACAGCGTAAGGTCGCCTCCTTATGCAGGCACGCTATCACACATTGATAGTACACTCTAAGGAATAATTCGCAAATTTACCACACCAGTGTTTAGGAGTGATATGAAAACTGTTATGGTGAAGTTTTTCACACATGTGGTAGCACTTCTGAACAGATATGTGAAACAGCTAAATTGGTACTGTCATTGACAAATCCATATAGTAGCCGTGCTAAATACTTCAGTATTTGTATTCTAATGTATGGCAACAGTCCTACGCTACGCATGGGTTAAAAAACTTCCGTTGCATGCTAGGAAGTTTACCAGAAAAATTTCTTACAGTGTAGAGTAACCTATACATACGTATACCTATGAATATGTAGGTCACTCTAATTAGTAGTGGTCTCATTTTACAAATTGAACTAGAGTTTTTTTGAACATATGTAATATTTACTGTCGTCAACCAATAACGAACAGAGGAAGTACCACGACTGCATAAATGGCAAGTATTATGGTGCCAGCGATTATTCCGTATTTGAATTCGTAGACAGAACCATTCATATTGTTCAGCACTATTTCTGTACTCGAGCTTGCGCACTATTAAGGTGCAGTGAAACTATAATGCTTAGAAAAAAAGATAATTATTATCTATCGCTTTTTCTGTATAAAAAACGAGAATGGCTTAACGACAGCAGTAAAACAAAACTGCAATGACACGGAGCAATTTAAGTTTCTTTTTATATTTCAGTCATTTTTAATTTGGAAAACTTCGGCGTTTCGCCGTACATTTTCCTACAGTATAGAGCTCAAAATCAGAAATACATTTTTTTTTCTTTCTTACACAAAGCATGTAGGTGAATAGTGATCTTAGCCACTGCGATAGTAGCTTCCTCAAAGCGTTCCATAATTAAAATCCCACCGTATAATACATTCAGAATATCTTCACACTTTTGACTCAAATATTTTGAAAATCTTTTGATGTATAACATTTTTGGTTGTTTTAATGAATAAACTATAGACCTAAACTCGGGGTGCCAGATAACGAGACGTAATGAATGGAATCGCAGCGCGTCGCGTCCTGCACTTAGGGCGTCAGTCAATCCATGAAATTACTGATTGAGGTAGTACATCGAAAGCGTTATACAGAATGATTCACGAGGAGTTTCCGCCACTCTCATGGCTTATTCCTTTTGTCATTTAGACCATAACATCTCATGAGAACGTGGGTCCTATTCCCGATATTTACAGAGTAATTTGAAAAAGTCGAGAGGTAAACGAAAAAAGAATAACCTGTTAGAAAGTAAAAAAAAAATATATATATGATCAGACTGTATTGTTTACAGATGACCATCAAACACCATATCCACATATTCTTTGGCGAGAAATGTATATGGCATTGTAACACAGTTACTTACAGCTCTCAACCAAAGGGTTGAGTTAAGTTGAGAGATTTGCGTGGCTATTTACACTTGAGAGCCGGAGTGGGTGAAATGTTAAGAAAATGAAGCAGCGCCGAAATGCAAAGGCGGGGGAAACGGGATATCCCCGAGAAAACCCACCGACCAGTGGCATCGTCCGCCACGATTCCCACTTGCGAAAATCTTGAGTGTCCCGGCCGGGGATTGAACCCCGTTCGCCTAGGTGGGGGGCGAGCAGGCTAACCGCTCGGCCAGCCCGGCCCCACACAGCCAAAGGCTACAGTGAAACAATCACTCCTCACAACGTTCAAGGTCACGCGCTGTTCACAGCAATAGGCCAACGATAGCAACATATCAGTGTAATGCGTTTACAATGTCTCTAATTACCTTATAAATATTGTTCATAGGACCCACATTTTCATATAATTTACTTCATATGACTTAAGGAATACGCCATGTAAATGGCGGTCACTTCTCGTGAATCATTCTGCATCATCCCGTTAATGCTCAAGTGCTTTCTAGATAAATTACACTCTTAGTTTTATTTAGTTTAAAAAAACGTAATAATTATTTAGTATTCAGTGTAAATTATAAACAGAAAGCAAGCATGTTGCTGATGGCTAGCAAGAAGTAGATATTTTTTTATTCAATTGAGTTTTATATGTCGTTAGTCAAATAAAAGTTTCTTAGCGAGTGAGTGACGTTTTCAGGCAAGAATGGTGGAAACACATATCATTTTTGTACACGAAAAAAAAAATTGTTTCTCTGTCCAGCACACAAATATGGCGTTTTTTCCCCTCGATGTTTTTTTTCTAGATTGTGTAATTTTTCTTTACATGTTGTGGAATAATATGTATAGTCTATTGACGGTTACTTCCGAAATTCCTGGAGGTCCGCTAAAGTTTCAGGACATTTCTACGCTTCACGCAAACAAAGCTTAACAAGTCTAGAAAATTACACTCGAGGGACAACACACCGCATTCGTGCGCACTCGGTGCAATAATATTTCTGTATAAGAACTATTTCTTACTAGGCATTATAAACACACATATTTTCTCTCTGTTTTATTCGTATCAATTACAAGTGACATATTATAATTTACATACGAGTAGTCGATTTCCAAAATTACACTTGTCCACAAACATGCCAATTTCCAATAATGATCCTGTTGATTCCTTCCCGAGCATTTTCTATGGGATTACGAAGGTTTTACATGAACAGAACAGCGCGAAGGCCTTTTAAACGCAGGTTTAAAATTAATTCAATTTCGAAAGTAGTCCTTGTCCATAAACATTTAATAACATTTTTCAATTTTAAGCTGAATGCTTAGTTTCAGAAGGCTCTAGTTTCTACAGGTATTGGTCGTGACTAACAATAACATCAATACCAAAGTTCATACAGCCACATTAAGAAACACACTCCATATGTGTGTTTCACTGTTTCCCGACATTCAATGTACGCGGACAAGAAACCCTTTGGAAATGGACCACTCATGTAGAATATAAATAAAATTTCAGTTTAATCAAAAAGAAGATACTTTCATGTTAACAGTAGTGTAAAACGCTTGCGATGCATGACGTATTTAGAGAACAGCCAAACACATGATACGTGGGTTAATTTTGCAAAGGTTTGATTCAAAAAGTGGGAAGAAACAGCGACTAGACTGTAATTAGGGATCGGTATCTGGATCGCGACGCCGTGAAACTCCTTCTCGGTCAGTGGGCACCTTCCTGTTCGAGAAACGACCTCCCCAACTCCGTACTTCTTGGACGCCGGGTTGAAGGAACTAGATTTCTAGAGCCCGTGCCACACCGTCCGCCCGATTCAGAACCATTTCACATCAACCTACTAAGTTCAGGGACATTCCAATATGCAGTCCAATCTAACAAGTTCCATAGCATTCTAAATGCTAACTGAAATAGTTATTTCACAAATATATCAAGTATAAATATAACGGAACGACTGCAAAATAAGATCCCACAACCGAAAAAAAAACCAACCTCCCATGGCGCAGTCAGTTGGTGCGCCGCCGGTCTGGGATGAGGGAGGTTCTGGGTTCCCAGGTAATGCATGCATGTTAGTTTAAGTCAGGAAATAAGTTAGTTTGTGAGTCTTCCCCTTATAAGTCTTCAGGAATAACATCGTGGGACGTTGATGAGCCCTTTTCAATACAATCCAATCCAATTCCAAGATATTACCATTATCTTTACACATTTGCTTACCCATTATACAATGGAACACGTTTTCTGTTAAAAGTGTTACAATAATTCTGTTTGCTGGCGTATGCTATATACAAAAATGTAATAATATAAAGCAATTAATTTCAGTTTTCAATCAATATATTCATTTTCGTATTGCAAAGTATTTATATTTCGCAGCATGATTTTGTGACAAGACAGCTTGAACCACGCCTATATTGTAGTAAACAGTTTGTGTGAGCTCCGCCGTTGTTTCACTACAGAGTTAAAAAAATTAAATTCCATCTTAGCTTACGTACATAATTAAGCACAAAAACAAGGGTACTTATCATTAAACTTAAAACAAAAGTGAATGATATTTGTTTTCAAACCAGTCAACAGCGCTACATTTGAATAGGGAGCCCCACAAGTTATGTAAGAGTCTAATTTCCTTTTATAAAAATCGTTTCCCCACTGACTGACCAGATAATATCATAAACTAAAAAATTTTCAAGGTAATTTTCTTCTTATGCGCTTGTATTCAACATTGTTTCACTATTTGCCTGTGTGTATATGCGTATATATGCACACAAATCCACGCGTGCACACACGTGTCTGTGTGTTCTTATGTGCCAAATGAGTAAATACGTTCTTCTCATTAAAAATAAATGTAGTTATATTTTAAAGCGCTTACTAACCTGCGTAACATGAAAGATACTATATTATTTTATATGCGGGTAAATTAGTACATTAGCATCACTAAGGTGATGAAAACATGAAATCCAATATGGCAATCGAACGAATGTGAGAGACAAACTCCAGCATTTTAAATACATATGAAAAACGAAAATATCCAAGATGGCGGGTGAAAGAAGGTGAGAGGCGTACTCCATCAATATATAAACAAAATACAGACGAAACAATTCAATATGGCTGAATGAGTACCGGTGAGGGGAGTGGGAGTAAGGGAGTCAATCGTCTGCTATGCGTGGTCCTGGGGGACTTCCGGAAATTTAAATTTTTTTAAAATTACATTTTTAAATAATTTTAATAATATGAATTTAATGATATTCGAAAATATATTTTTAAAAACTTTTTTGGGATTTTTTAGAACTTTTTATAATTTTTTGGATTTTTTTTGGGTCCAAGGTTATTCAAGGTCATGGGGTCAAGGTCAAGTTCACCTTCATCAAATATTATGGCAGTAGTCAGCAATGTAATATACTTGCTGACTTTTTATGAATTTATTAAATTTTTTCTCGAGTTTTTGTTTTCAAGGTCAACTAAGGTAACGGGATCAAGATAAAAGGTCACCTGCATCCAAAATGACGGTTGTAGTCAGTAACGTAATATGTGTCCTGACTTCTATGAGTTTTTCTCGAGTTTTTTTTTACAAGGTCACGGGGTCAAAATCACCTACAACCAATGTGGCGGTAGTAATCAGTAACATAATGTGCTTGCTGGCATTTTTTAATTCTTTCACAATTTTTTTCCCCAATGTCAGGGGGTTAAGGTCAAGGTCGCCTGCACTCAATATACAGACAAGATGGCTGACATAGTACCACTCCCTAATTTTCGACTCAGAAACCTCACGTAAGTAGACAATTCAAACTACAAAGTTCTAGATTCAACCTTACGGAAAACTTTCCCATATTTTTTTGTGTATAATGAATGTTTGTTGATTTTATATATAAAACTCATAAAATTTTACACGTATACCGTGTTTGTCATTATCTGAGCACTTAAATTAACACAACTAACAAAAAATACCCTTCCCATTACTGCAAACGTTTTAATACAAATACCAACTAGCTTCGACAGGGAAGTTAGAAGATATAGTGTTATGTATTAGAGCGGAGATATTCGGGAAACTTTTAACATCGAGGATTTGAGAGCCAAGGAGGGTGAAATGAGGTGAGTATGAAGCAGCGCCGGAATGAAAGGGCGGGGGAAACGGGAGATCCCTGAGAAAACCCGGGCATCGTACGGCACGATTCTCACATGCAAAAATTCGGGAGCGACCCAGCCGGGAATCGAACTCGGTTCACCAAGATGGGAGGCAAGTGGTCTAACCACTACACCACCGCGCTCCCGCCAGTATGGAGCAGCGTGGTAATGCAGGGGCAGGAGAAACGGGGAGATCCCTGAAGAAAAAATCACCCGCTGACAGACGCTTATTTAGAATGTGAATAATATTGTAAAGTGAACGAAGCCCTCGGGAAGAGTGGACTCTTCTAACTGGGAAGGGAATCGTGCTTTGGCTGTCTTTGAAGGGCACGCTCTGACCGGCCACAATATTGTCTGCACCGCGAGGTGGCGATCACAAGGTTAACTTCTGGTCAGGACAGCCAGTTAGTTTCCCTAAAAACTGGGAATTTCAGCCGTGGATTTTCCCCTACGACACCATCGTTTATGTTCTATGGTTCGATCCTCAGGTCGCAAACTGAAGATGAGACAGCCCCGATTCTGTGCGTCGACAAAGCTATAGTATCCCAACCTAGCAGGAGCACCTAAACGAATCTGGCATAGTGAAGAAATACTCTTTTTTTTCACAGCTTAAACTAACCTAACATAAACGAACCTATGACGGTTGTTGGATGAGTGTTTTTGCAATTAAATTAATTCAGGATAGCATTAGAACAAGCTGGTCGTGTTTATACGCTCAAGTGCCATATACACACGCATGACTGCCCGCAGACATTTCAATTCGGATCTCTTATACTGGTTCACTATTTGCCAACATCCCTGCCAAAATCGTGTCGCCATACAGTGACGCGAAGTTTGTTTACATTTATTTTTCGAATAGATTAGTGCTTTCATTTTATGAATATTCGTTACGATATAAATAGGTTAGGGAAAGTTTAAAATATATTCGCGATGTCTTCACAATTTTTTAAGCATACCTTTGAAAAATTACCCCCATGTATTACGAGTGCGGTTGTTTAAATATGTATGTTGGTAGTTCGTATGCAAAATATTATTAAATTGAGTGCGTACTAATTCGGCGCGTTGTCCCTTTGGTGTAATTTTCTACAATAACAAAGTAAATGTATCCATAAACGAATTATAACAACCTTTCAAAGCACGCATGTAAACAGTTCTCTAGCCGGCATGGTGCTGGAAAATTCGTGAATTCAATGACCTATAGGCAAGACTTCGCAGTTTACGTACACACATGCAGCTATCAACTGCCCATTGGCTGTGCGACGTTACAGTATAAGACAGTGTATGGGCCTACGTGTTATTGTATAGTCCATTCTTGGTTACTTCGAACTATACTGAAGCCCTGATAAAGTTCTTCTGTTTTCGGGGATCCCTCCTCCTCTTGCAAACAAATCTTTACTACGTCTAGATTATTACACCAGAAGCTCAACACACCGTATTTGTGCGTAATCAATCTCATAATATATTTGCATTACAGCAATTTCATACTAGGCATTATCGACACATCTATTTTCTCCCTGTTTTAATTCATATCAAGTATAAATGAAATATTACAATTTGTGAACAAAACATGTATATAAATTCGATTTAACCACTTTTATCTAAACACAAGTACTAACTGCGTATTAGCAGCTGACTGTTACCGTGTAAGACGGTGTTGGGGGCTGCATTTCATTGTATTCATATTTTAGGGTCAGGGGCCTCGTGGAAGTGCCAACGCGTGGGGCTAATGTTTCCACAGTAACACGAACGCACGGGATTGTGCAACTTTAGCTTGCGTCTAAATGAATCCGCGATTTTTCTTCAGGCCTATACTAACCGATGATTCAACTCAAAAGGCGGTGGTCACAATCACAGTGGTAAAATACCAGTTCTTTGCTGAGACACTGCAATTGACTACCGCAAATTTGGCACGCGCAGTCTTTATAATCCATTCACGGTTACTTCGCACTTTTCTGAAGTGCTGCTAAAGTTCTACTTCCAGGATATTCCTCCGCCTCCTCACAACCAACCGATATACACGCACACCGGAAGTCTAAGACCCGCTCCTGGCCGTCAAAGAATTTTTCGCACTCTTGGCTGTATGTTCGCATAGAGCTGACGTAGCGTGTTTGATTCAGTCTTGTGTAGAAACGAGTACTTCCTGTTCCAAGAGAACCGCAGCTTGTGATTGGCCACATCTGCCTACGTAGAAAACCGTGGAGAATGCTCGCGACTTTCATTTAATGTTTACTCCGAACTTTAATTTCTTTGGGTTTGTTAAGACACCCGCCTGTAGGATAAACTAACGTCGTTTACGTCGTTAAAATGTCATACACGTTCATGTATTTACCGTGATTCGAACGTTGTGATTTTGAAGACAGTGCTTTACTGACGTCACTCCTCCTTTACAAAGCAATATTTATATTAAAATGCAGCAGGAAGATGGAAACAGGATGACCGAAAAAATTTAGAAGGGCCTTAAAAATTGCTCACTTTACTGTGAACAGCCTATACGAGTCTTAAAGGAGGGTGACAAATATTAATACTTTTTTTTTTATATTTGTTTAATAGAAATATGTATAATTTGTAGACACTATATCTTTGGTGTAATTTCTAGCAAAAAAAAAAAAGTAATAGTTAATAATTTTGGTTTAGTCACATCTAAACATTACGATTTGGCTGTTTTAAGACACGAGTAATAAAATTAACTCTCTCGCTGAAATATAATTTGTATACTACTACTTTATAAAATGTTCAAATGAGCTAATTCGTAATATAAATGCAATTAAACCTGCAATATTACGGTATCCTTTGTTTTTAAAATATAATTTCGAATATAAACACTGTGTGATTATCTCAGGTTTTACTTTTGACAAATCTCTATTTTCAAGGGCGATTTCAACACTTTTAAAATCGCCCTCATCTGTATATGAATCCCTTGCTTCATTGCGTATGTTCTTTCCAGGGGCAATAAAACTGATTTTTTTTTTTACATTTAGTTGTGCAATAACTATAGAATACGTTTTGTTCTTCTGGAAATGGCATCGTGTATAATGTTTACAAATTAAAAGTGTTGCGCATGGGTATAATGATTATTACTTAATTATTTTGTCCAGCGCCGTAAATATTTCTCGCGCAAGAAACGTAATGTAAGAAATGCTCCACGCCACTGCACGCTGTTACTCCTGATTATGCCTTACTTTAAGATTTTAAGAATCCGTGGTATTTTTTCTAAGAGGACTGTAATACAAGACAGCTGCCATTCCAAACTATAGAAGAACGTGAATCTGCGCGAACTGCTCAGCAAGTCTACAATCTGATGACGAAGCACTATTTGACTGTTTCTTATTGCACTCTTGCACCACTCAAACTTTTTTTTTTACGTAATTTATTTAAAACGGGAAAAATTAAGCTCTTCAGCCAGTTTACAAATGGTTTTGTTGGACATCAGTATAAATAATAAATTGTTTAGAAATGAGGTTATATTGTAAAGTTGTTTTTCTGGGAAAAGAAATTTCATCTTACAAAAACGTTTTATTAAATATATGTTTATTACAATTAAACAGGTTTGTGTTTATAACTACATTAAAATTTAATGACTTTTTTGGGCCTGTCAGCAAGACTGATCTATGTCTTACTTCCTTAAAGACTTTATAGAGTAAGGGACGTAATTTCGGGCAGGGTATGTGTCACCTTGATTATTTAGAAACATCGCCATTCTTCGTAACAAGGAATTCACGTTTAGTTTCGTGGGAGATTTAATGAGAGACAGGTTGGTCGTGTGACCCTAACACGCTTGCAAGTAGTTATAGGCTGTTCACGATAAAGTGAGCACTGTTTAAGGCCCTCCAAATAGGCATCAACCGCCAATAAATATATCTTATTGCCGCCTCAGGCATAACATTTTGATGGCCGTGAAATGTATACACGTGTTTATTGGAAAAATTGCAATGTTTATATTAAAAAGCAGCAGGAAGATGGAAATTAGATGAAAGGAAAAATTTATAAGGGCCTTAAAAAGTGCTCACTTTACCGTGAACAGCCTATAAAAAAAAACCACGAATGTGAATTCTATTAACGCTTATGGAAAACAATCTATATTTTTATTTTTCATCTCGCTTATTCTCGAATTTCTTCTCAGAATCCTCTCCTCTCTACTATCTTCAACTTCCTTAGCGGCCGGAGCTGAAAACCAATATATGCAATCGAGATGCCGGTTCAGACGTTGCCCGTCCGATCTCGCTTACATTGTCACGAGAGTTGCTTTCCAGCAAATCAGGTTTGTAAACTGTTTTTTTTCCCCTTTGAAGTTCCCGATGGTTCATGTAGATATTCCAGTTATCTGCCCAATTTCCATATATAACAGTTATATAGGCTGTTCACGGTAAAGTGAGCACATTTGACAGCCCTCTCATTTGGAATAGTAGTCAATAAATAGATTTTATTTTAGCCTTAGATATTAGCTTCCGAGTGCGGTGGAATATACACACTGAGTTTATTACTTAAATGCCAAAATTTATTTCGGATAAAAAATGGATGAAAGGAAAGGATAATTAGGACCTCGAAAGTGCTCACTTTGTTGTGAACAGCCTATACACTACAAGATCTTGAATTATTGTGTTCAACCCTACATTAATTTTTACATTTAAGTACATTTAAGTTCCTTCGGCACTGAATGTTTTTTGGTTGACAAATGTAAAGTGGAATCCTCAAGTGATTATCGCTATTTTGGCAATGCGCATTAAAAAAAAAAGCTTTAGCATCTTTTGTATAATTATATCTGGAGTAATTAGCGTAGAATTTTCTTCCCAGTGAAAGCTTGTAATTCTAATGCGTGAAGAAACATCAGCGAAACAATTTAATTATTTATAACAAAGGGCGAAATTATTTCAAGCACTACAAGTTCGTATCCCTCTAGGTATACGCAAACAGCGTATTTTGAAGGTTTAATGAATGCAGCGTACAAGGTGACTTTCGAATCAAATTCAACACATAATATACTGGGAACAAACGAACTAGTAACAATGGTGTCTGTTGTTCAAGATACTGCATAGCTTCTACTACTTAAGTAGCCAGCAGAAAATACCTTCATGTATGTATCTGTTACGAAAACGTGATTTTCCAACAGATATACAAAGTTCGAGTCCATCACTCAAGAAGGTAAGTATTAAATACGTATCTTGTTACCAGTGCGTTAAAAAAAATAGCAGAATTTCAATATTGGTGTTTATCTTGTGTGAAATAAACATCATAACATCACTCAAGACGGTAAGTATTAAATACGTCTCTTGTTACCAGTGCGTTAAAATAATAGCGGAATTTCAATATTGGTGTTTATCTTGTGTGAAATAAACATCATAACTAACGAAAATTCGTTGTTACACATCATCGCCGACGCTTAGCAAAGCTACAAATATTTATCATCTTGTTTGGCTATTTTCGTTTAATATTTTCTCATTTTGGGCTAAGTGAAGAAATTGTTGACTTCGAATTCATCTGATCAACCATAGACGCAAGTAATGATTTTGTTTGTAAAGAGTGTATATATTGTGGAAAAACACGTTACTTAACAACCAGCTGGCCTCGCTCATCCTAAACTTCCGTGACCTTTTGTAGAACTCGATGTTCTCTTATTACGGCCATTATTTATCTGGCCTTCTGATGCGCATTTTAATAGTTTCTTGGGAAGCCTGAGAAAACTAAGGAACTTATCATCAAAGGACTATAAATAATAGCGTCCCTAAGTACACGATGTTTCCGTCATCACAGAAAACCTTAAGCATAACATTTCTTTACAGGTGTAGCAAATATCGAGTAAAAGTTGAAAAGGCGGACGCTAGCGTGGTCACTTTTCGGATTAGGTGATTCAAGATTTTAATTTAAAAGGATAATAAGATACTATACGATATATTTTTCTTGTCACGTTTAAACTTTATTCCTATAACTATTTTTTTTTTTTTCAGTTATTATATTGATACCTAGTAAGCTCTTAATATAAATATTTATACACACACGCTTGTAATAAGTTGTCGATATGCCTTTACAAACTCCACAGTAACCAGTAAAATGAACAGAGACGTTCCTGACAGAAATAAATAATTCCTTGTAATTGTTTTAAAAGTTCCTTCAACGAAGTCTCTATGTATCGCTTAGAGGATAAATATTTTTGATCTAAGTAAAGTTTGACAAAAGGGAAGGAAAGAAAACTTACGATATTTAATATGTTTTTTGTTACATAAGTCGTAAATAATCAAGTGGGAAGCTAACATGCACGCGCAAACTGTAAAACAACCGGAAAACTACGAGAATCGAGCACATGATACCTTGGTTACTGGAACAACATGTGTTTTGAGAGTAACCATTACGACGGATATGGAGTATAATTTAAATGATTACTTAATAAATACTTTTGCACTATATTAACGTGAATACATTTCCTACATACTGGGTGAATTAGTTCTTTCCTTAAGCAGTTATTGATTCAAACATTTAAAGTTAAGAATTTTATGGAATTTGTTACTACTTTACAAAACTCCTGAAATTAATACGGTTTAATTTTAGTTAAGGTTTATTTCTTGTGAAACGAAACATTAGTAAATATATAAAGTTCCTTTCTGGTTACATATGTGAAAACTACAAAAGCGAATAAAATCATGGTTTTCAAAATAAATGCTTAGATTTATACTGTGACTTTAAAAATCTTGTTTTTTTTTTTTTAAATAATGAGCCAAGAAATTAAGGCTTGAATATATTTGCATTAATGTCTCTAATTAAAGCTTGTAGGACTGTCAGAGATAGGCTTACACATTACGATAAGTTAATGTTATATGCAACCATTATAAAGCTTGTATCGAGCATACGATCTGCTGTGACTTCCAACACTACTGTTTGTTCATGAACTTCCCTAGTAAAAGATCTCTTTCGGTGCTGAAAATCAAACCAGAAATTTTAAACTTTATTTCGAAATATCAATAGACCATATAAAAAGAAATACCATACTGGAAGTATGCACTAGGCTTGGTAGCTGTAGGTGACGTTTCTCCTTGAAAGAATGGCAAGAAACGAAATCGTAAAGATAATAAGTGACTGTAATTCGGGTACAGGGGTAGGGGTGCCCAGGGAAAGCCCCCAATGGCCACCAACATCAGCCATATTCCAATCATGCGAAAATCCGGAATGGGATTCTCAGTCTTTAGGATCCGAACATCCCTCCTTTCCTTTACATAAGATCACATATACGTGACCTCGCCTACCTGTAGCTATTTCCACGTTTAAGAGGAGTGTGAAGTGAAACTTTTTTTTTTTTTTTGTGAAATCGTTGTTTGCGCGTATTCGCGTATCTCGGTAAATATATGTTCTGTAAACACAACCTTTTGCTAGAAAAAGTAATACATATATATTATCCTATGTATTTACTTTTAACATAATAAGTACATTCATGGAGAAAAAAATTGTTAAAATGGACAAATATCGCATTTTTTTTAAGCTTTCTAATACAGTTTCCTTAAGCGGCAAGAGAAAAGTACAAACATACGGACGTAGTTTAATCTGTGGGCATTCATTGCATGGAATAAAATCCCACTGTTCCAGATCTGATTTGCACAGTACAGTACCTCGACGGAAACACTGCACGCCTTGCGCGTAAGAGCGATGAGGCGCTAGGCGTGCGTGTTCGTGTCGCCCGTATCGCTCCCTCGCTTCTTGACCTTGGACGCGCAGGTTCACTCTCCTCTTAAGACGGAGAAGCGCAGGAGCGATAAGGGCGACACTGCACACGCATCAAGTGCGTCATCGCCAGTAAGTGCACAGCTCTGAACTGGTGTACAGTGTTCTCGTTGTGCTGCGTGTACCTACAGGACTTAAAGCGGCGTCTACATAATTTTATTGGTGTAAAGTCTGTGGCAAGGTTCAATGGCAGGGCCCTTAAGTATTTTTGAATGTATCGGACACGCGTATTTATAGATACAGTGCTTTAAAAGAACAGTTTTAGTTATGCTGGAATGGTTTGAAATGGTGTTTATACAGTGCTTTAAAAGAACAGTTTTAGTTATGCTGGAATGGTTTGAAATGGTGTTTATAGTGTGTGCGATGTCTGGAAAGTACTCAATAGGCATTAGAGACCTGAAAAATTCGCGAGTTCAATGACCTGCAGGCTAGACTCTACAGTCTTATGTACGAATATGCCGATATCGACTGCCCATTGGTTGTCTGCTGTCACAGCGGAAGGCGACGATTGGGCCATCGTTCTCCAGAAGGTGTCAAAACCGTGTGGACCAATGGCTAACGTTATATAAACACACGTGTTTTGAATTCTAGCTTGTCCCAAAATGAATCCACGAATTATCCAGGCCTCTAAATTATGATGTAAATGTGCGTGTTATTTTCGTAGATCATCGCATTCGACGCACGTTTAATAGTTCGTGGGACGTGTATTTCGAACACACTGCAATGCAATTGAAGGTCCGTAAGGGGGTGGTTTAGGAAATACCATTTACATCTACTTCAGAAATCAGTTCCGCCGCGTACACCGCCGCTTGCGCTCTGACGTCACGAAATGTGTGCCACATTTCCCAGGCGTTCCAGGAACGGGAGTATACAGTTTCGTGTCGGTCAGTGACCAGTGGGGCACACTACACCGGTTCGTCGCGATGCTCGGAGAGTGTAATCGGATGCAGTCGGGAGACGGGGAGTAGAGAAACAGTTTCCTCACGCGCAGTATACTGCAGCAGCAGCATGCGGAACACGATGAGGTGCACGGCGGGTGAGGGGGGGTCACTTTCACCCGGGGCGGGCGGCCCTAAACTCCAGCCGCCGACTGGGTCGTGTTGATGGGCGAAGACTTCTTGTCGGGTAGGCGAAGGGGGCGGCACCTTGGAGCTTCGCTGGCATTTCCAGGCGCAGCCCGCTGTCGGCTGTCGACGTGGGCGGCGTGTTTAAGAGAAGCTCTCCACACTCTCTCGCCCCTCTTTTTCCATAAAGAGGGGCCGTTTTCGCTATCGCAGGAGCATGATTTAGAGAGAAATGGAGGAACTGAAAAACGTACACAGAAGCGTAGCATTTCTTAAATGCTATTCGTAAGCAGACCTCTCTCAGACACGCTGGACTTTATTTATTTTTTTTTTTTTTATAAAAGGTTTCTGCGGGAGCTCTGCACACATTTTACCGGCTATCCAGGCGGCCACCTTAACATCGAGATCTTGAGAGCTGATGAGTGTGAAATGAGGTGAGAATGGAGCATTGCCGGAATACAAGGGTGGAGGAAACTTGAAATCCCCGGGAAAACCCACCCGTCAGCGATATCGTCTGGCACGATTCCCAACTTGCGAAAATCCGGGAGTAACTCGGCCAGAGATTGAGAGGCGATCATTCTAACCGTTTAACCAACGTGGCCCTAAACGCCTCTAGGAAAAATGCCTGTTTGGCAAAACACATGTTAATGCCCGTCAGGCAAAACGCCACTCACATAAAATTCATATTAGGCAAAATGCACGTTAGGCTGAACGCGACTGGGCAGTTCCAGTTAAGTAACGAATATAATGTCGGACATCCCTTTGTTAAACTATCAGAGTATTCCTTCCACTAAGTTCCATTACAGCTGGCGTAATTTATTTCCATAGTTCCATTAGTGTGGCTAGTACTCGTCGTTTGTCTGTTGGTCCGGCATCTAAATTATGCTCTGGCTCATCCCACATGTGCTCTGTTTGGTTCCAAGGTGAAGCTTTGAATTTGCCAGATAATCAGGTCTACCTGCTTTTCTAAAGCCACGAGGAAATTGACCCTACTTTTTGAAGAGTATGTATATCGTGCCTATGCAGAACAGAGATTTTTTTCTAAAATGTAGCTCAATTGTGGGAAGCGTGGTATTATCCAAAATGTTTTTGTGCATACCAGAGTTCAGCGATCCATCGATTAAAACTAGTGGCCCAAGCCCACACCAAGAGAAACAGCAGCAGGAAATACCTGCACCAAATTCCACTGTTGACACGGCACGCTGAGGTAAATACCGGTCGCGAGTCGTCCCACAGGTCCATGGTCCAAACACGTCCATCCGAGTGTCAGATCACGTACGTGACTCATCACTGCATAAGTTCTTCCACCGCTCCATGCTCCAATGACGGTGTTATTTACACCATTCCAGACGACTTCTTGTGTTGTGACGAGTGGCAGTTCCTGGCGATGGCACGACCATGAAAGACAAGTGCCATCACCTTCCAGCAGAGAGATAGAGACCTGCCTCTCTGTGCCTGTGCTGCGACGGAAATACGTCTGCACAGTAGTTGACATGGCTCTATGGCGACTTTTTCGCGCAGAAATCTTTAGAGTTCGTCGGTCTTGGTAGTCAGTTTCTTGGGATTACCAGGACGATGCTTGAGGCCAGTTATTCAGTGACATGTCCCACTTGACGATATCTTTGGCAGTTGATCGAATTGTAAAGGGCTTTTCAACGTCCCCCGGTTTTATGCTTGACGGCTTACAAACTAACTTATAACTTAACATAAATAAACACGCATGTCTTACCCGGGATTCGAACCCAGAGCCTTACGCGCCCCAGATCGGGGGCGCACAAACCGACTGCGCCACGGGAGGTCGGCGGAAGTTGACCGAGGCACGTTCAACTGCTGAGGAATATCTCTGACGAAACTTCCATTGTCTATGGGGGCTTCTGCAATCAAGCCCGTTTGGAAGGCACACATTGGCTCATTGTGACCGCAAACACGAATATGGTGTTCAGGTGTTTGTTGTTTTGGTTATATAGCATTATGCTGCGCGATTTCATTGGGAGTGGGAGCAAAATGATGTCCTGCGAATGTTAGCCTCAGACAAACGAAATCGCAATCAAAATACATAAAATCAAATCCTTTAGTTTAATTGAATTACTATGACCTTAGATAAAATAAATTATTGCGATACGCCCCCTAGTACAATTTGGGCAACTACTTAAATGGATGCTTCAAATACACGAGTATTTCTAAACTGTATTTAATATTTTTTGTTTATTTGCTACTAATTTCTCCCTTTCAGTACTCAGAAGAGTTCTAGATATTTTCTCCCAACACTATTAAATAATCGATCTAGTAGGAATTTAGAACGAGTTAGCTAGCTATCAGTTCCCACTATAAGCTTTAAATTGGTGACAGTAAAATACGACAGAGATATTTTTATGTAGCTCATTATTATATTATCGATTTCCGTAATCCAGTTTAATGCGTTTTTTGACGACCTGGACTATATGTTCTATGGGATTTTTGTATGAGAGAGACCGTCTGATGAAGTATCACAAAAGAAAAATATTTAAGCTCTTGTTATCTCTTGACGAAGACGATTTGTTTTCCTCAGTAGGTCAGTGGATCGAATGAACGGGTGATTGTTAAACGGGACCTAAGTCACTTTTTCCACAAAATGAGTTTAATGCAGATATGGTATTTCTGAGGGTCCACACACCTTTGAGTGTTAAAAGGTATCTAATGCAAGCATTGTAAGCATATTTTACAGCTACTGAATTTTCGTTGTGAGAGTCATAAGGGACCTAAGTCAGTGACTTAGGTACCTTTTAACACTCAACAAATGGCAGTGACTCAGGGACTTTTTAACGCTCAACTAGTGGCAGCACTGCTACGAGCTGTTTTTGTCACTTACGAAGTAGTAGAGGTTATGTAGCTGTTGTGATGCTAGATAGTGTTTGTGAACAACACGTACATAGAAGTAATTAGTACAATGAGTGAATGTTCTGAAAGTAGTGGTATAAATGATAGTCCAGTAAAACCAAGAAAGAGGACGAAAAATCCGGCAATGTACAACCGCAATTTAATTAAGAAATTGGAATTAGAAAGCAAAGAATAAATATGATACGGAGGAAAACAGCAACGAATTAGATCAGCTCGTTCACCATGCAGGTAAATATGTACTGCATTATTATTTTTAAATATAATGAAGATTTTATATTATAAAGTACATCAATATTTTATTATGTTTTTATATTGGGTAAACCTGTGCATTAAGCACTAGTGTTATAAGTTACTTCGAACTTTACCTAACCTGATAACTTTAACCAACCTTTCAGGCCTAATTGAAATTATTATTGATATTAATGACATAGGCCTAAAAACTATTATTATTATTATTTGTTACAGCTGTAAGAACAAGTGGTTTGAAAAATTTGACGACGCAGACAAAGCTGTTATACAAGATTCTCTATACGGAGAGTTGCGAAACATCGGCCTAGAAAAGACGATGCTGCTTTGAGGGTAAAATTATTTAAATACCATGTACTTCTTCGTGAAACCAAGGTAGAAGTTTGTCAGGAGGCCTTTTTTTTTTGACTGTATGATGTGGGTGACAAGCGAATCAAATGTGTTCGGGAGTTACTTTTAGAAGGAAAATCGCCTCGTGACAAGCGTGGCAGACATCCTTGTGTGAACGAAATAGGGCTAAATGAACTTTTGAGCATACATGAGCATATAAACTCATTTACTGTTAAGAAAACACGCTGCCCGTCTACTGAAAGACATATTACATATTTGTCATCAGAGCTGTCTGTTAGGAAAATGTATGAATTATACAAGGCAAAATATCCAGGCACGAATACCAAAAATGAGTTTTATAATAAATACTTTAATGAAATTTTTTACCTTACGTTCGGAAGACAACAAATCGATACTTGTAGTTTTTTGAAGAAGAAGAAGAAAAAAGTACGTATACGTAGTCCCCATTTGAACGATACTGCGAAACGAATCGCCTCGGTTGAGCTATTGGTACGTCTGAGGCGAGTAAAAAGTTCACAAATGCTCCTAATAAGACAACAACACAAAGTAAGGAAAGTGAAAACACCTTAGGACTAGTGTTTGATTACATGCAGAGTGTCAGTGTTGGTGAGATACCTGTCCAGGACGACGCCAGAACAGATGTCGGCCACTACTACGTTTACCACGAAGGTAAAGCACACAAAGTCCCTCGTGAGGTAGCCTCATTCCTGATGCACTATATCAAAAACTTTGTCCCAGAAACTGTAGATGAGTTGCAACTTTTTTTTTATTTTTATAATTGTCCAGGACAATATAAGAACCATACTCTTTCCAGAGTCTGTCTTGCTTTAACAGACATATGCAAGTTCAAAACTATCAAACAGTATTTTCCTCTGCGTGGTCACTCGTATGGCCCATGTGACCGGAAATGCAGCATTATAAAACGTCCCATAAGGAAATGCGATCGAATCTATACTCCACGGGAGCTATGTGAACTTATAGCTAATGCTGAAAAAAAATCATCCAGGGACTATTTTTGTCGAGATGGACATGATTACTGCTTATTCTACTTGGTGGCCTGCACACTATAAAAAAAAAGTTTCTGTTGAAACCAGTCGCCTTCAAAGAAATGATAGAGTACATTACTGCATATCCAAATTTCATTATTTCGTATACTCTCAGGCCAGAAAAGGTACTATACAATCAAGTGAATACATCAGGTCAGCACCAAGTCAAAAAGCTTATCCTCAAGGGAAAATGCCTTTCAAAAGGAATAAAATCACAGATCTGAAGAAAGTAATGCCATATATTTGAGATGAACACAGATAATTCTGGAATGAAATCGTCCAGTGGTCCATAACCGATGATGTTTCTCACAACGATGTCGAATAACATTTTACTCATTTCATTCAACAAAAAGGGTTTTCTCTACTGTTCACGTCATTTCAACATTGTAAATTTGTTCTTATACAGAAACTGTAGTTTTTAATAAATTGTTAACAAATATTGTCCAGTATATGCTGAAACTTTGCATTATTTCAAACGAAAACATTTTTTTTTTTTAGTTTGTTGAGTGTTAAAAGGAACCTAAGTCAAAAACACAATTTATTTTTTAAAATTAACTATGTCATGCAATTAGGTTAAAATTCACATGAATGTTAGTCTATGCATACTAAATTAACTATGTCATGCGATTAGGTTAACATTCACATGAATGTTAGTCTATGCATACTAAATTAACTATGTCATGCAATTAGGTTAAAATTCACATGAATGTTAGTCTATGCATACTAAATTAACTATGTCATGCAATTAGGTTAAAATTCACATGAATGTTAGTCTATGCATACTAAATTAACTATGTCATGCAATTAGGTTAAAATTCACATGAATGTTAGTCTATGCATACTAAATATAATTAGTATCCCCATTGCTTCATCATATAAATTTTACAAACTAAACACTTTTTTATGTTTTTTTTTTTTTCGAGGCTATGTAAAAGTGACTTAGGTCCCTTTTAACACTCCCCCGTTCAAATATTCAATTGTTCGTTCTTAAAATACTTCAGGTTATAAAATGAATGGCGTGATAAAAACACACGGGAAACTTTTTAAGAGGGGTGTATATAATTATGTTTAGCCTATTACTGGTACCTTCGCACCTTTAGAACCAAACCTTCGAAATATCACCCCATGTATGATATGTTTGGTTGTTTCCCAAGTATACCATGTATACATCTGTTAACATCAGAGTATGTACTATAATTTATATTTTATTTGTAAATTTTAATAATACATATAATTAATATGATTAGAAACAGAGACAAAAGGGGGAATGTAAGAAATAGTTATCTTTCAAAATATTGCTTGTTACACTGAATGCACACGAATACGGTGCGCTGTCCCTTTGGTGTAATTCTATTGAACTTAGTTACGCCTTATTTGCACGAGGCGGAGGAATAACCTGAAAGTAGAACTTAACAAGGCTTCAGAAAAGTTAGAAGCGACCATGAATGCACTGGAAAAAAAAAATCTGATAAATTCTTGAAGTGTAATGGAAGTTTTAAATCTATACAGTGTATGGAAATAATACTACATGCCAGGCTGAAAATATGAGAATATTTAGCATCGCGCCAATACAAAGTTGGGATCTTCCCTATGCATTTGACTCTTTCCTGAGCAACTGTGAGAACATTACCATGCATGTGTTGGAAAATAATTTACCAGTCAAGCTTTGTCATTGTACGTGTACACTGATATGGTAAATTTTCAAATAATTTCTTAGGGAGTATAGTAACAGTTGAATTATAAGGCAAGTTGATAGTAAAACATGGGATATCCGTGGTCCCACGTGACAAAAACAAACGGTGTTATGTAGCCACCTCCTCCCGCCCTTGTACGCCTCAACAGCCTCGCAACAAGCACGGGATCTCACCGGGACGCCAATTACCGTTGTAGTCATTGGAGCGATCACAGATGGCACGCAGCAACAATTTGTTGCTCATTCATCACTCGAACAAACTGGCGATGACGTGGAAGCGGCCGATAGCTTTAGTTGCGCATTCGCGTGTTCGTTTCGCAGCTGCCGCCGTGAATAATGTTCGAGGCTCAACTTAACGAGACGTAAATCTTTCGAAAACTAAGCGCTGATTATGTCGCTGTGCTTTCTTGCATACGCGCGTGCGCACTTTTTTGTCATTTCGGCCAGCGAGTTTCGTGCCTGGCAATCAGCGCCGCAGAAGAGGGTTTCCTCGTGAGCTGTCTGTACCTCGGTTGCTAATTAAACCAGAACATCTGTTGCATTACACAAACCAAAATTTGTTCTCCTCGAGTTAGGAAACTCAATGCTTTTAGTTTGGCAACAGTAAGTAGTGGGAGCAGGCTGGTCCTGGACCACTAGTAGAATGTAATATGAATGGAGAGATCTATAAATATATTTTCGGATTAATGGATTATCTGATTAATTGATTGAATTACTATCTTATGTGTATTAATTAGCGGCAAATCCGATGCATATTATTAAGGATAAATACTTTAATTTTTTTTTATTTAATTTTTTTAAATGTTATTTATGGTAAGTGTAATTGGTGTCATAAGGTTTATTTCGGGGAGCAGCATAGGCCTAACTAATTTTCGCCACTGAATATGCGCTAGTGTCGCATGTATACCAGATTTTCTATATGTTATATGTTAAAAAACAAAATAATTTCATTAAATCATAAATCAATATAAAACAACTACGTGCCTAAATAAAATCATTCTCGTTTATTATTCAGGTAGCTTAAAATTTTAATCATAGGAGGTGACCTTTTTGGAACACTGCACTTAGCGAGGGTAATTTCCTTACGCCAAGCTCTCTCTCTCTCTCTCTCTCTCTCTCTCTGTTTCATTGCATTCGACGGCGGGAAAACAAAATACGTGCGATATCGCTACAGTAGTGGCGAATGCTGACAATACTACTTCAAATGATGCAATAGGACTGCTACCCTGAAGTGTCAGTTTGTATGACATTATTTGATTTAATTTCCGAACTTGAACCATTTCTCTAGCAGCCTTAAATGAAGCATATTAATAACTAATAACATAATGGACGCAAGGAGTTAGATTAACATTGTCTCTTAATTGATTTTTTGTGGGTTTATTCATCAGAGATTCCATAGGCAGATGTTTCATTTCACATGTTAATGAAAACAGATACATTTCTGTGGAGCAAAAACATCTATTAACATTCTTCACTAAGCGTTAAAAGTCCTTGGTAGACGATATTTAGTATAAGGCTCTGTTACACAGTATAGATGCACGAAAGTTAAACTTTCTTTAGTGTAAATATTAATTTTCTTTAGTACTTATATCTTGTATCTAAAAGTAAGAATTTTCGTCCCGTATGAGGCATACGTAAATTATATATTTTAAAACCTAGTTTGGTCTGAGTCGAATTAGTATTGTAATGATCGTTTCCTCGCAAAGTAAATTATTAAATATTTCAGTGTTTTTCATTTCTACTGATGCATTTTTGCAGTAATTTAAATTAAATTAATATTCATGTTTTTTATTAATTTTTCCCCACTTTCACAGTTCACAGTGTTTTATATAGCCATGTGTCTTGTCTTTGTAATTAAATTTAATTATGTAAAGAGCTGTTGAAATGTCACTGAGGTAGTTTGTGTAAGGTAACAATTTCATATGCGAATAAAAATAATGATAAGTTACTAAGAAGTGGTTGGAGACGTTTATTAAACATATTATTTAAAACAGATGTTTGCGATGCCCGTGTAAAATTGAATAAGTTTGAGCATTTGTGTTTTTAGTACAAAATTCACGGACGCTTGTCTAAATACTCAACAGAAACTCTATTGAGAAGATGGAAATGTCTGTCACGGAAAAAAAAACCGGACTGAGCACGAAAAAATACTTTAAAAGACAAGCAACCTATAGACGAGAAAATAAATATATTTATACAATACTGGGAAATTCCAAGAGGGAATACAGTCAAAAAAAATAACAGCGACTATTTTTTTTTTACTCTATTCCCTCTTAGAATTTTCCAGTGTTGTATACATACATTTATTTTCTTCTCCATAGGTTGCTTGTCTTATTTAAGTATTTATTCGCGCTCAGTCATGTTTTTTTCATGACACATCTGCATCGCAATAACGAATGTCCTGTCATTCACCTCATCCACTATTCATTCTAAGATCAGAAATTCTATAAATTTTAATATTTTCTGGAGCGAACTGCTTGATGTAACCGGTCGTATGCATATTTATAGACAAGGGACCTGGATTAAACCTTCGAATATGTGTTTGTCTTAATTTGTTCGATGTTTAGCGAAGTATATCTGAGGTTCTGTTATCTGGGGCAAAAATAAAAAAAGAGACGGTTTGTTCATTGCTGCAAATGTTGCAAAGACATGCAATACACGTTTTAAGACGGTACAAGAAAATCCTTTGAGGTCTATTTTTTTTTTCCTTTTCTCACAGCGATGATAGGCGCATGACTGCATAATCGAGAATTGTAATATTTCCAAGAAATCAGAGCAGACGTATATTGAAACAAATGACAGTGTCTTCGCAAGTGAGTGTACAAAGTTTTAAAGAGCTTCCAAGTAGATTTTTGTATTCACTCGAAAGTAAAGTTTTTAGATTTCTGTAGTGGTCAGTAACGTTAAGGAAAACGTCTGGATTTCAGAATATTTTGTTTTCTTCCCAGTTATTTTGAAGAGAGGCATCTAAACCTAGATAAAATAATGAATTTTTGAAGAAAATTTCCGTAGAATATGAATAGCATGAGTAATATTATTAACACCTATAAATCGGCAATTATTAGTTTTCTACATATTATAAGCCAAGTCGATCTATAGACGGGTGATTACTCTTAAGGTGGCCGTCTAGTTGAAGGAATTTTGCACGTCTAAGGCCTAAAAGTGTAGGAGCGCTAGGGGCAACCGAGACATGCACATCAACTCTCTCATCGCCTCTACGGGCAAAGCACTGAACTGGCGTGCAGTCTTGCCGTCGATAACGCGCCTCTATGAGACATTCAGCGGAAACACCTACCATTTTATGACGTAATAAAAATATGAAGGTTTGACGTACGTCCCCATTCCTTTTTTAATGTTTTGTACCGGAATGTCCATTACCTGAAAATGACAATGAAAAATACCCTCTTGAACCAGTTTCAGTAACACAAAAACATGCTTTGGAGAGAAATGGAGGAACTAAAAAAATGCATACAGACGCGTAACGTTTCTTAAGTGCTATTAGTAAACAAACCTTCACTCAAACACGTTGGACGGTTTTTTGGTAAAAACGTTTTCTGCTGGAGCTCTGCACACCGTTCGGTGGCCCACCCAGGTGGCCATCTTAACCGACGAGCCATCAACTAGGGTGCAAATACACGCAAAGAATCTTACAACCCCTCAACCAGGGTGTAGTGTTGAAAAAAATAAAGAACCTTCTGAAGTTAAATCGGGTATGTTGTTTACAGCCGCTGGAAGTTGGTCTCCCTATTACTAGTTTGTCACATGAAATCCATTTTCTTCTTCCGAAGTTATAAGTTACGGCGATTCGCGTACAATACGTTTCCCCTAATATACAATTTCCTTCTCGGTAGATTAAATCGGTGGCGTCGCTCTTTCAACACGTTAGAATACTGCAGCTTTAACAGATTATGGTACCAATGAAAAGAGAAGTGTCTTAGTGTGTGCTAAGCAAATCAAAAAATATATAAATATAAACATTCATTAAAAATAAAATTAACACTAAAATAATATTAAGTTTTATAAATTTGTAAGTTTGTACTTATGGAAATAAATCACCTTAACGTTCTCAATTGAATGCTGCAAGGCTTGGTCCCTTCCACCAAGTTGAATTTTCCATTTAGGCCTATGTGCCATAAACTTCTTTTCAAGCAAATGACTGAATATCTCTTATTATAACGCATTTACACCTTACAAACCCATTAAAATGAAATCGTCAAATTTTATCCACGCATTATCACGCAATTGTGAAACAGCTTGAACAAAAGGTTGCTATACTAATTACATCGTAATTATTTGACGAAAGTTCAGTATTTGTGTTTTGCCCTACAGCGTAATGTATATTGCCAGAGAGTCATTGTTGAAGTTTCGAAACAATTGTCTCTAAACAACTGAATCGGCTCTCAAGATCTAGATGCTAAGAGCCACCCAAATCTCTTCACACACTTACTCACTCACTAAACAACTAAAATAAGTTATAGGCTGTTCTCGGTAAAGTGAGCACTTTTGAGGCCCTAGTTGCTTTCTTCTTTCAGACATTTTTTATCATCTAACCACCTTTTTAAGTAAATATTGTCATGTAAGTAATAAACACAGTATATATGTTTTACCGCACTCGGGAAGTTAACGCCTAAGGCTACAATAGAACATATTTATTGACTATTATTCGAAATGAGTAGAGACCTGAAAAATTCGCGAGTTCAGTGACACGCAGGCTATAATCCATTTTCGTATGTAAAGTCATGCAAATATCACTGTTCACTGGTTGCTTATTGTACTAGCGGAAGACAATGATTGGATCTGCATTTTAATGTGTGTTGTGAGTTGTTCGGGAGGTGTAAACTAACGGTTTAACCAATATCATAAGCTAGCTTGTTCCGAAATGAAATCGCGAATTCTTCAGGACTCTACAAATGAGAGGACTTTCAAAAGAGCTCATTTTACCGTGAATAGCCTATATCAACCAGTAATTCAACATAGCGTGTGAGGCCAAGCTTCGACTGAGCGCTTCTCCTTTTAAGGTCGTCGAGAGAACGTAAAAAAAAAAAAAAAAAATTGAATGCGGTGACCTAGGATACTGAAAAGTTGGGAAGGCGGTGAACGGAAGAAGATAATTTCCCGTCGACAGTCCATAGTTGCGACATTGTGTGCCTCACGCCGACGAAGACAGATGGACCCAGAGTCGGGGCGGGGTAAAAGCTGATCCTGATTCCACAACATCCAGCCCGGATTAATCACGACCGCGTGAATGAGCTATAAACGGGCGACGTGATACTTGTCACTTTCGCCGTTCCCCTCCGTTCGTCCTTGAAGATCGTTAACTGGGAGAAAACGCCGATCGTTTGAGGGAAAACCCTCAACTGCTTGTTCTCGCTGAACGTGTTTCTCCCCGGTCCCGGTTTTACGGGACGGTTCGGTGTTTAAAGATGTGTTCGAATCCCGTCATTTGGTTGTTAAGGGTTTTGGAATTTAACCCATTAAGTCCCAGTGTACACAGTTTTATACATTACGCGCGTGTAAAGGTTGTTCACGATAATGTGAGCACTTTAGAAATGAACCTTAGAATAAAGTCACTCAGTGCGCCCGCAGGCAAATGGCAGTGTTTTTTTTCCCCCCCTAAGGTTGATTTCAAAACTGCTCACTTTATCGTGAATAGCCTTGAAATTATTTTATGCGTGTTTCAACTGTCTTTTCCACAAAATCACTTTCAAACAAAACACTTAGTGCATTTTGAAGAGAAGAACCATGCCATGAGAACCAAGTTGGAGTAAATTAATATGAGTTTGTGTTTTTTGTCGTGTCTAGAAATATTAATTAATTTTCGAAGTGTGTTCACTTTGAATTAACGGCAACACAAGTAAATTTTCCACTCGAGTTGTTGACTCATACTCAACATACCGTGAAGGTGACGAAGTTTTAGCCAATCAGATTCAATGTATGATTCTTTTCTTTTGTTTTCTGTATTCATTCTTATTGTTACTTACTACCGACTAGATTGTTTATTTTGTATTATACAAAGAATGGAACAGATGTCGAAGAACTGTTTCGTGTGTATGTATTTAAATTATAAACAAATTATCAAACTGGGAAACTGCAATTAAAGAAAATATTCAGGTGCGAATTGGCGTCAATTTATGTGAGATATGAGGTTTTATTGACGTTTGGAGGAAAATGTTAAAATACTTCTTATGAGAACTGTTCATATTTATGATTGATTGCTAGGGATGGGAAAATTTCGCAGTTCATTTCGGGACGAGATAGACGTCAAACAAATGTATAGTGAAGTCACCTTCGCAATTGTATCAAAGTTTATTAGACCCGCCCTGCACGTCTCTGAGCCAATAGCAGACTTACAGGGAAACACCTAGCGAATCCTATAACTGCCAGGTGTGGGGCCACAGCCAATGAACACACAGTTGAGAGTCCAGCATGCAGAGGACTGAAGAATCTAGCCTACAGGTAATTTAACTCGCGAAATTTTCCTATCCGTATTGATTGCAAATATACACATCTACACACTAGCCTTATTCAGATTCCAGATGCAGCATATATGTTAGTACTGTGGACATAGGTGCGATTTTATAAAAAAATTCTGCACAGATTTAACGCAAACGTAACATGGCGAGTCTTATGTTAACTTCAACCGTGAATCGGTCTTTATCGCGTCGAATACAATCGACACTGCATAATGATAACAGTGTTCATTTCAGGAACTGCATCATTGAATGTTTCCATGCTTCTTTGTTATTTGGACAACTAAAAGAAAGTACATAAATGGTAGATTATTTCACTTGGAAAGTTATACAATCGTTTCATTTACTTGCTCGCTTTTAGAAAAATTTCCAATCAGAAACATTACCTTATGGAGACATTGTTTTATGTTTACAGTTCTATTTGATATTCCTCAATACGAATAAAATGAGTGACGAACAAAATTTTACAGTAGTAATTCGTCGTTAATTTTTCCTTCTTGGTTTTAGGTTTGAATTAAAATAATCTGTATGAAGACAGGTGTGAAATAAGAAGTTAACAATTCAGTAGCAGTCGCTTTTGTGGAGGGATTCAGTGATTTCTCGTGATTCTCCGGCTCAGTACGTTTTCCCCATAAATCCTGAAACATTTTTGTTTCTAGCCTGGTCACGTAATCGATTTATTAACCTAACTCGTGAATTCAAACACGGCTTAAGGCAAGCACGGCTTTATTCCGTGATTTTCGTACGCACACTTACGGTAGTTAGTATTATTATTATTATTATTATTTACTGATTCTTATTTCAACGTTGGAGATTCACTTATACGTAGCTAATGCTCTGGCCTTCAACATGCTATCCGGGTTCCATTCATAGATATATAAAAACCGAAGAATTTCTGTGTGTGTGGAAACGTGTCTGATATTTCCGTTGACTGGTGGGGTTGTTGCATTTCAGACATTTTACAACTCTGCCATTAATACGTTGGGTGCGGTTTATAACATTTCAGTAGAATAAGTAGATAAAATTTTTAAGTTTCTCAATTTTATATTTACGTCGTATGTATTCTTCAATACATTGCATAAATTATACAGTAATTATCCCTCGATTCTTGTTATCGGGGTGAAAATTTAAACAACTTTAAAAAAATCTACAATTACTTACATCATCTTTTCAAACACAATAACTTAATATTATTATTCTTCAACTATTAATGATTCATATGCACAAACATCTTGCAAAAATTCTTTCGAATATATGTATATATATAATATAATTTTAATATCCACACGTCCATCCTTGGAGGCGATGAAAATTGCTCTAAAGAAAAAATTTATTCTATTTTCCACCTGCCTTACTTATGTTGTCTCCTGTCCTCCGATTGGCTGTCGTCTGACCATGATGTCTCACCACCAATCCTCAATGACGAGACGAGAAACAACCAGGATAATTATATTTAGTACCGATACTTTTATTTAATAATCATTTAATACCCATTACCCTCTAAGGAAAAAATGAAAAATAACAAACAAAATATTAATACTGAATACTGTCTACAAACAAATGAAAATTACTTACACATGATCTCTATATCAATAAACTATTAAAATAGCTAAAGGCTGTACTGTTAACTCATATGATAAAGCGTAATTTGGAATAATATTAAATGAATGGGCAACATAAATAAGTACTCTGTAATCATATATAATAAAAATGTCTATGATTGTAGGCTGTTCACGGTAGAGTGAGCACTTTTTAAGGTCCTTATAATTTTTTCCTTTCATCCAATTTCCACCTTCCTGCTGCTTTTTAATATAAATATTGCAATGTGACCAATAAACACAGTGTATACATTTCATCACCTTCAAAATTTAGTGTCTGAGACTGCAATAAGATATATTTATTAGTGGTTAATGCCTATTGGAGGGCCTTAAAAAGTGCTCACTTTACCGCGAACAACCTATAACGGTAAACATAACCTCGAAAATATGCAATGTTACAGGGTTTTCTCGGTATACACTCGTATGTAATATACGCTTGTTTCTACTATGAATATTTCTATCTTAAGACAGCTGATTTTTATACTATTCATCTGAACATCTCTCTTTCCTCATAGTTAGCTATCGAGAATTTGTTTATGCCGTAACTTGTTTGCCTTGTAAAGGAAGATCATAGGTTATTCTCGGCTGGTTGCGCTTCCAGTGGATGGTTTTTTTGCATGTTTTCATTGCAATCGTCCAGGAAATAAATGCCATAGCAGAGTTGTACAGCAACTATGCCACTATAATTTTTATCGCAGACTACAAATAGGCCTCTTCCTGCTGTGCATAACGGTTCCAAAAAGCAAACAAACACTGATTTCTGTTATTTTTCACTTTCCGCGTACAAGTTTTCATAGGCGATCTGCTGTCGCATCGTCTGCAGGACACCAATTATCATAAGTAACGTTTGTTTACAAGGCGATTTATTTAACAACGGCCATATCGTAGGGACCAAGCCACTGTGCCGATAGTATCACGTAGCGTAGCTTTTATATGATTAATTCAAGGTTACTTCACACGTTTCTGAAGCCCTGCTAAAGTTAAACTTCCACGATATTTCTCCGCCTCATTTAAACAAAGCTTAACCAAGTCTAGGGAATCACACCAAAGGGACAGCGCACCGCATTCGTGCGCTCTCAGTGTAATAAAATTTTATATGAGAACTATTTCTTACTAAACATTACCAACACACTTATTTTCTCCCTGTTTATTTTTCATTTTAATTATTAATTAAATATTACAATTTATAAATGAAATATAATTAAAGATTCTATTTAACCAGCAATAAGGTAATTTTATATTAAGACAAATATAAAACGTTCGTCATAAACGACATACATAGGAAACAGCCAAACACATTATACATGGAGTGATTTTTCAAAAGTTCGAATCAAAAAGTGTGAAGGAACAGCGAATAGATTATAGATAACTCAAACTTTCAGTTTTTTTTTAATCTAACCTGAACATACAGACCTGAATAATTTCGCCTCATTGCATTCTAAAATCGGAACCGTTTTAATTGATCCAAATAAGCTAGTTTGACTGCCGGTATGTCGAAACTGCACCACTCTAATCAGTGAAACTCTGCTTATCATTTTAATTCGCTGGTATTCACTGATTTAGACAGTGATTTATATTGTTTCTTATTGACTTGCACTGGCCTGGCAGTGAAACCTCAGTACATTCCGTTGATTCGCCGGTAGATAACAACGCATTCACTGAAGATTCAGTGAAATAATTTCACTGATAAAAATCACTGATTCAGACTAAGGGTGTGTATGTATCCCCCATTGCCCGTCGTCTTTGAATCTGAAATTAAATTCTAAGTTTGACATACGTGAAATTTCATTGTTATATCACGAAATTCTAGATGTATAGTTCGGTTCTCTCATCAGATATGAGGTATCGATTATTTACTGCACTTTCTCCGATCCATAGCGAAAACCAAATTCTAGTGGGTCATCTTGGACGAACAGAAATAACCGTAATATTAGGTTAGTGGCACTGCTAATACGAGTGACGTTTATCCTTGTGACCCTAAGGTTATCAATAACTGTTCAAAATTTTCCGCAGTTTAATATCAGTGGATCACTGAAAAGCCGTATTGCATAGCTTTCACTTAAACCAGACTCTACTGTAGAACCAACTAATTGCTGTTAAAGTATAGTGTTCGGACAGCCAGATGAAAGCCAAGAGAGCTATCGAAAGTTTTGAGGAAACAAAATAGCAGATCAGAAGAGATATCCTCGAAAAGAGAAATTCCACCGGCGACGCTTTCTTGGATGTCAACGAAAGATTTGAAAGGAAATGGATCTCATATGAATACTTCCGTTCAAATCTGGGCACCGGGTATCGCAACTTCGAAACCGGACTTGACTTATTGTAAGCGTCTTCTCTTATTGGGGTAGAGAGGTGCATGTGGGTGTGTTTCGATAACTCCGTACGTGAGAGATCTCATCAAAATTACTGTGTATCTCCCCCCCCCCCCCACATCACCAATAAACTTCCTAAAACTATAGTGGAAGATTTTACCTACACATAATATTAAAAACCTTTCATATAGCATGTTGCTGGTATAGAAATGCTTCTATAAAGAGACGGAAAATTCACTACACACTTGTCTGTTTCCTGAGAAAATGTATGAAAGCTTCCATGGGTGTATGGAAAATAACTTTTCCATTTGTGTTTTCTTAGTATAAGGCAGTTTACGGTTAATGTAGCACTTTTGAAATCAGCAATTGGAAAAGGTTACTGTTTCCAAAGGCTGTTCACGACAAAGTGATCACTTTTGAAATGAACATTTTAAAAAAGTCACTGCTCACGCCTGCATGTATTTTAACGGGCGCATTGAGTGATACGCGCCGAATAAAGTTGGTAACGATGGCGGGAAATAAGTTCCATATCTAAACGTCGTATAAAAAGTGTTAGGTAACCATTTGTGTTAACTTAAATTATTTCTTTCCTTTTCTGGTTTCTTTAATGCATCGAAGTGTAAAAACTAGCAGATCTGTGAAATACTTACTTTCCTAATAATTTATCATTTCACAGTTTTTCTTTACCGACGCATGAATAAAGTGATGAGGCCCGTGGTAATGTTAATTTTACACAAGGCGGCAGAATACACAACGTGCATGCAAGTAGATCGTGAGCAGATCTTTCAAAAGTGCTCGTTTTACCTTGAACAACCAATACGCGTATACCAGTGATGTGATAAATGTACAAACAACATCTTAGAGCGTATAACCACCTCTCGGTTGCCGCACAATTGTAGCTTAAACTAGGTGACTAGGTGATTAGGATGGCTCGTGCCTCCACAGATCCCTATGTAGTAGCTTGCTCATTGTATATCATTTCCAAGTCTCCAACTAGTGCATGTGAAAGTTGACTCAAATAGCCTGATGAAATTGTACAGAAAGTAATATATGGACAAACATTTTACACTTATACATTTTCGGATGTGATAATGGGTAGGAAATGTCTTGTTTGGTGTCCGGGAAACATAAAAAATTTTGTTGTGTTTCCGTTTCGCAAAAAAAAAAAAAAAAAAAAAAAAAGTTCTAAAGTGACATTGACCGGCACAAATACGTACGTACGGCACAAATACAGACCGCTAATCACAAAATCAATTAATCCCGAGCTTGTATAAAGTTCCGCAAAAAACGGGGGTTTGTTTGTTCTAACCACTATCAGTATTCCCTATATGTATTTTTAATGCATTGTGGAGGCATTCCACATGTAGTAAATTAACCACACATTTAAAACACATGGTTTGCCCATACCCAAGTTGCAGAACATATCTCTTGATAACTAAGTAATAACTCCACTGGAATCGCCCGGAAAATAGGTCTTTTCTTCTTTATTTTCGCTATTAACAGGCTTGCTTTGATGTGCGCCAGGAATATTCCAAGTTCAGTAATGATGAACTACACGTCACATTTTTAAAAATAGTTTTTCCTCCTTGAGAAGTACTTCCTCTTACCTAAACGGTTAAATTATTCTTCATTACTCACTTGTTCTAATTGCGAAATCTATATATTAAGTTCAGTATTCATATGAAAAAAAAATGCCATTTCATAGTAGGCAAATATTTCGCAGCATTATTTTTGGCCCGTGATTTGCAGTAATTTTCTCTCTGACGATACAATTTTTTGATTGACTGAAACAAGTTACAATGGATCAAAACACGAAAATTGTTTCTGGGACGGCTTTTTTTTCAACAAGAAGCCCTGAGAAATTCTTTCGTTCACTTTTATTTGTATTTGACAAATTGCTCGGACGACTACGGGCATACGTCCATTGCAAACACTTTGTTGTAGTTGTTGAGATCAGATACTTATCGGCTGTTCGTGCTTCTGGTCTGCGAGGCCGCGACCTCGAGGATGAGTCCTTTGTTCGACAGCGAGAGATCGCTCGTGGTCAGTGGAGGCGAGAGTCTGGAGGAAGACAGACGTGTTTTGTGACTCGCTAGTGAAGTGCTGCAAATACTTGCAAATACAGTGATTTAATCGTGCCTATCAATCAAAATACAGTCCACGTAATAATTATATGCAGCACTGAAATAGTAGTCTCAGGAAATTTACTGGCTAAGATAAGAATCGGGGTTGGCCGTGTTGGGGACACGGCCGTTTGTTTCGCGTGAATGCGTCTACGTTGACGCCCTCGGACGCGTGGATGTTTTTTGTACGTTCCCAGCAGCGCTTCACTCTATCACATGGGGTTTTATGATTATCCCTGGATTGCTATTGAGATGCTCTTTCCAACCGTATGCGATATCTGTGTATCGACTTGGCTTTTTGATGAGTATATGCCGACATTGTGTCAAGTTTTCTTAATTTTTTACATTAAAATCGTACAATTTCAACATAACCACGCCACACAAATGTTTTTTATACACGCTATCGATTGAACTTGATGAGAGCTGTCGATTGAAACTCAAACGAGCGTCGTAGCTTCTCCTATTCAAAAGTTATACTACGCGGAAGTTATGAGACTCGGCGAAACGAACTAACCCCCCCCCCCCCCCAACCCATTATGCCGCGCGCGATGCTTCGCAGACATCACTCAACGTAACATATTCATTGATCCTTTGGCAATCGAGTGGGGTAGACGATAGATTCGGAGCTGCAATGCCAAACTGTATCTCTCAATTCTGTTATCATCGGATTTTCTGGATTGTTTCCCGCTGTGGTCGCAAATTTAAATATGTATTCGCGTCAAAAAAAGTAAATAAATAAATAAATGCATTATTTACTTATTATGTTTTATGTTTATTCTTAAATTTAAGTTATTTAAATCTAAGTTATTTTATTTTAACTAGTAGGCTTTCTGTATTTAATGAGAGCCAAATTTTTTTATTTTTGAAACAGAAGTATTTATTTTGTAACCCGTAGTTCAGCATCCATTGTAAACAATCGTCGAATCTTAGTCCCAAGCACCGGACAAATCCCTGCTTCGGGTAACTGCAGTGTCCTGAATATTTGCCGCTTAAGTCGGCGAGAAAGACGGAAAGAGGAGGGAAAAAAAAAAAAAAAAAAATGGGGCAGCTCGAAGCGGAGGAAACAGAGAGAGGCTGTATTGCCGTGTCACGCCTCGTGTCGCTAAATTATCAAACCGTGGAAGTGGCTCAAGAACGAAAAACATTACGTAACACGCGCGGTTAAAGGGGGGAATGGAAGAGGTGGTTTGGATGGTTGGAGTGGATGGGGGGGGGGGGGGTGCACGTAAAGACGCGTGTAACACTTCACTTCCATTCGAACAGGATCGCTGTTCTGTGAAAGGAACCTTTCAGGTCGAGCGAAAGTGACGTTGACGTGGTTGTTCTTCGGGGTCTTAACACTGGACGGTAGCACTCGGACACGAGGGGCTCGCGTCGAAAGCACAGTCCACTCACGCTAACTTCGCACTGTTTGTACCAAACTTTCGAACAAACACCCCGTGCGTGACGTGTCTTTGCTTCCTAAACTAAATACGTTATGTGTCACACGCGTTCTGTACTTCTGTTAACGGGAAATATCTAACGTGTTGGTTTAATTGAACTTTCACTTATCGTCGAAGGCTGTTCACGATAAAGTGAGCACTTTTGAAACCAACGGGCTGACTGGATGACATGCCACAGCAAAGTTGGTAACGACGGATGAAAAGTAGTTCCGTATTTAACGTCGAATAAAAAGTGTTCGGTAACCATTTGTGATAAGTTAAATTATTTATTTCGCTTTCTGTTTTTTTTAATGCATCGCAGGTGTAAAAATAACCACATTTGTAAAATGTTTATTACTTTTCTAATAATTACACAGAGTCACTTGACCGACGCATGAATAAAGTGATGAGGTCCACGGCAGTGTTAATTTAACATAAGGCCGAAGAATACACAAAGTACATGCAACTAGTTCTCAAGCAACGCTTTCTAGAGTTCTAATTTTACCGTGAACATTCTTTATCTATAAATTATAACGTTTCGTGTATGATTAACATGAACAAAAACAGAGATGAAATGCGTCTGTTGGTAATGCTCAGTAAGAAATAGTTCTCATGCAAAATATTATTAAACTGAAAGCACACGAATACGGTGCTTCGTCCTTTTCATGGAAATTCACAGATTTAGTTCAGCTTTGTTTGCACGAGGCGGAGAAATATCCTGAAATTAAAACTTTAACAGGGCTTTGGGAAAAGTTGTAAGTATCCGCAAATAGACTTTAATAAACGCTATTCATTGTAAAGTATACACTGTTTAGAGTCAACCTTTGGAAAAAAAAACTGCTTATAGCTACGCGTATGTTACACTATACGTTGGAATGCAGGCCCCGAGTTAGGTTGGCATCCAGTTAGTAAAAAATAGTTCTAAAACTATTAGTACGAGTGCAATGTTTAATTTAATGGCTACTGAAATTATTATTTTTTTTTTTTACATACATAAGAGCACGAATTCCATGCTATTATAGGCTGTTCACGGTAAACGAGGCACGTTTGAAAGACTTACTTATTGTAAGAACTTCTTGCATACACGTTGTGTATTCTTCCACAGTATGTAAATTTAATATGGCCATAGACCTGATCACTTTGTTCATACGTCAGTCAAATAAAATGTTGGTACTACTGCAAAAATTAATATTTTACTAACTTTTTAATTCTTATACGGAGCTACTTTCTTCCCATCGCTGCCAACTTGACTGGGCGCATGTCACTATATGCAGGTAGGTCCAGTGACCTCTTTAAAATGTTTATTTCAAAAGTTTTCAATTAATTGCCAACAGCGTTGAAGACTGTTCACGATAAAGTGAGTACTTTTGAATTGAACAATAGAAAAAAATTCACTGCCCCTGTCTGCATATATTTTAATGCGCTCACTGAGTGACATTCACCCAGTAAAGTTGGCGATGGATGGATAGTAGTTCCGTATCTTAACTTCAAATAAAAAGTGTTAGGTAACCGATTGTGATATCTTACATTAACATATTTTTAAAGTATTTACTTTTACTAATTATTGGACAATTCCGTTTGAACGACGCAAGAATAAAGCGAGCAGGCCTTTAACAACGTTAAGTTTACATAAGGCGTAAGAATACACAACGTGCATGCAAGTAGATCTTAAGCAGAGTTTTCAAAAGTGCTGGATTAACCGCGAACGGTCTATGACGCTTCGGCAGGGGAGAGGAATATTCTGCCGTGGTCTGTACAGAGTATTGCATCACCGGTCAGTTATGGCGCGCAGGTTTTCTCCCCCCCCCCCTCCTCATCAATTTTTTCCCACGTCGCCTCTTTGACGGCCGACGCATTAGAGCAACGCTATTCGCTGGAGTTATGCCTTTCCCTTTTGATTAGCTAAGCGGGGCGTGTATGCTGCCCAGGCGGGACGAGTGTAATTCCGGGTAGCCCGCTTAGGTAAGGAGTTTTCCGACTATACATAGCACTTGGAGTACGTTTATACCAACAGGCGAAACTTCAGTTTCGGAAACCCCACTGTCAAAAGCTTGGTGTTGCTGGAATCTTTATACGAAAATGAGACACCGTGTTTTGGGAAACCTGTGTTTCGTTTGTTTGTATTTTCGGAAATAATAACAGGCCCTGGTACAAGGTGTTTTCGAACAACATGTCGGCATTTAAATCCCACCATCTATGGACTAATACAAAATGTTTGTAAAGATCATCCAGTATTTTTAATTTAACCCTTTCAGACCCACTTTAATTTACACTCCAGGTGTTGCAAACACGACGTTTTATGGCGTGTGCTGTACTTAAGTCAGCTCAACACTTGTTTTGTTGTCACAGCCAATGAGCTGTAGGATATATTTTCGGCTACAGTTATATGACCCAATTACTATCTAAACCAGTTAAGACGGTTTGCGAATAATTAACCCACGGATAAGATCATTGGCCATCGAGCTTTGTAGAGTGCAGTAGAAACAGAAAATTACCTACACGTGAGTAATGTACACAATTGTGTACACTGCGTCTAAATGGGTTGGAGTTAAGTAAAACATCGCAGGGAAAGTGCAGCCATGCGCACCTGCGTGCGCAATAACGTGCATATTACGAGAGCGAACGGAACTGGCGCGCCATGGACACCATAAACTCCTCGTGCGTGGACGCCGCTGGTGGTTGTTTGTTAGTACACGTGTGTATAACTACATGAGCATTGAGAGATTCACAGTTGAGTAGTAAAGACGGCCAGAAGTGTTTACATTTCATTTCCTGCATAGCGCGCCGATTCCGTTTCGCCTTCGTGGTATGCAACTTGCTACGTAGGCAGGTTCGTATAGTTGCAGTCTTCCTTCATTGTTATGTCCAACTTCAATTTAACGGGCCTGCCTACCAAGCCGGCAGCCACGAACTGCAAAAGGGGAATCAATGTTAAACGAAATTCCTTCTCATTGCGCCAATTTTAAAGATAACGATTTCGAACAAAAAGTATTCTGCGTGAAATTTCTTAAGGAATGGTGCTACGTTAAAATATTTTGCCAATTTTTTTGTTTAAAATGTTTTTTATAAAATTTTTAATATTGAAATTTACACACAACAAAAAAAAAAAAAAAAAGATGGATAAAAATTTTTTTTTCTTTTCAAAGAAAAATTTGTGTAGCAATATTCTCTGAGAAAATCGCGTCAAGGTGATTTTTGTGTGAAATAGTTATCTTTAAAATTGGCGCAATGAGAAGGAATTTCGTTTAATATTGATTCCCCATTTGAAGTTCGTGGCTGCCGGCTTGGTGGGCAGGCCCGTCAAATCCAAAAATTTTGTAACCATGATTTATTTGTTGATGCTGTGGTGTGGATTTTGACATGTTATTCGGAAACACCTTGTGTAGGTTTACGTCTGTAAAAATTTCCACACAAAAATGAATAGAAATAGCAGGAAAATATGACATTATATTAAATAGTTATTTAAAGCAGCATACGTTCCTTTTTAAGTTTCTTCGAAAATAGGTATAAATGACAGGTAGAGGTCGTAGTTTTTGTTACACATTTAAAGTGAACCACCTGAGTGAAATAGTTCGCCTGAATTTAAATCAAACTGCCACTGCTTATTGTGCTGCAACTGATCACATCAAAACTTCTTGACCAAAATTGTAGCTGAAATCACAGTTTATTCGTTTATAACGAGCACGCAACCCGACTCTCGACACGAAAGCTAGATTTCGAAGAGCAACGAAACTCCAGCATTCGAATCGTTTATTCCGCACACAAATAGAACTTCACGAGAAACCGGTAACTGAAACTCAACTTTCGGGTGACGATACAAACCGTGCGCGTTGTTTGCAAAAGTCTTCCTAGGGCACAGTTCACACGGCAATCTCGGCAACACGAATTAGCCTCGTGGAACCGGAGGCATATGCTGTAATACTCTTTATTCCCTTTCATGCGACGAAGCTAACATGATTTTTTTTTTAAGTCAGCGAGCGTAGAGAAAGGAAAGCCCACTTTAACGAAATCCACTGGTGTTTTCCCCGAATGTGGCAGCCAGCACGTATCATAAGCGTGAATTTGTGTACTTACAGGAGCGAATTTACTCTTGACTTCTGCTTATTACTTTATTTATTATAATGAGACAAACGTATAGCTGTACTCTTTGCACACGTGAATTGGTATTGATAAAAGGTTACCATCCTGCTCGTTGACAGAGCTCACAAAATCGTTATAACACCATTTACAGGAGATGATTGGTTTTTGATTATTTATTTTCTTATTGTGTGATGTTGTAACGTAAGCTTGATCCGATCAACGAAAGACATCCACGGTTCGTCCGGGAGTCAAAAACAGAAGCTCTTGGTACATATATTCAAATGTCACAATTGTATACTTGCCACGCGTCTTTGGTTCTCAAAGGACCTCGCTCATTCTTTTGTGTCCGACTAGACCGGAACGTCTGACCGAATTTCGTGGTAACCCACAGAGCACGTCCTCGAATTGTACAGAATGAAGATCGACGTATTTCAATCAGTGATTAAAATATAAAATCACGCGGTCAACAGAGTTAATAAACCAGCACTACTGTCAAAGCCACTTGGTCAACGGTAATGAATGCGTTTGTTTATACTTTAATATTATAAGGAATCTCACTATTGCATAAAAATACTTTTATAGGCTGTTCACGATAAAGTGAGCACTTTTGAAATCAACCTTAGAAAAAAGTCACTGCCCTTACCTGCGTATATTTAAACGGGTTCCCCGAGTGACATGCGCCCAATAAAATTGGCAACGATGGATGGGAAATAGTTCCGTATCTTAAAGTCAAATAAAAAGTGTAAGGTAACCATTTCTGATAACTGAAATTGTTTATTTCGCTTTATGTTTAATTTTTAACGCATCGAAGTGTAGAAATGAGCATGTTTGTTAGATATTTACTTTTAAAATAATTTCAGAGTTTCATTTGACCGACGCATGAACAAAGTGATGAGACCCATGGCAACGTTAATTTTATATAAGGTGGAAAAATTTACAACCGACGTACAAGTAGATCTTAAGCAGGGCTGTCAAAGTGCTCAGTTTACCGTTAACAGCCGCGAATTTAATCAAACAGCATTACAAGTTGACTAGAGGAAGTATACAAACGTCTCAGAGCCCTTGATCGTTAAACGGTGTTCTAACCTCAAATCTGTTCCAGGTCGGTTATGACAGTCGTGTTTGCAGAAAAGAAGTCCGATGTTAGGACGCGGAGAGTGGTTGTGCGCAGCGCCGCCAGCCAGGACACTCTACACCGTACTCACTATACTGTAGCACTCCCTCGCGCTTGAATACACGCGTACAACCGTTGTATCCTCTCCCGAGCAAGTCGGCCCACAGATGTATCTGGTCCTCGACATCCTGCAGATCGTCAAAGTTGGCTTCCGAGATGTTCCGCACATGTTCTATTGGCTACAGATCGGGAGATCTCGCTTCTTGCCACGAGAGTGCCTCAGCATGACGCAGCCATGAGATAGACACTTATGAGGTGCGCGCTGAGAGACTTAGTTACAGGTACCAATTGAAAAGAACTTGTTTACAATGAACAATACTTTGTTCATTCAACTAATCCGCTGTTACTCCAAACATTTGCATTCGTTCTTTTGGACCAAATAAATTATTTAAAAATAATTTTCTAAGTCGAACAATTATTAGCTTGTTCTGTACTTTACAAGTACATTCAACTATTCGGTTTGGCTACCGTAAACATTATAAATATCATAGTAGTAGCAAATCAATATTTAGTTTGAAGCGAATAAAGCGTTTGGTTACCTGAAACCATCTGGCATCTGTTATTACAGCATTGTTTTGGGCAACAAAACCAGTTTGGTCCAGAACTGTCTTTTATTCGATTGGCTATAGGGCAGTAGGGTAATTTAATTGCCTTCGGTCGAAAATAATACTCTAGAGTTTATAATGAGTTGAAATATTTAGGTGACTCCTAACATCGAGACCTTGAGAGACGATTAGGGTGAAATGGGGACTCTGGACAATTAGGATAGAAACGAAGTTTGTCATTGCATATGTTTGTGCTTAGTATTTCCCAAAATAATCCCAATGAAACGATTTCAATGGGAAACAAAAATAAATAAAACTTGACAAGGTTTATTTACATACATATCCTATATTAAATTGTATGTATTTACACACTCGAGCTGCAAATGTTCAGGGTTCGAAAATCGTCATTGGTCTCGGTAATTTTTATGGTAAAATAAACTGCTTGGTGTACGTAGAGCCAAACAAATCTTTAGTCGAACCAACTAAATTATACAAGTGTGTGGCAAGCAAGCCTATGCAGACAATTAATTTGGTTGCGCTAAACAAGCCTTTGTTTTATTGAACAAGCGAGCGTTTTCTCGTTGAAAGACTGTACCTGATGCTATCTCATGAGGGGTAAAACAATGATGAGGATGCTGGATGTATGGCGTACCACTGTGTCGTGAGGGTCCCTCGGATCACTACCAGAGATGATGTGAAGTCTAGGTCTCGAGCTCCCCACACCATGATTGCCGTGTGTCCCTCCAAAACATTGGCAGGATATGCCCTTCCTGCTCGGTGTAGACATACCCGCACACAACAAATGCTCATTCGTGGTGGTGCAACACCGATATTTGTCGGCGGACATGATGCAATGCCACTCATAACTCGATACCTCCCAGTTATGGCACCGTGCCAAACCCTGCCATCTCTGAACCGGTCTTAATGGCGTCACATCCCGTGATGCCATAGTTCAGCAGATACAGTCGCCTAGCTACGATGCAGGATGACAAGACACCGGGGGTTGTAGTGCCTGCCCGCTAGCCGCGACCACATGGAAGGCGCCAATTTCACAGGGTTGAAATGACTCACGATTCGGCGCCTGGTGTTCTCTGACTCGGTCGATCGGAACCTGCATACTGTACATGTGTGTGTTTCCCCGCGTAGCCATTTGTTCGAACACTCGGGAAATGTGACAAGGGAATGAACAAACAGGCCTGTAAGTTACGCGATACGTCCACCTAGCCCCAAGCAGACCCACAATAAGGCCCCTATCGAACTCTGTCAAATGCTGGCCATGCTGTCTAATGTTTCTACGGAGCATGCTGTGTACTCGGGGATCTTCCTTCACTGTGACGAATGTCTGGCGCTCTGCACACGCCCTATAATCGTCGTGGTACAACTACTGCACTCTGGTCGTCGATCTAGGCGTTACAGATTATCAAAACTCTAATAATTTACTGTAAATACTCATTGGTAGTATGCTCGTGTGCCCTACCAAATTACGTTCAATGTGGACAATCACTTCTAGATGATTCACTTTTTGCCTTTCACTGTACTTTATTAAACAGCGCGATAATTTCATTGTCGCAAATTTTGGGATACAAATATATTTTTGTATTTTGGCAGTTGCGATATTGAGATAACGAAATGTTTTACATATTTTATTTCAATATTTTTTATTTTAAATGCTAGAACTTTTTTACATATTATCTTAGTGTACTTGCTGTAACATGCAATTTATGATACCGACCTCCCGTGGCGCAGTTGGATGGTGCGGGAGGTTATGGGTTCGAATCTTAGGTTAGGTATGGATGTTAGTTAAAGTTAGACTATAAGTTAGTTTATAAGCCGTCCCCTGATAAACCTTCAAGTATAACACTAAGGGACATTAATAAGCCCTTTCTGATTCCAATTTACGATGTTGATATCCGCTACATTATCAATTTAGCATTACAAGTTTTCGATAGTTCATGGAAATGATATATCTCATCAGTATCGATATGGGTAATATGTGTCGAAATGAGCATGAAAATCTGATAAAGGTTGTTCACGGTAAAGTGAGCACCTTTGAAATCAACCCTTGAAAAATGTCACTGATGCTACCCGCGTGTATTTTTAACGGACAAACGCAGTGGTATGCGCCCAGCAAAGTTGGTAACAGCGGAGGGAATGTAGTCACAAGTCTCAACGTTGAATTTAAAATGTTCGGTAAATATTTGTCGATACTACAATTATTTATTTTTATTTCTGATTTTTTGAATCCATATAGGTGTAAGAATTAGCAAATTTGTGAAATACTAACTTTTGTAATAATTTTACAGTTTTCCTTTTCTAACGCATGAATGAAGTGATCAGGTCCACGGAAATGTTGATTTTCCATTAAGGTGGAAGGATGCACAATGTGGTTGCAAGTAGATCTGAAGCAGGGCTTTCAAAAGTGCTCATTTTACCGCGAACAACATATATCCGATAGCTCTGGTCCGAACTTGCTCATTCGCCCAGAAACTCGCTCTGCTTTCCGCTGCAGCGCCGTTGTTCGAAGGTAACTTAGCGTCCACCGGATACGGAGGACGACTCTCGTCTCGCGCAGGGAACGGAACTGCAGACATCTCGATAGCGAAGCTCGATATCGTTAATGCATTGTCTCCGCCCGTCTTTTGTTTGCTCGGTCCGTCGCCTCGCTCGGTCGAGGTATTCGTGCGCCTCGCCGCGCCGCACCTCATCTCACTCTGGCTAGCGGCGTCCATTGTTCCACCGTGCGTTCGGCTGCATGCTTTCACGACCGGCTGCGTACCGTTACAGGCGTTGGTCTCTGCGCACACGCCTCTAGGGCACAAAAAAAAAACGCCGTGTAGTTTAAAATTCACCTCATTTACTCCATTTTTATTACATTAAACAGCAAAAAAATAACCCTTGTTCACCTAGTATCCTATGTTATTTAAATGCAGACCAGTTAGGGTGGGACATTATGTTTGAAAACCAATACAACGGATTATTAAAATATTTGTGAGGTAGATTTAAAATTCCAGACACAATCAACACGTGTTCCATGACATTTCCTGAACACGGGGCAACAGGTTCGTTTATAGGATTTTTCTTCGGGGAGGACAAAAAAGATTGATGCTTAGCGGCAACCAATGACACGTAGTTACTAGTAACATCACCTTATACATACTTAATCAGAGTGAGCAATTAGAAATTATAAAAACCAAAAGAAATCTTTTTTTCCGAAGTTCGCATTTTAAGAAATTTGTATAGTAAAATTAAAATAAATTTCATTTTTCCATTAGTTTAATTGAGTTAATTGCTAAACTCAAACAATCACGAATACAAAACTTTGTTTCTAATGTCTGTGTAGAATGGCATGAAAACTAACTTCCTGAAAACGATTGAATGAAAGTTGTATGCAGTTTCAAATAGTTGTTTTCGCCAATGATTTGTTCCTGTAGCTGGCGCGGTTCCAGTTCAGAAGACCGAGCTATCATTCTCACGTAACTATTCTCTAACGTTCCCTGCTAGCAATAATCCTGTGACTGGACAACTTTCGTTCCCTTGACGTTCATTCCAGGCCAGTAGATGTATAAACCATTTTTATGTGTTTAATTTTTATTGTTGTTTATTGTTTGTTTATTTGTTGCAATTTCCCACGAACAACCCTGTTCATAAAGAGGAAATTGTACACAAAAACCATCATGGCAGTTTGTGATTGCATACATAGTAACATACAATACATACACAATAACACACAGTATTAAACAAGATAAAAAGAGTTAAAGTAGGCACTTCAGAAATACAGTACAATTACATTTTTCTTCAGTAGAAATAGAAATATTGACTACAATTTCAAATAAAACAAACTTATGTGATAATAGGGGAGAAATTATTCAAAACTTTTTTTTTAAATGGCTCTCTTATTAATTACAATAAGAAACATAGTAAGTGAGATGGTATACCAAAAACAAATTGGCAGTTTGTAATGCATAACTTAAGTACTTAAGTAACATACAAAAACATACAGCAACATACATAATTAAAAAAGATAAAAGAAAGAGATTATAATAGACTTTCAAAACATACAATACAAATACATTTAACATAACAGAATAGAAATATTGACTACAGTTGCAAAAAAAAAGAATTATTTGATATCAGGTGAGAAATTATTTTTAAAAATATGTGTTATTCAACTTTCTGCTCTACAGTCCGCGTTAACATCCTGAACCTTCAACTTTTTTGTAATTTGTCATTATCTAAATAATACTCTTTCCCTAATTTTGTATGGAACCTAGGGTCCTATCGTCCCTCCCCTTAAAATACGCTCTTGACAGGCAATGGATTTCTGCCACTCTGAACCGTAATATATATATATATATATATATATATATATATATATATATATATATATATATATATATATATATATATATATATACACTGCGTTTTAAAAGAAGCATCGACTAAGATGAGGTAGCCCGCTTATTCGTCTTCTGCGGCATGTACCCAACATTGACCTACTCCGATCCTACACAACTTTCAGACACATTGTCAACAGTGATGAACGTGTTTGTTTATATCTTAATATTCAAATGACAAGCACTATTAAATTAATAAAATACGTCTACCAATTTTAATTTAGTCGAACTACATTATAAATTGGTCAGCGGACGTATAACAACATCTCTAAGCATTTGTATACAAATCAGTTTTCTAAACTATAATCCAAACCACGGCGTTTTCGCTAGACGTTTTCGCACGGGATTGGTAGCGCGCAGCCCGCGAGATAGATTTACCTCATATTTAGTCTATGGGAAGAAAGATTAGCAGCACGTAAGTCACATATTGTCCATTCAAGGTCACTTCAAATTTTGCTCAAGCCCTGATGAAGTTCTACTTTTGGGATATTCCTTCGCCTCACGCAAGCAAAGCTTAACCAAGTCCAAGGATTTACAGTCAAGGGACAACGCTCCGTATTCGTACGCACTCAGTGTACTAGTATTTACAGTCAAGGGACAACGCTCCGTATTCGTACGCACTCAGTGAACTAGTATTTACAGTCAAGGGACAACGCTCCGTATTCGTACGCACTCAGTGTACTAGTATTTACAGTCAAGGGACAACGCTCCGTATTCGTACGCACTCAGTGTACTAGTATTTATAACAAAAACTATTTCTTACTAGGTATTACCAACCCACCTATTTTATTTTATTTTTTTCATGGTAATTGTAAGTGAAATATTACAATTTGTACATAGGACATAGGTCTAAGTAAAAGCTAAATTTAACCAAACATAAGATACTTAAACGTTAATGAGAGTATAAAACGCTTTTTATAGATGGCATGGCATATTTAAGAAACAACCAAAGGTTTGATTCAAAAAGTTTGAAGACGCCGCGAATCGATTATAGAAGGCTTTCGACACAGATATGTTTGCCGTTTTTCAAGTAGTATATGCGTTTTTAATCTTCAAAACAAGACTGTTATAATTGGTCAAGTTCTATAACTACCGTATGTTTACGAGAGGCTGTACATATGTGTGACCTTCTACATCGTGTGTGCGCTTGTAGAATGCATTACTTCTTTTCTTTAAATAAATATCTATTTTTTTTGTATAAACGCATGTGCTGTAAGGTTGGTAAACGTTTGTACACACTTTCCCGTTCACGGATTACGCATGAACGGATCCCGGAGAAAGATTTTCCTAACTCACCCTAATTCCTAGTGTTAAGCGTGTATCCGATGTAAGGACGGGAGATCAGTGGATCTTAGGGCTAAGTCCCAGACCGGTACTCCTACAGCATAAGGAATTCATGCAAATATACATGCATGGCGGCAGAGAGGGATTGGGCAGCCATTGTCGCGACTGGGGCAATGCCTACCTCACTGAGTATGCCTATAGATAGGGAAAAACTGTCAAAGACACCGCAAAAAAAATCTCCCGACATAGAGAAACTCAAAATTGTTACGTGCACTATTATAACATGCTACAGGGGAAAAAAATGGCTAGGAACCACATTCTTTATTAACGGTAGTGATGCCAACCCTGTCTAAGAATAAATCTGTAGAATGAGCTGAAATATCAGTAGATTTCGGTAGCAAATATATCTCAGCACAATTATATATATGTGTGTGTGTGTGTGTGTGTGTGTGTGTGTGTGTGTGTGCGTGTGTGTGTGTGGTGTTATCTACTGTAATCCTTACACGAAATGTAGAGTCATTCAATGCTTTGAAATTCTAAAATGTATTTTCTTAGTTCACTTTGTAATTTCGCTTTATAATTAGATTTTTGTAAAACATTTTAAGACATTGCATTGGCGAGTTGTTTTTTTTTTTTTTTTTTTTTTTTTATTCTATAGCCACTTTAGTCTCTGTGTGAAACCGTCTGATCGTGGTCGTCACCTTACATTTTATTTATAGGAAATAAGTAATTCACAAATCAAAACACGTATAAAATAATACCATAAGTTGGATGCCAACCGTACATTGTGGCTTGTCCGCTGCTCCTTTATGGATTATTTTGTGACTTATTGTTGACTGGAAAAAAAATCGGTAGGAATAAAATTATTTCGGTAATTCGGTAGACAAAGGTAAGTTTCGGTAGATCTACCGAGAAATCGATAGGGTTGGCAACACTGCGGGTGAAGAAAGGCCAGTAGACAGGGAATGGATTCGGAGAACCTTCGAGAGAAAGCCTTATATGGCCAATGAATTGCGCAATCCCTTCTTCCCCCCCCCCCCCCCCCCGGCCCGACAAGTCGAGGTATCCGAGCCCGCCTAGTTGCGCCGCCCTTAGCACAGGTTAGCGGCGTCCATTATTCCTCAGAGCATTCGGCTGTTTTCTCCTTGGCGGGCCCGCGCCAGCGTGTGCGTGTGGGCAGTCGGGACCAGCCAGCCTCTAGGTCTGCAACTGGTCGCCGGCGGAACCTGATCACACTTTAACTTGGCTAACAGCAAATACACTAGAAATCAATACCGGCCAACTTGAAGATATCTGCGAGAAAACCCGGCCAGCAGCACCTCTGTTTAATACTGCTTTACATTGATATAGGTTGTTCACGCTAAAATGAGCACTTTTGAATGCCCTGCTTAAAGTCTACTTGTATAAACGTTGTGTAGTCTTACGCTCTATGTAAAACTAACATTGTAATGGGCCTCATCACTTTATTTATGCATCGGTTCAGTGAAATTGTGAAATTGTTGCAAAAGGAAATATTTTTCAAACAGGCTTATTTTTACACTTTGATACATTAGAAAAAAGAAAGCGAAATAAATCATTTAAGTAATCACAAACTGTTACCTAACACTCTTTATTCGACGTAGTGATGTAGAACTACTTTCCCTTCATCGTGACCAACTTTACTGGGTGCATGCCACTTAGTGCACCCATTAAATTACATGCAGGTAGGAGCAGCGACTTTTTTTATAAGGTTGATCTCAAAAGTGCTCACATTACCGTGAACAGCCTTTATTAATAATACGATACCGATACATAGACTAAAGATGAGGTAGACCGATCTCGCTGGCTGCGCACAACCAATCTCCGTGTCCCAACATTGAACTTTGTTTCTGCCAACACATCTAGCGCAAACGGCATGGTTTGGATTTTAGGTTAGAAAACTGATTTCTAAACAAAGGCTAAGATATATTTTTATACTTCCTCTAACCAATTTGTAATGCAGTTTGACTAAATTGGAATAGGCAAAAGAATTTTATTAATATAATAGTGCTTGTCATTTAAAAATTAAGATGTAAACAAACACGTTCATCACTGCTGACCATGTGACTTTGCAGTTCTGTAATATTGGGGTAGGTCAATGTTGGGTACATGCGCAGAAGACGAATAAGCGGTCTACCCGATCTTTAGTCTATGGTCTTACCTGCTCCTTGCGTGAAACGAGTTTTCTTTGTCGATCCCCGTCCATGTTTGTCAGGTTCCAAAAAAAAAATCGCTCTGGAGACGTTAACTTGAAAGTCTCTTTAATAAAAGACGATCACAGTTAAATGAGCATTATTGAAATAAACCGTTGAAAAATGTCACTGTCCCGACCTGTATGTATCTTGACGGGTACAGTGGCTGACATGCGTCCAGTAAAGTTGGCTAGGAAAGAAGGGAAATAGTTACATATCTTAACTTTAAATTAATGGTGTTGGGTAAAATTTTATAAGTGTTGAAATGATTATTTTGAGTTTTAAATACACCTATGTGTAAGAATTAGTTATAAACAATGTTATTTATTTTTTAAAATAATTTTCTGAATGGTAGAGAACCACACGTCTGCCTGGGTCGATGTGAGACAGTAAACTAAACAGATACTTGTAACGGCTGAGTTCGGAAACGCGTATTTGGAAATAAATGCTTAAGAATTATATTTTGAAGAGATGAAATGATTAGGAAATATCCATTGAATGAAGACATATTTTATTGAAAGCGATTAAACGCAAAGAGACTTGAATCACGCAGAAGGCCACTAGGAACAACAAAAAATTTCCCTTGACCGAGAATTTTTAACGCCTCATGGTCACACCTGGCCATAAAGAATCATTGTGATTGGTCCTCCCGAGACTCCGGTATGCGTTCTCTCCCAAGAAGTTTCATTCCTCGCAAATTAAGGCTGTTTATCAATTGTTAGGACATACTTGTTAAGTATACACGTATTCGTACTTACCGTTGTGTGTACCTACCCTGACTATTGGGACGAGTTTTTTTCCTGGCTGTGCTTGATTCGTCGCACAACCTGGCGTAAATATCACGAACTACTAGAAAGTAAACACGTTTTTTTGTCATTATGAGCTAAAAAATTCTACGGTTTTTGCTGTAAATGCACATTTTGTGTTCTATGTTGTTGTCTTCGGTTGCGTTTATGTCTAAGGTATTGCTTGGTGTTGTTGCTAGCAATAATGCATCTGCCGTGTGCAGCAGGTAGGTTATTATAAACGCAGAAATAATATTGCTCATTGGTCGCTTCGTAGAGAAATAAGACGGCGGGTAAGCAGATCCGCAAAAAGTACCCACCATAGGTTATATAGGCACGTGGCGTTTGAAAACAAACATGACGACCGCCGCAAGCACGCAAAAAGTACCCATCATAGGTTATATAGGTACGTGGCGTTTGAAAACAAACATGACGACCGCCGCAAGCACGCAAAAAGTACACATCATAGGTTATATAGGTAAGTGGCGTTTGAAAACAAACATGACGACCGCGCAAGCACGCAAAAAGTAATCATAGGTTATATAGGCACGTGGCGTTTGAAAACAAACATGACGACCGCCGCAAGCACGCAAAAAGTACACATCATAGGTTATATAGGTACGTGGCGTTGAACAACATGACGACGCCGCAAGCACGCAAAAATAACATCATAGGTATAGGTACGGCGTTTGAAACAACATGACGACCGCCGCAAGCACGCAAAAAGTACACATCATAGGTTATATAGGTACGTGGCGTTTGAAAACAAACATGACGACCGCCGCAAGCACGCAAAAGTAACATCAAGGTATATAGGTACGTGCGTTGAAACAACGACGACCGCCCGAGCACGCAAATCCACCCAGCAAGTAAGCAACATCGTGTACTTAGCAAGTACAGATGCTGTGTGTACTATACTAGGAATTGGGACGGCGCTTGTTTATATTTAGTGACGTTGCAGGTGGAGCGAAGTGCGGACATATGTACTTGAAGAGAAGTGGGATACAGCCTATATCTGTAACACTAGTACATTATTAGGTGCTACGTAAGCCAATGGATGAAACTACAGATACCATTTTGTACTTTTCTCCTTTCTTTTGAGGAAACAGAGCAGGAAAGTCCTAACAAAAAATGTAACACCACAAACAATGACTGCTACGCAATTATTAGAATGTTTTAGTATGCAAATATGTAAAATGAGTTGAATAAGATATGTATATGTGTACCTCGGCTATGGGGAATAGAATTTCTGTTCAAAATATTCCAAAAGAGAACCACAAAAATAATTATGAGCGTACCTGGAAAAAACCTTAAAACTTCATATGTCAACTAATATAAGAATTAGCTGTTCACGATAAAGTGAGCACTTTGTAAGGCTCTTCCAACAGGCACTAGCCGCTAATAAATATATCTTATTGCAGCCTCAGGCATTAAATTTTGATGGTGGTGAAATTTATACACTGTGTTCATTGGTCACATTATAATGTCTATATTAAAAAGCAGCAGGAAGATGGGAATTGGATGAAAGGAAAAATTTATAAGGGCCTTAAAAAGTGTTCACTTTACAGTGAAAAGCCTATAATAATCTCAGTATTCAATTTCTGTTACGTTAAATACATCACTTTTAAAAATTTAAACCATTACTATACCAGCCGGTAAGACTACCGTTGAACATTTTCAGAAATAAATAAATAAAAGTACTAATCGTGCGTTAAACGAAAACTGGCGTCAACAATTATTTAACTGTTCATGCATGCCAAACTTATCTGACGACGACACTATGAGGCAGCTCTGCAGTCACGCCGCGTGCGGTCCTCCTGGAGTCGCAAATCAGCAGATGGTAAACGTTCAGATGTCGCTCTGCAACCAGGACCTCCTGGCGTCGAACCCCAGGACTGGAAAGCTGGACGGCGATGAGGTAGGCGGATGCTCCCTCGAACTCTGTTACGGCGTACCATTACCTGGATTTGTGCTGAGGACGTCAGCTGGTTCTGGAACTGATGCCTCTGGGAGCCATCGTTAAAGTTGCGCCGTCCCATCGTAGATCTTAGCCGGACTTCACTGACGGAACCATATTCTTCGGGCTCGTTATTTCTTGCTCGGTAATTTTTTTCCTAAGTTCACTTTATCGACTGTTATTTAAATTTTCTTCTTTTCATATGTAGTTATTTAAAATTATTCGAATTTTACAAGTTAACAGACATAAATCTTGAATAATCCCGGAGTCCTTGGTGTTCCACATCATTCTGCCGAGAATTTTGTAAAGCTCTATTTTACTGATTGTTACAAATAAATAAAATTTTGTTTTTTTCCTGACTGGTGTAGCGTGATTTAACGAGAACATAACAACAACTATTAAATTAACAAGATATTGGCAAAAACTCATGAATAAATGTAACAATATCACACCCTACAGAACAGCACAACTGTCAAAATTAACACTCTCACATGCTAAATAGATGCAAAACAGTTCACACATAAAACATTTGCGAAATTTACATTAAATTGAAGTGTTACAAAAAATATTCTAAACCATTTTAACCGACTATTTTCTCTTTGAACATATTTAATAGTATAAAAGTAAAACGTGATGGCTATAGATGATTATTTCTTACTTTTCCTATAAAAAATTCGTGTTCCCAGAACATGCATTTACTGAGACACATGTCAACGCTCCAACACTGATTTCGCAGACAATAATCTTTATCTTCGTATGTAAACTATGCTTTCTACATTGTAATTTATTTTCATTCTGCGAAAGGCAACAGGATGTAAATTGCGGATTCACCTCGTCTAGGAAGATCTAAGCTTCCAATACATTTCGTCCTGCAAAACGTACGAAGTACCAACATAACATACTAACCAACGTCGCGGAGCATGGTTGGTCATACGGTAAGGTGCCTGACTCGTTAAGTAATAGACCGTGGGTTAGGTTCAGGCTCTGCTGACAGATTTGCGGATGGTCTATACCACAAGTGTTTTTACAACCATAATCCAGGCAAACGTGGAAGAAGTTTACCGTTGATACACTTATCTGCAAAAAAAAAGTGATCACCAAAAACGAATCGCATAAGTTCAACGAATGTTGCCACACAGTATCACCAAAGTCCGGCATGTGTCTAATTTGCGTTTGATTGGTTTGCTTGCGCGGATGTGGTACCAGGCGGCATACATAACCATCCATCATCCATAGCTGCAAGTCATCGAATAAGCGTTTAGTGACAGTGCGAGCCACAGAGCGGAGTTCAGTGAACACGCAGTATTTCCCGATACAGCATTCAACAAGACTTTGTTTAACTGGATGAGTTGGAGCATATACACCAGAGACCAATATCGGACAGCTCTATATAAATAGCAAAAGCGAGTGTGCGAGAAAAAAAACCTAGTGGCAGGAGGTGTTACTGTTATTATATTTTCAGAAATATTTCAAAATTCATAATAACTATCTTTTGTTAGAAGTTATTTTCGACTTTTTAAACATTTTACATATTACGGTATGAAATAATTTTCGTAGTCTAATGTTTAGCCATTGTTGAATAAACTTTCCACAGAGAAAAGTAATTTCTTCCTGATACCCACCACGTTGGTATCATAGACTAAATATGAAGTAGACCGCTTATTCGTCTTCTGCGCATGTACCCAACATTTACCTACCCCAATCCTACACAACTGTCATAGTCACATGGTCAACAGTGATGTATGTGTTTGTTTATATTTTAATTTTTAAATGAGCAGCACTATTATATTAATAAAATAGTTTTACCAGTTATAATATAATCAAACTGCATTACAAATTGGTTAGAGGAAGTATACATTCATCTCAAAGCATTTGTTTACAAATCAGTTTTCTAACATAAATTCCAAACCACGCCATTTTTGCTAGACGTGTAGGCAAAAATCAGTTCAATGTAGGGAAACGGAGATTGGTTGTGCGCAGCCAGCGAGATCGGTCTACCCCATCTTTAGTCTATGGTTGGTATTGTAACTTTACTACCAGTGGAATGTAATATTAAACAGAGGTGCTGCTCTCTGCTGGCTGGAGGCGATAACACCGCTGGATTTTCTCACAAAAAATCTTCAAGCTGTCCAGTTTTGGTGTCTGTATTTGGTTTGCGAGAGGCCGCAGCGTCGGCCTCCGAGAGGCAGGTTGGACGCATCGGCGCCACTTCTCGCCACTGGAACAGTTCCGCCTACACTGTGAGGCGGTGTCCGGACGCAGTGGGATCAGGAGGGTACGTACACCCATCGAGAAGGTCCGGGTCGACCCCGGAGGATCACCAGTAGAAAGGATCGTTTGTTCGTGCGACAGGCTGTAAGCATACCAAGGGCGTCGCTGCGGCACCATCCAGGGACACGTCGCGGTATATGGGGATACGCCTGTGTCCACCTGTGCCATATCCAGGCGACTAGCAGAACGGGATCAGTCGTTGGAGAGTACCTTACGACGTGTTCCATTACTAGAGATCTGACAAATTCGCGAGTTCGATGACCTGTAGGCTATAATCCATTGCCGTATGTAAAGTCAGGAAAATATCACTGTTCACTGGTTACTTATTGTATTAGCGGAAGACACTGATTGGGTCTGCATTTAAATGTGTGTTTTATTTTTGGTTCAGAGTTTTTCATGGAGCGTAAACTAACGGTTGAACCAATATCATAAGCAATACAAATGTTCGAGATTTTGAATTCTACCTTGTCCCGAAATGAAACCGCGAATTCTTCAGGTCTCCATCCATTACGATCTAAGCATCGCCGAGCACGCGTGACCTTCTGCAGGGAAAGGGTAGGATGGTAACTTGTGGATTAGCGACGAGTGTTGTTCAGTGACTAATCATTGTTCTGCCTGGCTACATACGACCGACGTATTGGAGCCTGTAGACGTCCTGGCCATCGCCGTGATCCACGCTGCATTGTCGAGCGCACATCGCCCCAACCAGAGGTGTCGTATTGTGCGGTGCTATTTCCTACGATTCCCGCACCCCACTGGTAGTCATTGGAGGAACCCTGACGTCGCGGCGATACATCCAGGAAGTTCTGCTACCGACCGTGTGCTCTCCTCTTCTTGTTGCAGCTCGACAACCCCATCCCCAAGCATGATAATGTCCGGCCTCACACAGTACGGATATCTCTGGCCTGCCTTTGTAATGTCAACATGCTTCCTTGGCCAGCAAAGTCCCCAGACATCTCGCCCATCGAGAACTTTTAGGACCAGATTGGACAGCAACTTCGGACAGCGGCAACTACGGCGGATTTGGAGGGTCAGTTGCGCCAGAGGATGTTTCTCAGAAAACATCGAACTTCGATATGCCTCCATGTCTGGCCGTATCGTGCGTCACCTTTCTCCGTCCTACGGGAGCTCGAACACCATACTAAGTGCATCTTACAAGTGTTGGTCCTCTGCAATATATGCTTGGTGTGGTACAATATTTTGAGGTTTTCTGTATATAGTATATTCGCGGTTTCTTCGCACTTTTCAAATCAAACCTTTGAAAAATCACCCCATGTACGACGTGTTTAGTTATTTCCTAATTATGCCATGCATCACAAGCGTTTTATACCTTTGTTAACATGAAAGCATCTTATTTTCGTTTAATTAAAGTTTTACCTGTATGTCATTTAAAATTTATAATATTTCATTTATAATAAATATGAATAAAAAGTGAGGAAACGCGTGTGTTGGCAGTGCCTTATTAATAAATAGTTCTTATGCCAAGTATTGTTACAACTGATTGCGCATAAATTCGGTGCGTTGTCCTTTGGTGTAATTTTCTAGACTTCCTGGAAGTAGAACCTTAGCAGGGCTTCAGAAAAGTTGGAAGTAACCATGAATATCCATACACATTACCATGTCCTGTGCCTGTACCCACTTACGTGCCCCAGCGATGATACTTCTTTTTTGCAAATGAATGTATTAAGATCTTGCCCAGCATTTGCGCGTTAAATTTAATAACAATCATTAAGGCAGCCGTCTATCTGTCTCTTGAATAACGTTGCAGGTGTTTGATATCAATGAAGCGTGTTTCCACATTACCGATATACTAAAAGAAGCACATTTCAGATGAGGGACGAATTGTGCTATCAGTACGTCATACTCACTATAAATGCTATTTCCGTGCTCTCCAACACACAGCTAAAAACTGTTTTAGACACTGCTGTATCTCAGAATTTGCTAGCTGTAAACATGTGAAACTATTATAGGTACCTACACTGAACTTAACTTCAGAATTTATAGTAATACAGTATTAAGGTCACCGCTTCAAATTCATATAGTTACAGTAGGATGACGGAAACACTGTACGCCAGTTCAGCTCCTTGCGCATAGGAGTGATGATGCACTAGGTGGGCGTGTCAATGTCACCCTTATAGCTCTCTTGCTTCCGAACCTCAAACATGTCAACCAAATTGAGGCAAGCTGCGATCTTAAGGATATTATTATAAACATGATATTTATGTTATGTCTCAACTCACAAGCATTATCGTTTACACAAGATTGTTTGTCCGAATATCGAATTGACTTGGCGTGCCGTTTATCCTGTTTATTTCTGTGTTGATTGCTCGAGGTTCAATCGTAGACTCGAAGCATGCTCTCATGTCTCAAGTATCACATAGGCATGATTCTTTTTTTTTTTTTAGCAGTGAAGATGCCGCTGTGCGTACTTTGACACAGCTGGCGTGTTTCTGTACGTTGTCGGAAATTAAAAAGAAATTTTCTAAATGCCAGGAACTAGGAACCTTGACGAGCTCTTGTCAGACAGGAAGTTCCGAAATCTGATTTCACGGCCTTCACCACGCGAGTCCTGTATGGAAATGGAAATTAATATGTTAGAGATAAAATGCCACCCTGAAAATGTTTTAATTGCAGTTTGGTAATACTTTTGGTTTGATAGCAAAGAAGTATCAGACATTTTTTATTTGTATCCAAATGAAGCTCGGGCTGTTGAAACATGCATTTATCACGTGAACGCTCTTTTTCAAGTCACGTTCATAATGTTTTTTAAAATCTCAGTTGCTTTATATTCTCGTTGGCAAAAATTTGCGCATTTTTTAAATAATTTTATGACCAAGAAGTTGTTAAATGAACACATCGATGTGTCAAAGGATCGAAACTTTCTTGCGTCGGAGAATGCGCATACAAACGTTTGCCGTCGCTCTTCGTGGACATGCACAGGCATCCCTCAGAACATTGCATGCGACGTGACACGTACGATACGTGTCAACCGTGATTAATGGTTTATAATCTTAACGAGGAATTGGAACGAGGTATTCATACAAAAAAAAATGACTGCGTTTGATATAAGCCGGGTAAGAGGGCTGAAAGGATAGAAGACGTGCCGAACTGTCCATCATTTTGGTCGTTTGGACTTCGTGTTCAGATTATCTCAGGATGAATGGAAATTTCAAGTACCCATACATGGTGGACCGGTTATGGATGATCTCTGAGGCCATTCGATTGCCAGACAAGCAAGAACCAAGTCGATGGCTTCCTTGTCCACCACACAACGACATCTATAAACTTCGCTAGGTCACTCTAACTCTACCAGAAGCAGCTCCAGATGCTTACCACAGGAAAATCTGTGAACCCTTCAACACCCAACGTTTAAGTCTTCTGTAAATAACACCTTAACGTCGTCCCTTCTCTCTTCAAAGATATCGTCAGAGAGCAACTGGAATGGTATAAACTGTCTTAAGTATTGTCTTCAGCGACGAATCACTTGATTCTATGGAAACGGATGAGCGCCCAGCAAGACGTTTTGAAGGCCAGCCACCTTAGAAAGTGGCTGCAGGTTGTGGATTGATCCCGTATACTGTGTCATACAGTGTTGCCAATTTGTAAACTCTTAATTTCATATGATGACGTTTCGTCACGAAGATTTTCATCCCCATTTACAACCAGTATTCACGTGGTGAACGCTGTGGGAGCAAAATTATTATTTATATTTTTTTGGGATCATCGTCTCCTCAAACACATTAATGTTTAATATTTTCATTTCCGCCATTCAATATAAATTCATAATTTCTGAGGTATCATTAACTAGTTTACAGAAATTCATCACTCTTATAAAATAATGTTATACGTTCTACAAACGTAATAGGCAACATTGCTCCAAATAATTGAAATTTTTCTGCAGGTGACCACTAAAATAATTAAAATTCTACTAATTACCTCACTGGGTAAATCTAACTGGTACCTGTGATTTATATTAATTCCCAGCAGCGGCGTATAAAGAATTTTCCGGGAATGTGCGGCTTAACATGTATATGCGTATTGAAACAATTTTTTTTTTTAAGCCAGAATTCTTCATTTAGAAGCGCACAAAAATAGAAAGTATTTTGGCCGTATTAATAGTGGCGTAGGCATTCGTGTGCAAATAAATGTACGTCATGCTAATGAAGGTCTATAGATGAAATATTATTACAACACAATTATTTTGAAGAGCGAAGATGCAGATCAATACCTCAGAGCTTTTCTCTTACTTCACTGTCTTCAGATGTATGGCAAAACCGGAGGAAACCGAGTATTTTTTAAAGCTATCGAATGATGCAATATTTGTAACGCAATGTTTCCACATCATGTATTATTGTCATGGCTAGCGTGTTCAGTTTATTGTCAGAAACATTAATTATTCAAAATTTTACATTACGCACTAGCTAAACAACTAATGTGCGTCTTGTGCTTCGATACTGTCATGGGAGAAAAGTGTACATTTCACTAAAAGAAAAGCTGGACTGATACTCAGTCATAGAAATTTCCATTAGTAGTAAAACAATTTCGGAATTTTTATTTTTTATTTTAATTTACTAGTATTGCATTATATTATTGGCGCGTGACCTTTTCCGCTGCTAACTTAAGCCCCATGAACAATTGCCGGACCGTACACGACGTTAGCCACATAAGAAACTGAATACCTGAAGGTTAAATGGCAACGTACACAACTGTAACTAGACTTGACTTACATGGCGTGCATAACGTAAAAGATGGCCACCTCTGAGTATCTTGCGCCACGTTTCTTAACGCCGACGAATCAGAATGCAGAACGTCATAATAACAGTAGTAGTCAAATCAAGTTTGCAAGAAAAGAAAGTGAATTGTATTTGACTTCGGATTCCTGCAGTTCAGTAAAGTGTTATATTTGTTATTGTTTAGATTCGTCCCGTAGAGACACGTGGGAATACGAAAGTAAATCTATTAATTCCACGTCATTCATAATAAAAACAAATATCAAGGTATAGCTTTCCTTGGGGCCTATGCATACAATTCATAACCAGAATAGCCAACGAATGAATGAAAACTATATCGTGAGAACATAAAATATTTCCCGTTTGCGTACTCTAACGTGATTGGTCACACAAAACGACCGCAAATTACGCCAAGGCCATTTGTGGACAATCGAGATTCAGTCTTAACATCCTGTAGGTAACGCTATGTAATTCACGGCAATTGTAGATGAGGCTTTAACGATTTACTTAGTAAAGAAGGAATCTTGGAAAAAAATAATGGATAATAATTTCTCGGGTTTTGCGTTTACTACGATGGTCGCCAAAGCGATGGTTCGAGGTGCATTCTCAGCTTTTGCTCAAAATTCCAGTTACATGTTGGTGTTGTTAAGTAGTTCCGAGACTGCTAAATCTTGGTAGTCCAGTCGTATTTTCATGTTCTCTGCGCATCTGTGCCACGTGGAATAGAATAATGCGCCGACCTCTCGCTGGTCCTCATTTCCGGGCGCCTTTGTAAACACCACACTCTAAATGGATCTCCGAAGAATAATGACCGTGATGGTTTGTGGATTAATGCACGCGGGGTCAGTGTGGAACTGGCCGTCATTAACGTACACTTGTGCGCTAGCCGTTACTAACTGGTTGGGGCAGTAATCAACTGAAGTGGTGTGGAGCAACTGGAGTGATGGAAAGTGAAAGAGCTGGGGAGGGAGGAAAAAAAAGGACATCTGTTTAGGGTCATCTTTCACTTCATCTGTGCACACAGTTACGACATGTGACGTAACGTGAGATAATTTAGTAACTTGTCCCCGGCGCACTATGTCCCCGATTTCTTATATAGGCTATTCACGGTAAAGTGAGCACTTTTTAAGGACCTGCTAAATTTTTTCCTTTCAATTATTTTCTACCTTTGCGCCACTTTTTAATGTAAACATTGCAATATGACTAATAAGCACAATGTATACATTTCATCACTCTCAAAAGTTAACGCCCGAGACTGCAATAAAATATATTTATTAGGTGTTAATGCCTTTTGGGAGGTCCTTAAAAAGTGCTGACCTTACTTACCGTGAACGGCCTATGCGATTCCGTACGTAGGCCAGCGCACTCAACGATGAAATTTTCATCACTGAAGTTTCGGGCAAAGCTACGCTCGCCTACAGTATCATTGTTTATCTACAAGTTTCGCGGCAGAATCGAGGTAATTGTATTTGTAATAGTGGCAATCACGCCGTAGACAAGTCTGGTGGGAAACAAAAAAACATTCAAACGAGAAAAAAAAGTAAATAAAATGCAATCTACGTATCTCAGCCTCAATGTTACTTAGTATACTGATCCCGTTTGTGCTCGCTGTTTTCTCAAGACACAGTTCATAAGCAACCATATTGGTAGGAATATTAATCATGAGCTGAATTTTAAAACGCTTGATTAAATATCGACATATGCCTATCAATGCGGGAATACAGAATTATTCAAAATAATGTGACCGTATTGCAAACTATATTGCCACATAAAGAAATGCACAATTCTAGGAAAGTTGACTACAGTCGGAGTTATGTATGTGTGTGCACTTAATTTGGATGCTCGATTTCTTGTCACGCGTTTCTTAACATGATTCCATCAGTTAGCTCGGTAGAATTTTGGACACCATTTAGTTGAAGGTATTTCACGTGTCCAATGCCAAGACACGTGAGACCGTTAAAGGTGACGTGGGTGCGCGCATTGAATGTCTGAACGCCCTTAACGTGCAAGGTACTGAACTAACGTGCACTATTTCTCGCCTCATAGGAGTTTCAGTGGTCACTCTCTTATTTCCCGGTGCAATAATAAAGACATGTGCATGTGCTGCATGTCCATATGCTATATTGAGTGGAGTAAGTTTTTGGTGGCTCTTAACAACGGGTCTCGAGAGCCGATGAGGGTGAAGCGAGGTGAGCATGGGGCAGCGCCGGAATGCAAGGGCGAAGAAAACGGGAGATCTGCGAGAAAACCTGCCAAACAATGGCATTGTCTGAAAATCAAGTGCGAAAATCCCCCCCCCCCTTTTTTTTCCCCCGTCCCTGGGAATCGAGCCCAGTTCGTCTTGGTGGAAGGCGGGCGCTCTAGTCTCTGTGCCACCGCAGCACCAATAGGCTATATTAAGTAGCCTGAACAGAAATTTTATTGACTACAAATGATTATAAAAGCTTGTATTTTTCCTACTTTAGTTTAAAAAAATCACATTTGATGCAGGAATATAACACGGAAACTAGTATTCGGATGTGGGAAATTATTTAGCTGGGTATTCACACTTTCAAAATCAAACCTTTGAGCCGGCCTTCCGTGGCGCAGTCTGTTGGTGCGCCACGGAGGTCCTGTGTTCGAATCCCAGGCAAGGAATGAGTTTGAGTTTATGTTAGGTCATAAGTTTGTTTGCAAGACGTCCCCTGATAAGCCTTCAGGCAAAAAACCGGAGGACGTAAGTAAGTTAATTCCAATCCAAATCAAACCCATGTATGATGTGTTTGGTTGTTTCCTAAATATATTACGTATTATTATCATCATCACCAGTTTTCAATAGTGAAATGATGTGGCCTGTTAGAGTTAGGAATTCAGGTAGAATTTCAATAATCTTCTCCAGGCAGAACGGTCTGGACACTCAATAAATTTACAAAAGGAAAACTTAGAACAGTCCAAAGAGCTATGCAAAGGTCAATGCTGGGTTTTACTAGAAAACACAAGAAAAAAAGCAACAGACATCAGATCAGTTACTAAAGTCAAAGACATATTGGAGAAGACAGCCACTTTGAAGTGGCAATGGGCCGGCCATGTTTCTCGGATGAAAGAAGAAAGATGGACAAAAACGGTTCTGGAATGGAGTCCAAGAAACCATTGGAGACTAAGAGACCGTTGGGACAAAGACATATCACGTAATATAAGTATTTTATTCTTGTTTTTAAATAAAAATGCGTAATTTTCGGTTGAATTGAGCTTTAACTTGTATTTTATCAAGAAACTATTATAATTTATTTATAATTAATATGAATAAAAATAGTAAAAAATAGGTATGTTGGAAATGCGTAGTAAGATATAGTTCTTATGCAAAATATTACAGAACCGAGTGCACATGAGTGCAGTGCGGTGTCCATTTGGTGTGATTCCCTAGACGTTTAAGCATTGTACGACGCGGAGGAATATCCTGGAAGTAGAACTGTAGCATGGATTCATAAATGTTGGAAGTAACCGCGAATGGAGCATACATGCCTTTCGCAGGCATATACAATTCAAAACTAGAGAACAGTTTTAAATGACAACCGAACCTCTGCGTTGAAGGGTTGTATCAGTTTCTGCATCGCCGCTCGCAATTGGAGTCATACAAACACCGACTTTCACGTGAACCCGTAGAGGAAAAAAAAAAAAAAAAAAAAAAAAAAAAACATTTGCCTGGCGACCTTGGGGGAGCCATTTCAGAAGCGGCTCGTCCCCATCTGTGGTACGACCGATCTATCGATGCGGCAGACGTAAATACGCAGGCGGGGAAACCACTGTACCGCCTAATGAAGATGTGCTGGGGGTCCTCCCCTGTTGCGAAATGGACTCGTTCTCATTTTGTGTCGCCTGCGACAGTGATCGTTCTTGCAGCGTGTTGAGACACGCAGTAAAATCCGCCATCGTGGCCTCCATAACATATAGGTACACTAGCGGCTAGAGTAGTTACAGCGAAAATAAGAAATGTTTTCACTGCTGTAAATGAGTATGTTTCGTCATAACTATAGTCTATTCACAGTTTATTCGCCCTTTTTGAATCAAACCTTTGAAAAATCACCCCATGTATCACGTGCTTCGTGATTTCCTAAACATATTATCTAGCACAAGCGTTTTACACTTGTGTTAACATATAAATACTTTATTTTTGGTTGGATTGGTCTGTCAGTTGTATTTCACCTATAAATTATATTATTTTATTAATGATTAATATGAATAAAAACAAGCAGAAAAGTAGAAACTAGAACCAAAACATCTGGTGGATCTCTACATAAATCCGTGATTTGTGAAATAGTGGTGGCGGGGGGAGGGCAAAGAAAGAGGTAAAAAATAAAAACAATAAAAAACTAAACATTTGAAAAATTGAAATACTAGCGAAACTATTGTCGAAATATTTTAACGTAAAATATTTCCATAAATACGAGTAAGCAACTCATTTTGTTTAATCTCATTTGATTTTGCCTGGAAAACGCAGAATGTTTTCCCACCAAACACTGCTTTGTCCTTCAGTGTGTGAGTATACTGAAGCTATTCTCAATGGAGGTAAATATCTCGCTTCCTAAAATGAAAGTCTCGTGCCGTACCTCTCACCTTCCGATACGACAAGGATTCAAAGTGTCCTCCTTTCACCAGCAAACTCCCGGGTCAATATATCTAAGTAAAGTTCCCTACTTGCGTGACCAGTTAGTGGACTCCGTGCTCCCACACGCAAGTCTACCGACGATAAACAAGCGGTGTACAAGTTTGCTTCCTACAAAGACAGGTGCAGCTTCTAGGAATTCGCTCTTGTTCCCTTGCAAAGCTGACAGCTCGGAATATATAGGAAGTTTTCCTCTTGGAATACTGAGCGCACCAACCAACTGGTTACACGCTAAGGACATGTGAGTGCATAACAAAAATGCCTAACTGCCTAAGCAATCGATAATTTTCTTTTTGAAACGTGTTATTTCAGGGAGTCGATGATAAAATGGGAAAAAATCGGGCGGATATGAATTCTGCATAATAATTATTTTTCCAACGTTGCAGAAGTGACGTAACATGTAGCATCAAAAGTCATAACAATTTCATATACATATTAGGCCGCATAAAATTATTTTCAGGCATATTTTAGCGGAATAAAAATGTGCATTTGATTGTCATAGTTTATATTCATCCAGAGGTCCTACTCATTTTATTTTTTCAAATATTTCAATAATTTTTCATTATCGGGTTAAAAAATATTGGTACAAACTAAATAAACTTAATTTTCGTAATTCAATATTAATTAAATTACAGAGACTGTCTATGTGGTGATTATACACAATAGTAGTAGAATTATAACAAAAAAAATAATGTTTAGTTTTATGGGAAACTGCGATAATCTCTTTGAGTGGAAAGTTTCAGAGTCTAGCTTCGAAGTTATTTGTCTTATGAAAAGGAGAAAAATATTACAGCAACTACGCCCTACTGCATTAATGTTTTAAGTATCTCAGTAAACCAGTTTACTATTCACACAACACACGATATAAATAATTGGTATAGCCAATTCAGAGCATCAAGTTACGTAAGTTGGGATGTATTCAAATACAGGGCGTGTTTATCAATTTATAAGTAAAACGGTATAATACATTGAATTATGGCGTTATTGCAAAAGAAGGAAGTTTCAAAAGTAAATTGGAAGGATATCACTTCTTCAGCGGTTTTTTTTACTAATGTTAATAATGTCGTTGAAAATTATACAGTTCCGCGAACTTTTTTTTTTCAACAGCCTAAAAATTTGACTAGTGTGACGTGGGTGACGCTCAAATTTAGCCAACATTAATAATGTCTTCAAAGAATAGCGGTGTTAGTACAATAAGTCCCTAAGGTTATGTGTACAAGTGAACTGAGCCATAGTATCTCAAATAATTGAATACGTCTACTATACACGCATGAAAAAGTCACAGCTAAATTTGCCTGTCCCTTACACAACGCTTCTCAAAAGTAAAGCTAGTGGGTCCTGAAACAGGAGCCTCGTAGAGGGGAGGATGTTTTGATTTTGCATTCTACTTGTTTTACTGACTCCATGGAGGCATGTTTGTGCAGATCATACGATGTATCCAAGAACTTTCGATCGCCGTTAATAGGCATATTTTCTAAAACAAATGGTGGCAAATACCTGTATCGAAATTTCTTTGCAAATTTTTAGAGTAATTAAATCTACGTGAGTTATCCAAACACATAAACTGAAATACACGTGGTTTACAATAGGGAAAGTTCTAGTGATTTTACTTATTTGTATTCTTAGTGGAACTAAAGTTCCTGATAATTTTTAGTTCTGACAAATGTATGCTATTGTCGTCGTGTTTAAATATTGTTTTTAATGTATCTGGGCATGGTCAGTTTTGTGAGAGACAAAGTTTTAAATTAAATAAACACTGCTAAATTTAATCTGGCAATTTTTTTTACACTACGATATATATATATATATATATATATATATATATATATATATATATATATATATATATATATATATATATATATATATATATATATATCACAATAGAGTAGCCTACAACTCATTGTATTACTCTTCACAGTTCGTATAATAAATCATTATTCAGTATTTCGTTAAATTATTTTTTAATTAATAATAACAAAATAACACAGTCCATTACTTTTAAGTCAGTGAGAGTGCACCAGTGGTGTTAGGTCTCTCGTGTACTCCTCTCACCCCTCTGTTCCGACGCCTAGGTGGATCACAGATACGGTAGCACTTGTCATGGTGCACCCCGATGACTCCCCGCAGTAGCTTCATGCTCATAGATCACTGTATCTGCACCGCAAGTAACCACAGTCGCTCGTAGAACTACTGCAACACTCGCCAGTCACCACCAACCACACGCTATCAAGAACTGCCTCCGTGGGATAGTTATATTTATAGAGACTGCTCACGATAAAGTGAGCACTTTTGGATTTAACCTTAGAAAAAAGTCACTGTTCCTACCTGCGTATATTTTAATGGGCGCACTGCGTGGCATGCGCCCAGTAATGTTGGTAACGATGGAGGGAAAGTAGTTCCATATCCTAACGTCGAATAAAAAGTGTTAGGAAACCATTTGAGATAATTTAAATTATTTCTTTCGCTTTCTGTTTGTTTTAACGCATCGAATTTTAAAATGAGCAGGTTTCTAAAATATGTACTTTTCTAATAATTGTACAGTTTCACTTGACTGGTAAAGTGATAAGACTCACGGCAATGTTGATTTTACATACAGCGGAAGAACACACAACGTTCATACAAGTAGATCTTAAGCAGGGATTTCGAAAGTGTTCAGTTTACCGCGAACAACCTATTCCTGCGCCAACCCTTTCTTCTATATTCGGACTCAAAACGTCCCCAGAGACGACGCAGTCCAGCATCGAGAGGTTTCTGGAAAGGAGAAGCAATCCAATTCCTTCTGGAAGGTGTTGGTCTTCCCCAGGTGTGTCAATCACAGTTGCTTTGCAGCTACGTCACATCCCCCTGCCATCCCCCTTAGCGCCACACATCACATCATCCCCCCTCCAGCACATCACGTCATCCAGCCTCCGCGTTACACTTCATTCCGTTCACACCGCACCACACATCACGTCATTCGTACCTCTCTCCCCCCGGACAAGCGCCAAACATCACATAATCCCAAACTGGATTCGTCTCCTAGCAGTGGGGTGAGTCGCTCAAATCTGACAGGTGACAGGTGATGAAAAGCAGGTGGGTATTGAGCACCGGATCCCGACAGTATTCTAACGAAAATCGACATTTTTAATTGCGAAAAATCTAGTAATGTAGCAGTTAAGAAAATATTCGTCACGTTAAAAAACATAACAGCGTTTCAGCAAATGTACTAGAAATTATGAGAAAAATGTTTCCTGGTTAGGATAAAATATAATTTAAAATATACTTAAGAGACATCAACTAACTAGAGACAGCATGATTTACACCAGGCAGCAAAGCGAAGCTTATTACATGCATACAGGACTATAGACACTATTCCCGTTGTTGTCTTTCCAATTTTGGTTAGTTATGAGCATTCAGTAACTTGACCTCAATCAGCATTGGCGAAATGGCCGAAAAGTTACATTCATATATGTCAGTGCAGGGTTTTCTATAAATTCCGCCGTCACCCATTATTTGCTAGAACATCTCTTTAAAATATTCTTCTAATGGGTGTTTTTAAGGCACGTATTTTTATGTGTCCCCTGGTAGTGTCATTTTGGTTGTGTTTCAATGGCGTGAACCAAAATGGCGTGTAAGTACACGTAAAAACCAAATTCCACGAATCAGAGAATTTTTGCTGATATTCTGTGATTTCATTACGACCATATTACGCATTAGTAGGCCTACTCAGTACAGAGATTTTGAAGACTTTTTAAATGATAGTAGTCCTTAGGACTCGAAAGATTTTCTTAGAAGATAGCTGATGTTTTCTTTAAGGGCAGTAAATTGGTAGCAGACTCCCAACATCCCAGAAACTTACGACCACGTACGCTTGTGGTATTTGTTAACTAACGACTTAAATCATTCTCACAAAGGCCAATAAGGTCCATGATAAGTGGTAAACCATAGGCATCGACATCCTTAGTGATAAAGAAACGGAGAGAAGAACTAAGTTTGCTGTAGAGAGTCCTCTCTGGTTTAAATATGTTTGATGTGACGTTCCTCCTTCCCCTAACTTAAAATTATTTCCTAAATTGTTTCTTCAAGTAAACTGGAACGTAAATTCTGAACTTGTATAATGCAGTGCACGTAATCAATTGAAGAGCTGCCAAATCATTACGAAACATAGGCTTGCAAAGTTTGCTGTGTGTGTATAATAACAAAAAAGGTTACGACGTACTTTCGTTAATATAACTTCCACGTCAGTGATAGTCCTCATTTTCTTTCACATAAAATGGGCCTAATTATTATTAATCGTACGTAGATAGAGGTTCCACCGACTTGTTTCCGAATCTAAAATAACTGTAGAGCTGATATTCACATATTTACGGTAAAGAGAGGGGGGGGGGGGGGAGACATTTCCATTCCGTCATTAGTATTTTGTGTTTTTCCATCGTGTACAGTATACTTATTTCACATATTTGTAACGTAAATGTACCATTTCATAGTTTTTAAAATGTATTTTAATCCATCTTCATTCGAAGAAAGCTATAACGTTGCTTTACGCAAATATTATCACAAATGTTTTAGGTACTAGAATAAAAGATTTTAGAATAGACTCTACGTTTATTGCATTTGTTACAATATAACCGTCTGGTTACAACTCAGAACTGTTCCATAAAAATTTAACTAAGGAATTCTTCTAAGGGTCAAATTAAATAAGTTTTTTTTAAAGAACAAAGAACGACAATAAGAATAAGACTGGATCATATGTAATCGTGTTTATTTTTACAAAGGTACCTAGCATGAAGAAACTTTCGCTTTTTTTACGAACTCTGTAAAGTTACTGACCTTTATTACGAAATTAACAGACTGTAACTGTTAATTAGCCGCAGTTTAATAGCCAGAGAGCGTTTTACAAGGAGCATCGCGTAGAACAAACATTTAAGCACGGAGGAAGAGGGAAACAATACTTTATTTATCGCTTGAGCCAACTAAATGTAAGCCTATACTAAATCGCTTACATACAAGTGTCATAATATATTAAATTCTTTACTATGGGACGTAGATTAAATAATGAATTTAAGAATTTAACACTTCTTTTTTAACTTCAGTTTATCTTAAGGTATAGCCAAATATAAATTTTTCGGTTTACGCCTTTAAAGTGAAAGCAGTCATTAAATACCACCAAGTGTGGTCGATTCATAAACCCCAGATGATCTTATTTGTTTGTTCTGCGCGAATGCATCCGTTCATTGTTCTCACACGCTTCAGTATCGTTTGAATTGAGAGACATGCAATTTTAAGCACTTAAATATTCATATTAGTAGCTTCGTTTTACGTCGCTGTACGCAAAATATCTGGCTCTTTATGGGCTTCGTTTGGCCAGCCAGCAGTAGTGACGTATGTGATTATGTTCGTCGCGCGTCGTGTGTAAAGCAACCGGAAAGGGAGCAGGATGCACTGAGTGTCCAGTATGACGCCACAGCACTTCCTTTTTGAATTCCGTCACAATTAACTGTATCGTGGAGTAAGAGGCCGGATAACTGAAATGACCTTCGGTAGCTAGAGTCACGCTCGATTTCACAACGTCTATGGTACTTTGTCCGATCAGGACAGCGATTGGGGAACAAAACACTGGGCAAATAACTCTTCAGTGAGCAATTAAAATTCATTCTCACGGCACACTGTTATCATGACGAGACAAATCTGTGCGATCAGTGACAGCTTACATTATCGTGTTCCTCGTCGTATAGTGACTAATAACAAGGCCAATGTGAATAAATTTCTTTAAAAACACTTTCCAATTGTTAATCATCTTTCAACTCTAAGGCCGTATTATATAGCTACGTGATTGGGTTTTAAAATGAAAGCAAGTAATGTTACAAAGCAAGATTTTCGATGAGGTTGCACGCCCCATGGAACGTTTGGATCTGTCCTACCGTTTGGTTGGTTTCCAAGTTCTAGCATGGTAAGTGATTGTGCCGGCAATGGAAGTATTTTAAGAATATTTGACCACTCACTTTTTAACTTGTGCGATTGTAAAGTGTTTTCAAATTAAAACACTTGTTAATAGTAATGGAGTTAGTTTTCCACGGCTTGCATCAAAAATCTCTCTTAGTACAAGTGTATTTCTCGCTCATTCTTTGATTCTCCTGAAAATGTACTCCTGGATTTATTAAAAGGTCTCTGAAATGAAAGCTGTCATTTTGAAAATACTCTCGAACGATGTCCTTGAATCTTCTCAACAGGACGCTCGAAGCGCATTTTTATTTTGTCCTGTAGTTCGTAATACCATGAGAAACTCCGCAGTACCTGTCTCACACTTGTACAGACGCGCCTTCCGCATTACAAAATGAGATAATGTACTCAAGACGTACTATCAGTTTAAGTCCGATTTAGTGTTAGTCAAGGATTTTTGCTTTTGCCCAAGCTACTCAAGGAAAACGTGTATAACGTTGCTCAAGGCAGCGCAGTGAAAGAATATCTGCGTATATTGTACAGCCATTCTAATGTGGTTCACGTGAATTGATGGTGTATAGCCACCACTAAATTTCCGGTAAAACGTTCACCAATATTTATAAATAACTTCATCGAACCTTTTTTTTTTAATCAAATGAATTTTACGAAAATAATGATTTCATTGTACCCGATAGTCAGTAAATATTTATTCATGGTGTATATAGACAACCCTACGTGTTAGTTTCCATTTCCGGTAAAGGTTATCCTAAATATATTCACGAACCCCGATTTTTTTTCAAATTAAAAGTATCTTACGGGAAATAATGGTTTCTTTGTACCACATCTTCAATAAATATGTTTTCATTAAAGAAAAAACTTTTGATATTTATTCTCAGCTAATTAATATTTAACGCTCCGCACATTAGGTAGTGTAGTTATTTTCAAAATAACAACAACGATACTGTCGTGTAGGCATACAGTATTATTATAGCTGGAATCAAAATATTAGCACAGGCTATCTCTTAAAATTTCCTACATCCAACTTAAGTACATGTTTTGTAAAAACCATTTAGATTACGTCTAGCACACTGTTAAGTTTTATATAAATGTGGTGCTCTTTAGCTTATAAAAACATACAAGTAGGGGTTAAGCATACCTCAATGGTGAACACTATTTATCTCTTTATCGTCCTGTATTGACATCATATAATATACATCTCATTTACAACCTTTTAGTTAGTCTTTAACACGGAGGAGCTGATATATTAATTGGTTACGTTTTATTAATGATTATTATTAATATTTAGTTACTTAATTACTTTAAAGCTACGCCATACTAAATAGTCCATAAGGAACGCCATCTTATTCATGATGCCGAAGGCAGACGACTAGACGTCTGCCCTAAGTAAATGGCTACAATGAAGATAACATGACGTGCGATGAGATAGGATAATATAAGCGGCGAATTAAAGACGGGAGAAAGAAACTCCATCACCGAGAATGATAACTCCGGCCTCCTTTAATATTCGCCCTCGACTCTTTTGCACAAATTCTCCGCTTTCACGTCATAATTTCGTATTTATGGCAATTTACTGAGATTGTACAATTATAGAAAATGTGCATTTTACGAATTGTTAAATTTTTTTGTGCGTAATTTTAATTGCGTTTTATATGCTCCTTGTAAAATGTCAGGAACATATTTATACGTTTATACGTATCAGTGAGTTCCTGACTTTTGCAAGAAGGAAATAACACGCAGTGAAAATTTGATACAAAAGTATTAAACAGAAAGTAAGTTGTAAATCTCCTATCATCAAACATTTCCAATTAATATCGCCATGGAACTGAAAGCAAATGATACGAAAATGAAGAATTTCTGCATAATCCGAGCTTGAAGTCCGAACACTAACTACATAAAGTCTGCAGGGTTGGATATTATCTCGGGCACGTGCTTCTACTCGTCTCCTAGAGGAACAGAACAGAACATATTAAAATGGTACCAGTGCCAAGTTTGCAGACCATCGCTGGTCTCAGCTACTTGAATTTAAAATAATTTATAAAACAGTCGAAACATAAAATTTTTCGCGTCATAACATTTAAAAACGAGTTAAATTTTTAAAACAGAGTTTTAACATTATTTTGTTAAAGTTTAAAAGAAAAAGTTAAGTTATAATGCAAAAATGTCAAACTTTAAAATTCTCTGCCTCCGCCCTTGAACCCTCACCCCGCCATCCTCTCCGGAGACAGAGGGGGCCGAAGGTTGTAGTCGTCGTTTGTGAGGTGTCCGTCGTGTGTCTGTGTTTGTGTCGGTGTTTGTTGGTGTCAGTGTACTGTTTTTGTGTAGGTGTTGTTAGTGTAAGTGTTGTTTCTTCAGTACATTTGTTCTTGTGTATATCTGTATTATTAATGTCTGTGTGGGTAGTTCGACATCAGAATACTGAATATTATTGTTTGTATCGATACGTGATGTATTATTTGTGAGGGCTCAAGAGGAACATTCAGTAATTTAGTTTCTAAAATTATAATAATAGTAATTATTATACATTCTCTATCTACTATCTAGATTAGTAGATTTTCTTTGATTAGTGATTACATTTCAATAACATCCTATAGGAGGCCCCTAAACTAACCTGATAAGCATTTAGCTAGGGTTCGAACCTAGACGCTCATTCTTGGAAGGAAAACCCTCTGAGGACCATAGCCGCTGGGAAGTTATTATTATTATTATTACAGCTATTCCTATAGATAGTGTGAGATACATTTATGTGTCTGCAAGCTCTCCTCAGTTTCATTTCCTATCTCAGTATGTATCCTTGCGTGACATGCAGAAACTATTATTGATACGAGCTAGTAATCAATATCAGTGCGCGGGTTACGTCACACTGTGAATTAATTATAAACGTAACCACAAATGTTGCTTTTACGCTCGTCTCTATTATACAACTACAAAACGAGAAAAAACCGATTCCAACGTCGTTCAGACACTAAGATTTTAATGAGACGATGTTACATGGGACTAATTCCCTTATTCCGCTACCAACCTTACTGGGTGTAAACGTAATAATACGACGTTGTTAAGAAAAAAGATGTCGATTTAAAACGGGCTAAATAGACTGCGAGCAAGCTACAGCTCAGTGATTAGTCACGTATCGTCCAACTCTTTTGAGATCTCACTTAGTCGAGTCGGCAGTGGAGGGGCAGGAAAGCGGCGATGAAAATTTTTGTCGGCTTTTCTTTATACAGCTGGCTCTTTTCTTCCAGCTAGTTCAAGGCGCCCTGCTGGCCCAAGTATTTTCCGACGTCTGAGAACACGTGTCCCCGAGATATATATATTTTTTTTTCGCGTTCAGCACTCAGCGATACTGGCTACAATAACACGCACCCCAGGCGCCCCATCGCCCTTACGCGCAAGGCGCTGAACTGGCGTACAGTGTTTCCGTCGTTACGGATTTACGATTATTTGAACACATTTAAAATCGCTGCTTGCTTAGGTTCTAGTTTTTGCCCTATTAGGTAAAATTACGCATGTGTCTATCAAATGACGCACTGTGGAAGTGTTACAAACATGAATATGGTAGTAATGCACGAGATGCTACTCATGCACGTATAAAATAATCATAGTAATGATAAACCACTAGGAAACGATTAGAGTAGCCACGGGACAGAAAAAAAAATTTTTGCAACTCGTTGTCGACGGTAGGCTTACTGAAATATGGCAGCCATCGCTCAACGTCAAAACGACTGCACTTGCAGAAAAGGAATTTTCCCATGAGCTGATTTCAAAAACACAAGGACCTCATCCAAGAATGACGCGCGAAATCGGTGGGTTCACCTGAAAGTGTTGCGACAAGACAACCTCTGCTGTTCATTTAGACATGCTGATTTTTAAGATTCGTGTTAACAACTATTTTACAGTTTAGTGTTGCGAAGTTTCATGTAAACGTAGGGTGGCAACTCGGATTTGCTTATTGAAGGGTGATGTTTTTACCAACCGAATTTTCAAAGGTATAAGATCTATGTTTTGCAGGATGCATGTAAATTCGACCGACAAACTTCGGGTGTATGTTAATCACGAGAAAAGAAATTGAAAACATATATGTGGCACTTGGTCTAAAATTAATTCTACGGGAAGTACACATTTTTGAAGTTGTAGAAGGAGAAGTTTATTACAGTTCCTCTGTAATGTACCTCTTTCTGGAATCTTTCCCTACGTTTAGTAGCCGCAATGGGTGTTATTGGATATCGTGCGTGCCCCTGCCAGGTGTTGGTAAATATTATTTTAAAAGTAAAATACGAATTACTCGGAAACGGCGAGGTTTAGGGTAGTTACAAAAGATGACATTTTTTATAAACAGTGACGTGAGGATTAATGATCCATCCTCCAAATCCCGACTATGCTACTGCGGCATGGAGGTTAGTTCGAAATAGGGGAAGTAAGAGTGATAATTTACATAAAATAATTTGATTACAGCGATGTGTGCTGTGGTGTGTGAAAATCTTTGTTCAGTCAACCATTACCCAGACAATCGGTGTCCCATCATAAATATTATCTCCAATATGTGCAACAAACAAGTGTTCCAGGTTCCACTTCAAACATGTGTGTGTGTGTGCCACCCTCAGTGTTCACTTCAGACCATAGGTCGTATACATGTTTTCGGTTTAATTTCTCGTGAATAACCTACAGCCGAAGTTTGTCAGTCGAATTTAGATACACAGTGTAAAATTCACTGTTTACCGGATTAACTCTTAATTGCAATTACTTCGTGATATTTTTAACTAAAGCATTTAAAAATGGGGTATTTTGGGGGCGTATAGCTCCTTGATAATCACTTTAAAGCAACAATAATAAATACGTTTTCATCTTGTCTTCTTAAAGAATAACTACCGGAGCTTGTCTCGTCGGTGTTCAGAAACATACCATATTTATATATATATTATATATTATATATATTATATATATATATATACATTGCATACATATTATTATATATATATGAACTTGTGTGTGCATGTATTATATATACATATACAGGCCATTTTTTGCCCGCAAGTGCGACCGCCAGTTTTATTGCTCGTAAGAATAAGTTAAGCAGTGCTACAATCTAAATTATTACTCCCGTAACCATATCCATACCCATAACTATGCCATAACAGACATACTGTGCTACAATCGGCATAATAAAAAACGATGTTTTCGTTTTTTGGCCATAGGTATTAACATCCATATTGGAACTTTCTACAAATAGTTGTTCGGATGATCACTCGTGTATGTTGGCCAAACTTGTTATATACCTATTTTAAACTCGTTTATATATGTATATATTTCATTAGTAAAGAATAGTGATGGATACAGAAGAATTAGCTGTCGCAGTGTTCAGTTTCAAGTACTACGAGCTAAATAAACAAATACACACAGAAATAAAAATAATAATTGGAGTTCAATGCATGTTCAGTTAAGCGACCAGAAAAGTACAATTTCGGAAGTGAGTTCGACGTGTGAAGTAATAAGAGTGGATCCTGACTGGCTAAGCATTGGTTCTTGCACAAGAACGTTAAAAGTTCGCCACCTGGGCCACGCAGCTGTGCGTTGGCAATGGTTATGGGTACACTGTAAGTAAGAATTCGGAAATTTGCCATACCAGTGTATAGGCTCAGTGAGAAAGCAGGAATGGTAATATTTTCCCCTATACATTCATTGTAGCGTTCCTACTTTTGCCCAGGAAACAGTCAAATGCTTAGGGAAGTTCCCAACTTTTGTATAGTAGCGCTGCTTAACATTCCTATATTTGCAGCTTTATGTTTGGTATTATTAGGCCTACCATACGGTGAATAGGTTGAAAACATCCATTACAGTCTAGGAAGTTTACCGGAAAATGTTTTACAGCGTAACGTTATGCGTTGTTGTAGCAAGCAAGCATTGTACAGGAAATATTCAACTTTCACTGTTATTTATATGGTTATGGTTATGTCGGTTGTGCCACGGAGGTTCACTTGCAGTTTCTCCAGCGTTGCGCATAGCTGTACCCGACAAAACTGTCGCGTCGCGGCCCGCTGACCTACCTTTCTCCCGGGGATACTACGGAGCCCACTCAAGTGACCTCTCGCCGGGCTGAAAACAGTTGAGTGAACGCCCGCACCGCCAACTAGTGTTACCAACGTCCGGCCAAATTTCCTTCGCAAGTTGGCAACGGGCGTCACAGATCCCACATTCCTTGTGAAGTACTCACAAAGCTTGGCCAATTGCGCATTTGCTTCCAATACCAAAGGTATTCAACTAAGTGACTTTGGTATATTTCTTAAAAGAAGACTTCACGCAGTTAATTACTTTTCACTGAATTATTGCCTGCATAGGCCCTATTATTTGCTGGTCACGACAAACTGAGCACCTTTGAAAATCCTGCTTATGATATTCTTGTATGCGCAATGTGTATTCGTCCGTATCATGTAATATTAACATTGGCATGGGCCTCGTCACTTTATTCATACGTCGGTCTAGAAAAACTGTGAAATTATTAGGGAAGTGAATATTTTTAAAACCTGCGAAAGCGAAACCGAAGGAAAAAAAACTTAAGTTATCACAACTGGTTACCTAGCACTTTTTATTCGACGTTGAAGTATGGAACTACTTTCCATCCATCGCTACCAACTTTACTGGGCGAATGCCACTCGGTGCGCCAATTAAAATATACGCAGGTAGGGGCATTGACGCTTTTCTAAGGTTCATTTCAAAAGTGCTTACTTCATCGTGAACAGCCTTTAGGGGCGGTGAAATTTTTCAAAGGTTGATTTCAAAAATGCTTATTTAACCACGAGCAGCGTATACTAACGACTTTGAACCACTACTGCTGAAGTCTTCGCAATGCGAGAACAGTGGGTGACCAATACACTAGAAGACCGTTTAATTTTGGTTACCTAGGATGCGTCTGACTCTTACATTGCAGTGCGTAGCTAATCAAACAATCCTATATTTATACACTACTACACAATTCGACCATTTTTGTTACGTATTTTTGTTCGTACGAACTTATTCTGCCAACACAGCTTAACTTCTTGGCTGTTGATAATCGCTAGCTATCTGGAAACAGCGCTCTCCATGAACTCCTTACTGCAATCAGAGTGGGACGCCCTGTAGAAGGGGCGCACCCTAATTTGCAGGCCGTTCACGGTAAAGTGAGCACTTTTGAGTCCCTAGTTACTTTTTCCTTTCAGTGTTTTTTTATCATTTAGCCACCTCTTAAAATAAATATTGCCATGTAAGTAATAATGACAGTATGTATATTCCTCCGCACTCGGAAGTTAACGCCTAAGGCTAATATAAAATATATCGATTGACTATTATGCCAAATGAGAAGACTTTCGAAAGTGCTCACTTTACTGTTAATAGCCTAGAGTAGATAATCACAGGGCGACAAAGGAGGGATTGGAAAGTGGTAGGTGCGTACTAGGCTCGTACTACTTACGCATGAATGGATCACGCGTGGAAAATTGGCTCGATCGGCCTACTGTGGGGTTTAGAAGCACGAAGCCAGCATGCCTGGCCCGGCGCTTGCTTCGGATTTCATTGGTAGATATTCCCGATTAGAGCCAACGTAAACCGACAAGGCTGCGTGAGGAAAACGACGACGATATAAGCATGCTGGTTGGGTTTTCCATGCACATGCAATGTTAATGTGAGAAGGAAAAAAGATATACGAGCATGGAAGGACTCACGGTCCAGTTGTAACAGAAAATGATTAGTTAAAAGGAACTCAAGTGGTTGGGGGGTGGGGCGGTGGTGTAGTGGTCAGACTACTCGCCTCCTGCCTAGGGGAACAGGGCTCGATTCCCGGCGGGGCTTCCCCCGGACTTTCGCTCCCCGTATCCCCCCCCCCTTGCATTCTTGCGCTGCTGCATACTCACACCACTTCACCCTCATCGGCTCTCAAGACTCTCCATCTCGTTCCACTCCAGCCGATCTCCCGTGGCGCAGTCTGTCTTGGGTGTGGGAGGCTCTGGGTTCGAATCCCGGGTAGGGCACGGGTGTTAATTTAAGTTAGGTTATAGGTTAGTTTGTAAGCCATCCCCTGCTAAGCTTTCAAAACAAGCATAAAACCGGGGGACGTTAAAAAGCCCTTTACAATCGAGTGGCTAAGTTCCTTGACTTTCCTCGAGGGTTGGCTGGAGCGCCCACAGTCAACGCCCTCTGGGTGTTTGCTAGGAACAGTCTCGCTGACGTCACACTCCGCCCTTTGTTTTGAGAGCAGGCCTGTAGTTCAGAGGATGTTGCCACAAACCGCTTCTGTGTTGCCACCGTCGTCTTGAAGGCCCTTGAAACTGACTCTTATTTAAGTTCTTGGTTTCGTGTGACGCGGCAGCCTTTGCGTGGTTTCGCGCGAGATCCAGTGACCTATATAAAATTTCAAATTGTTAAAATTGTTTCAAAAGGATGACATTTGACTGGCGACGAGACGATATTGCTTCACTGCTATCACTGAAACCCCAATGATTACTGTGCATAAATTATACTGATTTAACAATAATTCCTTCCTATTGTCATTAAAATCCACTTCGCAGACGCTAACCCAGAGCGTTCTGATGATTCACGGATATTGAGTGAACATTCATCGAATTATATTTACTGAGTGAAGTCACTGATACAGCTCAGATATTAATTGCAGGAGTAATAATGACCAGGGTGGACGCATCCTGCGAAGGGCTTAAAAACCGTCGAAGTGACGGGTATTGCGAGTTGAGCCCTCGGAATTATGGAACGCGTACGTAGCTTGAAATACGCATATGTTCAAAATACATTCCGTATCATTTCTCCTGAGAAGCGAAGGACCAGAGAAACAGAATGCACAGGCCGAGAGGGGAGCACTACGAGGCCGGGCCCCGGCAACGTCCGCTATGTTTCCCTTGCACGCATGGGGGGGGGGGGGGAAACTCCGCTGTGTCTCCGCCGGGAATCGAACGCGGATCGCTGTGATTGGTCGTAGCCGAACCAACCACGCAACCACCAGCACCACAGATGTAGAATACGAGGTGGCCTCATTTTACTCGTGCTCGTTTACCCGTGTCATCTTGTCCTAGCATGCGCGATTTTCCATATAACGTCGTTGGAATCGAGCAATTAAAAAGGCTTGGAAGGGGGGGGGGGATAGTGTTAGCCTAGTAGAGATCAGTTCTTCCAAACAAGCCATTTGTTTGAAAACAATCTTTCGTTCTAGAGAAGGAAATTTTGAGTACCTCGCCATACGGTTATGCGAAGAAAAGATTAAGAGGAAAGGCCCTACATACAGCGAGCTTCTAACAATCTGGTTTCCGATATGACGCGTGGCTGAAGTGGACGAAACAATCAACCCACACCTACATGTTAGAATCGTTATCGTTTATAGGCTGCTTCTGTTCAGTCCGCAGCCCCTGTTATACGAGGTCGGACACAAAAAAAAAAATGCGACTTTTGAATTTAGTGCGAGAACATGTATCGATCGTCGTGCTACCGGAGTTGGATCGACCTGATTCCAGCAGACATGTGAAACCTAGAGATAAGGCAGTCGACTTCATGACTACGAATACAGTAGATTCAAGCCAATTAAAAAGAATGCTATCGAATACCAGCTGCAAAACATTTTAACACAGCATAGAGTTACGAATAAGCTTTTAAGTCTATTCATACCTGATAGGGGTTATGGGCGTAGCTAAATAATGAGTCATGATTAAGTAGAGGACAACAGTATGAAATAAGGTTAATTGAATATAAGGACACAATAACTATTTACGTGACTATTGATCGGGGGAGATTAAATGGAATACCACGATGCTAATTAATTACAATAAGTGTTATTACCGCACTCCACTACTGACACAGTCTAATTGGAAAGTCCCCAGCTCGTTCATGTTGCCGGAGGCTGATTATAGGAGGCGGTTAACGACGGCCGGACATACCCATCTCCACGTCTTCTTGTTCCACTGCTCCGATGACAAAACATAAAAAAAAAAAAAAGTAACTGCCCCTATCTGCATATGCATTTTAACGGCTACGCTAACTGGCATGTGCTTATTAAAGTTGGTAACGAAGGAGATAAAATATTTCCATTCCTGAAAGTCGAATTAAAAGTGCCAGGTAAACATTTGTGAATACAGCAGTGGTTTCATTTACTTTATGTTTTTCAAGTACCCATAGGTGAGAGAAATAGCAAATTTGTCAAATATTTAATTTTATGATAATTCCACAGTTTTACTTCACCGATGCATGGATAAAGCGACCAGGGCCATTGCTATGTTAATTTTTACAAGTGGTGGAAGAATACACAACGTGCATACAAGTAGATTTCAAGCAGGGCTCACGAAAGTGTTTATTTCATCGCGAACATCCTTTAACAGCGTTGTTTTTTTCTTTTTTTAAGTCAATTCCGGGATTATTTACCAAGTCCTTTGTGCGGCTAACTAGGGGACTTGTACGTAGTTTGAAATATAAATTTATTTAAAATACATTCTGTATTATTTCTTTACACTTTTTACTTGCAGATCCTTCAATAAATTCAGCGATTAATCAGTAATCACCCTTTTCTAAAACCTCGATTCAATCCCAGGCTTAGATGACTGTTGGTTTTTTTTTTTTGCAGTCTGGTAATCTGATACGCGTAATTTTGTAGACGCTAGCGTGGTTCATTTTTCTTCCGCCCTTTGAATCCCATATTTTCCCATCTACCTCATCTCGTGCGACCTCGAGATTGTCCGAGAAATACGAGGCGCAAGGAAGCCGAACGGCAGGTTCCGCCTGGTTCAACATTCAATCCACGTATGGAACTGCTCGAAGAAAGTTGCTCAGATTTTAAAGCTTTTGATTATTAATGTGGTGAAAGCAATGGCGTTTTTTGGAACGTTTAGATTAAACTGCTACATAGAGCTCGATGTTTTGAAACATTATTTCCTACCCACGGTATTTTCAAGGCGTATTGTTACGAATTAGCTTGTAACCAATTCATACCTAAAAGGGGCTATGGGCCTAGCTAAATAATGAGTAATTATTTGGTAGAGCACGGCAGTATAAGATGGGGTTTATTGAACATAAGGATAATAAAATTAATATTTACGTGACTATTGATCAGGGGAGTTTAAATGGAATACCAAGATGCTAATTAAATATGTTAAGTCTTATTACCGCACACCATTATTGTACGATCTAATTGAAAATTCCCCACCTTGTTCCTGTTGCCAGATTCTGATTCTGTGTTTATTACTTACATGGCAATTTTTATTTTAAAATGTGGTTAAAGGATAAAATATTGCTTAAAGAAAAAAGTAACTAGGGCCTCAAATGTGCTCACTTTACCGTCAACAGTATATACTAGCAGCGACACGTCACTCTATAAGAAGTGCTCAAATTGTCCACTCTTTGCCTAAATGCACGCCTGAATACGGCACGTCATTGATTATCCGCTGTCAACCTTGTTCCTCTCGCTGGAGAAGCACTGACATGTCCGGAACTGGAGTTGCGTAAACAATGGCCTTCAGATGCCCTCACAGGTAACAGTTCACTGGATTGAGATCCGGGGACCGTGTAGGCCACGCGAATGTTCCTGCACACCCACGCCATTCCAGCTGGTCACATTAACAGGCATGTCTCGTAAAATATCAATTATTACCAATACATGTTGGAAGGTCTGTAACTCGGAAACTATCGACTTTAGGACATACGTTCATTGGGACATTTCGTGCTGTTATTTGGTTAACTATCCACTCCCCAATTACTTTCGACATATTTGGGAACACGCTGTATCGAGGGGGTCTGTTGTTAAGGAAGGAGAGTGACTTCCAATAGAGCACTGCATCTGCCTGCATAGTATGCATAACTCACTAGAAAATAGTACACACGCTTACAGATATTGTCACAAAACTACGATTTTTGTTGCATGTGGAGCATGAATACATATGTTTTGTTACACTGTAAAATATGTGGTAAGAATTCACTTGTTAATTTTTTAAAAATCAATTGACAACAGTCTATTTTTAATCAAAATATAAGGAAACTCCATTCTCGGCGCTTTATAAAGCACATTTTGCATATGTATATATATAATATATATAATAAGCATGGCCATCTTAATAATTAATCTCATTGTGTGTAAAAATAATAACGATAACAAATATTTTTAATGATTGATATGCGCATCCATTCCAACCACGAAAGTTGTAGTTTTTTATAACCGAAATATACGTAAATAGAATTAATTATTAAAAATATAGTTTAACTTTCGTACTAATATCTCATTAAATAAAACCTTATTAGTTATTATTGTTGGTTAATTTGTGGAAGGTTCTCTTACAAAATAATCTTCCTGAAGCATCCATTATGGAAATGGGCTTAAAGTTTCGTTAAAAATAGACGCTCATGTATTGGTGTTTTAAAAACACCAAATAAGCAAATTATAGCAAAATATTTTACAGTGGTACACACACATATGCATTGTTTTTTAATATGAAATATAACTTTTACTCATACGATAATTTTGGTAGTGTGTATACGATTTTTTAACTGCATGTTGTGGCGTTGGGTGCGTTGTTCCATTGGGATAGCTCTCGTGCCTTAAGCCGGGCAGTTTATTTCTAATTTATAGATAGGTAGAGCCAGGGGAATTTCACGTTTTGAACTACTTGTAGAATAGATTCGACTGTCTTGTGTATTGCCGAGCCACAGCTTTCTGTTCATTGGATGTTGCTCCGGTGATTATCTAGTTTTAATTTTACCACCAATTAGGTGGTACGAGATTCGGTTATATTTTTACTTGCAGGCCAGTCATCGGCTCAGAGTTTTACTGGGTGTCTAACAAACTGTGATCCTACTGCAAACCTAACAGGATTGAAGTCTGGCTTGCCCTACAGTGAATTCGCGAAGGAATTTTCTTGTCCCTAGATAGAGGCGATCCTTTAAACTAAACAAGCTGAGCGTAATTTGAAAGACACGCGGCCATGGCATGTCCGGGATTAAAACTCAATGATGTCTCGTTTCACCGGAGTAGATGTAAGGAAACCAAGCAAAGAATCGCTATATTCGGAGCGTACATTTCCACGCACCATACACTCCTCCTAAAGGCTGTTCACGAAAAAGTGAGCACTTTTGAAATGAACCTTAGAAAAGTTTCACTACCCTGAATGCATATATTTTAATGGGCACACAGAGTGAAATTAGCTCAGTAAAGTTGAATAAAACGTGTTACGTAACCATTTTTGATAACATAATTTATTTCTTTCGCTTTCTGTTTTTTTTTATAGCACAGAATTGCAAAAAATTAGCAGATTTATATACTATCTACTTTCCTAATAATTTCACAGTTTTACTTGACCGATGCATGAATAAAGTGGTGAGGCCCACAGCAATGTTAATTTCACATAAGGCGGAAGAATACACAACGAGCATACGTGTATACATCTTAACCCATTCAGACCCAGTGTACACAGTTGTGTAAATTACGCACGTGTAGGTAATTTTTGGTGTGTACTTCAAACTGACCAATGGTCTTACCTGTGGGAAAAAGATTCGCAAACCGTCTTGAATCGTCTATGCCATAATGGGTTCGTATAACTGTAGTCGAACTTATAGCCTACAGCCCATTGGCTGTGACAACGAAACAAGTGTTGTGTCGACCTAAGTACAGCACGCATCATGAAATTTATTGTTTGCAATGCCTGAAACGGTAAATTAAAGTGGGTCTGAAAGGGTTAAGCAGGGCTTTCAAAGGTGCTCATTTTACCGTGAACACCTATACAAAACATCCACTCAGGCATCACTGAGGAAGGAAATAACTTTCCGCGGACGTTCTTCAAGTTCCGTTCCTTTCACGGTGAGTATTTGGGAAGAGGCGGTCTGGTTAGGTAGGTTTCCCTATCAGAGAGTACTTCGTACTTCCCGGAACAATGGGCCAGAAACGAAAGTACGGCTTCCTAGCTCTGGGTCATAAATCCTGTCCTTGCAGCGGAACGTGTTTCAGCGCCATGCCTCTTCATCATATGCTGCTGGATTTCAACGGTGCTGTGCGTACAATCTCGGCGAAACAAATCTTAAAAAGTGCTACTTCTTAAATGCCATAGGACTGACGACGCCTATCCACGGGATTCTATAGTTACCTGATACATTACCGTTGGTTCGTTTTGAGAGGCACCGTCAAAGAATCTCTAGCATGCCATTCTAAACGTTTCTACAGATTGATCGCCTTTAGAAATCTTAAATAACTTATCTAAGCTATCCCAACGAAATAAAGACCAACCCAGCGCTCTCGGATGTTTCTAAATGAACTGGAATTGCCCGTATAATTTCCTTGCTGTTGTCAAACGCATCTCCCCTCCTCAATAGAATTGCTCTTGGAAAGGTTTACGTAATTCAAATTGATATGAATGTGACTACTGATTAGAACCCCGAGTATTTCGCGGGATTGAGTTGGCAGCGAGCTAGGTTGAACAGTCCTCTATACACTCGAGACAATATCGTTTGTTTATCGGTTGCCGTGATTAAGAGAGACCTCTGTACAGGACTGGTAAATACACTACTGCTTCGTACTTATTACTGGCTCACAGTTAAATGGGGCGTGTCTAAATAACAGTCGTCCAATCACAGCAGTAGGAGAAAAGAACAAGTGTTTGGAGCCTACCTCGCCTCCGAATGAATTCGCGAAATACCCGTGGCTCTAGGGGTCGTGGTTGCTGAACTGTTAGCCAGTCCGCCTCCCACCAAGGCGAACCGGGTCCAATCCCCGGCCGGGTCACTCCGGATTTTCGCAAGTGGGAATCGTGCCGGACGATGCCACTAGTCGGCGGGTTTTCTCGGGGATTTCCCTCTTCCCCCGCCCCTTCATTCCGGCATTGCTCCATGCTCACCTCAATCAACCTCGTCGGCTCTCAAGACCTCGCTGTTAAGAGCCTCCCAAATCTCTTCACTCACTCGTGGCTCTACTAATTATCGAAGGGGTTTTTTAAACGCATCTTCATAAATTCTCCATAAAAGCCGATGTATTCATGACATTGTGATTCCATGTGTTCTGTGCTTACAAATGTGCTAAGTGGATACTCGAGAAAACAATACGTGATTTGTTTGGTGGTCGGCAGGATTAACAGACGTCCAATAAAAGGACATGGAAATCTTTTAATAATTTGTTTACGCCCGGCCGGATTTTTTATGGTAGCAAAAAATGTCCGGCTATTTTTTTACCAAATGAAAGATAGCATATGCCTACTAATTATTTTGATATTATTAGTTTTTGAGTAACGAAATTGTTCATACTGTGTGGTGAACACTAATTTTGTTAAGTCATATAAACCGTCTGTATTTTCTTTGGTAAACCATGTTTAATATTTATTATTCATTGTTATGTGTATTAAAGTGTTTTTTGTGTGTAAAAACCGTAAACATACAACTTTATTTCCCTCGCACTGAAGTTCATATTTTATGTTAAGTTTATTAATTATACTTTTGGAAACTGTTTGCTTGAAGTAATGATATGTTGATAAAATATTTTTTCATAGTTATTAATACTAAGCTATATGAGGAAAAAAAAATTATGTATAGTTTTCCAGGACAAATGAATTCGCATTGTTCTTTTTAATATAATTCCTCCTTTTATAAAGCGAGTCTTTTTCTGTTCAGAGTGTCTTGTAACGTAGTAGTAGGCTGTAATTCACAACTCTCACTAGTTGGTAAATTTACATCCGCTTTCGTAGGAACCAATTTGTCTTTATTTGGCCATGTTTTACATGTCACGGTCGCTCCGTACTTAAGTTCTAGTTATCGGCACAAAGTCGTCCAGGGCAGACGAAACAAACCGCGGCCGGGCAGCAGAAACGAACGAGCAGCATTCGAAATCTTAGCCCGTGGCCGCGCGGGGACCTGCCCCCAATCGCCAGCTAGGTTTCTAGTTAGACGTTTGTCGAGAGCTTCTCGTTACTCGATCCAGTGGTAATCTAAGCTCGGGGGGCCACAGGCCAACGTGCCAACTAGTTTTATAGTTACATGTTTGCTCGTGGTTGCTCGTCCCGTGGGGAAATGTGAAAGGTTCCATATTACGAGTTGCGCAACCTGTTCGGGAAGGCATGCCCCTCCCCAGGGCCTGCAATCTTCTTGCAGGGACGGGTGCGAAGTTGTGCTTTGCGGTCCCATTGTCCTCACTTCCTGCCCGGCCCACATCTGCAAGACTGGTCCGCGGGCGAGCGCGGTGCGACTGGTTCGGGCGAGGCGGGACGCCAGACTGGTTGGGTGTGGAGAGAAAAGGGAGAGGAGGGAGTCTGCGCAGCTGGACCAGAAGAACATCTTTCGCTCGGCGAGGTCAGAGGTGTGGCGTCGGAAATGAGGGCCACTCCCACTGTTGTTCTGTGTTGGATGCGCAGACCTGTGCTCTACGCGACCGACGTCTGCAGAAAACCAAGTACGTACACTCGGTGTTTTCGCTAGAGTATGGGTAAACAATTCTACTTGGAGATCTCTCAAGCCGTGTACGACAACAGCTGGTCCGCGGCATGCACTAAAGATGAGGTAGACCGCTTGTTCGTCTTCTGTGTATGTAACCAACATTGACCTACCCCAATCCCACACAACTGTCAAAGTCACGGGGTCAACAGTGATGAACATGTTTGTTTGTATCTTAGTATTATATTAATAAAATACTTTTACCAGTCTGAATGTAATCAAAAACATCTCAAAAGCACTTGTATAATAAACAGTTTTCTAACCTCAAACCCAACCCATGCCATTTTTGCTAGGCGTGTAGGCAGAAAAGCAGTTCAATGTTGGGACATGTAGACTGGTTATGCGCAGGCAGTGATATCGGTCTACTTCATCTTTAGTCTACGGTCCGCGGACGAATAACTGCTGATTGGTCCACGTCACCTACTGACGTCACAGCTCGCGTCACAAATTCCCAAGGTCCCATGTCCCAAGATCATTCGCCTGAAGTCCGCGGACGCACGCGGAGCTGTCTCAAGTTGTTTGTTTTGTTTACATCTTATCGCGCGCAAACGGTCCGAGTAAATAATGCGACATTGATGTCGATACGTGAAGACTGAGAAATATAAAAACCCTACACGTAGAAGGTCATACATCTTCAATCTCGCAGCCGAGAAAACAAAACATTATTAAATATAAAAAAACACAAAAATGTACTTACTCAATAAAAAAAAAAGTTAAATTAAAGCAAAATCAAAAAGTACTCACTCGCGTTAATAAAATCAGAAAGCAAAATAACCTGCAAATATTACATATTTGTGAATAAACGCATATTACTTATTGGCTCCACAATTTGAATGCACTCTAGTACGAGTGTCTCGAAGCTTAGCGGACCACTGGACCACGGACGAACTATTATGGACAAGGCTTACACATAACTTTTGTACTTGTGAAGCTACAGCTAACTGAATGTCAACGACGCGTGTAGTAGCAATAAGTTCATACTTAATTCGACAAAAGAAAACACTTATTTTTAATTTCCTCTTGTGTACTTCCACATGCCCAATCGTCTCTACTGCAGTGCTTCCCTGTAGAAACCATGGTGGTAAGAAGTAGGGGGGTTGGTGTTTACAACCTTTCCAACCAGGGTTGCCAGATTGGGCGATTTGTCACCGTTTAGGCTTTTGCAAGGCAAAATTTGCGACCAAAAAATTACGAAGATGTGACTATCGCAATTTGGGCGATTTTTGTAATGAATTTGCGATATTTGAGCTACTTGGAACTATTTACCTAGTAGTGGTTTTTTTTATTGTGAACAAGATAATTAATTCTCATAAGTAAGATCAGTTTTTTTTTAAAGACGAACCACTGTGGATACAGTTGAAGAGGATCTCTTATTCAGACTCTTGTAACTCGCTGAAGACAATGACTAGCTCAGGCGAATTTAATACAATGCGATTATTTATGAGTTCGACAATTTTTTTTAAATTTCGTGTAGGCCAATATAATTCTTAAATTATAAAAAAACTTCGTCTGTCATACATATAAAATATTACATGGAAATTTTACAATATATTTTTAAGAATAGATTACTATAAAGTATAATCAAATTGGGCGACATTTGTGCGACAAAAGATTGGCCATTTAAGCGACTTCAACAAAACCAATCTGGCAATCCTGTTTTCCAGTGCATATTACTGATGCCGACATCTGGAGCGGGTACGTCCCCTCTGGCTCTACGACATCACTTGCTTGAATGTTTACATATGCTAGAAACGAGTATATTTTCGTCCGTGACTGACCAAAAATAGTACACTCAATGGCGAGTTTCGAGTAAATAAACTTAGGCCGTGTCCGAATTGACATATTTTGTTGTTTCGTTGTTTTGTAAATTTGTGATTGGGTATGTATCAATTAGGACGTTGTCGACAGTCTCTTGTTTAGCACTCGCGGCAACACATTGTTACATTAAAAGTGCAGAATATTTTTTCTAAATTTAATACTTAAAATAGACGTAATATTACTTCAATCATCACTGGAATACACGAATACGTTAATAAATAAGAGAATAATAAATTATGCAACAACGACTTAAACACATATATATATATATAAAGCACAACACTTATATTTACGCATTCGCGCATGCGTTTTTAAAGTAAAAACAAACATGGCGCTGATCTTGTAATTCTGTATATTGAATGAACTCTGATTAGGATCAAAGTATAAACAAATATATTGACTAAGATATTTGCTATCGATTCGCTACAGGTAAGTTCATGTAAGTTTTATAAGCTCTTAGTTAAAATTTGAAAGGCTGCCTCGAAAATTTCGTTAGTAATATTATGTTTGTTCACTACATAGTTGCACATTTTTAATTCCAACGACTTTTAAAGCTTCTATTTAGTTTACGTCTCAGACACTGTAGTTTTTTTTTAGTACTTCACCAAACATGTGTATTTATCATCCACAACAGACCCAAATAACAAAACAATACGAATTTAAGAATCAGTCATGCTTTTCCAGGAACATATTTGAAGAAACCCCAGGAATGTTTAATATGTATGTATTTGACATGTTACTTCAAAATTGAACGTTCTAGAAAAATTGTATCTTTCAAAATTAATAGCTGTTTTTGAAGACTACTAAACTTGTATTTGATCGTAAGGTGGGGAATTGTTTTATGTAACAACATACCGTACAATGAATCCACTATTATGTGTGTGCACCAAGAGTACCATATCTTACTGTTAACTTATATTGGCTCGTTTACTACATGCATTTTTGATTTACTATAACACATGACATGTTTAGCAAAGTGCTAACAGGGAGAGTTTTAGTACTGATAACAACAAACAGGATCTTTTACTATACTTTCCCGTGTAACGCATTTTATCAAATAACCACATTGATTTTAGTGGCACTATCATGAATCATGACCGTAGAAACACAACATAGTCTACTTTTAATACATTCAAAATTTAATTGAACAACTCCATTGCCAGGTTCACATTGACTAAACAAGATAATGGCTTGGGCAACCATTTGGTGTCAGTGTTATTAGGTCTGGGTGCCATGCGTACAACATGATCGTGTCCAGTAGCATTGGTGCCTACCAGGGACATCGTCAGGTGCGAACCGACCGGGAATCGAACCCGGTTCGCCCTGGTGGGAGGTGAGCGCTGTATCTCCTGCGCCACCGCACCAGCATTCTCAATAGCTAGTCTCGCCCGCCATCAATAGAAGCCATTCCTGTATTTATAATATTAAATTACGTTTATTGAATTTCAGGATAAATAGAAGCATTCCATTCAGCAGCCGTAAATTGATTTTCTTGTAAATCAACGAATCTGACAAGTTTATGAAAATATTCAGCTTTATACACAAATTAAGTTATATGTTGGCCATAGGTGTCCGATATTATTATGGTACATATGACTGTGCTGGCCTTCATATTCACCCACGGACAGTCTTCTAGGATTTTAATTGGTAAATCAGGAAAGACAGATCAAATTATATTATTATAAGCCCACTTACTACACTGCCTGAAATAAGTAATTAAGTCCCCCCTCTCTTTTCCCAGGTCCCTCAGTCATCTCTTCTGACCTCCCTCACTTCCACTGGTCGAACACACCTACATCCAGAGCTGTCTTCCGTTATTCGTTACGTTCAAAGTCTTACGTTATTTTTATAAAACGGGAACATGCCAGCAAACACGAACTCGCTTATCATACAAAGACAAGAAGTTACTGACATAATTAATGAGCATAAGTAGTAGGATTATGGCGAGTTAGGTCCAGGGGCGTGGGGCGGCGGAGCCGGAGCTGATGAGCCGTCCTCTTGTGTCGTCACTCCGACCGCCATCTTGGATTTCATTGACCTTTCACCACCTACCCGTATGACCTTTGACGTTGATCCTGAGGACTTTTGAAGTCAAAAACACTCAGAAACATCTAAACATTTCAAAATCTCCTCAAAAAATTCAAAAAAATTCTAAAAAAATTCCGAAAAAAATTATTATTGAAAATTATTTGAAGGATCCCCATAAATTCCACATTTCCTCCCAAAAATGGTACAAACTCCCCTTGTGCAAAACCAAGCCCCTGAAATCCAATTTTCGCCAATTAAATTAATTTGGGAGGCTTTCTTCGGACCTACAGAGCAGTGGGGGCCATATTGGTTTTATTGGCATACTATGTCAAATCAACACAGGTATAGAGGATAGAACTCAGACCTAGGCATCAGCCATCGTGCATCCATATTGAATGCAGTTTACCTTTGACCTGTGACCTTGACCTTAACCCCGGTGACCTCTGACCCCATAAACCTAAAAAATTGTAAGAAAATTCTAAAAAATTTATTATAAAAATTTTTAATTAAAAATCGTTTAAAAAATTAAAAATCCGATTTCAAAATTTATAAAAAAAATGTAATAAATAATCGTTTATAAAATGTAACAAATCATTAAAAAAATTATTTTAAAAAAATGTTATGTAAAAATTTTCGTAATTAAAAATTCTTTAACCCCGGAAGACATTTTTTTCCTTTTTTTCCTCGAAAGTTCCCTTTTTCCCTAACAATTTATCTCGAGGAATTTTTTATTAAAAAATCGTTTGAGAAATTAGATTATTAAAAAGTCTTTAACCCCGGCGGCCATTTTCCCCTTTTTTTCCCCGAAATTTCCCTTTTCATTAAAAAATTTATCGAAAATTTAATTAAAATCTTACATTTCCTGAGGTCTCCCCGCACACAATCAATTACTCACCTCTGTTCGAATCCAGCAGACGACTGACTCCCACGCACCCACTCCCCTCACCTTTACTCATTTCGCAATGTTGTATTTTTTCGTTCGCCATTGTTTGCATGCTACTGGAGGCAGCCATTTTTGCTTATATGTTATTGAAGGATGCTATCTCTGTATATATGTTACTGGAGGCGGCCATCTTAATTTTGTCGTTCGCCATTTGTTTTCATACTACTGGAGGCAGCCATCTTAGTTTATGTGTTACTGTAGGCCACCATATTTGTTTTTTAATTCGTAATTTATTTAAACGTTACTGGAGACCGCCATCTTGGTAGGCATCATCCATCCTCCATATTGAAAGACTATGAACATGATCTTAACCCCAGTAGATGTAAAAGGCGGGTTCTAGACCAACTGAATTTTTCATAGAAAACCATAATTTTGGAGCAAAAAGGAGTAAAATAACCTTAATTTTCCAATCTTTCAAAACTAGCATGCACGATTTGTGTCAATTTAAAAATTAGGTTTTTAAGCTAAAATCAAGCTAATTTTTCGCTTTTCTAGCGACTTTTTTCATGTTTTCTAGAAATAGCAGTTTTGCAAGCGAAGAATCAAATTTAACCTGAAATCAAGAAAAAGAAGATAAAAATCAAATGAAAAGATACAAATTAATAGAATTTATAGATTTAATTCAACAAAAGTAAAACACCAATAAAACTTTTTAAAGTCTAAAAATAAAGAAAATCTAAAGCATAACTATTAGAGAATCCATAATTCCAACCATCACAACAATCTAAATCGTAAACATCTTCTTTAAAATTAGAAAATTTATCTGATCTTAAAACACTTTTATAGATTTTTAAAACAATTTTGAAATGAACAAGGTCCAATTCCTTATTAGTGAAGGTTGTTGTTTTTATAATTTCATATTCAATATCTCAGTGTTCCAAAAGTTATATAATTTTGTCCATTTTTGTTTTATTTGTAAAGAAAATTAATTTATTAAGAGAAGGAAAAAATTTATTTAGAATTGTGAAAATAAGTTTCTATTAGATCAAACAATTTAAAAATACATATAAAAATTGTATTAAAATATAGAAATAATTTTCTTGTTTCTGTAAAATCGTTTACATCCTCCATTTAATAAAACTAAAAATTAATAAATCTTCAGTAATTCTTTCTTTCAAGTAATTATTAGTTAAATTTCGTTGGCTAGTTAAAACAACATAACAAATTCGACCATCTCAACATTTTTATCAAAATCCACACAAATTTTTATATTTGTTTTTCTTTTAACTTCAGTGGTTTTTCTATATGAACAATCAATGACATACAATGGTCTTCGACCCCAAAATGAATAATAATTGGTGTTACCATCAAAATTTAGACCCGATTTATAATAAACTAGCGACCCGCCCCGGCTTCGCACAGGTGCAATTAAGATAAAAAAAACTGCTTAACCCAGTGTTAATTAGGTTGGGTAAACTCTTCTAAAGCATTAAAAAATCACATTATAATTTAAAGTTTTTTTGCTATTTTTATTTGATATTTTTTTACTTTTTTATAGTTTTTCATATTAAGATACATTATATTACAATGCAATTTATCTGAGATAGAAGTATTTAATGTGTTATTGGCTAAGACATTCTCTGTAGACAATGTTTGACGTCGTGTTATTGTTTGGTAGCAAAATGTACTGTTTCTCGGGACTTCCAACTCGTGATAAACCAACATATAGTTGGCCATAGAAAAACACTCTTTTCGTAGGTCGATTCCAACCAAAGAGAAAGTTTGACCCTGGGACTTATTAATAGTAATCGCGAACAATGTTTTTACGGGAAATGCAACCGTTTGAAAGATATTGGCAAATCTGGGAATCATGGGAATCCTCGAGATGTTTGCCAGCTGGCCGGCTGCTGGACCGGTGAGGATGGTCGCGACAGTCAAATTTTCTTTCAAGTCTTTAATGAGCAATCTTGTGCCATTACACATGTTATGAGGGCTTATATTCCTTAAAAGCATGATAGGAGTACCGACTTTTAATGATAGTTCGTGAGGTGGCAAGCCAGAAGGATTAAGCGAATTTAGAAAATCTTAAGGAAAGTGGACGACATCGTCAACATTGGTGACTTGGCCGGGAACTCTTTGTATAATGAGATTGTTGATTTCATTGACAGTGTCGTTCCTAGGTGATACTATTGCCCTGGAACACAACCAGTGAAAGTCTCTTTCTAGTAAATTTTCGAGGCCTGGATATACTGCCTCTATAAGATGCTGCAGACTGTGGACTATCTGACCTAATGTCTCATTTAAAATGATTTCAGCAGAATTAGTGCCCAAATTTAGAGAAGGAAAAACTCCTTCTCCAAGTCTGAGCAATTGTTGTGGGAAATCTTTATGCGTGTCTCCACCAAGATAGGCTCTCATATTCGTTCGCAAATTTAGGTGTTGAATAGAACTCCATAAGGGAGATGATTTAAGACATGCTTTGAGTATATCTGCATGCGTCCCTTTTGTAACTACAGGGAGTGTCTGCCGAAAATCCCCAGCAAACACAAAAGTAACCTCCCCCTTAATGGCAATAGAGCTTCTAAGGTTGGCGCTGTATGCAGCACACAGCACGTTTTATTTTCCGAATCTGTCCGTCCTGCAAAGCCATAGTACATTATTTTGTTCTATCATCAATAGTTTTCGCAGCGCACGCAATGTAAGAAATTTTATAGGTCATTTATTTACACTTTGGGTTACATTATTGGAGTTTTAGTAGGGATCCCTATTGATTTTTAAAATAAAATATAGCCTATGACACTCAGTGATAACGTAGCATTCTACTGGTGAAAGAATTTTTAAAATCGGATGAGAAGTTTCGAAGATTACCTCTTACATCCAAACACACAAACACACAAAGTTACAAACACTACCTCTTTATAATATTAGTATAGATTTAATTATTTCTACATACAGTATCTGGTTTTGTTTTTCAATTTCTAAAATCGTTATAAGCAAGATACACTTAATCACTAAATTTTTTAGCAATATCTAGATTCCAATTTTCTTTTGGGAAAATTTAATTTCTTCCATTTTTAACATTAATATTTTTCACATAAGAGTGATCAAACATAGAAGCATGAACAGTTTGGTCAGTACGATTTTTTCTATTTTTATTAATGCCCACAGTTACAAAATCGGGCATGTCAAATTGTAAATTGTAAACTGATCTTTTATATCAGAGTTAAAAACAGTTGCATTCTTGGGAACTTCCTTTTCTAAATATTGCCAATAATCAAAACTAATAGAAATTTTAGAGTGTTTGCATATATTTTCTTTAATTACAATTGTTGTGTTAGACTCATATTCAAAAATTGGTCACAAAAATTTCTAATTTTTGAATAACAATTTTGCCCGGATCAGCATAATCTTTATCAAGTACACCATCTGCTTTTTTATTTTGATTAACAACTAAACAATTATTATCTCATGAATTACGAAAAAAAGTAATTTTATAGTTGCCTTTCCAATAAATTTCATTGTAATCATTGATGAAGCCAAACAGATATCTGAGAGGGTAGATTATTTCATTTAGTTTATTACTACGAGTAGCCTTTACTCGATAATAATCATCAACACAAGACAATTCTATATAATTTTGTTCACCAGGTGATCTTAACAAAGTATTCATTATTGTTGAAGTTATTCCCGGATTATCAACAGCTTCAATAATCTGTCCATTTTTCAAATTTTTACTCTAGAAAAATGATAAGGAAAAAAGTTAGAACGAACAACAATATTATCTAATTTTTCATATTTTGCATCACTTTCTTCTTTATCTCTATTTAGTAAACAAAATTGCTCATAAACATAAGCATCGTTTTGAAGAGAAAATCCATTGCCTATTGGAATATCAAACTCAATTTATAAGTAAAAAGATTTGTATATAAATGGAATAACCAAAGGATATTTGTCGAGTGAAATAGCTCATTGAAAAATATAAAAACTACAAAAAACACCATTAAGTGGAATATGAAAGAAATAAGAAGAAAGAGCTGCCATTGATCGATGAATTACTAAATATTAGTAAAAAAGTAGAAAAATTAAGACAATAAAATAAAAATTTAATAAACACATTAGTTCCAGTAACAGCAAAAAAATTAAATTATCTGCCAACACCAGAAGAAACATCGTTTGAAACACAATTATTTACAGATCCTGAAGTGTGATTGGGAAATGTACCATTGAATAATTTGTCACCTATAGCAGGTGTTTTCACTATAAATCTTGGAAAAGAAATTTCAAAACGAATAAACGTTATTGATACTGAATATGGTTTACACAGAGATGGACATGATTTTTACATTGGGGATACAAAAGTAAAAATAGATGTTGATATAATATCTGTTAAAAATAAAGAAGGTGAATTAACTGAAGGACTTTCTAATTTGTCAGCAAAAGAAAAAGAAGAAGATCTTGAGGATTATTACACTGATACTAAATATGAAAACTACACAAAAATTGCTTTAGATACCAAAGTTGTATTCCAAGAGTATAATTAAAATAATAAAATAAACCGAATACAAGTTGGAAATACAAAAAATCAATTAAACCAATTAATGAAAATTATATTAAAACATTCACAGTCAAAAGCATTACAAAATGCTGGAAATAAAAAATTTTACAATGAAAATGCTCAACAATAAATGTTCTAATTTTGTTCTAATAATTCTAATAATGTCTAATAAGAGTTTTAAATGTAATGCCACACTCATTTTGTAATTCTGAACATCATGGAAAAGGTGTGATAAACTGGGCGCTAAACAATTTAAATTTGCCCGAAATGTGTTTGCCAGGTTTATAATTATTGTGGTCCATTTACAAAATTAAATGAAAGTTTTGGAAAGAGGTGACATTAGATATAATAAATTAGATGATATGTTTACAAAAAGAAGACTAGGATGGGGCATTAAAATGTCTTATTAATCAATTAAATATATTTTTTCAACTCACACTTGAATTAAAATAAGTAAACAAAAAAGCTTTACGAATTAATCAATTCGTAAATAACAGTTAAAATGTTTTATAAATCAATTATATATTTTTTCAACTCATGATTGAATTTTTTAAAATTAAGATGTAGTCTTGATTATATATTTTTTTACTTCTATAAATGAAAATGACCTATACAACTTTCAATATTCCCTCCGAGGAATTAAAATATTTGGGTATAGATAAATTTTTAACAGATGATCAAATTGCGAGAAATAATAAACAGTTGTAAGAAGGCAAAAGTTTCGAATTAACTTTATCATTGCCAACAGGCAAAAAGATGGCCAAAGAAAAATCTGGAAATGGTTTACGTAATGGAGGAATTATTCCACTCGTACTTGCTGCTTTAGGCACACTCGGTGGTACTGTTGATCAAGTTAATAAAAATAAGAAATTTGAAGAACAAATAATACATAATTTAGCAATGGAAGCAAGGTTGGAAATGGTTTAGTTTCAAAAAAAGGACTGCCAAAAAAATTTTGCTCTACTATCTAATATTGATATCGAAAAGTACATAAAACTATTAAATATTAAGCATTTCAGAAATGTTTATATTATTGACGAACTACCAAAAAATATGCACAAAAATGAAAGTGCTGTAGTTAATTTTGATGTTTCAGCAAATCCAGGAACTCATTCGGTTAGGCTATTTTAAAGAAAACAATTATGTTTATTTTTTGACTCATTTGGAGACAATATTCCAACTATTTAACTAATTATTTCAAAAATATAAATTTTTAGTATAATGATGATCTTATTCAGCATTTTAATTCAGTTACATGTGGACATCTATGTTTAATAGTTTTGCATCTTTTTCGAGAGAATTTAAGTTAACTGATATAATTTCTATGCTATTTAATCATGGATATATTTGGGAAACCATTAGTCAAATCATTAAAATAAAATTTTTAACACTAATGCTTGAGCTTTGAATAAATTTTTTGACACTAGTGCTTTTAATTTAAAATACAATGTCGATTCAAAATAAAAAACTATTGTTTCTGACTATGCTTTAAAAGAAGATATAAATTTACAATTCAGTAACACTATTGCTGATTATATAAAATGAGTAAATAATATAATACAGTCATTAAAAAAGGATGTCGATTCAAAATATAAAACTATAGTTTCTGACTATGCATTAAAAACCGATGTCGAATCAAAATACAACACTAGTATTTCTCATTTAAAATCATATGTAGAATCAAAATACAATATCATTGTTTCTGCTATACAAGAGCAAATAAGTAAACATATTGTTTATACAACAGGGTATGTTTCTATTCAAAATCGTAGAATTAATAATATGGCTGATCCTAAAGATAGTAAAGATACTGTCAATAAAAGATATTTCGATAAATAAATGACTGATAAATTGCAAAATTTAAACCAATCAGTTTTAAATTATTGTGATACACTTGTTAACTTAAAAGTATAAAAAAGCAACGAAGTTTCTGATGAAGAATTAGATATGAAATTACAAAATTTAAACCAATCTCATAAATTTTATTTACCTGCAAAGCGGAATTAAAAAACTGATAATTTTCACTCAGAAAATGTATTTTTCTTTTCTTTTTTTGTGGATTGTACTGTTTATTAAATAATTTCTGGTAATTTACCTGATGGTACTCTAACTGTTAAAGAGGTAATAAATTGATTTAAAAAAAAATCTGATGGATTTATAACTCTAATAGGAAATTCGTGAAATACAATGATTAACTATTTTTATTCTTATTAAATGGAGAACATTTGGTGTTTGAAGTGCAAGAAAGTCACTAAAAATAGTAATATAAAAATTGAAAATACTAAAAATGGATGATTAGTTCAAAAAAATAAACGTTCTATATGTAATTCTAATAAATCAACATTTTTTTAAAAGATTTTTTCCTGCTTTGAGAGAAGGAATAATTAATGAAATATATGAGCCAGTAAGAAGAAATTTTCCGAGAAGTAGCATAATTTTGTATGGAATTGATGATTTATGGCAAATTGATCTTGTAGAAATGAATACTGGTAATTTAAAAGGTATATCACATATAAACAATGGATACAAATATATTTTAACAATTATCGATGTTTTTTTTCGAAATTTGCATTTGCTATACCAACTAAAGATAAAACAGCTAAAAATGTAGTAAATGTTTAGAAAATATTTTGATGAAAAGAAAACAAAATAATTTACAGACTGATAATGGCTCGGAATTTCATAATGAAACATTTAACGAACTTATACAAAAAATATAATATCAATAATTATTCTTCATTTTATGAATTAAAAGCTAGTGCTGTTGAAAGATTGAATAGAATTTTAAAATATATAATGTGGAAGAAATTTGCTTTGAATGGTAATTATAAATGGGTAAATATATTAGATGATTTAGTGAAATAATACAATAATTCAAAACATAGAACTATTGGTATGAAATCAATTGAAGTTAATAAAAACATTGCAAACATTTATTGCAAACAAATTTAGTGAATATTTTAAACCCAAAATATGAAGTTGGCGATGTCTTCCGTGTGAGCAAATCAAAGAAAATTTTCGAAAAAGGTTATACTGTTAATTGGTCGACAGAATTTTTACTATTTGTAAAGTTTTTAATTATGATGTACAACTTACAAATTAAAATATATTAATAGAGAAGAAATATAAAGAGGTTTTTATGGATATGAAATCATGAAAACGAACTATCGTGATGAATATTTGGTCAAAAAAGTTTTAAAAAGTAAAGATTAAAAATTGATGTAAAATGGTTGGGTTTTGATAATTCACACAACTCATGGATTAATAAAGCTGATGCTTTGTAAATTTGAATATTAAAATAAAAATTAGTTTCTTACAAGATTATTAATATAATTAATCAATTATTGTTGAGTATAATTATTTCCAATAATATCAAAATAGTCACAATACCAGTCAATGGGAAAATTCATTGATTCTATCACTGTCTGTAATAAATTTATAGAATTTGGAATATAATCAAATCTCAACATTTCTATACAATTTGGATGTATATCTGTAATTCTACGTAAACTTGTTTGAAGATTATTTTTGTGAGTTCTAATGACATAATAATCCAATGGACAACTTGTTGGTAGACTAAAGATAACATGTAGAGGGGAGGTACTCGGAATCATACACAGCAAATTTGCAATGCAGAATGGAACAAAGCAGGCGTGGTTCTAGTTTATATAAGATTTTTGGAACTATTTTCCTTGTATCCCTCCACGGACAATCTTTACTGACTGACTCCTACAGACTTCCTCCTCCTCAGGACCTAGAGACTGACTCATGCATCTGATGTCTAAGTGCTTGTACGTGAATGGCCAGCTGCAATCACGTGACAACTCAGTGATTGGCTGGTTGGTGACTGTCTAGTTGGCGATTGGCTGGTTGATTTTCGCTATATGATTGGTTCAATGCCAATATGACATCATGGGCTTACTTACTCGTATATAAGCAGTAGGGATATAAGCTGAGAGTCTTAGTTTGACAGCGGCTGTCGTGAAAGGTGGATAGTGTCGGCTAGCTTATACGCCAATTCATCCATGGCTAGTTACATTAAAGTTGAGTGGATATTGCCCACCAATGGTTTCTCACCACCATCTTCTTCAGCAGCATCTACTTTCACCAGTGCAGTAGCATCGACTTCTTCAGGCATGGTGCTGACAGCACCGCCGACTTCTTTGGGTGGGTCACCTACAGCATTTCACCCATTGACATCTTCAGGTATGATGTCGACAGTGCCAACGACTTCTATGAAATGGATATCTATGGCAGCTCCATTCGCATCGCCAACTGGACCATCGGCCTCTGTTCCAGCAGCATCTGCTGAACCATTCCGACATTATAAATGTCGCTTGTGTGAAAAGACCTTCACACACAGCAGCAATGCTTGACGACATGAGTGCTCTAATTGCACTAAATATCTCAGTGCATGTCATATTTGTGTGACAGGTGCGGTAAGCCGATCAGCCGTAGAGACAGTTTACTTAGACATATTAAAGAACATCGTCATTTTGTGTTAGCAACTGTAATAATTTAATTGAATAAAGAAATGCCTGTGGATAAAATTGTGTTTATTTACACGTTTTCCTACTTTGTCGGACTATAATAAAAAACTAAAAAGGTAAAGAAATAAATTTTATTCAAAAGTATTGTACTGTATGTACAATTATATAACTAAATAAAAAAGTTTTTTTTATTAAATGGTTTTAAATTTTAAATACCAAATATATATTTATAAATTATGCATGTTATCAAACGTCTCGCATTATGCTTGTAGGAATACTGCTGATTGGAAACATGTTTTAAATATGGTAGAAATTTTCAAGTATTTTATGCCTATAAATATAAGGGCTGACAGCTTCTTGGCAACCAGCATGCTTATTTTTATGAATTTATTCCTCAGCTTTAGTTTTCAAGGTCATTCAAGGTCATGGGGTTAAGGTCATTATTAGTGTCTTTCAATATGGAGGATCGATGATGCCTACCAAGATGGTGGTCGCCTACCAAGATGGAGGTCTCCAGTAATGTATGAACAAATGACGAATGAAAAAAACAAATATGGTGGCCTCCAATAACATATAAGCAAATATGGCTGCCACCAGTAGTATGCAAACAAATGGCAAATGACAAAATCAAGAAGGCCGCCTCAGTAACATATAAACAAAGATGGCACCCTCCAGTAACATACAAACAAAAACGGCTGCCTCCAATAATGGCGAAAAAAACAAGTTGACAGAATTAGTATAGGTGATGAGAGTGGGTGCGAGGGAGTCAGTCGTCTGCTGGATTCAAACAGAGGTGAGTAATTGATGGTATGGAGGGTAGAATTCAGGAAATGTAAGATTTTAATTAAATTTTTTAAGGGAAATTTCTTAGGAAAAGGGAAATTTCAAGGAAAAAAGGGAAAAATGGCCGCCGGATATAATAATTCAAAATTTTTTTATAATTAGGAAGTTTTTTTACATAAAATTTATAAAAAATAATTTTTAATTACTTTTTAAATCATATTTTTATATTAATTTAATGTTTTAATTATTAAAGATTTTTGGTTAAATTTTTCATAAATTTTTTTGGAATTTTTAAGATTTTTTTTACAAATTTTTCGGTTTTTGGGGTCGGAGGTCACCGGGGTCAAGATCAAGGTCACAGGTCAAAGGTCATATGCATGCAATATGAATGTAAGATGACTGATGCTTAGGTCTGAGTCCTATCCTCTAAACTTTGTAATGATTTGGCATAGGGTACTCCTATAAAACCAATATGGCCGCCACTGCTCTGTAGGTCCGAAGGAAGCGTTCCAAATTAATTAAATGGGCGAAAATTGGATTTCAGGGGCTTATTTTTGCACAAGGGAGGGGGGGGCCCTTCTACCATCTTTGGGGGAAATGGGTCATTTACGAGGATCCATTTAATAAATTAAAAATAATTTTTAATAGAAATTGTTTTAGTATTTTCTATAATTTTTTTGGAATTTTTTGAGGAGTTGTTGGAATGTTTGAATGTTATTTTAGTGTTTTTTGAGGTCAGAAGTCCTCGGGGTCTAGATCAAGGTCTAAGGTCACACAGGTCGGTGGTGAAAGCAATGACATCCATGATGGCGGTCGGGTGAGCACACAAGATGGCGGCTCCCCAGCTCCGGCTCCGCCGCCCCACGCCCTTGGCCCCAACTCGCCATAATCATACTACTAGCATAGTTTCCTCGGTGAAGTTAGTATTTAAATAATTTCCTGAAAGCTGAGTTGGTAGGAAGGACTCGTCTTCTCTTTGAAAGCAATAACTTTAGAAATGAAACCAGAAACTTATGCAACAGTAGTGAGACAATTACAAAAACACACATGCCTTGTCCGGGACTTGAACCCAGAAAGCCACGTAAGCTAGTGTGCATACCACTGCATTACGGAGGTCGGATTCGGAGCATCAACTTCGGATTTAATCAGTCTAATGTTTCGAATGATAGGGTTTATTAACCTAAATATTTACAGGCCATTTATTTTCAAAATAAGTTATATATTCATAGAACATGTGAGTTTACATGGCCTACCATAGCACTACTTGTGTGAATAATTTGATGGAAATCGGTTGTTTGGGCCCTGAGATGACATGAAAAACTTTAATTTATTATTATTTGATGCTATCGTAAAAAATTTCCAGAAAAAGGAGACTCTTTATACAAGTCTTCTTATATATACTGTCTACATAAACTTTTGGTTGAATTTGGTTAAATTCTTTAATATATATGCCAAACCTAACTAAATGATTTATGAAACTGCCATTTAAAACATCGTCGTCGGACCCATTTAAAACATGAGAGTTTACATGGCCTTCTGTAGCATTTATTGTGTGCATAATTCGGTACACATTTATTTGCAATGTTCCTGTCAAGCATTTGATGGGAATCAGTTGATTGGTCCTCGAGATATCGCATATTACCTCCATAATTTTCATATGACTTTCATCGGAAATGGAGGACAAAACATTATTGTAGTAGCAATTTCTATATTTGTGTACTGCCAAATTAAAAAGTTAAGTTAAAATAGATTGCATAGTTTCGTAAATATCGTCCACAAAACTAAAAATATTTTTTAGCCACCATTCTGAAAATAAGTGTGCCCTATTTAAAAATATTACATTTATTATTATGGCCTACCACAGTACATCTTCGCCAGATTTTGTAATAATGGGTTGAGTAATTACCGAGATACGAGACAAAATCATGATATTTATTGGTAGGACTAACATAAAAAAAAATGACAAAGAAACGAGGCTCTACATAGACGAATTTGATGGGTGTAATAGGTACTGCCAGCGTACAGTTAAGTTAAAATTTGTTTAGTTAGTAAAATATACCAAGTTAAAATATTTATGTAGCCACCATTTTGAAAATAAGTGCCTGACCTACATAAGAAATATAAATTTTCACCATATGCTTCAACACTATTTGTTTACCAAATTCGGAAGGAATCTTTCAATTGTGTCCAGAGTTATTACAAGAAACTTATTTACTCGTATGTCACTATCTTGCAAAATGGCGGCCAAGTAAATCAATGTACGTACAGTCGATAGTTGTAATACTTACTGCCAGCACACAAAGTTTATTGGAAATTGATTACTATAAGGTTTCGACGAAATAGTATGTTAAGTTAAAATTGTTATATGGCCGCCCATTTTGAAATTAAGTGTTTAGCATACTTAAAACATACCACTTGTCATCATCTCCTCAGTAGAACGAGTTTGCCAAATTTATAGGAATTGGCCAATACTTTTCTCGAGATATTACATGGAAATTTTGTTTTATTCGCGTGGCGCTATCTTACAAAATGGCGGACAAAACATGTTCCGTGTAGATACAGTTGATAGGTGTAATGTCTGCGGTCAGCAGACAAAGTTATCTAGGAACTGATTACATAGTTTCCAAAGTATAGCATTCTAAGCTAAAATGGGTATATATAGCCGCCATTTTGAAAAATAAGTGTCCGACATGCTTACAACAAATAGCTTAACGTCATCTACGTGAGTACTACTTGTTTACAAAATTTGGTAAGAATCGGTTAATTATTTACCGAGTTATGGCATAATAACATAATTTATTTGTATGGTGCTATCGTCCAAATTGGCCTACTAAAGTGGTTAGTTGTCGGTATAAATGACGCTTGTATTATATACTTTCAGTATACAAAAATTGGTCGAAATTGGTTAAATTATATGGCAGATGTACTAGATAAACTTAAAACATTTGTAGGGCCACAATTTTTAAAATAAGTAACTAATTAAGTTCAATCCCTTACGTTTATATTGCTTACTATAGTATTGCTTACATGACAATTGGGTGACAATTGGTTGAATAGTTTTCGAGATATCATGTAAAATATTTATTTTGGAAATTGGTGATATTTTTCCAAATGGCGGAACAATAACAATTTGGGTGAAATCGGTTGAATGGTTCCTGAGATATGACATATCGCTCAAAATTTGAAAACGGACGCCATTTTGAATTTAAGTTCCCGACGTGGCCGAAAACTATAAAAGTCAGGTGTCCTTACTAAGTATTATATGTTTACCAAGTTTGTGAAATTCGGTTGAAGCGTTTAGGGGAAAAAAAAAGTAGGTGGGGGGAGGTACACCCACGCACAAACACCTACATAGCCACACACATATATACGTACACACGCAGATACACAGACAGAAAAGTGATCTCATAGCTATTCTTTCCTTCAGAAAGTAGACTAATAATTCAAAAGTTAATTCACCTTGAAGTGATATGACTTACAAGCAATATACTCAAAGTTGCTGTTTCACCGAAATTCGTTAGCACTAAAGTTATTTCAACTATAGATGTTTTATACTTATATTAACGCAAAAGTAATTTATTTTCGACTAAATTGAACTTCTACTATCAGTTTATCTATAAAATTATAATATTTTATTTATAATTACTGTGAATATAAACAGGGGGGAAATAAGTGTCTTGGTAATGCCTAGTAATAAATAGTTCTTACACAGAATATTTTCTAACTGAGTGCCCACGAATGCGGTGCGCTGTCACTTCAGTGTAATTTTATAGACTCGTTTAAGCTTTGTTTGCATGAGGCGGAGGGATTTCCTGAAAATAGAACTTAAGCAGGGCTTCAGAAAAGTTGGAAGTAACTGTGGACGGGCTTAATCTACAACCACTACGTTTTTTTAATTTTCTTTACTTGCAGTTAGCGAAAACAATCTTAGGTCTGCCGTCTCCTTTCCTTGACATCGTGGAGTCGCCGCGACCAGTTCAAGGAATGTTGCCATTTGTGCAGTGCAGGAGCGTCCTACTCGGTGATTGGCCAACTAGGAAAAGGTGGTAACTGTGCAAAATCGCTAAGAGCAGAGAGTCCCGGTGATGAAACCCCAAGCCATTTGTGTGAATCGTCCGAAGTAGGCCAGTTGAAAGGACATGAAGCAATCCCTCTTATAAGGGGAAACATATAGAGTTGAGTGGCTCTTATGTACGTCATCCAGAGTGGATAAAATATTATTTATTTTAATGTTTATCTTGATCGTCATAACTTTCCCTCCAACTCCTCAGTATTGAAGCGGCGTATGTTGATTTAGAAGAAAATTCCAGCTTTCTTTTCGTATTCACATACAGGGCAGCAAAGCGTGACCCAGGCTAATAGGACAAGATTCAGAAATTCGTACCCAAATAAATGCGATTACATTCGCAAGGTAAAGAAACCTTTCATAATTTGATGTGACTATGCAAAAGTAAAAATAGTAGCATCATGTCGGAAGGGTGTGTCGAAGCATTGATTCTAGTACCCAACACCCCAAACTATGTCCTCCCCCCCCTTTTTACCCCTCCCCCCTCAACATACACACAAGCTACAGACAAAATTATACCAGAGTTATTAGAAAATGGCGAGAAAAAACCGCCACAAAATAACGAATTTATATTAAGTAGTGTGCATATGCTTGGTTGTGTGACAGCATATCTATTTCTCATTCTGGAGTTAGTGAATTCGAACCCTGCTGATTTAACTATATGTGATTTTTTTAATATTATAATTTTTTCACTTTAAACATCAATGCTAGCACAGTTCCATACTAAATGGATTTTCCCAGTTTGCTCCCATTAGATTGACGTTTTACTTGAAAATAATAAACCTCTTATCTATAATTACCTGTTATCACACTTGTTAGTGTGTAAAATAATGTCTTTATTCTCTATTTTATGTTGCAATACAAATAATTTTTCAGTGAAAATAATTCTACGGAAATAAAGAAATACTGAAACAGGCCAGGACAATAAAAAAGGAAGCAAATACGTCAATATAAAACCGAGACACTGATTTCGCCTCTGCTCATCTTCATTCCGTAGAGTTATTGAATCATTATGTTGTACAGACTTACTTATTTTTAATAGCTGTTTTCTATCTTTAACTACTGCAACGTAGAAATTCTATGAACCTGTTTTATAAAGCCCATGTATCCCGATGAAGATTCTTTGGAAGATTCCGTGCAAGCTTGCATGTCAGTTGGTATGGGCAATTCTATGAAATATTTAGCCGATTTCTGGCTATTTTCATAATTAGAATATAATGATTTGGAGAAGTCAGGGACAAGAGAACAGGGTCTATATATTGAGACATCACCCAACCGCTATAGTGGATACAGGTGAACTTTAACCTTTGACCCTTGACCCATTCCGTGACCTTGAATGACCTTGAACACAGAAAAATAAAAATGCAGAAGAATTATAAATACCCAAAAATCTATTAAAAAAGCTTTAAATTCTGAAAAAATAGTCCGCCATGTTGGAAGTCAGCGACCTAGACCTATGAAGTTTACCTATGACCTTGACATTTGACCCTGTGCCTGTGAACTAAAATGACCATGAACCCAAAAAAATTCTTAAACACCCCAAAAATCCCTGAAAAACAAAGAAAAAAATAATTTAAGTAAAAATTTTATAAAATTATTATTAGATTATTATTAAAATTTATTTAAAGATGTACTACACGTGGGAGGTCCGGGGTTCGATAACAGGTAGATCGAGTAAGCTCCCGACACGACCAACCCTCGCCAGGTCGGCTAGCGTCCATCTCGTCAGCCATGTTAGACGTTGATGGCCTTGACCTTGGATGACCTTACAGCCAAAATTTTCTAAAAAAAAATAAAAAAAAAAAAAAAGTTCTAACAAATTCCCTAAAGAACCCTTGACACTTAACCTAATACTCAAGACTCGACACCCTTGACTCAAGACTCCAGACCCTTGACCCCAAAAATCTTACAAATTCTAAAAATTCCTAAAAATGTAAAAAAATAATAATAATAATAATTCACAAGAGATTAAAAAATTGCAAACCTCTAAAAATTTGTAAAAAAAAAAAAAACTATTATTAAATAATTTATTTTAAAAACTTTTATTTATGGAGGTTTTCTCAGCACCACGTCTAGCAGATGACTGACCCTCGCCAATGTTTCTCATTGGTTAATGGGTTAATTAGTCAATTCCCCACCAAACCCTCCACCAATGTTTCTCATTGGTTGATTATTTTTGCTCGTTACAGCCCCTAAAAGTGTTTTTTTTTTTTTGTTGATTACTCACGCTCGTTTGACCCGCCACAAATGTTTCGCATTGGTTAATTAGTAAACAGACCTATCCCTCACCTTTGCTCATTTCATCGTATGCAGCCATCTTGTGTTTTCGTTTGTCATTTGTTTTAATATTTAACACCTAGACGACGCTAGTGTGTTAATTATCGATTTCATCGCCAGAGGAGCTGTTTGTTTAGCCACCATTTTGGTTCTAGTCGACCTGGCGCTTGACTCCAATTACATAGAACTCGAAAAATCGAGAAAAATTGCAGTCCATACAATTGACCATTACTATAGTGCATCTCACTCTTTGATCGTAGTGAGTAGCTTAACAAACAATTTTATTTTTATACACTGCTATACAATTTGACCGTTTTTGTTACGTAAATTTGTACGTATGAACTTATTCTGCCAACACAGCGTAACTTCTTGGCTGTTGGTAACTCTAGCTATCTGGAAACGGCGCGCGTGATGCACACTTTACTGCAATCTAAGAGTGAGTCGTACTGTAACTGGTCACAACAAGGACCAATACTGACTAACCATACTAGCCAACGACTGACTCCACCTAAGACATTGCGAGATTTACTGAGCACAAGACTAGCTCCTTGGCGATACCAGTTCTTGCAAAACTGACTAGACCAACCCAACATGCCACCCACCTATACAGACAATGATGGACAATCTCGAAAACAAGTCTCTAATAAGAGTCTCGTAGCTAACCTCTTCGCGGAAAATCTTCGTATAACATTTCTACCAGAGTAGACCATACCAAAGGGTCATACTAACTTACCAAGCCAACTTACAAGACCGACTGACCAAGCAAACCAACTAGTTGCAAATCAATCCTCAAAAATATTCGTCAATTTCATTCGTTCGCCATATAGAACTCAGTCGATTTTAAACGACATGAATAAGGGATAATATTTAAATATTACTATAGCATGCAGTAGCATGCACTCACATAAATTTGATTTAAAACAGACCCTCAACTGATTGTTTACACCACTGAATTAATAAGTTTTTCAGAGAAGCAGAAGGAACTATAAAAGAAACTAAACACATATTACTATTTACATAAATGTTATTTATTTACTTACTACATACATTCTATCTTTCTAATTATTTTGAACATTCCATCTTTATATTTCTCAGATGTTTGCAAATCATGGATAGTAGCCAACAGTCTCATCTTATATAACCCCGATTCTTCAGTTCATCGATGATTGAAGATAGCTAAACAATGCGTGAGAGTTCCCCGCGTTCTAGCAGTTCAATCAAATATTTGAGTCTATCAACAAGTCCATTCGGGTCTTCGGGGATGTAACGAGCGTTATTGATAGCTTCTGCCTTCTTCACATCCCTTGTCGAAGGAAACTCGTTGCTTAAATGTTATGGGAACATGAAGAATCATCATCCTTCTCATCAGATACTTCATCAACACTGTCGACATAGTCATCAATGCTGCCTTCATTATCGTCTTCACCTCCTGTCTCATTCACAATATCGAGTTTACTTTTCATTGTAGGGGTCACAAACTCGTCATTAGTACTTAGAGCAGACAACAGTTTATTCTGAAGTTTGCCGATTTCGCGCGAACGTCTTGCAAGCATACATTATACACATACTGACACTACCAAAACTCGTAGGCCTCTCATTCCGTCACTACCATTAACTGCCCCCATCATAATCGCCTGTGGAATCAGTACCCATCGATGCAGCATGGGGTATCGACATCACTTGCTGGCTCTCGAAAGACGAATCCTTGCAGTTCTTGATGGGGTTCTTCAATATATCACCTTGCATAAACGGCATGTGCCCATTGTCGTAATGCTTCGTCGCGCGAAAATGACTCTTCCTACAGGCGGTTCTCTCATGTCGCCGATCATGGCAGCTTTTGCTGAAAATCCTTCCACAGTAGCAACACTGTTTTAAGTGTAATTTTCTAGCAGTGGGAGAAGGTACATCCATAGAGGTAAGCTCTACAATAGACTTCGTACAATCATTGGCTTGCATCATCTTCATAAAAAAAACTGAAGTCCTTTCCACAGTGACAATGTATGTATCTACTTAGCTTAGTTATTACTTTATGTGTGTATATATATACACTTACTAACGCTAACACACACTTACGAACACATTTTATCAGTGAGATTTAAACATTTGTATAGCTCCAATTCGTCCAGGTCACCTGTATCCAATATGACGGTTGTGTGACGTCACAACATGTCGGCTGGCTCCTGATTTCTACTTCGCCATTCCCTTGTCCCCAAATTCTCCAAATTATTCTACTTTCATTGAGTTTTCGAAATTGACCATGAGCAATTTTCGATTTGATGGTTTCCTACAAGGCTGAATTTTTAGCCAGTTAGAAAGAGAGTGGTAGAGTGTCGTATTGATAATATTTGTAATTTTTGTTACTTTTTTTTTAGAAACAGCGATAAGACAATTAAACGAGAATAAATAGTAACTAAAAAGAAGTAAAAATATTTATTGACGGTATAAGAGCATTGTGTGAAAATTATGGTTAATATTCGTATTTATTGAACACAAAAATTCTAGTTATCACAACAACACAATTACGTATAAACGGATACTGTTGACGTTGTGAGTGAATACTGTACCTGTACCTTAGTCACAGAAGTAGAATCATAACAAATGCCCTAGCCTTTACTTGTGCGGCAGGAGGTATCGTGTGACAGGTCATTCCATAGAAACCTCTATACCTGCTCGCGTGAAGGCTCGCATAGCAGGCCTCGCGGAAGCTTCCACCCGAGCTCGTGCTGAATATTTCATCGCGAAACACACGCTCAAGTTTGTAGTTCTAAGTCGTGCAGGCTGTTCACGATAAAACGAACACTTTTGAAAGCCCTGCTTAAGATCTACTTCTACGCACATTGTCTGCGTTTTCTTCGGCCTTATTAAAAAATTAACAATATCATGGGCCTCGTCACTTTATTCAATATTTTGCAAATCTGCTCACTTTGACACTTTGGTGCATTAAAAAAAAAAACAGAAAGTGAAATAAATAATTTAAGCTGCCATGTAATGGTTACCTGACACTTATGATTCGACGTTAAGATATGGAACTACTTTTCATGCATCGTTACCAACTTTACTAGGCGCATGTCACTCAGTTCACCCGTTTAAATATACCTATGCAGGTGGGAATAGTGACTTTTTACTAAGGTCGACTTCAAAAGTGCTCACTGTATCATGAACAGCCCTTAGTCACTCTGAATTTGGTAAATGTTTACGAAAAGTGGAGAGAAGTGGAGAGATTTGGGCTGCTATTAACACCGAGGGGCGTGAGAGCCGACGCGGGTGAAACGAGGTGAGTATGGAGCAGCACCGGAATGCAAGAGCGGGGAAACTTACTACTGCGGCACTACATGTCCATGCATTCTCTACATGTTATGGACTTACCAGTCGGCGTCTCACAATGGCCCAGACAACTAGCCTGGTCTAGAATGTAAATTCGGTGCCTCGTTACTACTTTGGTCATTTCGCTCGTAAAACTGTACGGCGCCGCAAGGAAGAAAGCTTTCTAGTAAATCGTGAGCAGCGAGGTTCGCCATGTCTTGATATACATCACTGCGTAGGGAAAGCTCGTGCAGAGATTGTTAGGAACAAGTACGTCACTGTACGCCACTGTCATGAATGTGTCTGCGCTTTCATTTATCGGGCGCTGCGTTTAAAGGCTCGGCCTGGCTGGCGCATGAATTGTGCGTTGTAGAGACGTGATAGAAAACACGACTTGTATAGGCCTTTCACGGTAGGGTGAGCACTTTTGAAAGCACTCTCATTTGGAATAATAATCAATAAATATATTTTATTTTGGCCTTAACGTAAACTTCAGAGTGTGGTGAAATATACACCTTGTGTTTATTACTTACATAGCAATATTTATTTTTAAAGGTGGTTAAATGATAAGAAATGGCTGAAAGGAAAAAGTTACTAAGGCCTCAAAAGTGATCCCTCTACCGGGAACAGCCTATAATTATCTTTATTTTAGTAAAGTAGTGATTTAATAGCAAATATAATAATTTTGACGTATTATTTAAAGCAGTACAGGAAAATAAAAACGTAAGTTTTCTTTAGAAATTGATATTCAAATAAATGCAACGCATTTAATTCTTATTCTTCTTATCTCCTTTAATCATATTGGCTGATGGCATTATGTACACAACACGAAATAGAATATCGCCATTTCCTACACGTCTACAGGTCGTTCCTGCACGACACGTAACGCGATGACCGTGAACCGTTCGGTAAGAATACTTTATCTCAACTCGAAACGTACACAATCATATCGTACACGTTTGACATCGTAAACCTACCTTTAAAATCACCCGTACATTTTTGAGACCCGAACAGAGGATCTCATCCACCGATCGGTCAACTTCACAACGGAAGTCGGCAGCTGTCAGAGACCATGCCTAACCTGACGTACGCTAAAATATTTTGTGATAAGTTAATTGTTGGAAACAGGTAAGAGTAGAAGGGGGGTGATGGTTTCACCCCACTTTTGATTAATCGGACAAACCATTTGATATCAAATTGAATGAAAGGGTTCGTTAATCCGATCTTAATCTGATGAACAATGGAAAAGGGTTAATCCTTAATCCGATGGAAAATTGAAAGGGTTAATCATGAAGGGTTAAATTTACTGAAAGGGTTAATTTTTTCCTTGATTTTGTACTTCTTATTTTCTTTCTTGTTGTGGCGAGAAGCTCTGTGCAGTTTGACGCTGTGGTGTCCTGGAAGTGACTTATCAGCGTGGTGGGTTGCAATGTGTTATATAGGTGATGGGTTGAGTGCAAGATTGTTCTAAGTGTCATTTTTCTTATTTTTTTCTAATTTTGATGTGTTTGTAGGGATGTTGGTGGTAGATAGGCGATTTTTACGAATATATTTAACACACGAGACAAGTTCCGAGTCTTTAAATGAGTTCTAGAAATAAATAAATTTCATGCATCTAATCGCAAATTTCAAACGACTACATGAATAAGTGCAACTGTGTTTAAATTACAGTAAAAACTCGTAAATGAAGGATTTTTTTAATGTTTATGAAATTCACTGTACTTGTTAACACAAGCTGTATTTTTAAATTGCTAGGAATTTTCGTAGACCGAGCTCAGAAATATGATTTGAAAATCTTATCGCAATATTTCCTTAACACACGAAAAAAAAAGTTTCCGATAAAATAGTTTTATATTAAAATGATAATCACAGCTAGCCTTAGAGAGAAGGTAGGTGCGATGGTCGTCGGCTAATAGTTGCGGTAACCCACGATCGTAACCTTGTTGTCCGCCAAGTTTCTAGAGGTGTGGTGTATATGCAGGAGCTGTACATATATGTCTCCCACAAGCATTGATGACCAACTGAAAGTGGCGCCGAGTGTCCAAAGAGCTTGAGATCGGGAGCTGGCTGCTTGAAGCCACCCCCTCTCACCGCCCACATTCACCCCTCGCCATAGTGCTTCCCCGGGCTGCCTGCAATTGTCAAATATTTTCGGCAATGTAGCAATATTGCGTCAACTGCCTAGTTGTGTTCAGATCGGATCCTGCTTGGCTGTAACCAACACCTACCACCCCAACCTCCCACCCCTACCCTGCACCCCTCACGCTCAGAGCGGTCCAGAGTCCAGGATACTGGTCACCCCCTAAACCCCCTCCTCGCCAAGCCATGTCTGCGAGGCCCTGGGGGTCATTCACCTGTCTGCTCATGATTGTCATTTTTAGCCACTGACTCAAGATGGCGACAACTGGGTAGATGCATTCTGATCGGGGGGCTGTCTGCTTATAGCTATCCCTCCCACCTCCACCCCTCATAACTGGGCCGAGTCCAGGGTAATGGTGACATCCACCCCCTACACCCCATCGTCTCCAAGCCATATCTGCGAGGTCCTGGGTGTCAAGAACCCCTCCCACTCGTAGTCCCGAAGGTGACTTGCCTTGAAATTCTAGTTTTCTGAAGAGTTCCGCTATCGATTTCGAGAGATTTCGCCTGATTCGCTGTTGTTTCAACCTAATCCAACAGGTTGACTAAATGAGCAGCTAAATGAAAAAAAAAATACATTCTCTGAAATCAAGTTCCCAATATAAGCCCCAGTTTTCTTGTTTTTTTTTTTTAAATTCAAACAACAACTTTTAACTATAATCCAGGAAACTTATAAATAAAAAAAAAAACATACAGAAATACAAGACATATCTGATTCACTCGTTAAAACATAACTGTTTCTTTTACAAGTATTCAAATAAGATATATTTTATTCACTTGTTAAAAAATGTTTTTTTTTTTAATTACCAATTTGATGTATATTTATTCGTTCAGGAGAGAAAAAATATTGGGAAAGAATTGCCCATGTCTTTTAACAATGAGATCTCTGGAGCCAATGAGGATGAAACGAGGTGAGAAAGGAGAAGTGCCAGGCCGGACCAGGTCGCTCGCTTGAGACTAGGCGAAATGAGAGAGATCTCCGAAAAAACCCTTGTTGGTGTGCCCCATCCGCTGAGGCCAGCATGCTAACTGCTCAACCAACACGATCCCTCTCTTTATGTCTAACCAAAAACTTTCCAATAAAAAAATGTATTCCAAATAACATAAAATGTGTATATTTGAATTTGTATAATATTTTAACAGTTTCCGAAGTAAGTTTAACGAAACAGTACATAAAAATGCCGAAATAATGTTTTTTGGAGTCGAAATATAGCAATATTCAATGTTATTCTTACCTTTTTACTGAAAGGTCCATATATATGGATATTTTTACATAACTTGACATGAATTTTATAATTTTTATATTAAAATACTAGTTTAAATATATTATATTGTGTTTGTCTTGTTTTTCTCCAGACATCATCATGCTGTATCTTGAAGAGCTGTAATTTTTGTGCCTGTATATGAAATAAAATATATAAAATGTTTGCTGGACTCTGTTCGGTGCAGACATAAAAGTTTTAGCTGGAGAAACTTTCTTTTAGGCAAGGATGGTCAGAGGCCTTTTTATACCTGCCTCTGTAAAGGTATTCGGGGCTCCCTTTCAATATGTCCCCCTGAGATGCCACAAAAGTTGGCCAGCAGGGCATCGTATCCTACTGCAACTTTCAATTTAAGCAGCCAGAGTGGATGAAGACTTTTAACTTGTTGGTTCGTTTCTTTGCAAACACTTATTCATTCCAGCGCAGGTTTCTTTCATGGCATATACTTAGCCTGGCACCATCAATGTTTACTTATTATTCAAAAAAGTTAGTGACATGAGGTATTAAAAAAATAAATAACAAGACACGCACTATTTATTTTAACATTAAAGAAAATATTTTATTTAAAAAAGTTCGTAATCATTTTTAAGACAGAATAAATTATACATCATAGCATCACACATGTTACAGCACAAACTTTAAATGAAATTACATTTTTTCTGTCATTATCTTCTGAAAAACATCACAACTTAAAATCGGCAATTCATCTTACATCACAAACTTTAAATGAAATACAAACATTGTTTACCACTGACTTCTGAAAAACATCACATACCTAGATCGTTAGTGTATATTACATCAACAAATTATAAAATAAATTAATACAATATTTATTTATTCATCATGTTAGCAATTACATGTGCAAGCCAAACTCCAGTGTATGTCATTAAAACTGTAAAATATAATCGCACCATACCCTGGTACAACTTCAAAAATATTGAAATACTCTTAATATTTACATGTACAAGCCAAACAGGCTTTTTAACCATTAAAGAACTCCCCTGTTCACCATTACACTGTCAAAATGTGTTTGGAGTGAAAAAAATTTACATCATTATATGACTGAAATAATAATAAAGTTTATTAAGAAACTTTCCAACATGAATGAATTTGCTTTAAAGTCGTTAAACAAGTCCTAAAGAATTGTTAAACTTTATACAAATTGTTTCACATTTTGCTGCTTTTTCTTTAAAGTCTTTAGAATTTGAATAATTGTTCTTTAAAACGAATGATGTTTCTTTAAAGTCTTAAAATTTCTTATCAAATCATTAAATTTATTTAAAAATTGTCAAATTTCTTTAAAATAAAACCATTACAACTTTACATTTTCAATCGTTAAACTGTAAAAACTTTTCACCCTATTACAAGTAAGAAAATCATTACAATTTTTTAAATAATGAAAAAATTTGTGACAAATTTGTGAATTTATAGTGTTGAAGGAAAAATTCATCCCTGAAAATGTGAATTTTCAATACAATTTACACCTGATCTTAAGAAATAAGCTTAATTTGCATTTCTTAACTGGAATAAGAACTAGTGGTGAATGAGGTGATAGAGGTGAAGGAGGTAATGAGATTGGGCTATAAATGATTTCTTGCAGCAACAGATTGAATTAAAGCAGAGGCAGAGAAATTAATTTATGTTGTAGTGTTTCACGTGACAACATTTCAATAGATGTCTGACTTGGATCAGGTGATTCAACAAAATTAAAATAAAAAATTTCGTCTAATTGTGGAACAAATTATCATTCATAAATACAGGTTTCGGAGAGATGTTTAGAGAGGGAGAGGTTAGCCCTTTCAGACCCAATTTATTTTACGATTTCAGACATTGAAAACAAAAAAAAATTAATATGAATGCTGTACTTAAGACGACACACTTGTTTCATTGTCACAGCCAATAAGCTGTTTGCATTATATTCTCCTCAAGTTATGTGAACTAATTATGACCTACACCAGTACGGCGGATTGCGATTTATTTACCCACAGGTATAAGCTGTTTACGGTAAAATGAACACTTTTGAAAGCCCTGCTTAAGATCTACCTGTATGCACATTGTGTATTCTTCCGCCTTATGTAAAATTAACATTGCCAATGGTCTCATCACTTTATTCAAGTTTCGGTCAAATGAAACAGTATAATTTTATTAAGAAAGTAAATATTTTACAACTCTGTACATTTTTACAGTTCGATGCATAAAAAGAAGCAGATATCAAAATTAATCATTTAAGTTATCACTAGAGATAGGAAAATTTCGCGAATTTATTTGAGGACCGCATAGGCGTTCAACACGTTTAGACTGAAGTCACTTTTGCAATTGGATCACCGTTCATTACACACGCCCTAGACGACTCTGAGCCAATAGCAGATTTGCAAGGGAACAAGTAGCGAGTACCATACTGCAAAGAGTGGAGTAACACTGTCTACTCTCTGGTGCAGCAGCCAATAAACAAACACATGAGGCTCAAGTGTAAATAAGACTGTGGAGTCTAGCCTACAGGTAATTGAAATCGCGAAATTTTCCTAACCCTAGTTATCACAAATGGTTGCCTAACACTTTTTATTCCACGTTAAGATATGGAGCTACTTTCCATACATTGTTACCAACTTTACTGGGTGTATGTCACTCAGTGCACCAGTTAAAATTTATGCAGGCAGGGGCAGTTACTTTTTACTAAGATTGATTTCAAAAAGAGCTCATTTTATTGTGTACAGCCTTTATTATCATTGATCACTGAGCTTCGCAGCATGCAGTACATGCCAACAATTACCTACATGTGCGTAATGTACACAATTGTGTACACTGGGTCAGAATGGAATAAATCTAATGATTTTCAACAGATTCAAATCTTGGGTGTTGGCAGTTTTTGCTCGCCTGTTTGTCTAAAACTCCGAACTCTATAAGTAGGAGCTTCATGGCAGACGGTGCTACAAACTTCGAAGATGAGTATGCCATGACTAACAGCATTGTGGATGATCTCTTAGAAAAAAGGGCACCATGGCGTATGGTGCAACTAACTTGGAAGATGAGGATGCCCTGGCTGACGGCATTGTGGAATCTCTCTTAGACATGGGCACCGTGGCAGACGATGCTACAAAACTGTAAGATGAGGACATCGTGGCTGACAACGTTGTGGAAACCTCTCGTAGATGGGGATTATGAGGCCATCACTGGTTGCAATGTGATGGTAACCTCCTCTTCTGCTAAGGAAGTTAAGAAACCGCTTACTAAATATTCCGAACCATTGATTAGTCTATTGAAATACTCCCAATCAAAGTCATTAAGCTCTTTGTTAAAATCTTTCATCGATAAACCAATTAGATTATTTTCGTATGGACGCGACATTGAGATACGAACTGCACACGAGAACTAGTTTAAACAGTCGAAGAGAGTATCAGCGGCTAAGTCGCTATTTATATAAATGTCAAATTTCCAGTTAATGCTCCAGAAATGTGATTTCTCCCCTCCAAGCATAAGGTCAAAGACCCTCTTCCCTTCCTTCAAACACCATAAAGTTTCAAATATCTTAAAAATCACAGCCCAAGCTCGAAGACAAACCTCTCACATAACTTTCTTACTTGACAAAATGAATAATATTTATTCACCACTAAAATAACTTGTACTTCATAAGAAATAAACTATGCTCAATTAATAGTCTATTAAAGTAGTATTAAATGTATTAGGGATCAACATAGTCAATAAAGGATATATAATTTATAGAAAAAAAGAAATTATTGTAATTCATAAGAAAATTCACTTCACTTGCTATAATACCTATTTAAGCTTATCTAAGATTAGTTCAGACTTTTTAATGAAATGTTATTTAATTTTTTCAAAACTTTAAATGTAATTACTGTTTAATAGAATGAAGTATTACGTTTTGTAATATTAAGACATCGCATAATATTTCTATAGAGCTTAATTAAAAAATTATAAAAAACATTTTTATCCCCAATAATACTTATGTGTCCCAAAAACATGTTATATTTTATGATTTAACTTAAGTAAGAATTTGTTCCTGTGTTTTTCACGTTATTGATAATAATATTAGCTGTAAACATATACAGATATTATATGTAAACGTGTGCGATGTTTTCAATATGGTTAGACTTATATTTATAACATATTTTTAAAAAATTTAAAGTTTTAGGGGACAGCTTTAGGTAGTAAACTTTTCTTTCATAAGTTATATATATTTTTTAATTTTAATATAAGTTGTGTGTATTTGTTATAATAACGGAATCTGGAAAGTGAAGATTAATTTCTTTTAACATAGAAAATACAATATTTCATTATAGAGTTTTCAACAGACTTGAGAGCAATATAGCCTTGTTAGTCTCGATGGTTGAGAAAAATTGTTGCTTCTACCTGCCAGCCCTTATGCCACATACCAAGGACCTTTCTGAATAAGGGGACATTCCCTAGTTAGCAGTAAAAATTTCTGAGAGGAGGTGTTTGTGACCAGCAGACAACCTCTGAAAAGTCGATTCTGCAGTTGTTATCACTGGAAGAATGTTGAAAATATACCTTGAAGGTTTATAATTCTGGACAGGGAGTGGTCACACTGCTAAGATCTCACATCGCTAAACGTAATGGTTTTTTCACATTTTGAGATATTGGCAAGTGCTATGTTTCTAAAATTTCGAAGCGAGTATAAATCACTAAGTTAACGTTTAATCTGAAAAATTACACGTTCTTCATTTAATTTTTAACATCTATACAATTGATCATATCCACATTTTTCACATGCACGCATGAATTTATATTAGTTTAATTAATAGTATTACATTTCTTATTCCTTTTTACAATTTTACATAACCTAACCAAGACTCGAATCCAACTTATATGGATGTAGTACATTATTTACTTATTTATAGAAAAGTTGTTAGAGTGCTCGCTTCCAGAAGTTTTCTCTCGAAAGAATCTGGGGAGAAAATATTTTTCTTACTAAAACAAGTTCACTTTTAATACGGAATAAGTTAAATAAGCATACAAAAGGTATTCATTTTAAAACATTTATTTTTCTACAGAATATATACAAACACAAGCTGTTTCAAAAAATAATTTTAATAATGAAGCAGCATACTATGTTCGAAAACATATTTAAGCTAGTAGGAAAATTTTGCTCCAAATTTTATACAAATTACACACATGCTTCAATCATTTTAAAACGCAGAATCAAACAAGGATTGGATGACACAAAACATTTTAACACTAGCAAGTTGAACTTCCTCCAAATATTTTCATGCTAAACAAACACAAGGGAATTCACAATACATTTACATTTTTTAACTCTAACAAATAAAGGATGAGACACAATTATTTATTTCCAAAACAAAGTCTAAATGGTTTACTCCAGCATGCTAATAACTTGCTGATATTAAATTCACATTTTTGTTTCAATATACAAGAACAGGTGATTTCATTGTCTTGTTGATCCATCTTTATGAAGTAGTGGATCACATACAACTAAATACTTTTTATAATAAATTTCGCTCATTACTTCTGCCACTCCAAATAATGCCATATCACTCGAATAATATCAACAGGTTATTTGGGAGCCTGTTTCACAATAGTCAGTTATCATTGTCCAAGATAAAATTAATTTTGAGTTTTCCTCTGCAGAGAAAAAGATGAATTAAATCCATATGTTTTACATAATTGTTTGAACGAGGGAAATTGTATTCTTTTTGAATATCTATTACTTTCCTGTTATACACACTTTCTACAATGCATTTTTGCTCAACTCCACCTACATATATTTCACAATTATTTAGGTAATATCTGCCAATATCTTCAATATTCTCATACTCTATACACCAACTTTCCCATTTTAAACCATGGTGATATTTAGTCACCCATCTATTAGTTTTATTTTATTTGGGAGACATATATTTCCAGTCAAATGGTGATTTGAAGTTGAATACAGTTGTATGTTCTTCCATATCAGTAATAGCAAATTCTTGTGTGATAATTTTTATTCTGCAGACTTAAATTCTTGCACATTGCAAAACATCTCATTGTAGCCATGGTTCGTCGTCTACTGACTCGATTCATTATTTTCACCAATTTATCTCCTACTTTGTAACTTGCTAATCTACCATGAATTATAAGATAGTAAGTTTGCATATTTGCTGAAATTGGTGAATTTTCACCAATTTCAAATCGTGAATCATTTATGCCATTGGTAATTCTGTCGTCCTGTTTGCTTACATCAAACACAAATAACGTTCCTCTGTTTTAAATTATTTGGGTTCTAGGATTCATGACTGATTTTGTTCTAATATGTTTCCTGAAACTTTGAGTGCATATGTAGTAATTAAGGAAGTCCCCATTTTCAAAGCTCATATTTAAATCCATATAGGGGTAAGCTTGACTGATTAGATACAGTTAGTTTCCATATCACAATTATCGAACCTTGATCGATCTGCTTTTAAATTGATTTGTCGATTTGTCTGAAGACAAATGACAACATATCTCAGTTTTTCCGATGGAAAACTTTATTCCACATTACAAATGTCTTTTTGTGATGTTGGTAGAGTTGGAAAAACTTATAAAGCCACAATATAAATGCAATGTCTAGATTCTGCCCTTTTTCGATAAATTTTAAAAATTTTATACATTCATGAGTGTTAATTTCAATATGCGGTATCAACCATTCCACACTGCTTAATTCAAATGTTACACCTTCCTCGTTAGTTACTGTATTATATATAGCATACAAATGTGTATTTCCAAATAGAATAACTAATTCTTGTTTAGCATTTAATATGGCATGTTTGTAGTCTTCAGCAATGTTCAAAACCATACTTAATGGTACAACAACTTCATTTCTTCCACTTGGGTTTATTTGTAGTGAGTAATCACTAGCATTGTTCCACCCAGCCGTAAGCCCTGTATAAATATCGTTTACACTTCCCAAGAGAAAGTTCTTATTCATGTAATTAATTCAAACATCGCATGTTTTATAGATTTCCACTCCATTTAGAAGATATGCAATTCTGTCTATTAAATGAAGTATTCCACTTCTTTCTATTACTGTAGTTGCTGGATTACTTGCATAAGCTGGCTTTTTAATTGCTCCTCTAAACCTTAAACTTAATTTGATGGTAATGTGTAAATATTGTGATATTGTATAGAAATCCTTATTTCAACATTAAGTATGTCTTCCATTTCTATTAACAGAATATCCTAATTCTTTTAAATACAATTTGTTGCCTTGTGTTAACTTCACGTGTAACTTATTTGAAGTGAGTGTTTTATGCTTGTGTTTACATCATTTTATACTTTCTTCGAAATATGCTCCTCAATGCCATACTTCTTAAAAGAACAGCCTACTTTACATCCGAGTTTACTATTGTACATAATACCCATTATGATCGTAATGCTCAATGGAATGCAACTGTTCATATAACTTTTTAAAAATGTAAACGAACAATAATTTTTTTGTTTCTAAAATTAGTCAGTTTACCAGCTTGATCGACAATTGTAACAAATATTTCATCAACACAATTCAATATTTCTGGATGATATATCAATATATTAGTTTTTTCAATTATTTTATATCCTGGAGCCCCAGCACATGTGAATTCGTGTAATGTATTTGTTGTTTTCCAATTCAAATATGAACCGACTATAATATTAACATTTATGCGAATTACGTTTACAGATAATTTATTTACCTGTTTTGATTATTCGTGTAATTGATTAACTGGATACAGTCTCCATTCATATCATAACATATTTTCAATTGAATTATCTTCTGAGAAATCGATATCGACATAACTATACATCGCACTAGTTAACGTAATTGGATTTCCACATAATTGGAAATGCACATCTTCAGGTAATACTGCTTTAATGAATGTTTCAAGGTCATCCAACTCATAAGATCTTACCAGTATCACAATCTTGCATGTTTTTTCACCAATATTAGTCATAAATAATTGATTATACATATCAATGTTCGGCATTCTGTTGTAAATAACGAATTATCTTAGACTTATTCGTCATTATCTACCTAACTCCAATGCAGGAAATATACCACATGCAATCGCGACGAATTTCCACTTAATATCAACATAATTGAGATTACAAATATGTTTCAATATTACAATTACTTAGATCCCTATTTAGAGCCAAAACCATAAACATTAATGTCCGCAATTAATTGTATTTGCTAATTGCCCATTTCATAATTACAAACAAAAAATATGTAACACATAATCACTGATTGAATAACAGTTCCACATGACCAAGAGTATGCATGTCGCAAGTAGTACCAACTAATTTCCGATACAACTACATCTGATCACTAAGTTCCAACTTCATCTTCTTATGTGAATACATAGACACATTACCAAAAACACTAATTACAGCAGTATTGTCTGCCTTGTCTTCATGAACTGGAAAAGTATTCCAGCAGAATATCCTGTTTGGATCAATCCTTTGGTGCAGGATCCTTCTCGACATGAGACCTTCTGAAGAAACACATATCCAACAAACCACTGCCAGCTTTAGCAGTTATTCCTTGAAGACCAAAATGGTACAGAAAAGACAACAAAATATAACTCTCTTTTATACCAATAATCTTAACTGTCCAAAACCTATTATCTTTATTTTCATTCTTAGTAAAAGACACAACAATATGATAAACCTTGCTCGGGTGATAACCAGAAGAACTAATTCCCCTCCGAGTCATGTCAGGATGAAATCTGCAAAAAGATCGAATCAATGCTGTTAATAATCGCAAAAAAATATTGTAATATACAAAAAGGAATTAAACTTAATACAACACAGATACATATATCAAAACAAGGTACGAACACAAAAAACCGAAAACTGAAAAGTCCAGGATCAGCATGCACCTACTACTTTTACCTACTCACTCTGCATTCAGGATGGAATGGGAATCTCCGCAGCAGCACTCCATATCTCTAGTTGCTGCTGCTATATGCTGTGATCTTATCACCTGATGTATTTCCACCCCCCACCAAGCAACAACTTGATTTGTGTTTTTAATTAATGCAACCCAATGCATTACTTCATTTTGGTTCGAATATAAACTAACAATCATACATTCACGAAGATTTGGTTTCTTTGGTAAATTGTCTCTCATATACACACCTCGGAAATAGGGAATATCCAGTTTCTTTACAAACACAATATCTTTGTTTGTTAATGCATGTTTTGGAAGACTATTTAGGCTTTTCTGCAATTTTTTCCTATGTTTCGATTTTCTCGTACTTGTCTAACTTTATAGGGTTTCAAATACATCCCTTTACCTTTTGATTTAACTGCTCTACTAATTGCCGAAACCCGTCCGAGGATTGATCCAAGTGCTGTTAATGCTGGAAATAGGAATGGAATGATTCCTCTTTTTTTTCATTTGGTTTTGCTTTTTAAGCCCATGCCTCTCTTCACCTTCGTGTGCATAACTTTATCGACAACCCAAGCTCCAAGCTTTTCACCTGCAGATGTAGATGGATTCTTCCTTATATTTGCTGCTTTATCAGCTAGAATTGTATCCGCTGTATGTCTTTCTTTCAAATTGTTTGTTCGATCATAAACTATATTGTGTTCTTTACATGCGTTATCCAAAGTATATTCCTTGATCATTACATGCCAAAGATTTTGCAAATTTAGTACCAGGTCCGCAAAATTGTATTTCGGTAAATGTAATTCAAATGGTAATTTATTAATCAATGTATTCAATACACCTCGTCCTTTTTTGATACATTTAGTACGAGGCAGTGTTTTCAACTGAATGCTAGCGTATATATAGACCTACATTTATTGTTTTACGTTTATTATGTTACGTAATACTGTGTAATTGTGTAGAAATGAAGGTTATAATACAAAATATACATGTGCCGGTAATTGTAAATACGAAAGAAAACGTTATTGAACAGAAACATGACATTTTTAAGATGAAATATGGGTTGTATAACAAGTGGTGATTATTCATTTGGAAAAACTAGTGTTATTATATTGTTGAATCATCCGAATGGACTTAAATTTGAAAATGTATATGTTTTTTCTAAGACAATACAACAAGAAAAATATCGATGCGTACTGGTCATTTTGTCGTTAGTTGAAGGGATGCAATATTTCCCTTTTACAAATAAAGAAGTTATAGTGCCACTGAATGAAGCAGTACCCAATTTCTTTTCTTTTCTTTTTTTTTGACGATGTTTGGTGTGAACCACAGGGTGAAATACAGCAATATTTAAGTTTTGCTCGACATTCAAAAGTTAAGTGTTTTTATCTATTCCAATGTTACACACATATACCGAAACATAATTTACGTGATAATGCAAATATGGTAATTGTGTTTCAAATGGATAATATGAGTCTGCAAACATATTTACAATAATCATGTTTTAGACGATATTACATTTACAAAGTTTAAAGATATGTGTTTTTTACTGTTGGAAAGAAAAATATGGTTTTTGGTGATTATACCAACACTTCCCATATATAAAGGCAGATATAGGTCTGGTTGTGACAGTTTTTTACTTCCAGAGGAAGGACAATGAGTATTTCAAAGTTTGGACATAGCGGTATAAAACGCTATCATTATAATAGCTGTTTAACCAAAAATTGTGATGGGAAATGTGATCTTAATGGACATATATTACATAATATGGGCATGGCTGTGAAAGATAACCAATGCGGTAAATAAACATTACGTGGAAGACTTAAACACTATTATACTAAACGTATTAAAATCACAATGAAACTATATTCAAGAGAAATTAATCGAGTTAGTTGATTTGAATGATAATATTTATAAAAACAAGACTGTAATTGCAAACATTTTAAGCAATATTAGCACTGATTTGCAGAGTAGTGAATTTGGAATAGAAGGACGTTTAAATTCGTTTAGTAAGGTCTTTAATGATATGACATAGTTCTTACAACACAACTTTCAGAAATGGAAGAAATTTAACAGTTGTAATTAATGGAGTGGTAAAAGCTACTATTACAAAACAACTTGAAAAACGAATGAAACAAATAATGCAATATATAAGAGGCGATTAATAAAAATTTTGTTTAGTTATGCAAACAGATTTGAGAAAACACAATAACTATTTGGAAACACAAATTAATTATTTTTTTTTAATGATTTGAAAGCTAAAACTGTAAGTAAATTAGACGTAGTTTTAAGTAAAGTGGATAAGATTGAAAAAATCGCAAAGTAATTGACCTACTGCAACAATCGAAAAAGCATCGACTTAATTCATGTATAAATAGATTGAATTTAATTTAATATAATCAAAACATGCCTGCCTCTGATTCAGAATTACATAATGCTATATCTGCTGTGAAAGAGAAATATTTGCAAGTCAAACGAGCCCATTCGGAACGGGATGTTTTAAACAAAGAAATATATTTATACCTGTTACGAGTAGAATGAATACATTGCATTCTGTGTTGAATAAACCTTAAGAAACAGCTTTGGAAATTAAAACGGAAAGAGAAGCTTTAACAAAGAAAAAGCAATCCCTTTCTCAATTAACACGACGATATTAAGCTTTAAAACTATCTACGTCTACGCACGGTACGACATATAGTGTTTATCGACATGAAAACAACTAGTTCCTGGGAGATTCGTTAGTTAAATTTTTGCCTGAGAGTAAAATTAATTTAGGTGATTAAGTAACTGATGTCAGTGAGGAGTTATTTGAATTATTGTTTAAAAACTTTCCAAATGGATATTCTGACATCGATTTGCAGAAATATAAAGAACGTATTCGTCGAACGAATGCTAACATTCGTTCAGGAGACGAAAATCACCCGAAAATACATTTAATATCTGATATTGTCGGAAGTGGAATATTTAAAGATGAAGTTGGTGATCGTTTTTCTCCTATATATTATAACAATCCTAATGAATTGGTAATAGATTAAAATTTCTAATCGCTTCAAGGGAGTCTGGGAACAATTCACATATGAACGAAATTGTTTATATTATTGAAGAGTTGAAAGAAGATGGTTACATTACCAATGAAGTTGAGTAAGATTGCTCAAGAGCTTTATGCCCCTGCAAGGATAAGATATCCTAGAAGAAGAGTTATAACTCATGGTTTAAATTATTCTTTTCAAGCCAGTGTTGTGGAACGTTACAACAAATCGATTAAGCAGTTAATATATACATATTTCACATCGAGAGGGACTTACAAATGGGTTGATGTTTAGCCTGAAATAATTAAATTTTATAATTCCAGATATCATAGAACTATTAAGAAGTTAGGATAATAGTTTAATGAAAACTATTTATAATAATGTTAATGTCATCGACGAAAGAAAACCAAAGTTCAGAGTTGGGTAATTTATACGTATCTCGAAGCAGAAAGGGAACTTATGAAAAAAAGTAAGGTGAATTGGTCTTTTGAAATATTTTAAATTATTTCAGCTAGACAAACACATCCCAGAGTGTATTACTTAGAAACATATGACACCGAACCAGTACAAGGTGGATTTTACGAGCATGAACAGCAAAAAGTCAGTTCTCCAAATTAATATTTGGTTAATAAAATCATTAAAAGGAAGAAAAATATGTCCTTGGTTCGATGGAGAGGATTCTCAAAAGCACACGACTCCTGGGTTAAGAAAAAAGATCTTAAAAGATTGTAATACAAATTTGTAAATATTTCTAATACTAAATAAAAGATTTCAAATTATATTTTATGTGTTACTTTATTTAATAAACCTCTGGATGGGGATTAAATGTACAATTTATTGTGTAATCAATCCCTTGGTGATTGGATTATCGTTTTATTGGATTAGCGTTTGAGCAATAATACAGTATGATTAAGTCATTTTAATTCTGATGTCATTCACATTTAGGTGATAATCCATTACATTTGATATGTAATTCAATTGGTAACTGTCATAAATTCGTTTAATTGGTCAATCGCATTTAGGTGTTAATTTGTTGTGTTTGGTACGTATTGTAATTCATCATGTTTAGATGTTAAATAGTTGCATTTGAATTGTAATTCAAGTTCGTATTTGTATCTCGTGTTCTTTAATTACTTTTAATATAACATTTTTTGGAAATGGTATAAGGTTTCGTGGAATTTTACAGCTTAAAGACATTTGGTACGAGATTTGTTTAATTCATTGTTGTAATTTCCTGAAATTGAAATATTTTTCGCAGAATTTTTTTAACTGAAAGGCATTTGGAATGCGATTCCGTTTTAATGTTTATTTAGAATATATTTGTAACGTGATATATTTCTTGGAATTTGAATATTATTTTCCGGAATTCGTTTCTCGGATTAAATTTAAATGGTATTTCGTATTTTTTATTTAATTGTGACGTAATTCTTCTTTAGTTTATCGGAATACTTTTCTGGGTTTTATAATTGTTTGCGGCAGGTTATATTACTTTGCTTGTAACTTTACAATTATTATAAATTGGTAGGTTTTAAGAGAGCAAAATAGTATTCCCCACACTAAAAACTTTTTATACCAAAATGTCATTAATTTTTTCACGGTGTAAACAAATTTTACTGTGTAAATAATTTTTATTTTGCATACTGGTTTGTATGGTGTACCCTAGGACGTATTTTATTTGATGGTGTAAATGATTTAGACAGTTTTAAACTATATTCATGGTGTCGAGAAATTCACATTATTAAAAAAAAAAAAAGTATTTTTTAATACTAGGCTTCAAATTATATGTTGTGTTGCAAATGCAGTCCGCTTGCTTTAAATTTGTGAAAGACAGGCGAGGATGGACAGGTCCCGGGATACATTGAATTGTATAGTGAACGCGAGCTACAGGGAGGGCAACGTTCATTGTTGAGTGAAGTTTTTGGATGGGGTGGAGGTGGAGGGATGGGGGAAGCTCTATCGCTATTGCGCATGTGCTGAGGGAAGATTGTCAGGCGGGTATCGATAGTGGTGCGCAGCGTGGGCATAGACAGTTAACTAAACATCGTTTCTTACTGTCATCTCGTCTGCGCGTGGCCCAAAACTCCAGCCAGCCCGCACAAAGTTCGTTTGCTGCTCCAACTGCGTGCGACTCACCCTCGACTGCTCATGAGACCAAAGTTTCGCTCGCTTCCCAAACACCCTGAATTCTCGGCTATACGTTACCTGGTATTGTACATGAGGTTTTAGAATGACTCGCACACGTATCTTTTGTAAAAACACATCGCTATTTTCGAATGCCTTTCCCAAATAAATTTGGAACTAATTATTACTCAACATAGAATAATACAATTTAGCGAGATTATATAATATTTTACTATATAATGGTATTCTTTAAAAATTCTCGGCTAAGAAAACTACACGTGAAATAAGTATTTTTTGTTTGATAGACGAATAAAAATATGTCTTGTTTCAATATTAATAAAATATCATATCTTGTATTTCTCTGTGATTTTTCAAAACATAGTTTGTTTGATTCAAAAATACACTTGTCGATAATCCGGGGATTATCTCGGTGATTAAAGAAACTTAATTTAAGGAATAAAAATTTCATCAGTGGGAGTTATGAATTTTTTTTATTCGCTGGTAATACACCAGGCTCTTGCATGAGCTTCGATCATCAGCGAGGGCGGGGTGCCTGGACCGGGAAGTTCTCTAGCCAGCAGAGCATGCGCTCTGGCTTTGCCATAGTGGGCGGTGGTTTGGGTGTGAAGCCGTGACCTTGGAGAAGAAACTCGCTTTTCGGGTGAAGACTGCTTCTGGATTAGGGGTGGGAGGGATCCGTAACCTCGAGGCATGTCCCTCTGGACAAGAGGTGGTGGGTAGGGGATGTCTACAGCTGAGCGGGAGCGATTTGAATCTCTCTTGTCAGTTGTAGCCATTTTGCCTCAGTGGCGAAAAATTGACAATCAGGGAAGATGGATGAATGACCCCAGGACACATTGCTTTGGCAAAGGGTGCAGGACAGGGATGGTAGATTGGGCTGGGAGGTGTCGGCTACAGCCAAGCAGGACTCGATCTGAACGTAACTAGGCAGTTGAGGCCATCTTGCTACATTGCCGAAAATATTTGACAATCACAGGCTGCTCTGGGTATAACTCTGGCGAGGTGTGACGGGGGGCGGTGGGAGGTGGGAGGGGATGGCTAGCAGCAGGCAGCCCCCGATCTCAAGCTCTCTGGACACTTGGCGCCATCTTCAGTGGTCATCGACGCTTGCGGGAGACAGAGTTGTACAGCTTCTGCATATACACCGCACCTCTAGAAAATTGGCAGACGACGAGGTTACGATCGCAGGTTACCGCAACTACGGACCGGGGACCATCGCACCTCCCTTCATCTCTATTGCTAGCCATGATTAACGTTTTAATATAAAACTAATTGATCAGGAAACTTTTTTTCGTGTGTTAAGTCAATACTGCGATAAGATTTTCAAATCTTGTTTCTGAGCTTGGTCTACGAAAATTCTTACCAGTTTGAAAATACAGTTTGTGTTAACAAGTGCAATGAATTTCATAAACATTTTTTTAAAAATTCCTTCATTTAATAGTTTTTACCGTAATTTAAACATAGTTGCCTATCGGACACGTTACGCGTATCTACTCACAGCTCGACGTAAGTGCTACTCATTTATAAATCGAACAGACTTATTTTAATATCATTTCAGGTACATGATTGTGTCTGGTTTAAATAGTATTCAGAGTTATTCCAGAGTAGTTATATTACCTGAGTTGTTTGTCAGCCTCCGAATGCGCTCCACGTATATATTGTCAGGCTCTCGACATAAGATCGACTCAGTGCTTCACTGAGCTCGCAGCGAAACAGGCGTGATTTACGAGCGGTGCGATTTATTTACGTGTTTAATCAATTAACTCCTCACCAGTCTCACAGGCAGACGGACGTGTAAGGTATGTGCGAGAGGCATCTCATATATATATATATATGGTTCATTTAATTTATAGGCACATTTTGTTGTAGATTGTTAATTCCACACTCACATAATTGTCATCGTTTAGTGAGTTTGCACTTGTCGACATCAGATGTTATTCACGTAGTTAAAATTCTCTCTCGTGTAAATTATATTTCTAAGCTCAAGACTTGCATTACGTTAAATTCCATAGCTGAGTAATTGCAAATTGCACTTATTATTATTCTTGTAGTCGTTTGAAATTTGCGATTCGATGCGTATCATTTAATTATTTCTAGAACTCGTTTAAAGACCCTAGAATTTCTCTTGTGTGTTAAATATATTCGTAAAAATCTCCGATCTACCACCAACATCCCTACAAACACATCAAAATTAGAAGAAATTAGAATAATGACACTTAGCACACTCTTGCACTCAACACAACACCTATATAACACATTGCAACCCACCACTCTGGTCAGTCGCTTTCGGAACACCACAGTGTTTACTTCGTATAGAGCTCCTCCCCACAAAAAAAAAAGAAAGAAGTACGAAATCAAGGGAAAAACCCTTTGGATACATTTAACCCTTTCAATAAAATTAAACCTTAATGGTTAACCCTTTCAATTTTTCATCGGATTAAGGTAGGATTTAGAATTAACCCTTTCAGCTTTTCATCGGATTAAGGATTAACTCTTTCGATCAATTTTATATCAAAGGGTTAATCTTATTAATCAAAAGTGGGGTGGAACCATCACCCCCCTATTACTGGCAAGTAAGTACTCGACTGCAAAGTTATTATTATGGACATGAGCAACTGCAGAATTATGTTGCTGTCTGTCTGAAGGCGGGGACAGATATCGGTTTCCACAACGTCCCTATTATTTCATTATAAATGTATTTTATTTGTACACGTAGTTTTCGTCGTCTCGTCCCATTTTTGTTAGTATGTTGCTCATTTGCGATGTCTTGTGTTGTCGAGAGTTATTTGCACGTATTGCTATACAGTACATACATTGTCACTTTAAATAATTGGTGTTCACGATAAAGTGAGCAATTTTGAACTCTACATTAGACAAAAAGTCACTGCCGCTACCTGCGTATATTTTAACGGGCGCACTGAATAACATTCGCCCAGTAGAGTTGGTAACGATGGATGGAAAGTGGTTCCGTACCTTAACGTCAGATTAAAAGTGTTAGGCAACCATTTATAATAACTTTAAATATTTATTTCGGTGCTCTTTTTAATGTATCGAAGTGTAAAAAAGATCATATTTGTGAAATATTTACTTTTCTAATAATTTCAAAGTTTCATTTGAAAGACGCACGAATAAAGAGGTGATGCCCATGAGAGTGTTAATTTTACATAAGGCGAGATAATACACAACGTGCATACAAGGAGATCTTAAGCAAGGCGTTAAAAAGTGCTCACATTACCGTGAACAGCATTTACTCTGCTGAATCATCAATATAATATCTACATATGTGTCGACTGTAACCTTAGCTTGTTTTGTGTATTGTTAAGACATGGGGTAGGGAATTTTTTTGTGACAACAGCAAGTTTCGATGAAATAATTTTTTTCATTCGATTTTCAGTGACGAAGTGACACGCACCGAGTAAGGTGCGTCAAATCGAGAAGCCACCGAGGGCAATTGTAAACGACTAGACAAAAATTAAGTCCGCGTGGCAGACCCCGCAGGTTGTTTTCGGCGGTTTTTCCGAAACCAGTTTGTCGCTTTCGTAACTCGTTCCCGGCGGCACGCGTGCCGTTTTTAATGACAGAACGCGTGGCGGAAGTGAAACCGTGACAGTCATCAGTCAAGCGGGAATGTTGTGCTGACGTTTCAAGTTAGCTCGCCGCCCGAGTTTCACCTGTCCCGACTTTTCTTCTTCTTCTTCTTTATAGTCCGGCTTCACACTGCGAAACACTCCGTTATGTGGTATGGTTAGGGACCTGAAAAATTCGCCAGTTCAATAGCCTGCAGGCTAGATTCTACAGTCTTACGTGCAAGTTAGTCGATGTCAACTGTGCATTGGCTGTCTGCTGTCACAGTGGAAGGCGACGATTGGGCCGGCGTTCTCCAGGAGGTGTCAAACTCCGTGTGGACCAATGGCCATTGTTATACAAACATGCATGTTTTGAACTCTTAACTTGTCCCAAAAATGAATCCCCGAATTCTGCAGGTCTCGAGGCACAGTCGATTGCACGGTAACTTCCGACTTTTCTTAAGCCGTGCTAAAGTTCTACTTCTGGTATATTTCTCGGCATCATGCAAACAAAGCTGAACCGAGTTTATAAAATTACTCCAAAGGGCCAATGCACCGCGCTGTACGAGCTCAGTGTAATGGTGGCTGGATGGAGAATTTTGGACATTCGCCATTGCGATGCAAATATCTGCCGTGGGAAAACAGTACTGGACACAAAGAAAACTTAAATAAGAGAAGACGTGTCTTATTTAAGTTTTTTTTTTTTTTTTGTGTTCAGTCCTGTCTCTCCACGACAGAAATCTGCATCGCAATGGCGAATGTCCACAAATCTCCATCCACATTGCACTATTCATTCAAAGAACACGTCAGTGTAGTAATATTTTGCATACGAACTATTTATTACCAGGCATACCATCACACCTATTTTCTCAATGTTTTTATTCGTATTAAATATGAATTAAATATTATAATTTACTAGAGACACGCTCCGGCCTCGCTCGGGTGCAGGATTTACAAGTAGGACGTTGTTTAGGCTTACAGCAAGTACATACACTAAATACTTAAGGTAACTAACATAGGATTAATACTGTGTTGTTCACAAAGTCTTCGTAAGTGAACCCTTATTTCTAATCAAATTTTAAAAGAACAAAATGGTTACTGTGAGTCATCCTTAAAAGATAAACATATGCTGTCGCGGACTTATTTGTATACCTTTTTGAGATCTACAATTCTGTAGTTTGGTGTATCTCTTATGGTTTAGTCAGCGTAAGCCACGTAAGGGCCCGAAAAGCGGCTTTTTCCGGCTTTATTATAAAACGTCGACATTTCTCTATTATTCTTACATTTAACACTAACGTATTACATACTTAAACCTTTCTCAAGAAATTCGCTAAACGATATTGAAAACTGCATCAAAATCCATCAAGTAGTTTAGAAGCCTTATCCAAATACACAGACACACATGGCCGGGAGGCTTTGTTTTTTACTATGTATATATGGATCAATTATTAATCAGATTCCAAATAACCAAAAATAAGGCTTTTTTAAGATCGTTTATATTGACACGCATATAAAGCGCTTGTGATGCAGTGAGAAACTACCAAACATGTTGTAAATTGTGTGATTTTTCAAAGGTTCGATTTGAAAAAGGGTGAATGAACGGTGATTAAACTATGCAAAATGATTTATTCGTTTTTATTTAAACAGGTCATGCCGGCGAGATGAGTGAAGATGGTTATATGCTGTTCACGGTAAAGTGAGCACTTTTTAAGGCCCTCCCAACAGACATTAACCACTAATAAACATATCTTATTGCAGACTCAGGCATTAAATTTTGGGGGTGGTGAAATGTATGCACTGTGTTTATTGGCCACACTGCAATGTTTATATTAAAAAGCAGTAGGAAGATGTAAATTGGATGAAAGGAACAATTTAGAAGGGCCTTAAGAAGTGCTCACTTTACCGTGAACAGCCTATAGTTGAAATAAAGCACACACCCTACTTCAAAAGTGTCCGTAACCGTAACCATTTCTAATTAAAACGCTAGCAGACCACTACTCATTACTTAATTGAATTTTCATTGTCATATTATTTCTATTTTAAAAAAATAATGTAGCTTTTAAATAATTTAAATTTTCATATTTGATTTACAGTGCTGTTAAAGTGTCACATGCCACACTCCTTTGCAATGTGTAGTTACTGGATTTGAATACTCGTTACGGATGTTCATTGAAAAAAAATATCATTACTTTGTTGTTGGGATATCGTTCATTCCAATAGGCAGTAACATATGTACAATTTTCGTTAAAAACCATATTTAATGGTTTCTCCATTATTGCCTGCCAGAAACAAATATTTTACTATTTCTTGGGCACATGAATAGCAGGCATACAAAAATTTACTTTGACAGTAAACAGTCATGTAAGCCTCATGAATTTCTCTACCTTAAAGAAATTTAATTTTCTCAAAATATGTTAACATAACAAATAATACTATCTCAAAATTGGCTTTGGTGTATATCTGAACAAAGCTTACAGAACTGCATTTATGTAATTTGAAAACATTAAAAAAATAAAATATTGTTACGTGCTCCCTACTTTGCCTCCCGCGCGAGCGAGTGGAGGCAAGCAGAAGTTATGTGATAGCGGCAGGCGGGCGAACCGCGTATCAGTTACAGAAAACGAGCTGAAATGACAATTCCCTTAGCTAACATTCTGCTGACCCCTGGTTGTATTGATTTCTGCGTTTATCTGAGAAATGTTCTGTATACTGACCTCGTTCTCTCAGCGTGACTCGGGGTGCATCGAACCTTCGAGATGGTCACAGCCAACACTTTAAATATTGCGGCAGACCTCAGGGCCGACAGTTGAGTTGAAGTTGAGTGAATTAGTGCCTGAGTTCCGAGCGATAGAAGAACGAGCGACGAGATAAATGACCAGCGGAAAGAAAGTCTGCGACTGCGAGTATCAAGCAGTGAAGGACGCGGCTGGCAGGCTGGAGTATTGGACTAGATGCGTGAGTGAAAGACATAAATGATAGTAACAGATTAACTGAACACATGCTAATAATGAGTATGAGTTAATCGACTGTAACCAGCAGACACAATTAAGAAAGACGTTAATTAGAGTTGTAATAGACATTAAATATTGCGCTCAGTGTTAAATAAAAAGAGTAAAAGTGGAGACAGATTATTGAGTGCTATAAATAATAGCGGAGTGAATTAAGAAGAAATCAAATTTAGATTCTTTTATTTTTTTATTAAGACCTCCATCCCTCTCGAACGCAGATACGTCCCTCAGGCGTCTGCCATGTAACACTAGTGTCAGAAGTGGGATGGAGGCAATTATTAATTAATCAATTTTAAATAAAGTTAGACAATAGGCAAGTAGTTAGTGATTTTAAAACATATTAATTAATTGTAATAGTTGTGTGTTGAAATATTTAGAGCTGTTTTGTACAACTGACGCAGTGAGTGCTAACAAGTAATATGTCTGCAGAACTGGAAGCACTGCGGGAATTATTTGAGGGATTAGGTAACCAAATGAGCGCAAGTGTTAATAGCCTAGTTAACAAAATTTAGTAGTGCGAATTAAACTTTTAGTAGCGTGAACGAGAATGTAAATAGTGTATTTGAGAATGTTGAACTAAGAAATATTGTCTAACTCCAACAAATTTCGAAAATAAAACCAACAAAGTGTAATAATTAATCGACATATCACATTTTCCCACAAAATTATTTGCTGACTGAACTTATTATAACACAAGGTCACACGAGTACAAAAATTATATTATGTCATGCGTACTTCAATTTTCTGGCTTCTATAGTAAACACAAAACGATTTGATCAAAAATCACATTCATTCCGTTCGAAGTGCTATAATCCAACAATTTTACCTCAAAATTATATAATCTCGAGGCACTCTGCGAATGTCGCAAACTTGAATGTCGATTGCCAACTTGTCAAATAATTATTGAGAAAGTGTGTCATCATTCGTACCTACTCATAAACGTAACTTCTAATTTAATGTTCAGTGAGATATTTTAATTAACTTTTTATTTTAATGTGTACCCAGAGCCAGGGAAATGTGTATAAAACAAGGTTAATATATAAAAAAAATTCAACCTACTGTGGTTGTTTGAAGTATAAATAAATTAACTTTCCAATGCGACGGTAATTACAGCATAGTTTATTTTTGTAAAATTGCATCTGAGGCAGAGCTGCGTGAAGACAGATTTTTTTTTTCTGAAGAGGAGAAGTTAAGCATCCGTACTTACTTTTGTTTTGAGAAAGTGACAGTCCATCCGTACTTACTTTTGTTTTGAGAAAGTGACAGTCCATATCCGTACTTACTTTTGTTTTGAGAAAGTGACAGTCCATCACCGTACTTACTTTTGTTTGAATGACAGTCACCGTACTTACTTTTGTTTTGAGAAAGTGACAGTCCATCCGTACTTACTTTTGTTTTGAGAAAGTGACAGCCTCCCGTATTACTTTTGGAAAGACAGTCATCCGTACTTACTTTTGTTTTGAGAAAGTGACAGTCCATCCCGTACTTACTTTTGTTTTGAGTAAGTGACAGTCCATCCCGTACTTACTTTTGTTTTGAGAAAGTGACAGTCCATCCCGTACTTACTTTTGTTTTGAGAAAGTGACAGTCCATACCGTACTTACTTTTGTTTTGAGAAAGTGACAGTCCACGTCTTGTTACGTGATGGCAATCTTCTAGGCGAGTTGTCCTGCTTGCACGGTTTTCAAAAGACACACATAGAAAGGAGTATTTAAATTTCTTCTTTATTTTGGATACAAACCACCTCATGAGATTAAGCTCTGAATTTGAAATAGTTCCCGGAAAAAAGGTTAATAAATTCTGGATTGGATGTGTCTAAAGAGCAACTAAATATAGCTGTGACAGTTGTTCGCTAATTCCATTCGTAAAATACAAACGTCTGTGAAATGTGTTCTGCCGTAGGCCATGCGAATAATTTTTCTTTTTTTTTTTCTGGATGGTAAATTATTCCAAGGATCTTCTAAATTAAAACACCCAACACGTAACTGATGCAAGTATATATAAAAGGTCGATGCTCGACCAAATTAAATTTTCAATCCAACCAAATTCTTTCTAAGGTGAAACAGTTATAAAAACAAATTAATTACTCAAAATTGCTCATTAAATTGTAAATAAATTTGTTAAAAGCATTCTTTTAGTAAATATTTTATTAGATTGGTTTTTAAATTAATAACAAATATCGAATTGAACAATATGGTCGTGCTTCTATGTTTGATCATTGTAATGTGAGAAATATTTCTTTTATAAATGGAAGACAAGAAATATTTCCTAAAGAAAATTGGAATTTCGATTTTGATGGTGGGTTTTTTCATAAAATGTATATAGCATATCACGATTTTAGAAGTGATGAAATAGAAAACTACTACAAATTATGGAAACAGTGAGCTTTATTATAAACCAACTTTAAATCCGGATTTTGAAGTGTCAATTTTAATAAAATTCTACCATAAAATACTATATGTAATGTGATATTAGATAGTCAAAGAAATCTTATATATGATAGATCGATAGAAAAAATTACAAAGGATGTATAAATGTTTATATATTAATAAATAAATAAAGAATTTGCTGGAAATATTGTGTATATTATTCTTGGATCGTTATCAAGATGTGTTATTTTAAATATTATATCAATATGTTTACAATTATGTAAGTATAAGATAATTTATAAACCCGAAGTTGTATAATTTTTTATATTAATAAATGGAAATTTTGAATGAAAACGGCAAGATGTATTGATACTTTTATAGTACTTAGATTTTTAGTTCTTATTTTTCTATGTAAAATTTGTTTATATTTAATGAATAAAACACAAATTTTGAATTAACTTAAAAATATTAATAAAAGTTCTAAAAAGATCAATTTTATTAGAACCAGGGCGTTGTTTGATTTCAAATACAGACTTCATTTGTACTTTACATTATTATACAAATTTTGTTGCATTGGATAATAAGTTTAAAGTTATTTTACCAAACAGATATAATAAAATTTATTCTGATGAACTTGAATTCATAATTGGATTATATATGAAATATAATATTAAAGTTAAAATTGGTAAATTTATATTTTAATATTGCATAACATTTATTTCTGCTGGAAATTTTATTATTTGTAATCAAAATGGCATTTAAGTAATTATTATTTTATACAGTATTTTATTTGTGTGAATTTTTTCTTCTTGATATTTTATTTTATTTTTTATAACTTTAGATTCTTGATAATTTCATACAATTTTGAATTTATAAAAGCCGCCTCACTCTCAAAATATTTTTTATGATCTTTTTATCGTTTAATAATTTGTATTTTAAAAAATTATTATAGTTTTTTATAATAAATTAAAAATATTCACGTCTCAGCAAGTCAAATAACTCAACTGAGTTTATAAAACTAAATGAGTCAGAGTTAAATAAAAAATATAAAATACCTAATTTTTAAATTATGGGTACAATGTATGATAAAAAATGTCAAGCGTTTTGGATTAAAGTTTTTAAAATCATTTTGCCCGATTCACATGTTAAAATTATTGAAAAAAAAAGATTGGATAATAATTAATGAAAAAGTTAATATACTCTTTATAAATAAATTGCAAAGACTAAAAAGCATCAATCAATGCATAATATTATAATATCTGTTTACTTATTATTTTATTTTTAACTTTTATATTTATTTTTTATTTTTAACAGATTATTACTTTCTAGATATATTTAAGATTTTATCAACAAATTTATTTCTTCATTTATTGAAGATTTTATCAGTAAATTTAGTTTCTTGATATTTTGTTCAATTTTTGAGATTTATGAAAGTTAGCCAGCTCTCTCATAAACATACTACTGATGCAATTAAAACTACAGTAATAAAAGTTTTATTTTAAAGCACCAAAACTCATGAAAATTCCTTTGGAGTAGCCTAGGTCCAGCACCACGTTAAGTCGACATACATAGTGAATCCGAAACATGCATCTGCCTCATGTACACACAAGACGACCAGAAAATAGCCGGTCACGCTGTAGTGGTGAACTACTGATTTTAATCAATGAATCGCATACACTTAAAAAACTGTTTCTGCTATCTGCTGACGAATCTGCGTAACGACCGGAAACCTGTTTCGTGGCAACGGATCTCATATTAAACCTCGAACAAAGGCTATTTACAACGATTGAAAACTTGATCATTAAGAAGTAAGGATTAGAACTTAAGACATTTCCTCTTATCCTTGTGTCTAACCCAAGCCCACGCAGCTGGTTTGCTTCTGTTTGATGTTAAACTTATGCTGCTGAAAAATTTGTAAACTAGAAAAAAATCAGTTCCTAAATAGTTAGTTAAGTCCATCGCAGAAAACTTTATACTAAAATGAATAAACGTTTAGATTTTGATTTGAAATAAAGAACTCTGGAATGCTTTCATTCTAAACCAACCCAAACAGATAAGATCGCTGTTGCGCGCACTAAATATTTGTAAGTTTACTTCTTAAATATAAAGTCTACTGCTCGCTGCTTCAAATTTGAGCAAACCGCCTCAGATGAAGGAAGATTTTCGTGGTCTGCTCTTATCACTAACGTGAGCTTGCGAATATTAAACAGTATTGTCAATATCACGTGTCCCAAAACTGACGTTATTGTTCATTTGTATTTATTTTGTTTTAAGATAGATACGTGCAATCATTACATTTTATCTGGCGTGTAACTTTGCTTAAGGATGCTCGACGACGTTTCAAAGCGCGTGTTTGTGTATACAGCGTGTTTGCAGTTTTGACAGCTACATATTGGCAACTAGCCTTTTGATGTTGGGACACAGAAAGTGATTTATGTTAATGTAACATCCAATTTCTACCCCACATTCACATGGCTCATTACTACATTAGAATTCTCTGTAACATCAGCTATTTAACGGTCGCAGAAATGATAAATGTTATTTCAATGATCTAACTATACAAACATTACACTGGTTTTCAATCAAATTTGACTGAGGATAACAATGACGCTGCACCAAACTTATAATGCATTATGTGTATGTAATGAAGCGTTTACAAGAAAACTTTGCAGTTTTCTGTTATTAATGGTAACGGTTTCAACACCGGGATGCATAAGTTTCAAATACGAACCACGAATAACTTCAAGTGGTATGAGGGAACTACTTCTTAAGATTAAAAATAAAATCTCACTAAAGTAATTTAACTACTTAAAACTCGTTCTGATTTACACTCTGATTTATATTATTGTGCTGATTAGTTTCTTATGGGCTAATGATCTGTTATGAGCAGTAGACAAAGCCTAACTAAATCCTGAATTTCATTCGATTATACCATTAAATAAAGGCTGTTCACGGTAATTTTGAAATCAAATTTTGGAAAATGTCACTGCACCTACCTGCGTATATTCTAACAGGCCCACTTGACTGTTACGCGCCCAGTAAAGTTAGCAATGACTGAAAGAAAGTAGTTCCACGTGTTAACGTTAAATTTCAAGTATTAAAGTAAACATTCTTGAGAACTAAAATAGTTTATTTTACTTTTTTTTTCTAAGGTATACAAATGTAAGAGTAAAACATTAGTAATATATTTGCTTTCTAAAAAATTATTTACAGTTGCCCTTGACCGACGCATGCATAGAGTGACAAGGCCCATGGTAACATTAATTGTAAATGTGGTGGAATAATACACAATGTCCATACAAGTAGATTTTAAACAGTGGTTTAAAAAGTGGTCATTTACCATACCGGCTCCGCTTAGGGGCGGATAATTAGGGTGGTTCAAGGATAACCTTTGAAAGTTGTGAAAGCGACAGAACGCATACAAAGTCCAGTTCCTGGTAACGTTAAATACTAGCAGCCCTCGTCCAGCTTTGCGTTTGTCAGCTGCTCTGGAGTAATCCGTTAACTCTTCTACGATAACTAAAGATGTGACAGCTAATTACGTTGACAGCTTGCCAGCCGCCGAGTTAAGTATTATAGAACGAAAGAAAAACAGACAGGAGAGGAAAGGAGAAAATCAACCTTCTTTCCTCCAATCGTTACTGACGAGACCTTGTTTATCCTCACTTCAAGCAGCTATCAAGCAGCATGCCATGCGTACCCTACCTTAGATCGAGTATGAATCATCAATAATGTTCTGTTTAGTATCGTAATTAATTAGTAAGTACTTAAGAGTAGGATGGACTGAAACATTTTCTGTAAAATAGTTGTTTACGCGAATACGCGTATCTCGGCAAATAAGTATTCTGCAAATACGGCTTTTTGTCAGAAAAGACAAGAAAAAAACAATTATTTTATCACCCTACTTTTTACTTATGTCGTATTAAGTGTATTCTTGGCGAAAGGAATTCGTGAATATGGTCAGATATCGCATTTTTAAAGCTTGCCTATGCAGTTTTCTTAAGCGGCAAGAGCAAAATGCAAACATACGGAGTAGTTTAATCCGTGGGCTTTAATCGTGTGTAATAAAACCCCACTATTACATATCTAATTTGTACAGTATAGCGTTAGGACGGAAACACCGCACGCTTGCGCGTAGGAGCGATGAGGCACTAGGAATGCGCGTTAGTGTCGCCCGTATCGCTCCCTCGCTTCTTGACCTTGGACGCGGGGGCTCATCCCACTCTTAAGATATGGTGGAATTTTAATTTTCTGATTCTGTAGCGAAACTATGATCGCGAAAACATGCCGTTTCAATTTACCTACACTGTTAGAGGGGAGAACTATTGGTTTGTTACGTTGGCTATTATATAATGGGATAATACGCAGCGAAATGCTACAAGCTCTTCAGATGGAAACATGGATAGTTGAAAAAATCGTAAATATATTTAATTCCGCATTATTACAGTATTCTCTACTACGGATAGTTGTCATTTTTTTTTAATACATGTGATAATCAATAATGTTACTTCTTTTGGCAATTTTATATGCATGCGCACGCACATGAATTTCAATTTAAAACCATATTAGACTCTATCTGTCAAATTAAATTCCGAGTAATTGTTTCTTTGCTATGATGATACTAGTCATTCCTGCGTTTCTGGTGCAACTCGTACAATTTATAATTCGCAATTAGCAGGCCGTAAAATACTTGTTTTTTCTTCCGCGAACAGGATATTCATGTTAACTGTCGCGAAAATACAATTATTTTTACGGTTTTTTCACTAATAACCAATTTTTTTTTTTGGATACGATTGTACATACTTCGCTTTGGAAAGTTCATTTTCCCCTTGCACATTCCATATACATCATATCATGCACAGCAGTGAAGTGTACATGTGCGCGACCTAAGAACCATGCTTAAAGTTGCATCGCTCTGGAGAAATATTTGCTCACGCTGTTGGAAAATACCGTTATCTAGCATTCTTCTTAATTGTATTTTGTTTCTGTACACGTTTCTAAACATCCGTAGTCTTTTATCCAAGTATCCTGTCCCTATGTTACGGGAGCGATAACCTGGCAAATGGTTGGATGTGTGCTGCAAGTTCTTATTACTACTTTAGATTTCTCCACTTGTTTCCACGGCTAGAAATGATTATGGAAACTCCATTTCTCCCATTTATTTACTAACTAGCGTTTCCTGAGTAATATTCGCGAGCAACCATTGCTCAATAATGCTGGGTGGAACAAAAATTAATTCTAAGCCCATTTTTGTAAGCCAGCTTAGAAAAACCAAGGGAAATGGTTCGTGATTGTGTTTTCCACCTTCGTGAGAAAATACTTTGCCACACTGATGCATTTTTGTTGAACTTACGTTATTGAAATGATCATATTTATTGAGATGCAATACGTTATAAGAAATGTTTAGGAGCAAAAACCCGTTCAGTGAAATTGTATGTGTGATAGTAATCTTGAAGAGTAAATCTACTGTTTAAAGCCAGAAATACATGGGCGTCTTTCTTGACCTTCTTGTTCAAGTCAACTTGATGCAAGTTGGCTTGACTGTGTGACTGGCTAACTTGTATGCAAGTAGTTAGTATGCAAAAAGGGCTCGCATGCTAACTAGAATCGTTTAGAGACGGTCCTATATTTCGTACACCCTCCTCGTGCAAGTCGTTTGTTTGCATTGACTTTTTGTACATTTATCTAGTTCCCGCACATTCATTAATGCTGGTATTGTCAATTTGAGAGTAGAAAGATTTTGATTCTGTATTAGTGATTTGTTTGGTTTTGTTAAATCTTTTTGTGTTGTGGTTATGTCGTTCCCGCACACTTGTTTACGCCGATAGTGTTCATGAGAGAGTATAGGGCAGATACTATTGCCAATGCACAAATTACTCCGACAACCCCAAAAAGAGCCCCGGATCCGAATCTCATGGAATACTGCAACATCCAAGTACTGCTCATGTGTGTACAGTATGGTCACGGGACTTGCATACAAGATATGTGCATGGGACTTGCATACAAGAGGGTGTTTACCTTATTGTTAACCTTTTGGAAAAGAAAGGTGTAAATGTTCTTGTACAAGAAAGATGCCCGTGTGTTTCAGGCCTACGACATCCTCGAATATTTTATTTTGGCAAGAGTTAACCATAATTGACGAGCTGCGATGAAACATGTAAATTGCTTCGCACAGTAAGTGTGTCTTGTCCGAGTGCCCCAACACAACGGCAGCTATCGGTCCGCTTTCTGTTCCCTTCTTCTTTGTCTCGCATCATTTTCCTGCCACATCGCAAACGCGTTCCGTTATTTATCCAATTAGACGTGCCTTCGTAATAATAGTTTTTTTTTTCCTTTCAAAAATTTCGATTTCGACAGTGCTTACAAAAAAGCAAATTTCATGGATATCGAACTGAGACTTGTGAAAACATCCTTAATATATCCGAAAAGAAAAAGGTTGGTTCCGTAAAATTCTAACATACCTTACACAAAAATAATTGCAATGTTATTGTTACCAAATTTTTTTATTAAATGGTTGAATATTGATCACTTTTTGTCAAATGTTCCTGCGTGAAATATTATGACCGCCGTTTAGGTTACTTTTACTACAGGTTGAGAATATTACTGTAAAACGCTGTTCACGATAAAGTGAGCACTTCTGAAATCAACCTAAGAAAATTGTCACTTATACTGACGTAATATATTTTAACGGGCACACTGAGTGACATTCGCCAAGTAAAGTTGGTAACGATTAATGGAAAGTAGTTCCATATCTTAACGTCGAATAAAAAGTGTTAGGTAACCATTTGTGATGACTTAAATTATTTATTTCACTTTCTTTTTTTTTAATGCAATGATGTTTAGAAATGACAAGATTTGTAAAATATTTTATTTTCCAATAATTTCACATTTTCACGTGATGAGGTCTATGGCAATGTCAATTTTACATAAGGCGGAGAAAGACACCACACGCATACAAGTAGATCTTAAGCAGGGCTATCGGAAGTGCTCATTTTACCGTTAACAGCCTATAGTTAAAAGTTTGGCAAAAGCAAAGTTTTCGCCACTAGGCAAGCACTAGTGTCGCATGTGTACCATATTTTCTCTATTTCCTACCTTAAAAGAAAAACAGGATAGTTGCAATAATCTTAAATCAAATATAAAATTACTTTGCGATTAAGTAAGATCTTTCTCTTTTATTATTCACCTATCTTAAAATTTTAATTAAAAGTTAACTTTTGGAAAAACTGCGCAAATAGCGGTAGAAATTTCTCTAGGACAAACTCTCCCATAAGGAATCTTTTTCTGTTCCTATCGTGAGTAAAATGAACCTTACCTCCATCTCTTACGTAATGTGAGTTCACATAGTACATTTTCAGCAGTGATAATGAACCTACTGACAGCGGTTGCCTACCTCGCCAATGAATTGCTTTGCAAAATGTTTTAAATGCATTTTTTTTAAATTATCTATTAAACATGTCCCCAACGTTTGCCAGGACAATATGGTACTTGCACGATACGATGCGTGATAGCATAAATATTTTTTGGAACCTTCCAGCATCGTTAAAAAAAACAGCTTTTCAGACGGCTGTATCTTAAAACATATTGCCAGGGCACAAACTGAACTACGGTATAGGCTGTTCACGGTAAAGTGAGCACTGAGGCCCATAGCTACTTTTATCCTTCAACGAATTTTTAAAATAAATATAACCACGTAAGTAATACACACAGTGTATATATTTCACCGGAATCGAAAGTTAACGTCTAAGGTGACAATAAAATATACATATTTATCGACTATTGTTCCAAGTGAGAGTGCTGTTAAGATTCCATAGATACACGCAGCACAACGGAAGAACTACACGTCGGTTCTGAGCCTTGCGCGTTAACGCCGATGGCGCACTTGATGGGCATCTCAATGTCGCCCTTATCGCGTCGACACCTCAAACAAACAAAATATATCCAGATAGGAAATCATCTTAACCCTTCATCATCCTTAGCACAGATACAAGAAGTGCGAGTTTCGACCTTATTTACAAAAGTATCCACTCCGACGGACGAACACATTCATCCGGCGTTTTTCAATTTCTTTAGTGAAACTAATCCCCCCCCCCCCCGGCCCCCAAATAATTGCATACTTTTGACAGACGTGAAACCTGTGTTAGTAGTACATGTTAGTTTCGAAATCGTCTACCAAGAGCGCTACTATCGCTCCAAATTTTATTTATTTTTTGTTCAGTTTTTTTTTTTTTTGTTCAGGTTTCGTCTACAAAGTATAATGCACAGATGTAGACTGTATTGTTTTTAATTCCTGGAGAGAATGACCTGGAATCCAACCCAAACCTTATCGACGTCATTGTTCTCACATTTCAGATCGATACAGTAGCCTTTAACCATTCGGCTACCATGATGCCTGGGAATAAAGATTGTTCATTTGTTTATTCGAATTCGCGTATTATCTTTGTATCTCATAATATTCAATACCAAATAAATGGTTAAGGGATCCGCCTACCTGCGTATATTTTCCACGCCTGCGGCAGAGAAGCGTGGAAGCGATAAAGCCTACATTGCCGCGTTCATCCATTGCGCAACAGCCGCTACGAGTGGAGAAATTTGGACAGCTCTTCAGAATCCGCGTCACTCGCCATATATATATATATATATATATATATATATATATATATATATATATATATATATATATATATATATATATATATATATATATAAATTTATTAATTAATTAATTTATTTATTTTCAAACTTAGGAGGATTTGTGTGAAAATGCGAGATTATCAGCCAGTCCCATCATTATGGATATATTACATGAAATACTAACGCATACTTAGTCAACAACTAACTTAATACAACATTTTTCATATTAATTGATTCCCGCCTTTTAATGATAACCGGGGAACACCTATTAACATTCTGGTGCAGAAATCTTCACAGAACTATGAAATGTAATGCTTTTATATTGAAACACTTCACAAATCAATAAAAAATATTTTTTTTTCGACGCACGTACTAGATGAATGAAACAACGAACGAATGGACCACACGAACGTTAAAAAAATATGAAGAACTATTTCCTTACAAATATACAATTTAAAACAGAATAAATTATACGAATTACATACTAAGGAATCACAAAGAGAAGTCACAAACGAATTACAGAGCCCATCCATGTGAATGACCGGTCCGGCAATCCAGATTTAATAAATTCCTACAACACAAGAACGACGTATCCTACAGCGAAGACAGAAAGATATCCTATTTCCATACTAATTTAAGTTATACCAAAGATCACTCAAACGAAATATCAAGAACTCCCAACAACTATTTCACTACCACTATAATTTACGTCAGAATGAAATGTAAACTACGTACAAAAAAATTAGTCACGCAAGCCTGACTCTTCTGCTATGACACCAAAACAAATAACTTCTGTCTAAGGGGTGATACAGACTCTTGACATCGAGGTTTTGAGATTCATTGAGGGTATGGAGCAGCACCGCCAATCAAGGGTGGGGGAAACGGGAGACCCTGAGAAAACCCGCCGGTCAGCACGATTCCCATTTGCAAAAATCCGGGAGCGACCGGCCGGGGGTTTAAACCCGGTTCGCCTTGGTGGGAGGCGAGCAGGCTAACCGCTCAGCCACCGCGGCCTCCTTTTCTCTTGGAATAAACTTAATACGATAAAAACAAAACTTTGTGGGCTTAGATAATTGTTTTGGTATATTCTGGCAAAAAATCGTATTCCCTGGACATTAATTTTAATGCAGTGAAATAAGGATGCCTGCCGAAAAATTCGGATCAAGCTAGATCTTTGCACACACCTTCATTTTGGTATTATATAAAACATACAAAAAGTCCCGTAAGCTATCACGCCAGCTTCGTACACTATAGCAAGGTCAAAAGTTACAATTTTTTTTTTGCGGATATCTTGCTTCCTGTTGGTCGGACGATAATTAATGTAACTATCAAAATTGCAGATCAAACAATTCTCTACAAAAAAAAGTTGTATACATTTTTTTTTTACATACAAGCAAACATTGTCACGTAATACGGCTTATAAAGCATCAACTGCGTATATAATACAGCAATAACAGCGGTACATTAATTTCCACACCTTTGAGGTAAAATGCAAGGCGCGTTTTATTTACATGGTTTACCCGGTAGGTCTAATCCATGTTAGATCAACTTATGATTCTTTCTCATCATCATCTTGAACATCTGATACGTTTTTTTTCTTCGTTTTCTCCATTAACACATTCTTCCTATGATAATTTCGATGTCAAATAATTGTGCAAAAATCTAGCTAAATTAGAATTTTTCGGCAGATGCCCCCTTATTTCGCCTTGTTTCACTGAACCATTTGCTGAGATAGGCGTAAACGTGCAAACTACAAATGCACAGACTACCAACTCTTAAGTTATGTAATTATGAATAAGGAACGTATGTGCCAGGTGTTAACTGACGAGACTTTGTTTATCCGACCACTCTCGGAGCAGCTGTCAGCGAGGCGCGCGTTCTATGAATTACGTGGTGTCGGTGTAATGGGGGGGGGGGGGGGGGACTTGCTTCCTATCTGGCGAGCGACCGCACTCGAACTTGAAGAAGCCGATCGCCTTCCGTCCTTCCCCCCTCTTTTCCCCTCCTTCAAGGTCCTTTACGCTTGACCGGACTTTCTAAAATGCAGGCGAGTAAAAGTTGCCGTTAGGCGAGGCGGGCGCCACCTCTGCCTCCTAAAAACATTGGATTCCTTGGGGGGGGGGGGGAGGGGGGAAAGAGGAGGAAATAGGAAGTGCGAACGGGATCGGTTTGGAAAAGCCTGCGCTGTAACACCGCCCCTCTGCCTTCAGGAGCCGCCTGGCTGGCACTTGAAACTGCGACGCGGAGTTTGAAATACACCCCCCCCCCCCCTTACCTCGTGAAACTATTAAACTCACTCTTACGAGGAGACCAGGCCTTGGGTGAACTGCCTCCCTCATCACGCCTTCAAAACATTGAACAAGCGCACAAGCGTGACTGCAATAACACCTTGCGAAAGACAGTTGCAGAAACCGCCTCCACCGGCCAGTAAACGGGACCGAAAATGTTAAACAACGCGCCCGATATAGGCCAACGTAACATTGGGAGCGGCGCCTTTTGTCGTCGGGGCTGCGGACCAAGAAGACATGGAGATGGACGTGTCCGGCACTCGTTAACCGCCTCATGGAGTCAGATTAACAAGGTGGGGACTTTCCATATACATTGTGATAGTAGTGGTGTACGGTAATAAAATGTATTATGATTGATTAGCATCTTTATATTACATTTAAGCACCCCGATCTATAGTCGCGTAAATAGTTTTTGTGTAATCTTTATCTTCTTTACACATAAAATCCTCTGTGAGTGACTAAACAGCATCATCACTGACAAACCACTGGACCAATTGAGGCCATATTCACACCATATGTTATTGAGGTGGCGAGTAAGGTTTTTAGTCATGTTTCATTCCGATAGGTGGCACTGGAGTTTAACTTCTACATTTATGGGCCGATTTTGCTCATACTTGCAGGAAATGTTTGTTGATCTAAAAGATGAAAATGCCAGCGATACCACGGACAAACATCGGTCGACGTACCAGACGTAATAGAGAGGACGCATTTAGAAGGCAAAATAGAACGTGAAAGCGGCGGAACAACGTTAGCCGGGATCAGATAGTATAAAATAAACCCCATCTTATTCTATTGTGCTCTCTCTAATCATGACTCATTATTAAACTACGTCCTTCAGGTATGAATTGACTTAAAATATAATTCGTAACAATACGTCCAATGTGCTCGTCTACGGACAGAACACAAACTTCAGACGATGCCTGTTGAGTGCTTTCAAGACGACATCCCCGCCAGTGCGTCTCACACTTAAGGCCCTTTCACACGATCGAAATTGTCTTCAAATTAACTTCAGACGATGCCTGTTGAGTGCTTTCAAGACGACATCCCCGCCAGTGCATCTCACACTTAAGGCCCTTTCACACGATCGAAATTGTCTTCAAATTAACTTCAGACGATGCCTGTTGAGTGTTTTCAAGACGACATCCCCGCCAGTGCATCTCACACTTAAGGCCCTTTCACACGATCGAAATTGTCTTCAAATTAACTTCAGACGATGCCTGTTGAGTGCTTTCAAGACGACATCCCCGCCAGTGCATCTCACACTTAAGGCCCTTTCACACGATCGAAATTGTCTTCAAATTAACTTCAGACGATGCCTGTTGAGTGCTTTCAAGACGACATCCCCGCCAGTGCATCTCACACTTAAGACCCTTTCACACGATCGAAATTGTCTTCAAATTAACTTCAGACGATGCCTGTTGAGTGTTTTCAAGACGACATCCCCGCCAGTGCATCTCACACTTAAGGCCCTTTCACAAGATCGAAATTGTCTTCAAATTAACTTCAGATGATGCCTGTTGAGTGCTTTCAAGACGACATCCCCGCCAGTGCATCTCACACTTAAGGCCCTTTCACACGATCGAAATTGTGCTTCAAATTAACTTCAGACGATGCCTGTTGAGTGCTTTCAAGACGACATCCCCGCCAGTGCATCTCACACTTAAGACCCTTTCACACGATCGAAATTGTCTTCAAATTAACTTCAGATTTTTTTAAAATTCAATTCATTGAATGCTATACGACGTCACAGAAACGTCATAATCGCGGCCATTTTCTGTTTCAATTTCTTAGTTCTTCAATATTTTTGTTTAATAACACGTATATTTTCTTATAACCAAATTCTCAATCGCTTATCACAGCTTTCCTGGCAGCATTGATGGAAGTAATTCTATAACAATAAAGTTGTGAGCACAATGTAAAGTTTTTTTTTTTTTTATTACAAAATAAGGACGCGTAATTTTACAAACGAAAATTAATAATAAAATGAAGAAAATTTGTTTGGGGTTTAACTAATTATTTTCGTATCGTGCACGAATCGTGTAAAATGGCCTTTACATTGCAGTAAACAGTAGCCTACATGGCGAGCACTGTTGCTAGATGGATACGGATTATCAACATTCAACAAGCTACGCTGTGTTGAAAATATAAGTAGGCCTGCATACATACAGAAATACGTAACAAAATTGTCACATCGTATGGCAGTGCATGAATATAACATTGTTTTATTAGCTTCTTACTGCAATCTAAGAGTCAGATTCACATTATAAACACCATTTCAGAGCATGCCAACAAATCTGGAAAACTGGTGTTTCAAAGCGACGTATGTCGGAATACGGGCGTCAGATACATACAAACTACACAAGGGCTCTCCCTGTATTGAACCTTTATACGGACTCCCCACCAATATAAATGGTGGTTCGCCGTTTGGCGTCGCAAACGCACACGCTACACGACGAGTAAGACCAATGCACGTCAATGCAGAGTCTTGCTCTTAGTGGCGATGGTACACTTGATGCGCGTTAACAGGATAGTCCTTATCGCTCTCAAACACGGAAAATATCAAATATCTCCAGACTGGCGGTCCCCTTGAAGCTTGGTCTCGTCCACGATGTTGAATTTTCCATCAATGTGCCGTAACTTTCTTTTCGGCGAAATAAGTATTTCTCACTATAGAATGTTTACATTTTACAAATGCCTTCAAGTGTGATCACCAAATTTTACCCACGCATCGTATGGCAATTGCGAAAAGGCAGTAATCTAGTGGTAAAATAAAAATGATTCGCCACTAATTGCGTCGTAATCGCATGACAAAAGTTCAGAATTTTTCTTTGTTCTCCAGCGTAATATGTATTTCAAGGGGCGAAAAGTTGTACTTTCAAAAATTAGATTCCCCAAACAACTGGAGTAAGCTAAGAAACAGTAATTTAACATGACGTGTGATGTTGAGCCTTAATTATCTATTTCTATCTTAGGCAGGGGCCTTGAACAGCCTCAAATGAAGGTTTCGCCGTTCTACTTTCTATGGCTTACCTCTTGTTTTTTGTTATTGTATATATTAGAAAGCTATCTGACGCATATGCGTACCACAGAGAATTGCGGTTTTTAACAAAGCAGTCGATACGATCTCAGCGTGATTGGCAAATCATGAAATAACAAACATTTTCATAAAAGAAATTGGTACCTATCCTAATTTATTGGAAAGAGTAGATAGCAAGGTACGTGTTATTTTCGTCAGTAAATTTCACAATTAGTACAGTCATGCGCGGTGTAAAACACTTCTGTGAAAAGCGAAAGCACGATAAAAGGTGCGAAACAAAATCCAACAACTTCCAAGTAACTGAATTCTATACATGCAAAGGAAATTAAAATATTGGTAAATTCTTTAGAAGATTTTCAGTATCTTTATTTCAGAGTTTAGTTAGTGATTTGAATGAATATTAAACACAACTCCCATTTCGTGAATACGTTTAATACATACGCATATCCTGGAACATGCTTTTGTTTCGGGGTTAAGAAAATTTGATTTTTTTTTTTTTTTTTTTTTTTTTTCAAATAATAAACTGTGACAGGAAAAATTAAACAAATTATGAATAACGCATTAGCCTAGCCGCTAAAATACAGCAGAGTAGCGCAATAATTCTTCTTTTCGGTATGTTCACAGACCTTATTAAATTCTAATGCGAATTATTTCGTCATAGATATTTAACAGGGTTTTAGGATACGGGATTTTTAAAATCCAGTATATCTGAGATGGAAAGAGAGATATCGTTGAAAACTATAGTTCGACAGCAAATTGACTGTTACAAGTCCTTTCAATGTGTCTCATTTACTATGCAGCTGACTCACTGACACAAAAATTCCAGGCACTTAAAAAAAAGTGTCATGCATAAATTTTATTGAAGCCAGAGGAATTCCAATGTCCTTCAGGAGTGCACAAAAGATCTCTCTCTCTCTCTCTCTCTCTCGCCTTCTCCCTTCACTCTCCCTTGTCAAGTAAAGTCGAGTAAAATCCTCAAGGAGACCAAAACGTAGCCGTGCCACAGTTTCTGTCATGCTGATGCCAGGAGTGTCTTGACTTTGATTGGGTCTTTGGTTCTAATAGCCGCGTTGCACGTCTCATGTGCTTGTCAGATCTATGAGATTCTGACATAAGAAGGTCTAATATATGGGCAACCCTTGCGTGCCGATGACAAGGGGGAAAGTTCGTGAAAAAAAAAAAAAAGAGCGATGCAGGGCATAATGCCACGGTGGTAATACGAGTGTTGAATCAGAGGACTGAAGAGAGCAGCAGGAGTCGAAAACCCGGAACCACGCCACAAAATGTTACGATGCGACTGGATGACAGACACCTTAACCGCGTGGCAGTGACGGACGTTCATAGGCTCTTCAAGGTCACTTCCAACTGTTTTGAAACCCTGCTGAAGTTCTACGTCCAGGATATTCCTCCTCCTCATGCAAACAAGACTTAACCAAGTATACAAAATTTCGCCAAAGGGACAACGTACCTGATTCGTGTGTACTCAATACAGTATTATTTTGCATAAGAACTATTTCTTGCTAGGCGTTACCAACATAGCTTTTTTTTCTCCCTATTTTAATTCATATTAATTATAAATGAAACATCTTAATTTATATATCTAATTTAAGTAAAAGTTCGATATAAGTAAAGACAAGGTACTTTCATGTTAATATATGCACAAAATGCTTGTGATGCCTGGCATATTTATGAAATAACCAAATACGTCATGCATAGAATGATTTTTCAAAGTTTTGATTATAAAAGTTTGAAGAAATACGAATAGGCTGTCGTAATCTCGATTGGAGGCATCTCATTTCCTTCGCTACGTAAATTATTTTTGACGTGAATGCGTTTTTAAAACCAGTCCGTACACTTGGGATACAAGGGACTGCGGATGATTTCACTGAGCCTGAACTATCGACGCCTCGGTCTACAATTTGCTCACGAACACACCCTGTTACGTATTAGCGTTTAAGTCAATTCATACCTGAAAAGGTGCTATGGGCGAAGCTAAATAATAAGTCATGATAAGGTAGAGCACAACAGTATAATATAGGATTTATTGAAAATAAGGATTATACAAAACCTGTTTACGTGACTATTGATCGTGGGAGTCTAAATGTGATACCAAGATGCTAATTAATTATAATACGTTGTATTACCGCACGCTACTACTATTACAATCTATTTGGAAATTCCCCACCTTGTTCATGTTGTCGGACGCTAGTTCTAGGAGGCAGCTAACAACGGCCGGACAGCCCCATCTCCCCGTATTCTTGGTCCACTGCTCCGATTACAAAAGACCTCGCTCCCAGTGTCACACTGCCTATATCGGGTGCGTTGTTTAGTATTTTCGGCCCCCTTTTGCTGGCCGTTGAAGAGGGTTTCAGCAACTGTCTTTCGCAAGGTGTTACTGCAATCACGCTCGTGTCCCGGTTCAATGTTTGAAGGCGTGATCAGGTAGACCGTTCAGCTAAGGCTTGATCACTTCTTAACAACACACCATATTCTCGTCCGTACTTACTGCCTATTTCCGCGCAACTAACACGTAGTGTTTCGTACCACGTCGTCGGCTGACTTCGGCGACATTCGAGTTCGTTCCGTCGTGTGCTAGTGATGCTTGCTTTATCAATGGACTTTTTCAACGCAATTTTTGTTAATTGGCAACACTTTATATATATATATATATATATATATATATATATATATATATATATATATATATATATATATATATATATACACACATACATATATACACACACACATTGGCCTAAATGTACGTTTATTCCTCGTGTGCGCCGCTCCAGTTGAACGAAAAACATGAGAATTGGAACGTTAATAATCCACCAATTTAACACTTTGTAAGACTATGCTCGAGCTACACTCGAGCAAAGCTAATTTGAACATTTCTTTGTTGTTCAAAACAAAATTGGCATGGACGTGCAGTCGTTGCTCTGCCAGTGTTTCCAAAGTGATGCTATCAGGCAGGTTGCATATTCCTGTCCAGTGTTTGGGACAAGAAATTCACTTCGTAAAACCGGTTCTCTTCTCATTTGCCTCGCTCGATAACAACCGTGACAGAGTAGGAAGCGTTGTCGTTTTAACAAACGTATGTTTTTATATTTTTCACTTTCCCTCCTCGAAGGCGATATATGTTGACGCTTCCTTACACCTACACTGGAAAACCTGTGCCGGAGGATCGTGTCGATAAAAGCTAATTTGCGTGGCTTTTAACTTGCCTCCTGTTCCTTGTTACGTTATTCGCTTCTCGTTTACCACGCGAGAGTGTTATTTTCTCCTGCCGCTGTGTTGTCGGTCGTTTGAATAAGCTGATAATAATCGGAAAATATTGCAAACCGAGCATTATTGAGTCACCGACATAAAACAATGACAATAGCATTCGAAGTACAATGATTTACCAAACACCTCTAAAGTCTTTAAAAAAAACTGATACAAATATAAAACCCGTACCTCTCTTCCTATTGTCGTCTTTGGAGCTCATTGGGACATGCTCAAAGTTGTACATGTGTACATTATGGCTTCATTTAAAGCCGTGCTCCTGAGAGATTTCCAAACTTTTAGCGACGAACGGCAATGGACAATAATAGATAAATCACCTGCTACATGAACGTAACTGTTTTACTTGTAAATATAAGAGGAATACTTCTCATACCAACTGAGGGAGGGCCATGACAAAATTTTCTGGAGTTGAGACAAAAATAATGGACATATTCAGCATCTCCCCTTAGTTGCTCAGGTTTAAGGACTTGACACTCTCCACTGCTGGCTATGGTGCTTCTGTCTGGTCGAACAGCCCTCACGAAAGAAATTTGATCAGTACGCAGGTGTGTGATTAATTCAAGAGAGACTGATAAGGTACTTATAAACTGTGTATTACAATGCATGGCAGCACTTACCGTGTACAAATGGATTGATTTCGAGCAAGGTATCCTTCAATAAGGACATTTGTGAACCTATAAGCTATCTATACGAAACTTATCACCGCGAACGGAAGTGATAATGGTATCAAATTATTTAACCTCTAAGTTTTGCTCTCCTACATCAAATCATATGGATTGCTCACGGTAAAGGCACCGATTGCTTTTACAAGCTGAAGACAAAAATCATATCCTGGATGCGAATTCTTGCTTTTCTAATGTTGCAACTTTATGCCAGGTGTGTACTTATGGAGTGGCTAACGTTCTGAACTAACGTAAATTTTAGACAATAACGTCCCACACATCCATGGCTTAGGAGTCGAACCCGACACCTCTCACTCGGTAGCTTCCTTAAGTCGGGTATACACGGTACCCAATTTCTGCTACCTCCTGTTCGTACCCAAGGGCACAACAGCATAAAAGTTTCTCTTGCAGAAAAGAAGAAATAATGCATAATTTCATACCCACGCGTCAACTACAGAGCTAACAAAAAATTGAAAATAGGAGGCGAAAGAACTCGCAAACGGCAGACAGTCCACAGTTGGCAGGTGTACAAATGAGATCAATTTTATATGTAGGGGTTTCGTGGTGCATCTAAAAATTACGAAGAATGTTTTTATTTCTGAAGAGTGCATTCATTTAATTTTCTGAGTACGAGTACTATTACTGTAAGGAAAAACAGATGAGTAACGACACTACTTGCGTATGGAAAACAAGGTACTGTATTCACATTTAAGTACGATGGACATTTGCATCACTCATTAATACATTAACCAATGATTTAAATATTTATCTTTAACAAGCATAATAATCAATTTTGAGCTTTCCGTAACTATACGAGCTTTCGCGGTTAGAAAGGCAAATGAAGGCGAAAATATAATAGTATTCAAAAAAAGGTTTTCACGCGTATCTGTTAACATTACTCAAGCTACACAGCTCGAATGATCTACTTTAAAAACCAATACATTTGATAAGCAAACAACCACAGCCAGTCTGTTGTACTGTGCAGTTACTTGCTGTTATTGCTATTATAGGCTGTTCACGGTAAAATGAGCACTGCTTAAGAACTTCTTGTATGTACGTTGTGTGTCTTCTTCCACCTTATGTAAAATTAACATTGCCATGGTCCTCATCACTTTACTCATGTGTAGGTCAAATGAAACTGTGGACTTATTAGAAAAGTATAAATTTTAAACATTTGCTCATGTTTACGTTTTGATGCATAAAAAAACCAGAAAGTTAAAGAAATAATTTAAGTTATAATAACTGGCTACCTAACACATTTTATTCGACGTTAAGATGTGGAACTACTTTCCATCCATCGTTACCAACTTCACTGGGCGCATGTTACTCAGTGCGTCCAATTAAAATATATACAGGCAGGTCTAGTGACTTTTTTCTTAGGTTGATTTCAGAAGTGCTCACTTTATCGTGGACAGCCTACATGGCAAAAATCCACAGTTATCACGTATTTGGGAAGGTTGTGTTTCTTGTTTTATTATCACCGTGTGAGTAATTTAAAGCTTTCCCCGTTACTTAAGCGTACATTAAGTTTAATTTCGTACATAAATACTTTGTAAAGAACCGTAATATTTTCGTACTCGGACGTGTCCGCCATCTTGTCTGTCCCAGCTTCGTGGGTATAGCAGAAATTTTTAAAACGATCTATTACCATTTTGGAGATGTCCATGGGTACGAACATTTATACCCGGAACCAGACCCCTCCGGAGGGGGCTGAATTGTAACCTACACGGAAGCAGAAAAGATAGCAGAAAATGTGAGTGAAAACTGCTACAGGAATGGGTATCTTGTGCGGCCGGATTGAGCGACTTTGGGTATAGAGGCCGCCTGCGACTTTGGTTATGCATGACGAACAATGCCGGTGGAACTCAAAATCCACTCAGACCCACTTTGCACACAATTGTGTACATTGCGCAAGTGAAGGTAACTTTTGGCCTGTGTTGCACAATGCGGAGTTCAGGGGCTAGAGACCTGAAGAATTCGTGATTTCATTTCGGGATAAGCTGGAATTCCAAACTCGAACTTTTGTAATGCTTATGCTATTGGTTAAACTGTTGGTTTACACCCCTTGGACAACTCTGAGCCAATAATAAACACATACTAAAATGCAGACCCAATCAGTGTCTTCCGCTAGTACAATAAGCAACCAGTGAGCAGTGATATTTGCATGACTTTACATACTAAAATGGAGTATAGCGTACAGGTAATTGAACTCGCGAATTTTTCAGGTCTCTGTCAATGACTAATGATCTTACCTGTGGGTAAATGATTCGGAAAACGTCTCACTGGTCTAGAACATAACTGGTTAATGTAAGTTTAACCGAACATGTAACCTACAGCTCATTGGCTGTGACAACGAAACAAGTTGTGTGTCGATCGTAAATTGAGGTGTGTCTGAAACGGTTAACAAGCCACCAGAGAGTTAAGCTGGACAACAGAGTTATAAGTATTGTAAACTTTTGACAGCGTTAGGGAGTTGTTCAGGAGGGTGATCACCTATGCTAACGCAGTGAAGGTTGTTCACGATAAAGTGAGCACGTTAGAAATGAACCTTAGAAAAATGCCACTGCCCCTGCATGCATCTATTTTAATGGGCACACTGAGTGACATTCGCCCAGTAAAGTTGGTAACAATGGATGGAAAGTAGTTCTATAGCTTAACGTTGAATTAAAAGTGTTACGTAACCATTATGATAGTTAAAAACTATTTATTTCGCTTTCTGTTTTTTTTAATGCACAGAAGTGTAAAAATTAGCAGATTTGTAAAGTATTTTTTTTTAATAATTTTACAGTTTCACTTGTCCGACGCACGAATAAAGTGATGAGGCCCATGGAAATGTTAATTTTACAAAGGCGGAGGAATACTGAACGTGCTTACAAGTATGTCTTAACCAGGGCTTTCAAAAGCGCTCATTTTACCATGAACTGCCTATCTCAGCTAGTGAGTCATATGAGACGTAGAGACTGGGGTGCCACCTTCATTTAAGAGCTGATTAATGGGCACCCCCAAACCGCTAAATGATTAGATAAATACTTTATTTTTGTTGGATTAATTAACAATTTTGATGACGCTTCATATAAGGCACTATGAAAACGAAAAATGCTTAGTATTAATTATTGTGTCAAGGAAACTAGAAGACTTTATAAAACAGTAATTATTTAATATTCCAAGATACAAACTGATTTAAATTTTCCATTTCACGCAACGCGTACTTCTCTGCTATAGTCTTTCATCGTTGACCGTTAAGCACTTCGTTTAATTTCAGACATCTGTCAAGTGAGACTCGAACCCAGAACCCCCTGGCTGGTAATAGGCTCTCGTGTCCACGCTACTGAAGTCTTAATGATGTGTCCGAAAAGTTAATTTTTTTTTTCAATATCGAGTAAAACTGCCTGTGTGTCAGGCATGTTTCAGTAGTTAGTAAATTAGAATACCGCTGATCAAATCCCGGTTGGCACCTAGTTCAGTACCACGGTGCTTATTCTCTTGTAAGACTACTACAGCGATGTGATGTTTTTCTCCTGGTATTTCTGTTCACAGCATAATTTGTATTCCGCAGCTGCTCCACGACCTCCTCATTTTCCTGGCATTACATCGCTCTGAGAGGTCAGCCAGCTCCGTTTCCCTTTAGCTCACCCGCATCAACCCTGTTGTAGGGACAAGTGTGTACGGATATTTTTTATTATACTTATGTTCTTGTTGTAATGCAGTTCGGACGTGCCGTAAATTGTAAACCACGTAATTTCACTGCACAAAAAGATTCGCAGACCGAGTAAACTATACTAATGAATTTATAATCTTTGATTTAAGTGTCTTAAACACTCGCGACACTGAAAACGTAAAATAAGATATGCTGTACGTAAGGAGGACAAGCAGATCAGCGATTCCGTTTTATTGCTTCAGATGTCGCATGTGTAGGTACCTTAATGGAAACGTAGGCAGCTGAAATAATTGCTCAGTAAAGAGAGTACGTAATTCCAACGTGTCCTTTCTTCGGCTGTTGGTGTGACTTCTGTCATTTGCTTATTCAGAATCCAATAATAATTGCGAGCGTGTCGATGATTGCGTGAATTTGTGTGAGTTTTTTCAATACACCGTGGCTACAATAACCACTTACTAAGTTTGTTTGGTTATTGATTTATGGCGATCCCGCCGAGGGTATAAGAGGTTCATCTGGCAGTTTTTTTTTTTTCCATGCACGCTGAAATGGGATCAGTATCAACACTTTCTCCAAATTATTCACATAACCGACCCGTCTCCACTTTCTTTTCTCATTTCATTCGCTCACAGCACGGCTTGGTTCAAACACGCTGAATTGAGTTTCCAACACCGCTGACTCACTAAGCACAGCTACACAAAGCATCAGTTTCATATCTTCTTGAATTCACGTTTCACTCACACAGTTTCCTACATAATACGAAAAATGTTTCTGCTTAGGATGAAAATAGGACAAATATTCATTAGCTTTTTTTTTTTTTCAGCCACTGGTAACTATTTTTGTGTCGTGCGAAAAATTTCAGGACTACTTCGAGCCATGGTGACATTTTTGTTTGCCAATAAAAATTTTTTTTTAATTACTCTTGTAGATGTGTAAATTATTTTTCTTCCAGCCCTAAATGTAAATATGTCGGCATTATTAACGGTTTTTCAGATACATAAAATTGCTTCGAAGAAGAATTTACCTACGTAAATTCAACAAGTATTTGTTTCCTACCGGAAGAGTTATTCAAGCCAGCAGGAGACTTGTTAAGTCATGCTGAATGAGAATATAACGGTACCATTTATGCAAACCTGGTAGACCCTTTATGCCAGAGAAGTAAACTAATGTCAACATATCAAAATCACCCACACCATTTATTAGAGATAAGTCCACGACCAATAGTAGGAGCTTTTTCAACAACATCAACATTAACCGGACTAGTTAAATTTTTTCACCAAATATCTATATTAGTATAATATTAGGAACAATCTGTTGATTATAATTCAACGATGACGAGATGATGTACGTGAAGGAACATATCAACGATTACTGGCTGCAAGGATAGCCACAAGAAGTGACACTCATGTTCACTTTCACAGCTGTTATAATGAATGGGTGTCTTCTTCCTACTGATATTGATCGTTCAATAAGACACAAAATCACTCCCGACTCAACATCGGATATTGTCAGGGCCAACAGCGCCATATCTCCGAAAAAAAAAAAAATCGGCAATTTTTTTAAGCGTGCCTGTTGTCAGGTAATTTGCTCCCGTGTCTGCTCATATTTTACTCCCGCGTCTGCTCATATTTTACTCCACGTTCCGCTTAAATTCTGAAGAATGATGACTTTCTGCCCCGCGGGGGGATTCTGCACTACGCGTTTTTTGTGGCGGCGCCGAAACCAAGTTCACGAAATGGAAATATTTATCATCTCTTACGACATGTCCTATTTTTTACCTCGTGTTTAGAACACTCGAGTGAATTTAGTGTGTTATCATTTCCAAGAGTAAATTTCTATAACCACATCGAGATATGACAAGTTAACAACAAACATTTACATCCGATAAAAACATGTGTTGATACCAAATTAAATTTGTTCAAGTTGAATGTGTAAAAACTAGCATCGTTAGTAAGTCCGTAAACAAGAAAACGTGCAAATTTTTCTGGGTTCAGCATGTCATAATTTTCACGGTAAAATAATTTTCTTTTTTTCTCTATGTTGTACTTAATTTTGTGTGTGCCGTAAGCACTAAAATTGGTGGTTAATCACGTCAGAACCTAATTTAATTGGAAAGATGTTTTGTTTGCTGTAAATTGTTTTACTTACAGTGTTTATCAACTACCTTCAACGGGATAATTAAGAGATGTAATTCCAAATTCTCTGCGCACACCCTTACGGCAATGTCACTAATCCATTCTATAATCTATTAGCAGTTTCTCCACATATTTTAAAAATCGAACCATTGAAAAACTACCCTATGTATGATGTTTTTGGTTGTTTCCTACATATGTCGTCTACCCCAAGGGTTTATACTTGTGTTAACATAAAAGTACCCTATTTTTTGGTTACACTGGACTTATATTTTATCTATAAATGACAATATTTCCTTTATAATTACTAATAATAAAAACAGTAAGGGAATAAGTGTGTTGGTAATGCCTAGTAAGAATTGTTTAACACTGAGTAGACTGTTCACTGTAAAGTGAGCACTTTTGAGGCCCTAGTTACTTTTTTTCTTTCAGCCATTATTTTTCCATTAATCAGATTTTCAAATAAATATTACTGTGCAAGTATTAAACACGGTATGCATATTCCACCGCACTCGGAATTTAACGTCTGAGGTTAAAATAAAATATATTTATTGACTTTTATTCCAAATTATAGGGCTTTCAAAAGTACTCACTTTACCGTGAATAGCCTATACGCACAAATGCTGTGAGCTGTCTCTTCGGTGTAATTCTCTATTCACTCGGTTAATCTTTGTTTGCATGAGGTGGATGAATATTCTGGAAGCAGAACTTTAGCAGGGCTTCAGAAAAGTGCGAAGTAACCGTGAATGACCTACAATCTTCATATTGTATTACATCTGTCTCTGACCATAAATAGCATGTAACATTCAATGTACTTAAAAATTGGGATGTGGCTGTGTCGTAGTCGCGACTGGGGGTTCTACGTTTTCTTTGGGATACGGGAATGAAATAAATTGGCAACGTAAGTGATACTTGGCTATTATGGCTTTGATCGACAGATCTAGACGAGATCTTTCGTTTGGCATCAAGATTAGCATGCCAGCACATCGAAGTCGAGAGATATTCTGCCCGGAAATCTTCCACGACCGGAATCTCTGCAAGTTGCCGTGGTTACCCACCCGCACCCCACGCATGCGCGGAGTCATCTCAAGGTCATTCTCGCATCCTGGTCGCATACTCGATAGAATGAGACCACGTTTATTTCAATCGTATTATCAGTCACGGAGTTATAGCGTCGGAATGGATCACTCTACGAATATTACATCGCTGTTTCCATCCTTGTATAGGCTATTCACGGTAAAGTGAGCACTTTTGAAAGGCCTCTCATTTGGAATATTAGTCAATAAATGTATTTTATCTTAACCTCAGACGTTAACTTCCGAGTGGTGAGGAATATACACACTATTTTTTATTACTAACATGATAATATTTATTCAAAAATATGGGCTGGAATGTCCAGAAGTGCTCGCTTTACAGTGAACAGCCTATAATCCATGTGTACGGTCTGATTTTAAAAACGCTTTCACGTCAAAACGAATTAACGTAGTGAAGGAAATGAGATGTCCCAGTGCTTACTCATCAGTAGTTAAGTCCCAACTTGGCATGAGACCACGAGGTATTATGAAGTGTAATTAAGGGACCCGCCTGCTTGTAGTTTTTTCTTCGCTTGAGGCCAATAAGGGCGGGAGCTATAAGTGATACACAGGCTACAAGTGCACCATCGCCGCTACACGCAGGACTCTGAAATGGCGTGCAGTTTATGTAGTGATACGTGTAGCTACGGGACTTTACGCAGTGACCCTATAATTTTATTGGTAGAAAGTTTGTAGCAAGGGTAAATACAGTCCCCCAAGCACTACTGTGTGTATACAACGCGTATATTTTGAGATACAGCGCATTGAAAACCCCGTTTTTAACCATGTTGGAGTGCTCTGGAATGGTGTTCCTAATGTGCGAAGAAACTTGAAAGTAATCGCCAAGGATATAGTCCATTCGTGGTTTCTTCGGACGTTTTTACTCAAACCTTTGAAAAACCACCCCATGTATTACGTACTTAGTTTTTCCCTAAACATGCCCTGTATCAAGCGATGTATACATCTGTAAACACAGACGTATGTTATTTTTCGTTAAACTGACGTTTTTCTTATATTTTATTTATACATTATAATATTTACCTTATAAAAACACGAATAAAAACCGAGAGAAGAAATTTGTGTAGTTTAGTACACTGGAATCACGTTTTATATTTTAGTGAATAAAAGGGGGAAAAAAAACTGAATTTCAAACATTTTGCAACGCAGTCCGAGCGCCAGTCATGCGAGCTCCTTAAGGTTAATCTCGCATACAAGCAGGTTGCGAGATCTCCTAGATATCACACAGAGCGTAATAAATGTACAAAATTAAAGGATGTTCACGATAAAGTGAGCACTTTTGAAATCAATCTTAGAAAATATTAGTGCCCCTGTCTGCATATACAGAGTGCTCGGAAATTCCCCTTACAAACACCTAGTACTTGTAGAGGGAATGAGTAGATTATTTTTTGATAAGGAACCCATGCCCGGAAACATACTATTTTCGTGCTACAGCCATTTTAAAACCGGGTATTTTACACATGACCGTCCAGAATACTTGCCCACACATTGATAGAAAATCTGTGCTGGAATCCATGGACATGCGTGGCATTAGGGTTTTCGCCTGCCCAGACCTGGCTGTTTCGAGAATCGAAAACACTGTTCCTAGTGAATTTACTTTCATATGTGAACAGAACGTGTCGTGGCAACGGGCTTGTCGGTGCAGCGGTGCAGGAACCACGTGCAGAAGTCAACACGTGGTGCGAAATTGGCTGGACCCAAAGACTACCCTTTGGAGGTGGTAAAGATGTAGTTGTTGCTCATGCAGAACTATCCAGACTATGCTGGGAGAAACGCCCATTTCACGCGCAATTGTTCGCGTACTCGCTGACGGGCTCTGTTCAACGTGATGCAGTACAGCCTCTTCCAATTCGGGAGTGCGGCGTCTCTTCGGAGCACCACAGTCGTTCCTGTCGGCGGTTAAGGTACCTCGTTCTCGGAGCTGTTGCGTAACTGTGACAGAAAGGGTGTGCGATGGTGTCGCACGTTGTGGATAATACTCTTGGTACAGCCGACGAGCTGCTCTTCCATTACCTTCAGCTGTGCCATACACAAGGATCATGTATGTGTATTCCGCAAACGTGTACTCAACCATGTTTTCCGAAGTAATTTACTGCCTACCCGGTTGCATACCAACACAGGCTCATCTGAGACATTGCTCTTTCCCTCAGCGGAAGTGGACGAGTGATACACCTGATTTGAAATGGTTGTAGCATGGAAACGGTACGTTTCCGGACATGGGCTCCCATTCAAAAAATAGTCTACTCCGTCCCCTTTACAAGTCCTAGGAGTTTGTAAAGGGAATTTCCGAGCAATCTATATTTTAACGGGCGCACTGACATGCGCCCAGTGAAGTTGGTAATGATAGATGGAAAATTGTTCCATAACTTAACGTCGAATGTTTTGTAATAACTATTTATTTGGCTTTATGTTTTTTGTTTTTTTAATCCAACGAAGTGTAAAAATTACCAGATTTGTAAGATATCTTCTTTTCTTATAATTCCACATTTCCACCTGACAGACGCATGAATAAAGTGATGAGACAAATGACAATGTTAATTTTTCTTAAGGCGAAGGAATACACAACACGCATACAAATAGATCTTAAGCAGGGTTTTAGAAAAGTGCTCAATTTACCGTGAACAGCCTATAATTATATTACTGTATTATCATGAGACCGAAAACGAGGGACGAGGAAGGAGAATCTGACAACAGTTCACATATTAAGCTAACTCACGCAACTCAGTCTTTCTGTTCTCGCGGAAGTACATTTCGACGTTAAAGCACGCTTAACGAGGTTTTCCCGGTCCCAAATTCGTGTGGGAATTCCGACTGCTTCAACTCTGCGTGAGCTGTTGAACAACGAAAGCATAACGCATTCCACTTCGTTGTAATCAGTTATGAATGGCTGTTTGTGGCAAGTTATTTCACGGTTTGCTTTCACCACTGTCTCACGTAGGCAACGAGTCTCGGCTAAATAGCTTGAGTGACCACTTCTATCAAAATAAGGTATCAGGAAGAAATATTGTTATATATATATATATATATATATATATATATATATATATATATATATATATATATATATATATAAATGGAGAAATACATTTTACTCTTCCACGTTAACTTCCGAGTGCAGTGGAGTATACCCACCGTGTTTATTACTTATATTGCAATATGCATTAAAGAAATGGTTAAAGGATAAAATATAGCTGAAAGTAAACAGTAACTAGAGACTCAAAAGTGCTCACTTTACCGTGAACAGCCTATAGGTATGAAGAGGTGAAGTTAAATGAGAGATATACGGCACTGTACTTCCGGTAATTTGGGGACATGAAGTGCTTCTGAGTGTTACGACTGTTATTCAATGCATTAGATGATATGTAAAGAACATTTATATTTGCAGACACGTACGTTATAAACTGTGCAATGCATTTCGGGCCAAAGTATACTGGAAGTTTGACTGTGCTGTTATATTTTGTCGGAAACCAGCCATTAGAATCAAATATAAAATAGAATCCCCTGCCCTTAGGTATGCGAGTCAAATATATCAATCGCACACCCGAATATGCTGGTAATTCTTATTACTCCTCACTCGCCGTAAATTTGTGTAGCTAATTTCAAGTTTTCACTTGATTGACGCCAATGTTGTAGTCCCAAATTTTACAGTGCCGGAGCTCTTCGTATTTCTGACCCTTTGTTTTGCCGGGGGGGGGGGGGGGATGGCGTGGGGCGGAATTGAATTTAAAAAAAAATTAGAAAGAAACAGCACACAATAGTTTCATTTACATTAGGGGACCTACAATATATTACCAAACTACAACCTCGTCCCATGAGATTACACAAAACATCTGCACTATTTAATATAAACTAGAGTAAACATTTTTTTCGGTATCTTGGTGTCGCCCTTTTGCTACGCGGGTTCTGGTATAATCTGCTGAACGGTGCGACCTCAACCACGTTGAAATGTAAGGCTCAGGGCTCCAGTCTTTGAGGGATGGTCCATGCAGTTTGATCAACATTAGTGATCAAACTGCATGGACTGCCTGGACTGCCTGATCAACTGCCTGGTATTAGAAGTCTGTTCCTAGTAGGAGATACGATGATATTCGTTAAACTGAAACCCCTTTCGAACTCAGCTGAACTTCACGCTATCTGTTTTGTGCAGTTCATTAACTCATTTAGTTCTTTATGAATACAGTGGCTATTGTCAAGAGATAGTTCCGGTAAGCGTCTTTTTATCATGGCTGCGTTAAGTTGGAATCTTGTACAAAGATTCTGTCTCTCCTCTTCACCTTACCATACAGGCAAATCGGCAGCACATTGATCACAGTCAAGAACTTTAATTTGATTTAACAGCATTTCATAACTGAACGATCTTTATATCAGTCTCAGATGATGCTAATGTCGACCCATGGCTAAATATGGTTGTAAACAGCCTCTTTTTCATGTTATTTGCTACACTAGACAATAGTTGCTGCTGGCTAATGGAAGTGTTTTCCTTTGTTATCGGTTAATGGTATGGAACAAAACAGTCCATTCTTGATCGCAATTTGAGCATCTAAAATTCAACTGCCAGGTTTCTCTTTGAGAGATTCAATGAAGCGGATGCATCGCTTTATTAGTTTGTCTGCATAACCCATAGAAACATTTCTTGTAGTTTTTCAGAAAGAATAGCTAGTTCTGCTAGAATGTCATACATTATGGCCAAATCGAGTAAGAATTGCTTGGATGAAAATCACTTCAGTAACACATTGTACATGCTTCTCTCAGTGGAAGATTTACTCATACCTTCCTTCCAGTGCACTCAACTAACTGGCGTTGATTCATTGGGAAACTGCTATACAAAGTGTACAATTATCCATAAATATGTGAAAATGATCACACCCCCTACCTCATCAACAGAATCGGCTAATGCTAACTCCAGTCAGTGATTCATACAATGCCAAATTATTATATTTGGATACTGGGAAAGACATTTCTGAGCTACTCCAAAGTGTTTTCCAAGCATAACACTAGCGCTGTCACTTGTAAATCCTACCTAATGTTGTTTGAGGTATTCACTATCAAAACTGTGTTTTTATAGACAGCATAATTAACTCTGAAAAATTTTCTGAGACTTTTCATCAGAAAGTTCTACGATATCTAAAAATAAATAAGTGGGTGGTTGTTCTTTGCTAATTTCCATCTCAGGTAAACTATTAACACAGATTTTGACTTAGGCTGATCGACTCATCAATTATAATTGATATTTTCCCAGAAACACCCTTTATTTGACTAATAATCCGTTCCTTCATTTCTTTTGAAATATGTTCTATAATTTCAACAGACTATATCGAGAACGTAAACCAACACCAACATTTACCCCATTTAGCTTCTGAAGCTCAATCAAACCGAAATGTTCACTGTAGGGTCGTCATCTTGCGCAATGTAATAGTAAGCGGATCTAAATATCGCCTTTGTTGGTTCGCGCTGAGCTTCACTCATAGATTCACAAACATTTTCAATTGATTGTTTCTGAGACGTTTCAACATTATCTGTGTTATATTGTGAGCATTAGATTGCTTGTGTTCGATTATTTCTGTCTTAATGAACTCAGCTGATCTGATTTGTTAGATCCGTAATAATCCACTGAATATGAACGCCATTCATTAGCAATAGAAATACGCTCTTTCTCGACTGCACCTAATTGAGTTACCTCAGAACATACTTTAGAGCCTAGCTTACCTTGCCTGCAATCGATCCACGGGAAAGCTTCTATTTTTCTTGACCACATTTCTGCATTCCAAACATCTGGCCAGTGTTGCAGTCTCACACTTTCAACATTACTTGAAGTCATACCGGAGCTGTCTTCATCTTTCATAACGAGTTCGTCATTGTCTCTAAGCGAATCATTGACTTGATTAAACAGAACCGAGTTGCCTGAGATACACGTATGCAGGCACACGTGTATCTCTATTTTTCTTGACCACATTTCTGCATTCCAAACATCCGGCCAGTGTTGCAGTCTCACACGTTCAACATTACTTACCGGAGCTGTCTTCATCTTTCATAACGAGTTCGTCATTGTCTCTAAGCGAATCATTGACTTGATTAAACAGAACCGAGTTGCCTGAGATACACGTATGCAGGCATACGTGTATCTCTATTTTTCTTGACCACATTTCTGCATTCAAAACATCTGGCCAGTGTTGCAGTCTCACACTTTCAACGTTACTTGCAGTCATACCGGAGCTGTCTTCATCTTTCATAACGAGTTGAATAAGAAGTGTTTGTTTGATAACCATTTGTGATAACTTAAATTATTTCTTTCTCTTTCTGTATTTTTAATTCATCAAAGTGTTAAAATGATCAAATTTAGTAAAATATTTACTTTTCTAATAATTTCACAGTTTCTCTGGACCGATGCATGAATAAAGTGAAGAGGCCCACGACAATGTTAATTTTACATAAAGAGGAAGAATACACAACGTGTATACAAGTAGATCTTGAGCAAGGTTTGCGAAAGTGCTCATTTTACCGTAAACATCCTATACCAGGAACGACTCGAGTAAAGAAAGAGGTCAACTTTTTTGTTTCGGCTTTTGTTCCATCTTACTATAGATAAGTAGCAAAAAAAAAAAGTTCAATTTTCAAACAAATGTCTTTTCCTCGAGCTGTGTAGGTAGTTAGTTAACTGTCTAAAAACGATCACTTATTTACTAGTAACATGGCCATCGAAAACTATAAACCACAGCTAACACAGTCTACAAATGCGCGCAAATTAACGGAACATGAAACGAAACTGAACTAGGAATGTAGCCAGTTCGCACAGGTGCAGTGTTGAGTTTCGCAAGCTGCCCTGTCACCAGAACTGAACAACACAGTGCTACGCCGCATAATTGCTCCATCTCATTCCACTGGGCGTGGTGCGCCAACCCACCTTCTTCAAAATATGTCATGTGGCGGCGCAGTGCGCTGCTATTGAAATAAAGTTCGTGGCATCTTTTCCGCTTGCCGTTGTTTTATTTTGTTTCTAAAAAAAAAATACCACGACCGGCTGCACGAGGCCAGCCAAGCCTCGGTAGTGCATTGTACGAAATATGATACGGCAAAAGAATAGAAAATTTTTAACTCGATGGTATAACGCAAACCGCACACGCACGACGAAATGTATAGGCTGTTCACGGTAATGTGAGCACTTTTTAAGGCCCTGCTAAAATTTTCGTTTCTACTAATTTCTAACTTTCTGCCACTTTTTTTTTAAATGTGAACATTGCTATATGACTAATAAACACAGTGTATATATTTCACCACTGTCAATAGTTAACGCCCGATGCTGCATTTAAAGTATATTTATTGGGGGTTGATGCATTTTGAAAGGCCCTTAAAAAGTGCTCACTTTACTGTGAACGGCATATACGCATTATTCCAGCTTTACATAGTCGTTTCGTAACACAGCAATCAAAAAAAATTATAGAGAGAGTTTCAGTTAAGGGCACAGTGAGTTATGGGAGAAGCGATAAAGCGGGGAAAAAAAAAAAAAAAAAAAAAAAAAAAAAAAAACTACACACGCGCACAACAACCACCATCTGTATAAAATTTTTCTCGTTTATTTCTTTTTTTACACTTGATAACTGATTGACACATAAATAAGGTTATTAGACTGACGGTAATGTAGATTTTACACGTGGTGGGATGATACAAAACGAGGCTAAAAGTAGATATTAATTTGGGCTTTTCAAAGTGCTCAATTACCCACGGACTGCTTGTAGTGAGTTTGATAACTTTCGAAGGATTAGTTCCTTTGGCGTATAGCTTATTCACGGTAAAGTGAGCACTTTTAAAAGTCCTCCCATTTTAATAACAGTCAATCAACATATTTTATTCAAACCACAAACTTTAATTTCCGAGTGTGGTGGAATATACGCACTGTGTTTACTGCGTACATAGCAGTATTTATTTTAAAAAGGTAGATAAATGATAAAAAGATGGTTAAAGGAAAAAATAACAAGGGCGTCAAAAGTGCTCACTTTACTGTGAACAGTCTACAGTATTCTTTACATTCAATGACAGCAAGAGTCATGTAGACCGTAGAACGGAAGTGGGGTAGAGTGCATGCCCTAGGTTCGCAGTTTTTTCTCCTTGTTCCAGAATTGAATGCTTTTCCGTTAATACGACTTTCGTAAATGACGCGGGAGAGGATTTTAGATCACGAAACTGCGCTTCGAGAAAAGATTAGATACTTCCTCTAGCGAATTTTTTAACTCAATTAGATTTAATTAAAATTTGGTAAAAGTATTTATATCCACATAAAAGTACTTGTCTTATGAAAATCAAAATATAAACAAAACACGTTCATCGCTGTCGACCATGTGACTCTGACTACGAAATTCGTCGCACCCCATCTTTGGTACGTTGTGTAAACTCGCCGGCGCGGAGATGCTGTCCATAGGCTAAGGACGAGGTAGACCGAGCCTTCGTCTTCTGCGCGTGTACCCAACATCGGCCTCCTACCCCACACCAGCACAGCTGTAAGTCACAGCTGGTCAACAGCGATGGACGTGTTTGTTTACATCTGAATTTTCGAAAGACACATGCATTTTTGTACGAATGAAACACTTTTGAAGGCTGTTCGCGATAAAGTGAGCACTTTTGAAATCGACCTTAGAAAAAAAGTCGCTACTCCTTCCTGCGTATTTCTAAACCAGCGTACTGAGTGACATGCGCCCAGTAAAGTTGGTAATGATGGATGGAAAGTAGTTCCGTATATTAACGTCGAATAAAAAGTGTTAGGTAACCACTAGAGATAACTTAAAATACTTCTTTCTATTTCTATTTATTTAATGCATCGAAGTTTTAAAATGAGCATATTTGAAAAATATTTATTATTATTATTATTATTATTTCACAGTGCCACTTGACCAGCGTATAAATAAAGTGATGAGGCCCACGGAAATGTTAATTTCACATAAGGCGGAAGAATACACAAGGTGCGTACAAGTAGATCTTAAGCAGGGCTTTCAAAAGTGCTCACTTTACCGTGAATAGTCTATAAGTAAAATATTTATATTTTACAACACACGTAGTTCAAAATTTTTGTTACAAGTTAACTTTTGGAAAATTGTGCTTCTATCGGCGGAAATTTTAGCACATGCCAAATTCACACATAAGACTCGTTTTGTTTCTAACCTGAGTAGAGTTAAGGCTCTTGCACATACATTTCCTTTCATTCGACGAAACTACCAATACACATGTAAAGTAAGCGTCCAGGCGATTGAACATCGATTCTGCGAGCTTCGTAAAAATGTGTACTGTATCTTGTTAGGCCTATGTAAATCATTTTCACATTATCCAGGAATGCTTTTTTACGTACATTTCCTTTAATAAGCTTAATAGCTATGTTAAAAGTTTTTTCAAAGCAAAAAAAAAATCACTTGTTTGCTTTATTGAAGATATCAATTTATATATTACCTCTTCACGTAATAATCGTTCGCCATTTATTTTATGTAAGAGGAGCTTTGTTTAATATACCGAGATGAAATCCACCGTACAATAAAATAACACACATTACACATAACCTGTGTCAGATTCTTGGCAAAATGTCTGCTTGACTTTAACTTTAAATTTCAACTTTTCGAAATCGTAAAGTCAAGAGTGCTTTGACTTTACTTTTGACAGTTCCTTTGCGTCAAATTCTATCAGAAACAACATGTCGGAAAGCAAACGTAAAGTCAAATCGTGAAGTCAAATGTTCAAATGTTTTAACATTAACACATCTCAAAGCACTTCACATTAATCAGTGTTCTAAACTCAAATCCTATCCACGTGGTTTACGATCATAGAGAAAATTTATGATAGTCGTGTTCTAGCAACAAAGCAGTTCAACGTTGGGGTACGGGGTTTGGTGCTGCGCAGCGGGCGTGATCGCTCTACCTCATATTCACTCAGTTACTTCACACGTTTCTGAAGCCCTGCCAAAGTTCTACTTCCGGGATATTCTTCTGCCTCGTGCAAACCAAGCTTAACCAAGTCTAGAAATTTACACCAAAGAACGACGCACCAGATCTCACGAGCACTCGCCTGTAATAATATTTTGCATGAGAACTATTATTACTGGGCGCTACCAACACTGATTTTTTTCTCACCGTTTTTATTCGTATGAAATGTTTTATAATGTATAAGTAAAATGTAGGCTAAAACTATAATTTAACGAAAAAGATTGTACTTGTATGTTAACTAAAGTGTAAAAAGCTTGACGGACGTCATATTTAGGAAATAACTAATTACGTCGTGCATGGGGTGATTATTCAAAGGTTTGATTCGAAAAGTGCGAGGAAACCGCGAACGGCAGACTATCGCTGCGTTGCGATGCTGCTGATTTCGCTGGTCCAGTAATCTCAGTAACGTCTCATCTATCGTTCCGATCCCGCAGACGACCACTGATGGCGAGTCTCTGGGTGGCGCCCTGCGCTAGGCTTAAAAACGAGTACTGGAAAACACTGAGATTACTGGAGCTGGATGAGATCGTGCAGTGTCAGTAAAATATTTGTTGGCGGGACTTTCAAATATGAGCCGAGAACTAAACGTCATTGCAGAGGATGGTGCGACTTGCAGGATTGTTCTGCCCATAGAAGACGCACGAAAAGTGTTGGAAAGATAAATAAGACATTATTGCAATTGTTTTCCCCCTAATTTTTGTAGACGTTAGAACTTCTCACGTGTGGAATGTACGTTTTTATATAAGTAAATTACCTTTATGAGATAATCTGTGACAAGGTAACATGCATTGCCTTTGTTTTGTTTGTTTATATTTACAAGCTCGCGTTCGTTCTACTGCCTAGCGTTCCGAAACTATCAAATCACCGACACATGCGAAATATTTACTGATTACTGACTCTGTTCTGTTACTGCTGACGAACAGTGAAGAAACCACAGACTAAATATCAGGTAGACCGATCTCGCTGGCTGCGCACAACCAATCTCCGTGTCCCAACATTGAACTGCTTTTATTCCAACACGTCTTGCGAAAACCGCATGGTTAAGAGGTTAGGTTAGAAAACTTATTTAAAAAAAAAAATGTTTTGAGATGTATGTATGCTTCCTCTAGCCCATTTTTAAGACAAGTCGATTAAATTAAAATCGGTACAAGTATCTTAATCATATGATAGTGCTTGTCATTTAAAATTTTAAGAAATAAACAAACACATGCATCACTGTTGACCGTGTGACGTTGACAGTTGTGTAGGATCGGATTGGGTCGATGTTGGGTACATGCGCAGAAGACGAATAACCGGGCTACCGCGTTTTTATTCTGTGGACGAAACATCAATTGTCCGAGTGCTTTACAGCAGTAATGGAGCGTGGCGTGTACCGTACGCGCATACGTCGCGTCGCCGGGCCTGGGAGACCTTGCTTCACATCCGGGCTCTACGGGGAAGTGTCGACACTCGACGGCCGCCGCCCCTGGGCTGCTGCGTGCGCAACTCGGTCCTGCGTAGAAAGCGTCGCCCAGCGATGGGAAGAAGTGCGTTCGTAGGGGGAGGGGGGAGGGGCAGGAGGAGGAAATATCTAGCCGTAGCTCATGGCAGAGAACTTGAAAGCGTTGGCGCGTAACTTCCGCCGCGTAATTGCTTTATTATTATTTTTTTTTGGTACCCGTCAACCGCGGCGATTGCTGGAAACCCCGCGTAACATCCTGGCCGGACGATACACAGTGTTGCCAAACGTCCGACGTTTTATCGAACGTGTAAAGGCTATTCACGATAAAGTGAGCACTTTTGAAATCGACCTTGGAGAGAAAAAAAATGTCACTACTGCTACCTGCGTGTATTTTAACGGGCGCACTGAGTGGCATTCGCCCAGTAAAGTTGGTATAGGCGGTTCACGGTAAAACGAGTACTTTTGAAAGCCCTGCTTAAGATATACTTGTATGCACGTTGTGTATTCTTCCGCTTTATGTATAATTAGCATTGCCCGGGGCCTTATCACTTTGTTCGTGTGTCGGTCAGGTGGAAATGTGGAATTATTAGAAAAACAAATATGTTTCAAATATGACAATTTTAACACATAGATGCATTAAAAAATCAGAAAGTGAAAGAAATAATTTAAACTTATTTCAAACGGTTACAAAACACTTTCTATTCGACGTTAAGACGTGGAACTACATTTACTCCATCGTTACCAACTTCACTGGGCGTATGTCACTCGGTGCGCCCGTTAAAATATACGCAGGTAGGAGCAGTGACTTCTTTTTTTTAGGTTGATTTCAAAAGTGATCGCTTTATCGTGAACAACCTTTAACGAAGGGTGGAAATTAATTCCATACCTTAACGTCGAATAAAAAGTGTCAGGTAGCCATTTGTGATAACTTAAATTATTTCTTCCCCTTGTTGGTGATTTTAACGCTAGAAGTTTGAAAATGAGCAGATTTGTAAAATATTTACTTATCTAATAATTTTACAGCTTCACTTTACCGACACATGAGTAAACTGCCGAGGCCCGTGGCAATGTTAATTTTTCATTAGGCGGAATAATTCACAACATGCATACAAATATATCTTATTCAGGGCTTTCAAAATTGCTCATTTTACCGTGAACAGCATAATATATAATATATATATATATTTATAATATATATATATATATATATATATATATATATATATTGTGTGTGTGTGTGTGTGTGTGTGTGTGTGTGTGTGTATTTGTTTGTGTGTGTGTGTGAACGTACGATGTACAATAGTTAGAAACTCTGGGAAATCTCGATAACACACTTTTAATAAAGGCAGCCTATTTATTAAAGTATTCCGAATTTCCGAAACGGCGCATTAAAAAAATGAACCTAGACTGGCATATGATGATATATTTGCTACGCATCACTATAGGCTGTTCACGGTAAAGTGAGCACTTTTTAAGGCCCTGCTAAAATTTCCCTTTCAACTAATTTCTAACTTTCCGCCACTTTTTAATATCAACATTGCAATGTGACTAATAAACATGGTGTATACATTTCGCCACACTCAAAAGTTAGCGTCTGGGGTTGCAATAATATATATTTTATTAGGGGTTAATACATTTCAAAGGGCCTTTAAATGTGCTCACTTTACAGTGAATGGCCTATAGTAAAAATATGTAATGCGACATAATAAAATAATTCAGCTATAAAGTTACGTTATAATAACATTCAGAGGTTATATAAACAATTAAAAAATTAAAAAGCATATCAATACCAACTGTTAATGGTCATGCTATTAATGGCTCCTTTCGCGATAAAGTGAGCACTTTTTAAATCAACCTTAGAATAAAGTCACTGCCCCCGACTGCATATATTTTAACGAGCGCACTGAGGGACATGCGTCTAGTAAAGTTGGTCACGATGGGTGGAAAATAGTTCTATATCTTAACGTCGAATAAAAAAATTTTAGGTAGCCATTTGTGATACTTAAATTATTTCTTTTGTTGTCTTTTTTATGTATCGACAGATTTGTAAAATATTTACTTTTATAATAACTTGTCAGTTTCTCTTGATCGACGCATGAATATAGTGATGAACATGAACATGGCAATGCAAATTTTACATAGGGCGGAAGAACACACAACGAGCACACAAGTAGATCTTAAGCAGGGCTTTCAAAAAGGCTCAGTTTATCGTGAACAGCGTATACATTCGTAGATTTAAATATATCATGCGATACGAAATTTCCGGTGTCCGGCGCGAGAAATTTGGTTGCTTGGCACGCGAATGAACACGATAATTTCATCGACGCCGCCGCCGCCGGATGTTTCAAGGACGTTGTTCGTCCTTGGACGGAAGGAAGCAGAGGCGACGGTTGCGATTCTGCTTACGGTATTCCATCCGAGCACACGCTATTTCCTCCGTCGTTTGAGAAACTGCGGTGAAATTCTTGTCGCCATCTTTCCTCGGGACTCTGGGCCGCACGAGTTGCGCAGTTTTTTCCGCCATGGACATCGCGTCACTACGGTCAATAAATATTGTTTTTTTTTTTTCCCGGGGTTATCGTATGGGTGGGCTCAGTCATGCTTGCTAGGATGTTACGTGCTTCTACTCATATTTTCGCTGGTTTCATACAGGTCAGACATGATTAAAGGCTGTTCACTATAAAGTGAGCACTTTAGAAATCAACCATTAAAAAAAGTCATTGTCCCCAACTGTATATATTTTAACGGGCGCACTGAGTGATATGCAGCCAGTAAAGTTGTCAATGATGGGATGGAAAGAAGTACCATATCTTAAAGTCAAATAAAAATTGATAGGTAATCCTTTGTGCTAACTTAAATTATTTCTTTCATTTACTGTTTTTTTTTAAATTCATTAACTCTAAAAATTACCAGATTAGTAACATATTTACTTATCTAATAATTCCACGATTTCTCCTGTCCGACTCGTGTATAACGTGATGAGGCCCGTGGCAATGTTAATTTTGCATAAGGCGGAGGAATACACAACGCGCATACAAGTAGATTTTAAGCAGGGCTTTCAAAAAGTGCTCATTTTACCGTGAACGGCCTATACTGAATTTACTGTGCGGTAGAGGTACCAGCTACAGTTTTTACATCGCTATTATATCACCCGTTGAAGGAAAAAATTGCGCAATAAAAGTGACTTATTTTGGGGCTGCCGCGTGGTGGTGGCATTTAGAACTAAACGGGGAACTTTGCTTACAAAGCCTGCAGCATCGGAATATAAGTGGCGAATCAATTTTAATGAAATTCTTTTTTAATGTATCAGTTTCAAATATAAATGCTTCAAACAAAAACAAATATCAGACGCGACTTTCTTATCAAATCGTTTCACTTTAAGAAACTTTTTAAAAAAAATATGTGTATTAATTCATGCATATTTCTTTTTGAAAAATGAGATTTAATGTTAAATTTTACAACAAAAATAAAAACATCAATTTTTGCAAGATTTAATAAGTTACCTGCATTCCTTAAGAAACATCACGTAGAATCCTTTTATTCGAGGAAAATGTCATCACATATAATGTGTACACGTTGAACAATATTTTGTTCAGAAATAAAATTATTAATTTTTTGGGGTCCAATGCCCTTAAAATTAATGTTTGATAAGGAATTTCTTTAACAGTGATTCTACATAAAAATTTTGTGGCTGCAGGCAAGGTAGGCAGACCCCTTAAGGCGTATTTTACTAAAGTTGAAAAGGTCAGTCTCAATATTTTGGCAAATAAAACATTTCGTTGCCAGGCGGCGCTGGTGTTGCTTAAACAGTGAATCTTCTCCGTTCTGTTTTCAAACAAGTGGGACAATCGCAATTTTTATAAAAACAGGAGTAATTTGGTTCTAATTATTCCAATTTGTGTTCTATCGGAATCAAATTTTTAACGAAATAGGCTCACAAGATGTTTAAATATTCTGTCGTATATTTGTATTAAACAAAGCACTGGATTTTTACATTATTTTAGTGTGACTGTATAGGATTGAAAGATTCATTTTTATGACAGCTATTCTTAATTTTTCTCGCACTAAATTTAACGTGCTTATGAAAGCTCAGTGCCAAACGTAGTTGTATATATTTTTTGCATTTTAACCATTGTAAACACTATTGGTTGGTGTATATGAAAGTTAAAAATTTATGTTAGTACTTAATATTTTGGCACGAGTAAGTATACATCACAGTTCGAACAAGACAAAAAATTTCGCACAAGCGCACCCAGCGCTGGGAATTTTCCCTGTGCCGAACTGTTCCATGAGGGATGCAGTTTTCTTCTCAGCTGATTAGTATAAACCTTACTCCGTATTATGAGGTGGTCAGACCTTAGCTGAACGGCCCGCCTGATTACACCTTCAAACATTGAACAAGGTCACGAGCGCGATTGCAGTATTACGTACCTTGCGAAAGGCACCTGCAGAAACCCCTTCCACCGACCAGTAATCGGGACCGAAAATACTAAACAACGCGTCCGATACAGACAATGTAACATTGGGAGCGGCGTCTTTTGTCATCGGGGCAGCGGACTGAAGAGCATGGAGATGGGTATGTCCGGCGCGTCGTTGGCCGCCCCTCAGAATCAGCCTCCGGCGACACGAACAAGATGCGGATTTCCCAATTAGATTGCAGTAGCAGTGCCGCGTGATAATAGTACTTATTATAATTAATTAGCCTCTTGGTATTCCATTTAAGCTGCCCCGATCAATAGCCACGTAAAAAGTTATTGTATAATCCTTACGTTCAATAAACCCCGTATTATACTGTTGTGCTCTAGCTAATTGTGACTCATTATTTAGCTACGCCCATAGCGCCTTTCAGGTATGAATTGGCTGCAGAGCTAATTCATAAAATCCAGTGCCCAATATAGTACGGGGTTTTATTTATTTACGAAAACCTAACGCACGAACCTGTCGAAACCTCACTGTGAGGTGGGAGATTATTTTATTAAGCGCAGCAGCAACGTGGCCATAGTGGTCCACAGAAAGTACTTATAGACGAAAAGGAAGAAAATTAGTTTGTATTAAAACGATAACAATTAAGAAATAATAATTCATCAGACAAAACAAACAAACTCTTCAACGAGATGACAAATATAGGTAAAAAGTTGTGGTTCATACAGATATAAATGAAAATGAAGCAGATGAAGTTATCAGAAGCAGTATTAAACAAGCTGGAACAATACAAAACAACGTAAAACAAGCTGAACAAAACAAGCCAAAACCGAACAATGATAAAATTCGAGTTAGTACCTTCATTGACGGGGGGGGGGGGGGGGAAGTAACGTCGAAACAGGCTAGAAAAGCTCTCATGACATCATGTCTGGCGGGAATTGATTACGTTATGACTTCTTAATACCGAGGCAAACACGATAAACATGGCCGTCCACTTGCAAACCTTTTTAGGAAAACACTCAGTTGGTTTCCCCACTGACAGCCCATAACAATAAACGTTTCTCGAGATAACGCTATTTTTTTATTTTATCACTCAACTTTTCATGGCGAAATGACCATACCGGTTTATTATAGTCGGGCGGCAAGTGAAAAATTGCGTATTTAATATCTTCGAGTTATTTACAGTCTTGCAGCGCTCCTTCACATTTGACGCAAATACCTTCAAGAACCACGGTCGACGCATGTAGTCCTCCAGCATTCAGGTGTCTTTTAGCCACTGTGGATCCAAACGTGATGACCGTGGAGACAGATAACTATTATTTCAGCTCGAGAAAGTCAAAAAGTCAACCATGTCGCTCATCCTCTCTTTCATGCAGAGCATAGGCACGCAGCTATTCACTAATGCAGTTTTCTCGCTTTGTCTTTCAGAAATTTTTTTTAATTTGGCAGTGGAATTGTTTGTGTTCGAATTAAATGTTGCGATTATTTCATTTTACGAAAGAGATTAAAATACTGAACAAATAATTTATAATAATTGAAACACTTTATTAAATGATTTTTTTAAATAATTTTAATGTTTATGTAAAAAAAAATCGATAGCCTTAAAATGGAACGAAGAAATTTTTTTGTAAGCAATTTATTACTACAAGACTTGTTAAAGAATTTGTGGTTGCCATTTCAGACATACGAATTACATTCAACTGGGACCATTAAGTATGGTAAATTTTTTTAAAAGACTGTTCATGCTGTATAAATATAGTTATAAAATCCTTACAGTTTATTAAATATTCTAACCTTTAATTTTGAAGTTTTGTGAGATCGCAATCCAGTATTGCGTTAGTATATTGAACGATAGTAGAGACGAACAAAACATTTCAGTCACTTAAAAACGATTAAAAAAAAAAAAAAAAAAGGTATTTTATTTTAAATGTTATAATGAAACATTGCTCGCAGTATAGGCTATTCACTGTAAAGTGAGCACTTTTAAAAGCCCTGTCATTTGGAATAATAGTAAAAAATAATATTTTATTCAAGCTGAAGGCGTTAACTTAACCAGTGCGGTGGAATATACACACTGTGTTTATTACTTACTCTACCATATTTATTCAAGAAGGTGGTTAACTGATAAAAAATAAATGGCTGAAAATAAAAAAGTAACTAGGGCCTCAAAAGTGCTCACTTTACCGTGAACAGGCCACAGCAGGTTTCTTGCGAGCAGCAACCGCGAAGGAATTTATTGAATGGGCTTTTCCGTCTTACAAGAAAAGGCTTGTGTGGTGCGTTTCATTTATATTCCTTTCTTCCCCACACTTACGGACACTGATTTACGAATGTGCATAAGCAGGAATAAATATTACTTTAATTACCACTTAACGACTGTTAATTCAGCGCGTGTTATTTTTCATTTCATTTACTCGAAAAAAATATTTTTTCGAAGGCCGGTTATCCTAAGTAAATGCTAAACCTTGGAAACTACTTCAGCCACACGTGGTTGCGGCCATTAAAAAAAATAACGGAAAATTATCACATTTGTGATTACGTTTTTTAATTTACTTTAAATGAAGCTATAAATAAAATTTATTCAAGCACATTCATCTCCTGGTCTCGGCTTTCTGAATTCCAGGCCCATGTAAACATGTTTTGAATAAAGTTATAGCCAAGGGAGTTAATTTTCAGTTGGGATGTCTTCTTAATTTAGCAACTAAGCACGAAACACGTCACTGGCGTGAAGAAATTTATGAGCTGGAAACTTTTCTTCCATAACGCTGTGAATTATTCCCCACAAGAAAGAAAGCCACGTTTACTCTTTGGCATTCACACATAACACTGCGATACTAGCAGAGGTTTTGAAGATCTTGGGGCATTTGCAAGACCGTTAGGAATATTCTCCGGAATCCTAACGGAAAAGTGGAGGTACAAAATGTTCCAGAACTCTCCGTAAAATAACGGACGTATTGCTTTTTCAATAATAGACATCCTGTGCGCTCGAGGTGACTTTGCGTGAGTTCTCGGAACCTCTACATAAATTGGGGCCACGGTCGCTGAGCGGTTAGACTGATCGCCTCCCACCATGGCGAACCGGGTTCAATCCCCGGCCGGTTCACTCCGGATTTTCGCAAGTGGGGATCGTACCGGACGATGCTGCTGGTCAGCGGGTTTTCTCGGGGATCTCCCGTACCCGGAGCTGCTCTATTCTCACCTCGCTTCACCCTCATCGGCTCTCGAGACCTCGTTGTTAAGGGCCGCCCGAGTCTCTCAATTCGACTTAACACGTATAATTATAAGAGAGTGTATGTGTATGTACATGCGTTTTTATTTGAGGAAACAGTCGTATACCAATAAAAACACGTATGCATGTTTGTTTGGCTACGTATCGAGAACTTTGTTGACCGGATCCTGGAACGAGCCTTACTGTCAGACTGATGTGAGTTTCGTTACGCACTAGGTGAATATGACCATAGAGTAACTAAGTAGAGAGACGGCAGTGCCATGTATTGTGTCCGAGCTGTTATTTTGAGCTACCAAACGTAGACTTGCCGCAGCTATATAGTACGGTGAAAAGCTGTGATTTCAGGTATTGGATGCCCTGATGACGTAACCTAGGAAACCCATCTTCGTTAAGGTAAATGTTGTCTAGGAGACGACTTTTATTTTTCCCTACTGTTCCTCCAGTTGGAAATTGGTGTACATTTTTTTTTTTATATAGTTTGACTTCCAGCACCTTCTACAATTTGACATTGAAGACTGGAAACTCCTCAATTTTCTCGAACTCCTTTGTATTTTCAACGTCCTTCAAATAAATCAATTCGAGAATCAACGATGTTGTCTCGGTAAACATAACATCAGGAAAGTCACAAAGCTTCAAGTGAGACAGGGGCGATGTGCAACAATTGTGTAAAGTCAGAATTGTCGTTGTGTAATTTTCTGTATATTAAAAGTGAAATTATCATTCTAACCGCCTTGTAGTAACAACATGACAAAATACATTTCGTTGTTTCCTAAGTTTATAATTTTTAAATTTGAATAAATATCTGTTGTATTTTTGGTGTTGGCAACACGAGGGTGACCTGGGAACATAGACGAGGTAGGGCGCTTATTCGTCTTCTGCGCATGTACCAAACATTGAACTACACTCAAAGAAACACATCTGTCAATATCACATGGTCAACAGCGATGTAAGTGTTTGTTTATACCTTAACTATAAAATGACAAGCACTTTTATATGAAGAGAATACTTTTATCAATTTTAAGTTAATCAAACAGCATTACAGATTGGTTAGAGTAAGTAGACATTCATATAGAGGCATTTGTTATAGGGTTGTGCGAATGTGACGTTTATTGTCACGAAACGAAAAAGAAATATATATTATGAACTTCCGCGAAACTGAAACGAAAATCAAAAATAATTTCATTAAGGGTTCAGCCTAATTGAAAGCTTAACAAATCTCCTAACATTATACCAGGTTATACATTATAACAGATTCGTTGGAAAATCAAACCAAAAATATGTAGGATATGAAGTATTTACGAAAGGGTTTATTTCCTACATTTAAATCTTCAATTTATGTAGTTATTTCAGTTATAAGATAATGAAAACAAACAGCCAACATTTTTCTCTGGTGGTGCACTAAATGATTATTCATTAATCACTCGAAAATTCAATGAAATCGAGAATTTTTGTTTCGTTACGAATTTCGATAACCAAATTTCTTACCGAAACGAAAATGAAAGCTGTCTTTTTTCGTTTTCTTTTCGTTATACCGAATATTCGCACAACCCTAATTTGTTTACAAATCACTGAGTGATAATCGCCCACTAAATTTGGTAACGATGGCTGGATAGTAGTTCCGTATTTTAATGTCGAATAAAAGAGGTGTTAGGTAACCATTTATGATAACTTAAAATTGTTCCTTTCGCTTTCTGTTTTTTTCAATGCATCAAAGTGTAAAAATAATCAGATTTGTAAAGTATTTACTTTTTTAAATAATTTCACAGTTTCACTTAAACGACGCATGAATAAAGTGATTAGGCCCATGGAATTTTAATTCTACATACGGTGGAGGAATGCACAACTTGCATACAATTAGATCACAAGCTGGGCTTCCAAAAGTGCTCATTCAATCGAAGTGAATGTCTGCATAGACTAAAGATGAGGTAGACTGCTTATTCGTCTTCTGCGCATATATCAAACATTGACCTACCTCAATCATACACAACTGCCAAATTCGCATGGTCAACAGTGATGAACGTGTTTATTTACATCTTAATTTTTTAAGGGCAAGCACTATAATATGAATAAAATACTTTTACCAATTTTAATTAAGTAAAACTGCATTGGAAATTGGTTACAGGAAATGCACACACATCTGAAAACATTTGTTTATAACTCAATTTTCTAACGTCAATCCAAACTATGCCGTTTTCGCTAGACGTGTTGGCAGAAAATCAGTTCAATGTTGGGACAAGGATATTGGTTGTGCGCAGCCAGCGAGATCGGTCTACCTCATTTTTAGTCTATACCTGCGAAAGTAGTGGCTCGAAAGGGCGTATCTAGCATCGCCCGTTGTGAATACGATATCCAGCGACTGACTCCAGTGGCCCAGCTGCTGGAGATAACGTAGCTACGAAATGAAGGGGGGCGGGTCCCAGGGAGGAAACGGGCGATCAGTGGTTTCCTGTTGCCAACCGGGGCGCCGCGTCGGCGAGAACTGCTGAGTGTGACTACCAGAGTGAAACTAGGCAGGTCCCAGTTTTCCAACTGAACTCTCCAGACTCGTAATTCTTAGTAACTGTGTGCTGCCGGTAGTCGGTAATTACTCGAGAGCAAATGCGAGTCCGGTAGTCTCTCTCTCTCTCTCTCTCTCTCTCTCTCTCTCTCTCTCTCTCTCTCTCTCTCTAAGACTCTTCTGGCTAAAGGCCGTTCGCGATAAAGTGAGCACTTTTGAAATCAAACCTTGGAAAATAAATAAATAAATGCTCCTATAGGCTGTTCACGATAAAATGAGAACTTTTGAAAAACCTGCTTAAGATCTACTTATATGCACGTTGTGTATTCTTCAACCATATATAAAACTAACATTGCCATGGACCTCATGACTTCAATCATGCGTCGGTCAAGTGAAAATGTGAAATTATTAGGAAAGTAAATATTTTTCAAATCTGCTCTAATTTTTACTCTTCGATTAAATAAAAAACCAGTAAGCGAAAGAAATAAATTAAATTAGTATAAATGGTTATGTGACACTTATTGTACGACTTTAAGATCTGGATCTACATTCCACCCGTCGTTGCCTACTTTACAGGGCGAATGCCATTCAGTCAGCGCGCCCTTTCAAATATATGCCGGGAGGGGAGGCAGTGACTTTTTTCTAAGGTTGATTTCGAAAGTGCTCACTTTATCGTGAACAACATTTACCTGTATATATCTTAACGGGTGCACTTTGTGCCATGCGCCTAGTAAAGTTGGTAACAATGGACGGAAAGTACTTCCATATCTTAACGTCGAATAAAATTCGTCAGGTAACCATTTGTAATGACTTAAATTATTTCTTTCGCTTTCTGTTTTTTTTTTTTCGAAGCGTAAAAATGAGTAGATAAGTAAAATATTTACTTTTGTAATAATTCCGCAGTTTCTCTAGACCGAAGCATGCACAAAGTGATGAGGTCCATAGCAATGTTAATTTTACATATGGCGAAAGAATACACAGTGTGCATGGAAGTAGATCTTAAGCAGGCAGGGCTTCCAAAATGGCTCATTTGACTGTGAACAGCCTATACGTAAATGTTTGCTCCAGAGAAATATTAATTCGACCCTACAATAATTATTGTAGTACCAACGAAATTTATATTAGTTTAAATAAAATAATTTTGTTAAACGCATGTTTTATTTTTTTATAACGTACCGACTCAGTCGTTCAGTTTTACACATGCCAGGCATAAAAAAAAAGATAGTTTCTCGTTCATCTGTAATGCCTATACATAAAAAATAGAAATTCTTTACTTACTTTTTGACAGACTCACTACCGCACATCTCAAACCCCTGGATCTAGAAATAAGAAATGTTATGTTTGATTGCACATGGATGTAGGCACCGAACTAGTAGGCAATTCTATGGCCTCGAAAAGGAATGGAATACGTTTTTCCTAGGTATCTTTGTTCTTCAGGGCCTTAAAATTATCTGTACAACCCCATAAAATCTGATTTCAGGGCTTGTTCGACATTTAACTCTCGAGGGGGTGAAAAGGAATCACCGGAATGTAATCCTAAACATTGTAAATCTCCGATAAGACAATACTGTGAATTTTGCTTAAAAAATTACTAAAACAATTGCTTAAAAATTATTTTACACATGTTGTTATGAATATCGTGTTTTTTTTTTTTGCTTAAGATACCCTAAAAACTAATTTAAGGTAGTATTAAATGGGTAATATATTTGCACTTGAGGAGCAAGCCATTAATGTGAGTTACAAAGAAGTGCTTTGATAATACAAAGAGCGTAGGCCTACTATACGGCGTGTAGTACACGCGGGCGAAGCCATGAGCGGAGAGACGGTGTGTATTTAAGTCTCCTATGTACCTGCGCGTCCAAGGTCAAGAAGCGAGGGAGCGATACGGGCGACACTAACACGCACGCTTAGCGCCTCGTCACTCCTACGCGCAAGGCGTGCAGTGTTTCCGTCCTGGCGCTTTACTGTGAAAACTAGATTTGTAACAGTGGTGTTTTATTACACGCGATGAAGGTACACAGATCAGACTACCTGCGTATAACCGTACTTTTCTTTTACCGCTGAAAGAAACTTCATAGGCAAGCTTTAAAAATGCAATATTTTGACCACTTTCACGAATTTTTTCCGTCACTTAATAAACCTATTATGGTAAAAGTAAAAATATAGCGATGTAGACAATAGTTGTTTTTATCCTTTCTGGCAAAACTTTGTATTTCCAGAACACTAATTTGCCGAGACACACGTTTAGACGCAAACAACGATTGCACAGAAAACTTTTCAGTACATAGGACCTCAAAATATATATATATCCATGGTTTACCTTGATAAAACCGAACCTTGAACTTTCACAACACCTTAGCATTCTGAGTCAAAGGAGTGAGCGTGTGATAGCAAAATAATGTTCTTCCGTTCCTGATATGTATTCTAAAGTTAAATAACATTGCATTGCAAGCTTTTATTTAACTTCTCTTGTTTGTATGTACGGTAGGCGTCTGTCCGGCGTCCACCAAATCACTAGCAATCACGATGTATTTGGTGGACCAGTTGTCGATTACTGGTGGCGTGTAGAGTTTCAGTGCCGGGGAAGTCCTCATTTACACATGGTTGTGTGAGGAGAAGACCATCCAAACTTCGAAACACAAGAAGGAATTATAATGGTAGACCGTGTGTGCGTATGTGAAATACCATCTGAAGATTCCGATCTGCGTGAGCTTGTATTGAAATTTCAAGTACATCGACATGCACAAACGTGTAAGATGAAAAATGAATATTCAGCATGCAGGTTCAATTTCCCGTGAAAAGAGTGCACTGAAACTCGCCTGATAGCAATCGATACCGATGACGGACGAGTCTGTGAATGTATCAATTGTCTTCTTACATAATAAAAATAGGTGAGACTAAAAAGTGAAAAATAACTTAACTGTAAAAAAAAATCTTTTAAAACCAAGTTTTTATTTATAGATGAACTAAAAAGATAAAAACAATTACAGGAGTAGTTGCAAAATTTGTAGAACTTATAAGACGTGGTGTAGTAAAGTTTATTACGACTGTTCGACAGCGTTTTACAAAATCTACAAATTCTGTAACTACTCCTATAATTATGTTTATCTTTCGAGTTCATTTATAAACAAAGCTAGGTTTTAAAAGGATTTTTACAGATAATTAATTTTTTTACCATTATAACAAGTGTAGATTCACTCTTTATCCAGCCATCATGGCAGTGGCGCTTTTGCACTGAAACGACATGTTCTGTTATGAGCCTTTCTTTATTTCTTTAGTAACGGTCAAATACTATCTTTTCTACTACTTGAAATGTCTTGCGTTCTCTCCTTGTCAAATACAATCGAAGCCTCTTAGGAAGAAGCTGTGAAGTTTGGCATTTTGTCTTCAGTTGAACTAATTCCAACAATTTATAAGATAAAAATAAAATGAGACACCATGCTGAAATGTTACAAGAAATGCCGCTGTAGATAATAACGATATCTTTAATTTTACACCTGTCAACCTTTAACGGATTCTTGTTGTTCACGCCTCCTTGAGGTTATGGTAAACGCGTAAATCATGACAAAAATTGAATATTAAAGTTGGGTAAAATAATGAAAATATATATTTCTCTAAAAATCAGTAAGTTCTCCGCGCCCCCAAAAGCGAGTTTAAATAGATAAAACCATTTTTAAAAAACCTGTAATTTATTTTGTGGAATGTAAAGTAAAATGAAACCAAGGAGTTTTAATCGTGAAATTTTCCGGTATAAAGGGCGTATTCAGTTGTTTATTTACCCGCGTTGTTTTAAATAACGCGACTTCTTTCATTTAAAGGACAGTAACTAGGCGAGACAAATTTTAGAAACTGCTGTGATGGCTTATATAAATGGAAGTGGCAATTGTGCTTAAAGAAACTTTAATCATTCGCTGTGTCTGGAGATCCAGCATATATTTCCTGCCCGCATAGGACTCAAAATAAAATGTTGATTATCTTACCATACTAAACCTGATTACTAGCCCTGGCTAAAAACCATTACCTCAGTACAACAGTATTACAACTCAAAATCCATGTGCTATTTTTCAGGAACAACAGTTTCGCATAAACAGAGTTCTTTAATCCAGCACATAATCGCCCTGAATTAAGTCATATGTGAGTGTAACCATCAGTTTAAGATTTGTAAAAATGATACACATAATAGAAAATTCTGCACTGCATATTGTACTAGCTCAAAGTTTGATCATTAAAGTTGTAATGCTGTTGGACTCGGGTATAGAAATAGGCAAGCATAGACATTAAGGGGCCTGTCTACCTAGTCCTTGAACTGCGTTGCAATGTGTTTGAAATCCCAGTTTGTTTTTTAGGAAACTGGTAAACGTGCGCCCAAAATGCTTATCTACGAAAAGAAATCATATTTCAGACTAGTCGTGTGTGGTTCTTTCAAGACACAGGGACACGACAATGTATCGGCGCCAAGTTGCAGGTATCAAGTCCTCCAAACTCACAAAATTATAATATTAGTTCACAAATGCCGTTTTTCTACATAACCATTTTAAAATTTAAAAAAAATGAAATACTGTTTTAGTGCATATGCCGCTCTTCAGTCAGCCTGCTGGTATAACGCAGAAGCGAGTTCGGCAAATTCTTCTCGAAGTTATAAAACAAAATCTTGTACAAAAATACAACGAAATACAGGTTATTCTAGCTCGCTAGGTCTAAATTTCTCCAGCCCGGTTGAGCAAATTAATCATAATAATACTTTTGGCAATTATAAGCTTTTCGCGGTTACTTAATCACATATACAAGTCCAAGTTACGAATTACATTTTTTTAACACATTTGTATCCTTCTGACATTTGGAGAATTAACTGTGTAACTGACACGCCTATCAGGTTGAACTGAAATTATCAGAAACGATATGTTTTGCAGTTACATGCATTAAACTAATACAAGTCAAAATTAAATGAGTTTCATTTTCACAAATATAAGTATTACACTTCCGATATGACGCTATGATACGGAAATACTTTGACTAAAATTGATGCCAACTTTACTGGATTGACGCCAATTAGCGCGTCCGTGAAAGAATACGCGGAAACGGATGGAAGCATTCTTTCCCCAAAGGTTGATTTCAGAATTATTCAAGCAAGCTTTAATCAGTTATATTAGTGCAGCCATGATCTTAACCAACATGATACATACTGAGGAGACAGGTGGTAAAACGACCACAAACGTATTTCTGAAATGGTGGTATGAATCTTGAGGGAGAAAACAACGCTACAGCAACCGTTCGGAATCGAACCCACAGCCTATCTAATTCAAATAAGTGGATGATTCTGCATAACCATGTGCACTCAGCTGAAATAAAGTTTATCGACACGGGCGTATGTAGAGAACGGCGAAACAAAATACTACACACTGCTAACTCACTACAATAAACGTCATTATTCAATCACCCATTGGCTAATCTTAATTATTAATTAATGTTTTAATTAAAGTAGTTAAGTTAAATTAATGCGTGAGTCATGGATATTGAAAGTGTGTATATATAATATATATATATATATATATATATATATATATATATATATATTTATAATATATATATATATATATATAATTGTAATCTAGAAAAATGTTTACGCATATCTGTGATAATGCTGGTGTTGGGTTTTCATGCGAGTTAGTCAGCTCTTCCATCACGTTAGAAACAAATTACCCACTTCGCAACAAAGAATTGTTATTAATTAATTTCACTGAAAGTAAATTGGGACGAGCTAAGTGGAAAATCGCGCACTCGGAAAGGCACGGCTTATAAAAAAAAACGCTCGAAAGTTTAATGTAAACCATAAATCCTGGTTTCAGTGAAACCCCGGATTTTCCCCGTTACATTAGGCCCCCTTTTTATTTTTCGAAAGTAGTGTGTGGTATAAAAGACGTATGGAAATGGTTTCACTAAATTCTACATTTTACACTCCGCACCGCGTAAATTATGTATGTCCCGGTACTTTCAGCCACTTCGCGAAGTAAATAAGCCGATGCATCAGACAACATTTTCCAAACCAAGTTACATTCTTGTGAAAGGTGAGGTCAAAGTTCTTTTTTTGTAAAAGAAAGTTGTTCCTTTCCTGAGACGATATTTAGAAAATTCTTAAGTCCTTAATCATTTGTGTAACCAAACAATTCGTGTACGGAGGTAGCCGTGGTTCTCCTATCATCCGTTGATTGTGTACATGGATGAGCCACTTAATGAAATATATTTTCGTAATTTGATAATTTCAGTTTCAAGGAAATATCTATATTCTTTTGTTGACTATATCTCGGCTTATTTATTTCAAAAAAGTTCATTTTAATAGGTTGATAATATGGTAAAAAATTGTTTTTTTTTTCTATATTCTTAATTTATTTACGAAAGTATTTTATTAACTAGTGACAAAATGCTTGATCAACGATTTACTTGATGAATTTTTCAATTCGTACATCGGCTTTCTTGCATGTTGAAGTCGGCTTTACGTTATCTCTACACCTACTAACGAGGAAATATTATAACAGACATTTTTGAGAGTATTTGGTGTGATCTATCAAGTGTTTAGGGCTAAAACTGCTGGGCAGAATGTTTGAATAAGAAGAAGAAAAAAAAATAAAACTTGTTTTCAAATGAATAGAATTCACTTTTCAGACTAGTCTGGAATGCAGTTGCAAAACATCTTGCTCATTACAGACGTTAATTGTAAACACTTCATCGAAACCACAAAAAAAAATTCCAGACTGCTATATTAAAAAATATTACATGTAGATACACATAGCCCACAGAAACGGCATTTTAACGCTGCTATTCCTTAGAACATTGAACGTGAATATAAAAATACCTTTATTGGACACTGCAACAAACTTACTATTCATAAAACTTTCTGATCGTCACTTAAATGCCCTTAGTTGCCTGCATTAAAAATATTTCATTACTTTATTCACAGGGCGATGAAGATCTTGATTCGCAGATCATTAACGCCCTCGAATGCAGAAAATACCTTCAAACAGATAGGAAACTTCACAACGCCGCGACATAATAATGCCGTGACGACAGAAATTCATAGACTTAATACGAGATAGACCGATCTCGGTGGCTGTACACAACCAATCTTTGTGCTTCAACATTGAACTGATTTTCTGCCAACACGTCTAACGAAAACGGTATGGTTTGGATTGGCGTTAGAAAATTGAGTTATAAACAAATGCTTTCAGATGTGTGTACACTTCCTGTAACCAATTTCTGATGCAGTTTTACTAAATTCAAATTGGTAAAAGTATTTTATTCATATTATAGTGCTTGTCCTTAAAAAATTAAGACGTAAATAAACACGTTCATCACTGTTGACCATGCGAATTTGGCAGTTGTGTATGATTGAGGTAGGTCAATGTTTGATATATGCGCAGAAGACGAATAAGCGGTCTACCTCATCTTTATTCTATGCAGACATTCACTTCGATTGAATGAGCACTTTTGGAAGCCCTGCTTGTGATCTAATTGTATGCAAGTTGTGCATTCCTCCACCGTATGTAGAATTAACATTGCCATGGGCCTCATCATTTTATTCATGCGTCGTTTAAGTGAAACTGTGAAATTATTAAAAAAGTAAATACTTCACAAATCTGATTATTTTTACACTTTGATGCATTGAAAAACCAGAAAGCGAAAGGAACAATTTTAAGTTATCATAAATGGTTACCTAACACCTCTTTTATTCGACATTAAAATATGGACTACTATCCAGCCATCGTTACCAAATTTACTGGGCGATTGTCACTCAGTGCGCCCGTTAAAATACATACAGGTAGGGAAGTAACATTTTTCTAAGGTTCATTTCTGAAGTGCTCAAACAGCCTTTAAAAAGGCATACACTAACTAACAAGCGCGCGCTTTACAAGGGCTTCGCACCCAGAACTTTTCACACCTTAAAATGGAATTACAGCGGTTTACAATGGAGCACTGAGGGTGACTGTTCGGTATGCCGCGTACTTATAATATTTTAGCGCATTTGAGGCAGGGAAGCGAGGGTGCGATAAGGGCGAAAAACTTCCAAGCACTTCTAGTGCCCATAGCCCCTATGAGCAAGACGCTGAACTAGCGTGTCGTGTTCCCGTCGTGCCGCGTGTACCTATGGGAGTTTAAGCGGTGACCCTATAATTTTAATGATGGTAAGTGTGGAGCAGAGTTCAGTGCAGGTCCCTGTAATAGTTTCGCATAATTCGACAGCGAAAGGAATGCTTTGTGATGACGATTACAAATTCACATTGAAACGGAACAAATTGTCATATTTTGATTGGGTACTTCATCCTTCATTCATCATCTGTCTTTTCTTTTGTAAGACGATAGCTAGAATAAACTCATTTGTCGAAACGACTCACGCATCACCTATTGTAAAATGGTTGTACTAATCGCAATCGGATGAATGGTATATATACATAGATACACTCATTTGTTGAAACGACTCGCACGCCACCTATTGTAGAATGGTTTTACCAACTCAGAAACCTTAGCGGGCGTGCGCACAACTTGCCAAAGTTTCATCGCAATCGGAAGAATGGTATAGGAACGCATACGGGACAAACAAAGAAACATTCATATATATATATACACCTGGCCCACTCAGTAGAGATATATATAGGGAAGCCATGGCGGGCAACACCCCTCCCCCCTCACAAAGACGCACTCAGACGACGAAGAGCAACTATTGTGTTATACTCGTCGCGGAGCCGACGACGCCGAGGTTCAACGAGGCTGAAGACTGCAGGCAGGTCTTGAGGGGCCCGTAGCCATCTGACTTATCATCAGGGTGAGCATAATCGGCTTGGTAGTTGAACGTCATGTCATCTCACGGGACTCCGTCAATTATTTATCCCCTTATTAAATTCTAGCGTTCTGGCAAGGACAGGCAGGTCTCACTTAGCTCGTAATCCATTCATTGAGAACGCAATCCTCGTGTAAGAGTGAAGATAGAGTAAATGTTTTGTGTTGTTCAGATTAATGTATTTTGCAGTGTTCTATTTGACGTATTTAATGATATAGAAAATGTGTTTTGTGTTAGAGAATTCCAAGTCGCTCGTGTCATTGCTATCTAGCTTATAACCCCCACGTACGTCGTTATCCTATACTGTCTAACCTAACTGAAGTAGTAGACCTAGAGTACAGTATTATAGGCTGTTCATGGTAAAGTGAGCACTTTTTAAGGCCCTGCTAGATTTTTAATTTCAATTAATGTCTACCTTTCTGTCACTTTTTGATATAAACATTGTAATATGACTAACAAACACAGTATATACATTTCTTCATTCTGAAATGTTAACGTCTGAGACTGCAATAAAGTATACTTATAAGGGGTTAATGCCTTTTGGAAGGGCCTTAAAAAGTGCTCACTTTACCGTGAACAGCGTATAACGGTAAGCTAAGGAAACTAGGCTGGCATAGGCGCGAACGTCACAACGCGATGTCCGGCGTACAGGAAGTCTAGGCGTCGTCGGCGCCATACGCCGATGTTGCTCGCTCTCTCTCTCTCTCGCTCTCTCTCCGTCTCGCGAGCAGTCGTCCTGGCCAGGGACCGGTCCGCAGCCCGCGCAGTGTTACGTTACTCCACAATCCCACATACTTCCACATCGCCTGCCTCTTTTTTTTTTTTTTTTTTTACTACCACTACCGCACTCTGCGTCCTGTACGCGCACGCGAACTTTTCACTTTCTACCGTCGCCCGGTCTGCTGTCTTCAACCATCCGTGGTCCGTCTGCGAGCGCATCGCAGCGTTGCGGCGTCGCATCGTTTCTTTCCTTTCCCCCCCCCCCCACCCTCCTTCCCCAAAAAACAACATACATTAGAGTAAGTTACGCAATGCTATTCACTTCCACGCCCCCCCCCCCCCTCTTCATTCACCATAAAGGCTGTTCACGATAAAGTGAGCACTTTTTTGAAATCAACCTTAGAAAAAAGTCACTGCTCCTTCCTGCATACATTTGAACAGTCGCACTGAGTGACATGCGCCTAGTACAGTTGGTATAGGTTATTCACGGTAAAGTGAGTACTTTTGAAAGCCCTCTCATTTGGAACAATAGTAAATAAATATATTTTATTGTAGCCTTGGACGTTAACCTCTGAGTGTGGTGGAATATACACATTGTGTTTATTATTTACATGACAATATTTTTACAAAAGGTGGTTAAAGGATGGGAAATGTCTAAAAGGAAAAAGTAACTAGGGGCGCAAAAGTGCTCACTTTACCATGAACAGCATATAACGATGGATGGAAAGTAGTTTCCACATCTTAACGTCGAATAAGAAGTGGGGTTAGATAACCATTTGTGATTACTTAAAATTATTTCATTCGTTTTCTGTATTCTCAATGCATTGACGTGTAAAAATTACTAGATTTATTAAATATTTATTTGTTTAATAATTTCACAGTTTCACCTGACCGACGTATGAATAAAGTGATGATACCCATGGCAACGTTAATTTCACATAAGGTGGAAGAATACACAACGTGTATTGAAGTAGATCGTAAGCAGGGCTTTCAAAAGTGTTCATTTTACCGTGAACAGCCTATACCATGGCTTCCATCACAGGATAACAGTTCTGTAGATACAAGAAGAATTCGCGAGTTCGGTTACCTGTAGGTGAGACTGGGCAATCTTGTATACAACAACGCTGATTGAGTCCTGCGAATTTCGCGTTATTATTTGGGGACACGTTAAACTTCAAATACGTGTACCTCTGTAATAAGTTTTTCATTGGACCATACTTGATTTGAGTGACTTCACATCTATGCAACAGTCAATGGAGAACCGACGCTGGCTCGAGTATATACAGCATTGTGAAGTTTAGGCTGATACCAAATAAAAACGCGAATTCTGCAGGTCTCTACACATTGTGTTGTTTACTGTCACAGCGGAAGGCGATAGTCGGACCGACATTTTGTTGAGTGTTTCTCGTTGGTTTAGGGTTCTCCAGGCGGTGTTAAATAAGGCTTGGACCAATTGCAATACTAACCTGACAAAAAGAGTTTTTGAATTCTAGCTTGACCCAATACGAAACCGCGAATTGTTCAGGTCTCTACGGATATGTCGTTTAATTGCGTACTATAGTCTGTTCGCAGTTTATCCATATTGTTTTGAATCAAACCATCGAAAAATAACACGTACGTCGTATTTGTTTTTTTTTTTTTTTTTTAATAAGCCATGTAACCAAAGCGTCTTACACTCGCCTTAACATAAGTGTAACTTATTTTTTATTTGATAAAATTTATTTATATTTTATAGATATAACATAACGTTCAATTTATAATTATTATGAATAAAATCACGGAGAAAATATGTGTGCTGGTAATGCCTAGTAACAAATGGTTCGTATGCAAAATATTATTGAGCTGAGTTCGCACGAATGCGGTACGTTGTACCTTTGATGTAATTTTTTTTTTTTTTTAAGATACACTGAAGCTTTGTTTGCATGCGAATGGACTATAACATCTTACGCACGCAATACAACTTATAGCTTAGCTGAATTCCTAAGGGGGTATGAGCCCGTGAAAATAGAGTTTAGAAACTGAATTTTCGCAAAATACGAGAAACAGTGTGCAATTAAACTACGAGTCTCTGTATAGTGTTTAATGTCATAGAGACCTTTAATCCATTAAAAAAAAAAACAACTAGTATTTGTCCTTTCGTGAAATAATGATACCATTGTATTGAGCAGTATGAGCTATTTAATGAACAAAGGTTCTCTTGTTGCATGTTCTTAGGACTCGCCGTTTCCGTTTAAAACGCACACAAAGTTTTCAGTGGCGACGATGCAATGTCTAGCACGACGCAGGGATGAACACAAAGTAAGCAACCGGTATTGGGCCGGCTATTCCCGAAAGTTCAAGTGAAACGAGATAGAAAGTGCGTTCTGGGCTTACATGTGTGTCGAAATGCAGTGTATACAGCATGCCGAGGTTCCCGTGGGTGAGAGGAATTGGCTAACATGCGTTTGTGTACGGTGCAGCGGGCTCCAATGGTCTGAGAGCAAGTGATTTGAACCAGCAGAAATACCGTAACTGCGTGACCACTCATCACCAGTGGCAGTTGACCAGCGTATAAGGAAACAGTTGCATAGATCACATTGTACTGTATAGTCGTTTGGTACTTGCTAATTCAGTTCAGCCATGATGAATGTTTAAGCGAGATCATAACTACAAGGCGTTAGTAGGTGCAGTGTGGCCAACATAGGTTAGTGTTAACTCTAGTAAATTTCCCACTTCGCACCATTTGAGATTAGTTGGCCCAATATCGATTGCGGACTATGTTTACCACCGCGTGCGCGAAGTATTGCCTCCACGCTGTGAATCGTATGAATCGTCACCGCTGATGTTTTTGTGTATGTTTTAAAAGGAGAAGGTGGGCGTTGGCCACTTGCGACAAGAGGACGTTTTTAGTCCGCTTTCCGAAGGAAAGAAAGGTTTTATGTGAACACTTTCCTGCATGTGTGCCTATGCGTGTGTGTGTATACACCCTTCAAAAATTTTGAACGCGATAACCGAATTTCACCAAACTCGATACACTAATTAAAATTGGTAAGGATATATGACATTTATAGTTTTAGGCCTCGCAAGCGACTTACTTTCAAAATTGCAGCTATTTCCACATTTAGATTGATTTGTGATATCTCGGGAACTATTCAACCGATTTAAACAAATTTTTGTATGTTGGCAATGCGACATGTAAGGCTTAAATTTAAAGATGCATATTGTTGTCGGTCAGCCATTTTGGAAGATAGCACCACATATATAAGTAAATCTTTTACGTTATAGCCGCCCAAATCTCTCCACCAACACTTCCCTCGAATACTAAAGCTGACAACAACCCTGGAAACCATAGCAATAAAAGTCTCTTTTGTTCCTTTTGAAGAGTGGAGTGGAGTGATTTGGGCGGCTCTTAACACCGAGGCCTTGAGAGCTGATGAGGGTGAAGTGTGAGGCGAATATGGAGCAGCGCCGGAATTCAAGGGCGGGGGAAACGGGAGTTCCCCGAGGAAAAGCTGCCGACCAGTGGCATTGTCCAACACGACTTTCACATGCGAAGATCCAGGGGGGAGGGGCAACCCCGCCGGAAATCGAACCCGGTTAGCCTAGGTGGGAGGTGGGCAGTCTAACCACCACACCGCCCTTGGAGAGTCATTGCTACTGTCGTCAATTAGTCTTTCCCGATGAAAATAACCGAGAAGAATAGTAACTTTCACATTTGATAAGCCACCGACATGGTTGCTGACGGATATCTTAGGACCATAGTCTTCTGTGTTCGAATAGCGCGCAACCCTTAACAGTGCGTGCCCTTGCGTATTTCAATTAAAATTAGTTTGGTTTCCAAGCCACCGACCGCCTCTCATCCGAATCAGTCTGGGGTGTTGAAAATCCCAATAAAACACAATTCACATTTGATGACTTGCTGTCTTTGCCTTCTCCAGCTTCCTCTTTCATTACCTTCTGATATCGAGTTGAATCCTCTTAACTACGCAATTTTTGAAATGCTACCTCCACACGTGCATATGAATACATAACCGAGCTCACTTTCTGATGATAAATAGCACTGACATATTTATGCTATGACGTATAGTGAAGATGTCTTCACTCCACCAAAAATCGGTGAAATTGTTTCACATCACTGATTCAATCAGTGTAATTTTTCCACTGAAACTATCAATGGTTGGTTTTTCACTTATTCTAAGTGGAGCCATTTTCACTGCGAATCAGTGGTTTTCCACTGATTCACAGTGAAAATGGCTCCACCAAAAATCGGTGAAATTGTTTCACATCACTGATTCAACAGTGTAATTTTTCCACTGAAACTATCAATGGTTGGTTTTTCACTTATTCTAAGTGGAGCCATTTTCACTGCGAATCAGTGGTTTTCCACTGATTCTAATTTATAGTGAATTGAACTAATAATATTTTGTTCCTCATTTACCAGATATTTTTATAATTCTAACTTTTTGTATTAAATAATGTCAGTTTTTTTTAGACGGTATCAATCCCTGACTGGTTGTGCTTGGTTCCTTTTTATAGGCTGTTCACGGTAAAATAAGCACTTTTGAAAGCCCTGCTGATGATCTACTTGTATGCACGTTGTGTATTCCTCCGCCTTATGTAAAATTAACATTGCCATGGGCCTCATCACTTTACTAATGCGTCGGTCAACTGAAACTGTGAAATTAATATGAAAGTAAATACTTTATAAATCTGCATATTTTTACACTTCGTTGCAGTAAAAAAAACAGAAAGCGAAAGAAATAATTTTAAGCTATCACAAATAGTTACATGACGCTTTTTATTCGACGTTAAAATGTGGAACTACTTTCCGTCCATTGTTATCGACTTTACTGGACGAATGTTAGTGCGCCCGTTAAAATTTATGCAGGCAGGGACAGTGATTTTTTTTTCTAAGGTTCATTTCTAGAGTGCTCGCTTTATTGTGAACAGCCTTTACACGCCTTATTGGGCAGAATTCTTTTACAGTAATAATTTCGTCTTCCAGCTCGGCTTTTAAGTTGCAGAGAATAAGAGCGCCAATATTATTTTTAATCTCAAAGAAACTTCCCCATCTAACAAGGCTTCCTTGAGTTTTGCTCCAGTATGAAGCCTCCTCCTTTAGTTTCAACAGGCATGTTAGAGTAACGTCGATTTCTCAGTTCCCCCCCCCCCCCCCACCATAAATTTTTCATCTTCAGTCGTTTAAATACTAAAGTGGCTTTTCGCTGTGTGAAAAGCGTCTTACAGAAGCTTGCCATTATTTTACCTTGTCTTGCGCCATCCCACTACATTTTTTGTTCGTGCTTTTGACATAGAAGAGTTAATATGAGTGGGTAGTAACCTGCATATCTTTTTTTTTCCTGAGTATTTTAATAGACTCGCAGGTTCAATAACTGGTTTCGTAGGTTCCCCTTCTCAAACCACTCTCTGAGATTAAGTGTTGTTTTCCTCTGCTGGTCGCCATTTAAAATATATTTAGATTTTGCCGTGATCACGTCTAATGCCATTGGTCGAGAAAGTTACTGCACCGTCCCGATAACCATTCGATGCGGAGAAAAATTTCCCGCCAGTGATACTTTAGTTCAGAAGCCCGTCGTTAATTCCTTTCTGTGCAAGTTAACAGTAATAATACTTTCCTCTTTTTTTTAAATGCAATGGTGAGTTTCCCCGCAACAACAAACTAGATCAAATTCAACTTCTTGTGTGTTGTAATGTAAAGTGATTTATCCTAAGGAGATGTAAGGGCAGAGAGTAGTTAAGTTCGTAAAATAAGTAAAATATTTTTTCTTAGCTCCCAACAGGCATTAACAGCTAATAAATATATCTTACTGCAGCCTCAGGCACTAAATTTTGATGGTGGTCAAATATATACACTGTCTTTATTACTCGCATTGCAATGTTTATATTAAAAAGCAGCAGGAAGATGGAAATTGGATGAAAGGAAGAATTATAAGGACCTTAAAAAGTGCTCACTTTACCGTGAACAGCCTATATCTGCTAGAATACACTAAAGAATACTGAAATTAACTACTTGCTCGCCAAACCCTTCTCACTTCTCCAATGTCCTGTGAGTGGACCATGTTCTCCAATGTTGAGGCCCTTACACATGATCAACATTTTTTAAAAATTACCTTCAGTTTTTATTGAACTCAATTCTTTGTATACTATATGACGTCATACGAACGTCGTAATTGCGGCCATTTTCTATTTCAATTTCTTGAATGTGTCATTTTCCTTCTAGATTTTCGTTAGGAACCTGTTCTGTATTTTCTTGAATCAAAACATTTCAGCCGTCGATCATAGCTTTTCTGACTCTATTAATGGAAGTAATATCATAATAATATAGTTGTGCGTGCGTGCACATTTTGAAGTTGTTACATAATAAGGAAGGTTTTTTAACTAATCGTAAATAATATGACGAAGATTTGTTGTCGTTTATCAAATTATTTTCCTGTCATGCATGAGACCCGGACACTTATAAAAATATTCTTTTGGTATTTATTTCGCTGGTTTCATTAAAAAATTTTGTGCTAAATTCTCACGTGGAGAGTTGAAAACTTGTTGAACGTAATTGATTGAAAGGCAAAAATGTGATTTTTTAGTTCGATGAATTGAATTCAAGTAATTTAATTCAGTATAAATATTTGATCTTGTGGAATGGCCTTAAACTAAAATCGCCCTTTATACTCCGTACGACTGAAACTCATTACATGCTACTGGTTTCATTCTTAGAAGGCACTGTAGTCCCCTCGATCGTATGCTGATACGTAGGCGATGATTTCAGGACAAGTTGTGTTCCAAAACATTATAGTTCAGAATCACTTTCGTGATCGAATCGTTTGAATTGTCACGCGTCCTATCTGTCTGGCCGTGGACCGCGGACGGCCAGCATAGGAGAAACAACTCTGATTGGCTCACTTACGTGACATACTCTCTTCGCATAAAAGACATGCGGCCAACAGCCAAAGGAAGGCTGCCAGTGTGCACATAGGATATTGAAGTCTTAGCCTCTGCATAGCTCTTTTCTCTAAAACCAGGTGACCCTACATGCAGTCCATTGCCAAGGCCATCAAGCATCCAGCAACCTGGCACATCAGTCACTGGTGACGATAAATACCGGTGACTTAAGGCCCGATTTAGGCACTGGTGAAACGAGTGAAATTAATTTTATTTTAGGTAGCAGATGAACTGTACACACATGTATGTTACGCAAGACAAATTATATTAAGACAAATGTCGAACGGTTTTACCCTTAATAAACAAACTGATAATTTCCAAGAATTATGTAACGAAACTATAAAAGATGCACTTTATGTTTGCCATAAAATAATAAATTTTAAAAGAATATTTCAGCGCAACGATTCACTGCATGTTAAAATAATTGTATTTTGCTTTGTTGAGGCTTTTTAAAGAAGCTTCGTTACAATTTTTTTTAACGATCTTAATTTAAAATTGCAGGTAGTTAAAATCATAATTGCATGGTACACTACAAATAAAGTTTTAGTGTAATTTTTTAAATAGTTAAAACACATTTCTAACCAAAGCCAAATATTGAATTTTACAAACTATTTTTTAAAAATCTTATTTGTCACTCGATACTAAGTTATAATTCTTGTAATTTCATTCAGCGCTTAGGAAAATGTATTCATTCAAATTTCACTCAAACAATATTACTTCTCATATCAAAAGTTTACGGATACGTAGTGTAATTTTGCTGGAAGTTCTTTAACGTTATAACACTATAGATTAAGATAGCATTAGAAAGCTGGTTCAATAGAAAATGTGGTCAGCCTGGATTAGCATCAATAACGACCTTAGCAAGCTTCTCATATTTTGCTCTTTTACTTCAAAGTCCTCGTTTTCGAAATCAGGTTTCTGTATGAAATCAACGTTTATAAAATTAAAGGTGTTTCTATTCCAAATGAAGTTTATACAGGGCTGCTCAGTTAATGATCCTCACGCAGGTGTCCTTGGGCTGGATACACCTCCATGTGTTTGGGCAGTGTTGCCTTGACACTGTTACGACACAACGCCACCGATGATCTGCGAGAACATAACTCGCCGCATCTATTACGTATACAGATACTATCCTCTTCAGGTGGCCATGCTCTATCCACAGAAACGCAAATTCATCCAGCTGGCTGCAAGTAGGAAATTTATGTAATATGTTTGCCCAATTTTTAAAGCGACATCAGTCTATTCCAGTGTCTATAAATTTCATCACTTTGAAGCAAGGAATTTTTTAATATATTAGCGACAAACTAGAAAGGGGCATACGTAGAGACCTGCAAAATTCGCGTTATTATATGTAGGCGTGTTAAACTTATAACACTTTTCCTTTCCAATAAGTTTGTAAATGGACCATTCTTTATTTGACACGCCCTGGGTAACCCTGCGCCAATAAATTAACACTTCACAATCGTGTGTCCCGATCACGTGCAGCTCACTCAGAACGGGAGTGACTTAACATCTAGGCAGCAGCCAATGGAGAAACAACGCCGGCTAGAGTATACATATAGTACTGTGAACTTTAGCTTGATGACAAAAAAATAACGTGAATTTTGCAGGTCCCTAGGTATACGTCCATGTTTGAAGTCGTAGATTTCATCACCGTCTGCAACAGTACAGCCGTGTAATGTTAAATGTAAAAAAAAAACGGTAAAAATTCCACATACTTGGGGGACGCTTAAAACATGCCTGAAATCCGCCATTTTAAGCGAAGACAAATTTATCGCGTAGTCGTTAAGGCTTTCTTCGTATTCTGGTGGCCACAAACGTCGTGTGGAAGGAGGCCCGCTCGCCGGGGGCCTACAAGTGTAGGCGACACGTGTGCGTAAAATAGCGGGATGCTCCAAAGGTCGGGACGTTGGATCTCATGGACTGGATTCCTCGTGCTGGCACACCTTCGAAATGTCAGCCGCGCATATTTCGCAATGGACCCGACCGTCCTCGCGACGAAGATCCCACCTGTAAACGAATGTGATTGTCGGTTCGTCGAGACCGTGGTTCGTGTAAGGCTGCAATTTGACATCTCGTAATTTAATTTCATTCGTCGAGGTTAGCCAGCGCTTAAAGGCTGTTCGCGATAAATTAAGCACTATTGAAATAAAAATTAGAAAAAATTCACTGCCCCTGCCTGCATATATTTTAACGGGCGCACCGAGTGGCATGCACCAAGTTAAGTTGGTAATAATGGACCGAAAGTAGCTTTCAGTTTTTTTAATGCACGAAATTGTTCACGTGAGGAGTTTTGTATAATAATTACTTTTATAATAATTCCACAGTACACTTTACCGACGCATGAATAAAGTGATGAGGGTTATGATAATGTTAATTTCACATAAGGCGGAAGAATACATAACACTCATACAAGTATATCTTAAGCAGAGCTTTCCAAAGTGCTCATTTTACCGTGAACAGCTTAGAAATGTTATGTGGTATATAAATGTCGAGTACACTGAAGGAAAAAAGGTTGTAAATTTTTACGGAGAAATTATTTGTAAGTGTATTTACAAAACTTTCGAAGCAAGAACCGTATTTATGATGCTAATACATTTAGAAACTTGTATGCAATGACAAAGAATCGCTCTAACCCTTCCGTGCCCATTGTTGCCAAACTGTCTACGTGTTGCACAGGAAGGTAGTATTGACCGGCTTTGTACTCTACGAAGCTCAGAGTCCAATGTTTTCCTTGGGAAGGTACTGATTCGTAAACGGTGCTTCTGGTTCACTTTAAGACTGTTCATATCACTATAGGCTGTTCATGGTAAAGTGAGCGCTTTTGAGACCCTAGATACATTTTTCTTTCAGCCATTTATTCTTTAAACACCTTTTTAAATAAATATTTACATGTAAGCAATAAAGACAGCGTGTATTCCACCACACTCGGAAGTTAAAGTCTAAGGATAAAATACATTTCTTGAATGCTATTCCAAATGACAGGGCTTTAAAAAGTTCCAACTTTACCATGGATAACCTATAATCACCTAACACAACGCCTACAGCTTATTGGTTGCGATAAAGAAACAAATTCTTAACCAATTTAAGTACAGCACACATAAAACGTTTTCTTAGCTGCGACACCAGAATCCATTACTTAATGTGGGAACGAGAGGTTTAAGTCGCGAAGTTGCAATGGTAAAAACTATTGTATGTACATTATGCAATAATTATATAACACAAAACAGGAGAATGGGTTTACGAATGACGTGCTACTAAATAATAATATTTAATTGCGGGGAAAATGTGTGAAGAATTCATTGCCTTTTACTTTTGTTCCCTAGGAAAGATAAGCTAATGCAAACTCCCTGATATATGTATTTCCCTTGTCCAGTAATTTTTGTATCAAACCGAAAAACTGTATGTTAATGTTGGCCTGCAAAGCCAGTAAATTCTATCTTGGCGCGAAATTCATAAAACATTATATTCTGCAATTACAAACCTCCAATTGTACAATTGTTCTATACACTTGCCAACTTAATGTCTTTCTGAACTGCAATTCTTCTCAAGAGATGAGATTATTTTCTTCTTGCAGAGCTAATAAACTATTATCACACAATCAACACAAGAGTGACACCTGCAAGATTAAACAGGTTTGAGTCTCGATGCCAGCAAGTTTTCTTTTTCTTTTTTAATGTACATATATATATATTTTTTAAACACGGCGTGAAAGATTTTTCTTCCTGTATTATAGTTTATTGAAGTGGTTTTAGAGAGCACGATATGTGTAAAGGCTGTTCACGATAAAGTGAGCACTTTTGAAATCAACCAAAGAAAAAGTTTCTGTACCTGCCTGCATATATTTTAACGGGCGCACTGAGTGAAATGCGCCCTTTAAAGTTGGTAACGATGGAGGGAAAGTATTTCCATAGCTTGTTGCCAAATAAAAAGTGTTATGAAACCATTTGTGAGAACTTACATTATTTCTTTCGTTTTAAGTTTTTTTTTAATGCATCGAAGTGTAACATAAGCAAATTTGCAAAATGTTTACTTTTCTAATAATTTCCCAGTTTCACTTGGCCGACGCTTGAATAAAATGATGAGGCTCTAGCAATGTTAATTTTGCATAAGACGGAGAAATACACAACGTGCATACAAGTAGATCTTAAGCAGCGCTTTCAAAAGTGCTGATTTTACCGTGAACAGTCTATAATAATAATCTTTGAAATTCTATACTTAACTTCACTAGGTAACCTTATACACGAATTTATTAGCTCTAAAAGTGTGTGTAGGCCTACCGTATTGTTTTAAGGAACTATGTCAGCATTCGAAGCGAATGAGATCGAAGAATTACTTGATTAAAACCCGATTTAGTGAAATCGGTGTATAACGTTTCCTTGACATCCTATGAATGCGAGGCGTACTCTAAACTTGGGGTGATCACAACGCGGGCACATATCTCGCATCCGATCTTGGGCGTAGGCAACTGCGGGTATCAACGGAGATAAATTCAAATATAGAAGTGAAGGAGAATTAGTTACGGTTTCTCTTCATAAATCAGTTTCTAAGGTTACGAGCGGAATGGAGCATTCCCGGAATGTAAGACCGGGAAAAATGGGAGATTCCCGAGAAAACTCGCCGACTAGCGGCGTCAACCGGCACGGTTCCCAAGAGCGAAAATCCGGAATCGAATGAGGTTCGCCTGGGCGGGAGGGGAGCAATCTAGCTGCTGCGCAACCTTGGCCCCACAGGATTAATTATATGTGATTTATGAGTTGTTGATATATTCCACGATAAACCTTCCTCGGGTAATAACCAGAAAAACGAATTCACCTCCGATTCATTTCAGGATGAAGTCTGCAAAGACACATAATCAATACTGTTAACAATCGTAAAAATTAATATAATATGCAAAAAGGAATTAAACTATTAATACAACACAGATACATACCTCAAAACATGGTAAGAACACAAAAAAACCGAAAACAGAAAAGTCCAGGATCTGCCCGCACCTACTACTTTAACCTACTCGCGCGGCATTTAACACGCGAATGGGAAACTCCGCGGCAACGCCCCGTATCTCTAGACGTTGCCGCTATGTGCTGGCACCTTATCACCGGATGTACTTCCGGTGATACTATTACTCCGCCTCATGAAAACAAAGGGACAACGCACCGCATTCGTGCGCACTCAGTTTAACAATATTTTCCATGATAACTATTTATTATAGACAGTTCACGGTGAAATGAGCACTTTTGAAAGCCCTGTTTAAGATCTACTTGTATGCCCATTGTGTGTTCTTTCGCGTTATGCAAAACTAACGTTGCATTGTATTTCAAAGTGTGTATGCGCGTCTACGGAATGCCGTCAGAAGGCGGTCGCCCATCCGTCCATCCGTCGAAAGTTAAAGTTTGAGAAATATTTTACGGATTGACGGATAGAAAAAAAAGTTGCCTTGAGACTGGTCGAAGATCACGTGACCGCCGGAAGGACGGGCGACTGACGGATGTGACGGATGGTTGTGAGTCCACCTTACCTTGTAGGCCTTCTCAGACGCCGAGGCGCGGCCTCCGGGCATTAAACACTCGCCGTCTTCACAGAACGTTACAGAGTACGTGAGTACACAGAGGCGAAGTTGCCTCTTATCACGCGAGCTACAGCCACGCACCCCAGCAATATGGCGTCGCTGGCCCGTAACATGTTGGAATGCCTGTCGTCAACCAGCGCCTGGTTATTTAAGCTTGTCTCACAATCATCCGCCGCTTCCGTCAATCGCCCGTCCGTCATTCAGCCATCCGTCGGTTTTTTTCGTCCGTCAACTGAAAACGACTCACAACATCCGTCATCCGTTGATCCGTCTGGCCAAGAAATGTCTCGCGCAGAGACAAATGTTTTTAAAGAATGTCATAAATATATTCCATTTACCTAACTTAATTTATCAGCACATCCTCTGGAAATCTGCAAGTCATCTTCGGTTGTATTCAAAGGTGAAACTAAAAAAAAAAAGTAAACAACTTCACTGCCTTGTGTATTAAAAAAATATATATTCAGACATATAAACGAGTGACTGTTTTCCGACCGCCATGTTCAAGGAACGATATTACAAGGCTGTGGCCCATCCGTCGGGCAGTCGAAAGTTGAAGGCTGAGATATATTAGACGGATTGAAGGATAGAAAAAAAAAGTTTCCCTGCGATTGTTTGAAGATCACGTGACTGACGGACGGACGGGCGACTGACGGATGAAACGTACGGTTGTGAGTCCAGCTTTCCTCGAAAGCAACGTGCCCGGTCAACAGAGTTCCTCTCGCAGCACGCAGTCAAACTCGAGGCCCGTTCCCAGAGCCACGCGCAGCCAATCAGAAAACGGGTACATCCACATCGAAGTAACAGCCAAGACCATTTCCGTCTCTGTATGTGTATCGACTATGTGGCTAAATCATCCTCCTTGGCAGGCCTTCTCAGCCGCACGGCGAAACTGGCCCTCATCTTCACCGAGACGTGAGCAGCACGGTGAGTGAGTAAACCTCAAGGTCGCGCTGTAATTCGTTTGCGTAGAAAGTAGCAGGGGTTCGAGTCCAAGCTGTTTGATGAGCGAGTCGCGCGCGGCAGGTGTTGTGATGACGAAATAGCCCCCAAGGCGACACCGCGACTTGTAACCGAACTTGGAGATGGAACGAGATGAGTCCAGCCGATCGCGGGTCTCTTTAACAGCCTTCGGGAGAAAGGATTCTATTGGCTGTTCACGGCAAGCTGAGTTTTTTTTTTTTTTGAGAGCCCTGCTCAAGAGGAATCAGTCCCGCCAGCTTGGATATATCCATTTTTTCCTTTAAGAGTGGGATGGATCCCCGTGGGAAGAACCCCGCGTCCACGATCAAGAAGCGAGGGAGCGATACGGGTGACAGTTACATGCACGCCTAGTGCCTCATTACTCTTACGCGCAAGGCGTACAGTGTTTCCGTCGTGACGCTGTACTGTGCAAATTAGATCTGTAACATAGGGGTTTTTATTACACGCGATGAAATACCACAGATTAACTACCTAGGCAAGCTTTACAAATGTGACATTTGACCATTCTCACGATTTTTTCTCCAAGAATACACTTAATATGACAAAAGTAAAAAGAAATAGGAGCATAGATAACTTTTTTTTTTTGCCGGGTTTCATCAAAAACTAAGTTTGATGAAATTTCCCGCACAGCATAAACAATAGCGTCTCATGCTTTGTCAAAAGATTACCGCTACACAGCACTTCTTCGTTTTTAACGAATTGCTGCCGGGAATAATTAAGTAGGCATTTCAGTCGCCCGTCCGTCAGTTATTCATCCGTCTGTTTTTTCGTCCGTCAATTGAAAGCGATTCACAACAGTCCGTCATCCGCGAATTATTCTTTACGGAAAATTTCAGTGTGACAACTTAACATCTGGATATTTCTTTCGTTGGAGGTATATTTTGTTTGAAAATAAATTTATGAGAGAAACATCTTGGGAAAATAATTTTTTTTTTGCGTGATAAGAATTTATACTGAATTATTGTTTACATTTTCAATTCCTGAATTTACCACCAAATATAACATATACATATCCACCGACTTCCATTTTATTTTAAAGTGCGTATTTACGCAAACTTTTGAATGTCGTTAGAAGGCGGTGGCCCATCCGTTGGTCCGTCGGAAGTTAAAGTTTGAGATATATTTTATGGATTGGCGGATAGAAAAAAAAGTTGCCCTGCGATTGGTCAAAGATCACGTGACCGCCTGACGGACGGACGACTGAAGGATTAAACGGATGAATATGAGTAGAGACAGGTGGTTTTCGCGAAAAAAAATCTCAAGACCAGTTGTACTCCAAAACACTTTTGTTGATATGCACGTTCGTGGTTGGATGACTTTAAATGTCACGTGCCTCGCGAGTGTCTGTCCACGAATCATGGACGTTCGGTATCGGAATACCTTATTACGATTGGATCAGCCAAATGAGAACACGTAGACATGCGGCCCATAACCAAAGGACGTCGTGGTTGTGGAAGTAGCGCATTGAAGTCTAGCACGGCCATAAATATTTTCGCGACATAAACCTGTCTCTAGTCATGAGTTCACCTTTAGACGGTAACTTCCGAGTGCTGTGGAATATACACACTGCGTTTATCACTTAACGGACCATATTTATTTAAAAAGATGGTTGAAGGATAAAAAAAAATGGCTGGAAGAAAAAGTAACTAGGGCCTCAAAAGCGCTCACTTCACCGTGAACAGCGTAGAGTAGTCGAACTTGCGAGGGGACCAGATGCGGTGAGACGAGCGCGCACGCGTCTCTTAACAACCTCCAGGGGGAAAGGATCCAGCGTGCTGGACAACATGCACGCACGCACGCGCACTGAAACTGTCGACCCGCTGGTGAAAGTTACAGAACTGCCACCTGGACAGTGCTCCGAGCTCTGCAATATGGCGTGTTGGTCAAAGGATGGGGGGGGGGGGGGAGGGAGAGAGAGAGGCATATATGGCAAGACGTTTTCTCCAGCATTCTTCAGTTGCTCTACCTCAAATGCCTCGTGTTCCCGGGCTCCTATCTGCACCTGGAACACGAGTTACAGTCTATTCACGGCTATACTTCCAATTTTGATGAAATCCTGCTTAGGTTCTACTTTCGAGGTATCCCTGCTCCTCGCGCAAACAAAATTACCCAAGTTTATGAAATTACACCAAGGGGACAGCGTACCGCACTCGTGGGCACTTAGTTGAATCACACCTAATCTGTATCTGGTTTTATTAATATTAATTATAAGTTATGTATTATAATTTATAGATAAAATACAATAAAGTTTCAGTTCAACAAAAAATAAGATAATTTAATGTTAACAAAAGTATAAAAAGCTATTGATACATGGCATATTTAGGAAATAACCAAACACATAATTCATGGGGTAATATTTTAAAGGTTTGATTCATAAGGTTGAAGATACCATGAATAGACTATATCTGGGGAGATATATAATGATACAGATACATAGGTTTGCTGTTAGTAAATAATTTCATTACACTTAATGTTTTACGGCAACATTACCTTCATTTATAGCTAACGAATAAATATTCTTTGAACTGCTTTTGTTCACATGAAAGAACTATGATTTCGTACCAAAAGTAACGTTTTAGCTATATTAAATATTTTCTGTCGTTCATTGTAGGTTTCAGTACATAGCTGTGTCTCGACGCAAACTTTCATAAACGAATTCATTCTGCAGTTACAAAACTGCAACTGAGCAAATCTGCAGTCCGTCTGTAGACGTCCGATGTCATTCAGAAGTGCAGTGATTATCCAAATCACCAACCTCAATTCCGACCAATTGGTTGAGAGAGTTGAGAAGTTTATGCGGCTCTTAACATGCGAGGTCTTCAGAGCCGATGAGGGTAAAATGAGGCGAGAATGGAGCATCGCCGGATTACAACGGCGAGCGGGGGGGGGGGGGGGGGAAACGGGAGATCTTCGAGCAAACCCACCGACTAGCGGCATCGTGCAGCACGATTCCCACGTGCGAAAATCCTGAGTGACCCGGCCGGGGATTCAACCCGGTTCGCCTTAGTGGGAGGCGAGCGTGCTAACCACCCAGCCACCGCAGCCCCTCCGACAAAGTTATTATAAAGTGCCTGCTGGGCTATTGTAACCACGATATAAGGCTAGCATAGCCATTTAAATATACAGGCCAAACAAAATGTATATTTGTTGTAAGCCTACTCTGCAGTGGTTCATATTAAAACAAATTTTTCTTTGCTGCGACAACAAATTGTGTGTAGTACAGACCAGGGAACGTAAGTTCATCTGACACAGGCGTGCTGGGCCATGATGAAGAAGGAGTTATACTAAGAAGAAATTATACAACCTCAGATAACGCTTGCAATACAATACTGGATACCTTTAACCAATTTATGCGTACTGAGTACATACGTGTCGGCTGCTTCTGAGCCAACTAAATAGAGACATGCAAAGTTCCCGTTAATATTTCAAGAAAGACTAGATGTCAAACACTTGTGCTTTTGTATTGCGTTTGTCATTGGACAACAGTTTTCCTGGACACGCCCTGGACGGCTTTCAGCCAATAAGAATCCACTAACGAGAGGCCGGTCCAATCGTGTCCAACCAAGTCGAAAAGGAAAATGCGTACAAACAGCTGCAGAAGCCAATAAACAAATTACTTCGACTTGGATATGTACAGGACGATGATTTTTAGCGTCTTGCCAGAAAATAGCGCCAATTTTTCAGGTCCCCAAGCACAACGTTAAATACAAAAATCACCATGCTTTCTTGTATTTAAGTTTTCGCGTGAAAGATCTTTACTGCACGCGCCTGAAATACCTTATTGTTGCTGATAGTTATGGAGACTTGTTTTTCGCCCATCTGTTACCAACGGCATCCGAGCTACCCGTAGACAATGTTGGTAGACGATTTCTATCTCGCCGACTCGATTTCGATTCCCATACACGGATCCGATGGTTTGGCCCACATCATTTCCAACCACTGATCACCGATTCCGAAGTTATCGGGTCTGACACTTCTCGAAGTCATACGCTTTTACAATATTGCCCTTTATACTGGTAGCTCTATCCTGTCCTCGAATTACCTTCACCGATTTTCAATAGCCACTTTCTTATTTCTACGCTTGCTTTATTCGCTTTGTTAAACTTTCTCTGCCACTCGTTTCATACACATAAATCTCTATGCGGCAGACCATTTCTCATTCTGAACTGCGTAATTCGTCCACCTTAAAATCATATGTAGGGCATTCACATTAATCCTGACTTATTCGACTAACTGTTTCAGCTACAACGCTACAACTTATGTAGCCAAAGAAAGTTAACTGCAATTAAATCAATCTTCCATTACGTACAAGAAAACCATCAGTTACATCAAAAAGCTAAGGACATGCAAAATTATTTTGCAAGTAAAATTTAATTTAATAACCTGCCTTCTATGTTGCACGTAATACATGTTCCATGATAGTGGTAGTCCTGTTGTGAAGGAGCCTATTATTTCTAAAAAGAGAGTCGATATTGCACATATAGAACGATATTAATATTTGAAATCGGCTAATTTCAATAAATTTGACGCCAAGCCCTTAAATAATCGATGAATCTAGCGCTTGGCTCTGTGCTCGCAGGCTCGTAATTGTAAAATCCAGAGGTAAGTAAGGAATCATGTTTACGCACGGAAGTGACCAAATATGTTTTCACGAGGACGAATCACGGACTTAACATGGTAAGATAGCGCTAGAAAAGGTCGATATTATGGAGATTCATTGGCCTTTATGTGGGAAGCAACTGGAGAAGAAAAAAAACCGTAAGGTCACTCAGTCAGAATCGAATCCACGAACGGCTGGTTGCGAGTCGGTTTGGACCCTGAATCTCACGAAATACTGTATTGTCGGCGATAATGTAAGAGGGAGTTAGAGCAGAAGTTGAAAATCTCGTGGCGCCAGGAAGGGGTCGCAGAAAATTCCCCCATCGAAGGTAGATGGATAGCAAAGGGTTCATTGTTTTATAAGTATGACAGAAACCCTCCAGCTTTTAGACGTAACACATAATACCACATCAAGCTAATAAAAAATACTTAGATTACAAAAATGTTTACCTAGCGAGCGGTAGCAAAGTAGTTTAACTTGTTCTAAAATACACGTGAATCTATATATTTGAACGAAAATTCCTAGATAGAAATAAAAATATATATAATTATTATTTTACGTTCAAATATAAAAATAAAAAATATATAGAAAATTAATTTTACTATTATATTACATGATTTCACATGTACGTTGAGGTAAAGGCTGCTCGCGATAAAGTGAGCACTTTGAAATCGACCTTAGATAATATTGTAACGCGCGCACTGATTGACATGCGTCCAGTGAAATTGGTAACGATGGAGGAAAATTAGTTCATATCTTAACGTCGAATAAAAAGTGTTAGGTAACAATTTGTGATAACTTACATTATTTCTTTCGCTTTCTGTTTCTTTTTAATGCATCGAAGTGTAAAAACGAGCAGATTTCTAAAATATTTACTTTCATAATAATTTCACAGTTTCACTTGATCGACGCATGAATAAAGTGATGGGGCCCATGGAAATGTTAGTTTTACATAAGGCAGAAGAATACATAACGTGCATACAAGTAGATCTTAAACAAGGCTTTCAAAAGTGCTCATTTTACCGTGAACAGCCTATACCTCACGGTAATATTATTTAATCCATGTAAATTACCATATAATTTGTGCGTCTGAAGAATATAAAAAATACAATATTCTGTTATGTTGTATAACGCTTATGAATGGGTGATATTTATTTTCTTGCACTGCGAGCACGTATAACGTGTAAAAGTGGTGCAGTATTTGTAACAATTTACATATAATGAACATTTCTCACGTGCACCGCTGCTATATATCGTTCACGGTAAAATGAGCACTTCTGAAAGCCTTGCTTAAGATCTACTTGTACGCACGTTGTGCATTCCTCCGCCGTATGTAAAATTAACATTGCCTGGACCTCATCACTTTATTCATGCGTCGGTCAAGTGAAATTATGGAATTATTAGAAAAGTAAATAATGTTACAAATCTCCTCATTCTTATGCTTGAACGCTTTAAAAATACAGAGAGGAAAATAAATAATTACAGTTTGCACAAATGGTTACCTAACGGCATTTATTTGATGTTAAGATATGGATCTATTTCCCATCTATCGTTACCAACTTCATTAGGCGCATGTCACTCAGTGCGCCTATTAAAATATTAGGGGACCCAGCCCGTGACCTTCTTTTTTTTGTATTGTCACGGGGCTAGAACAGTTACCATGTTAAAAAATTTGGTTATCATACAAATACTGAAAAAAAAATATTGCGTATATATATGTAGGTAATAATGAAATGATATGAAATTAGCTCAACATTGAAGCGACTGCGGTCGCATTTAATATTTCTCTATCCACTTGGTCACTGCGGCCCCACTTAACATAGTCCTATCCACTGAACCACTAAGGCCCCAATTGGAATCGCTCTCTCTACTGAGCAACTAAGGCCCCACTTGTAATCGCTCTATCCACTGAGACACTAAGGCACCACTTGGAATCTCTCTATCGACTGAGCCACTAAGGCCCCATTTAATATATATATACACACTTAGCCACTGCGGTCCCACTTGATATAGTTCTATCCACTAAGCCACTGCGACCCCACTTAACATAGTTCTATCCACTGAACCACTGTGGCCCCATTTAATTAACTCAACATTGAAGCGAGACATTTAAAGTAAACAAAAATTATATTTTATTACCTTCATATATCTATGAAATATTCTCTATGCATTAATACAAAACTTTTCATAGGGAGAAAGTAATTTAAAAATAATTTATAGGGTAAAATGTAATGATTGCATAATCTGATCTTGCTGAAATTCGAACTTGGCCTGTATTTTACCCTGAGGATTCGCTCTGCAAAATTTGACGAACTTCTGTTGATTTCCAAAGGACTTAGAGATATTAAAGACGGACAGACAGACAAACAAACAGAGATCATCTACTTATTATATAGGAAATTGCAAGCAGAGGCAGTGACTTTTTTTCTAAGGTTGATTTCAAAAGTGCCCACTTTATCGCGAACAGCCTAGAGTGGCGAGTGTTGGGTGCGAGGATGATATAAGTGTGGTCTCACCCGTTTCCCGGCAGCTCTATGGTCCTTTCGCCGGCACAGCCTCGGGGCTGTCCGCGGTGGAGTGTCGTTCACATCCATTCCCTCCAGCCGTGTTGCGCGAGCGCCTACAGCCTATCTCTCTCTCTCTCTCTCTCTCTCTCTCTCTCTCTCTCTCTCTCTCTCTCTGACTCTACACCCGTCCCGCAGCGATTACAGTTTCTCCCGCATTTCACGGTCCATCGCCTCCGCAGATCGCCTGCCTCGCGTACACGTCTCCATCGCGATCGTCCCGTGGACTGCCATCCTCCAGCTGCTTCTCGTGTCAGAATCACTGAACATCTCAGTCTACAGGATTAAAACGACGTGACGGTTCCTTGCGTGTACGCTTCAGGGCTTGTCTACACTTGGGATACCAACCTGTGTCTTAGGACAAGGACGCGCTGATTGGTGCACGCGACCCTCTGACGTCATGGCGCTGTCCCAAGCTTCCGTGTCTCAAGTCAACCTGTGTCCCAAGTTGAAGCAATCGGGAAACTGAACTTTTGTACGGAGTTGTGTCCTAAGCTGATGAAAAAGAAGATATTTACGTTATTATTGTAAACATTGGATGTGCAAGGTGGGCTTCCTCAAAACAAATATGATGAAATGGTAATAAATAATTAGGGGTGTCTCCGTTCGGTCTGAACAATTTTATTTGAAGGCGTAAGTTTAAAAATTAAATTTGTATGTCAATTGGCGAACTTATATGAAATAAAACCGTTAAGGCGTTTACTATAAATAAATATTAAAATCAACAACTTCGTAAACTATAGTAAACAATAATACAGCAAATTTTAACATCACTACGCAACAACAAATAATTTAGTGCGATCTAGTGTCAGATTCTGGAAAAACTCACTTCGGACAGCGCATTTGTAGACCTATTGGGACCGCGTCAATGTGACGTCACTTGACGCCGAGTTTCGGACACGTCCACAGGAACGGCCGAATGTAGACACGGCTTTAGGCAGGATTTACTACAGCCCGTCGCATCCGTCCGTCACACATCCGTCCGTCTGCCAACCATAGACTAAAGACGAGGTAGACCGATCTCGCTGGCTGCGCACAACCAACTCCGTGTCCCAACATTGACTTCTGCTCACCTGCCTGCACGTCTAGCAAAAATAACATGGTTTGGTTTTTAGGTTACAAAACTGATTAGTAAAGAAATTGCTTTGAGACGCATGTCTGCCGCTAACTAACTTGTAATGCAGTTTGATTTAATTCAAACTGGTAAAAGTATTTTATTCATTAATAGTGTTTGTCATTTAAATATTAAGATATAAACCAATACTTTTATCACTGTTGTGGTTCTTTGGGTAGGTCAATGTTGGGTACATGCGCTGAAGACGAATAATAGGTCTACCTCATTTTTAGCCTATGCTCCCAGGCGAGCAATTTACAATCAAAGTTCGTACGTCCGTCGTAAGTTCATTGCTGCAAACTAATAAAAACAATTATGTTTACAAATAGGAAAAAAATTCTTGATTATAAGTGAAAATTTTTTGGCGGTATTGTGTTGCTAAGTACCGCAAATGCACATTCCATTACCTAACGAAAATTAATTAACGTAATTTTTAAATAGCAAATCAATAATGATTTTATCACTTTTACTATAGCACAAATGGAGCTCGGGTCTCCAAACGTACGTAATTATCAGTCTTCAGGAGAAATGTTACTTAATTTCATTTTACAGTTACGTAAACAAGCATATGAAAACAAAAGACAGCCAAAAGACAAACACCTGCAGGCACTACACAGCCTTGTAAAGAGATGAACGAGTAACAAAACGTGAAAGTTCAGAAGGATATAGTTTCATCCGTTCGTCCGTCAAAAGTTAACTCTTGCCAAGGTTTTGACGAACGGACGGATAGAATTAATGGCCAACTCTGACTGGCTGCTGGTCGCGCGGTCGACGGGTAGGTTGCACGGACGCGACTGGTCGTTGGAAATCCTGCCTTACTCTACTCGGGTTGCGAACACTACAAAAATTTTTCTTTCTTGGTAAACTTCCCGAATTGTAATTGAAATTTTCGACGCTTCCCAACGCGATGCATGTTTACAATACGGGCAACGATGCGTGACGTTTTTCAATCACGATGACCGTACGCCGTACGAGAAGCTTTTATTAACACTTGCTCGCATTTAAAAATATCACAATACCAGCCTAAACAACTCCCATTCTTTAATCTGTCGGCCGGAAACACACGCTGGAGTATTTTTCTTCGGCCGAATGAAATCGCTCGACTATGAAGTACGTTATTGAGCACGAGCTACTAACAAATACCACGCTATCGTCTATTCATGGCTACTTCCATCTCTTCTGAAGCCCTGCTTGTAAGTTCTACTTCCAGGATATTCTTCCGCCTTATGCAAACAATGCTTAATTATGCCAATGGAAATTACACCGGAGAAACAGTGCACCGCATTCGTACGCACTCGGTTCAATACTATTTTGCATCAGAACTATTTTTACTAGACGCTATCAACGCGCTTATTTTCGCCCTGTTTTTATTCATATTAATTACAAATGAAATGTTATAGTATACGAATCAAACATAACTAACTAAAAGTTCAATTTAATCAAAAAACAAGATACTTTCATGTGAGCGGAAGTTCGAAACACTTATGCATGGGATATTTGGGAAATGATCACACGTTTCACATAGGATGATATTTCAAAGGATTCATCCGAAAAGTTTGAAGAATCTGCGAATAGCATATGCAAGTATGTGCAGTGCTGTAGGTGTCCGTAAAGCTGGCCATACGCTCCAACACAGCAAGCCATTAACAGCTATACGCTATTCACGGTAAAGTGAGCACTTTTGAAAGGCCTCTCATTTGGAATAGTGGTCAGTAAATATGTTTTATTTTAGCCTTAGACGTGAACTTCTGAGTGTTGTGGAATATGTACAGTGATACTATTACTAACACGGCAATATTTATTTAAAAAAGGTAGTTAAAGGATAAAAAAATCGCTGAAAGTAAAAGTAAATATGGACTCGAAAGTTCTCACTTTACCGTGAACAGCCTCTATCATAATTTGGCCCTTAAACTCATATATATATATTTTTTCTTCAAAATTCGCGTGTTTAAGAAACTCTATACCAAACACAATTGTATTTTTACAGTTAACGGTTATGAATATTTGGAGGATGTGCTTAATAGGTGCAAAATAAAGTTACTAATTAATATTTTGCACATCCTCCATCCATTGTAAATTGTTTTAAATTTATTGATCTTGCAACCAAATATATATTTTCTCCTTCCTCCATACATATGTATTTTTTTACAACGATTACCGCCGTAGGTGCTATATTAATAATACCTTTCTCATCACTCACAGTAACACTAACATTGAAACACTTATGTGCTAGAACATGTGCTGTGTTAAATTTAACTGTACTACCACCTTGCGAACATGTGTGGTAGATTGGAGAAAAAAAGAAGTGCAAAGAAAAGATTAACATAATACATGTAAAGAACTACAAAAAATCTTTCAACAGTTTGTGCATATTTTTTTTTTCTATTTAGGATTTCTTTAGAGGTTTGCTGCTTATGGGGCTAATGTGTTCAGGGTATTTTCTTTTCTACTTTCGTGTTTAAAGTGAGTGATTTTATGAGGGGGGGGGGGCGAAGGAATCAGTTTTATTTACTCACACAAAAAATGTAGAATAAAAGAAACTTAATTGCATTCCATTTTTGGGCTTATTTGACAATGTTTTTTTTTTTTTCAATCAACATTATTCTAGTAAAAAAATAAACAAAAAGAGTACATTTGAAATTAAGGTACATAATTGTTACGGATTTAATTGACTTTGTTTTGGAAAAATGGTTGCCTTTGAAATTGAGAATTTTAACATTGCTAAGCCATGAGCCATATCTCCAACCCTATTATTGTCATATCACCCATATCTATGGGAGATATGGCCAAAAAAGGTGTGTTCTTTAGTTTTTAGGTTTTGACTAGGTTGGCATTATAATTTCAAACTCATAATTATTTTTCAAATGCATAAATCCACTAACTTTTTATTTCTGGTAGTTGTTTTAGGGTACAATTCATTTTGTATTTTTTAAACAAATAATTCAAAAGGTGCGTCTTATCTATCGAGTTTACCTTATATGTTTAATTGCACTCCGAATCAATGACGGGCTGCCTCTCAAAGCGGAATTTTCAAACTAACAAGTTCATTTAAATTAACACTGTCTGCTTCTTGTTTCCTCACCAACAGTGATATTTTCATCTTCTTCGTCATCTTAATCTTCAGAATGAACTCCGTTATTCTTGATCTATTATTTTCGAACTGTCAGAAATAGGTCCAATGCGTTCCATTCCTCATGATAGAAAACGGCCATTTTGACGGCTTCACGGCACTACCAACTTCACAACATAGCGGTTAAACTGTCCACAAGAAAACGATCTTGTATATAGTAAAGCTGTTATTTCTTAGGTTTTTTTCTTTGGTCCTAATAAGAAAAATAAAATAAATCATATCGTGGGCAAGAAAGTTTACTTATATTTTATTGAATAATTATTACAATTAAAGGAAACCATCGCTTGATATTATAGTGTATTTACTTTAATTGAATATTTATTAAAATTTTACGCTTTTTCGCAAATCAATTATTATTAATAGACTGTATTTTTTCAGTGTTTTACTAAAATAAAGGTTTTTATTTAATATTAATTTCATCAGTAAATCACTTTTGGTAAATTGCTTCACAATTGAAAACATATTTGATTATTGTTCTTAATACATATTTATTGCAATATAAATAGTTCTATAGATTATTATTTTTACTCATTAAATAAATTATTTTATGTTCATTATAACATTTTCAGATATTTTTCGTTTACGAATTATAATAAAGTTTATCTTATTCTTGTGTTATTCGAGACTATTTGTATGTGGCAAATGTAAGTCACTATATTTTAATATTACTGAACTCAACGGAATGTACGTGCAAATTTATTTGAAAATATGTTTAAAAGTAAAAATTTAATTATAAGTTAAATTAACAATGATTGAAGATAGATTAAATAAATAAACTTTAAATTCTAAATTTTGGCATTATAACTTTCAACAATTTTTTTTTCTGCTTAGTTTCTACTACCTAAATAAAGGTTTAATGAATATATAGTTAGAACGATACAAGGAAATTGCTACAAATTTTAATTCCATAGAGCTTTTTGACAACTTTTCCCGTGTCGATGTTACTTGGTTTGCTTAATCCCTATAGTTATAGTCATGGCCGTATCGTAGGTCCGTAAAAATGCCAAAACGGCAACATCCAACCCAGACGGCGAGTGCAAGCGTACTGGACGCCGACAGAGAACGCTTCAAGCATCATTGTTCGTTGTTCGGCGCCTGACCAGTCCACAGACGGGCATCCTTTGTGCCCGGGCACACTTTGACGTGGACAAACAGTTTCTCTCGCCTACGACAGCTTATAAGCGCTGCCTCGCCAGCTCTCACAGCCAATGTCCTACGTGTCCTTACCGTACAGGGCAAGCGGCGTAGAGTGCGCATGCGAGCCCGAGCCCTAACCGATATCCGTGTTCCGAATTTGGACTGAATTTTTGCCAGGAGCACTAGCGAAACAACTCTGATCTGAAATCGAGGTTAGAACACTCGTTATGTCAGTATGTGTGTTTTGTTTTTTAAGTTATTTAGCACGCATCCTCTGACTGAGTTATACTGTTGTAAGTAGTACATATTAAGCCTTATACTTCTTATAGACATTCTAGCCCAGACTTTGGGAACAATTGGGTATAGAGTCACCAAATTTGTATTGTTTGGGTTCCTCCCAACCCTGAATAAGAGGATTTTGCGTGTATAGTTATAAGCCCCTTTATAAGCATAGTAGATCATCATTTGAGAACTGTGGAGATAAAGCCAATAAATTCAGTATATAATAATAAACCCAAGTTTTTTCATATACACATTTGTCTGTCGTTTCCAAACTATTGGAGATAATTACATAATTCAAATTCCAGTCACTACTCCAGACCCTGGGCAAGACAGTATGACATCTGATACCATATGTTCTTTAGAGGCATAAATGCCTGTCATTATCGTACCGCTGGAGATATGACCACCATATTATATTCGTATTAAATAAAAGCACTGACACATTGGGAAACTAAATGTAAACAAACTAGTTGACCATATTTAGTCTAGTCAATACCCTCAGACCGGATCATTAGTGCAGAGTTCGTGCTAAATGCATATTTGAAAGTCATGCTTTGTTATTTTTCCTTTCTGCCCATTGTTTATTTTTCCGCAAATATAACTTAACATTACCGTGGATCTAAAATGACTACGTTACTGTTATTCCAACTTATTCTCTATTTTTAAGACAGATATCTTAATATATATCTTAGTTGCCTCCCAGTTAAAAGATTAATTGCATTTGTTATTAAACATTAGACCATAGAAATACTTTTCTAATTTGTAGCCATCATAACAGCAAGAGCACTAAATCAGTGTTTACCTAAAAGGCTAAAGGTTGTGGCAATTTTGCAACCTTGAGTCAATAATTGACCAGTTAATCAGGTGTTCATCAACGTATGACTATTTCCATGTCGCCACAGAAAATATCCGTTAAATTTAGCAACATTTAGAAATGAGAAAGTGACCAAAGAACTTAAAGCCTCCATTTTTAGATTTGCCAGACATGGATTCGAAGAAATTGCTGCTCCATAGAAAAAAAAATAACAGTTTCATGGGACTAATTTGTTCGTTTTTATACTTAATGTGTCAATTCAGACTGCAATTTAGGACCGACTCCATTATTCCACATAACTTTAATTTACACTACAATATCCATTACATCATCAAGAATGTTGATGTAGCAAGCACTTCCAAAAGCGTGCGCTGTGTTGTTAGAGTAAATTATTCTGACATAGGATTCTGCAAAGAAGAGAATAGAACAACATGAGCATCTGCAGTAACTATTTAGTAGTATGGTGGAAATTGTTTAAACGTAAAACATGTCTCATGATTTGGGGCTCACAACTTATTAAATGTGTAAGTATGGTCAATAATACTATTTTAACCTTGTAGCTTATGCGCGCACGTGGTAAATTAGTATAAATTGAAGACCACAGGGAAAAATTACCTGATAAGTCGCATTTGGCTAATTTTACATGAGAGCGATTTTAAGTTTGGACGTGTTATGTTCTTCTCCTGTATGCCGATTTTTCATATAGTCATGTGACTTTATATTGTGACCGATAACGTTCTCCCCCAATACTGTAACAGCAGTAGAAAACACCTTATCAAAGCAAACGAATAACATAAAAACCCGAAAAATCGAAAAAATATATTAGAAATGGACTTGTGAGGTTTTTCCCCTGTTGTCTTTAATTGTGGCTTCAATAAACACTCCCTGTTTAATTCATTTGAAACCAATACGGAATATGCAAGATGCTTATAAATACCTCATATCACCAAGACATCCTAGAAAATATTTTAAGATTATTCAACCTTGTAACTTTGGACCAAATAATAATCATGCTTCAGGGTTCTCCTTGGTTTTAAACCCCAAGGCGTAACCCTCAGGTAGGCAAATTGGACGTACTAACGAAAGTACAAGCCCAGATTCTTGTATTACTAAGTTTGAGTACCTGATCCATTCACAAGAGGTCCAGAACCCACAAAATTAACAAATTACTAAAAATTTTATAATGAAGTCCACCTTAAAGACACGCGGGGTTTATAATGCAACTATTTTGAATTTATGAACGTCTCATACCTCGTGAGCCTACAATGTGTATTTAAAAAAAAAACAATACAAGAAAAAATTTTTGAAAATAAAACAATAAAAAAAGCGTAATAATTATTGAGAAATATTATTCAGTGAGTCATTGACAGTTTAATTACCAACCCTTTCCCCTAATCCAAGTTCCAGAAATATTGTGTTGCGTACAAATGTTTAACATTCAAGCATGGACGTAACTTAAGTATATCGCCGGAAACGTTATATACTGCTGACAGATAGTATAGTTGACACCCGCGGAATGCTTGTGCTATTACCGGTTTAACTTACGGTGTCGGAACGATCTGATAAACTAGTTAACAGCTACATTTCAAACACGTATCGCTTCAACTTCTACTCCTTCCTGTGACGGTGTTCTCGCCGTGATGACGGGTTGGTCCCCTACAATCTGGTTCCTTAGCAGTCTGAATCTACTGTACTGTGGGAGCGTATACGCTCGCTAATTACGCTGCGGTAAAAGGTCCAGTAGCATCATCTATAACGTCGGGAAAAATTGAGCAAATTGGACGATTCTGCTACCGTTTGAAAAATTCCTCAGCATACACATCACCTCGGAATTTCACTTTTTCACGGCAGATTCACGTTATCGTGCATTATGATTGAAAGCGGAATGTAGCAACTGACTTGTAATTGTTTTGAGATTTGTCTTTGATGTGTATGTACATTTCTTCTAACCTAGTTTAATGCAGCTAGAATATATCGTTACATTCGTGGGAAAACCTGGTGTCGCCAATTATTTGTAAAGGTTTTAAGGCTATTCTAATTTTAAAAAATGCAACTTATCGACTACGAAAACCTCGCATCTCCACGAATGTTTAAAAGTGATCTACAAACAAAGTACTGAAACCTCGTAACCCCACTATTAGATTTCAAACAGCGAAAAACAAATTATGCATTCATATTATTTTTAATGTAAATTTATGTTAAAATATGGGTTAAATAGTATACTTCTATATATAAGTAATAATAATCTTGTTTCGAAAAGAATAAAATTTCCTCCGAAAATGATTTTTTGTCCCTCTTCTCAGGTTTTTTTTTTTGCAGTTACGGTGTTTTCCGAAGGCAATCAGATGTTTTAGTCATACAGAAAGATGTGTCTTTTGAGAATTTAAATGAAAATTAACACTCTCAGATGCTGTTCACGGTAAACTGAGAAATTTGGAAAGCCCTGATCAAGATCTTGTATGCACATTGTGTGTTCTTCCACCATATTTTAACATTAATGTTACTGGTCACATTACGCATGCGTTGGTAAAGAAAAACTGTGGAATTATTAGAAAAGTAAATAGTCTACGAAATTTTCTCATTCTTACATTTATATAAATAAGAAAACAGACAGCAAAAAGGTATTACTTCAGTATCCACAAATGTTTACCTTGCAATTTTTTTTTCAACGTTAAGACGTGAGACTACTTGCTCTCCATCGTTACCAACTTTACCGGACGCATATCGCTCAGTGCGCCCGTTAAAGTGCATGCAGGTAAAGGCTGTTCACGATAAAGAGAGCATTTTTGAAATAAGCCTTAGAAAAAAGTCACTGCTCCTACCTTCATATAATTTAACGGGCGCATTGAAGAGGCATGCGCCCAGTAAAGTTGGTAACAGTGGAGGGCAAGTAGTGCCATAACTTAACGTCGAATAAAAAGTGTTAGGTAGCTATTTGTGATAACCTAAATTATTTGATTATTTCTATCGCGTTCTGCAACAACGAAATGTAAAAATAAGCATATTTTTAAAAATCTTATTTTTCTAATAATTTCACAGTTTCACTCGACCGACGCATGAATAAAGTGACGAGGACCATTATCAGTGTTAATTTTACATAAGGCGGAATAATACATGACGGGAATACAAGTAGATCTTAAGCAGGTCTTTCAAAAGTGCTCAGTTTACCGTGAACAGCCTATGGAGGCAGTGACATTTTACAAAGGCTGGTTTCAAAAGTGCTCAATTGATCGCGAACAGCCTCCGTACCTTCTGTTCGCGAAGTGACTCTGGGCAGCTGCTACCGGGGGGTAGGTGAGTTGATTCTGGGGAACGTGCGGCGCAGAATACGACCATCGGCGTTAGCTGCTGAACTTCAGCCTGCGGTTGTGTTGTTGCAGGTACTTCGTGGGCACGGTGTTGCAGTTCCAGCTGCACAGCGCCTTGTGCAAGGCGGCGGGCCAGCACAACCCCGGCCAACCGCAGAGCAAGCCGCTGCACAAGTGCGACCTGTACAAGAGCAAGGAGGCGGGGAACCTTCTCGGGTAAACACCACCACACGGTTTCCACGCCATTGCACGTTTAACGGCTTTCAAACCACTTGCCCTTATACCGCACGGGCGACGGTTCATTCACAAAACTGTGTTTCAATATGTCTTTCAACTACCTACGCTGTAAAAGTTTTTTTAAATTTTTTTTTTATTATTTTTACTGAGAAATTGTTTGTAATTTTACAAATGCTTGTAGCGGTACAAATATTTCTCTTGTAAAACTACTCGTTCGTAAAACTACAAGAGCCTTATTTGTAGCAGAACTCAAGAAATGTTTGTATTAGACTGAGCCGTATCCACAAGCTTCAGCAAAATTTGCAGTCACTCAACAACGTAAAACTCTATATAGCTGTTTGTGTAAAAACTATGGTCGATGTAAAGTGTAGTTGCGCACAAAAAAGAAATGTGTTGCGAGTTTGAATAACGTAAAACGCTTAAAGAACTCAAATAATCTTAACAAAACGACAATTTCAATCAAACTTGACCGTATTAATCATTAAATGTTAATGTTTCTTAGCTACACGGAACTCTTAAAATGAAATACAATGGAGGTAAATGTATTCTACTTAATCAAATAACTTCCTTAACATTTTGTAAGTACTTGGCGTATATTTAGTATAAATATAAGCTTTAAATACGTAAGTTAAGTTGGTCATAGTATAAGGGCGTCGGTTCTAGTCCTCGTGCTGGCAAAGTGTGTGTTTTGTTTTTCATAAATTATATTTTGAAATATTTTTAAAAGTATTCTCTTTTATTAATTCGTTACATTTGTTTTCTAGAAGAAAAAAAATATTTTATGTGCACTTTTCAATATTGTAAGTTATAATACAAGGCTATCATTTGTAATATAACAAATATATGATTTTCAGATTTTACAAGAAAACGGTTTGTAGTTTTACAAAGGAATTTCTTGGCAACTGGATTTCCAAGGATTTTTCTTGTAAAGTAGAAAAAAATTTTTAGGTTGTACTCAATTTCGTTCTTTATTTTGGTAAGCAAATAACACTAAATAAATATATGTCCTTCAAATTACATATTTCTGCAGAATAAAACAAGTCAACTGTAAAACACGCTGCCAATCACGATGGACTTATAAACACTAGCTACAAGTAGGGATAATTTGATTGGTGCTTGTCAAGCTGGTCACGCCCTCCAACATAGCGGGCCATTCACAGACATTCGTCTGTAAAGCTGGCGAATTATTAGTGGACAAGGAAAATGAAGATGTTACGTATGCAATGTGCAATAGCCAATGTAGTTTTCACGTCTTCACAGGCATATATATTAGTTGGAAGCTATGATTCCAGTCTATAAAATCACCCAGTGTCGAAAAGTGTTAATTACACTCATGGGCAGTTGAAATAGAGACACCCTCTCAGTAGCATGTCGCACCCCCTTTCCGCCTGATGATGGTCCTGGATGGTATGGCCGCTCACTGATCGTTGTGGTCCAGCGTTGAATTGGCGAGCGATTGGCTGCGTTGTGGCCTGTCTATCTGATGTTACCAACCGGGCTAGCCGACGGCGAACGCAGTCATCGAGACATTGTAAGCCACGGCAATTGTTCCTGGTGGAGGTGGTTTCAACCCGAATCTATCAACTCGTGGTGTACACTCTTGACCTGGTTGCCCGTGGAACTGCTACTGCCTGTCTAACGACACCCCAGTTATGCGTGGCTTGGCAGTACTCAGATCGAGTGAAGCAACCATATGGCAGGTGTCTCTAATTCAACTGCTCATGAGTGTAATAATATTCACGAACACAACCTTACTACGAAAAAATCACGTTACGTACACTGACATGGCTAAAATTTTAAATCATCTGTGTGCGTCGAGCTTATTTTCTTTCCCAAAAATTTGATGCGGTTATCTGAGCTCTTCTCTCGGTTGCGGCTCTACGACGAGAAGTCTAGGAAGTATTGCTCACAATTTACACATTGAGTCAACACGCAAGAGTTGCCACCTTCTTGGCCAAGGTCACTAACTCAGTAAATCCGTACAGCGAGCATCCTGGTTCGAATCCCACGTTAGCCCTCGGAGTATCTGCCGTTTATAGATGCCAAAAATTAATTTCTTGTTTTGGATTTTACATCTACAGCTAAGCACAGAGTCTCATGATTATTGCCGGGCTCATGCCAAGCTAGGTGATTCCCAGCCCTTTTTTTTTTTTCCACTGACCATTATTGTTATTTATTGCGTTTGTAATTTGATGCAGCCTATTGAACGAATTGTATGTTTTCTCGTGCAGTTGATGTGCTAGGGCTGTGTTTGTTTTTGCCTTCCTTTTCCTGAATCTGCTTGCAAGTGTTTATGTTTATAATTTTTTAATACAAAAATGTGGCATTTTGAAGGAGGGGGGGGGGGGGGGAAAATTAACAGCTGTCATCTTCAGCGTCAATTATAAGTAAAGTGAGGCGAGGATGGATCACACACGGAACGCAGCGGTTGGTTTATAAGTACCAATACCCCAAGAAAACTCATTGACAAAAGGTAAAGCCCGCCTCGTCCCCCACGTACGAAAATACGGGCGAACCCGCCGGGAATCGAACCCAGTTCACAGTGCTGGAAGGGGCGAGTGTTCCGACAACCCCACCGCCGCGGCCATTGCAAAATGTTAAGTCATAAGCAAGAAATACTGCGATGTACCGAACCCCTAGAATACTGTTAACCGTCATTAACCAAGCTTCTTCGCTAGATAATCGCTACTCCTCAGCGATCATAGTAGTTAAGGATTCTGTTTTACATGTGCGTTTTGGGTTGGATATAAAAGTATATAAAAGTATCGACTTGAAACGTGGCAGTTGAACATATATGGGCAAATGTCTCGCAGCCAACCAGGAAACGTGGAAACCCTGGAGGTTGTGGAGTGGCCTCAGGTGTTCATTTTAATGGAGTGAAGCCCGGGTCGGTGATGCTGCGTTTCAAAGCTATAGGCTGTTCAAGGTGAAATGAGCACTTTTAAAGGCCCTGCTTAAGATCTACTTCTATGCACATTGTGAATTCCATCCCCCCTTTACGTAAAATTAATATTGTAACGGGCCTCAGGACTTTATTCGTGCGTAGGTCAAATCAAACTGTGAAATTATTAGGTAAATAAATATTTTATAAATCTGCTCATTTTTGCAATTCAATGCATTAAAAAAAATTGAAACCTAAAAATAATTTGTACTTACAGTACCACACATGGTTACGTAACACTTTTTATTCGACATTAAGATATTGAACTACTTTCTGTCCATCATTACCAACTTCACTGAGCGCATATCACTCACCGCGCCCGTTAAAATATATGCAGGTAGAGGCAGTGACTTTTTTCTGTTTTCAAAAGTACTCACTTCATCGTGAATAGCCTTTACATACGTCCCACGCGAATATCTCCCATTTCGGTACTGGTGAATATCTTCCTGGCGAGACAGTTTTTGAGGTACCCAGGGTTACCACGTTGATTTGATTCGTCGCAATGGGCCGCGTTGCTCTTCAAGTCATGCAGCACTGCCAGTGGTGTCCTGGCCAAACAGGCATAATTTCTATTCCAACTGACAAACATGCATCATCGACGTATGAACTCAACTGCAGTGTACTGATGTTGGCCAACATGTAAGAGTTGCAGCACTCTGCACTTGAATCGTGTGCATTCATATTGGCGTACAAACAGGTGTGGCACATAGCTAGCGTGTGTTGTTATTGGCCTACGCGATTTCACTGCGTTTAGCTCGTATGTACTGGTGTCGCCTTACACACACGCGCGCACACACACACATACACACACACACACACACACACACACATATATATATATATATATATATATATATATATTATATATATATATATATACACGAGCCTACATACGAGCACTGCACACACACACACACACACACACACACATATATATATATGTGTGTGTGTGTGTGTGTGTGTGTGTGTGTGTGTGTGTGCAGTGCTCGTATGTAGGCCAACGTCATTATACATTACACACGAGGTTTTTGTAGCACCTATACACACATATTATAGATATATTTATATTTATATACCCATATATATATGGGTATATATATGTATATATGTGTTACACAAACATCGTGTGTAATGTGTAATGACGTTGGTCTACATACAAGCACTGCACTTAGCCCGTATAAATTGATCTTGGCCTGCAAATAGACACCTAATGTCTGAAGCCTTGTGTTTCTGAAAAGCGTACTATCGCTCATGATTCCATTCCAATTTGAAGAATGTCAAGGGTCAACATAAATTCGAGTTAACGTGGGCGTCGCTGGCGCTTTCTTGTCGGTACACGTGTATCAACCTACATCAACAAGTGGAGATTAGCAATCGAGTGGTAAATGCTGCCAGAGGTGATTTGCATTCAATTTCCGACAACACGCAAACAGCAGTATTGGCGATGTATTGTCTGCGCGCATTTCAATTGACGCCGATGATAGGCGCTCGCAGTTGGACGCGCCAGTTCCGTTCGCCTTTATTGTATGCAACTTGCTGCGCACGCAGGTACGTATAGTTACGGACTTCCGGCGCTGTTTTGTTAACTTCAATTCCAATATCAAAACACTAGATGAATTTTCAGAATATTTTGCTGCTAGGATTTCTTGTTTACATGAGCCCATATATGTCGTGGTTTGACTTTCGACGTGTAGTTTAAAAAAACATATTTTATTAATTGATGGGCTTCGTAAAAACCTTTGCAGAAATACATCACTATTATAAAATAATTTCTCTCATAATTGCATAGTAAAACCAAATCTGTAGAATTAACCTTTCTTCGATTTTCTCTATTGGCTTCTATAAAATTTTAAAGTGTGGTTAACCTTTATGACATTAATTTTTGTCCCCTGTAGTATTACGGACACATTTTTCGTACATTCGCTGTTTCGTTTTTGTGCGGATGTCAACAAAAAATATTCTGGGAATAAGACTTTTTGACAAAAAAGATAAACATTATCTAAACCCTTGAAAGTTTTTTTAATCATATTAATTGTATTCGATCAGAAAAAACGTCAATATGGTTTAAAAAATTGCATTTTTAAAAGCTTATCCGCGCAGTTTTCTTAAATAGACAGGAGGAAAGTAAAAGCGTGCAGTCGTAGTCACATCTCTGATCTTTTATCGTGTGCAATAAAATCCCACTGTTGCGTATCTAATTTGCACAGTAGAGCGTGACGACAGAAGCACTGCACGCCGATTAAGCGCATTGCGCATACGAGCGACGAGTCACTGGGCGCGCGTGTTAATGTCGCCCGTATCGACTGTGACTAGAATGGGGGAAATAAGTCCCGGGGCCCACGCACTCTTATGTTGGATTTACCATGCCGCGACGAGGTCGTCCCGACAGTCAGACACGACGTTACAGCCCGACCATTTCCGCCACCAAAATTAGTTCAATGTTTACAAATCCCCGACGGTTTCCTTCCGAAAAGTATTGCGTGGTTTTCGGAAAATCCTAGAATGGCCAGTTACTTGTTATTTTGTTTTGATAACTTTGTAAACGAAGAATTTTTGGATTTTGGAGCAGTTATTTTTCCACGACTATTTATTTTCGTTAATTCGTTAGCTTTCTGTTGCAAGATAACCAGGGTGTACACGTAAAAATAATATGTTTAATGTGAAATTTACCACAGTAGCGAAATCCACGCGACATTTTGTTTCATTTCCATGCGAGGCCGACCGATCCGACGCCCGACGAAAGTAGAAATAGTATCTACTTTTGTCGGGCTATCGGTTCTGCGATTTTATCGGGGACACCTTGCTCCTGATAGGCTGATGGGAAATTTTTCATCGGTGTTGGGGTTGTTTTGTCGGACTGTTAAAGGGAAGCCGGATGTTTGTCGAGATGTTCGCATCGCGGTCGTGGTCTTGCCGACTCTCGGAGGAAGGAAAAACAAACTTGCCGCGTCATCCACTCCGCTGGTGACATTTCGAGACGGGCGTTCTCCGAGCCGACGAGCAAACAAAGGCCCGCGCGCAGACCACCATCCAAGACGCGGTCGGACCGTTGGTGCGTGCTTACGCGCTTCTGTTCGTGACACCTGCCGCGTACTGCCTTTATCGCTCGTTCCCCGGCCTTCGTGTCTGCGCCCGAAGGTTGACTGTGCTTGCAAGGGAGTGAACGTCGTTGACACACACGGTATGTACTTGTTCACCTTGAACGATGATGACAGACTAACCTGGATACTCCAAACGATGGCCTGTACATGGGCTACACGCCTTTTTTTTTTTTTTTTTTTTTTACGTAAACCTTTTTGTGGTTTCTCCACACTTTTTTAATCAAACCTCTGTAAAATCCCGCAATGTACGGCGTGTCTGGTTCTTTTGTAAATATGCCACGTATCATAAACGTTTTATACTTATGTTAACATAGAAGTATCTTATTTTTGCTTAAATGGACAATTTTATATACATTTGATGTATAAATTATAATATTGCATTTACAATTGAAATGAATAAAACATTGAGAACTTATGTGTGTTGGTAACGCCTAGTAAGAAATAGTTTTAATGCAAAATATTATAACACTGAGTGCGCACCAATCCGGTGCGCAGTCCCTTTGGTGTAGTTTTCTAGAACAGTGATCGTGGATGGACTTTAGCTAGTTTAGTAGCTTTGATTTTTTGTGTCTGGTCATAAACTGTCATTACGAAAATTTGCAAGAAAAATCTAAGATGGAATGGATACCATCCCCTTAGCTTGGTTGAGCTTTGTTTGCACGAGGCGGAGGAATATCTTGGAAGTAGATCTCGAGCACGGTTTCATAAAGGTTTGAAGTCACCGTGAATGGCCTGCGCGAGTAACTAAGGTTACATCTGTACAGATTATCATGTATTTATAAGTTATTTATATCTCCCATAGCGCAATCCAAGGTTAAAAATTTAGAACGACACAGCTCATAGTAACACTAGGAAGTCTGTGGCGCGTTCGAAATATTTTTAAGTCCGTAACCTTGAAAACAAAATCGTCCATAAAATCCGAACCACTATACCAAATTACGTCAAACAAACAGCAACATCATCGTAGTTATGCCAGCAATACAATTATGATAAATAAATAATAAATATGAAGCATCGTTAATAAATGTTAAGATGATTAATTACGTCACACTCATCACAAACAACAACCAAATACAGATTTGATATTCTGTATATTGGATCAGAAATCAACTACCAAATTACAACCATAATACACCACAAGGATGTATTCGTACTAATGAGTTCCCTTCATGAACTGTAATTTCACTGTCAACTGTCAGTCACGTATGTGTATTTATAGGTGCTGTTATAACTTCATTTTTTGTGGGTCGTTTGGTTTGAAATGTTGACGAAATGTTATCTATGGGTTAATAAAAAGAAGGAAACAGCCATGTACAGGTTTTATCTTGTTTCTGTCGTATATATAGGTTGTAATTTGTTCGCGCATTTCATATCGCTCCGTGTCATTAGAGAAGACACATCAATAATGCTTTCTCGGCATTCTCGTACGTCTAGGTATTATCCTAAGAAGGTATACTGGAATATTTTGTCTTTCAGTAAGGATGTCAATAAGGAAGATAGGTCTTGAACTGTTAAGATAGTTGATATAGAAGAGAGTTATATTTTGTTGTCGTTTTTGTTCCGTTTTGGTCTTCAAGGAATAACCGCTAAAGCAGGTAGCGGTTTGTTGGAAATGTGTTTCTTCAGGAAGTCGCATACTCAAAAGGATCCTGCGCCGAAGGAAATTAGTGACATTGACTCTCGTGATATAACATGCTGGAAGACTTTTCCAGTCCATGAAGGGAAGATCGATAATACTGCTGTTATTAGCGTGTTTTGGTAACGCTTCCGTGTTTTCTCGTAAGAAACTGAAGTTTGAACTTGGTGATCAGATTTGGTTGTATCGCAAGCTGGTTGGTACGACTGGTGACATGCATATTCATGGTCATGCTGAATTGTGTCTTGAAACAAGAAATACTTGTACTAGTGCTTAAGTATGATTTTCAATTCATAGTGTCAGATACAAGTATTGCTTATTTTGATAGCTGTAAGTAACGCTTCATTAAGTACTGCCTATCAATGTATTCATAGTCAAAGAATTATTGCTTATTTATGTATATAAGTAATACTTCATCAAGTCTGATTCATTGTGAACTTAAGCACTGAATATTTATAATAGGACTAGGTTATTCACAAAATATTTTTATTACAAATTATGTTTCCTTAAAATATTTGATGGAAACAGTACTGTACTTTAGATAATTACACGGGACAAGTGGGAAAATTGAAATCCTACACTTTGATGTGAAAACACATCCTCTTTTCTGAACCTATGCAGATACTTATTACCGTGCTTCGCGAAGCACAACTTGACCCAAATAAGTAGTGCTTATACAATAACTACTTCGTCAAGTCATATTTTATGAATTCATTCGTCAGATAAGTAGCGCTTGAAGAAGAAGTGCTACTTCATGAAGTGTAGTTCCTTTGCCGAAACAAGCTTCCCGACTATGAATCCGGTCTAAGAGAGTGCGTCGACGTTGTGTTTGCAGCCGCATGATGAAGCTGGGCTCGTCGGCGCCGTGGGGCGAGGCGCTGGGCCAGGCGACGGGCGAGTACCGCCTCAACGGCTCTCACGTGCGGGAGTACTTCCGGCCGCTGGAGGAGTGGCTGCGACTGGAAAACCTGAGGACGTCGCAGCCCGTCGGCTGGAGCCACGGTCAGTGTGGAGCCCCCCCCCCCCTCCACCCCTTTACCATAACCACACTCTCCATTCCCCGTCACTTCACACTTGTCCATTTAATCAAACCTTTGGTTGGAAAATCACGCCATGTACGACGTGCTTGCTAGTTTCCCAAATACGTCACAGAGTAATTTTGAAAGCCCTCTCTCATTTGGAATAATAGTTAGAGGAGTGTGAAGTGAAACATTTTTTTGTGAAATCATTGTTTGGGAGTATTCGCGTATCTCGGTCAATATGTATTCTGTAAAAAATACTTCTTGACAAAAAAAAAAAAAAAAAAAAAAAAAAAAAACAATTATCTAAGCCCCTATGTTTTTACCTTTAACATATTAAGTATATTCAAGGAGAAAAAAAATTCGTGAAAATGGTCAAATATCGCATTTTTTTAAAGCTTGCCTATGCTGTTTCCTTAAGCGGCAAGAGAAAAGTACAAACGTACAAGCGTAGTTTAATCTAAGGACTTTTATTTCATGTAATAAAATCCCACTGTTACAGATCTGATTTGCACAGTAGAGGACCACGGCGGTAACACTGCACGCCTTGCGCGTAGGAGCGATGAGGCGCTAGGAGTGCGTGTTAGTGTCGACCGTATCGCTCGCTCGCTTCTCGGCCTTGAATGCGCAGGTGCACACTCCTCTTAAGGGGACCATGTAGCTGCGCGTCCAAGGTCAAGAAGCGAGGGAGCGATACGGGCGACACTAACACGCGCCCCTAGCGCCTCATCGTTCCTACGCGCAAGGCGTGCAGTGTTTCCGTCCTAACGCTGTACTGTGCAAATTTGATACGTAACAGTGAAACTTTATTACACGCGATGAAAGTACACGGATCAAACTACGTGCGTGTAATCGTATTTTCTCTTACCGCTTAAAGAAACGTATTAGGCAAGCTTTAAAAATGCGATATTCGACCACTTTCACGATTTTTTCCCCCTTCACTTAATATGATAAAATCAAAATGATAGGGATATAGACAATATTTTTTTAATACTTTCTGGCAAAAAGTCGTTTTTCCAGAACTTTTATTTACCGAGATACGCGTTTACACGCAAACGACGATTTCAAAGAAAACGTTTCAGTGCAAAGTCCCTTTGATAAATATATTTATTTTAGTCTCACGTCAACTTCCGAGTGCGGTGGAATACACACACTGCGTTTATTACTTTTCATGGCAATATTTATTTAAAAAGGATTTATATGAGATAAAAAAAGGATGAAATAAAAAAGTAACTACATCCTCAAAAGTGCTCACTTTACCGTGAACAGTCTATATCAGCGCTTTATACTACTGTTATCATACAAGTACTTCATATTTAATTAAATTGAACCTTTAAAAATATTCTATCTACAAATTATAATATTTAATTTTTATGACTACTGTATGGACAAAAACTGGTAGAAAACAGATGTGTTGGTAACGGCGAGCAATAAATGGTTCTTATGCGAAACAATATTACGTTGAGTGCGCACGAACGCGTTGTGATGTCCCTTTGGTGTAGTTTTCCACACTTTGATCAAGCTTCGTTTGCTTAAGGCGGAGGAATATCCTGGAAGTATAACTCTAGCAAGGCTTCGTGAATGGACTATACCAGCCTCTCTCACCCCGCCGTCTCTATGCACGACATGCGACACCTAGAAGGGGCCGCGGTAAATTGGCGGTTAGACTACCTTCCTCTCCCACCTGGGCGAATCGGGGGGCTCGATTCCCGTGCGGGGTCGCTTCCAGATTATCGCGTGTGGGAATCGCGCCGAACTATGGCGATGGTCGGCGAGTTTCCTCGGGCATCTCCCGCCCCCCCCCCCCCCCCACTTTTGCATTCGGGTGCTGCTCCGTTCTCACCTCAGTTCACTCTCATCGGCTCTCAAGACCTCGTTGTTAAGAGCTGCCCAACTTTCTCAACGCAACGTCGTATCCCTCCCTCTATAGTCCATTCGTGGTTTATTCACACTTTTTGAATCAAATCTTTGAAAAATCACACCATGCCAGGTAAGGGTGTTCGATTGCAAAAAAAATTATTTTCGATTTGTTTGGGATATTTTATAATTCTGTTTTATTACATCAAACAGTACATTGAGGAAAGCGTTATAAAACACCATGGAAGATTAATTTACAAAATTCAATGATGGAAAATTCAGGCATTTAAAATTTACAGGTATTGGCATACAGTTAAAATTAGTTGTTAATGTGATTAGAATAAGATGAAGAAATGTCATGGAATTTCTACCAGTGGTTCAGCCATAATTTTATTTTAAGTTTTACAATAAAATTGAAATCCAAAAATAGCCATATGTTAAACCCAAATCGTTCGCGAACAAAATGCAACACTTCAATGAAATTTCTTCGTGCCGTTACTAAATCTTTAAGAAAGGCTTTAGTTGAAATCAAACATTGTGCTCGAATAACAGTTGAAATTTGTTTGGCACAAATTTATGTGTTCAAATGATAATTCTACTAAAAAATAACGCGAGAGTTATTTTAAAACTTATTTGGCATTTTGATCATATAGTTATTGATATTGTATCGCAAAACCGCAAAATATCTTTAAAATGGGGGAGGAGGGGGGAATGTAGGCACTTGACCAGCTTTAAGTGGGAAGAAAAATGTGTGTTGGTAATTACTAGTAAGAAATAGATCTTAAAGGCTGTTTACAGTAAAATGAGAACTTTTGAAATCAACCTTTGAAAAATGTCGCTACCCATACCTGCGTATATTTAAACGGACACACTGACTCACACGCGCCCATGTAAAGTTGGCAACGACCAAGATAAAGTAGATAAATGTGTTTACGTTAAATTACAAGTTTTAAGTAAACATTTGCTGCGAATACTAAGATATTTTATTTTAATTTTTTAAAAGCGTTTAGGCGGGAGGATAAAAACATTTGTAAAATAATTACTTTTCGTATAATTGTACTGTTGCCCTGTACCGACGTACGAGTAAAGTAATCTGGCCCGTGGCAAAGATAATTCTACAAATGTTGCAAGTATACACAAAGTGCATGCAAGTATATCTTAATCAGGGTTTTCAAAAGCGTTCATTTTACCGTGAACAGCCTACAGGCAAATTATTATTATTACACTGAGTGAGCAGGAATGCAGGCGCGGTGTCCCTTTAGCGTAATGTTCTAGATTCCGCTTAGCTTTGCTTGCGTGAGGCGGAATATCCTGGACGTGAAACGAGTAGGATGGACCTGCCGTGGGAACCCCGCGTCCGAGGTCAAGAAGCGAGGGGAACGATACGGGCGACTCTAACACGCACGCCTAGCGCATCATCGCTCCTACGCGCAAGGCGTGCAATGTTTCCGTCGTGACGCTGTACCGTGCAAATTAGATCCGTTAACATAGGGGTTTTATTACACGCGATGAAAGACTACATATCGAACTACGCCTGTATCTTCGTACTTTTCTCTTGCAGTTTAAGGAAACTGCATAGGCAAAGCTTTAAAAACGCTTTTTTTTTGACCATTTTCAGGAAATTTTCTGCCAAGAATACACTTAAAATATGACAAAAGTAAAAAATAGGGTCATGGATAATTGTTTTTTATTTTTTATGATGACAAAAGTCGTATTTGCAGAACATGTATTTATTCGAGATAGGCGTATTCGCACAAACAACTATCTCACAAAAAAAATGCGGGTATCCGTCTCACTCTTAACAGGGCTTCACAAAAGTTTGAAGTAACCGAGAATGGACTATACATATATTTTCATGTAGTCAATGATTATATCAGCCCCTTGTCACGTATGCAGACGTTTACGGGGAGAAGATTTACACATTTCTTCTTTGGAAAGAGCAGGTTAGGATTTGTTTTACGTGGTCTTGAAAGATGGCATCAGTTACGAAACTCCAGCTATAAAAATAGGTGTTCTAGAAAATGTACTGATTCATTTTAGTCAAATAAAATCATAAACTTGCAGTATGTAGTTTCTTAACTGAACGTACCTGAAAAACATAAAAATTAAACTTAAGCCAATTTTACAAAGAAAGTTCCGTAGCTGGCTTGCCTCGTTCAACACGATATGGACAAAATTGTTTTGTACGTAGCATACGAAATTGATTAATTTGTGATTTTACCTGACATTATTATACATTCTTACCATGAAACAAAATACTAGGAATTCATTAATTAATTTTTTATTTATTAATTTACTGCACCCGTAGATTTTTATATATGCCAAGGACATGGAGAATATGGAGCATGTCAGGTTTACATGAACATAACATAACTTAATTATACTAATACGAAAAACCAACAAAAAGTTCACAACACAAACACAATCAAATAAAAATATAATAGATTACACAATTCTCATTAATGGAATACCGAGTCTATATAGTCATACTTATCCAAGAGTATATTACAAAATTTTGCAAACTAATATGCAAAGCATGTGTAAACTCACTGAAATGAAACTTTGTTATTTACATTAACCTATTTTTTTTTTACCAAGGATGTCATAGAAAATTACATATATAATTAACAGATGTTTACATATCAATAACAAAAAAGATAATTTAGTAATTTACCTCTTACCATCGATCTAAAATACTTTCAGTTATCTCGCCTGCCATTCTGTTTTGTTCTCTTTTGAAGAACTGGAAAACGTGCTCGTTCATTAAAAGTGCACGTTGTGACTCATGCGTCGTCGTGAAGTGTACATCTGAGTTTGCATCGTAACTATAGTGTCAGATCTTGTTCGTTCCGAGGAGAACGTGGTCATTTCAAACAAAATACCTTTTCTTTCCCCCCCGAAGCGATGATTTCGTCAAGGCAATAAACAGAACCGTTCGGTAGCATACGGGACGCCACGATTCTGTTTGCTTCAGGCCAAGGTGAGCTAGAGTTTCCCAAATTCTTGCTCAACCTGTAGCCTCGCAGTCTTCAGGTCACAAGAGGATTGTGACTCGAATACTGGTACGGTTTACAAATTAACACAGTGATCTTCATTAATTTTGTGTGCAGATGCTAATTAGGATATTGGTGTTGGGTGCACTGAAAAAAATATTTTCTGGCGGCCACAAAATTATTTTGTTTGTATTCAGCCTGTCAAATTTTTTTGTGGTGTACACAAAACATTTTGTGTACACCACAAAAAAATTTGGCAGGATGAGTACCAACAAAATAATTTTGTGACCGCCACAATTTTTTTTTCAGTGTGGAGGCACAGTAGACTTATCAATTTAAAATTTAGTACAATTCGTTTTGTTTTGCATGCATATTACATTTAAAACTGTATATAGGCTGTTCATGATAAAGTGAGCACTTTTGAAAACCCTGCCTAAGATCTACTTGTATGCACGTTGTGTATTCTTCCGCTTTATGTAATGTTAACATTGCCATTGGTGTCATCACTTTATGCATACGTCGGTCAAATGAAAATGAGTTATTATTAGTAAAGTAAATATTTTACAAATCTGCTCATTTTTACACTCCGGTGCATAAAAAAACAGAAAGCGAATGAATTTATTAGTTATCACCAATGGTTACCTAACACTTGTTATTCGACGTTAAGATATGGAACTACTTTCAACTCATCGTTACCAACTTTGCTGGACGAATGTCACTCAGTGCACCCATTCAAACGTATGCAGGCAGGGGCGGTGACTTTTTTCTTAGGTTCATTTCTAAAAGTACTAACTTTATCGTGAACAGCATTTAGTTGAAGGAACTGTGACGCCATTGTACTAAACAACATAAATTAACCAACAGAAATACCGAGAGAGGTAGCGCAGTGGTTAACATCCGGACTCGTATTTGGGAGGACCTGAGTTCGAAGCCCTGTCCGGCCATCATGATCTCGGCTTTCCATGGTTTCCCGAAATCACTCCAGGCGAATGCTGTGGGACGATTCATGACTACAGTCAGTTGCCGATTCCTTAGCTGTTCCTGCTTCACTGAGCAATTTGCTGCCTTTCTATGTCCTCGTTGTCGAAGAGACGTTCAATCCTACCCAACGGTTGTTCACGATAACGGGAGCACTTCTGAAATCAACATTAGAAAAAAGTCACTGCTCTTAGGTGCATATATTTTAACGGACCCACTGAGTGGCATGCGCCCAGTAAAGTTGGTAACGATGGATGGAAAGCAGTTCCACATCTTAACGTCGAATAAAAAGTGTTAGGTAACCATTTGTGATAACTTAAATTATTTGTTTCGTTTCCTGTATTTTTTTTAATGCATCGAAGTGTGAAATGAGCAGATTTGTAAATGATTTACTTTTATAGTAATTTCACAGTTTCACCTGACCGACGCCTGAACAATGTGTCGAGGCCCATAGCAGTGTTAATTATACGTAAGGCGGAAGAATGGACGACGTGCGTGCAAGCATATCTTAAGCAGGACTTTCAAAAGTGCTCAGTTTACCTTGAACAGCCTGTACTGTCGCTTGCCTGGAATCCTGGGACGAGTAAGAAGATACCACCATCTCAGTCTTAGAGAGCTGATGCAGAAGCCAGGACTTCCCGAACGCTCATGAGACGCGCTGCCTCAGAACCAAACACACTCGTTGGTGTCGTCTATACGGTGCCGATTACAATAAAAATTTATGGAATACCACTTTGTATTTAAAAAAATGGGAATAAGAAAACCTAAGACATGCTAACGGTATTTGAAGGTGGTGCCCAGTATCGCAGTTTATTAAATTTTCAATGCGACTGTGAATCGATGTAAGTAAGAGATTATCTGACTTAAAATTTCTAAGTGATATTAAACAGCACTGCAAAGGCTTTAATAGATCCTAAAAATAAAATCAGGTTAGCTAGTTGAGAGAGGACAAATATATTACAGAACTATTTTTTCTCACTATTGTCTCTGCTGGTGTCATATTTCATATCTTATGTTACTTTCCCATTATTGACAAAGAAACTCGTCCTCAGATTTATAGCATGCACTATGTGACTTTTTGTGCAACATTTGTGCGCGGTGTCCCACTCGAAGATGGCCTTGAAAAGTGTCAGCTTAAAGTATATACTATCACAGCAGGCCGAAATGAAACGAAACATCGATATGTTCTACCTGCGCATTTAACAAATGGGGAGCAATCGCTGGAAGTGTCCACCTTGAGCTTGTAAAGACGATTGAATATGGTGCTTGTTAAATGTTCAAGAAAAATTATAAGAATTGTATTGACTCTGGGTAAGCACCAAATGTTTCATGGCTGGCGCGCTTGAAGCCCAACTTGTCTACATTGCAATATGTAATATCATTCCCAGCGAATAAAACCTGTTAAAGGCTGTTCACGATAAAGCAAGCACTTTATAAATGAACCTTAGAAAAAAGTCACTGCCCTGCATGCATATATTTTAATGGCCGCACTGAGTAACATTTGCCCAGTAAAGTTGGTAACCATGGATTGAAAGTAGTTCCATAGCTTACGATGAATAAAAGTGGTTAGGTAACCACTTGTGATAACTTAAAATTATTTATTTCGCTTTCTGATTTTTTAATGCATCGAAGTGTAAAACTGAGCAGATTTGTAAAGTATTTACTTCTTTAATAATTTCACAGTTTCATATGACCGACGTATGAATAAAGTGATGAGGCTCATTGCAATGTTAATTTTACATAAAGCGGAAGAATACACAACGTGCATACAAGTAGATCTTCAGCAGAGCTATCAAAAGTGCTCATTTTATCGTGAACAGCCTACACAGTTTAATAGTGGTTTGCTGTGTTTAACGTGAAAATAATACAGTTTTATTGTTTTGTATTTAAAAAAATGACAAAAATTATGCATTTTAGAGAATTGAAGTATTTTATATGAAAAACATATTTATTACTTTAAGACGTATGTGTAAAACCTTAAATAAATATTTGTATAAATGTCTAGTAAAGGGAAAGGTTTGTATATTTTTTACTTTTGTCTGCTACTAAATTTGTGCTAAAGTGAATCAAGACAATACCTTTCAACTTACTTCGTTAAATTTTGCTAAACTTGGTTTGGCGTATATTATTTTGTGGCACCAAAAAAATCGAAAATACAACTTCGGAGAGTAATTTAAAAAAAAAAATCATGAACCAAAGATTCGTAAGTTTCCCGCGAATTAAATTCCGCGTAATGGCTACATCTTGAACGATGCTTAGAAGACGAATGCTATTGAGACTGATCACGGTAAACTGAGGACTTATGACAGCCCCTGCTTAGGATCGACTTGCATGCACGTTGTGTATTCTTCCACCACACGTGAAATCAACGCTGGCATGTGTCTGCCCACTTTGTTCGTGCGTCGGCCAAGTGAAACTGTGAGATTATTATGGGACTAAATAATCTTAAAAGATTCTCATTATTACACTTGCGCGTGTCAAAAAGGAACAGAGGCAAAAGAAGAGATTTTTCGATGTTCTCAAATGTTTATCTAACCCGTTTAATTTTGACGTTAGACGTGGAACTTCTTTCCCACCGCGTTACCAAGTTTACTGGGTATGCCTGTTAGAAGTAGAAGTATATGCAGGCTAAGGGCAGTGGCATTTTTCGAAGGTTGCTTTCAAAAGTGCTCAAATAACCGGGAATTGCCTATATAGGCTATTCACGGTAAAGTGAGCACTTTTTGAAAGCTCTCTCATGTGGAATAATTGGCAATAAAAATATTTTATTTTAGCCTTAGACGTCAACTTAAGGGTGCGGTGTAATATACGCACTGTGTTTATTACTTACACAGTGCAAAATTTATTATGGGCGATCACGGTAAAGTGAACACTTTTTAAGGGCCTGCTGAATTCTTCTTTCCATCAGATTTCTATCTACCTGTCGCTTCTTGATGTAAACATTGCATTTTGAATAATGAACACAGTGTATACGTTTCACCGTTTCCAAAGGTTAACATCCAGAGCTGCAATAAAATATATTTATTAGTAGCTGATGCCAGTTGAAAGGGCCTTAAAAAGTGCTAACTTTATAGTGAACAGCCTATAGAAAGGTTTGACGCCGAAAGCACCTGGTTGATCTACTTCTTGATGTTATCTGTTTTTTTTTTCCCCTGGAGAGAAATATAACCAGTGCTGGTGGTCGGCGAGGCATCTCAGCTGCCCACCACGGGTCAGGAAGCTTGGTGGAGTGACGAGGAAGGTCAAAGTTCATCACAACGCGGTTCTACGTGATGCGCTCATGAATTCTGATCATGCCACGTAGGTAGAACCGTCACCATTCCCTCTACGCCCATCTCTCCCCCACTCTTCTCCGAGGGCGGGATTGCGGCCGATGATTACTCTGAAGTGAGGCTGGGTCGTTTTCTACGAATGTTATGTCATGTGGAAAGCGTAATCTACTTGAGCTAGTGGGTGCGCAGGGGAATCCAAAACGTGGCGAGTGGAAATTGTTTGTGAGCAACTTTGCCTTGTGATTGGTGGGTTCGTCCGGGAGGAGATGAAGCGATTGTGATCAAACAATTGAACTGTTTGCATCTCCGTTTCGTCTGTATTATTCCTTATCTGGTAGGGAAGTTAGTTAGTTATCTCAAAGCTTATATTGCTGAAAAATTGTAAGTTTTGCTGAAAGAAGAATTGATGTGAGGTTTGGAAACCTGCGTCGTTCATTAAATAATTTTTTTTTTTATGTCCTGGGATTCGAGGGAAATTACTTATCGATGATAATTCTTCTTGATGCATTGGACACTAACAATGCTCAGAAATAAAACTATACTATGTATAATCCACAGTTTAATAAATTGGATTAAATTCTTTCTTGCAAGAAGCTGCCAAGACTTTAGTTGAAGATAAATGCAAGGTGCTTCGTGCCTTTAAAAGGGATTGACTCCTTAATAATTGCCAAAGGGCTTGTCACAACCAAACTCCGCATCACAAAGGTAACAACACAGTTCACACCCTTCAGTGCATCTACAAGCCCTGGTGTCGAACGGGGTTTGCTGGTAGATCTCAGAATACCGCATGTGTTGGATCTCAATTTCTTAAATGTTCGTTCAAACCGAACGGAAACCTAACGTTGCTAAGACTTGACTAGCTCCAACTGAGAGCGTGAGGATGTGAACCGGTAATCCGAAACGTTTTTGTTCAGATGTAGCTACGCCAAAAATTGACAGAGGTTGCAAAGTCTTAGCTTCTCTGATGTAATACAGTCTCGAGGATATTTTGTTCATGTTTATGGTTACGGAAGTGACAATTAAGTTGCTAAGTTAAAACTCTGAAATACGAGATCGCCTTGTATTTTTGAATGTAAAGAAGCATTTACTACCAAATCTAGCAGATATGGAAAATCAGATTCTCGCCCAGGTACACCGCGACGAAGAAGGGTTATTGTTGTCCACAATGCAACGTGTGAAGGGGTGGAAGAAGAGCGTGCTAACCGATCCAATGACAGCTGCGACGTTAAACAAGTAGGTTTGAATGACACCTACATGAGTATAGGGTATTCACGGTGAAATGAGCACTTTATAAAGCCCTGCTTAAGATCTAGTTGTATGCATATCGTGTATTCTTCCAAGAAATGTAAAAATAACGTTAGCATGGGCCTGATCACTTTATTCATGCGTCGGTAAAGGGACTGTGAAATTATTAGAATCGTAAATATTTTAAAATTTGTATTATTATTGCACTTATATGCAATAAAAAATGGAAAGTAAAAGAAAATATTTTAGTATTCATGAATGTTTATTTAACAGTTTTAATTTAACGTCAAGACATAACTACTTCTTCTTCTCTCGTAGCCAACTTTTCTGGGCACCATGACAGTCAGCGTGCTAGTTAAAATATATGCAGGTAAGGGCAGCGACATTTTTCAAGGGTTGATTTGAAAAGTGCTCACTTTACCGTGAACACCCTTTAACCCGATTGTGGTAGATTGAATCAAAATATATTTTAGTTTTCTGTCAAAGTAAAGGAATACAGATTCTCCCTGATACAGATGTAACAACATAAGGCACATAGCACGATATTATCCATTTCAAACAATACATCAAATATGTTTTTACTACATCATATAGGTCACTTACGAACGATTTGTTCTTGGCTAGTCAGTTTGCCTGTTAGAATAAACAGCGAATAGGTATCGGAAGTGAGCATAGACAAACAGTATCAATATACCAGTTAATTCACTGATAGCGAAGTGATAGCAAGTACGTTGGTACGCAGCTGCACCTCAATATGCAGCTTTGAGACACTCGGGACTGTTTCTAAATATGTAAGGTATAGCGAGAGCAGACAACACAGCACTGGAAGTAATGGTCGCCCCCCTGTGCTCTCAAATCACGTGATACCGTTTTCGGAATAATGTGGATGTAGAGATGCCTTATAAAATTACCCGGAAGTGTTTCCAGGGATTTCAAACTGGAACCAAGTGAACTCATCCCTTGAAGTCACTTAGTTTGAGGGTGGAATACGTAAGAGTCGAAGGGGCAGAACGTATCTTAAATAATTTAACATGACCGTCTCAGAACAGTCAAATGCTAACGGACAATGATTAATCTGTAGCACAGCTAAATTAATACTTGGCAAACATTTATCTCAGTTTGGAAAAGCTAAGACTAAGAAATGTGTTGTGCATATCGTTGTCTCGAGGCCGTACAGAGTAGGTTGGAAGGAAACAGAACAAGTTTAGCAGATTGTGGAAGAGTGGAAGGTAAAGGTAATTGTATAAGACACAAAATCACCACATTAGTCTCTTACTGCTTGGAGGAAGAAAACAAGTGCAAGCCAATTAATAAGCAACTTGAAGAAATGTTCAACCGATTCAGCAAATGGTCGGCATCAGGAACTGCAGTCGGACACTTGTGTAGCACTGCGACGAGAACTCAGTGAGATTGCTTCAACTACTTTCCGAAGGATGCGAGGGGAAGTTGTGGCGAATTTCATCAACTTTGCTGGTAATTTGCATTGGACAGGGTCATTAACAGCATCGCAGGGAGTTGCTTCCTTCGCCGGATAAGACGTTACATAAGGTACCGCAAGAATATCGGAGCGTAAATATTTGATCCGCAAAATTATAAGCGGCAGAAGACATGAAAGAACCAAAACGAATTGCAAATGGGAAGACACCATTTCCAGTAGCACATCTTAGACGTTCTGAAACACATGACGATGATAAAGTGGATAGTTCTTCGACGGTCACCAAGAAAAATACAATGACAATTCTCGGAACATTATTGTATGTTATCGGTACCTTCAACGTAAGAGCCGATATTTTGCACAAATACTGCTTAGAATTTAGTCTTTTTTTTCTTTTTTTAAGGGCTCATGCCTCCCTTAATATTCGGTTTAGGCATAAAGTGTCACATAATTCTTCCTTTTACTTGTTCATGAAGAATCGCCTCCCGAAGTTTAGCGGTCTAATTGAGAATCATTCTGTATAAGCAAACAGGAGTGTACCAACTACCAACAGCGCACACAGTGGCCTGTAAAGCTGGAGTCGCTATAACCCCGACGAACCCGACACGGCAACCCCGACATGGCGAAATTTGAGTAGCAGCCAATGAAAAAGCATGGTCACTGTCGCGTCAGCTGGACAAAATCGCAGCTCCCAGAGCCCGAACCAAAGTAGGTTCTATTGTTCTACTTTCCTTCGTGTCGGGCTCTTCGAAGCGTGCAAAAAAATCTAAATTCAACATTGTAAAACAAATTTCGTGCTTATTTCCCTACTGTGGTAAATAATAAACTAACTTCCCACCAAAATAACTTTCCGGTTTCTTTTTAAATACTTTTTCTCTTGTATTGTTTCAAATCAAAAGCAAAATAACAATTAACTTCATCGTGAGTTCTAAAACGTCAATATTGAATACTTTTGAATTGAACGATTTTCCGACAGCCAACTAACACATTTGTCGGGCAGTTTTCGTGGGGGTATTGTGGACACTGGATAAAATATAATGTGGAATCCCGCCGAGCTCTGGCGTTGTGTCTGTCTGTCGTATCATGTCCGTCGGCCTATTGTGACTCCAGCTTAACTCGGGAACCACCGAACCTGTGACACATGTTCATGTGGCGTTTTGTTTTGTACTGAGTAGTAATGTCCGAACCCGGGTTACGTCCTACTTAAATCGACCCAGTCTTTATTTTATTTATTTTTTTTTAGTACAGCAGTTAAAGACAAAGATTCATTTTTCTCGTTCCTGCATGAAAACTTATAGCCTAGGTAAATAGTTTGTTTGTGTGTGAACGCGTGGCCGTTAACCGGCAATATTCCCTACTTTGTTTAATGCTAACATTCACAACACTATTAAAATCTTAAACACGGTTTACCCACACAATAAACAGCTATCGTGCTATGGTGCTTGGTCTGTTTCTGGGATTTTCACAAGGAAGCCCCTATTACATGAGTAGTTTTGAAATTAATGCTTGATAATTTAAAAACTTCGTGCAAAATAATAAATTTTTTAACATTGCAGAAAAGACAAATTGTTTTCTAAAGCGTATACAGTATATATATTATAATATATATATATATATATATATATATATATATATATATATGTGTGTGTGTGTGTGTGTGTGTGTGTGTGTGTGTGTATATATATATATATAAATATAAAGGAAAATATTTAGTAATATATCTTACCATCGACATTAAAAAATATATTAATACAATAAGTGTACCTATTGAAATATTGTAAACAATGTGCTACATTTTAAGACTAATCTCATTTTATCCATATATATATATATGCGTATTTGAGGTGGGAATAAGAGATCTTGAGCCCATTCCCCTTTGGAGCTGTAGTGTATAGGCCTACTGGATAAAATGAGATTAGTCTTAAAATGTAGCACATTGTTTACAATATTTCAATAGGTACACTTATTGTATTAATATATTTTTTAATGTCGATGGTAAGATATATTACTAAATATTTTCCTTTATATACAGCATCAAAACTGCATGCATTCTTGTAAACATGTAATTTCAACGTATAAGATAACGCTAAATAATTACTCCCCTACACACAATAGAATGGATCCTATTCGCTCCACACTGACGTGGCTTGCATTGTAAATTTTTACGTGCGCGGTAGTTTGTTAACTGAATAAGGATTTTGTGGCAGCTTTCGCTTTACGAGTAGTATAGGTTTGTTTCTTAGTCTATGTCTTTATTTGCCGTGTACATACAAAAACTACATCTTATATCAGATAAAATAGTATATTAGTTTAGTAATCTTATGCAGAGAAATAGTTGGATAGGATGAGCTAAATCATTATTTTGCCCCCCCCCCCTCCCCAATCACCAGAAATACCCTAGCCCATTAATTGGTTGTTAGATCTAGCACGCTACATAAATGAAAAGTACCAGAGTAAAATTATACTGAAGCGTGTATAAGAGGTAGGCGAATACAGTTAACAGTTGCATGTTAAAAAATCTTCATCTATTTCTATTGGCGGAAAGCAATTACACTCGTGAAAGCAATTTTGCTATCAGCATGAGAGAACTGGAGTTCCATCTGGCAAATAAGATGCATTTATATACGCACGAGTAACAGTCTGTGCCGAGAGAACTAAACACGTCATTTATACGTCGAGCTAGGTTATGTTTCTCCACACCTCAGATTATCAGCACTTCGGCGATGTCACGACCAAACCTTCCTTCCCTATAGAACTTAACGGCGTGTAATTTGAAATACACGTCTTCTCTCCTGATACTTGGGCCGTATTTCAGCTGCCGTTTACCCCTCATATGAGTGCCTGCTTTAATGCAAACATCAGCCAACTCGAATTTGTCGGCCCAATAATTTGTGTCAACTCTTAAAACGAACTCAAACGTCGTACAAGGCGGAATTTCAACCGCGTGCAGACCACGAAGTAAGAGTGTGGTTTGTCTCTGATATACTCTAAAGAAATGTGTTCTAGTGGAGGCCTGAGGTAAATATATTACTTAATGCGTTTCAGATCTCAGCACCATACGACTGTACGGAAAGAAAATTAATATAAGGAAATTGACATTATGACATTGAAGGAATGGGCAGTAAATCTTCTCCCAGGTCTTCCTGGGCTTCATTTATTTCGGCTGGTCTGTACATTTGTGCTTGTATTGGATTACTCCCGTTTGGCCTAAATGTTCATTCCAGGGTGTTATTTAGGCATTTACTTGGTCGTTTTTTTTTAAACTCTGTAAGTATATAATTTTCTACAATTTTGTCATTTTACTGCAAGGAAACGCCAATTGTTCTTGACGCTCAAATTCTTGTTATCTGTCTTTTCTTGGAAATCCATTTTTCGATTCCAAATAGAGGGGTAGGAATATTTATTCTAGCATTTTAACATTTCATTCCGGTTTCTCTCGTTTTCATAGTCATTCTATATGTAGAATGAGTGTATATAATGTATACAACTGTACTAACAAGGGAATAAAGAGAAAAAAACCTGCGTGGATATAGTAGAAATCTCTGGACCCAAAGCAGTGTAATAATCATATGGCAAACTAAAATATGCCCAGCAAGTCCTATTCTCATCTTATGGACTTGAAGCGATAAGATGAGGCTACACAATTATCTGCTCCTCATGGTAGAAGAATGCAGCGTCGATATCAAAACTTAATTTCAGAGGAAGACAACTCTATGTACAGTCTAGACAAAGCAATGTATTCCCAGAGTCTCATGACATCATATCCCTGTTGGGTTCTTGGATGAGTTTGTCGAGAAGGAAAAGCTGGAAAATATGCGATTAAGTGAGAGCAGTAACGTCTTATGCGTAATAACACAAATAGAACCTAAATAACATGAGATTTCTTGTGCTGGTTTGTATGTTTTCGCCAGTAAACAAACAGCGAATAATGCTCAATAATAAACTGGTGGCATAAGAGAAAAAAATTTCAACAGCTACAGTATTACTATAGCGAGAAATTCCAGCAATTAAGTACAGAGTTCCTGACAAGTGAATTATATATCAAAAGTTCCTGGTTCAGTATTTTACCCCTCCAGGGGGATTTTGCACGTGTGGCAAATTTATTTCCCTTGATTTGAACTGGATGCCATTTCCCTCTAAATGCATGCATAAGGCACTGAAGAACCAATGCAAGTATCATTCATTCCTCTAGTGGTCCTGGGACACAGGAGTTTCTGTCAGAGCGGTTTCAGACAGATTAGCCTTCTGGCTCAGCACATATAAACGTCACAACGAAAAAGGTTCCACCAATTAGCTGAAGTGCAGACTACAAGGAGAAAGGGCGGCATCTTGCCCTGAGACGCACGCCTAGATTGTGCGCGAACTGAGTTTTGTAGTGTCTGAGTTCGACTTTTTTTTTTTTTTTAAGTAAAAATCTTTCGTAAATTTTCACTACTTATACGAAAAAGAAAAACACTTTTCAGACTTACCGAAGTGCAACTCTCTACACGCCTCGCATAATGAAGCCGTTATGTTAAAGTCATTTAACTTGTTCCAAAATGTCGTCAGGATGCTGCATATGTATTAAAATAAAATTCGTGAACATTTACGAAACCTAAATGTGGCCTCGAAATGACTTATGACAGGCAACTCCTCCATACAAGGGTAGGGCTTCTAGAAAGCTTATTGGCCAAAATGGATTAAATCTCATGAGCACATGATGCTGACTCCTGCAGAGAATAATTTTAACGGTGTTTATTTTATAGAACTGTCTAGATGATTAGGTAGGTGATGTTGATATGAGACAAAAAGTATCAAAAACGTAAATTTAGTTTATTCCCAATGTTATTAATTTTTAAGATGGGAGTATAACACTCTTTTCTATAACATTCAGCTTAATTCTTTCTTTTCGAAAAGTATAAAACTAAGCAAGATATTTCTATTGCCTACTTTTCTCTGTTTACAACTTTTAAGTAATTGTTTCCTTTTGCAAACAATACATTTTTATAATTAAAAATAATAAAGTAATATACGTGGGTATTTAAACATAAAAAACCTTTCATAAAATATTGCGTGAATTTTTAAGGAAAACAGATTTGTAATTTTAGCCTGAACGAAAGTTGGTTTCTTATACATAATATGACTATACATAATATAATAATATATTTGTTCACAAACATACATCAACATAAAATGTTTATAAAGAAATGTCATGAATCTTGTAGGTATTTAATTCCTTAATTCGTAATAAAGACATAAAACTGTTGGATTTTGAAAAAAAATCTATATTTCTAAGCCCGTAAACGAAAATACACCAGACGTTTATGTGCATAGTTTTTCATAAGAGTGTGGAAATGTCAAATAATTTCTCAAAAAACATAAAAAGTGGCCTTGTACGGGCTGACGTACCATAAGCGAATGTGGTTGCCAACAAGGTGGTAGAAATGAGCAACAGCTTTTACACCCGCGATAATTCTGGCACGGCAGGATGGATGCCTTGACACAATAAGGGTCTCGAGAATAATGCCACAGCATTCCTCGGTTATATGTTGTGTCCTTCCATTTCGTTAAAGTTCAAGGCCGACTCGTGGTACGCCACAGAGTTGATGCCCCCACAGAAAAACTGAGCGAGGTTTTTAAGTCCAGGAATCTGGTTGGCCATGTGAAAGCCTCTGTTCCCAATTCGCGTTTTGGTAAATTTTTCCCCCTAAAATAACCTCGCACATTCCCTGCAAAGTTCGGCCGTGCGTCAGCCTGTTCAAACAACATGGACATAGATCGTCACAACACACGTAACTTCGCTGATTCATCTTGCAGCTTTGTGAAAGTAAATGCATATTTCTATCGACGTTGTCTATAAGTTCCTTCTCCAACGAAGATCGTGGTCAAGGGATCGAACTGCACTGAGACAAAGTTACGGCTGTAGGAATCGAAAGTGTGTACCCATAACCGTCAAGACTCTTTATATAGGGACAGCGATCCGATGGGGTGTTTGTAACATCAAAATATCCTTCGCATTTACGGTAACAGGAACAAAACTTTATGTCTGTAGACTTGTCTACGACTGTATCTGTAAATAAAAACGGTTCCTACAGCGTAGGATTTCTTAACCAGAAAGGAGAGCTTCTCCGGCAGAACTAATCCACGAATTTTGGCATTCGATCCAGTCACTAATATAATAAACTCTAATAGTCCAAAACAACAATATAATGCTATAGTAAAGAAGATTAATTTATGCAACCCTGAAAATATATTACATAATTTCTCTATCGTAATTATCGTGCTGATATAATTATCGTGCTGTATAAGATGTCCATCTTACTTCCATCCAGGATCACTATCCGAACCAATAACACGTGCTGCACCCTTTTGACATAGGTCTTTCAAAAACTTCATCACAAGGTGGATAGGTTGGCTTAAGGGTAATCTTCCGTTGCCATTCCTGGCCTTTGTAGCTTGTTTTACATTTTTTAAAATAGAATGTTCACGAAAGTGACCCTATACCCAAATAGCTATTGAACTTGTGCTACAGAATGTACAAGACAAGGGAACTACGAAACGCATAATTACGTAACAATTTTAATTCTGCGAGAATTTGGTAAAATCAATATCGTGACAAAATACGAGTTCGTAGTTCTGTGTTTCATGCATGTACTGCTGTGTGAGGTGGATAGTTACATGGGTATGGGCTGTTCATTATAAAATGGGCACTTTTGAAAGTCCTGCTTAAGATCAACTTGTATGCACGTTGTGTATTCCTCCGCCTTACGTAACATTAACATTGCTATGGGTCTCATCACTTTATTAGTGCGTCGGTCAAATGAAACGGTAAAATTATTGGATAAGGAAGTACTCTACCAATCTGCAAATTTTTACACTTATAAGTATATAAAAAAAAAACAGAAGGCGAAATAAATAATTTTGAGCTATCACAAACGGTTACCTAAAACTTTTTATGCAGCGTTAAGATGTAGAACTGCTTTCCATCCATCGTTAGCAACTTTACTGGGCGAATGTCACTCAATGAGCCCATTAAAATATATGCATGCAGGGGGCAGTTACTTTTTTCTAGGGTTCATATCTAAAGTACTCACTTTATCGTGAACATCCTTTAAAGGAGTATTTTCGGAATATTCTTTCTTAAAAATATGAACACGGTAGCGAGACCAAGGATCCAGTATGGCGCAGGAAGGTTCTCCTTACAATCTCATCACTACATCACTAGTAAAGTCATTAGAGACGGAGCAAATTTCTCGGAGAAGCAGGATCAGGTAAGGATTCAGCGAGGGCGTGTGTATACTCTGTTCGCGGTTTCTCCGCACTTTTTGAATTAAACGCTTGAAAAATCACCCATGTATGACGTGTTTGGTTGTTTCATATGTATGTCATGTATCACAACCTTTTTATAATTGTGTTATAATAAAATTACCGTATTTTTGTTAAATTGAATTTTTATTTATATTTTATATACTCTAACACCAATGACTGTTGCGTGATGTTACTTATTATGGCCACACGTTTGTGAGCCGAAATTTTATCACGTAACAATTTTTTTTACAAAACAAATGCCACACAATTACTAGAACGTTTTCGTATGCAAATCTGAGAAATGAGTTGGATTATATATATGCTTCGGCTATGGGAAATAGAATTTCTGTTCAAGTTATTCCAAAACCGAAAAAAACAATTATGAGTTTATCTGAAAAACACCTTAAAACTCTATATGTCAACTAATACTAAAGAACAGGCTATTAATAATCTCCGTAATCAATTTCTGTTAAGTTAAATTCATATTTGGTAAAATTCAGAATCAATGAACAAATCAATTAGTATCATCGTTAGACCAAATTTCCAAATAATATGATAAAATTAAATTAATTTTTTCACCTCTAAAATGCTAGAGTTCATTAATCTACCATACATTACTATTAAAGGTCTGCCGATGAACACTTGCCAATATACCAGGAGTAATCAGGCATTAAAAGAAAATGGGGTTAACAACTGCTTAGTTGCTCGTGCATGTCAAACATATCTGATGACGACACTATATCGTAGCTCTGCAGTTCCACCGCGTACGGTCCTCCTCGAGTCGAAAATCAGCAAATGGTAGAAGTCGCGATTTCCCTCTGCCGTCTGGACCTCCTGGAGTCGAATCCCGGACTGGAAAGCTGGATGGCGACGAGTTAAGTAGATGCGCTCTCGAACTCTGGCTGGCGTATTTTTCCCTGTGTTCGTGCTGGGGACGTCAGCTGGTACTGGAGCTGGTGCATCTCAGAGCTATCATTCAGGTCGCGTCGTCCTATTGTAGGTCCTTGCCGAACTTCATTCACGGAACCATATTTTTCGGGCACGTTATTTCTTGCACAGTTATTTTTCTTCCAAGGGTCGCTTTATCAAATTTTATTCAACTTTACTTATTTAATGCTTAGTTACTTCAAATTATCCAAATTCGACAAGTTTATAGCCATAAATATTGAGCATTTCCGGAGCCCTTAGTGTTCCGTATCATTCCATCGAGAAGGTCATTTTAGAACGAATTTTGTAAAGCTCCATTTTACTGATTGTTCCTAATAAATAAAAATCTGGTTTTTCTCGACTGGTGTAGTAGCGTGATTTAAGGCGAACATAACAACAACTTTTAAATTAATAAAACACTTTCCCTGGCAGAGACGAAAACTCAGGAATAAATGTAACAATATTACACCCTACAGAACAGTACAACTGTCAACATAAACATACTTATATGCTAAACCTATGCAAGACAGTTCATACATCAAATATTTGTAAAATTTAAATTAAATCAAGGACATCAAAAAAACTGTCACAACGTTTGAAATATTGAAGTGTGACAATGCGAACTATAATATTTAAATTTTAATGAATATGAATAAAAACAGTGAGATAATTGGTGTGTTGGTGATGCCTAGTAAGAAATAGTCCTTGTCCAAAATGATCCTGCACTGAGTGCGCTCGCATGCGGTACGTTGTCGCTTTGGTGTTATGCTCCAGACTCGGTTAAGTATTGTTTGCACGAGACGGAGGGATATCCTGGAAGTAGAACTTTAGCAGGGAATCAGAAAAGTCGGGAGAAACCGTGAATGGACTATAGTAAGGAACCATCCCGGCATCCACCTGGGGTGATTTCGGTAAATCGTGGGGAAAAAAGAAATCAGAATGTCCGTACCGGGAATCGAACCCGTGTCCTTGAGGCCATTGGTGCATGAAAGTAGTACATTTATACGATTTAGAATCATAATTTGTTTCACAGCGGATTTTTCAAAATGTCTGGCTCTTAAAGACGTAAATAACAACATGTAGCACCTTCTTACGTTGATAGAATTCACCGTCGTCATTATTCTTGGAGCACTGATGGAAGAAAAGAAAGAATTACTGTTTTCTTATCTGCAATCAGTATTCCGAGAACAATGACTGCAGTGAATATCCAACAACGCAAGAAGGTGCTAAAAGTTGTTATTTACGTCTCTACGAGCCAAAATTTTTTTTAAAAAATCCGCTGTGAAAAAAGTTATGACACAAATTATATAAATATACTGGTTTTAGGCACCAATGGCCTTAATGCGAATCCAGCGAGTCGCCACCGTGCGCCAACTAGCTCGGTTTCGTCACTGGAGAAGACAGGCGTATCGCTGCAGGTCGACATCCACTAAAGCTAGACTCACGGACGCTCCATCGCACCCGTCCGTCGGACATCCGTAGGGACCTGCAAAATTCGCGTTATCTTCCGACAAGAAGATAGACTTCATCGTCCTGTGCATATTCGAGCCGGTGCCACCTGTTTACTGGCTTCTGCAACAGCGAGGAACCATTTTTCCCTTTCCGACTCGATAGGACGTAACTAACACAGCCTTACGTTGCTTGCTTGCTATCGGTCCGAAGCCGTCCAAAGCGTGCGCAAACAAACTACATTCCAATGACAAACACAATACTGAAGTACAAGTGATTGGAATCTAGGTTATCCTGGAATAATAACGCGAATTTTTCACGTCCCTAGTTATCCGTCTGCATTTCGTCCTTCAGTTGAAGGACTCGCAACAATCCTTCGTCCGTCGATCCTTCTGTCCGGCAACATTTCAGCGTGACAACTTAACATCGCGATCTTTCTTTCGTAGAAGGTATATTTATTGCTGGAAATACGTTTTCAAGAGAGAAACATTTTGGGGAAATAATTTTCTTTTTTACGTCATAAATGTTTTTGTTTACGTTTTAAATTCTTGAATTTACCACCAAGATCAATAAACACATATCCACCGCCTTGCATTTCATTTCAAAGCGCGTATTCACGTCTACGGACGTCGTCAGAAGACGGTGGCCCATCCGTGTGTCCGTCGAAAGTTAGAGTTTGAGATACATTTGACGGATTGGCAGATAGACAAAGAAGTCCTGCGATTGGTTGAATATCACGTGACCGTCTGACGAACGGGTGACTGACGGATGCGACGGATGGTTGTGAGTCCACCTTAAACGCCCGTCTAACCTAGAACTTTTTTCCGCGTTTGAAGCCGAGAGGCGAGGGGCGTTAAAGGCGACAATGCCACGCGCATCAAGTCTCCCCATCGCCACTAAGCGCAAACCTCTGAACTGACGTGCAGTGTTCTCGTCGTTCTGCGTGTACCTATGGGACTTACGTGGCGACCCTATTATTTTATTGGTGGAAAGTGTGTAGGAAGGTTCAATGCGTGCCCTTTGTCTAGTTTTGTATGGATCTGACGCGCACATTTTGAGATACAGCGCTTTGAAAAAGCCGTTTTTTTTTTTTTTTTTTTTTTTAGCCATTTTGGCGTGCTCTGAAATGGTGTTTTCTAATTAACGTGAGGTATTGAAAACACTCAACAGCCCTCGCCTGAAATATGTGTTCTTTTCGTAGGTCAGTACGCTGGACGCACGTTTAATAGTTTCGTAAAAAAAAAAAAAAGGGTATTTCGAACACTCTGCAACGTGTACTTCAAGCGCCAGGTAGACGGGCGGCTTAAGAGAGTCTCGGACGCCGACCGGTGAAATCGCCTTGCGAGGTGTATTTCCCCCCCACCCAACGGTTGACACGGACGCCGGGCCGGCGTGGGATCTGCACAACACCAGCCCCTCGACACGTTTTCCTGTTCGACCCGTCTGGGGACGATGGCCGGCCGCTTTCGCCTCGATCGTACCGGACACTTCGACCTCGTCGCTGCAGACGCTTGCTTGTAAGTCGGCGTCTCGCGCCTGCAGTGCCACGCCCTCCTCGAACGCTTGACAAGTCGCATCCAAATATGGATGCAGGAGGCGCGGAATGCATCTCCTGAAGTCATCCTCCACGCATGAAAACCAGCCTTTCTATTTTTTTTTATTTTTTTTTGTTTTCCCCCTCGTTCACTCGAACGCGGTGCATTCGCATCCCACCAAGTCAAACCGGTTTCAGTTCCCACCAGGGTCGCCATAGTTTTCGTGTGTGGGATACGAATATTGGTATAGTAAAACAAACTATCAATATTATTTACATTAGTTGTTTATGAAATTAGTGTTTCACGAAACGATATATCGAAAGAAAAATATAGATTTTTCGGTACGTCGGGATCCCATGTATATTTAGTAAAGGACCTGACAAATGTAAAATTGCTTGGAATATTACATATTGAGGACACGAAACATTGCAGAAAGAGGTGATGCCTTTTTTTTTTTTTACATGTTGCCAAAGTTAACATAGTAATTTTTTTATTCAGTGTTTGTATTTAAAACAGAGCTTATTAAAAGAGCATTTTAAAAAGATTTTTATTTCCGATACCTGGAAAAATATATTGTTTCGATAAAATTTCGTTGAAATATGGTAAACAATTTATACAGAAAACTCGTTAGTATAATATCGTAATTTCGATACATCGATATTTTCTTAACTTCCTTAGAGCGTGGCAGACGGAGTGAACGATTGCTGCTGTCGGCGGGTTTCCCCGTGGTACTCGCGTTTCCTACGCCTTTGCATTCCGCAGCTGCTGCATATTCACCTCACTTCACCCCCACGGGCATTCAAGACCTCACTGTAAAGTGCCTACCGAAACATCCAAGCTCCTACTTGTTCATTTGTGAGCCATGATATAATATATATATATATATATATATATATATATATATATATAATATATATTATATATTATACTAAATGGCAATAGCACTAAATGCTCCCTGGCGGTGATAAGGGGTGTAAATAGTAGTATAGGCTATTCACGGTAAAGTGAGCACTTTTGAAAGCCCTCTCATTCAAGGTACTAGTCATTAAATATGTTATATTTTAGCGTCAGACGTTAACTTCCAAATGCGGTGGAATATACACACTGTGTTTGTTACTTACATGGCAATCTTTATTTTAAAAGGTGCTTAAAGGATAAAAAAAATTGGCTGAAAGGGAAAAGTAACTAGGGACTCAAAAGTGCTCACTTTACCGTGAACAGCCTATACATTTATTAATCAACCCACAGACAGGAACGTTGACATAGGCATCACTTGGATTTACAGTGCTTGGCAGAGGAACGAGTAGGGACAAACAAGGAAGAAATGCACCCATGAGGAAATGTCGAGCGACAAAATGATGCGTTTGTGGATACTATTTATAGCTTTAGCGAACTGCCACCAGTTTCTTGCCTTTCGTTACCCATGTTTATTTTTTTATTTTTTTGTTTCTACTGTGGCTTGAGTAGAAATACACACACTGTCTGCAAATACGCACGCGTAACTCTGCATGTTGCACCGGTGCACGCAAAGCTCCACGTATGATTGGCCGACCTGGTATCTGGTTGAATTTGAACTGTTGACGACTTGTAAACAATTACATACCGGTCACGTGGTAATTTCTCTCCGGTTTTTCTCAGCGTGCGTTCGACCTTCTTCCTCTATTCCTCAGATTCTGACTCCCTTCAACCCACCAACTTGTTATTTTTAGAGTTATGAGCTCTTTTGGTAGCCAACCCAGTTACTGCCGACCACCGGGTTTAGTCCTCTTCATATTCATGCCGATGAATTTATGTTTCTGCTACAAGTTACCGTCTGGATTTAGCAATTATCATGTAGCTTGTGTAAGCCATATTACGTATCTAAATTAATTTACCATTATTTCACTACCCAAATGAAAGACTCTATCAAATGAAAAAGATGGTATTATTCTTGACTGTAATATTAAAGCCCAAAATCACTCTTAAAAGAAGAAAATCTGGGATACCTATGTAAGTGGCTATCCCACATTCCATCAAATTATACGTTTCGGAGATTTTTCTTAGAAGAATAATTCACTAAAATAAGTGGTAAATTAACCATATTTGTGTTAATTTTATTATTTATTCCAAAGTAAAAAACCAACGGGTCAATTTTCGACAAACGTATTTTTATGTGTTGCGTTTATTGGTTTCTTGCAATGTTAAGAACGAGGAAAACGGCACCAAATATTATCAGGAAATTGTGAAACTGTTAAAATTCTATTGATAATTTTAAAACGATGGTGCTCTAACTTACGGTAAAGTTACTTCACAAATGTTCAGAATATATATTTTGTTACACAGCGTAATGAATATTAAAGGCTATTCGCGATAAAGTGAATGCTTTTGAAATCAACGTTAGACTAAAGTCACTGCTCCTATCTGCGTATATTTTAACTTGCTCACTGAGTGACATGCACCTAGTTAAGTTGGTCACGATAGGTGGAAAGTAGTTCCATATCTTAACGTCGAATAAAAAGTGTTAGGCAACCATTTGTGATAAACTTAAATTATTTGTTTCGTGTCCTGTATTTTTTTTTTTTTTTTTAATGCATCGAGGTGTAAAAATGAGCAGTTTTGTAAAATATTTACTTTTGTAATAACTTCATAGTTTCACTTGACCGACGCATGAATAAAGTGATGAGGCCCGTGACAATGTTAATTTTACGTAAAGAGGTAGAATACACAAAGTGCAAGTAGATTCTTAGCGGGGGATTCAAAAGTTCTCAGTTTACCAATACCAGGGCGGTATAGTTCATACACGGTTAATTCAGACTTTTCTGAAGCCCTGCCAATGTTCTACTTTCAGGATATCCCTTCTCTCTCAGCACCCCAATCAGTTAGCATCTTCAGCCCTCCCTGTTCCAACTGTATTACGGCAGCGCTTATGCAAGACACTGGTAATAAACGTGTAATGATGAGTGTCTGAAGTTCACGTGCTTCTTACACTGTGAAGTTTGACGCATGCCGCTTACACCAGTTACCATAAACAATTACGACTCATCTCACTACAACTCTAGTGAGATTCAAACCATGCTCTATTTCGTACACGGAAGTAACGGTCTGCCACAATCCTGATGGGCGGCCGGACACGTGAATACGAGGGGTTGCGAAAGACAGCGACGTGTCATCCCCGCCTCCCCCGTGCTGAGAGCCTTCAATCCGTCAGCCGCCTCGGGCCATGCATGAGCGCCGCTGAGGATACGCGAGGGCTGAGAGATGACCAGAGGGTGCTACCGCCACTTCGGCCTCGCACATGAGGGACGTCACACGCCCTCCCCCCTTGCATCGTGACACGCGCTGCCTGGCTATATAAGGCCGTGCACGGCAGGCCTCCAGAGTTGTTTCTGCAGTCTTCTCCAAGCACCTGGGTGCTTGAGTTCAGACTACTAGGGAGCATTTCGTGCAAAATAAGCTTAACAAAGTCTGGAAAATTACTCCGAAGGGGACAGTGCACAAAAGTCGTGCGCATTAAGTGTAACAGTATTTTATATAATAACTATTTCTCACCAGGTGCTACCAACACGCATGTTTTATCACTGTTTTTTTTATCGAGATTATTTTTTAATGAAGCAGTATAATTTATAAATCAAATATGAATAACATTTCAATTTAACAAAAAAAAAAACTTTATGACCACAAGTATAAAACACTTTTGATACATGCCGTATTTAAGAAATAACTAAACACGTCATACATGGGGAGATTTTTCAAAGGTTTGATATAAAAAGGGCGAAGAAACCGCGAATATACTATATAGTTGCAGTTTTAATATATGTGTTCTTAAACCACTGAAATAAGCTTTAAACCAGTAATTCAACATGGCGTGCAAGGCATGACCGAGTGTTAAAGGGAATCACTAGTAAGCCATTTTAAACGCCCCAAGGTCACGTACGGCCATAAGAAAGCATTGCCTCGGGTCCTCCTAAGACGGAGACATACATTCTGGTGGAGCCGAATTTCTCGCAGATTAGATCTGTATTGACTATTCACGGTAAAGTGAACACTTTATTAGGCCCATTCAATAGGGATTAACCACTAATAAATATATTTTATAGCAGCTTCAGGCGTTAACTTTTGGGAGTGGTGGAATGTATACGCTATGTTTATCGTCGCACGGAAACTTTTATATATATATTTTAAAAAAAAGTGTCGAGAAGATCGAAATTGGATAAAAGAAAAAATTTTGCAGGGCCTTGAGAAGTTCATACTTTACCATGAATAGACTGTACTAGTGTGATTTTACTAAGCCTATACGTGATACATACTAGAGAATTAAACTACACATGCTAATTGTACCTTACTCATTTTCCTGAAACTGCGCAAGACAGCCCAAAAAATAATATTTTCTAAAGGCTGTTCACAGTAAAGTGGACATTTTTGAAATAAACCCTTGAAAAACGTCACTGGCCGTACATGCATATAGTTTAATGGGCGCAGTGCCCGGCGTGCCTGAAGTTCATACTTTACATAATAGACTGTAATAGTGTGATATACAAGCCTATACGCGTACATACTAGAGAATTTTGATTCTTGTAGTGTATGTCTCAGTATATTCTCTAGTAAAATACAGTTGATAACGCGGGAACGAAATAGTCTAGCTTTAAAGATGAATTAAATGTGCTAGACAAACATAGATGAATTCTGAAATTGTTACTTCGTCTCTGTTTAAAATGCATATAATTATAAGCAAATTTGTGAAAATATATTTATTTCTACAATAATTTTGCAGTTTCACTTGGCCAACGCATGAGTAAAGTGACCAGGATCATGACACATCTCACTTTCACGTATGGTGGAAGAAGACACATGCGTGCATATAGATCTTAAGCAGGGCTTCGAAAAGTGCTCACTTTACCGTGAATCACCTTTAACCATTTCCACTGTTTTTTCTCTTTAACTACGTAGTAAACTAGCGGCCCTCTCCGGCCTCGCTTGGATGCGCTTTCAAAATATGGCGTTGCTTAAGTTTACAGCAAGTATATACATTAAATGTTTAAGGTAACTAACATAGGATTAACACTGTATTGTTCACAAAGCTGTCGTAAGTGAACCGTTAAAAGACAAAAAATGGTTACTGTGCGCATCCTTAAAAGATGAACATATGTTCTCGCAGACTCTTTTCAAAGACCTTTTTGAGATCTACAATTCTGTAGTACATTAATCTGTAGTATCTTTTATGGTTTAGTCAGCGTAAACCATGTAAGCGCCCGAAAAGCGACTTTTTTTTTTAGGCTTGATTCGAAAACGTCGACATTTCTCTACTATCCTTACATTAATTATTAATGTGTTATATACCTAAACCTTCCTCAAGTAGTTCTCTAAATTATGGTGAAACCGCATCTTATCCATCGCGTTGTTTAGAAGTCTTAGCCGAATACACAGCCGCACGCGGCCAGGCGTCTTTGTGTTATGCTATGTATAGATATAATACAAGTAAACTGTGGTGGCTCTAGATCATTGTTGTTTTTTTTTTCGCCTTTCCTGGTGAGACATCGTATTCCATTACATTTACTAGCTGAGATGCGCGTTTAAGCTCAAACACTGACGTAACGGTTTATATTTATCTAGGAAGTCCTTTGCAGTACCCTCTTTACCCATCATATTTAATTATTTTATTTATTTCTTCCTGATTCAAAGCTAGGAGGATCTAGTAAAAAAAAAATGTGGATATAGAAGCGTAGCTAATTACCTTGCCCATCGTTTCGGACATAATTTATGAATAATTAATGCATATTTATCTAACGACTAACTTAATACAAAATTATATACATTAAGTCATTCTCACATTTTAAACCACAACCGGGGAACGCCTACTGACGATAAGGTACAGAAATTTCGCACGTAACCATGAAATGTAATGGTCATATAGTGAAACATTTCCACTAATGACCCTGACATCCTTTATTACGACACTAAAACGAACAATTTCTGAATAAGGGGCGATACGGTCTCTTAAGGTGTAACATTCTCAAGTGTTCGGCATCCCGGAAAGATGAAAAGTAATCAGATCTTAAACGAGGATTCATCACAACTGCTAAAATCATATGTATCCTGTATACCCCTGACACTCGAGTAACTGACATGGATAATACCAAATAATCTAGCGTATTTGATAATACTTCTTGCAGGGAACTTTCCTAGTGTGATTAGTCAATTAAAATATTTCTATTAAAGAGTGCAGTAAAAAGTAATTTGTTTTATATTTGCATTATTTTTATTTTTAATTGAAAAATATTTATGAGTCGTAATCGGCATTATTTTCTAAGATTACAAATCAGTTTTTTTTTAAATCTGGTTTATTAGAAACATCGTTACAGCTCAAGTAAAAATCTTTTTCGCTTTATCCCTCATCATTGTAGTTTACTGAAATCTTAAATAATAGAGCAAGAGCTCGGAAGCATTAATTGGCTACTCATATCCTCAACTTTACCTTTAAATCTAGGCCTCACAAGTGTCACCTATTAAGAAATATTTCTAACTAATCGAAAAGTAATTACAGGTTACAGCTTGTTTACGTCGGTGTGAAAGTTGGCAGCCTTTGACAGCACTGAACGACCTTTTTTTTTTTTTTTTTTTTTTTTTAGGCATAGTGATATGCGTGCGGCATAGGTGATATGCGACTACCGTGACGTGGCATTTTAGGATCTCTCTCTAATTACACAAATGTTGAACGACCCAGAAAAAAAGGAAAACTTGCCAAGTGGCTTGACCTTGAAATATGGAGAACACGTTCTGGCTTGAGAACTTGATCACTAGGATGCGATGAATCTCAAATCCGCTTCACGCATAATGGAATCTGAGCGTATGGGAGTTTCTATTGGATGCAGATATACCAATGTCTAGGAGTTAGGTTTTATTCATGTTCGTGTGAGATGTTATGTTAAGTTCACGTTTGAAAGTCTATAATCGTGATTAATATAATTTTACTGATAAGGCTCCGTTACGCACAATAAGTGGATACCCGAAAATTTCGCATATTTACTCGGCAATAATCTAGACTCGACAATTCTTTGTGCATTCAAGCATCAGTTGGTAGTTAATTGGCTGTTGCTCCAGCTTAACCCTAGACCTGTCAGCACTGGAATCAGTTCTCATTTCCTTTGCACATTGTTTATTGGCTGAAAGTCGTTCGGAGCGTGTCTAACAAACTATGGCCCAATGGAAGCACAACACATATGTACACGTGAATGCAGTTTAATTTCTACTCCGATGAATCCCGCAAAATTTCCGGGTATTTAACAATAAGTTTTATAGCTGAACTCCCTGAAACAGTGGCTGAAAAGGAGATAACCTTGTAGGTTTATAAGGGAAAAAATATATTTTTGTGCCTCCTTCAGGCTTGGGTGCCAATCCACATGTTACCATCTTTATTGTTTTCATTGCATTTGTGTTTAAATCGCCAACACAAAACGAATGTAATTATAATTTCCAGGTCAAATTTTACAAGACGCTTTTGCTCCACTGAGTTACCGCAGCTTCTTGTGATGTCGCCGCTAAACTCCGGAAGATAGCCTGATAAAACTATGCGAGAAAGACTATCTGCGTCTCTTTCCACGATAACCACCCTTTCCGCAGATTTCGGGCGAGTTTCCTTAAAACTATGTTATCTTTTTTACATGATCATTTCGTTGTTCTCATCACCTAGACATGCTAAAATGTCAACCCTTGGTTCGAGAGATTGTATGCTTGATTGAAAATAAAAGCCATGATAATGTAAATGTAAATTAATATAACGTGCGTTAAGTTACTTGTAGACCTGCCTCCTGATTATCTCGCTAAAACATTCGAAGCACACGGACAGTTTAAACTCCTATTATAAACAGCTAATTATGTTGATATTTTTCTGAAATTTTGGCACGCATTCTCCTATCGCCGTCTTCGTCATCGCTTCCTCAAAATATAAGCAGAATTGAATACAGAATGAATCGATTAGCTGATCGTACAAAGTGATGGAACTATAAATGACATCAAGTGCTTATACTTTTGTCTAATATTATGCACGCTTTCTCAAATCTTTGTACAATTTACACACACACACACACACACACACACACACAAAAAACATATATATATATATATATATAGATTATGTGTATGACCGATTCGTTTCACTCGTATTTACTCAAATTCGAAAGACATGTCTTATTATCTCATAATGCTGATTACATCTGGCACTAGAACTCAATTGATAGGTCTTAACTAAGGGCGATGGTTCACGGAGAGATATTCAACTGTTTCCCTGTGCATTTTGTGTGAAATGTCGGCACTAAAGTCCATTTTATTAATTTATTTCATCGGAGGTATATGCATATGGACATATAGCAAATGTAATAACTTTTAAACGTTTATACCCATTTACACCGAACTTGGCCCTTGTGACAATTCCATTGTTCACGTCCAACGAAAATTGTAGAAACGTCTTTTTCTAGAAAATATGACGGCAATACATTTACAAGCACAACATAAATATGTCGTAAAGTATTTAGCCTTCAGCTACTTGAATGGCTTGTCTTACAGGCATGAAATAATATACCAAGCAATTACTCACCCAAATTCAGAATGAAATACCGAAACGGTGGCAGCGTTCCGATACAAATTTCAACATTAAAATTTATACTTCCTTCCATAATTCGATTGTTACAGTGCACGTAATTTTAGAATTATAGTAATTTTAGCTTTTAAATCTACAACTACTTCTGAACAAAGTGGCTGAACAAGCGTGAGAACGTTATTTGCTGTGAAACTTTGTAACCGGTGAAAGAATTTTAATACAATCTAAAACTAAGGCAGTAGCCATTGAGAAAAATATTACATGTGGCAATGCCTTTCTTCTCTTGGATACATGACTGTACACTGTCCATTGGGATGATTTCGTAGTTCTTTGCTGACACTGTTTCTCAGGTAAATATTTAAATCTAACTCGCTAAGAATGCCATATGGATAATTACGGTTCTGAAGAGTTAAAGTTTAATGTGTATAAGTTAGTAATAGACTACGTAATGGACAAAATGTACCTATTAGTGTAAAATACAAATAGTGTCATTTTTTTGGTTATGTAAGTATGCTTGTTTCTCTTGAAGAAGGGCTTCTCCGTAACAATAAGTTTAGTTTTAAAATATTTAATCCAACAAAATAGCCCGTCTCTATAATAGCACATAAAACACGGCATTTCAGAAATACCAGTGTTGCGTCACGTGAAAAAAATTAATTCTGGCTAAGTTTAGATATTTTATACGAATCTGTGAAATAAAAACTGTTGAAATGTTTTGACAAAATTTTGAGGAAGAACTGGCATTGTGTTAAAATTAAATTTGATTATTATGCTTCTTCTTGGTAATTAGGAATATAAGGCGCTGCGAATAAAAAATTTGGATTTAGGGTATCATGAAAACGTTTATTATTATTTTCAATAAAAGGTCTTTTTAATTTGTTTTACATCCCAAGAAATTTTGTAATTCACTTTACACCTAGAAGACTCTACGATGGGTGGAATTTGAAGAGCTTTATGCATTAGACATCGTAAGAACATGGCAGGTATTGCAAACTATTCAGGACATGATTCGCAAATTATACGTGCCAATTTTTGTTGTCAAACCAAATAAATTACATTCTTACCAAATGAATCATGCGCATTATCGAGCACTAAGGAACTTTTGGAGACTCAGATTAACATTGAGTTGAAATAAATTTAAATTCTTTAATTTTCAATGTGAATCAAGAGTTCTTGTTTATCTGCTGAATAAAATCATCTTTGCACAATTAAGAACTGTTGAACAACAAACACTCGGAATGATCATGTCTGAACGACTCTGGCTTATCCTGGAAACAACAAACAAGTCCTGATTTTAAACGACTCACAGGTTGTTAGTACTTGCAACCCAGATTTATTGTGAGAATCACATAGGTCCACTCTATAAAATATTACATAATTAAGCCCTGGTAGCTATTTACCACTCGAATTTCCAAGGTAGCTGATCAAACTGAACTCGCAATAAAATTACAAATGTTTTGCCGGTGAAACATAGATGTCCTCAATCTGACGTATCACACGACTGCACATTTACATTATTTGAAAGCTTTCAAACATTTTTAGCTTCTTACAATCTCAACAGTTAATCATTTAACGCTTTTATTACGGAGTGACTTTAAATTTATAAAGTTTAAGTAAATGCGCTATATATACACATGAGGTCCTAGGTGACCAATCTTTGTGTATGCATCCACAGTTATACAGATGATATACTAGGAGAAAATAATCCGTCCAAGCGCCCGTGCTTACATGCTACTTTATACTTTTAAAGCAGAAATACCTAGTATGTAGTTCTATAAGAAATAATTTTGCAAATATCCAAGTAGCATGTTAGACATGATTCCATCTGTTCCCTTACTAGGGCAAAAATAAGAAAAATATAAAAAATTACACTTGGCGTAAATAATTGTACAGTTATGCACAGTAAGTGATATTTTTATATAGGTTACCAGGGTGATAATCTAATGTAGTGAACGAAAAATCTCGTACGCCAGATCACCATGGCACCTAAAAATTATTTCTGGGGCCTTGGTTTTTGTATTTGTTTCGTTTAAAATTCTTGATCAGAAATGGAGTGACTGACAGCTTACATCCAGCTGTAGGCTATTCACGGTAAAGTGAGCACTTTGAAAACCCTCTCATTTGGAACAATAGTTTTTATTTATTTATATTTTTACTCTGTACGTTAACTTCCGAGCCCTGTAGAATATAGACACTGTGTTTATTACCTACATTGCCATATTTGATTTAAAAAGGTGGTTAAATGATAAAATATGGCTGAAAGGAAAACGTAACTGGGACATCGAAAGTGCTCACTTTACCCTGAACAGCCTATAGTGGTACATACAGACGCGTGTATCGGCCAGCACGTATCTATATGACACGATAATTTGCAAAGCCGTTTTCCGTTACTCAAACAGTGCGCATAATGCACAGTGGAGTTGCTCTGTTTTCTCGGCGGAGTGACTCAGTGTGTTTTCTACGTCACTCTAATCTAGTCTGTACAGCGAATCAAACGCACTTGGTCTGAAGCTCGAATGCTTCATGCGGTGATGTCGCAATGGCGCTAAATGTTAGCGGGAACATAACGTATCAAAATAATGTTTACTTTGCAAAGATAATAAGATTTGCTTTCGTATTTCTATATTTGGAAAGGTTATAGTTAGAGACCTGAAAAATTCACGAATTCAATTGCCTGCAGGCTAGACTCTACAGTCTTATGTACAAATATGCCGATATCAACTGCACATTAGTTGTCTGCTGTCACAGTGGAAGGCGACGATTGGGCCAGCATTCTCCGGGAGATGTCAAACACCGTGTGCACCAATGGCTGACGTTTTTTTTGACACAGTGTTTTGAATTCTAGCTTGTCCCGAAATTTATTCACGAATTTTTGCGGTACCTAGTTATAGTAAGACGCTAATATAATATAAATTATCTGGCTCCTAAGATATAAATCTTTTTTGTCATGCTTTCAATCTAATTGACAAAGAAATGAAACCGAATTTTTTTATAATGTACAAAAGAAAATCCTCACCATTGCAATTGACGCTCAACGTGCAATATTTCAGTTACACATGTCTGTGTGTTAGGTTTATGTTGAATTTGTTGTAACAAGGTATTAGAACGTAGACTTGTAGAATCATGTATAAAGCTACAATATTAACTTAAGTTCAAAGATAATGTTTTCTTTCTGATTCATACATGGCAACAAAAATGTAGGAAGACGTATGACAAAAAATTAATTTACGAAAACATTGCATCATTATATATATATATTGAAACATTATCGTATATTGTTACTTAATAACTGATATCTTCATGATTAATAATTAGTGGCAGTGCAGCTAAACAACCTTATATTTTAATTTGTGTTGCAATGTCGTTATCATATCGTACTAAGATCTCACACGTTGCTACATGTACTGAAAGTTTCTAAGCTATCCTAAGATGACGCGTAAAAATTAACTAGAATAATGACGATGATATAGGGTGGATTAACCCTTTCAGTCGCAGTGTCCTCTATCTGGGACGTTGCATATGAAGTGGCTTGATTGGTCTGCACTATACGCAGCAGAACACACCGTCCAATGGAAAAAGGTTTCATACGTGTGGGAGACATAATTCGCTACTACAAATATGTCCATAGCCTCATAAACAACTGCTGCAAGTAACGTAAAGCACGAATAGATTTGTACTGGTCCCAATGTAGGACAAAGAGTCGTCTGGGTATCGGTACAGTTCCGAACAAAAGATTTGTTTGTTGCAACGGCTAAAATTATATATTTACCTTCGACTGAAAGGTTTAATTTATATTCTAACAGTTCCGCAGAGAATTGAGTGAATCAGAATTACATGGCTGAGCATTTCCAATTCCTGCCAACTCCTTTAAAATAACCTACATTCTTATTGGAACAATTCCACATGTAGGAGCAAACTAATACAACTTTGCCATATTCCGTACGACTGTAAACATTTGAGTAATATTTACAACAATAATTACTTTCATTCGGAGCATACGTTTTATCCATGTAAGACATTAGTTTAATTCTGTCTGACCTCGTTTCAAGCCCTCCAGAATACTATTTTCCAAATAAAAAGTATCCTCAATATATATGTATTGATTTTGAAGTGGAAAAATTACACAGGTGAAACGGAAAAAAAAAAAAAAAAAAAAAATAGCTTAACGTAATAACGTAAGTTTTGAGGTGAGAGAAATTTTGAAACTTGTAAAATGTTTCCATATATGGGTAAATTGTCCAAAACACGTCAATATAAATCATTGATGTTGACGAAGTCGAAATAACAAAAAAAATTGACTTAAAATGCAAACATAAATAAAGAATGGTGCTATTGTCACTGTATCGTGCGTAAAATTTACGTAAAAATAACTTGAATCGAAGTCTTATTTCGATTCGCCTGCGTGTACCCTGACCCGCATACCACTGACGGTGTACCAGTAACATAGTAGCCAAGCGTTCCGACATCTCGCGAGGTAGAGCGTTGTTCGTTGTAAGTGCTGCGATCTAGCGAACGTCAATCAAAGCACGACCTGTTTCTACTAACAACGTAGCTAGTGCTGCACTCTAGCCAGCTAGCGAATGCAACAGGTAGCTGTAGAACTCGAGGAGGATCTTAATTCTCGGGTTCAAAACACGCAACAAATCTGACACGATATATTTTCTATTTATTCTCATTTCGATACACTAGTTTTGTTCGTTAGTAATTTTTTTCGTTGTAAGGGAGGTAATTATAATTTTTAACATAATTTTTTTTTAGTAAAATTGTCCTTAAAGGAGCGAGTAAATAAAACCATAGTATAATTTCCTGAAAGAAATTACTTACAGTATATTTATTTTATTTTGCTTGGTAGAAGTAGCGACATTTTTCAATGTTTGATTCGGTAAGTGACGCTGTTAACCATTAATAAGCTATAACAGTTCAACAGAGCCACTTGAATGATGCAACGACACCATTCTGTAGTCCGTGCTACTGTCACATTTGGCGGAAGGATATAGGCCATTCACGGTAAAATGAATAATTTTGTAAGCCCTGCTTAAGATCTACTTGTATGCACGCTGTGTATTCTTCAGCCTTATGTAAAATTAACGTTGTCATGGGCCTCATCACTTTATTCATGCGTCAGTCAAGTGAAACTGGAATTATTAGAAAAGTAAATATTTTACAAATCTGCTCATTTTACATTTCGATGTATTGCAAAAAACAACAGAAAGCGAAATAAATAATTTAAATTATCAGACATGGTTACCTGACACTTTTAATAGACGTTAAAATATATGCGCAGGTAGGGGTAGTCACTTTTTCTTAAGTTGATTTCAATAGTGCCCGCTTTATTGTGAACAGCCTTGACATAACAGAATGAAAGTATAAACGAAGAACGGCTCTCATAAATGCTCAGTCAACAGCTAAATAAATTAAAAGGCCATTCGCACTAACTTAGCACTTTTGAAATTAACCTTTTTTTTAAGTGTTGCTGCGCTTACCTGCCTATGTTCTATATTTTAACTGGCGCACTGATTGGTAAGCACCCAGCAAAGTTGGTAACAACTGAGGGGGAAGTAGCTTTAATGACTTAACGTTGAACACTAAAAAATTTATTTTACTGTCAGTTTTTTTTTTTTTTTTAATGTTTATACAGTTTAAGAATTAGCATATTTGTGAAACATTTACTTTTATAATAATTTCACAGTTTCACTTGCCGACGTATAAATACAGTGGCCAGACGTGTAGTAATGTTGGTTCTATATGTGGTGAAATAATACACAATGCGCAAACATATAGATCTTAAGAAGGACTTTCAAATGTTTACCACTTTACCGCGAAGAGCACGTGGCAAGTGTTCTTCAGGGAGGAGAGTTAAAAATCATTGTGGCGTTACAAGTTTTTGAGCCATAACTGTAATATGAATGGAGTACATTTAATTCTTTACCGTGTGGAGTATATGGGAATTAATTATTGGTTCACGTTTTAAGAGTGACTACAGAATCGGTAACAGTACAATAAGTCAAAGAATAATCGTCTCTAAAATATAATTAAATAATGTTTTCTGCGTTAACAAAATCTCATTATCAAAATTTAATCTTAAACTAAGATATTATATATATTAGATTGTGTCCAACCTTAATCTTGGTTTCCATTTACAAATCTTAAGGGGCCGTGGTCGTGTAGTGGTTAGACTACTGACCTCCCACCTAAAGGCTGTTCACGATAAAGTGAGCACTTTTGAAATCAACCTTAGAAAAATGTCACTGCCCCTATCTGCGCATAATTTAACAGGCGCACAGAGTGGCATGCGCCCGGTTAAGTTGGTAACGAAGGATTGAGAGTAGTTCCATACGTTAACGTATAATAAAAAGTGTTAGGTAACCATTTGTGATAATTTAAATTAGAATTCTCGCTTTCTGTGCTTTATAAAATGTTTATTTTTATAATAATTTCACAGTTTCACTTGACCGACGCATGAATGAAGTGATGAGGACCATGGCAATGTTGATTTTACCTAAGGTGGAAGAATACACAGCGTGCATACAAGTAGATCTTAAGCAGGGCTTTCAAAAGAGCTCATTTTACTGTGAACAGCGTATATGAGTCTCTGACTAGATTCCCGGCGGGGTCGCTCCTGGATTTTCGCATGTGGGAATCGTGTCGGGCCGATGCCGCTGGCCAGCGGGTTTTCTCGGGGATCTCCCGTTTCTCCAGCCTTTGCATCCCAGCGCCGCTCCATACTCACCTCTCCCCCACCCTCATCGGCTCTCAAGACCTCGATGTTACGAGCCGCCCAGATCTCTACACACACACATACAAAGCTTAAGTGTGAAATGATTTATTTCGTTGTCATTAATTTTTTTAACTACACAACTCATTATCTTTCATTTAATTTCTTCTCGCTCGTCGCTTCGTATTCCATCGACTGCTTGGTTCTTCTATGGTTCCTAGTTATTTGTTGTTCATTATCTGTGATTTGTCTTGTTTTTGTTTCCTTTGTTTTTGTTCTTATAGGCTATTCATGGTAAAGCGAGCACTTTAAGGCCCCTGCTAAATTTTTCGTTTCAATTAATTTCTGTTTTTTTTTTTTTTCGCCACTTTTTAATTTAAACATTGCAATATACCTAATATACATAGGGCATATTTTTCATCACTTTCAAAAGTTAATGTTTGAGAGTTGATAACCCCTTTTGGTAGGGCCTTAAAAAGTGCTCACTGTACCATGAATAGCCTATATACTTATTTCTAGCAACTGATACAGTCCATTTAAATGCACGCATTAATACAGATATTATACCTGGATGACGATGTTCTTTTTGTCTCCAGATGGCGACTACTGCCGAAGAAGTCTGGAGACAACCGGGATACGAGTCAGCCTGCTGCCCTACAGCGCAGCGGAGTTGCCCTCGGCGCTGTCCAAGAGTGCACTCGTGCTGGCTGCCGAGTGCGCACTCGTGTCACTGGCCTGGGCGTCGTTCCTCGGCTGGCTCCAGCTCGGGTTCCACTGAGACACGAGATCCGGACGACGCTGCGCAAGGTTTGCCGGCAACGTTTCTACCTGGCGGACACTATTCAGGCACTCGGCAAACGACATCGGCCACCACCTCTTCTGAACTCGATACGCCATGAAGCGGAATCTTTAGTAAACAAATTTAAAACGCCCGAAGGTTAGATCTGACCATAAGGAAGCACTGGTATGGGTCCCCCCAAGACTACAATATCCATCACCGGGCAGCTGAATTTCTGTAATAGTAGGACACTGTTACACGCCACGAAAGCGAATGGATTGAACTACAGGGCGAGTCCTTTAAAAGGGCATTCGACCAGTGCTCCAAGAATAACGAACGCAGTGAATTCGTAACAATGCAAGAAGGTGTTCAAAACTGTTATTTGCGGCTTGTCGAGCAGAAAATCTCGAAAAATCCTCTGTGAAACAAGTTGTCCCAAAAAGTTATGTAAATATAAGGTTTTCGTGCGCCATTACCCTTAATTATCTCCGTCCTTCCGTCGAAACCGTGGCAAGCTTTACGTTTTGACGGACGGACGGATGGAATGAACTTACAGCCTTCTAAACTCGCACGGTTTGTCACTCGTTCATCCCGAGTTATTTACAAAGCTGTGTGGCGTGTGCAGTGTTTGGTTTTGGCGTGTCTTTTGTTTCCACGTGTTTGTTTATGTAACGGTATAATGAAATATCTTTCCTGAAGATCGACCCTTACGTTTGGAAACGCGAGCTCCTTTTGTGCAATAGTAAAAATAATGGAATCTTTCTTTATATGCTATTAAAATTTTTTTTGATATCGATTAATTTCCGTTACGTATGTGTATGTTTGTTTTTCGAGTACTTAGAGGTCGATGGCGGCCACTTCCAGCACCTACTCTAGGTATTTTGCTGTCACAATGGACTGTATTTCCTCATTCCCTCGCTCCGTCACACAAATGTCCCACGGGGCGCTCGAGAGAGAAGGATAACGATGGACTCTCATCTTACGCGAACTTACCGCCTCACCATCTTGGTATTCACCGCTCCTCCTGGGAATTCTGCCGGACTACGTGCGTGATACTGTATTCATGCGCGCCGCGCACTGTGTAGTTTCCAAGCCCACACACACACACGATATAGTACATGAGAATATACAACATTTCCCGTTAAGTTAACTGCGCTGGGCAGTCATAAAATTGCTGTTTCAACAACATTCGCAATTCTTTTTCTCTTCGGTTATATTTAACATGGTAGAAGCAAAAATTGGCAGCGGGAGATAATAGTTTTTTTTTTTTTAACTTTTCTGGAAAAAAAATTATACACTCAGACCTTTATTTACTGCCAGCACTGATCAGACAGGCAACATTTTACTAGGCAGTCCCCGTAGCAGGATATACCGCTTCTGAAAACGCATATACGCACATGTTCCTGAAATGTTAAAACAATAATAATAAAGCCATGTTTCTAAGTGTGCCTCCAGATTGCTCGTTTCCTAGAAGCGTTCGAAGTTTCAAAAATAATAAATCTAAAGGAAAAGAAGTTCGATGGAGAAACTTTAGCTTTGTTTTTCATTCGTCACGAGGAAACTCAATGTGCAAACGATAATGCTCATTTGAGCAGCAGAGGTTTGAAGAATGTACGCTATTCCTTGATGACTTAGAGGCAAAGCGAGGCATTGACTTCTGTGAATATTTTTATCGTTTTTACGTTTAGAGGGCTTCGTTCCCGCTTTAAAGTTGGTTGTTTCTAAGTTATGTTTAGCATGAAATTTAAATATGTAACTTGTATTTCACATTTTATAGTTTAACATTTGTAATAACATTGTGCGGATAATTCCTTGAAGGTATGATTCTTTGGATAATAATACAGGAGGTTGTAATATAGTGTAGAACCGCACATGGTTTCTTAATAGTGTATATTAAATTGTCAGCCTGTTCGAAACGTATCTGTTTGTCTATGTCCCCATACTTTATGGTATATAGTTTCATATTACCAGCAGCAAGAGGGTTTCTTGTACCAAGCACCCCTGTATTACAAAAAAGCAAACGTAAAATATTTTCCCCTGTAAATATGGCCAGCAAAGTCAAACTTTCAATTCGTCCTATTTGCAATGCAGCTAAATAGTCTCCGAATAGCCCGCGGTCCATATTATCAACACAGTTCCATATTTCCGCCTTCTCCTTTACTGTTACTTATGTAGTCGTCCGCATTAAGTAATCAATTAGTTTTTTTCTTGGCTGTTGCGGGTTAGAAAATATTACTTGTAGAAAAAGACAACAAATTAAGAAAGCTTCAAAACTTTAAGTTTATCCTCTTTGTATGAATTATTTGTACAATTAATCCGAAATATATATTACAATGAAAAATTAATAAATTCAAGGGTTCGGCCCTAAAATTACTATCTAACATTGAATTTTTTTTTCCTCTTTTTTCGCCGAAATTTCGAGTACATCTGGAGTTCAATTTGAGCACGTATGAATAGGCATGCATGGCAATTTGTTCCTCACTCTGGGGCAAGAGACATTCCCGGAAAAGTTTTTCTAGGATTGCTGAGTTACTACATAATATATTTTCTCGTTCTTTTGGTCGTCCGTTTTTTTTTTCTTCAGCTTATCGTATAACTGGGAAGTTAACGTAGTAAACATATTCTTTTGGAGCTATTTGGAAACAACTTTGGCACGCAATAGAGTTCGTTCCGCAGGAAGAAAAATATGACCAGATTAACCACCCCAAATATTTTTTGAGCTGCAAACAATGTACACCCCCTCATTCTTTGTATTATTCATCTGACAGTACGAATTTGGATACAAAATTGATGCCGTTACTTGGGTGTTTTCTAATTTAGACATTTAAGTAATGTAGAACGGTACTTCGTTGGCTTACAGTAGAAATTCGTATCTCTTGTCGGGCAATATTACGGGAGGGAGACAGAAGAAGGCGGAATGTTTTTATTCGAAACGTAAACTATAAAACTGCGTACCGAAAAGGACTAATCCTTTAAATGTGCACAGTATTACAATTTTTTCAGAAGAAACGGAAAGTTCAAAATCGCTGATTTCGGCATTACAAAGTTTGGAAATTAAACCAATGGTTTCCATTTTTGAAATGCTTTCTCGATTCTTCCACCTTTAACAGTCTTGAGAGACGGTCTTCAGTGGCCTAATACCAAATACTATTTTCGTTGATACAGTACAATGGCGAGTAATGTACCTTTCATAAAAAAAAAAATCAGTATCATTAAGCAGAAAGTACGTTCACTACGAATTATATTTGCCCTGTTTCCCCCACAGTGTATATCAAACCAAGCTCATCATCACCGGAACCAAATACTTACCGTTCCACACAATTTTCTACTCTGTGGTTCTGGCATATCTTTCAGAAAGAGAGTTCAGTTACCAGAAATGTACTGTGTGAAAACAAAATGCGGTAACATGTCGACTCTAGAATAACCTAAGTTGCACAAGAGGTGTTGTGTCGATGATCACACACGAACACGATTAAATATTTGGTGAAAAAATACACATACCTAGAGAGAATATCAGAATGAAGATAACAATTGCTAAACGATCTACTTTTCAGTCGTTAGTTGTGAAACGCTTACCATCTGCGTGGCAGACGAAATATGCTTTCAGGGTGCTGTGATCATTTCATCAAGAAGTGTATTTTCTTTAAAACAAAAATAATATATTACTCATGTGTGTACTAAGAATAAATGTGATATGAACTCAATGTTTACATTTTCTGATTTGTGAGTGCGAACATTTAATGAAAATCGCCACTAAGAATTTATATGAATAGTTTTATCATTTCGAAAGAATGTGTAAATGTATATATTTTCTGTAAACGTACTTCGTGCCATAGTTAAGCTGTACTTACTAGAATTTAAATGAATTTCAAGTAGGCTTGTGTGGCGCATCATAAATGTCATTATGTCAGTATTTTCAAGTGTCGTTTACTATTAATATCCTTGTGGTAACCAATTTTTATATATCTTTTTATGTGAATAAAGATATTTGATACAAATACGATGCATTTTGACCAGTCTGTATTTAAAACACACAATATTTTTTCTTTGTTCCTGTTCTACAACTTTTTTCAGCTGCAGGTGGAAATGAAGCTGTTCTTTAAAACGCAGCACATCGGCACTTATAGAACATCACTCCTATATATAATGTTATCGGGTCACAATAAGATCACTTTCGTCGATGCAGGGAAGTATCCCACTTTTCTGAATGAAGTTCTTTAACCCAGTCAAGAGCTGTAAGTGAGTATTTTAGTCTTCCTTTTAATAAAAAGAATCGTAGTATTCCGTGTTTACTCAGAGCAATTCCCAGCAAACCATCGGTTCACTTCATCTAGTTCTTCGCGCACGTCAATTCTGCTAGCAAAACACAGGTGATAAGATTACGCCACTACAGAACGATGAGATGATTGGTACTTTGTCTAAGCATCTCACACAAGCAGACACACAACAAATGTTACGCGAATCGCACCGCGATCATACACACAGCGAACAGTTTCTGTACTCGCTACAATTATTTGGGAGCTAGTCGCCAAAGATCTTCTTCCAGCTCTACAACTCAGATATTGTATATTCACAACACATTATTTTAGAAAACAAACTAAAGTATTTATGTAGATCAATGTCCGTAAGAAAATTGGAAGTCTACAGCACTTGCTTTTTAAAATTCAACATTGGCGTTACACATTCCACACTAAGGTTTTGTGAAATATACTCTAATTCATTTATTGTTTTACGCCGATCTCCCGTGACGCAGTCGGTTGGTGAGCCACCGATCTGGGTTGCGGAAGTCTCTGGGGTCAAATCCCAGGTAAGGCATGGGTGTTAATTTAAGTGAGGCTATAAGTTATTCTGTAAGCCTTCCCCTGCTAATCTTCCAAGCATAAAATCGGGGGACATTAAAAAGCCCTTTACAATACAATGCAATTTTTGTGTTACGAAAATATCTTTGTTACCTAATTTCCAAACAAGTCATTAAAAAATACAGGAACAAGAATTTACTGATAACTAATGAACCTACTTTCCTCGAGCTGAGTGCAAATAAATTCTAGTAAAGTTCTTGAAAGATTATATTAGGCATTGACGTCTTATTGACAGCTATATAATTAGATGTGAAACCAAATACACGTGAAACAGAAGAAAGAAAATTTAAATGCACGAGTGACTTACCTGGGATTCGAATTCAGAAAAACTCGTAAAATTAAGCTAGCTTGCAATCAACTGCATCACGGAGGCAGGATTCGGAGCATAAAGTTCGTATGAAATCAGTCTAATGTTTTGAATGATACAATTCACTAACCTGAAATATTTACAAGGCCGTAAGTTTGAAAATAAGTGTACGTGTCTGAGCCACTAAGACAAGTATACATGGCCTAACATAACGCTACTTGTGTGGAAGATTTGATGAAAATCGGTTTATTGATCTCCCAGATATGGCATAAAAACCTTATTTTCTTAAATGGGACTATCTTACAAAATTGTTTAAAAAGAGGCCGTGTACACAATGTTTGTAATAGGTAAGGTCAGCATAAGAAGTTTGATTGAAATGGTTAAATAGTTAAATAGATATGCCATACATATGAAAATATTTATGTGGCAGCCATTTTTAAAATCATAGCCCTACCTTATTAAATCATGTAACTATACTTGGCCTTCTGCAAGTGTGCAATATTTGGTCGAAATTAGACGAATTACTCCGTAAATAACACAAAATGTCCAGTTTACTCACCTCATAATAATTTGAGAAAAATTCGGCAAAAGAGGATCTACGTATGCATATCCGTTGATTGGTCCTCGAGATATGGCATACAAACTCCATTGATCATGTGACGATCTTCATAAATGGGGGGGCAGAGAGTTTATATATTAGAACATTCGATTATTGTCATAGATACAATAAACAAAGTTAAGTTTAAATGTGTTACATAGTTTCATAGATATGGCACACTAAGCTAAAATGTTTGTATACGCGCCATTCCGAGAATAAGAGACTTACATGCTTTAAAAAAATTTAAATAGTCTACCCCAGTACAACTTCTTCGCTAAATTTTAAAGAAATGGGATGATGGTTTCCCGAGTTACGCCGCATATAAACTATATTATTTCATTTGGGGCTATCTTACAAAATGACGGAGTAATGAGACTATGCATAAACAATTTTGATGGATGCAACTGATACTGCCAGAATAAAAAGTTAAGTTGAAATTTGCTTTGCAGTTCCGTAGATAAAAAATTCGGAGCTAAAAATGTTTATATGACCGCCATTTTGAAAATATGTGCGTCCTACCCACTCAACATTTATCAGTTTACATAGCCTGCCATATTGCTATTGGTTTGCCAAGTGTGGTAGAAATCAGTTGTTTTTTTTCGGAGATCACATAATTTCAACTTATCAAGCGATACTATTTTACAAAATGGCGGACAAAAGAGATTTTTGTGTATACGAATTTGATTTTTGTAATATGCACAGCCGTCATATAAAGTTCCGCTGGAATTAATTTCTTCGTTTCGACGATATATAATACAAAACTAAATATCTGTAAGTAAGTGTCTGACATACCTAAAACATATCAGTTAACGTTACCTACCGCAGTACTGCCATATTTGGTAGGAATAGGAAAATTATTCCCCCAGATATCACAAAATCTTAATTTATTCATGTGGCTCTATCTTACAAAATGGAGGACAAAAGAGGCTTCGTGTAAACACAGTTTATATATACTCCCAGCATACTAAGTTAAGTTGGAAATTATTAATTGTTTTCGAAAATATAGCTTACAATGCTAAAATATCTACATGGCCGCTGTTTTGGAAATAGATGTCTGACATACTTGAAACATACTCGTACATATAAACTGCGGCAATACTACTGTCAATTGTTTCCCGAGAAATTTCACGAAAACTTGATTAATTCATGCAGCGATCTTACAAAGTTGCAAACAAAAGTTTTGTGTTCTGGCTTAGTTGACGCTTGTAGTATATACTGTCAGCGTACAAACTTTCGTTGAAATCGGTCAAACGATATGGTAGTAATAGTAAATGAATCTAAAATATTTGCATGGCCGACATTTTAAAATAAGTGTCTAATTAAGTTCAATCATTTACATTTACCTGGCCAACCGTAGTATTACTTTCTGCCAAATTAGGCACTGTCTTACAAAATGGCGAACAAAAACAATATTCGCGTCAATTTGCGCTGTCATCATACAAAATTCGGTTAAAAAACAATTTAATAGTGTTCACAATATCACGTATCGCCATCAATTAGCCAAGGCCGCCATTTTTAAAGTCAGTGTCCGGCGTAGTGGAAAATTATAAAAGTCAGGTGTCCTTACTTAGTACTATATGTGTACCGAGTTCGGTGAAATTCGGTTAACGCGTTCGAAAATTGAAGGAGAGGGTGGACACACACGCAGCACACAGGTGGGAAAGTGATCTCATAAACCTTTCTTTTCTTTGGAAAGTAGGCTAAAAAAAATTACTCTGTACTTGACCTATGTCCTTTATTCAAGCCAATGTCGATGACATGCCCAGGAGTGCGAAATCTGTCTACCTCATCTTTACTTTGATACAAACGAAAGCGAGAAATTTGTTATATGTGTTCGCCTACAGCTATTATGGTTACTTGTGGAAAAGGTAAAGTTTCTGAGCTGTACACAAAAACAGCTGTTCGCTTGTAGATGCGCAGTTATTTTCTGAACTACGTGTGTCAGTGAGCGAGCTAGTTTTATACGCTACTTTCCAGGCTTATACTTGTAAGACTGCGGTCACGTGTCTTCATGAACTGGCTTCGGTCTATTTTCATGAAAGATGTCAAAAAGAATTGTTCTAAATTAATTTTTCATTGTTTTCAGGAGCCTAAAGCATGCTAGTGTTCAAAAATTGTTTCCCTGTAAATTCGCCGTAAAGATATGTTGATATTTTGTCTTCGTGATTATGCTTTGTAATACCGGCTTCTGTACTGAACATAAGTACACTCCACTCCACCAGAAGCTTTTTTTTTTGTAGCATGAAGGCCAGTACACGTCTGGCAATAAACGGAAAACACAATTTAAAAAAAAATGGAAGCCCTGGGAGTTAAGTTTTTGGAAACAAGCTTTTTTCCTTTATGTGTATGTTTTTATTCACATTACAAACTGTATTTTTTTTTAACTGCTTAGATATGTGTATTTATTATAATTACAGTGCGGAATGAAAATTTAAGTCACAGTAAATGCTCAGATATGTATACACATATTTTTGCTTAAGAAAAGCAAGAAAGAGAGAAATGTTTGCTTGAAGCACTGTCTGTATTCGAGCCGCACGGTGGATGAAATGAATCACGTCTACAAAGCTTTGTAGTCGCTCGTCTCCAAGGCCGGTATTACCGCCTGACGGCTACCGGAGGGTGGTAGTGAGGAAAACAGTTGAAGGGGCCGGGGGGGGTATAGGGGAGGCAAAATAATACGATCACCCCAGGTCTGAGCCCCAGCCGCTATAAAGAAGTGCCGGGGGGGGGGGGGGGGGCTCGGACTGGACTGACAGAACATGTATGGGGGCAGGGTCATGTTGGAGGACAAGTCCAAGCCGATTTGGATTCATTTAATCGGTTTATTTTCCCAAGTGCCGTAAATTCTGTTTTTATGCTCTAAGATATTTAAAGCTTTTCTTTTGATAAAGCTGTAGATTCTACCTGGCGCATATCTTATTTTTGCGCCATTCAAAAACCGAAAGTTATAAGAAAAAGAAAAATTACAAAAACGATTTTTTCATAATGCCAGTGTTTGTCTAATAACATATCCATGCATTACTTTATGTATTTTAAATCCAATATTCACAGTAACAATAATTAAAGTATAAAAATCACAAGTGGACTGTTATTTTTATCGACGAAGACAATAATATTGATATTACAAGGTCGTTCTTAAAACAGACACGTACAACAAAACCACTGGCGGAACAACGTGTCTAAATTATGAAAGGACACAAACTTTTAGACGCACCCTTTGGTGGGACAAGCCCTTAGGTAACACTCTTAAGACATTTTTTTTTGCGTGTCTCAATAATTTAATTATGGTGCAATCGAAACCTAAATTATATGTTGCACAAAAGATAGAGAACCCACAAACGATGATGTACGCAAGTAAGCTGTTCACGGTAAAGTGAGCACTTTTCAGGCCCTAGTTACTTTTTCCTTTTAGTCATTCCTTATCCTTCAACCAACTTTTTAAATAAATATTGCCATATAAGTAATATATATATATATATAGACACACACACACTCGGAAGTTTATGTCTAAAGCTAAAATAAAATAAATTTATTGACAATGATTCCAAATGACAGGGCTTTCAAAAGTGTGCTCACTTTACCGTGAATAGCCTATATCAGAAACACACCGTAACAATTCTTTAGAAATTGTGTACAATCAACCCGTCTCAGTGAACGAAGCAATTCCAACTGATAATTTAGTCTCATTCTGGCGCTATTTACCACATTTAAGGAGGAGTCAATATATACTCTTTCCCTACCCGCATAGCGGGCCGGGGTGGTGATGTGGTTAGACTACTCGCCTCCCACCTAGGCGAACCGGGTTCGATTCCAGGCATGGTCGCTCCCGGATTTTCGCATGTGGGAACCGTGCCAAACATGCCGCTGGTCGGTGGGTTTCCTGGGGGATCTCCCGTTTCCCCCGCCCTTTCATTCCGGCGCTGCTCCATACTCACCTCAGTCACCCTCGTCGACTCTCAAGACTTCGCTGTTAAGGGCCGCCCAAATCACTCCTTCTCCCTACCCCCATAGCTGTCACGTTACTGAACAAAACCGAGAACGCACTAAATGGCGTTGCTATAAAGAGCACACGCGCTGGGCATGCACTACTTGTCCTCAACAGGTTGGCTATTTTATTCATTACGCCAAGTTTTGAGATGTTCGCAAGTGGGTAAGAATGGACAAAGAGATACTCAACTTGTGTTGCGTTGGCAATAACGCATTCCTCCAGAGGACCATAATCATTACTACGCTAGAAGTTTAGTGTTCAAAAGAGCGTCAGTTCAACAATTAAATGAAACGAGTGCTTACGAGAACACCGCTATTATGCTTCACCAACGCAATTTTGGTGAATACACTGAGTGACGTCACAAACAAAACAAAAACACTAGCAACCATAAACACAATCAAAAGTCCCAGCATTAAACATGCCACACACCTTGTAACAAATATACATTACATCAAATTTAAACTCATGTATAATACAAAGCAAAACACAGTAACAATCAGTCAAGTATAAAACAAAGCAACAATTCACTACAATTAAATAAATGTTACATTGTCAGTAGTCGAGTCTTTACATCAGAAGTTGCATATGGGCCAACAGTGTTTATGGGCAATGGAAACAACTTAACCAATGGTCGCCGAAGCACACTGGTAGCAGTTTTCACACGTGCCACCCGAAGGACACCATTAGAACCAGAATGCAAAGTTATAATAAGAACAAGACGCCACTGGAGAGGGGGCAAATTGTCTCCCTTGATTATCACTAGGTTTCCAACCTTAGTATGGACCTGAGAAAGTGAGCTGGTGTGAGCACATCCAATTCAGAGTCAGAGCTGAGCTCACACAGAGGACGAGAGTTCAAGACACCTTCTATGCGAATCAGTACAGTGGACTTCTCTCAATATGACAAAACTTACTGGCCAATGACCTTGGCAAGATGGGTCTTAACATATTTCATACCCGCCTCCCATAGACTACCAAAATGGGGGGCAGCTGGTGGGTTTAAATGCCATACTATTCCCTCTTCGCACAAAATGGAGCTGACCTTATCATTGTGAGTGATGGTACAGTTCATTCAATTATCTAGATGCCCACCTTGAGAAGTCTTGCAGGCTCCAAAGAAGGGTACAAGCACCGAATGGTTGTTGAGCACAGTTGCCCCATTTCCACAGCTGCTATATCTGCTGAAAACTATGACTGAGCATATTGGAGACAGACGTGAAATCTCCTCTTAAGCTCCTCTATTGTCAAGGGGCCTACAATTCTCTGTTCTCTGGACCATCGATAATTGTGCTCAAATCTAAGACAATAAGGAGTAACTCGTTGCAGCTTCCCTAAGGTTGAGTAATGAGCAACCAGGTCCCAGGAAATCTTGTACAACGCCAGATTTTTCTTCGCAGGTGAGACACTCATTCTCACACTGATAAATTCTTGGCGTATCTTGTGGTTCGATGAACGAATATGCAAGCCAATGAGGCCCAGACCACCAAAGAGCTTGACTGATTAGCTGTGAGCACAATGAACCACAGGAAGCACAATATGCAGGGTTTTCATCTGAAACAACATGTCTCCAACAATTTACAGGAATCAACTCTTGTATCTGACTCACACGGTTCTCCACAAATGTCTTTCATGTATGAGGTGATGATGCAATCCATTGCAACACCACAGTGGAGTCTGACCTGTCAAACATTATACTTATAGGAAGTGTGTTATTGTAGACCGATTTGATAAAGTCCAACAAATTCGCCACCATAACAGCAGCACATAGTTCCAGTCGGGGATAGAGAGCCATTTCACTGGCGCCACCCTATCAGCTTAGAGATACGTACATATTAGCCAACTTTGAACTTTTGCCTTCTTTTGTTGACTACTTTAGAAATATTATATACGGTTTTCATCAATCTATTGTCCGTAACCTAATCGGGTGCCATCATGATAGTTCTATGGTGTCTCGAATTATAAAATTTAAGAATTTCAGACAAAATATTCACCCAATTGTAAGTGTACTTCGACATAAAATTTTTGTATATTAGCTGTTTCAAGCTCCTGTTGAACCTCTCAGTTACACGTGCTTTAATTTAAGAACATGTTACATAATGATTAATCCCATATTCAGCCATTATATTCTGGAAAGAAACATCAAAAAACTTGATCCCTTTATCGATTATGAACGAATTTGGCAATCTTTCTTCCAAAATGGTTTTCATTTCAGCGGTATCTTGTTTTTTAGTCTTGTTATTCACAGGTATGCCCTAAACATATTTTGAATAAACGTCAATTACGGTTAAAATATACTTGTACCCATTATCATATTTCGAAAGTAATGTCTTTTCACACAAATCGGCTTGAAAAAAATCATTTAAAAACATTTATTCTGGGAAACCTTATCATTTAAGGAGTGTGGACTTCTTGAGCAATCTTACTAAATTTCATTACTAATATAACCTTCTTCAGTCAGCTCTTCAATGATAGAAACAATTTCGTTTGTATGTGAATCATTCCCAGACTCTCTCGAAGCAATGATAAGTTTTAATCTGTTTACCAATTCATTAGGATTGTTCCAATGTACAGGAGAAAACCGATCACCAGCTTCATCTTTGTAAATTCCACTTCCAAGCAATATCGCTTAATAAACGTAGTTTCGGGTGGTTTCCATCTCCTGAACGATTATTTGCATTTGTATAACGCATAAGTTGCTTATATTTTTCCAAATCAGTTTCGGAGTATCTAAATGGAATATTTAAAAATATTAATTAAAACAATCCTTCACTGACATCAGTTACATTATTACCTACTTGAATAAATTCTATCCTCATGGAAAAACCTAATCACTGAATCTCCCAGGAACAATATTGTTATGTGTTGCTGCTGGTGCCGACGCCGCTGTCCCGCACCGTATTCGGAGACCCACCTCGCCCTCCCCCCTTTCTGGAACGATGTGATCGTGGCTTTCTGCCCCCCCTTCTGGGAATCCCATGAATGCCGACAGCGGCGAGACTTGCTGGTGTCACAGACCTCCTCTCGCCTGCTAGAGTTTCCGATACGTTTAGCGACGACGCAAGAATGTTCTGGTGAGACTGGCTGGTGCCTCAGCCCTCCGCGACGCATCACATGAGTTGGGGAAGATTCTAGGTGGCGGCCTAAGACACTATATATACTGCCGCAACCCAGCGGCCGGCAGTCTTTGACAGAGGCCGCCTTGCGAGTGTGCGCGAGCGATGTGAAATATGGACGACGACAGGAGATTGCGGGACGAAATCGGTCGAGGTGTTCGTGGCATGAAGGGACGAGAGGGTGTGAAACTGACGAGTGAAGCCTACTGTGTGTGAGGGCGCTTGGAGGACTCTAGAACATTGCGACTGGTGGGACGTGAACTGAACAGAGGTGGGACTGAATGGAAGTGTATTACTGATTTTATTGTAAATATTGGAACTGTCAAAAATGGATGCATAAATTATAATATAATTGAATAGGCTGATACACTGTATATTGAGACTAATATTTAATTATTTAATTTCATTGATTTCTTTGTCGTAATTATACATTTTATTAATTGGTGTCAATTTTGAACAGTAAGTGATTTCAATTTATTGTGACGATCTTAGTACAGATAATTTTGCTGTAGTTATTGTAAATAAAATAAGGAAATTATAATTAATTATTTTATTTGATTAAGACCTCCATCCCTTAACGAATTTGGTATAGCCCACTTAATTTCTAGAGAGCGAAATTGTAACAATGTTTTTCTATGTCGATATACAACAAATATCGTATCGCACATAGGCGAAAATTGTTTTATAGCTAAATAATATCGTGTTAAATGAGAAAGGTTTTGCTTTGTCTTCTGCTTTAAATGTTCTTCCGATTTAATTTCCAATGGTGTTTCATTAGGCGTAGTTTACACGGAATGTATTGTATCCAGTCTACTCGTAACAGGTTAAAAATTATTCCTTCGTTTAAATCATCCAGTTCCATTCATGCTCATTTAGTTTGTAAATATTTCTCCTTTTGAGCAGATATATCGTTTTGTAATTCCGAAGTAGAGTTAAACTTTTTTTGATTAAATTACATTAATGTTCCTGTGTGTGTGTGTGTGTGTGTGTATATATATATATATATATATATATATATATATATATATATATATATTAAGGCATTGGTTTTCTAGCTGGTGCACTAGGTCAATTAGTCTGCTCCTTTTAAATCTTATCGACTTTACTTAGAAGTGTTTAATTTACTTACAGTTTTAACTCTCAAGTCATTAATAGGATAATTCGACATTGCAAATCATGATTTTGGTTACTCAGATCTGTTTGCGTAGCTAAAACAGATGTTTAATTAATCAATTCAACTGTTATATATTGTTACATCCCTTCCTTTTTTGTTTCAAGTTGTTTTGTAAGAGTAGCGGTTGCCATTTCATTAATTAAACTTTTTAAACATTCCAAATGTTCATGTGGTGTAGTTTCTATATTTTACAGTGTAGCCATCACATTTGCCAATATTTCCGAAATGTAACTAACATTCGTAGACACTTTTGTAATACTTTAAATTAAGTTTATTAATTCCTTTTGTATATTGGTCGATTCCGATTTAAATACATTTAGCATAATAGTGTTTAAGTCTTCCACATAACCTTTATTTACTGCATCAATCTCTTTTACAGCCATACCCACATTACATAATATATGTCCTAACTTTGAAATACTCATTATTCTCGTCGGGAAGTATAAAACGGTCAAATCCACACATATATCTCTATTTTATATAGGGGGAGCATTGGTATGATTACCAGAAAACCATACTTATTTTTCCAACAGTAAAAACATGTATCTTTAAACTTTGTAAATGTCATATCGCCCAAAACATGATCATTGTAAATATGTTGCACATTCATATTGTCCACTTTAAACAAAATCAATGTATATGCATCATTGCGAAAATTATGTTTGGAAATACGTGCATAACTTTGTGATAGATAAAAACAATCAACGTTTGAATGTCTACCAAAACTAAAATATTGAGGAATTTTACCCTCCGGTTCACACCAAACATCGTCAAATATAAATATGCAATTGGGTAATTCTTCATTCGGAGGTACAATATCTTCTTTATTAGTATAAGGTAATTATCGGATTCCTTCATTTAACGACAAAATGGTCGCTATTTGCTGATATCTCTCTTGTTGTATGGTTTTAGAAAACACATATACATTTTTAAACTTAAGTCCATTTGGATTTGGATACTCTAACATCGATATAATAACACACATTTTTCCACATGAAGAAGGACCAATTACTATACAATGTATATTTGGAGGTAAAAGAATTCCAAGTTTCTGTTCAATTACATTTTCTTTCATATTTACAACTATCGGAAGATGCACAGTTTTTTTGACAACCTTCATTTCTGCAATTTCTACACAGTATAATGTAATGTAATGTACTAACGTAAAAACCATAAATGTGGGACTATATACAGATTTGCATTCAGTTGAAAACAATGCCTTCTACTAAATGCAACAAAAAAGGACGAGGAGTATTGAATATATTGATTAATAAATTACCACTTGAATTGCATTTACCGAAATACAATTATTGTGGGCCCGGTACTAAGCTCGCAAAACATCTGCTACTGAATGATCAAGGAATGAACTCTTAGGATAACTCTTGTTAAGAGCATGGCATAGTTTATGCTCAAACAAATTGAAATAAAGGCATATAGCAGATACGATTCTAGCCAATAAAGCAGCAAATATAAGGAAGAACCAATCTACACCAACAGGTGAAATCTCGGCGCTTGGGTCGTGGACAAAGTAATACGAGAAAAAGTGAAAAAAGGAATGGGTGTAAAACACAAGACAAAATAAAAAACCAAGAAAGGTGGGATATTGCCATTCATATTTACAGCATTATCGGCCCTTGGAGCCCTCCTTGCAGGTGTTTCAGATCTTGCTAAATCAACAAAATCAAATGGCAAAGGAATGTATCTTAAACCATATAAAGTTGGACAAGGACGAAAAATTACAAAACATGAAAAAAAAAAAAAGCAGAAATTTCTCTAGATAGTCTTCAAAAACGCGCACTAACAAACAAAGATATTGTTGTATTTGTAAAGAAACTGGATATTCCCTATTTTCGAGGTGTGTATATGAGCGACGATTTACCAAAGAAACCAAACCTTCGTGAATGTCAGATTGTTTATTTAGATTCCAAACAAAACAAAGGAAGACATTGGGTTGCATTAATTAAAAATGTAAATCAGTCATGGTTTTATGACAGTTTCAACGATTTACATCCTCCAATTGAAATATGTAACTATTCTAAAAACATGCAATGAAGATACAATTACAAAATGGAACAATTACAAAATACTATAAATTGTGGTCATATATTTTTACAATTTTAGACTATAAATAGCATATCTAATTGTAAGTGCAATAGTAAAACTATTAGTAAAATATCAATTATGTTGTTATTAAGTGGAAACTCGTCACAATTGTATTCTGTATATTTCCCAGCTTTGGAGTTAGATGGAGAGTGGTAAATAAGTCTAATCGATTTGTTACTTACAACAGCATACTAAACATTGATATGCACAACAAATCATTTACAGTCAAAGTGAGTGAAAAAACCTATAAGAATGTGATACTAGTAGGAGCCTATGAATTAGATGATTTAGAAACGTTCATTAAAGCTGCACTACCTGAATATGTACATTTCCGATTAGGTGGAAATCCAAATACATTAACTAGTGTGTTGTACAGTAATCTCGATATCGATTACATGGAAGACAATTCAATTGCACTAATCATCAAAACAGGTTATATTTTATCAGTTAATATATGTCATTTAAAGGTTAATATTGTAGGCAGTTCATATTTGAATGGAAAACCGACAAATACATGATATGAGTTCACGTGTGCAGTGGCTCTAGGTTACAAAATACTTGAAAAGCTGAATACTTTGATCTATCTAACAGTAATAGTTAATCGAGTGGATGAAATGGTTGGTACAATTGTCGATCAAGATGATAAACTTACTCATTTTAGAAACAAAGAAATTACAGTTCGAATACATTAAAAAAAACTATATAAACACTTGTGTGCTATGCACATTACAATCAAAATGGGTATTGTGTATAACAGTCTATACGGACATAAAATAGGCAGTTCTTTTAAAAGCCATGATTCTAAGGAACATATTTCAGAAAGTAACTATAAATAGATGTAAACGGAACCATAATACAGGGCAACAAATTGTTACTAAAGGAATTATGATATACGGTTAATAGAAATGGAAAACATTCTTAATGTTGAAGAACCAATAAGTTATGAAGACACAATCATCCATTACAGAACTACATGTATATAAGCCATTCCGAGTAGGTCCATACACATTTCCATCGAAAATGAGGATTTCTATACGAAATTACTATATTTACATGTTACATAGAAATCAAGTTTAAAATTTAGAGGAACAATTAAAAAGACAGCCGATTTAACTAATCCAGTAACAAGAGGAATAGTAAGAAATGGAATACTTAATTTAATCTACAGAATGGTATTGAAATCAGCCAAACACCAGATGTTGGAATTACTTCCACGATTAGGGAACTATCTGTTGTAAACTGTAAACGAATTTCATACAGGGATTATAGCTGGGTGGTACAATGCTACCAATTATACACTAAAAATAAATCCAGGCAAAAATACAAAGTTGTTATATCGTTAAGTATGGTACTTGGATTTGCTGAAGACTATAAACATGTTATATTAAATGCTAAACAAGACTTAGTTATTCTTTTTGGTAATATGCATTATAATGCTATATACAACATGGCTAATATCGAGGAACGTGTAACATTTGAGTTAAAAACTGTTGAATGGTTAATGCCACATATTGAAACTAACACTTGTGAATGTGTAAAGTTTTTAGGGTGTATCGTAAAAGGGAAGACTCCAGATATTGCATTCAGGTACTGGAATTTGGAGACTTTTCCAACACTATCAACATCACAAAAAGTCGTGTGGAATGTGAAATCAAGTTTTTCTAATGAGAAGCCACAATATGTTGATAGTTGTTTTCAAAACAATCGATAAAACATATAAAACAGACAGATCACTGTTCGATAATTCTGATATGAAAAGTATTAAACTGTACTTAAACATTCAAGCATATCCCTATACAGAATTAAATACAAACCTTGGTAATGGGGAATTCCTTATTTGCTACAATATGTACTAAAGTTCCAGGAAACATATTTATAACAAAATCAGCTCACCAATCCTAGAACCCGAAGCATTTAAAAACAGACGAACGATATTTGTATTTGATGTAAGCAAACAGAACAACACCATTTGTAATACTGTTATTGATTCATGAATTGAAATAATTGCAAATACAACCAATCCGGCAAATACACAGGCTTATGCTTGTGATAGATCATTAGTGATAAATTGGAAGGTATAATGTAAGTGATAAGCTAGTGAAGATAATGACTTGAGTCAGTAGATGATGAACCACAATATTAATGAGATGTTTTGCATTGTGCAAGGATTTCAATCTCCAGATAAATTTATCATCAAAGAATTAGCTATTACTGATATGGAAGAACACACAAAGGTATTCAGTTTCAAACTGCCGTTCCACTGGAAACATTTAAGTCCCAAATACAAGAAAACAAATAGATGGGTTACCAAACATCACCACAGTTTAACATGGGAGAGTCGATATATGCAGTATAAGAATATGGAAGATATTTGCAAAAAGTACTTAAATAAGTCTGAGATATGCGTATGTGAAGTCGAGCAAAAACACATTTTAGAAAGTATATGGAATGGGAAAATAACATATTAAAAAAGAATATGATTGTCCATCATTCAAACAATTATGTAAAACATATGGATATAAATGGACTTTCTTCTCTGCAGAGGAACACTATAAATTAATGCTAACTTGGTCATTGATGACTGATTGTGGTCAAATGGCTGAAGATGATTCTCCTCCTGAGTCTCCAGTGAATGTTATATGAGTAATATGGCACTATCTGGGATGAGAGAACACTGTGGACTAATGAGTGAAATTTAGTATATAAAAGTACTTGGTTGATGCAAACCAATACATTGTAAACATGAAGAAAGAAGAGAACAAAATCGCATGCTTGTTCATGCAGCAATGAACATGTAAATTGAATATTAACCAGTTATTTGCACATTGGAGTAAACCTTTTTGAACTTGTTTTGGAAAGTAATAGTTTTAGTATCTTTGTGACATTCCTACTTTAAGCATGTCTTTTTTTTTTAACACCCAACTGGTATTTAGGTCTCTGTCACTCCTGGAAACTCAAACTCAAAGGAAAATTACTTTTGTTCGTGTAGCAGAATATTAATTCATTTTGGAAAGACTTGTGAGATTGTTTCATTTCAAAAATATCCAATGTCCATTAGAGGGTGAAAAATGTAATGATTTAATATCTTGTCCACATCTGAAAAAAATGTTCTGTATACCAAATGTGTTCGAATACAAGTCTACCAGTGAGCATCAAAGAAGTGTTTTCGCACTATTATGAAACTTTTCCTGATTTACCAGATTGTATAATATTACACACACCCGAATACACAAAAAATGTTAACGATAAAACAGATGAGAAGACTACAAGTATTTGTATTACTAAGGAGAGAATGGAGATAATATGATGTAAAAAGTATTTTTGCAACACCTAGTGTTGACAAAATGTACTCTGTAATAAAAATGTAACAAAACAAATGGTTTAAAAATACTTTTGAATTTTACTAACTTTATGGTATGCTTGAATTGTAATATTCACATATAAATAATTCTGACAATGAAATGTTTTGTAAACTTTGGTTATGTATGTTTAACAGTACAGTTTAAATGTATTTGCACATGAATGTTAAAGTTTGTTTTGCGGGATATTGATTAAATAAAACATTAGTAATTTGATAGTGATTTAATACATAAGTCTCTATAAACATACATTCTAAAATTCACACATATTGTGTTTAAATAAAAATAATATTATCGAATTGGTTCCTATTGCTTGCATTTACAATTCCTAGAATTACATATTGCAGACTATAAAAGGTGTGCAACTTTCAGTTTCATTCTTGACTTTGAATAGTATGGAAGCAATGATGCTTATGATGTGTTGCTTCTGTGGTAAAGCATTTATAGCTCTGCACAGCATGTATCGACATGAAATAACTACCTGCAAGAAGAACAGTTCGACTGTGATTTTTGAATGCAAATTGTGCAGAGACAACTTTCTTGGGACGAAAATTTGAAGAGACATTATACAAATTGTAGCCATGGTTCTCCAACTCCATGTCCACAACCAGCACAGCACAGCAACCAGCACCACAATTAGCACCGCAATCTGCACTGCCATTAGCACCACAGTTAGCACCACAATCAGCACCACAATTAGCAACACAGTTAACTCTGCAGTTAACTCCACAGTTAGTTCCTCACATAACTCTGCAGTTAGCTCCTCAGACTCCACCTCCTACACAATCTGCACCACCTACTCCACAATCTGTTCCACCTGCTCCACAATATGATCTATCTGTTCCAAAATATGCTCCACAGACTTCACCTCACCCTGTACTAAAAGTAGTTCCACCTGCTCCACCTACTGAATTCCCTCCATCTGCTCCTAAATGTCGATATGTTTATTCAGGGTTGAAAAGTAATTCACTTTACAGCTCATCTTTGTCAATGAAGATTTTATCATCCAGTATCAGATACGAGATACCGGCTAGCTCATTTGCTGGTACATTAAGTGATGTGCAGATCCTTAATGACGAAGTAGATTCTGATGTAGATTTTGAACATTTTTTTACGAGGTGAAGGGTCTCTCTCTTAGAATTATCTATGGCATTGGCGGGAGCCAAATGCTCAGAAAGCTGTAGAACTGTGCCACATGTACAGACAAGCCATTTGAAAGTGGATGGAGGAGCAAAAGGTGTACAATTTAAGGTTTGAAGTATAGGTAGCATATTTACTGTGAATACTCTTCAAACCTCTGTTGTAGTCCTTGGGTATCAAACATTGCATGGGGTGCAATGCCAAGTTGAAGTGCAGGGCTGACTCCTCAGGGTTGTGTGCCGACGGCCAAAGGTGGCATCTTTCTCGTGTTGCTCCTTAATTATACTTTAACAATTTTATGTGTGATGCACAGTGAGTTCTCAAGGCGACCCACACATCCATCAATTAGGTAAACAAAGACATTAAACACTGAAAAGTACATGAAAAAACACTTTTTCAAAACACTTCAAATGGCCAGAAAGGTGGAGGCACGCACCCCTAAAGCCCATAATCAGTCTGAATGAAGATGCACAAAATACTTTATGTTAACCAATAGGGTTTAGTAAATGCTTCTCCTGAGCGACACTTTACAAAAACGTTACCGGGCTTAACCCGCCGGTAAGGTTACATTGTATAAAAGGTGCAAAGGCCACAAAATCTAAATTAAATGTTATGCTTACCCAGGTGATGCTAGTAATGAGGAGAGGTGTGGAGAGTCTTGGGCGGCTAACTAAACAAGCATTCCATGAATTAAGAGTCTATTGTAGTTAAGTGATTAGCTCTAAGGTCGAAGCGATGCCCGATTGTGTGAAACACAACCCTGTCAGTCCGCATGTCCACACCCTTGAGACATGGATATTGACTTACTGCTCTCATGCGGCATGCCCACCATGTTAGGGTAAAGCAGGCAGCACTGACTATTTTCTTACTCATGAAAATTTCAATACTTACACACACATTGCTCACCTACCTGCAATCGTGGCATAATTATATACACAAGACATAAAACCCTTTAATACATAAAAGATACTGATTGGAATGAACTGAGGATGGAACATGTTAGGAATGAAAAGTACAGAAAGAACCAACAGGTACACTGAGGCCCGTGGGGGGCACTTATACACTTTAGGGCTTTATTTAATCATGTTGAGTGAACAGGCATCCCTGAGCATCTTGTAACTAACTAATCTTATTTTATGCCCTTTTTCACTGGGTCAACTTATAAAACATGTGCACCCGTGCAGGTGCATATGTTTGCTCTGTAATTTGCACTGATTTGCGTTACACTTGCACTTACAACACGACTGCTGAACTCGGCCCCACTGGCCGCACTTGTGAAGTAGCCGTTCCGGTGTACTGCTTAAACGGTTTGCATGAGCACCCGGTAAAATGCTGATCCCTGCAGTGGCCGCTGGCGACATTGGGCAAACGGGCTTGTGGAGAGCGGATGCCATCAACCCCCTCCCCCTCCCTAAGAGACCATTTGCAGCCATTGACTCACCCTCAACAGGAGTATCTCTTCTGCTCCCTGAGGCAAAGACATAGCACGTAGGGATCCCTACATAGCGGAAATCTCACACCGTGCTTCTACTGTTGGTGCGTATGCACTCTGCAGCATGCTGTAACGTTACTACACATGGTGCAGTCTCGTGGCGGATGTCTTCGCCTCCTTGAACGATGCAGGAGTAGCGAGCTAGCCAACCCGCTAACCTCGCCATCCCCTTCACTACTTAGTTCTCCACTTCCCTCGCTGCTGTGTGTTTGTTGAGATCGGTAGCGACCCAGTAGCTCTGCCTCGGCAGGCTGATCTTGATCTCTGACCTCCTTCCATGTCTTCCAGGGGTAGTACCAGGGCTGTTCAAAGCTCTCTGGTCCTAACAGTCGCACTTGACAGAACTGCACCAATGGACACCTCTATGCTGGCCATCGGACTCACCCCTACCAATGCTTGTGCATTGGGTGATGCCGGACCCAATGCGTATACTGCTGGTACTTCTTCCCGAAGTGCCGCTCAACTTTCCCATGCCAAGACTTCACCAGAGGGCTTGTCAACGCCTCCAACATCATGGAGCACCTGTTCGTCCATGTCTTCTGGGGGCTGTTCAGATTCCTTGCTGCCTGTATATACACTGGGAATTCCTTCTCCCCCTTCCCTCACCATTCCAACGTCCGTGGTGGATGTCGTGGTCTGGTTACTTGTTGTGCTGGCTTGACTCGGACCCCTGGTGAACCCAGTGGTGCTCGGCTTCGAAGTTTCGCTGGCATAAGATGGTCTGGCCGCTGCTGGAGGTCCAGGAACACTTTCGTCCTCACTGGCTGTCTGCTGTTGTTCGTTGTGAGCGAGCTCTCCTGGCTGTTCTGGACAAATTACTCTTCCTGCCTGGGGAAATCTTCGGCGGCAGTCCAGATGTCATACCGGTGTATTCTGCCCATCTCTCTTCTAACTCTCACCAAGTAGGTTGTCGGTCCGATTGCTTTGATCACACAGTGTGGCCCCGTCCATCTCGGTGCAAGTGCAGCACAAAAGTTCTTTTTTGTGGCCGACTGCAGGTGTACTCTGATGTAAACAACCTGGCCTAGTACGAGCGCTTCTGGCTGTCTGTTACTCTCTGGTAACCACCAGGCTACATACCACACTTGTCGCTCCCTCTGTTCACGGTATTTGTGATGGCACCTCTCCTATCGTGCGCTAATGGTTTCGGTTGCACTGCTGTCTTTCGCACGCATGCAGTTTCGTTCGCTGGGCATAGTTATATTCTTTCCCAACAGTACCTGCACTGGAGATTTTCCTGTTGCTGTGTTCACTCTGCATCGGAGCATGAAGAGTGCGGCAGGCAGGTGATCGGCCCAGCTGTTGTGCTGCTCACCCACACGGAGCCGGACTTGCACATTCAACTCCTGGATGAGCCACTCCGGGAGGAGTGGGGTGTAGCCTGAGGTTGATAAACCACAGTTTCAAGGTTCCGCACTCCCTAGATCGTACATAGCTCCCTCAACATTTCCCGTAAATTGTGTCCTGTTATCCATTAGTATTTCTCTGGGATAACCCCAGCGAGCAAAGAGTTCATTCTGCATTATTTTAGCTATCTGCCCTGTCCTTACACTACTAATCGGGTACGCTTCCACCCAGCGTGAGAATTTATCTGTTTCTACTCAAATAAATTACTTGCTCCAAGCTGATTTGGGTATGGGCCCATGAGGTCCAAACATACTGTATCGAACGGTTTTCTTGGCTGTCTTAGCTGTTGCTATTGGATGCCGTCTGTCCTGTGTATTTTGAATTTATTACATTTATTACATTTCCTTGCCCCGTTTCTCACGCAATGTGTTAGACTGGGCCAAAAAATGCTCTAGTACATTCTTTATGGTCTGCTCGGCCCCTGGGTGTCCCGCTTTAGGCATGCACATAAGTGTGCATGCCTAAAAACTTTTTCCCAGCATGCTGCGGGCGCATAGAGCCTCCATGTTGTTCTATTACATGGCAAGCACATCTCTATGCATCCTTCCATTACTTGCCACCCTTCTTCATTTTCCTTCTCACATTTTCCCCTTGTTTCCTGGGCAAATGCACAGTTTTCTTGCCCCGCTGCGCCCTCATTATACAGTTCTGACACTAGCTCGTTAGTTTCCACAACATTTACTTTATTTGCTCTTGAATCGGTGAGTGGTTCCTGCTTGATGGGTGGTAGGACTTCCTTCCACTCCACATCATTGATTACCGTAACGGCTGTGTTTGGAGTTCGCGGCAGCATGTACACGAGCTCATTCTCTTTTGCTGGAACGAGCTCGATAATGAAATCATAAGCTTGCAATAGCAGTGCCCATCAGGTTAGCTTGCTTCGAGCTTTGCGCATGCTATTTAGCCATACCAGGAAGCAATTGTCCATTCTCAAATTAAAAGTCTGTATTTCAAAGATGGCTGGTACTTTCTTACTGCCCAAACAACAGTGAGACATTCTCGCTCATTCACACCATACTAGCACTTGGTGTTGCCAAGGTTCGTGCTCGCAAAATTAATCACTCTCTTTTCGCCCGCATCACAGTACTGATAATGTACGTCGCCCAGCCCCTCCTGGCTGACGTCGGTCTACATGTACAAGTGGCACGCTGGGTCATACATTGTTAGTGCGGGGCACAATATGAATTTTTCATTGATATTTTGGAATGCCATTTCCTGCACGCTAATCCTCATGTACCACTTCTGTAGAGACAACAGGACCGTGAGCAGTGTGGTGATTATGGCAAAGTGCTCGATATGTTCCCACAACCAGATTACTAGGCCAAAGAACTTTATCAGTCGTTTTTGTGTGCATGGCATAGTTGACATTCAATCAGTCCCAGCTGTTCGGGGTTTGGCCTGTTGGCTGACTTGCTAACCATGTGACCTAGAAACTGAATGTCGGTTTTTCCCAAGTTACACTTGTCAATGGTGCACATTAGACAGTTTATCTCTAATCTCTCCAGTACTAATGAGAGGTGAAGCAAGTCTTCCCCCCATGTCTCGAACCAAATCACTATGTCATCCAAGTAGGCGAGTGTGAATTCGCCTACTAAACCATCCATTGCCATGGCCATCATGCTTTGAAATGCTGCTGGTACGCACATGTGACCAAAGGGTATGCCATAGAAATGGTATTCCTGACCGCCGGGGGCTGTAAAACTGTCTTTTCCCAGTCTTCCTGGCATACTGGTAAAAAGAACTCAATACTTTCTTGATGCTGATGTAGGGTGTATTGTGCTATACATGACCTGATTTATGGGCCTGAAGGATACACAAGAACTCCAGGTCCCGTCCTTTTTCGGTGCTAACATGATAGTGTAGTTATGCATGCAACTGGTTGGCTCGATAACCCTGTCTGATAGCATTTCTGGAATATGTTGTTTTATTATACAGGCTTGGTGAGGAAAGTAACTGCCTGGCCTGCAAATAATAGGCTCTTCCTTCGTTAGCCATATTGCATGCTCTGCCACCATAGTTCCTCGCAATGCATCATATTTTGCAAAAACAATTTTTCTCTCTGTTAATAGGCATTGAAATGCGGCTTGGTGTTATATGGGGATGCTGTTATCAAATTCTGATAATTTAATTTCTATTACATGTTCTGTTCTACAGCTGTCAACATTATAAATGGTACACCTTTCTTTAGATCCAAAATGAATACATTGTTTGGCAGTTTCCTCAATTATATTCTGCTCTGTTAACCACTGCACTCACAAAATGGCATCCTCTGTAATTTCATCTGTAACCATAGCGGTTGATTGTTTCAAGATCTCGGATTTTTATGGTTACTGTGGCCTGTCCTACCATGGAATTAGAACATTGACCATTTTCAAGTTGTATGAAATGACCGATTGAGGTTATGTCATTATTGTTTACAAATCTAGGCTAACACTCACTGTGGGATGCTGCTGTATCTATTAAATAATGACAAAGTAGACCAATTCACATGTACAAATACCCTGATAAATTTGTCACTCTAGTTACTGACTGCATTTATTAACACCTGCTGAGCCGTTACCATTTTTGGACTGTTGTCCTGGGGAGGGGCAGAAGTTCATGGCAGGCGACTTTACCCCTACAGCCCATTTCCCTGCTGGTCTTGACTGCTGGCAGGTCGTCGTTTGTTGTTCCGGTGTGGATTCCAATTGCAATTGGTATGCCAATGGAAGAGCTGTCCTGGACAGTGCCGACACGGCATCGGAGGTGGCTGCGATCTGTCCCACTGAACGAACCTGTTCGCACCCCGGTTCGCACTTATGTTTTGCGCATTACTGTCGCCTTGTGGGCAGTTCTGAAAACTGTTTACATTGTTTACACATGGCTGTTCCGGTTTTCTTTGCTGGTAGTCCTGTTGAATGACTCAGTTATGTTCGCCGTGGTTTTTTTTGAAGATGCGAGGCCCGTGGCGGGCCCGTACAGCTCCCATTTCCCATCACGGTACACATGCACTGCACTCCAGGATGATAGCAGTGTTCATGAATTCTTCTAGTCTGTTGTTGAGTACTGGGACAAGAGCATTTCGATACTCGGGTAGGGCAGTCTCGGCGATGACCTCCAGTACCTCTCATTCCGAAAGATCCAGGCGGAACCTCCACACTAGGTGGATTTTACGATTTATGAACGCTGTTAGGGTGGAAGAGCCGATACAGGAGCGCAGAATGTGGGAGTGCGGTCAGGAGTGTACGGTGTATGGCACAGGTGATGTCACGGTACAGCAGGCCTGCATGGCATAGCACAAGGCAGGGGTCAATGGCACAGCTGACCGCCGACACATGGTGAGAAGGTAGCATGTGAGAGAGCAGATTTTTCTTTTCCTCCTTGTCCTCCTTGCAGCGAGGCTCGACATGGGTGAAGGAGGAGTTCTTCAGCCCCTTTGTCCTACTGGGCACCCGGCAGGCACGGCGTGGCTGACATCATAGTGCTCCAATATGGCCACTGTCTGATACCCTTCACTCTTATCCCTCGTAGTTTTTTGCAATGGCGGTGTCTTTCCAGAGTCTGAGTACTTTTTCCACTCTGACCACGTGCTTCAGTTTTCCAGCATCCTGGGGCTTCGGGATGGTGTACCACTGCTCCGTTGTACACTGTAGACCATTTGTATGCCTTATTGATGTTGGGGTTGGTCAGGAGCAGCGAGGAAGCTTCTGATAGGATTTTTGGAAATTTTAGAAATTTCAGAAAATTATTGAAAAAAAGTTAGATTGGCCAGTTGCTAGGAAATATGGACAGAAGGACATCGGCACTAAGTTGGGTGACATTTAACAGGAGTGAGTTGCTCAGAAAGCTGTTGAATTGTGCCACATGTTCGGGCAGGCCATATGATGGTGGATGGTGGAGCAAAATGTGTTCAATTTAAGATTGGGAGTTTGGGTAGGATATTTACTGTGAATACTCTTAAAACCTCTCTTGTAGTACTTGGGCGCCAGACATCGCATGGGGTGCAATGCTAAGTTGAAGTGCTGGGCTGACTCCTCCTCAGGGTCGTGTGCCGACAGCCAAAGGTGGCATCCTTCCGGTGTTGCTCCTTAATTATACGTTACCATATTTATGTGTGATATACAGTGAGTTCGCAGGGCGACCCACACACCCATAAATTAAGTAAACTAAGACATAAAACACTGAAACTACACTTAAAAACACTTTGCAAAACACTTGAAATGGCTGGGAAGAAGGGGCCCACGCCCCTAAAGCCTGTAGGCAATCCGGATGACAACACACGTAATTACACTGGGGAAATCAATTAGGTTTTATTAAATGCTTCTCCTGAGCGACACTTTACAAAAGTGTTCCCGAGCTTTAATCCGACGGTAAGGTCACACAGTATAAAAGGCGCAAAGGCAGCAAAAACTTAGGTAAAAGTTATGTCATCCCAGGCGATGCTAGTCATGAGTAGAGGGGTGGAGAGTCTCGGGCAGCTAAGTAAACAAATGTTCCATGAATTCGACGTGAATGCTTCTTTCACTTGAGCTTATCTGGCAGTTTGTACCACGGAGCCAATCTGCCACATAGTGCAACATAGAGGGTGAATCGAACAGCCCCAGAGTGCGACGGTATGGGCCGCCGAGGATGACATCTATGCATTTTCTTCGGTGACCCAAATTTCGTATCTCAGAAGGGCCATTTTGTTGATATACAACAAGAGGTAACTCTTGGTGTAAATGGACAAGCGGAAAGTCGCTTCATCCCAAATGAGGCCAAGGCTGTTGGGTGCAACAGCAATTGGAGAGAGTAAGTGAGCTGCCTGCACAGCAGTGCATTCTCGACCTAAAGTGTGCATCGCTTCAACAAGCCCCATCCGATACAACGAGTTTGTGCAATGTGTGCCAACATAGGAAGGTCAGGGATTATCGCACCCTTCTTAACGAATTAGTTTCCATCCGATGGTAGTGAGGCAAGCCGTGTTTCCTTTGTAGGTGTACGAATTGAAATCATACATAGCACCTTATAGCACTCAGTGCATCACATAGTGCACCTCATGGAATGCATCGTACATTGTCACAGGACATTCGTTTATGTACAGTCGAGGCTATGGATTCTAAGTGAAATACTCCCGAGAGCAGAACTGCTTGCATGAGGAAATTAAGAGGTAAGATGTAAAGAGTTTTAATTCACCAATATGTTACTTTGTGTCATGCATTGATTTTAAAGGGTTTGTTAGGAAATTTTAGAGAATAAAGTGAATATATTAATATAAGTGATGCCTATGTCACACTTTCTGATCTGGCCGGCGTATAATGCTCACAGTCTGTCTCCACAACCAGCATAAGTAACAAGCATGGTCGTTGCAAGCTTTGTGTGTTCCCTCGGCCAAGCAACTTTTAGGCAGCAATCATATAATATACCAATATACGTATTATCTGGAACCTTTTATACATTCATCAGTGACGAGGGGAAAACCATATTTATATATAATGTAACACAACTTAAAACCACGGCTTCGCTCCAATTTCTGAGCATTGGTTACTGACAGACATGAGTGTCAGGCCTGTTTAAATTATTGTTACAAAGTACGTGCTTGTACACAAAAGCTGTGAATAAACGTGTGTAACGATTATTACATCTTTCATTGCTTTGCAATTCAGGTACGGCGCCGTATAGCCAAATACAGAGAGAGAGAGAGAGAGAGAGAGAGAGAGAGAGAGAGAGAGAGAGAGAGAGAGAGAGTTTTGTTCTTATGGTACCTGCACTCTCTTGCAAAGTACTTTATAAGATTAAAGTATTGTAACTATGGGACTTTCACCCATAAATGCTGAGTAATAGCTGTGTTTTCTTAATAATACCATGCCAGGGGCACACAGCAACTTGCAATGGTAACACAGGATACCATTTTTAGCATCAGTGTTGGTAAGCACAGCAAATCACCAGAGGCAACACCAGCAAGGCGGAGACTCCAGGGACATCCCGTTGGCCATCGGCCCATGATCCCAGCACAGCAACAGCTTGACTGAGCTTGGTGCCCAGGCACATCAACTCGCCCCTGTCTTGGCTACGAGACAAGGCAAAGTCACCTTCAACATCCCCCTTAGAGTCTGACAGCATCAAATTAAGAGTCTATTGTAGTTAAGTGATTAGCACAAAGGATGAAGCACCGCCCGAACACGCGAAACACGACCCTGTCGGTCTGCATGTCCACACCCTCGAGACACAGAGAAATAACTACCTGCTCTTGCGTGGCATGCTAACCAGATTGGTAGGCAAGCAAGCCAAGTGGACTGTTTTCTTACACACATAAATTACAATACTCAAACACGTTGCTTACCTTCCTGCAATTGTGGCATAATTGTATATACAAGACATAAAACCCTTTTATACCTACAAGGCATTGGATGGAATGAAGTGAGGATTGAACATGTGAGGAATGAAAAGTACAGAAAAGAACGAACAGGTACACTGAGGCCGCGGGACACTTAAACCAGTTTAGGGTTTTTGTAATTATGTTGCATGAACAGGCGTCCCTGAGCATCTTGTAATTAACGCATGTTATCTTACACCCCTCTGATTCGAAGGTTGTTGCGATGTTGGTTGCTGCGGTTCCGGGCGGTGGAAAATCCCCTGAATGATGGAATTCACTTCCGGTTGCGGTATGCAGGACTGATGATTCAAGAATATGGGTTCTATATTGACGTGCAAAGCTCGCATGATGTTGTGCCATGGCGGTGTCAGCTGACGTGCACAATCTATGTAGTTTGGCTCGTGCCACATCGCTTCTTCCTTGGGTGAAAGGCATGTCTGATGATAAGTGCGACGACACTGTTTGCAAACGATCATTGCGGTCTCGATGCCATGACATGCTTCACTGTAAGCGCACTTGGACAGGGTCCGCAACAATTGTGATGGTTGGTGAGGTGGTTCAGTCTAGGTTCGCTCGCACATGCAGATCGGTGAGGTGCATGTTGGGTTTACAAAGTCTTGAAAGGAAGTAGGTTTCACACAGTTCGTACACACGTTCGCGGATTTTCCCACCACAATCATCGCGAGTGTGTGATACAGTAGATTTCGGCATTAGCATTGGCAATGAACTGTTGTAGTTGATGTGCCACAACAGGTTCATGGCTCATACAGGTTTTACCCAACAAAAAGTCCAGTGAAAACTGTTAAGGGCTGGCACGGTTAAGACACTTGTTGCATAGTGAAACTGTTCTCCCATTAGTCGTCTGCCATTCTAACACAGAAGCACAACAGGGGTTGAAGCGGTGATTCCATTATGTTCGTGTTGTTGTTTTTCTTCAGCAGGCCACGTGGCCTCCTGGCTCGCAGCTGTCACCCATGTGCACATCACGGTAGGGGTGGTCCTACCTACATAGTGAGGCACAGATGGAGTGGGGCGACAAGTGCCTCACTCCACTCTGCTGGGCTGTTCTATGATGGTGTGCCTCCTGATGTCACGGCAGCGTTGGCATACAATATGGCGGACTACCTTGTCTTCATTGGCACCAAAATCCCTTTTCCCTTGTTCTTGCACAATTTTGGTGTTTCTTGTTTTGAAATGCTGCAGTTTTCCATAGAATGATGCAGGAAGGTTCGCCAGTAGAGAAATGGAGAGTCGAAGCTCAAATGACCTATTGTACTTGGGACACGTGGTCGTACGTGGATCATGCAGGTTTTCATGAACACTGTAAGGATTGAGATTTTTTCGAAAATGGTTTTAGGTATGGTGACAGTCGATTGGATTTTGCCAGGAAAGGAGTAGCCACTAGTTGCGGCGCCATTTGACGTGTGGCCGGAGGTTCACCTGGCTGGACCATGGGGGGATGAAGGTTATGTGGATAGGTAATACTTCGAAATTGCAGAGCTCTGGTGGGCACCAGTGCTCATTAGTGGGAGAGAACGAGTTGATGGAAGCTCTTGGGGTCGTTCGGATGCCAGCCTTTTGGCTCTTCCCCCCAGTGGTTCACATCGTGTATGTTAAGTACTGGCGACTTACAAAAATATATTCCTGGATATCTGGTCTAGCGAGAGTTGTCGGCCACCCTCTTATGCCATCAGTCCCGAGAGGATATTTTGGCTTCCTCACGCCAATTACAAGTTATGTCACTACTTTAAAGTTGCGGGTTAAACAGTCGAGATGCGACTGAGAGCGAATAATATGCCAGAGAATACTCATCACATCATTTTATTATACTCTGGGTCCCTCACGGCGCACATACATTAATTTCTCACCATTGTAGTGGACAACCACTGAAACTGGGAACAAAGTGCGAAGCTTACATGGTTTTACATGCGAATTTAAGTCCGCCGGCCGTGAAGCAAACAGACCGGAGCACGAGACAGCTCTCGCCCCGGGCGAGCAGAAACGAGGTTCCGGTATACTCTATCGACAATAAACAGAATTACAAAATGATTAGGTTCAGAAATAATGAAAGGCCAGCGCGGCGCGGGCACGCGACTGTCTCGCTACACGTTCATGACTCTACTAACATGGCGGTGGCCACAAGGCCCTGTCATTCGCCAGTGCTGCGGCAGTATATCACATGACTTACATGTATATTATATTTGTAACAAAATATGCAATGAAGCGATTTGACACAGTCTGAAATTAAATACTAAAATGGTTTGGGCATTCAACAAATATAAATCACACTCTTATAAAAATAACATCAGTCGTTTAGGCCGCTGTGGTGTGGGGTTGCCATATCAAAATAACCTACAATGTTCCACTTTTGTAGCAGTGGGCGCATGGCTCATGGTGACATTCCCAATGACAACTTAATATACTAAAACACTTAATTCTTAGGGTGAAACATATTACACAATAAATATACTTTAAATAATTTTGGTAAGAAATTCGTGGCTTCTCGCCACGTGGTTGGTCTTGTTGCCATATCTATGGTATACCACGCCTTTGGACTGGGCGCGGTGGCCTCTGTCATGCTGTGGATAGCCCGTGTCCATAGAAAATGAGCATCAAGTAAACAAAACATTTCTAACCTAGCATAACTCTAAATGGCATTTTCCGTGGTGCTTATGTGTCATAATAATCACACGAACATGAGGAAATACATAACAACAAGTATACAACACAACATATTACCTTTCAGTATGGCACTTTTGCCCCTAGACTGTCAATAGTGTTGTTTACATTACTTGTGTGTACATACATGACGTTAACACTAGCAAAGAACAAAAACAATTACACTATACACTTTAAAAATAGAATTCATAACAAAACCCTGCGTAAACTTATGTGCACACCGTGCACAACGTGGAACACTCGTAAACACTGAGCACTTGGCTGCAACACTTAACATTTAATATTAAAAAGGCATTAGAAAAACACAGCTACACTATACTTCTGCACTCATGGTGCAGACACGCTTCACTAGCAGGACGTGGTGCCTGATGGTGCTGCAGGAAGGGAGGCGTGGTGAACGGGCTCACGGAAGAGGTTCACGCCATAACAATAACTTCATTCAACCATTCATTTCATAATTATTTTTATTAAATTATGTATGGCATTGCTCAAAATCTTATAGATCTACTGACTCATTAAAACAAATCAAAGTAAATTAGTTTTTCTGATCAATTATGTTTGCGTACTATTGCCTTTAAACAACCATTTAGAAAAGAGTTCCCTAACTCTATAGAAAATGCTGTTAATAGATGGCAGAGTGTTCTAAATTAAAACAAAATATTTTTTGTAAATGTCTTTCTTTACATTTGGTTACAAATAAGCAGAAATGTAGACACTATATTGACGTTTGTCTAATGTACAGGAGGCTGGCAACTAGTGTCAAGGTAATGGGTCAATAAGAACATTAATTAGGTGAGGAGCAGTGACAATAATTTTGGAATCTGGGTGGAGATAATTACCCAGAGCTCCAGATATTGTCGGGTTTACAATATCGTGAATTCGAGAGCAGCTGTGGACTCGTTCATCAGGGTCGTTCGACCGACGACCATGGCAAATCTTCTAAGTGCATTTGTTGACTCCTCGTAAAATAAAAATTAATACTGACTGAATAACTCCCTTACTTGTTGCATTGAGGGATATCTGGGCTCCCTACACGCCCATACGAAGAACTGTTACTTATTATGCTGACTCGTGATAATTTCAATCATATTTGCCGAATGTTACATTTTGTGAACATTTGTGGGAGAAGGCCCGTACCTTGCAGCAACTGGAAATAAACCACACGTTTTAACTCGTCACTGCTGCAATTTATTAATTAAATGATTAAATTCCTGTCGGGAAAAGCTTACATTGGGTGCTGCTTACGAACCCATCAGCTTGGGTAATACTGTGCTAAAGACACATTTTCACATGAAATAATATAAGCACAATTTAAGCCTACCCATGCAATGCAAGCACTGGGTAGGTACGAGGGGTGGTGGAATCTCGGGCAGGTGAAATACGAAAAAATGTTCCGGTATGAATGATTAGTCCAACATGGTGATGGCTGCCCGAGCGCGCGAAACACAAGCCCTGACGTGACACGGCGCACCCCTCGCAAAGACGAACGACTACTAACTTTCTCTGTGTGGCGTGCCGGCCGGCTTGACGGGCTGGCACCCCGTGCTGCACACAACTACTTTCTTGCACACAACATTTGCAAATCGGACACGTACCCTGCATGCCGTTTGTTACATATTGCTCGTAAAATTAACTCTGCAAATATGTTCATTATACAAAAACACTACACTGCGTGGATGATGTGGAGATGAAAGACACATGAATGAACATTACGGAAAAAAACACTGAGGGCTCTAGGGCTGCGAAGGCAGGCATCTTTATTAGTTGCGTCCCCATGCGCGAACTTACCTGGCCCTTTTATTGCACAAATTAAATAACACAAATTGCACAGTGTCTATTTTCGGATTCTTGCGCCATGCGCCCATGGTCGCCTTCCCTCTGGTCTGCACCTGCGTCATTCCTTGCCACACTGTACTGCACTTGCGCTCGTAGAACATGCGCACACTCTGGGTTACGGACCCTGGTGCGGCGGGCAAACTGGCTAAGGGTAAAGGGTCACGTGGGCTCACATCAATATTAAAATTTTTTACAGTACTTGGTACTGTAATATTACCATTGTGAAATATAACCAATTGAACAAGTTATTATTTATTTTAGTGCTGGTTTAGTATTTTCTACTTTTATTTATTTAATAATTAGTTATTGTTCTGATAGTTCTCCGATACTCCCAGGTAATTTTCCTAATTATATTTAAGGATTAGGAAGCTCCGTATCAGTGTTGGTGAGAAAATTGAAATAAAAGTTCTTTTCATGAGGACTGACTACTTTTCTCAGTAATGCTTGTATTAGCTGAAGGGAAGGGAATTCTTCTCAACAGTCAAAACCCAAAATATCGATATTTCGGTGGCATGGATGGACCACTCATAGTAAAGGAAAAATAGGATATGACATGGAAATATTTGCAACATAAATGATTTTTGCACCATGATGTCAGGAAATATATATTTTATTATGGCCTAAAAGTCCATAGTCGTCTTATTTGGGGGAAATCCGCTATCTTGGAAAATGGCGGCCAACAAACTGTATTTTTTTTCAAAAATCTCGTAAACTATTTGTCATATCAAAAAATATTTAGACAAAACAAATTCCTTATAAAATTGCCTAAAAGAAAGGTGCTTGCCAATTTTTGCATAGAACCAACCGTTGTGTCACAAATTATTGTTGAACCATTACCACTGTATGCACTGCAACTGAGAAAAAAATATACAATCTTCGTATAGTTCAGTATTCTTTTCTTTATTGCCACAGTTCACACCCTGACACTGTCCACAAACTGAAGACCATAACAGGCCGTAGTTTTTGCACGAGCACCTCAGAGTTTCACAGTTTCCTTTATAGTTACAGAAAATCAATTTGTGTAGGGATAAGTGGCACACAATGTAACAAGGGGCACAGTGTACCTTTGCTCATTGCGTAGTTTCTCAATGGCTATGAGAACTGTTCTTTGGCACACAGTCGCGGCGCCACTAACATCGGGAGCATGGTTCTTTTGCATGACACTGTCACAGTTATGACGTGTCATACGGACGACGGTAACATGGCGAAGGCCGCACAAAAATGCGAGCTCGGATCGTGTTGTCATAACTCTCCAGTCGTTAAATAAGGCGTCGTGATTATGACTGCTCAGACGTGTGGTTTCTTGAAGTTGGATAATCTGTCGGCAACTGTTAATCAATAGAAAACGCCCGCCAAAAATAAGAAAATGAAATCGATAACATTGTGTTGTAGTTTAGATTTTTCCTCCAGCGCAACAGACGTAAAGCAATGTTCACAGAGCAAGTATTTATTGTATTTACACTCAAAATCTGAGTCAGTGAGAATTTCACCGATTCAATCAGTCAAAAGTATCTGATACGACATTCACTCCAGTCTGCATCTCTTATTGTATTATTGCTTTTAGACAAATATATTCTAGAAATAAGCGTTTTCTGTCAATTATATATATATTATAAAAATCAATAATGTATCATATAAAATAAGGAAAAAAAAATTCTGTACATGGAGATTTGTACTCGAAAACGTAATATTTACGAGGCGTGAACCCGCCCACTTTTTTTTTATTTTATAAAAGTAGATTTATTATCACACACGGTATACAGAGGCGTTTACCCTTAACCTATTATATACAGTACACATTCAACCCACAATATAAACAATAACAAAATACTAAAAAAATATCTACACAATTCTTACATAGGGGCACAAAACGATATGAACATTTCGTGAACAGGTTTTACTGAAAAAGTCGATGAACACAAAAAAAATTATTTAACGTGAGGAGAAGCGCACGACGTACACCCCGACACATGACACTGACTTATAACACTACCACCTATCGACGATTACTACTGGAACATTACATTGTACACTTGTAAGGACCGAGGGGTGGGCAGCACACGGCGTAACCCCGACCGTGACACGCACTTAACCTACAACTATCGACGATTATACTGGAAACATTAAACTGTACATTTGTAAAGGACCACGGGGGCAGCACACGCTACACCGAAGTGACACTTGACTTATAACACTACCACCTATCGACGATTACTACTGGAACTTAAATTGTACACTTGTAAGGACCGAGGTGGCAGCGCACGGCGTAAACCCAACCTCGGTAATATACACGCACTTCCTGTAGGCGTGAATGTCAGAATGAAAATAAAAAATTGCCGTACCACTGACACAATGTGCCACGCCGCGCCATGTTCCACCTATCTTGACGAAGAAGCTGGACAAAGTCTTGAACTGTCACCGGTTTCGAATGGTCCACCAAAAAACCGATCGCATGAAGTATATACCAGGCCGCAGTTCTTCGTCGAACTGAGGGGAAGGTGAAGAAATCGCAATGAAGCATGTGCTTGTCGTTGACATCTCCACGTTCATCGCGAATTATTTTTCGTACTCGTACGCGACACCACTGCCAGATGGGAACTGCATAAACACAGGAAATTACCCTATGAAGGGCCGTGTCGGTGTTGCCACACAGCGGACATATAGGGTCAGCTGTCAGGTGAATGCTGTATTTGAGCTGCTGAGTTGCCACGATATTATTGTAGAAGCCGAATGCTGCAGCTCGAAGATCCGAGGAAAGTTTAGGATCGGCAAGTATTTTCCATGGGCGCCTCCAGCGGATGTTTGGGGTGCGATTCACAACAGATGGTATGACAGCCGACGTTTTGGAAGCCCGAATGAACAAATATCTCGCTGATGCGACTGTCCCTTCCGGTAAGTGTTCTACTAGAGTTGCGAGTGCTTCCTTTGCCTGATGGTATTGAAGTGGCATGCGTCTAACTTCAGACCACATCGTTTTCTGTAATACTGTGTAAATGTCCTCTGGGCGCAAAATTGTTGCAATTGCTGAAGACTGATACAAGGCCTCACACTTCAAAGCGTGATTAATTAGACTCAGGCCTCCTTCTTGCAAGGAAAGATAAAGTTGCGGCCTAGTTAATTTAAATATATAAGATTTCCACAACATGCGGCCAACAATCTGTAGTATTTGTGCACTTTGTTGACGTGGTAGTGGGAATACATGTGACACATACCACAGCTTCGCAAGTAAGAATACATTTATTAAAGTAACCCTCTACATAATATTTGTACGACGATAATTCATTTCTATCTGATGAGCACGGAGTTTATTTATTGTCAGCTACACACACAATTTGTAATTTATCCCGTGTAAAATGTTAAATTTAATGTAAAAGTCCACAGTTATCACGTATTTTGTAAGTTGTGTTTATTGTTTTATTATGACCTTGGGGACAAATCGAAACGTTTCCCGTTACTTGTGCTTACATTAAGTTTCAATTTGTATGTAAGTACGTTTTATAGAACCCGTAATTTTTTTCGTAAACGGACATACACGATTTGAGAATATTTCTCGGACGCCAGCCATCTTGTCTGTCGCACAGCGTGCTGCAGTTACAACGGTTTACATATGGCGCCACACGAATGACGGGCGCGCCGTAGTTATGACACCCGACGACGCGCTTAAACTCGATCCATGCTCGCTTTTTAACATGAAGCGTCACAGCAATGACATGTCTCGCCTATGACGGGCCAAAATTACTACCATGCTCGCCCTGCAGATGGGCTTGTCTGACATTGTGTTTAATGGTTCTGTTGACGACTGTTTTGAACGAGCTAAGTGGAACTTTGTTTTCAGGTATGTGAAGTAATTTGTTAGTGTTGAAGGTTTCCTGTAATCTATATGTTGTTTCTTAATGCATGTGGTTCAAAATATTTATATATAATATCTGCAGTATATGTTAGCAAAATGTAGTACAGCATATTTATTGAAAGTCAAGTAAAACACAATGCACATTTGAAAACAAAATGGCCTGATGGGGCACACTGTAACAATGTTACACTGTGCCCCATACTTATTGTAGTAACTTAAACTGATATATAATATAAACCAATAATGTATAGTGTATGTATTATTACTGACAAAATTATACTTGTGTGTTCATAATAAAATATTAATGGTTTTTGTACAGTTGATAATGTAATGTAAATGTTAAATTAAGACTCCCGAACCTTGGGAAAATGTACCTTCACAAAATTTAAGAAATTTCATTGCTTAGCATGTTAAAAAAAAATGGCCACACTGTCAAATAAATGTTTTTAAAGTTTTTAACTACTGTACTTTATTATTTAAATAAACCACGCTATGATTTTTTCTTGATTTCATTTTAGGATGGTCGGTAACAGAAAAAGGACAACAGCTAGGCCTATAGCTGCTTTTACAGAGAATGATATGATAGCTGCTGTTGAGCTGTTATGTGCTGGAAGGTCCCTTTGAGATGCGGTAAAAGAGAAAAATGTAAACTATGATAAATTATACAGGTAACTTTGCGACTACTAAAGGCTATTGAATATACCTTGGCTGTGGCCTACACTAAGGCCGCACTCAACATGTTTTACTTTACAGGCTCTTGTATTGTTGCAGATATTTAAAAAAGAAGAAATCGAACCTTGAGACAGATGTACATATGAGGCCCAAACATGACTGTCGTTGTGTGTTCAGTGATGAAGAGGAGGGTCGTCATTTGGTAACGTATCTCTTGGAATGTGCCAAAATGTACTGTGGGTTGCACACCATTGAAACTCGCTATCTTGCCGTAATATATAATGATTAGATACGAAAACTGCCCAAATAGCACCACTTTACACATTGAAATCCAAATTTTTCCAGGGGAGGACCCCCGGACCCTCCGCTTTATTGTTTTATTGGGGATCTCGGTGTTCCTTTATGAAATTCCCAAGTACCCCCCCCCCCCCCCCACACACACACACACAAATCCCAACTACGCTACTGCAGAGGACAATTTTGCTTAGTGTATGTGTTTTTTTATTCTGCACATTAACTATGATTTTTCTAAAATGGGGAATGTTTGATTTTTCTAAGCCCTGTTTGGTTAAGTCGACTTTATTAAAGTATGCACGAAGGAATTTGCCTTGAAGTTACTGCTCGACAACACGAAGTTTATAAGCCCCAGCATAGTTGGTTTTATGTTTAACGAAGGACTGAAATTTGTATAAGGATGCAGAAAAACACAAATATTTTTTTTATGTTTTTGTAGTTATATATTTTAATAAATTTTAAACACAAAAATGTAATATTTTTTCTTATTAACCTGTAACCAATCTGTTATAAACTGTTTTCGTAAAAACTTCACTATGAAGCAAATAAATAGGCTAATCACTATGGTTATAAAGGGCTTAGCATACATTCCTGTAGCTATAAATAATACTTGCGAACTGAATTTCACGAGCCATCCTCCTAAGAGTTCGCAAACTATATTTGCCTATCTTAATGCCTGTACATATTCGCTTGCGTACGAACCGACTTGCTAAAAAATGTGAACTGATACTTGATTATCTAAAAATTAATATACAAAACTACCAATGTGAGGATAGGTACATATGGTTGAGATCCCATCTAAAAATAACGAAATGTTTTTAATACAAAATTTGCTTTTAAAAAGTTTTAAAAATGGCAAATACTATGAATTTTAACTGAAAAAAGCTCTCCAATAAATCTGGTCCTGAACCATATATGCATTGATTGAAAAAATATACAGGTAACAAAATGTTTAATATATTAATGTAATTGTACTAGGGAATGGAAGCCTCTTCGTTTGGTGGCTACTATACAACATTTAAGCAATGCTCAGTGTGGCCACCTGTGTAGCTTAGTGGAAGTCCTAATTCCATAGCTCAGGGGTAGGGTGGCCGACTGTAGTCGGAGGATCACAGTTTCGCACCCCAGTGCCTCCAATGCAGCAGATTTTCAGCTCGCTTGTCACACTGGGAATTTGTCAGTAAGTCGGTTTCACTTGAGCTTAACAACGTTAACTACACCAACAACAACCACAGCAGCAAAAAAAAATGGCTAGAGTATGCGACTCCTGTTCGAGAGGTTATGGGTTAAAATCCCAATTCCTCCACGAAAACGATTCTTTTTTTTTTTATGTTACCAGCTGTCATGGGAAAGTGTGAAATTTACATAACTTAAATTTTACAAAAATATTTTGTATTAGAAATAAATTTTTGATACACTTTACTTTTTTTCTTCAGATTCAGGCATTTTTCAAATTATAAAATAAATTTTAATAAAATAATTCTAATTATTTAGAAATACATTATTTCATATATGTCTGATCTTTTCACGATTGATTTGTTAAGGTCAGGCAGTTGCTTGACCCACGAGATTGTAGAGCGGTTGAGGTGTTGGGCAGCGAGTAGGGGCATACCTCTTAAATCCAAAATGGTGATCCTAACATTGGGTTACATAACCGATATGACATCACGATCGCATGCGTCTTGAAAAGACGAGTATCCAGTTATATATAACACCCAATACTAACAACCGCAAATTTTTTTAATATGAAAATATATGTTTTGACTCACTTGATGTTTATAGGTCGTTACACACCCGATGCATGTAAATGTCTTCTCACAAACTCATTAATTGTATTTCACAGCACCAATGCACGAAACTGCTGGCGCAAATGTTAAAGGTAGTCCACACTCGGTCGATGTAGCATTTGCAATATCCCGAACACCCTATTCCCCGACTTTGGCGACCGGATGCAACCATTCCCGACTGGAGTAAGCAAGGTACTGATATGGCGGATACAAGCACGCTGCCCCTGACGTCATCAACATGACCGTCACCAAACTTGGATAAAACTGACGTGTCGCAACATTACGCCCACCAAATTTGGTACAAATTTAAGAATTGTCAACATTTATTTACACTATGTACAACACTGAGGAAGAAGTTACTGAGTGGGGAGGGGGCACAGCCTCACAATTGCCCTCTTGATTACTCCCTGGCGAGTCTTGATACTTGCCACACGACTAACCCTATCTTTACCTGGATAAAGTGTGTCAATGCGACCAAGCTCCCACTGAATAGGAGGAAGGTGGTCTTCTCGTACCAATACCAGGTCTCCTACCTTTACTGTAGACCCTTGCTGAGACCATTTACTTCTTTGTTGGAGGGTGTGTAGAAAATATTCCTTTAGCCATCGTTGCCAGAAATGCTGTATAAATTGTTGTAGCAGCTGCCACCTGTCGAGGCGCTTTGTAGGCAATTCCGTTAAGTCGTAAACTGGTGGAACTACTAATGCACAGCCAATGATACAAAGTTAGTGCCACAACCACTATAAACATATGCACATAATCCTCTACGAGCAGTGAAACGATAAAAGGCATTCAGGAATGCGGTCGTAGTCAGTGCAGAGATGACCTCCAAATGTACAGCTTCTGTAACAAAACATACAATCAAACATAAGTATGCCTTCAATACACGTGCATTCCGAAAATGAGATTGTTTGATATGAAATGGGCCTCCATAATATACTCCCACAGTCTGGAATGCCATTGTGCTCTGAACCCTGTGGGTTGGCAAATTGCCTATTATCCAATGGACAGGTTACTTCTTAAAATGTAGGCACCTCACACATTTTGAAATTATTGATCGTATCATGCCTTTGCATGCCAAAAGCCAATACCTGTGTCTGATGAAAGAATGCACAGTGCTGACACCTGCGTATAGGTACCAGGCATGGTAGTAATCGATGACCAGATTAGTGAGGTAAAACTTCTTGAGTAACAGGATTGGATGTTTTTCATCGAATGACAACCTCGAGTTTTGGATTCATCCACCAACTCTAATTAGGCCTTGAGGATCGAGGTTGAGGTTTCTGAGTTGTGGTGAGCATTCCCTTCCCTTCTGCAACTGATCTATCTCCATCTTGAAAACATCTTGTTGGACTTGGTGTACACAACAAACTTGTGCTGATTTGAGTTCTGTTGATGTCAAGGGGACACAGTGGTGGCTTGATGGATGCCTAACATTTGAAATGAAGCACAGGACAAACACTAATACTCGTCACAGCCATGATAAGGAATTAAATCTCTCTATCCACTCTGATATGAAAATATTGGTCTACGCAGCTAGGGCTGTTATGATCGAAAGCTTCAATTCTCTTTGATACTCTAGGGAACTAGAGTCTAAGTAACCTCTTGGCCAGGTGTCCTCTGATTCAACAAGCCATGATGGACACTCCACCAAAGGTCATGACTGACGAGCTGACTTGGCATCAAGCCTCTCGAGGCACAGTCTGTGGGGCTGTCTTGTGATCGTACATGTAGCCACTGATGTACTACTTTGCTTTCCTGTATCTGAGATACTCTATTTGCGATAAAGTTCTTGAGACAATACGATTCCGTATGAATCCATGCAATGACGGTTGTTGAAACACACCACACTACCACCTTCTCAACAATTATCCTTTTCGACAAAATGGTTATGATTAAGTTCATGAGTTTCACAAGTAAATGAGCTCCCAGCAGCTCTAGACGAAGGAGGCTTACAGTTTTCAATGGTGTGACACGGGACTTGGCCACCAGTAAATGGACTTCAAGATTGGACTGATTTGTATTCCATGGGGTATACAACTGCTGCACAACCTTGGGTTGATGCAATACAATATCCATGAATTTGGTACACTGCAACATCAACTTGTGTTACTAGACGAGGAATAGCAACTTCGTATAAACGATCAAGTTGTGCAATGTATGTGTGCCACTTATCTCCGATCTCACATGGTGGAGGTTCATTCCAATCAATTCCAAGAAGCCACAGATTCTGCAGAAACAGTTTAGTCTTGAAGACAACTGGGCCAATCCAACCTAATGGGTCATACATCTAAGCTATATCAGATAACATCGCAAATTTAGTAATATTGTTAAAACTGGCTTTGTGAGTATGATAGAGAACACATCCCTCTTAGACTGCCATTCTAGTCCCAGAATTTTTATGACTTCATCCCCATTACCTTCGAATGTCAGAGGGCACTCTGTGTGGTGGTCTGGAACAGCATCTAGCAAAGCAGGATGATTACTGGCCCATTTCCTTAGCTCAGAACGACCACTTTTCAGTAGCACTATCAACTCTTCCTCGAGTGAGAGAGCAGCTGTCACTGATGATGCACCTGTAATCACATCATCCACAAACACATCTTCCCTGAGCACTCTTGCTGCATTGGGATAGTTAGTTTGCTCGTAACTAGCTAGTTGGTGCAGGGCCCTCATAGCTAAGAACGGAGCTGAAGATACACCATATGTAACAGTGTCCAACTGATACTCTTGAATGGGTTGATCATAACACTCCCGCTACAAGATTACCTGGTATGGCTGATCATCTTGATGCAAGCGAATCTGCCGATACATTTTGCAAATTTCTGTCATCATCACAATGGGATGTATGCGGAACTGGGTGATGATTTCAATTACATCCTTTTGCATTTTAGGTCCCTTAAAAAGTGCATTATTTAAAGACTGGTCTGTTGATGTTACTGAAGATGCATCAAACACCACATGCAAATTAGTTTTCGAGCTGGTTTCTTTGCGGACACAGTGGTGAGGAATGTAGTACAAAGCCTGGTGCATCTGAGCGTCACTCAGAAGATGCACGTGACCAAGAGATTCATATTCCTTCAGAAATTTGGAATACTCATATGTCAGCTGTGGCTGATGTGACTAGCGATTTTCAAGACGACACTGTATTTTCAACTTGCAGGCGTGACTCACCCAGGTTAAGTTCCACATCTTTGAAGGGTAATCTCACTATGTATCATCCCTCTGAATTACATGTGTAGATGTCTTTAAAATGAGCCTCACAGAGGTCCCCTTCAGGATTTGTATGTTTGGTTGTTGGCAACTCTTCATGTTCCCAGAATCGCTGCAGCATATCTGAGAGGTTTGGTGAAGTCACAAATAGTGAAACAAGGTCATCTTGGTCACTAGTGGCTTCCTCACTCATATTTCCCATTAAGATCCAATAAAATTTACTGTGAAAAGCTCCTGGATAACCAGTAGGCCCTGGTTTCCACCCATCAAAAAAATCTGGGGACAAACTTTAGCACCCAACAGAATTTCAATGGGCCCTGGAGTATGGAAGCCCGGGTCAGCAAAATCTAAACTCTCATAATGGGCTTGTACATGTCAAGGCAATGCAACAGACCGAAAATTTGAGGTTGTGTTATTCAGGACTAATGTACCCGCAATTAATTGGAAACCCCCATGAAGGGACGATTTTAGCACACAAGTTACTACACCTTTATAGGTCTGAACTACTGACTGGCCTAGGCACTAATTAAGGCATGTGACCTCCTATACAAACACAATCTCTTCACACATTCCTCAGATATGAAGGAAACTTGTAATCCAGCATCGAGTAGAACACGAGCCCTCTGGAGATTACCACAGGCATCCTTCACTCTCACAACTGCTGTACCTAGAATCAAAGTGGCACCACTAATGCTGGAACTAATAAGTGAAACTATGTGTGTAGAATCCTCACATGTATTGGTATGTCCTGCTATGCTATCAATATTTTCCATCTCATCAACTGATTATGGTGGCACTTGTTTACTATCCTTGTTGACTTCTGATGTGGAATCAGGATGACTTAATGTGTGGTGGCATTTATTTCAAAGTGCACATGAAAGTTTTGAAACACATACATAAACACGATGTAATTTTAGGCAATTGAAAAACAGAAGGTATTGGTGCACCACATCTCGCCTCCCAGGAAGTGTGACCAAGAAATACAGGACATTTATAAATGTCATGACCCTGATTACATACGATACATACCCGTTCTGAACTGGCAAAGAAGGATTTCCTAGAATTAATTATAGTCACAGGTCCAACCTTCCTTGTTGTGCTGCATGATGTGGACATCACTGAAGCTGCAGACATCAATGCTTTGCACCGAAATTCCAAGAACTTCACGTCGTGTTTCCGCATCAAGTTTGCATAACACAATGTTCATCATCACAAAGCACCACTGGTCCACTGGAAACTTCAACACTTTCAGAGCACCTAGGTTTTCGTTCAATACATCAACTAGACATCTTGGATTATCCGGACAACCTTCTGTTACCACTGGCACATTCATGATGTTCTCCCAATGTATCATAGCTATTTGATGCACATCTTGATATCGCTCAGTTAACATCTGCCATGCTAATTCATAATTTCCTCCAGACAATGGTACAGATTTGATGAGGTTAAGTGGCTCCCCAGTGACATATGTGAAAAGTACTGTTGCTTCTCAACATCTGAAAGGTGTCTGTTGATAAGTACTATCACACAACAGATGATGCTTTAATGCTTTGACATATCTCATGTCTCCCCAAATGGCGAATCACGCCCGAAGTATTTATGCTTACGAAGCTAATACACTGGGAGCAAAAATATTACATTGTACTTTGTTTCCTGGGACTTCTGTGAAATACTCCCATGCCAATGATGTTCTCTTGGTAGCCATTAAGAGTGGGATGGACCTCCGTGGGAACCCTCGTCCAAAGTCAAGAAGCAAGGGAGTGATATGGGCGACATTAAAAGCACGCCTATTGCCTCATCGCTCCTATGCGCAGGGCATGCTGTGTTTCCATCGTTATCCTGTACTGTGCAAATTATATCTGTAACAGTGGGGTTTTATTACACGCGATGAAATACCACAGATTAAACCAAAACCTTAACTTTGTACTTTTCTCTTGCTGCTTAAGGAAACTGCATAGGCAAGCTTTAAAAATAGGATATTTTATCATTTTGATGAATTTCTTTCTCCAAAAATACACTTAACATGACAACCGTAAAAAAAGGGGCATAGATAATTGTATTTTATCTTTTCTGACAAAAAGTCGTATTTGAAGAGCATTTAGTTACCGAGATACGTGTATTCCCGCAAACAACTAGTTCACCAAAAGAAATTTGGGGGAATCAATCCCACTCTTAATGTGTGTTACAAAAATTGCATTCACTAAATTACGCGCCATACATCGAAGGCGCTAGCTCAACCAAAAGCGAACTAACGCATTCTGCTATCCGCCTCGTACGTTGACCTTGACCGGGGTACATTGGACAGCCCGAGACGTCGCGTCTCGCGGAGTGTTATCGTACTGCTGCCAGTGTACCACGTGACATCAGAGGCGTGCTTAGTTGTCTCGAAAGGCTCATGAGATGTGTTACCTTTTCAAAGCCTCGAGCAGTTCTCGAGCTTCTCATGACATCCACTCTCATTTCCCATCCCTAGCTGGTATTCCATTGCCATCTTTGTTCTTGCTTGAGTTTGCAGATTCTGTACTATCTTTCATGAGCTTGTTGAGTGCAGCGTTTTTCAGACTCGTGGCTGGGGGCGACTAAGACGGCACACGCATAGATGCACAGTCCGGCATATGCAGTATTATTATATTACCATCTTTATTTTTGGACAACACTGCAACTTTTTTTCTGCTTGCATGTAGTAAATGCAGCACAGTTCATAACACATACAGTCAACTATTGCACCTTTTTTTACATTTTCATTACAATAAATTCACAAACATTGTTTTTGTTCTGGTCCGGCACAAACACACAACCACCCGTTTCGACATTTGGCCATTTGGTGAGTACTTCGTTTCATTTTTCTACTTTATGCCTCCATCTTGCCATACCAGACCATGATAGTGTTTTGTAAACCATGTGGTAGTGATTTTTACTTTTTTGTTTGATAAATAGAATAGAAAGGAGGCAAGAATTTGCATTACCTCGTGCTGCCAACACTGTACTCTAAGATCATTAATTTCATTATAAATCCTGTTTGGGAGTGGAATCCCTGAACATTAACGAACATGGTGACATCCAGATGTTAACTGAACAAATGTTATACTAGTGTTAAGATTTTAACAACCATGTTTTTCATGTTTTAGGTACCCAGATGGCTATAGATTATGAGAGCATATTCCAGGGTATCAGCTGGGAAATTTTCGTCTGCAGTAACTTCTACGAGACAATTTATAATCCTGCTGTCAATTACATCATCCTGCTTGGTCACGTCAAAAATTAGTACAGGCACAGTGCTCACGAAATAATTTGCTCCAAAGTCAGAGACAATAGTTGCGCACTGAATTTTTTTTTTTAATTCTGCATACATTTGGCGTGATAGCATATGCATGTACAATCCATTCGAAAAATCTATGTTTAAATTTCTGTAGAGGAAACTTTAAGAATTTTATCATAATTAAACATTTTTTTATTTTTACACTCTCGAATGTTTATTGGTATACTCTAAAGACATTAATTTTTCTCATCTGAATAATATATAGATAGGTTTCTCAGTCACAAAACTTGATTTTATGTTTCAGTTCACTTTTAGCGATAGTGAAAAGTTTGGGCAAGTGAGTTTTCAAACTCCACGTGCAGAAGGCGATATCTACATTTTGACCTTCGTCGACATATTTCATGAACTTCACACACTCCGATTTTTTCACCTGACCATGGGGTAGAAACCACTCGAACGAATATATTGACAACATTACATTTTCGGGGTTCTCAGTTGTATCCTGGATGGCATTTGCTTGTGTTCTTGCTAAAAGTCCAACCAACTCATACTTGAAATTAATTATGATGTGTTTTTAATCATCTGTGAAACAGAGTAGCATCGATAACAGAATACTAATTTCAAATATTCCCCCAATGTATACAGTTACTTTGTAAACTGCTTCGATCCCCCACCCTGCAATTTTTGCAGCAGGTGGTTGATTGTGTGTGTGAGAGAGAGAGAGAGATAGTTCCTTATAGTAGAATTTATGCCTACATTTTTGAGTGATCCACCTCGCAATTATTCAGCTCGCAGGAAATTATGTTTATCATATTGAGTATACAATTTCTGATTATTTTGGTGGCTGTAGTTACTGTGCCATCAGCCTTCGCAAACATGCATCGCAATCTCAAGTACGAGTTAAATGGTACTGTTAAATGGTCTTGGTTTGTACTGGCATGCGAATCTCAGATGATGGTGTATATGGACCTGGAATATAGGAATGTAGAAATGGAATTCCGTCTTTATGATGCTATTTTCGTAGTTAACCGACTCTTCAATGCTAAGTATTTTTGCATCAAATTCGCATGCAGACTTTGAACCCTAGACTTTTAAGTAAATGTGTTCACAAATTGCAGTCTGGCGCTTCCTGAGCTTGAGTTTGCCACAGGAGGTCTTTTTCAGACAATCTTTCCTTTCAAAACTCATCTCCATCTTTCTTAAAATGTAAGTGTAATGTAATTTCTTCACCTCGGAAATTTTTTTAATGAATATCTTTATCTACGATTCTCACAACCACATATTGTATGCTCTTATCCACATCTGGTGCGTAAACGAGCATTTTAGGAACCTTGGAGTGCTCAAAACCAAGGGAAAACAAAGCCAGAAATACATAAAGTGTCTGAATCTGTTTCCCGTTAAGACATGCGTGACCAATTAGGTTGCACATAATTATAATTACATTTATGGTCCAAATGTTTACAGGACGTGTAGACTCGGTAATTTAATCGCTTCTTAAAATTTATTTTCAAATCCAAGCATATGAGCCAGAGTATAATTTTTCATAAAAACTATATTAGCAGAACAGAATATTTCTCTTTTCAACGTATTGGGCTTGTCACGAAGCAGAAAAGTAATGCTGGCTGCCTGCAGAGCCTTCCTCAGATAGACAGAAATATCGTCAAGTTCGTAGCTAACTGTAGGTAAACAAATTTCACCAGAAATACCACCATAGTTCGCATATCTGAAAGTACATTATTGGTAATATAAAACAGAAAAATATGTCTGAAAGTCTGTTAGTGCAAGAGACTAAACACCGTCTATCTTCAGGAGCGGAAAATGGACGGAACAAAGTCTCCAGGAGCGAAAAATGGATGGAACAAAATTCCGAATTGCTACCCATCAGAAACAGAGTTACAAATATGACTGGCGCACTGTAACTAAGTGTACTGCCTGTTTGATAGTCATAACTAATTTCCACATAACTCAAATATTTTATCAGCTCTGGAGGCACTCACAGGTTGCCAGAACTATCGAAAAATTCCATGGTGTTTCTATGCATTTTCTAAACATTCCCATGGGTTCCTGGGTCTCTACTAGTGCCCAAATTTACTACAGCACACACCGAGCGCTTAAATCTATATATTAATCTATCATACATACATATACCCACGAAAATTTTGTATTTTTAATTTAGAAGCAAACTTATTTATGCCCACATTAGCAAGAGGATGTTTATACAACGATTCTAAGATCTCATTTTCCCCCTTCGTTGGTTCTTTTTCTTCCTTCTGCCGCCTTCTACATGATATGTTCTTAATACACCCTCGACCATTTTTTTACCACTAGTAAGTGCTTTCATTATCTGATTGTACCTAATAGCTTATTATAATTGCGTGTGTTGGTTTTGCGATCTGTGTTATACTAACCTCCCCTATCAATCTGCCTACGGCACCCCATGGAGGTAGGATGAGAGGCAAGAAACCTCTCTTCACTCTTTTACTAACTTCTCTGGGTCTTCCTCGTTTTTTTCTTCCTGCAAAACTGCATGCTCACGCCACATTTTATTTAAAATGTCGTAATTTTTTTAATGCTCAAGGCAGCCAACCGTTCTCCTAACTCAAATAGCATTGATTTGGTATTATTATTGACTTTATCTGTGAGAATTGCATCTGCAACATGTCTGTCTTCCAATTTTTCGCTGGCTGTATGCGATATCCTGGTATGTACAAGCTGAATCTAATGTGTTTATTCCGTTGTTGTTATGTGTCAAGCATATAGCCAAACTCCACATAACCAGGCAGATGTACTTTGAAAGCAGGCTTATTTATGATAGTGTTTACCAAACCACAACCCCTCTTGATGTTACCTCTATGAGGCATTATACAATACTGACATCAATTAGCTTCTACACCTCTACATTATACTTCAAGTCACAACAGCTCCTCTGTAAACAAACCATGCTTGTAATTTTCTAATTTAAAAATTATTTCTGCATATGCCAACATTGTAACATTTCACCGAAAAAAGTATATAAATACCACTTCTTTAAAGTTTTTTTGTATCCGTTGCGTGGAGATCGTGTGGCAAGACGTTAGCCCCCCCCCCCCCAACATTACTTCCAAGGACGAAGCTGTAACACATTAATCTCGCCATGGTGTCACGTTGCCTAATACCACGAGAGTTTTGATTTTCATCCCATGCAGGTGTGGCAAAACACGTGTCTTGCTGAGTTTGCTGGACGTATCTAAAGCTCTTCGAGTCGAGAGTACCTATATTCCAAATCACGGCAGCAACCCAAGCGTGTGATACGTAACATATTTAGGAGGCAACCAAACATGTAATAGACTACATGGAGTGATTTTTTAAAAGTTTGATTTAAAAAATGTGAAGAAACCATGAATGACTATATATGTTTTAACAAATACAATACTTCTTGTATTATATAGCTGCATACATATATACATATATCTGTGCAACGTACATCACACAAACACATGTACATACATACTCATATGCACATATACAATTATACAAAAATATATAAATTAAATGCTAAGTTATTGTAGAACGACAATCTTGGAAGGTTTTCGAGTATCTAACTTGTTAGATATTATTTCACTGAATAAACAGAATTTCTTAATAAGTGATATTTTTAATCTTTATAAAATTTGGAAGGTTTTTAATTTCTTAAACAGCTTTTGGTCATGGTTTTTGAGCTGGTTTCCTTTACAGTGAAGACTTTCAGTAGATATTGCAGTTTTATGAGATAACATGTAAACCGTTCTGGCATTTTATATTATAACTGTAGATATTTTCGTTGAATTCAAATGTGTGTTTTTTTTTTTTTTAGGGTATAGAACTTTGTGATGTGTTAAAATTTTAACTTTTCAAATAGGGGCTGTCAATGACAATTTATTTATACTCCAGGTTGGATTGTTTGCTTGAAAGATATTATGTCAGAATTACATCTAGGCAACTTATTTTCTTATATATTTCTTTTATGTGATTCTTCAAGGTTAGATTTTCAAACATCTGAGTCCTAAAAATGCTACCTTTCCTTTTTTTCCTTTTATTTTTGTTGCCAATAAGTTATTATGTCCTCTGCACTTATTGTGCTTTACGTTCCTGATAGAATAAATTAAATTATAGAGGGTTATATTCCAGAGGTTATTTCAATTTTAAATATTAATTTGTTGTTAAGAAACTGGTTTTCGATCTATAGAAATGTTACAGTAATGTTATTTATTAGGTTTGGTTTGTCTGTTTCTGTCATTAGGATATTTGTATCGTCTGCAAACATTATCACTTCGTTCTCTATTACTGATAATGGAAAATCATTGATAAACTATGTAAATAAGAGTGGACCCATTATTGAGCCCTGAGGGACTGCTACTGTGATTGGAAGTGGATGTGATATTATTTTATCCTGGTGATTACAGAAACGTATGGCTGTTATTTGTTGTTTTTTTTTAGTACGATTTTAACATTTCTAGTGGTATACTCCTAACTCCGTAATTTTATAGTTACTGTAGAAGTGTGCTGCGGTCCACATAAACAAATGCCTTTGTTAGGCCCACAAATATGTCAATAGCTAGTTTATTTTTACCTAAAGCACTTGATATTTTATCAACAATGCTGCAAGTTGCTTGTTCTGTTGATCTGCCTTTCATGAAGCCATATTTATTTGTGCCAGTATGTTGTTTTTTCTAAAAATTGCTATAGTTTGTTGGAAACAATAATTTCTAGGATTTTTGAGAGTTATGATAGAATAGCTACACAAGTTTTATCGCCTCTTTTTAAGTATTGGTGTGGATTTAGCCCATTTAAATCTTTCTGGAAAGATACCATTTGATAGACATATATTAAATTGTATACTAACGGGATTTTTTTGGGTGGAAACATTCTTTGAATAAGAAAACAGGAATCATCTAAGCCAGGTTTTTGTTTGTCTTTTTGACAACTTTTACGATGTCATTTTCAGTGATAAGGTTAAAAATAGCGATGTATTATTTTTTGCCATAAAAAGCTACTCTGTTTTTGTTTGCTGGTCAATTAGCAGTTTAATTAGGGTGGATATGAAGAAATTATTAAATTCATTTGCTATTATTTTGCTATCATTTATAATATTTCCATTTTATCTTACGTTGAACAAATCTTGTTTCATATTTAAAAAAAAAAAAACGAGGTTTTATATACTAATGTAAACATTTCTAAACTTTCTTTTGATAGGTCCTTTTCACCCCTCGAATTAAAAATAAAATGACATATTTTTTCGTTTTTCTCTTTTCTTCAATATTTTTTAGGGCCCATACGGGCGTCCTCACATGCACGGGCTCCACGGGTATAGCCGTGGCTTCCAACTTCCCTCGACGCACCTGTAGAACCATAAGAAATATTGTTCAGAAACTATATCTACTGAGTGTATTTTTCAAAACGTATAAAAATAATTCAATTTATTGTGTTACAGAAATATATTCGAGACGAAAATCTAATGCCTGACGAGTAGCCGCAGTCTTGTAGGAACACTCTTTCGGACAAAAATGCCATCTATAAGTATTCAGTTCTCTGAACTTAGTGAAAATGTTCCAAAGAAATAGACTTTTTGCAGAGGAAACGCTACAGCAATGACATCTGTTATCAGAGGTGTACATACATGTACAAGAGAAACCCAATATATTTTAACAAAACAGCTCTGAAGTAAATAATATGTTTCTACAGTCATTTGGCCTAAAATTATTTTGGCCAAACTCACTTGGCATCAAATCGTTTGGCCTAAAGTAATTTTGCCTAAAATTATTTGGCCTAAAGTCACTTGGCCTAAAATTATTAAGCCTAGAGTCACTTGGCCTAGAATTATTTGGCCTAAAGTCGCTTAGCCTAAAATGATTTGGCCTGAAGTCGCTTAGCCTAAAATTATCTAGCCTAAAGTCACTTGGCCTAAAATTATTTAGCCTAAAATTATTTGCCCTAAAGTCACTTGGCATAAATTATTTGACCTAAAGTCACTTGGCCTAAAATTATCTGGCTTAATTTTAGACCAACTATTTTTAGGCCTGATGGCGGGTAGCCAGCAAGTGATCTCATAAGCCTTTCCTTCCTTCGCAAAGTAGGCTGAAAACCAGTCCCGCCACTGGGACACAAGTTAACCCATTTAGTCAAGGATTAATATTTTGATATCGGCTTTGCAAAAACAAATGTTGGTTTGGAAGTGTAATGCTGCCTGTCTAACGCTGCGGCATACATTGGGGCCGATAAAATTCAGTTCGTGCCTAATATCACCCAGCAGTAGCTGTTTTCGAGACTACGATACGTAGTCTCAGAAGCGAATGATAGCTTTCATACGTGAAGGACCTTCCACATTGAGCGCGGTTACAGTTAATGTTTATTCTTCTCTGGTTGGCAACAACTCGAGATTTCTCATGGGAGAGTTTGGAATACGTAACATTTCGGCCTTAAGGTGAGCTGGTGTTTTAAAGAGATCACTTTCAATCTGGCTGTAAATGGCGAAATTCTATTTATTTGTGTGTAAAAGTTCGCGTTTGGCTCCAATTGTGATATATACTTGTCCCAGCCAACATTTTAAGTATCAACTTAAATTCGTAGCTATTATTCACGCCGTACAATGTTGTTTAAACGAGCAAACCGTAAAAACAAAACTGTGTTTGACACTAAGATTTTATAAGCAAGCTTATTTCAATTGGAAAAAGTTACATATTAAAATGTGCGAAATAAATATAGCCGTATCGTCCGAAGGAGATTTGTACTTTTATACTTCCCCTTAAGGAAACTTTACAGGGAAAACATAACAAATATTTTAAATCATTTCACTTTTTTTTAATTCAGCTGTATATATACTGATATAATGAAGAGGTAATGTGAGTTTGTTTGTCTATTTGTTTATCTGTGACTGCTTATCTCGGAAACTAAAAGGCCGATGCTTATAACTATTTCACTGTTAGAAAGGTACGTTCTTCCAGATAGACACAGGATATATGGTTAATTTTAAAAAATTTCCTTGCGAAATTTCAAAATTTGTAAACTAAGTCGAAAAAAAAAGAGCTAGTTGGCTGCTTTCTAAGAATGCTGTACCAAAACCATTAAAGATAAATTGAAACAATGTTACAAGAAAATGTCGCAAGTTGTCGCAGATAGTCGCAGGTTGTAGCAAAGTAGTCGCGGCTTGTAGCAAGTTTTCACAGGTAGTCGCAAGTAGTCGCGGCTTGTCGCAAGTTTTCACAGGTAGTCGCAAGTAGTCACGAGTCACGGCTAGTCGCAGATAGTCACGGGTAGCAACAGGTAGTCCCGGGTAGTCACGGATAGTCACCAATAGTCAAGGGTAGTCAAGGGTAGTCACGGGTAGTCATGGGTAGTCGCATATATAGGTATGTATTTCAGTAACTCCTTAAAACCTGAGTGAAGCAATGGCGGGCTGCTAGTATTTAAATATAGTAAAGGGCTGTTCACGATAAAATGAGCACTTTTGAAATCAACCTTAGATAAATGTCACTGATCTTGTCTGCGTATATTTCAACGGGCTCACTGAGTGACATGCGCCCAGTAAAGTTGGTAACCATGGATGGAAAGTAGTTCCATACTTAACGTCGACTAAAAAATTTTAGGTGACCATTTCTGATATCTTAAATTATTTCTTTCGCTTTGAGATTTTATAATGCATCGGAAGTGTAAAAATAATCAGATTTGTAAAATATTTACTTTTCTAATAAATTTCGTAGTTTCACTTGACCGACGCTCGAATAAAGTGATGAGGTCCACGGCAATATTAAGTCTACATAAGGCGGAAGAATACACAATGTACATACAAGTAGACCTCAAGTAGGGCTTTCAAAAGTGCTCCTTTTACCGTGAACAGTCTTCAGTTGTGTAATATGAGGACATGTTTCGTTATATGTACACTCTAGTGCGAAGAACAATTTTTACTCTTTACGTAGGTTGTAACACAATACGAATGGGAAGATTTCACACAATTATATTAATTTCATTTTGAAAACTGCTATTATGCAATTTCCTTGCACGCAAAACTGAAGAATACGGGACACATACGAAACTAGTCCATACCGGTGGCTAAAATGTTTAGTTGCTTAATTAAAATAATTGAGCATTCCAAACGATTAAGAAGGACACTGCATGCAGTCTAGCAGCTGTGAAATTCAAGTAAGAAATTCTCTGTTAAGGAAATTGCGCGTAGTGCGTTAGCTTTAAAGACAGGCGTTTAAAATTTATTTAGGATAAGACACCTACTAGCGTATATTTTCAATATAGGGAGACGAAATTGTACATAAATTTGAAAAATGTCTTGCAAACAGGCTATACGTGCTGTGGAAACATCTCAGCTGTGGAGAACTTCTCCTTAAAAAAACAATTCGCGAAGAATACATTTTATTTGAAACGGCCTAGCTTTGAGATTAACTCACTGAGGCGAAATCTCCTTAACATGGGATTTCCTATCTAACTTTCGCAGCTGTCAGCTGGTTTGCGTGTAGCGTACGAGATTTCGCAACGATGTTGACTGAAAGGGTTACGATATTTTTTTTTTTTACCTCTCAAGGAATTTGAATCTTCCAGAATTCCCTGCGAACAGAACAGCTGCTGAAAAAATGTATAGAAGCAGAATACAAAATGGGGGAGGGGAGTTAAGCTCTGGCAGCGATTTAAAAAGTGCTGGAATGACCACGAACAGTATATGATTGCCACAGACCCGATCACTTAAATCATGCGTCGATCACCGTCAACGTACCGTTATCGAAAGCGTTAAAATGTTATTTTTACCTGTTAACTTTTAATTCAGTACTTTCTAAATCAACATTCGAAAAATTTCACGGCCCCTACGTACATACATTTTGACAAGCCCAGTGACAGGCATGCGCTCAAGTTAAATTGGTAACGAAGGTGGGAAGTAGTTCCATGTTCTGAAGCTGGGGTAAACATTTGCGGATACTTAAATTATGTATTATTCTTTCAGTTTTTTTTAATGTGCACAACTGTAAGAATTAGCCAGTTTTTAAAATTACGTACTTTTGTAATAAGTTTAGAGTTTCACCTGACCGACGCATGAATAAAGTGATGAGACCCATCGCAATGTTTTTTTTATATATGATGGAAGAATACACAATAAGCATACAAGTAGATCTTTAGTAGAGCTTTCAAGCGTTCTCAGTTTACCTTGAACAGCTTATAATACGCAAATTATTACTTTTACGTGCATTCAGAGTCCAAATATACTTTCCCTGCTTCGTCACGAACTTCATCCGGCGGAAAGCCAGTCAGTATCCCTGTCAAGACCCGTTCACACAGGCGCGAGCGGAAGCGAGCAAGTGCGAACGAGCATTGACTAAGCCGAGCATTCTCACGAGAGTGAACGATAAGCACCCTTCGCACGTGTTCGTTCAGGTTCGGTTCGCATTCGCTGATGACCCGTCCGTTGTCCGTCATACAGCGAATCATCAACGGGTAGTAACACCTGTTTTTCGCGAAAAGAAGGTTAGACTCCAACGTCCTATGGCATGCGTGCCGTTTTCTTTTGGTTATTGGCCACGAGTCTTTGTCGGGAGACAGTGTCTTACCTAACTGGGCCAATCGGAATTAGGTAACTCAGACACTGAGTATCTGTGATTCGCAGGCGGACACCTGCAATGCGTGACAGTGAATATCATCCAATCACGAAAGTATATTTGAGCTATTGTGTTTTGGAGTACAAGCTGTCCTGAAATCTTACAAGGAGTACAAGCAGGTGGCCCTATAAATGGGCATGGATGGGGAAATTTGGCGAGTTTAATGACCTGTAGGCTAGACTCCACAGTCCTGTGTACATTCAAGCTTCAGTTGTTTGATCACTGGCTACTTACCCAGTGAGTAGTCAGCGTCACTTCACACCTGGCAGTATGGGATTCGCTACTTGTTTCCTTTACAGTCTGCTATTGGCTCAGAGTCGTCCAGGGCGTGTCTAACAAACTGCGATACAATTGCAAAGTCAACTCCAGTGTGCACATGTTTGACGTCTAGCTTGTCCTGAAATGAACTCGCGAAATGTTCATATCCCTATCAATGGGTAATCTTATTCGCTTTGACGTCAATGTCCAAGTTTTTGCTCTTCGTTTATACTGGAACGAAAAGCGACTACTCACGAACGTTCTCTGGTTCGCTTTTTTGATGCTCGGTCAATTTTTTTTTTTCCTTTTCTATTCCATTCGTTTCCTATGCAAACAAGGCACGAAGAGCTCCGAATCAAATATGAGGGAATGGCAGCAAACGTGCGAATGGTTCAATTACACTCGTTCGCGCGTGTTCGATTCTGTTTGCTCCGGTGTAAACGGGGCTTTAAAATATATTCCGCGTATTCGAAAATTCACCGGTGCATCCACCGACGTAAACCGGACGTTCGAAAATTACAGTTTCGGTTGAGTCCGGTTAAACCTATTGATCCGCCAGTTCAACCGGCCTGAAAAGTCGGCGGATCTGGTGGATGTGCACCAAAACACCAACTGATGAATTTTCGAACGTTTTCTCTGGAAAATAAAATTTAACACACCCACAACTCGTAGTTTTCAAGGGTTAGAAATATACCAAAATAATTCGGACGTCAAGTTTTACAAATGGGCAACTAAAACTTTAGAATTTGAGTGTAATTGCATTGATATGTGTATGGAAGCAGACGAAAATACCGCTAAAAATCAACCTGATGTTCAAAAAATTCCTCAACCATAGTACACCGGTGTATCAACCACGGGTGTGTTCATCGATGAATTTTCGAAAACGCGGATGCAGTTGCAGGCACGGGATATTTTTAGAACGTTGATATATGTACGAAGCATTCCTTTCAGGATGTTTTGTTTACAATAACAATATTTAGCTTTAAAGCCATAATTCGCGTTGATTTTTTATTTCATTATCTGAATGGTATTTATATAAGGAACGCATAAATGTAAGTATTTTTAGTCAAATTATTATAGTTTTACAAAATATAGCACTGACAAGTCGACAATTTCAGAATATGCTCCTAATTAACTTTGCCAAATAAATCGCATGTCATGTGGGCTACATCATACACACGACATATTAATTAAGTATCAAGAATCAGATCTGCGCCAAGACGATATCGCTATAGGTACGGCGTTAGAATAAATGCCCCATGCGTGATTGATAAATAATGAAAACAAAAAGACGATAGGCATATAATAAGTTATTGGATATGAAAGCAGGCTGAGGGCGATAATCTCTGTTTGTCTAGCGCCCCCCTCCTCCCTCTATTCCCAGATACCTTGAGATTAACACGATGCTGAACCCCTGTACACAACAACGATTTTATATGCTCTTTACGATGGATTGAGCATTTTTGAAAGCTATGCTTGAGATATACACGCGTGCGCGTTGTGTATTCTTCGACCAAACGCAAAACTATCATGATTGTCATGGGGTTGATCCCTTTATTCTTACGTCGGTCAAGTGAAACTGAGAAAATATTTTACAAGTTTGCTCGTTGTTGCAAGTATGTGCATTAAAAAAAAAATAGAAAGCAAAATAAATCATTCAGTACTCACAAATGTTTACCTATAGTCTATTCACGGGTTCTTCATACTTTTTGAATCAAACCTTTTAAAATCACCCCATGTATGACGTGTTTTGTTATTTCCTAAATATTCCATGTGTCACAAGCGTTTTATACCTGTGTTATCGTAAAAGTATCTTATTTTTCGTTGAAATTGAAGTTTTACCACTAATTTTTTTTTAATTATAATATTTAATGTATAATAATTACGAGTGAGATAGTGAGAGAACACGTATGTTGGTAGCGCCTAGTAAGAAATAGTTCTCGTGCAAAATATCATTACAACTGAGTGCGCACGAATTCGGTGCGTTGTCCTTTGGTGTAATATTCTAGTGTTAGTTGAGCTCTGGTTGCATTAAGCGGAGGAATATCCTGGAAGTAGAACTTGAGCAGGGCTTAAGAAAAGTGCGAAGTAACCGCGAATGGATTATAGCAGTTTGTAGTTCAACGTTAAGACGTGGAACTACATTCCGTCTGTCGTTACCAACTTCACTGGGGCCTCGGCAGGAAAGGGCAGTGACATTTTTCAAAGGCTGTTATCGAAAATGCTGAATTAACCGACGAAAATATATTCTAGTTCTCACCGCTGACTAGCCGGAACACATTTCAAATTGCGTATGAAAATGGAAAACGAACAAAAAATGGGATGTGGTTGTGTTGGGGACACGGCCATTTGTTTTGCGTGAATACGTCTACGTTGACGCACTCAGATGCCTTGATGTCTTTTTTTACGTTCCCGGCACCGCTTCACTCCATCATATGGGGTTTTATGGGTACCACTGGATTGCTTTTGAGATGCTCTTTCCAACCATATACGATTTATGTATTTCGACTTGGCTTTTTGACGAGTATAGGCCGACATTGTGTTAAGTTTTCTTAATTTTTTTTTACATTAAACTCATACAATTTCATCATAACCACGCCACACAAATATTTTTATACACGCAATAGATTAATCTTGACGAGAGCTGTCGATTGAAACTCAAACGAGCGTCGTAGCTTCTCCTAGTCAAAAGTTATACTACGCGGAAGTTATGAGACGCGGCGAAACGAACCAATCGACGGGTCTCTCCTCCCTCCCCATCATCAAAAACTGCTTCGCAGTCCTCACTCAACGTGACATATTCTTTGATCCTTTGGCAATCGAGTGGTGTAATTGAATTTTGAACGTAGACGATAGATTCGGAGCTGTAGTGCCAAACTGCACCCCCGATTTTGTTATCATCGGAGTTTCTGGATCGCCTCCCACCATGATCGCAAATCCAAAGACTTATTCGCGTCAAAAAAGAAAGAAAAAAAGCAGCGAACGCAGTATCGCAGCACGAAACGTCTTATCCAAGGCGAGGCCCGCGCGTTGCAAAACGGAAACTGACCAATACAGCGGTAAAAAAAAAAAAAAAAAAAAAAAAAACCTCGTTGCGTGCATCGCCGACTGTCGGAATCCACGTATCGTTAGCGGGGTTTCGGCATAGGGCGATCGGGCAGTGAACGACTTCCATAATCTGAAGCGGACCGATGACTCCCGCTGGAAGGACACGTCGTCACGTAAGGACCTTCTCTCTCTCTCTCTCTCTCTCTTCTCTCCGGCACGTCTTCCATCGCTCGTGTGGGTAGACATGCGATTGATTTCTTCTCGTCCCGAGCGCGCAACAGATCGTTCGTTACTGCTCGACAAACAATTGGAGTAATCTAAGCGGCTCTCAACATCGAGATCTTGAGAGTCGACAAACAAGCGAAACCCAGAAAAAAAAAAAAGTGAAATATAGTCCACCCACGATTACTTCCAACGTTTCTGGAGCTCTGCTTAAAGTTCTACTTTCAGGATGTTCCTCTGCCTCATGCAAAAAAAAAAGCTTCATTAAGTCCAGAAGTTTGTCGCAAATCGACAACGAACTCTGTATTACTGAGCATTACCAACACAACTATTTTATCTGTGTTTTTATTCGTATTAATTATAACCGAAATATTATAATTTACAGATAAATGTTCGAATTAGTCAAAAATAAGGTACTGTTATGTTAACACAGGTACAAAACGCTTGTGATGCATGGCATATTTATAGGAAAACACGCCATACATATTGGGTGATTTTTCAAAGGTTTGATACCGAAAGTGTGGAAAAACCACGAATAGACTATACAAGGCCTTTATTCCGCCGATCCCCAAGGTTTATTTTCTTTCTCATCGACCCAACAGTTTAATATAAGAGTACACAGAGGCGAAATGTCCTGGCGGTCCCTTTGATGTAGGCCTACCCTCTCTGTGATTGGTCGAGCGAGGTTCTGGGAACGGTCTTCATGCCTGATTGGTAGGGATAGGGAAATCTCGCCAGTTCAATTACCTGTAGGCTAGACTCCACATGATTGTGTCTACTCCAGCCTCAATTGTTTGTCCATTGGTTGCTATCCCAGAGAGTGGCGTGTGTTACTCCCCACCTAGCAGTATGAGATTCGCTACTTGTTTCCTTACAAGTCCGCTATTGGCTCAGAGTCGTCCAGGGCGTGTCTAATAAACTGCGAACCAATTGTAAAGTTAACTCCAGTGTGCACATGTTTGACGTCTACCTTGTCCTGAAATGAACTCGCGAAATGTTTCTTTCCCTACTGATTGGTGGAGACCTGCAAACTTTAAACAATACGTTTGTCATTGGACCATACTTAATCTGACACGACCTGGGTGAAACTACCCTAATAAATGAACACTTGAAAATCATGTGCCCCAATCACGTGTAGTTCAGTCATAAAGGGCGTGGCTTCACATCTATGCTGAAGACAATGCAGAAACGACGCATGCTCCAGTACACACAGTACAGTGAAATTCAGTGTGTGCCCAATAATAACGCGAATTTTGCATGTCTCTGCTGATTGGCTACCGCCTGTCGCGAAAGGTTTCCTGTTGGTTGAGCTGCCAGCCGGCAAGAAAGATACCAGGGTTCTGATTGGCGAACCTCGTTACGATAGGTTGCTGGCGTGTGCGACTGGAGTTTGCAACACAAGCGGATGTTTTGCCTCAAGGGAATTTTTTTTCTTCTAGATTTTGAGGATAATTTAAGGTTTTGTGACACGATATCAATGATTAGAGACCTGCAAAATTCGGGTTATTATTTAAGGACAGACTGAACTGCAAGTTACTCTAGGCTACGTCTGACCGACTTCAGTCGTTGGCCGGACATATATGTCTGGCGCGCCTCGGAGAACTAATGAGCCAGTAATATTAGTTCACCAGCGGAGTGACCTATCTCGTTTACGGAGATCAAGTATGGAGGTAACGTTGATTAAAGAGCAGTGGCCAATGAAACCACGGAATCTGCTCACTTGTTTATAAGGCAGTGGAGTCTATCCTCTCGCCCAAAGATAACGCGAATTTTGCACGTATCTATCAATGATAAACTAATTACAATACCAAATCATTTTTAAATTAAAATTGATAATTTTTTTTAGCTAAATATGAGAATTTTAACTTAAAATCACAATTCATAAAAATTTCAAATATGCATTTGAAAAAAAAAAGTTGAATCTATACTTATTCTTGAAGTCGGGGTTACACATAATGCGATTTTTATGAAATCCGACATTTAACTCACATTTGCAATAAGGGTTTTCACTTCTGGCTGTTTTGACTCGAAATATTATATCTAAAGTAAATATTTGAATACGGAGAAACCGCTCAAAATTCTTTTGAACATATATAGCCGAAAAAAACTATTTTGGCTACAGCCTAACGTGTTAAAATTGGACAGTTTTAAGATATGTACGAAAAAAAAAAAAATAATACTTAAAATACCTATGGCTTCTTACATTAATTTTTTTAAATGTCATTTTCATCCATCGTCATCATTTTTTGATACTATTATTTCATATCACAACGAAAAATAGTTTTATACTTGCAGTTTGGACGAAACACGTACCGAAGTACAAGCATGTATATGCAAACTTAAAAATATTCTGGTTACCAGTGTTGTCAGTAATTGTAATAGACAGGGTAAAATACTTGACAACAAACCAGGGGTGCACAAACAAGGAAGGTTAAGCATATCTGAACAACCCCCTCCCCCAAGACGACGACACTGAAATATGCTGCAACATACAAATGGTAATTAATTTGTAGTAAATTCATTAATTATTTTGTGTCATCATCGCAGGGAATATATACTTACGTCACATTGAGTTACACTAAGGATATACCGCCTTGTAAAGTTGTTTGTTCAGAGGATTTGTTTTATGCGACTAACACAAACTCGTGACTTCTTTACTTCAGTTCGTCCCTACGAGAAATCTGTGCTTGCCTCCTGTAACAGACGTACAAGAGGAATATGAGAAATGGTGTAAGGTATGAGGAAAATATGTTGTTCAATTCTTTTTTTTTTTTGTTTGCGGGCGGCTGGATTATGTTCATTTTGTGAAACAGGCTATTCTGTTCCAATTCTTCGTTTCTCCCTGGCAATTGAACGCATGCCATAATGAAAGCCAGGCATCAGCAACTCGAATGAGGAAAATAAATCCTTACTGAAGAAACTTGAAGTCGATGTTCTGCGGTCCTAAGATTTCGGCATTTAAAAGAAAATGCTTATTGAAACAAAATATTTACTACCTGAACGTCGCATAAATGTTCAATAAATTGTCGCTTAGTTTTTCCTCTTTAGACATTTTAGATACATGGGCTTGGTTTATAAATTTTAATTCTGGTGGTGGTAGCACAGCCTTCTTTGGCTACGTGGTTTTCACATCTGGTAGCTCGTAGATGCATTTTAACCTCCATTATTATGACTTATACTCTTTCAATTCCATTTGTGGAATGAAATGACGAATAAACGACGCAATCAATAATATTGCCAAGAAAACGCAGGCCTGTATTAAAACAGAAATAAAATGCAGCTAGTGACGTCATGCGCCTTTTCTGCTGACAACAAAATTAACGTTTTTAGTACCTATAGGATGAACCATGAAAGGTAAAAAAAAATTATTTATGCAAAAGTTTTTTTTTTTTTTTTTTTCCAATTCACTTACAGTAAATAAAAACTGTTTATGTCTCACTCACCTACCATGCGACGTGGGTTCGAATTCCAAACAGAAAATTCTGACTTCTTTTTTCCCAGTGGTTTCCGGAGATCACTCCAATCATTCCATACTACAGACCATACCCGATTCCTAGCCTGTATCTGTCTTTTTTAACAACTTGCTCAGTCTCTGAATGTTCTTGCTATTCAGACCCTGCGATATACCCACCTTGCTCATATATGTATGTATAGAGATAGGAACATTTCGCGAGTTCATTTCAGGACAAGCTAGACATCAAACATGTGCACACTGGAGTTGACTTTACAATTGGTTCGCAGTTTGTTAGACACGCCCTGGACGACTCTGAGCCAATAGCAGACTTGTAAGGAAACAAGTAGCGAATCTCATACTGCCAGGTTGGGGAGTAACACAGGCCACTCTCTGGGATAGCAACCAATGGACAAACAATCGAGGCTGGAGTAGACACAGTAATGTGGAGTCTAACCTACAGGTCATTGAACTCGCGAAATTTTCATATCTCTATGTATATGCAACTAAAGAAGAGTTAAAACAAGTAGGAAATGCATGTTGCTTCGCCCAATTATACATACATATCACTATCAGAGAGAGTAGCAAATTTTAAAATCGCAGATAAAAATCATAAGACTTAGGCGACTGAAAACGGAGGTATGTCCCAGTCTTCAGCTTCGTCGAATTTCTAAAGAAACTGCGATTCACTTTTTTTAAGTCTTTCTAATATTGTCAGAAATTACTTGTTATAAATGTTAAAAGTTTGGCAAAAGAAAATTTTTCGCAACTAGGCAAGCGCTGGTGTCGGCAAGGAATCATACTTTCTCTATCTTCTAAGTTAAAAAAAGAAACATTATAATTTAAATAATCATAAATCAGATAAAAAATAACTTCATAACTAAGTAAAATCTTTCTCTTTTATAATTCTCTTAGCTTAAAAATTTCAATTAAAAGTTACTGTTTGGAACACTGAGCACCTAGCGCCGGAAATTTTCCTTATCGCAAACTTCCCGTAAGAAATGGCGTTTTTCCCCTCGAACCTGTAGTAAACACGACCCAAACCCAGGTCCGGTTTTCAACCCAACCAGCTTTATAGTTCCTTGCTATAGTTGATTCACTGTATCTTCGGCCTTTTCTGAAGCCCTGCTAAAGTTCTATTTCCAGGATATTCCTCCGCCTCGTAAAAACTAACCTTAACTAAGTCTGGAAGATTACACCAGAGGGACAACGCACCGGATTCGTGCACACTATGTTGTAACAGTATCTAATTTAATTTACTGTTTCAGGTGTTGCAAACAAAAAAATTTGATGCGCGCTGTACTTAAGTCAACACAACACTTGTTTCGGTGTCACAGCCAATGAGCTGTAGGCTATTATTTCGGCTACAGTTATATGAACCAATTATAACATAGATCAGTAAGACGGTTTGCCAATCATTTACCCACAGGTAAGATCATTGGTCATTCAGCTTCGCAGTGTGCAGTACAAATAAAAAAATCACCTACACGTGAGTAATATACACAATTGTGTGCACTGGGTCAGAATGGGATAAGAACTATCTCTCACTAGGCGCTAATTCAAATTCCTTATAAATGAAGAATTATAATTTATGGATAAAATATGAATAGCATTTCAATTTAACAGAAAAAAAAGTAACTTTTATGTTAACACAAGTACAAACGCTTGTGATATAGGGCGTATTTAGGAAACAACCAAGCACGTCACATATGGGGAGATTTTTCAAAAGTTTGATTCAAAAAGGCCGAAGAAATGAATGGACTATACATTAACTTCCCCCGTTTTCGTCTCTACCGACCCTCGCTGTCGACAATGGAGGGTTAGAGTGCACATACCAGCTGCGCAGCAATCAATTACGCGTTCCAACACTGGACTGCTTTCCTTCCCACAGCGCCGTTCCAACACTGGACTGCTTTCCTTCCCACAGAGCCGTTCCAACACTGGACTGCTTTCCTTCCCACAGCGCCGTTCCAACACTAGACTGCTTTCCTTCCCACAGCGCCGTTCCAACACTGGACTGCTTTCCTTCCCACAGAGCCGTTCCAACACTGGACTGCTTTCCTTCCCACAGAGCCGTTCCAACACTGCACTGCATTCCTTCCCACAGAGCCGTTCCAACACTGCACTGCTTTCCTTCCCACAGCGCCGTTCCAACACTAGACTGCTTTCCTTCCCACAGCGCCGTTCCAACACTGGACTGCTTTCCTTCCCACAGCGCCGTTCCAACACTAGACTGCTTTCCTTCCCACAGAGCCGTTAAAACCACGCAGCTTCAATTAATGCTCGCCGTTAAGCCCCTGTCACACTGTCTAATTTTTCCGTCAAACTGCTTCCAATGAATTTGGTCAAATAAAGTTGGACATTTACGACGTCATCTAAACGTCATGAAAGCCGCCATTTTTGTCTGAGAAAATTGGATGGCTTCATTTTCCGTCAAACATTTGAAAATTGGACCAGTTCTAAAATGTATTTGATGTTTGACGGTCTCAGCCAATCAGAATCGTGCATGACAAAAGGGAACGGCAAGAAACTTAAAATAACGAACAATTGCTGCAAACTAATTAAGTTATGAAGGTAATTAATTTATGTATAAAATTATCTGGGCAATAATGCAATATTTTAAGTAAATATTGCACTCAATATTAAGAACTTAAAGGCATTAATTCCAATGTGCAAAAACATATATTATAAATAAAATTTTAATTTATTAAATAAACGAAAAAAAAATAAGCCTATAATATTACTTACATTTCTTCCTGAAATGAACCGCATGGAAAAACGAAAGCAATATCTCACTGCGAAAATAATTTTTAGATTATATTTCAAATTATATTTTCCCAATAAAAAAATTTGACAGTGTGACACATTCTCAAACACATTCAAGATTATTTGACAGAATTTGTCGGAAGGAAAAATTTGATGGCCGTATTTTGTCCTCAAATTTCATTTTCAAGTGTGGTTTAAGGCAAAACTTTGAAAGCGTGACAGGCGCTTTAATAAAGCACTTTTGAAATCAACACTTGAATAATGTCACTCTCCCTGACTACATTACATTTTAACAAGCATACTGACAGTAAAGTTGACAACGGGGGAAGCAGATAAAGTAGTTCTATGTTTTGACACTGAATTGAAAGTATCTGCATCAGGTAAACATTCAAGAATACTTAAATTAGTTCTTTTGATTTCTATATATATTTTTTAATGCTTGTAAACACCAGAAGCAGCACATTTATAAAATATCTACTTTCTAATAATTCCATGGATTTACTTAAAGTGACCCGGCCCATGGCAATGTTCATTTTACATTTTTCACCTATGGCAGAAGAATACACATTGTACATACGTGTCGCTCTTAAGCAGCGCTTAAAAAAATGCTCAATCTATCGTGAACAGCTTACACCGATAAAGTTGTAACGCGAATACTATGCAGGCCTATAGACCGTTCGTGGTGAAATAAGCACTTTTGAAATCAAAGTTTGGAGAAAAAAAATCACTGTGTGTAACTGCATACATTTTGATTTAGGCAGTGACCGCAGCGCTCGCCGTTAGGTTGGCAGCTGATTACAAGAAGCAGTTCAACGTCTTCGCTTTGTTAGTGGTAATGTTGAAAATCTATATCCATTCATAATTTTTTTATACGCGAATAAGAATAAAAACAGCGTTATTGCAACTCTTTTACGATTCAAACTATTTCGCAACACTTGGTTGACGCAACGTTCATGTTAACTGGTCCATTGTTCTCTTTCCTGTCCACGTTCCCGTTTTCCCAAACAGCGTTTCGGACCGACGTGATATTAAGCAGCAGCTTGCAACTTTTAAAATAAAGTATTCATCAACGTAACAATTAAAGCATTTTATATAAGTTATGTGTGAAGTGGTAAGGCCTTTTCACACGATTAAATTTGTCTTCAAATTACCTTAGATTTTTATTGAATTAAATTTATCGAATGCTGTATGACGCCATAATTGCTGCAATTTTCCCTTTCAATTTCTTGAATGTCTCGTTTTCCTTCAATATTTCGTTTCTTGAATCCAAAATTGAAATCTCTTATCACAATTTCCTGCCAATATTAATAGAAGTAATCTCATAATAGAGTTATGTGCACACATTTTAAGTCTTTACGAAATAAAGAATGCATATTTTTTTAAAAACAAAATGTACAAAATTATCAAGAAAATTGCCTGGTTTAAATCACATATTTTCGTGTCCTGCATGAGTTGCGGATACTTCTAAATATTTACATACTTTTGTATTTTTTAAACTGGTATAATTAACAATGTGTAATAAATTTTCACTGTGGAGACTTGAAAGGTTATTGACTGCAGTTCATTGAAGGGCAAATTAAATTATTTTTTAGTCGAACAAATTGAATTCAATAAATATTTTATCGTGTAAAATGGCCTGTAGTGTTTGTTTATTCGTTTATTGCTGCATTTCAACGTAGTTTCTAGTCCCAAAAATTCCTAACATCTCTCACAGACCTGTGCACTGACCTGGAAAGTGTGTTAACCCATTTTGAAGTCTGCATTAATTTCAAACCTGTAATAATCGTGAAGAAACTTCGGGTGAGTGTATTTTGTTACGTTTTCGATATTTGCAGCAGTTCTGAGAGCTCCAATAAACGCGAGTGTGCTATTTGCATGATCGAACAGAATTCATTTTTCGATTCGACCAGTTGGTACGTAGCTACGTCACTGATTTTGAAACAGTGACGCTTTGGAAATATTTTATACAGCACGTGAAATATTTCTCGATTATTATGAGCTCATTCACGCAGTGCTATGAATAGAGACCTGAAGAATTCGCGATTTCATTTCGAGACAAGCTAGCTTACGCTATTGGTTAAACCGTTAGTTTACACTTCCTGGAAAACTCTGAGCCAATAGTAAACACACATTAAAATGCAGACCCAATCAGTGTCTTCCGCTAATACAATAAGCAATAAGTGAACAGTGATATTTGCCTGACTTTACACACGGCAATGGATTATAGCCTACAGGTCAGTGAACTCGCGAATTTTTCAGGTCTCTAGTTATAAAGTCCGACTGAAGTTTTTTTTAATTTGTACGATTTGAAATAAACTCATAGCTCCCACGGTTAATCTTTAAAGTAAGTTAATTGGGGGGGGGGGGGGTAGTCAGATTCTACATTAAACGTGTGGATGTAGTTTCATGAAACAAGCCTACAATATCATCGGCTAGTTATCGCATTGTTAGTATCCTGGCAGAATTTCCTTTAAATCAATGCAGGCATTTAAATATTATGAGTTTTATGTTATTTGCTTTACAAATTCTGTATCTGGACGAAATTTTGCGGAACGCATCGAATGATATATATTGCCGTGGGAGAACGCTGCAAACAATCGGATAAATTTGGCACAGCCACTGGATGTCGTGATAATTATGTTCGTAATTCGTTACTTAGTAGCGACGCTTGCCATTTGTTTATACGTAGTGTGTATTCAAATAGTTTAATGAGGTAATTTGTTCCATTATTAGTAGACTTTTCCAGAAGAAATTTCTGTACGTCCTCAAATATGTTGACAATCGTAATGAATACAAATTGAATATATAATCTTATAGTATTCTACTCATAAAATTAAGAAACTTCATTTCAAAAACATTAAACTAGCAAAGCAGTTTCCTTGATTCTGCGAGTAAATGTTACCAAACATAATTCAAGTGTCATCTAACGATGGTTTGAGACACGTCATCTGTAAAATGGAATAAATACGCGAATTTCCTAAGATGCACATGTTCAAGTTATTCGCGTGTTTAAAGAGGAACGTTCAAAGCGGCTGAGAGTCGTTTTTATAAAGGGGTTAAGGGAGGATCATGTCCGAATTTTCTGCGAATCTCAATTGACAGTATATAGCAAGATATATTTGGTTATGGGCTCGAAATGTATGAACAGAGTTAAAGGCACTTATACATAAGCAGTAAAAAATTCGAGAACATTAGTTGATATTCATAAACAAATTTGTTTAATAAGATTAACGCGCAGGAATATACAGCGCTGTTTGCGATTTTTATATATTTTTTGTTTTTTATTTAATGGGTATATGCCGTGAACAGCTTAAAGTCAATGTTTATATTGAGATGCGGAAGGATACACCACCAAAGGGCTGGAAGTAGAAACTTAGCAGGGCTTTCAAAAGTGTCCACTTTACTGTGAACAGCCTGTGATTAGGTTATCCAGAATGTTGTTTGTTTTCCGTGGAATCTCAAGTTTGAGGTTAAAGGAAAAATGTAAACGAACGTCGCGTCATTATTGGAACAGGTGAGTTTTTGTCAGTTGTTCTAACAGTTCTTGAGCCAATGTTCGGGACGCGAGCAGAAGAATCGGTGTACGGGGGCCGCCTAATAGGCGCTTGAAATATGTTGCAGTGTGTCGGGTGATCCGTTTTTTTTTTTTTTGACCAAACTATTCCACGTGAGTCCAATGTGCTAATTTACGAAAAGAAAGCAAACTTCACGAGATGACGGAATTTCGCTTTCAGAACACTATGCACGTTAGAAACACTATTTCCAAGCCATCCAACAGCTAAAAACAGCATTTTCAGACTGCCGTGTGTTAAAATGCGCTGACTGGATCTACATGAAACTCAGATACGACCATGCATTGAATTTTGTATCAGACTTCCGAGCAGTAAAATAAAATTGTCACCGCTTAAAGTCCCTTAGAAAAAAACGGTTCGACAAAAAGCTTGCGCGCTAGTTTTAGTGCTTCAGGCATAGAGGCGATGCGGCACTTGATGCGGGTGACTGTGTGGCCCTTAGCGTTCGCTCGCTCCTGCGCCATATCGCGTCAGGTAGGCGGACCCCTTAATGGTCCTATGTACCTGCGCGTTCAAGGTCAAGAAGCGAGGAAGCTATACGGGCGACACTAACACGCACGCCTAGCGCCTCATCACTCCTACGCACAAGGCGTGCAGTGTTTCCGTCCTAACGGTTTACTGTGTACACTAGATTTGTAACAGTGGGGTTTTATTACACGCGATGAAAGTACACAGATTAAACTACCTGCGTATGATTGTACTTTTCTATTACCGCTTAAAGAAACTTCACATGCTAGCTTTAAAAATGCGATATTTGACCACTTTCACGATTTTTTTCTGCATTAATACACTTAATATGATTTAAAAAAATAGCGATATAGACAATAGTTTTTTTATTCTTTCCGGCAAAACTTCGTGTTTCCATAACATTTATTTACCGAGACACGCGTTTAGGCGCAAACAACGATTTCACAGAAAACGTTTCAGTACAGAGGACCCTTAACTTCAACCTGTGCTGTCGACGAGACCGATCATGTAAGCAATCAGCCGTGTGAAAGTCGCTTGTGGTTGTTTACAATAGCGAGGTTTCAGGCAGCGCTGCGTCCTTGGTCCCTGCGACGTTAAGGTTCAACAGTCGTGGGCGGACCACGAGAGTTAACTCCCTCCACCAGGGGCCTAGCGGAAGCACGTCCTTCATCAAATTAAACAGTGTAGAGGAACTGAATAGGTTTCCAACAGAGAAGGGGGTTGGTTTGCTTGGTGAGGGGGGGGAGGAGCGAAGTCTCCCCAGACGGAAGGAGGTTTGTGTGGGAGAGGGGGCGAAGGAGGAGGAATTCGAGAAAGGGGGGGAGGGGGCAGCATGATCCGTGGCGGCATCTGGCGAGGAGTGACGAACGAAAGAGAGAAGGACGACGATAGCTGGTGAACTTTTATCAGGCCACTTGTTGGATCGTGACATGTGCAACACAGCGGCCCGGACTTGGTAGCGGCGACTCAGCCCACAGGACTCCGCCCGAGAAACCTTCTGTTGGGATTTTGTTTTTGTGGTCGAAGGTGAGTGGAGAGAGGAAGAAACTCGGAAATCAAAGTTACGTAAATCTGTCTTTTACTAAACCAAATCCCCGGCCGGGTCACCGGATTTTCGCAAGTGGGGATCGTGCCGGACGATGCCGTTGCTCGGCGGGTTTTCTCGGAGATCTCCAGTTTTCCCCCCGCTTCTTCGTTCCGGCGCCGTTCCACGTTCACTTCAATCGTCCTCATCGGCTCTCAAGACCTCGCTGTTAAGAGCCGCCCAAATATCTTCACTCACTCACTCACTCACTAAACCAAAACACGTAGGCCACGAAAAAAACGCAGAAAAAAACGCAGCTGAAATATTTTTGTCTTAATTAATTTTTGTAACGTTTAGCCAAATTTATTTCACAACCTTTCGGGGCAGCCACAAGTCGTAAAAATGCGAGTATTTTCCTATTTTCCACAATTTCTTGAAATTGCAAAATACATTTCCTTCTACGACTTTATAGATGTCTTGGAGTAACACTTGATGTGTCCTTTCAATGTGAATTATCTGAATTCTGTAAGTAAGTTAGTTTTCGTTATTTGTGCATTCCTGAAACAATAAAGTTGTGATTGTATTTTGGCGAAAACTATGTGCTATTCTTTTTTTCGTTAGGAAAAAGTAATTACTGATATTGTTTGAAATTTAGACAGTATATCGTAAAAATGTGAAATTATTATTTTTTTTTTCGTGGCAAAGTTTTCGGGCGTTGAAATTGCCATTATAGGTTGTTCACGGTAAAGTGAGCACTTTCGGGGCCCTAATTACTTTTTACTTTCGGCCATTTTTTGTCCTCTACTAAATTAAATAAATACTCCTATGTGAGTAATAAAGGGAGTGTATATATTCCACTGCATCCGAAAGTAAACGCCCAAGACTACAATAAAATGTATTTAATGACTTTTATTCCAAATGAGAGGGCTTTCAAAAGTGCTCACTTTACCGTGAACAGCCTATACCATGACAGACAGTATGAAACAGGGCGTTTTTATTACTTTCCCAGTGAGATTTTACTCCCAAGCGGGAACTTCCAGAAATTATCAACTGATTTTTATTCTTGCTAAAGTTGGCTGACCTATCACGTGTACTATTATCCCCCCCCCCCCCACGTTTTTTTTCTCTATAAACAAATCACTTTCATATTCCGAAGTCATTTTATTTTAGCTTAGGTACGCACAAAAACAAATGAATGTATATTTTTCATGACGGGAGATTATTTATGAGTAGATTTTAATTGTGCAATAATAGGGTTGCAATTCGATTGGCTGCACAAGAAAGATAAGATAAATTATCTGATTTGTAATGCAACTGGTATTGAAGATGATAGTGTCAACTGTTTTTTCTTGACTGTAGCAAGCAACTCTGCTTAAACGATATTCATCTATCGTTATTTATACGCCTATGGTTATTTCGAGTGTAGCACGTATTTAAGTGTTTCTTAAGATCATATGATAAATAAATACAAAATGCACACATTGCGTGGAAAAAAATCAATGAAGAGTAATAGTAAAAATCTCAAACGATATTTATACGCAATAGTTAATTTCTTCTGCGCATGAAATGATTTCAACAGCAATGTAAGGAGAAGTGTTCGTCCGGATTTCCAAATATGCTATCTACCGGCAACAATATATTCGAGAATTCTAGCTGTATGAAGGTTTTTCAGAGTGGGTATCTCTCCATCTTGGGCCTTTTCGTATTTTTTCACAAGTTTTCGCGGCCGCGGTGGTGTAGTGGTCAGACTACTCTCCTCCCACCTAGGCGAACCGAGTTCGATTCCCGGAGGGGTCTACCCCATGTGGGAATCGGGCCGGATGCTGCTGCTGGTCGGTGGGTTTTCTCGGGTATCTCCCGTTTCCCCCGACCTTGCATTCCGGCGCTACTCCATACTCACACCACTTCATCTCAAGACCTCAAATTTAAGAGCCGCCCAAATCTCTTCACTCACCGACTCACTTTCCTAAGTTATCGCCCATATTACCATATTATTAAGCACATATACTCGTGATTACAGAAGAGAACAGCAGCAAAACGCAATGGATGTCTACATAGCGTAGTTTCTAGAGTACTTTCCGAAAGAAAGGCTTATGAGATCACTTTCCTGTCTGTGTGTGTGCATATGTGTGTGTATCTGTGTGTGTCACCCCTTTCAATTTTTGGACGCGTGAACCGAATTTCACCAAACTCGGTACACATATAGTACTAATGACATCTTACGCATAGTTTTCGATATGTCATAGCTCGGAAACCATTCAACCGATTTGAACCAAATTTGTATGCTGACGGCGCAAGCTGTAAGCATTAAATTCAGAGGTGAATGTTGATGATGGCCCGCCATTTTGGAAGATAGCGATACAAAAATAAAGCTTTTACGTTAAATATCGAAAACTACTCAACCTATTTTCGCCAAATTTGGTACGTAAGTAATACTATGATTGACCAGGTAAATGGAGTAATTGGACTTAATTACACACTTATTTTCAAAATGGTGGCCATACAACTATTTTAGCTTTATTTGGTATAACTACAGTACCATTTGACCAATTTTAACAAAATTTTGTACTCTGACAGCATCTATTACACGCATAAAAATGCTAAAACACAAAACTTTTTAAGCCATTTTGTAAGATAGCGCTACATGAATAAATCGAGTTTTTGTGTAATTTCTCGGGAGACTATTTACAGATTCCTACCGAATTTGGCAGACAAGTAGTACTGCCGCAATTGATATGTACAAATATGTTTCAAGTATGTTAGACACATATTTTTAAAATAGCGGCCATCTAGATATACCTATTAGCATAGTATGCTATATCTTCGAAAACGTTTAATCAATTCCAGCATAACTTTGTATGCTGGGAATAGATATAACAAACATCAAAAGTGTCTACACGGATCCTCTTTTTCCTCCATTTTGGAGGAAAGTGCCACACGAATAAATAAAGTTTTCATGTCACATCTCGGAAAACAATTGGCTGATTCCTACCAAATATAGCAAATTAAGTAGTATTGCAGTAGGCAATGTTGACAGATATATGTTTAGGTATGTCAGACACTTATTTTCAAAATGGGGCCCATATAGTTATTCTAGTTTTGTATGCTGTATCATCGAAACCATGTCATTAATTCCAATGAAACTTTGTATGATGGCTGTGTATATTACAACAATCAAATGTGCACGCACAAAATCTCTTTTATCCACCATTTTGAAAAATAGTATCACTTGACAAATTAAAATTGTACGATCTCCGATAAAACCGACTTCTGCCAAATCTGGCGAAAAAAGCTCTATGGCAGACTATGTAAATTGATCAATTCTGAGACAGCCGGAAAACATAGACTATTTTCAGAATGGCGGCCATGCCAACATTTTAGCTCCGAATTTTTCATCAATGAAACTGCAAAACAAATTTAAACTTAACTTTTTATGTTGGCAATATCATTTATATCGATAAAAATTGCATATACGAAGCCTCATTTCTCCGCCATATTTGCAAGATAGGCCCACATGAAATAATATAGTTTTTATGCCACATCTCAGGAAAAAGTTAACCGATTTCTTTTAAATTTGGTGAAGAAGTTGTACCGGGGTAGGCTATATTAATTTATATGTTTTAAGTATGTAGGTCTCTCATTTTCTGAATGGCGCATATACAAACGTTTTAGCTTAGGTGCTATATCCACGAAACTATGTAACAGTTTTAAATTTAACTGTGTGTATAGTATCTATGACAATAATCGAATTTGTTAATATATTAGCGTTTTGCCCTCCATTTATTAAGATCGTCACATTATCAATGGAGATTTTATACCATATCTCGCGGGCTAATCAACCAATATGCGTACAGAGATCCTCCTTCTCCCAGATTTGTTACATAGTAGTGTCAGGTGAGGAAACTGAACATTTTGTCATACTTGCGGAATAATTCGACTAATTTCCACAACATTTTGTGCAAATGCAGAAGGGCAAGTGTACTTATATGATTTAAATGGCGTCAGGCGATGATTTAAAAAAAATGGGGGCCATATAAACATTTTCATATATTTGGCATCGTTATTTAACGATGTAATAATCTAAATGAAACTTTTAATACTGACATTATATATTACAAACATCGTGTACAGAGCCTCTTTTCGGGCAATTTTGTATGATAGCCCCATTTAAGAAAATGAGATTTGTATACCGTATCTCGGAGACCAAACAGCCGATTTACATCGAATTTATAACACAGGTAACGTTATGGTAGGCCATGTGTGGCGCAGGCACTTATTTTCAAAATGATGGCAGTGTAAATATTTCATTTTAGTGAACCATGTCATTCAAAACATTACACCGATTACATCCGAAGTTGATGCTCCGAATCCTACCTCCATGATGCAGTTGATTGCAAGCTAGCTTAATTTTACAAGTTTTTCTGAATTCGAATCTCGGGTAAGTCACTTGTGTATTTTAATTGTCCTTGTACTGTGGTTTCTGGTTTCGTCTCTAATAGCTTTACTGCCAATGAGATGTCAACGCCTACCTGCCATTAAGCTTCCAAGAACATCGCTAAAACTTATTCGCACCCATGTAGAGGAAAGTAGACTCATAAGTTATCAGTAGCTTGTCGTATACCAGATATGATATAAAAGTTGTGACAAGTTACGGTGCTATATAATTAAATCCAAGATTGCAGGGTGCCTGATCAACTTAACTGGAGCTCTTCTCGTCAGAAACAACCATCAGTCAGCACATGTTCTGCTGCACAATATACTGTAGAGAGGGGAAATCTACGTGTAAATAAAATCACCAGATAATTTTGTTGGAAAAGAAACTTCGGAAATGGAACACATGGAAACGAGCAATAGATTTAATTTCAGTTAAATCATTTATCACGACCTGGCATGTCAGATCATGTGGTCAGAACGGCAGCGGGGGCTGAGCGGTTAGACTGCTCGCCTCCCACCAAGGCGATCCGAGTTCAATCCCCGGCAGGGTCACTCCCGGATTTTCACAAGTGGGAATTGCGCCGGACGATGCCGCTGGTCTGAGGGCCTTCTCGGGGATCTCCCGCTTCTCCCGCCTTCGCATTCCGGCGCTGCTCCATTCTCGCCTCATTTCATCCTCTCTCAAGAACTCGCTGTTACGAGCCGTCCAGATCTCTTAATTCTTTCTCGGCTCATGTGGTTAGAAGTCCTTATTCGCACTGTTCATTTCCAATTACCTGTACTGAGAAGAGTTTTTTTTTCGCATTCTGAGCGAATGCTAAGTGCACCTTGTCTAACACTTAAGTTGTTATTTCTTTACTTTAGATTGAGATTCCGGCTAGCTGGCGAGTACCAAATAAAATATATTGTTTCTTAATTAAAGTGGCATTCGCTTGATATTAGAAAGCTGACACATTGATAAACTAGGCTAATCGATTTTTGCGAAAAGAGTTTTTACTTGTTCGTACAACCATCCGTTTCATCCGTCAGCCGCCCGTTCATCAGGCGGTCACGTGATCCTTGTGATATGCTTTGGCAGTCATCACCACTAAGGCCTTATTGTACGGATTGTACATTTTTCGAAACACTTTAGATAATATCCATTATCACCACTGGATGGTTTTAGCTGTTATGATCCTTAGGTGTACGCTCGCGAATCAGACACGTTCAGTACCGGAGTAAACTTAACGCTGATTGGTCCAGTCACATACCAAGACGTATTCTCACCAAGGTACGCGGACAATAGAGAATGGAGAGCTGCAGTTGTGCATGTAGGATATTAAATGCCAGCCGGCGTGGGACTCGTTTTACGAACATGAGGAGTTATGTATTATAATCATCTGTTAAGAAGAGTATGCACTAACACTTTTTTTTTTTGTGAAATCGTTGTTTGTGCAAATACACGTATCTCCATAAATATACATTTTATGGGAACACGACTTTTTGCCAGAAAAGGTAATAAGGCATTGATGTATGTCATTTGTTTGCTATTGTTATATAATTTTGCTCACGAAGAAAAAATTCGTGAAATGGTCGAATACCGCCTTTTTAAAGCTTGCCCATACAGTTTCCTTGAGCGGTACGAGAAAAGTACGACTATACGGACGTAGTTTATTCTGCGGGCTTTCATCGTGTGTAATGTATTCCTACTATTACAGGTATAATTACAACAGTACGGCATCAAGACGGAAACACTGCACACCTTGCGCGTAGGTGCGATTAGGCGCTAGGGTTACGTGTTGATGTCGACCGTACCGCTACCTCGCTTCTTGACCTTGGACGTGCAGCTACGCACTCATGTTAAAGAGACAGTAAGAGTCTCGAAATACTATTGCATGGTTACATCATAAGTTGGCATCTTGTTGCATATCAGCTTAAAACAGGATACGTCATTTGAAAAGCAAAGCGCTGGCCTGTTTTGTAAGGATTCAATGACACCGCGAAGCCTCCTACTTATAACTTAAGAGTAACATCAAAATCCATTGTCCGTCTCACGCTTAGATTGCAGTACAGGGCTTATGGCGCTCACTGTTGCCAAATTGCTTCAGTTTTGTGACGTAACTGGCAAGCTGAGAAACAAATGGGCGGTGAAGGAATTAAATTAAGATAATTTCTATATTTTTTTTACCTCCCTGCCAACTCGCGAAGGAATCCAATCCTGCGACGCAAAGCTAAGCGGCTCCTTTAATACTGAAGCCTGCGAGAAGCCTATCATTGTGATCGGAAGGCGCGCACGCAATGTAGATAGTTTTCTTTTTCCGAAGTTGCAGAAATGATAGCTTATCAGGCAACAGCGCCCGCAGTAACAAGGGCAGTGTTAACGACAGAAATAGTGCATTGGAAAAAGAGAGTGAATGCAATCTAAGAGTGAGACGCTCTATAGCTTATATAATTTTGTTTTGCGATATCTTAAAAAATTTATAGACATATCAATTCCACATAATTAACATTGTATATGATAATATTGATCTGTAAAATATCTAATTTTATGTTGTTATCGTGTTTTATTACAGGCATATATACTCAAGAAAACATTTTTTTTCTACAATTATGCACTGAAACCAGCATTAAAAAGATAAGTTTTAAATTCAAATCTACAAATGGCGGAGAAGATAAATATGTACTGAATTTGTTTAGAAACTCTTAATTCATTAAACATTTTTGAAAAGCGGAGAACACTCGGAAACTAGTACAGCTGATTTGAAACTATTTTTTGAAAGCAAGGTTTGGTTTATTTTACTGGTAAATCCACTAATGTACAACATGACATAACTGTCGAATAAATTTGTTTCGACGGTTTGCAAATTGTTTGGATTGGCGCCCTTGCATTGTAATTTAAACTTCTGGGACGAATGGAATTTGTTTGTGTCCCCCCCCCCTCCTTCCTCGTCATTTCCTTCTTCTAATTATCAGCAGCCAGATCTCCTTATTGTTAAATACGCTGGCGCCTATGTGAAATGTTCCTCTCGCATGCTTGTTTTCTTGCGTGAGCTGTGTCTGAGAGAACCCGCATCTGTCGGCTTGTATTTTCCTATTAAGACCACTTAAAGCAACAAAACTACACAGTTCAGCCACCATTTGTAATCATACGTCACGAAAGTAGGCAAAACTGGCTTAATTGCGTAATTTGAGCATTTTCCTCATGTTCGTCTTCAGGTTTTATAATGTAGTTTTACAATCGAAATAAAAACTAGTGAATCGCATCCATAAAACGGACAACCGCACGCTATATTTAGATTGCAAAACAAATAGGCCTAAACTAAAAATTTCACGAGAATTTACTGGCAAGATTATGAACGCTTTATAGTTATTTTTATGTCGAGAACAGACACCGTGCCAGAAACGGTACTATTTATCCAGGAACTTAGGGATGTAGGAGTGTGATTTGTAAGTGCGTATTGCTATGTTAACAATAACGATACGCCAGAGCAGCAATGATCAACAGTCACTCCGTGTAAAAATGAAACTGTTATTAAAACTGATGCGAACTAGTCTATGTCTACGCAGGCCTCTGTACCTTTCGGGTTTGGCTGATAAGCAAACTTGAGGCTCGTGCTCACCCATTTTACAGAAACTATTCGATTTCCTGTTAAAACTTCAGATTCATAGTTATCACCGACAATGCCAATTATAGAAAATTAAGATTTTTACAAGTGGTTTAATATATTTTGCGCTTAAATTTAATTGTGTGTTATCTAACTGTAAAGATTCAAGAACATGATTATATTTGATCAATAAACTTTTACCTTTTCGCGAGCAGGAAATAACACACAGTGAAAATTAGATACAAATATTAAGCACTCGCGCCTTGGCCGGGATACGAAGTCGGGATCCTATTACATTAAATTCGCTTGTAATCAGGTACGCGACGGAGATCGGGAGAAGTCATGTAATCTTGTGAGGAAGTTATTTTGAAAAATTATATTTCGAAATAAAAGTTACCTGTATAGCTATGGAATTTTATCCGCAATATTTGTCGTCATGAAGATTCCTTCGAATACTACTTTTAAAAATTATTTTAAGGAGATATTACATTTTTACTTCATCTGTTATGGCCATATTACACGGTACCAGATTTCGTAAACGCTTGTCCAAGGTCTGCCATAGCTGCCGTTATACCGGCCTGCGCGGCACCCGTCATGGAATTTCTCGCCTGGCGCTGCCAGGTTTCATCTCAGGTTTGGTGCCTGTCCTATTTTCCGTGGCAGGTTCCATGTCGGCTTTCGTACCCGGCCAATCACATTGCAGTTCAAAGGCGTACAGCGCTCCACGCGACACTCCGTGAAACTACACTAAAGTAAATGTTTCGTGTGTTTATAAATGGAGGCGAAATTGTGGTCAACCGAAGATATTATCACTTTGTGTGAAAATTACCCTAGAAATCCATGTCGCTTCAATTCAAAACGCGATGTTAAGAGCCGCCTAAATATCTCCACTCCACTCCACTACTTAAAACACCGTGGCCATCGCCACAAGCGACAAGCTGCATCTGAGTGGAATCATATTTACTGTTTACCACCTACTCAATTTGCGCGCGGATTGACTATGCTCTGTGCCAGTACGCCGACTGTTGTCGTGGAATATAAATATTCCATACAAGCCTGCATAGCACCTGGTACACCGGCTCCCGTACCAGGCCTTGTAGAAGCTTGTACAAGAACCAAGTACGGCAGCAGGTATTGTGTAATATCCGCATTATCGTGATAAATTCATTTAAGTCGGGGGCCGCGTTGACGCAGTAGCCTGAGGGCTCGCAACACACTGAGGAGAACCGGGTTCGATTGCCGGATTTTCGCAAGTGGGAATTGTGCCGGACGATGCCGCTGGCCGGCGGGTTTTCTCGGGGATATCTCCAGTTCCCCCCCCCCCCCACCGGCCTTTCATTCAATCCGGCGCTGATCCATATCCACCCCACTTCACACTCATAGTCTCCCGCTGTTACATGTAAACCTCTCCACTTCAGTTGATTTAAGTTGGCCGGAAATAGTAACTGGAAATTTCGATCCCAAATATCGGAATAAGAGCATGTAAACTCACGTAACTTAAAGAAAGGAAAGATTCTGTGGTTAGCTTGGAAATGAGGTAATTATTTTCGACTCATATAAATGAGGCCACTTTGTCAAATTATCACTCGCTAAGTATTCGTGGAAACAGAAATTCGCAAGAGCACTGATTCTCTACTTTTTAGTGTTAAAAGTACTATGTTCGAGATCGTATTATTTATTTATTTTTTTAATTTCGAGTGCTAATGAGATAATAATGATAATATATATATATAATATTATATTAAATTTAAATGAGTATTTTTCTTCTGACGGCAAAAGTAATTTAAAGTATTTAGGCGTACAGGTTTTGCCATATTTAGAATAGTTACCTTTACATTTCTGAATGTGTTTCGTCAGCTTATACGGTAGAGTATTTAACTAGCATTCGGGTTGAGAGATTTGGGAGGCTCTTAAGGGGGAATATTAGACGCCACATTTGCTTGTAATTTGCGTGCAGAACTGTCTACCTGATGCGAGGGCAGATACAAACGAAATTGCGCGCACGCAGTTCACGAGTTTCCCGCTAGGTAACACTATCATCGTTTAAATGGGGCAGAAGCTGCAAAACGTAACAAAAAATTAAGTGTAGCACGGACGCTGTTGCCAGTTCTCCTACAACACACTCCCGACCGGCCGTCGGTGGTTCCTCGTCTCGAGCCGTAGCGAATAAAATTAATTTATTGAGCTGGTCATTCATGTCTCAAAACTTTCAAACCTCGTGTAAACCAGTAGAAAATACAAACATGGCATACAAATATGTTCATTCCAATTATATAATAATTTGTTTTATAAGTTTACATATATCATTGTTTACACTTGTACCTTCATACGAAATGACATATACGGAGGTAGTTAAATACTAATCCAAAGAAATAAATTTTATTTTTAACGTACCTGTTCTAGGCATATATATATATTTATTTATTTATATATGCTTGCGTTTCTTAAACTCCAACAGAGTAATGTAATGATTTTCGCAAAGTGATATCGCAACTTGAAATATCTTGTTCGAATACGGCTTCTATATTTACATTACCATACGTAGTTATACAGTTTATTACAGTGTAGGAATGTTGGATATGCATCGTAGGATATAACTGGTGTACAAATAAGTTTTACATTTTTTAGATATCTGAAGGAAATAGTATTATTTTACAGTAAAAGTATAAGAAATAATTTCATTTCCTTTGACGATTTATGTAAACTAACTTGGTTGGTTTGCAGTTAACTTATAAACCCACCTTCTCTTCTTTTGGAGCATTGCGTACCCTTCAATCACATGTAAAAATCAACACTGCCTTACACTTAACACTTAACAGTCAGTACATTTGTATGACGTAGATTTTGTGACACCGAGACACTAAATTGTGATAAAGGCTGTTTACGATAAAGTGAGCACTTTTGAAATCAACATTAGGAAAAAGTCGCTGCTCGTAACTGCATATATTTTAACGGACGCGCTGAGTGCCTGTGACTGCTTGCGACAACATGCGACAACCTACGACTACCCGTGACTACTTGCGACTACCTACGACTAACTGTGACTATTGCGACAACCAAAGTTTACCCGTGACTACCTGCGACTACCTACGACTAACTGTGCCTATTGCGACAACCTACGTTTACCCGTGACTACCTGCGACGACCTACGACTAACTGTGACTATTTCGACAACCTACGTTTACCCGTGACTACCTGCGACTACCTACGACTAACTGTGACTATTGCGACTACCTACGACTACCCGTGACTACCTGCGACGACCTACGACTAACTGTGCCTATTGCGACAACCTACGTTTACCCGTGACTACCTGCGACGACCTACGACTAACTGTGACTATTGCGACTACCTACGACTACCCGTGACTACCTGCGACGACCTACGACTAACTGTGCCTATTGCGACAACCTACGTTTACCCGTGACTACCTGCGACGACCTACGACTAACTGTGACTATTGCGACAACCTACGTTTACCCGTGACTACTTGCGACGACCTACGACTAACTGTGACTATTGCGACAACCTACGTTTACCCGTGACTACCTGCGACGACCTACGACTAACTGTGACTATTGCGACAACCTACGTTTACCCGTGACTACCTGCGACTACCTACGACTAACTGTGACTATTGCGACTACCTACGACTACCCGTGACTACCTGCGACGACCTACGACTAACTGTGCCTATTGCGACAACCTACATTTACCCGTGACTACCTGCGACGACCTACGACTAACTGTGACTATTGCGACAACCTACGTTTACCCGTGACTGCCTGCGACGACCTACGACTAACTGTGACTAATTGCGATTACATGTGACCACTTGCGACTACTTGCTATTTACTGCGACATTTTCTTATAACATTGTTACAATTTATATTTAATGGCTTTGGTAGAGCATGCTTATAAAACAGTCAAGTGGCTCATTTTTCTCCGACTTGTTTTACAAATTTTAAAATTTTGCAGGGATCTTTTTTGGAATTAAACATAGCCTATGCCCATCTGGAAGAATGTAGCTTTTTAACAGTGAAATAATTATAAGAATTGGCCCTGTAGTTTTCGGGATCAGCCGTTACTTATAAATAAATCTACTCACTTTACCTCTTAAAACTATTATTAGTACATATATATATAAACTATACCATTCAACCAATTTTGACCAATTTTGTATGCTGAAAGTGTCTACTACAAGCATCAATGTGCCAACACATAGCCGTATTTGTCAGCCAGTTTGTAAATTAGTGCCACATTAAAAAAAAATGTTTTTATGCCATTTCTCGATAAAAAAAATATGCCGATTCATACGAAATTTGACTAACAAGTGGTACTGTTTTATATGATATTCAATGATATGTTACAGGTTTCTCAGAAGTTTATTTTCTACATGGCGGTCATATAGTTAGCTTAGCTTAGAATGTTATATCGTCGAAATTAGGTAATCAAGTAGATATTACAACTATCAACATTTTGTAATATAGCGTCACATTAATAAATAATTTTTTATGTACTATCTCGGGAAACAATTGATCGATCCCAACGAAATTAGTCAATCAGTTTGCACTGCAGCAGGTGGTGCAATATGCTATATTTTAAGTATGTCAGGCACCTATTTAAAAATGGTGGCTTTATTAATATTTCAGCTTAGTATCTGTTATGAACAAACCAGTCAACAACTTAACTTTGTATGCTGGCAGTATCAATTACAATCATCAAATTTGTCTATACAGACCTTCATATCTCAGCCATTTTATAAGTTAGCCCCACAATACAAATTAAGTTTTTGTCATATCCCGGGAAACAATCAACCCATTCGTACCAAAATTTGGCGAAGAACTGGTATTGTGGTAGGACATATAACTATTTTCAGTGTGGCAGATATGTTCATAATGGAGGCTATAAAATTATAGAGGTTAGTGTGCTATATCTGTGAATTTATGCAATCGATTTTAACATTACTTTGTATACTGGTGGTATACAATCATCGAATGTGCTAATACATAACATTTTTGTCCTCCATTTGTGAGGATCGTCACATGAAAAAAACATGGTGGTTTTATGTTTTGTGTCATATCTCAGGGACTAATAAACCGACATTTACCAAATTCTGCACACAAGTAGTGCAATGGCAGGCCATGTAAACTTAAGTGTTATAAGTGGCTCAGTCATTTATTTTCAAAATGATGGCCCTGTAAACATTTTAGGTTAATAAACCCTGCCGTTCGAAACATTAGACTGATTCAATTCGAAGCTGATGCTTGAATAGACCTTCGTAATGCAGTTTGATTGCACATTAACTTATAGCACGAGGTTTCCTGGGTTCGAGTCCCGAGTAAAGCACGTGTGTATGTGTAATTGTCTCACTACTGTTGCATATGTTTCTGATTTCACCTCTGATGATATTGCTTTCAACGAGGCGACAAGTCCTACCTACCATCACAGCTTTTAAGAAATTATTTAAAAATTAATCGCACCCATTTCGAGGAAAGTATGCTCATGATTTATATCAGAAACTTCTTATTTGTGTTGACTATGAATCCAGAGATAATTTACATGCACTTCTTAAATAACTACAACAAAGTAAAATAAAGATTCTCGCAAAGCGATATCGCAACTTGAGATGTCTAGTACGAATACGGCATCTATATTTACTTTAAGCGTTAATATACTTAGCGATTACTTGTTTATGTCAGGAGTTTGTAAAAATATCTTGCCTACAAATATGCAATGTGTATAACAATATAGAAACGTTCTGAAGTCGCGAATCTATTTTAGGATTTCTTACTCATGCTTTCAATGTCTAATGAGTAGGGTCACCTGATTTTTGCGAAAAGTATTCCGCGCCATCTACAGTTCAATATTATATGTGCACAACTTCAGTGTTCCTTTGTTTATTAGACATTTGTCTTGAATAGAAAACATTTGTTAGTAGACCAAGTCAACCGCATTCAGGTTACTCTACGAGTAAACATCTATAATTCGCTGGCAGACGCTTAAAACCAGCACCAGTTAGAATAATCCAGTTATGAAAGAGAATCCAGTTGAAGTATTTTGGAAATACAGCAAATTACGATTTTTTTTTTTTTTTTTTTCTCGAAACGCTGGCATCTCCTCTAATTTCTGAAGCAATATACTATACATACATACGATGAGATATGTGACGTTAATTTTCCTTTCACGCTTTGTTACAGTTAGGTGTCTGTAAATATTTAATCTATAATATTTCACCACGTTACATAAATAATATATCCATCCAAAGAGTTATTTGCAAATCTGAGTATCAACAATATGGTATGAATCTAGATATAGGTCCCGATCAAGACTCACATTAGTGATTTAAAATCCACTTGGATATAATTCCAGGTTTTAAAGTAGTTTTGAAAATACAAATGTGTACTAGAATTATAATATTCCTAAAATAAATTTCGTAATTCATTCTGTGTGAAGGCAGTTTCAAGTATTGATTCAGTGGCGTAGCCAGAAATTTCTCAAGAGTGGGTTTTCGCTGACTGAAGGAAGGGAGAGAGGTTATACTGGCATTAGTGGAGCTGACGTATGTGTTAATACCAGGGTATCCACTGAAATTATATTTTGGAATTCCCTAATTTTCCTTGTTTTCCAGACAGAATCTTACCTGTATCCCTTACCTGTTTTCCGAACCCAAAAACTTCAAATACCATATTTTTCTACCACTGACAGAGAAAAAAAATACTATTAGTGAAGTTGAAATAAATTATACTTCAACACGCCAATCCAGCAGCGCGATACACGCTATTGACTTCACTGGAGTGCCCATTACAAACACGCGAATACTTTATTTTGCACGTATAGGCCATGTGACACAAGTTGTATTATTGCTAGTTCACAAACTTCAAATTGGAAATTTTAAAATGAATATACTCATAATTACATCATCCTGTATTCACACTACTTACAAATTTTGCAGAGTAGTAATTATTTACATTTTCCCTGACCTAGGGGAAAATTCCCTGACATTTCGCTGACGTTTTCTTGCCATAACGAAATTCCCCGATTTTACACTGTTTTCCCTGAATTATTAGAACAAGAGTTACTTAGTAACATGCATAATAGTTTCAAGCAATTTTAATAATTTCAATTCGAATAGTTGATATCCGTATGGCAAAAAAGTGAGGATAAGGTTACAACTGCCATAGCCTCCCTCTTTGGCTACGTCGCTGGTTATTGGTGCATGCAGTGTCAAATATATCATAGTATATATTATGTTTGTCATAGTTTGAAAGCAATTCTGATTTGCAGGATTTGTGGTATATCGTACAGATAGATACTGAATTCCATTAGACATCAAATATAAAAGGGAAGTATCTTCAAACCAACTTTAGAAAAGCCGATTTACTGTTTCGAAAGACGGGAATATCACTTCACAATACACCACCATAATGTTTCTGGGATCACAGTATTAGTTTATTTAAATAACGGAGAATTTTTATACGAGGTAACAAATATTATAATAACTTATTTTTCTTTTCGGGTCGATATGCCGCGTTTGTAATAAGTAATTGATTCGGTGTTCGGTCTATGAAAATACCATTTGTGTTAACAATTGCAGTGAATTTCATAAATATTAAACTTTTTTTTCCTTTCATTTACGAGATTTCACCATAATTTAAACATAGTTGTCTATCGGCCGTGCTAGATGTATCTACTCACAGCCCGACTAATTGCTACTCATTCATACATCGAACAGATTTATTCTAATATCATTTGGGGTAAGATTTTCTATCGTTATATATTTTACTTATCAGAATAGATGAACGCTATTGTGTCTGGTTTAAATTGTATTCGGAGTTTTTTTTTGCCGTAAGGTACAATTCTGCAGGGCGAATCGTGTTAATGTGTTAACTATTCATACTGACTAGCTGTATTTAATTTAAATACAGTAGTTCGTTATACTTGTCTCTCGTGTTATTTATTCATACGTCGAACTCGTTTAAAGACTCTGTCTTGTGTAATTTCATACTGGCTAGCTGGGTTTCGTTTAGTGAGTTTGCACTTGACGACATCAGATGTTATTCACGTAGTTAAAATTCTCTCTCATCTAAATAATATTTCTAAGCTCGAGACTCACGTTACATTTCAGACTCACGTAATTCCACTTATTATTTTCGTAGTCGTTTGAAATTTGCGATTCGATGTCTGTAATTTATTCATACATGCAACTCTCTGAATCTCTGTAACGTTTAATTGCATTCGGAAAACAGATCGTTTAATACGTAAATCGTATATTTCCAAGTCACCTTATCTCCCACCACCATCTACGAGCAATATCCCTTTTAAAAAAAATATATAAAAAACAAAGAAAACACTCTTAGAAATTGTTTAAACATTCTGAAATACTCTAGTGTGTTAAATATATTCGTAAAACTCGCCTATCTACCACCAACATTTCTCCAAAAACCTCAAAATTTGAAAAATTAGAAAAAAAATGAGCTTTAGCCCACTCTTGCGCTCAACGCTACACCTATATAAGACGTTGTAACCCACCACACTGGTCAATCACCTCTAGGACACCACACCATCAACATCGCACAGAGCTCCTGCCCACAAGAAGAAGGAAAGATAATCAAGGAAAAAAAAAAACAAAATTCTTTTGATCAGATTAAAAATTAACCCTTTTTTGATTAACCCTTTCAACCAAATTTAATCCTTTCGATAAAATTTAACCATTTAAATTTTTGATCGGATTAAAATAGGATTAAGGATGAACCGTTTCATTTAAATCGATAATCCATCGATTAATCCCGATTAATCCCAGGTGGCCTAGAAACCCCCCCCCCCCCCAGCCCTACTACTTCCGATGAGTAGAGACCCGTGATTTTCGTGGATTCGTAACTGCGTTCAAGTGACATATGATTATGTGCTTCCATTGGACCATAGTTTGTTAGACATGCCCCGAACGATCTTTCAACAAATAAAGAACCTACAAGGAAAATGAGGACTGAATCTCGTGCTATCAGGTCGGGCGTTAAATTGTAGCAGCAGCCAATGAACTAACAACTTATGCTCGAATGCACAAAGGAATTGTGGAGTCTAGCTTGTCGCCGAATGAATCCGCGAAATTTCCGGGTATCTGCCGACGAGGGTGAAAATGAGGCGAGAATGGAGCAGCGCTAGAATGTAAGGGCGGGGGAAACAAGGACTAGCGTTCGGGATGCCATACGTTTGATCCTGTTCGACTGCGCTAGGATTGATTGGTTCCGTGTGGTTTTCAGGCTCGTTTCAAGACACATGCGTGTGGAGTTACTTTCACAGTTACTTATCCACTAAAGAACCGTACAATGATTGATCTAGGGTTTATCACCAGGATAAAGTAGTATATGACAGAATATAAAATCATCAGTCGGAAAAGAGTGCGGTGAAATTCGTCATCGTCCTACTAAAGATCTACTTTATGCACATTGTGTATTCTTCCGCCATGAACACTGCTATTGAGCCTGATCACTTTATTCATGCGTTGAAAAGATGTAGATGGTTGTCAGAATAATAGAAATCCCTATGTTTTGAAACGCAGAACCTTTGTGACGTTTTAACACAACTCGTTTGCGCGCTGCGACCGTCGTTTAGGGTGGAGCGGGAATATTTGGTCGGCTCTGGACATCGCAGTATTGAGAGCCGATGAGGGCGAAGAGAGGCGAGAACGGAGCAGCGCCGGAATGTAAGGATGTGGGAAACGGCAGATATTGTCCGGCACGATTTACACATGCGAAAATCCGGGAGTGACCCGCCGGGAATCCAATCCGGTTCACCTCGAGTGGGAGGCAAACAGTCTAACCACTACACAACCGCAGCCCCACGACTGTCGTTTGGTATTGCAGCGAAGGACGTAAAAGGCTGTTCGCGATGAACTGAGTACTTTTGAATGACCTGCTTAAGATCTGCTTGCGAAGTCTTCCAACGTATGTAAAATCACCATCGTCATGTCCCTGGTCTTAGAGCAGTATTATTTTACGAATTTTCAATTTCTTGGCCTTACACAAAAAAAAATAGAACGCACAGTAACTAATTTCAGTATTAATGAATGATTACCCGACTCTTTTAATTTGACGTTAATATATGCAACTCCTTTCATTCCGTCCTTACCGGGGGCCACGGTGGCTGAGCGGTTAGCCTGTTCGCCTCCCGCCAAGGCGATCCGGGTTCAATCCCCGGCCGGGTCACTTCGGATTTTCGCAAGTAGGAATCGGGTTTTCTCGGGATCTCCCGTTTTCCCCACCCCTTCATTCCGGCGCTGCTCCATATTCAACTCAATAACCCTCGTCGGCTCTCAAGATGTCGAGACCTCGATTTTAAGAGCCGTCGATATGTCTTCACTCACTCCGCCCTTTGTCTTCACTCATTGTGCTCGCTGTAATATATGCAAGTAGAAGCAGTGACATTTTTCAAAGGTTGATTTCAAAACGGCTCGATTTACCGTGAATGACGTAGTGACGTATTCGTGCGTGCAATCGGCAAGACGTATACAGAGGCAAAACGGGAGACAACCATGACTTTCAATGAGGGCAGAGTGTTCGAGTTCGGTTAGTTGGAGTAAGTGTATCGAAGACTAAAGGTTGTTCACGGTAAAGTGAGCACTTCTGAAATGAACCTAAGAAAAGCCACTGCCCCTACCTGCATATGTATTTTAACGGGCGCACCGAGTGACATTCGCCCAGTAAACGAAGGATAGAAAGTAGTACCATATGCTAACGTCGAATTAGAAGTGTTAGTTAACCATCTGTGATAACTTAAATTATTTCTTTCCCTTTTAATTTTTATAAAGCCTCTTAAGTGTAACAATTAGCAGATTTGTAAAGTATTTACTTTCTTGATAATTTCACACGCATGTTTTACTTGCCCGACGTATGAATAAAGTGATGAGGCCCATGACAATGTTAATTTTACGTAAGGCGGAAGAATACACAACGTGCACACAAGTAGATCGTAAGCAGGGCTTTCGAAAGTGCTCATTTTACCGCGAACAGCCTTTATCAGTTTGTTACGTGTATCGAGAGAAACTGTATCCAAGTGGATGACGGCGTACACGAAAAAGCACCCGACTAGAACAAAACCCACCATTTTTGTTCCGCCTCGGAGCAGAGGAACCGGTGCAGATGCCCTCCTCTTATCATCGCTGACGGAACAAAGTGCTGCAATGAGTGATAAATGGAACAGAATTACTCCGGAAACAATACTCGAATCTTACGCATCCACTCCGCTCGGCGAACTGCAAACGGCTGTGCCACAGGCCAAAGGTTGTCCGACACCATATCAGTTATGTTCGTTCAAGTGTTTTCATTGTGTGCGTAACAATCAGTACATTCACAAAACTGTAGCCTGACTCCCAGTGTGTGAGAATGGAGGTCGAAATACTTCGTCGTACAGTCACACACTCGTAAGAAATGCGCGCGTCTGCAAGGACAATCGTAATCGCCCAGATGCGCACGAACTGTTGTTTTGTTTTCCCGCACGTGCGCAGTCAGAGTACATTCTAGTCGGGTAGAAGTACTAAAAGTGGAGGAATGGCATGTTCTCGAGAAGGAAAGATGAAAGATTTCCACTGTGGAAACACAGTGTACCTGTTTCCTATATTTCTTTACAAGATCCCCCCCCGGGGGGGGGGGGGTATTTACCAAGTTATTATGGCAGCCATTTTTTTTACATTTCATGTAATAGCACATAAAAGGGGGGAAAAAACACAATACTCGTTTCCATCATGCCGGTATGACAAACAGACATAAATTGAAAAACAACGTAAACAAAGGACTCTCTTTAGTAGGGATAGGAAAAATTCGCAACTTCGTCTCAGGACAAGATAGATTTCAAACGCGTCTACACTGAAGTCACCTTTGCAATTTGATCAGGGTTTATTAGACACGCCCTGGACGACTCCGCGCCAATAGCCGACTTGCAAGGGAACAAGAAGCGAATCCCGTACAGTCAAATGTGGAGTGACACCGGGGTATCAGCCAATGAACAAACGTCTGGATGTTCGACTATACAAAGGGTTGTGGAGTGTAGCATAAATATCACTGAACTCGCGAAATTTTCCTATCCCTGCACATTGGTTTCAATTTTCAAACAAAAGGTATTTTCAGGTGCATTGACAAACTGCAATAGCGTGTAGGCACGCTTGTAGCCGTCGTGTTGCATGCCGTAAACAAGACCACCAAGCATTATCCGAGGTATAAGTATTGTCCCCATTCCATACTCGCGGCTGTTTGTGAGGCCTGAACGGTCATTGGTAGCTGTGCAAGGTTTGAAACCGCTCGTTTGAGGAAGGACCGCAAATTCTCCGTGCAGTTCACGTCACCTGAATAAGCTAGCCAGTTCAGTCTTCGGATCCCAGCGGGGATGTGCTAAACTTTTTGTGAGCGGGGTATTTCATAGGTGAGATGGATGCTATAATATTCTCTGTGTACAGTTGTATAGACTGTTTACGCTAAAGTTAGAACTTTTGAAACCCTAGTTACTTTTTCCTTTTAGCCATTAATTGTCCTTTAACCACCGTTTCAAACAAATATTGCCATGCAAGTAAAAAACACAGTGTGTATATTCCACCACACTCGGAAGTTAACGTCTAAGGCTAAAATTAAATATATTTATTGACTTGTGCCAATTGAGAGGGCTTTCAAAAGTGCTCACTTTACCGTGAATAGCCTATACACGCTTGCTGCTCTGCATCGCTTCCCTTGCCACGAGCGAGCGTAGGAGTGTCTCAAAGCCAGGCTTATTACCTGAGGAGCGAGCGGACATTTACAAAGGTGAGCCGCCAACGTGGACTAGATAAGCCTACAGGGGACTTACGCACTCCCGAGCTTGAGCGGATTGAATTTCTGACGTTATCGATAAAAGAATGTTCTGGACGTTTCCTCGAGCCTCTTTCAGCGTGACTGAGAACCTTCTAGATCAGGGGTTCCCAAAATTTAGTTTACTTTAGTTTATCACGCCTCCTTTCTGCAAGAAAAATAACTACCCCCCCCCCCCTCCTCCCGTGACAAAACTTCATTATTATAAGAGTAAAACAAAAACCAATAAATGCCTCAAAGGTTTTTATTTAATCATTAAATTTTAATGTATATTGAACACAAATGTTGGTGAACAAATCAATCAATTTGACGGATGAGCTTGCATATTTTCATCAAGTGCCCGAATTCTTGGTTGAGTAGAAGAAGTTGCACAACATAAATCACTGGCAATATCACTTTGGCGTCCCCCCCCCCCCTCCCTTACTATGTTGTCACGCCTTCCTTTGCAGGGCGCGTCCCCCACTTTGAAAATCAATGATTAAGACCATCCTTCATGAACTCTAATACGCCCTTTTGGCGTCTTGTAATAACACCTTCATATTTTCATAAGCATGCATTTTAGTTATAGCATTATAGGTTGGAATAGGAACATTTCGCGAGTTTATTTTAGGACGAGGTAGAAATCAAACATGTGCACAATGAAGTTGACTTTGCAATTGGATCGCAGTTTGTTAGGCACGCCCTGGACGACACTGAGCCAATAGCAGACTAGAAAGGAAACAAGTAGCGAATCCCATACTACCAAGTGTGTAGTAACACTGGGGAATCAGTCAATGAACAAACAACTGAGTAAACACAGGATTGTGGAGATTAGCCTACAGTTCCCTGAACTCGCTACATTTTCCTATCCCTAATTACAGGCTATTTGACTTTGGAAGTTAGGCAGCCTAATGTCAGTGCTTGCATTCGGATCTTTGGTTTGTAGTTGCGCCATTTTCCCGGTGGTGCGAACATCTTCTTCTGGTGTGTGTGTTAACAACGAAGCGTCGCAGTTTTGTTGAAAATCAAATTCCACGTCACGAAGTCGAAGTGCAGCCCTTTACGTGCTGACGCGTTTCTATTTCGGCCCCGGGTGAGTGATGTTTATAAAAGTCTCTTGACGGGGCGACCAGCAGCTTCAGCTGGCGGGTTGCTTGCCCGTCGATGGCGCTCGCGCAAAAAGAAAGCAGGCCGCGGTACACGTCCCCGGAGAGAGAGAGAGAAGAGAGAGAGAGACGGGCGCGCGCAAAAAAAAAAAAAAAAATAACACGCAAGGAAAACAAACAAAAAAGTCCTTGCTCCTTGGCGACGCTGCACGCAGGCCGGCAGACTCCGTGTTCCGTTGACACATGTCTGCTTCGCACTGCCCCAACCACGCCGTACTGCACTCGTACCGACCAGCTATAGTTGATTCGCGGTATCTTCGGCCTTTCACGAAGCCCTGTTAAAATTCTGCTTCCAGGATATTCCTCCGCCTAAGTCTTGAAGATTACGCCAAAGGGACAACGCGCTGGATTCGTGCGCATCCTGTTGTAAAAGTATTTCGTATAAGAACTATTTCTTACCATGCGCATGCGCTACCAACACACATGTTTTCTCACTGTTTTTATTAGAATTATTTATAAATGAAGCATTATAATTTTTATAGAATAACATTTCAATTTAACAGAAAAAAAAAAAAAAAGTAATTTTTATGAACATAAGTATAAAACGCTTGTGATATATGGCGTATTTAGGAAGCAACTAAGCACGTCATACACGGGGAGATTATCCAAAGGTTTGATTCAAAAAGGCAGAAGAAACCTCGAATAGACTATATCTGAACCTGAATGGATTGGAGTGCAGAGAATTGAGCTGCTCTTGAGAGCCGTTCGGGGTGAAGCGAGGTGAGGCCGTGTCCGAATTTAGGTATATACTTGCTTACTTGCATCCTTGCATACTCCACTTACCCTTGGCACCAAACTTGATGAATTCGGACAGGGAGTGTTGTTGGCTTCGGAGCCAGTTATTAGCCAGCTAACCACTTTTAATGAATATGTATTCCAACTAAGAATTTGATCATTTTCGAAGGTTTTAGGGGTTGAATAAAATACTAAATAATATTTCAATTTGATTTACATTAACATTTTTTGTCTTACGTTATTTTATGTAAGTACAGTTTGGATTGATTTTTTTATCTTAGCTTCTGTAGGCTAGGAACATAAGCCTAATACGAATTTATTGCTCAGACATTTTTTAAAGGTGAAACTTGCGATAATTATATACTCGGTTCAAAATTCTCTGTCTACGAAGTAGCAAGGTTGCCCTATTAAAATTTAAATTAAATAATTATGTCGGAAATCAATTGTAACCTACAAATTGCTTCTCAAAATGGCGGCACATATTCCACAAGTATGCGAGAAGTATACAGCTTCTTTTACTTGTGTACTTGTATACTTCACTTGCAACTTGGACAGCACTTGCCACGTCACTTTCGTGGACAGGTACGCATGCACAAGTATGTACTTCAGGCGAATTCGGACACAGCCTAAGTATGGAGCAACGTGGGAATGCAAGGGCGGGGGGAAACGAAAGATCCCTGAGAAAACCCGCCGACCAGCGACATCGTCCGGAACGATTCCCAAATGCAAAAATCGGGGGGAGGGGGCCCGCCGGGAGTCGAGCGCGGTTCACCGAGGTGGGAGGCGAGTAGTCTGACCACTACACCACCGCGGCCCCACTGAACCTGAATCCGCCACAGTATCTCTTTTTCAATCAGCAAAGGACGCCTGGCCTATCCATCATTTACATTCAAACACTTTATCTGAAAATACTATCAAAATACACCCGTTTTTCTTCATTTACGGATTACGTGAGAATCTCCATTGACGTGTTAGCCAACTAAGCATTTTAAAATTTTCAAATTTTAATGAATTATATTTCATTATAAAAAAGAATTTATAATCACATGACTTTCCGCTTTTCTCATATTTTCTACTTTTTTATTAAATTTTGATATGATCCACACAGTGTGGTAGTAATGATCCTTGATATGTTTACAGTTGAACGTGTAGGGAAAATGCCACTTTACGAGGCAATTACTATATTTGCCATACATCATGTCCACAACCTTTTTCAAACATTTAGGAAGGGGAGCCACCAGAAACATAACCCCTAAACAAAATTAATGTCATGTTTCCCAAAACAGAGAACATACATTTTTAACTACCTTAATAATTTTAATATATTAGCTCATGGGTCTAATTACATATTTTATTGGGATGCCGAGCTATAGAAAAGCTCTAAAATGCATTCATGTGTTAGTAAGGATTTTCACCGGAAAACTCGCTGACACTGAATTCAAATGTGGAATTAATGCAAGATAAATTTCATCCCAGTGTCTAAGTTATGTTTTTTTTTTTTTTTTTTTTTTTTTCCAACTCTACGTGAAATTTCATACTGAATTCAGCTACAAGAATAAATTTTCGAAAAATGTCAGCTTTTTGTAAAATGTGGTTTTCAGAAGTATTATTTTACGAAAAAAATTAAATATATTTTATTAAAATGTATTGTTGTAGATGAACTACATTCCTTAAGAAATTTCTCGAATTATTTTTGCTCGAAACACTTATCTTCAAACTTGGCGCACTTTGAAGAAATTAATTCAACACTTAAAGAAATGTCCTTGGAGGAAATTCACAGATTAAAGACAAGTTTCATGACTACTGTCGGTGATATATCACTGGAAAATCGCACAGTTCTTGATGCTAAACCTGCAAAGATGCTGAAAGAGTCTGAGCGAAAAGTTATTGAATTGTAGCAGTCTTTTGTATCTGAAAGACATATCCAAGGCTCCACTGTGAGCATTTTTGCACCTATGACGGCATATAAACTGAGATTTTATTTATCATGACCAAAAAAAAAACCGTACTATTGAAAGCACTGTCCAGAAGCTACATAAATATGCACACCTCCTTCACATATGTCTTACTGACAGTACGAATCAAAAAATTGATATCCGAAATATCTTCGGTATGAAAAGCTATCCCTATCCGCCAAGTCTGTATTCTGCTGATCACATTCGGCATGCAATTGGGATGGCCGATTTACTAAACCCTCTTAACAAATTTGCGAATGCAAATTATTGCAGTTTTCTAAATATATGTCATCGTGTATGATGAAGCTGTACAGTTCAGCCAGGTGTATCAAGTAATTTTGGATACTATTGTGTCCGGGAATTCGATCAGAACATTGTGAGGCGTGTCTAGACGAGGGGCATCCTTACGTTTACAGAGCGGACATTTTCATTGCACGAGAAATTCGATGCATGGAACACATGGAAGTGCTATGATAAGGCTAATTCTGCTTTCACTGCTATTCCATCTCCACTTCTAGACCTGCCAGTGGATGTGCCAAATGAGCTAGAACAGTTCGTAGTCTGCGTGTAGGCCTACCATAAGAAATACTTGAGCATGACGCGTGTAAGACTAGAAATGTTCTTTCAACTTCTGAAGAAAAACTGTTTGACAGACTACTTCCAACATCAGCAGCACACAGACAGCATGCTTTACGTGATGTACATCAAGGCGGCCAAATTTGCGGTCAGTGAGTGTACATATACAAACAAATAGGAAGAGTATGTACTGCACATATGAAAAATTTCTCTAATAATATTACATACATTTGTGTTTGTGTGCCAATAATGGCGTTTCCTCGCCCCTAAGTACACTCTTATTTCCACCCATATATTTTCTTTAGATTTGAATATTTATTTATTATTCGAACACGCAAATAAGAAATGAAATCTTAAACACCAATTCCAATTGTGTGTGATTAACACAATATAAAATCCAAATGGAAGTTGGTAGGAATAAGAATTGATACATAAGAACAAAACATCATTTCTCTTATCTGATTGGCTGACACTACACCACCTCTGCGTCATCTTGAAGTAGGATCAACTTCTCTCGTGGAAGCATTGACTATACGTCACTCTTGATTCGACGTGAATACACTGATGCACGATCTATATCTGAACATAACGATAACGCAAAGTTAACGCAACGAACTCTTATGGTACCTTCAGCGTGAATTGGCATTTTGCACCTAGCATGTCTAGAGACCACCAGATTTTTAGGGGTGGAAATTTCTACGAATCTGGAAATTGTGGAAGTATTATAGATCTAAATACAATGGGAACATTTCGTTAATATAGTTTTTCAATTCATATTTTTTAACAGAGCGCTGTTTAAAAAAAAATACCTTCACTCATTCCACTCAAAACCTCTTCCCATATGCTAAAGGCCATTTCACAATGTAAAATTTTGGCTCAAATGGAATCCAATGAAAGTTGAATTAAATTTCCTGAGTCGTATATAGTGTTACAATTTCTCTCTCTAGAAATTAAGTGGACTATAACAAGTTCGTTAAGGGATGGAGGTCTTAATTAAATAAAATAACTAATTATAATTTCATTATTTTATTTACAATAACTACAGAAAAATTCTCTGAACTCAAAATCTCACAATAAATTGATATCACTTACTGTTCACAATTGAAACCAATTATTAAAATTTATAATTAAAGCAAGGAAATGAAATAAAGTAATTAAAGATCAGTCCCAATAGACAGCGTATCAACCTATTCAATTATTTTATAATTTATGCGTCCATATTTGACAGTTCGAATATTTACAATAAAATCAGTATTACACTTCCAATCAGTCCCACCTCAGTTCAGTCCATGTCTCGCCAGTCGCAATGTTCTAGAGTCCTCCAAGCACCCTCACGCACAGTAGGCTTCACTCATCGGTTTCACACCCTCTCGTTCATTCACGCCACAAACACCTCACTCGCCGTCGTCCCGCAATCTCCAGTCGTCGTCCACAAATATCTTCACTCGCGCACATTCGGCCAGGCGGCCTCTGTCAAAGACTCCGGACGATGGGTTGCGGTAGTATATATAGTGTCTTAGGCCACCACCTAGAATCTTCCCCAACTCGCGTGATGCGTCTCGGAGGGACGAGGCACCAGCCAGTCTCACGAGAACATTCTTGCGTCGTCGCTAGACCCTTCGAAACCTCCAGCAGGGGAGAGGGGCCGTGACGCAAGCAAGGCGCCGAGCAGCGCTACAGCCCGATGGGCCGCTGTCCATTATTCATGGTTTCCAAGAAAGGGACGTCAGGAGGCCGCGAGCGCATCGTTCCAGGGAGAGGGGAGGGCGGGGTGGGTCTCCGATTACGGTGCGGGGCAGCAGAGTCGGCGCCAGCTACAGTACGTAACAATAGCATCACTAAGGTTTCATAAATCAACATTTTACCTGTTAGGTTTTTTAATGTCTTGAATTCTTGCCGAGTGCTGTACGTTATCGTGAACTTTGATATCGATATTTTGAGGCTAGAAGTTAAAACAGCATTCTAAATTTATATATTGTATCGATACCGTTAAAATTATAATATTGCTGGAAATACCGATGATCGTTATTGATTAAACTATCAATTATATCGGTATCACGCACAACTGAAAACCAATCATTATTATTCACTGACACAAATTCTGCTTCATATCCAATAATAACACTTATCCATTTGATCAATGACTCCGATTATATCGATAATGCAGTTAATATCTGTGGTGCTGATAACATCGATGATTTCGATAACATATCGATATTTTTACAAAAGTGTACACATGTCAATATTTAATATTTGGTGTCGAAAACTATCGATATGTAGATAAAAGGCACAGCCACAGACTCTTCGCCTAGCGAACAGTGCAGAAAGACTTGCAGGCAGCTGAGAAGCAGATACTCACGGAGGAAGAATTGATAACGCCGTTGATAAAAGACACTTCCGCACCGTTGGCAGCTGTTTGCCGCATCACAGCAAGGCGGTGGCCGAGATTTCAGTAGGGTGTCCAACGTGCGTCGCCCGCAGCACGATGTCTGGCGGCTACCTTCGTTTGGAAACTTTTCTTCTACGCCTAGGCGCTAAAGGCTGTCCACGGTAAAGTAAGCACTTTTGAAATCAATATTTGAAAAATTTCATTGTCCCTACCTGCTCATATTTTAATGGTTAGGCTGCCTGTCATGCGCCCAATGAAGTTGGCAACAACGAACAGAAATTAGTTCCAAGTATTAGCGCTGAATTGGAAGTGTTAGGTAAACATTTGTGATAACTGAGATTATGCATTTTACTTAGTGTAAGAGTTAGCAATTCTGTAAAACATTTACTTTTCTAATGATTTCGCAGTTTTACTTGACCGACGCACGAGTAATGTGGCCAGGCTCATGACAATATTAATTGCGCATATACTGAAAGAATGTGCATACAAGTAGATATTAAGCAGGGCTTTCAAAAGTGCTCAGTTTACCTTTAACAGTCTACACTGTAAAAAAAAAAAATCCTTCATTTTACGAAAAGTGCTGGTAAAAATTTATCCAGAGGTGTCCGTAAACTCACCGTAAAGTTACTGACACATTGATTCTCAGAAACGGACTTTCTGTAAAATTCACGGACCCTCTGCGTTAATTCCCTAGTTAGTTTTCTGAAATCATTGTTTAAATTATTTCTAATATCTATTTTATTTTTATTTTCATTATATGGGTGTTCTACTGTGTATAAAAACAGATATTTAAAAAAGTTAACATGTTTTATACTTAAGCAAGATTTTAACCGGAGTCAAAGAGTTCCAAGTTCACGACCCTAACTACTTACCTACAATGCACACGTGGTGTAACTTGGTGTAACTTTTGAATTTCTATGTTAGTCACATAAGCATTTTTTTCCTAGTTGCTGTTAAAGTTTGTGTATTTTAAGTGTTGCTAAGTGTTACATACGCCTGTTGCTACTTTTTAAAGTTTGAAAGAACACGTCTTAGTGACGTGGATAACCTTAGCTGCCGCAGAGAAACGATAATTTTGTGGTTACGGCGGAGAAGAATGTTTCGTGTATATTAGGTTCACGAATGGAACAGACTTTTGAACAACACCTCAGTCGTCAGCTGCATGCATCGTTACTACAAACAGTGACTGGCGCGGGCACAGTTAGTTTGGCAGCACGGGGAGAGAATATAGTTAGCATGCTTTAACGTATTTTTTTTTAAATCTATTGCTTAAATATATGAGTAGGAAAGATTCCGAGAAAGTCTGCCCCAGTTGTGAACGGACTATATACTCGGCATTGTTCGTGCCCGAAACGGAGATTTCCCGTATTTCGTATTTACGTACTTAACTTCGTTTTTCGTCATTACGGATGGCGTTTCCGCATATTTACTGTGCATTTTAGTAAAGGTGTCCGTAAATATACGGAATTTTTTTACAGTGTACAGTCGATATATTATGATAATAGGATGAGGGATTTTAACTTCAAACATTATCAAATTGCACCAGCAATCACTCGCTTAGGAGGATAATAACACTTTACCTGCCATTTCATTTTTTTCCGGCGAGTGTCAGAGAAATTGGAATACTAGATACTTTCATAAGCTACAACACTACAGCGTATACTTGATCAGAAGTACAATTAGTTTACCGCATGCGTCAAAGACTTTAAAGTGATATATATCAGTTAAGCTCACATTAACATCTTACCTAACATACTTCATTTGTTCTTGCCCAATAGCACTTATGAAACACGAATCAGATCTGGTATTATATAGTGCGAATCTGTCCAGGATTAGGGCACTTCTCGTGTTGGCAAAATGTTCGCTACTAATTTCTGATCTGTTTATTTCTCACTTTGAAATAAGTGCGCCAGTTTACTGTTAAAGAAGATATGTTTTAAATTTATTACTTTCACTACAGTTGCTTCCGAACAAATTTTGTAACTCGCTCATGCAGAAAGAAGAAAGAGTAAGAATTGAAATAAGACATATATTTCGTGTAAACAAATATTGTAAATGACACGTGATCACCAACTAAATATTTCGGTCCATCGATACATCTTGACGATGTGCTGCTGATACATTAGATCTCTTAAGGCTGTCAGACCGATGGCGCTTAGTTACGACTAAATTTCCGTGCACTAAGTCGCTCATTACCATAGTGATTCTGAGGCCACCATCAACTGGAACTCGTCGTTTAGGGCCACTAAGTGCGAAACCAGGCGACCAAAATCCAGACATCAGATTTATGTTGTTCTTTAGCAGTGGTCTAGCAATTTTCCAGTTGATTTGCTCCTTTCAAATCGTTCCCGTTTCCTCCTTGTTCCTCGCCAACATACGATTACAGACGTTTCAGATTGCACCTTGAGATTCCCGTGTAACTGGAAAATAGTTACTAACTACTGCCTTTGTCATACGTTGGGTTAATGCCTTTGTCATGCGTAGTGTGATTTCTGTTTAACATGTGTTCTGCGAAAAGGAATTTGCGGGTTTTCAAACAATTTTATTACTATATGAATTTTCAGCATTGCGCTCGCCGTGAGTACGAGTTATGAATAACCGACTTTGTGTTTACGAGCTCTGGTTGGTGAAACAGTAAACAAACAACGTAGCTTCAAACAGCCGGAAACCGGGAATATGTAATTACTCTTAGAGCGATTCAGCTGTGCAAATGAATATTCCAGCAACACTTTGTCAAAGGATTGTATAGTAGTTTTGTGTTTGCTTGAAATCCGTCACCTAAACATCTACTAAAGTATTCCTTATAACAAAACAATCCGCTATTTTTGTTTCCTCATAATTCTGTGTTCTTGAGTTACTTTCTCTATTACGATTGCTTATAGTGAAACAGAAAACTTATATTATTATTTTCCCACTGTCCAACCTTAATAACTCAGAAAACATTCTTGGATCACTTCCCACGAACACCTTTTTTAAAGTAGTAATCAAAAATATGTATATTCTTCTTGGATGGATCTATAAGAAGAGATTCATAATTGGGGGGGGGGGGGGGGGACTGGTTCAAACGCAAAATACCAAACGTGATACGCGTGCATAAGCTGTTTACTCTAAAGTAGTCACTTTTGGAAGAAACCATTGAAAAAACATGTATAGGCTATTCACGGTAAAGTGAGCACTTTTGAAGACCTCTCATTTGGATTAATAGTCAGTAAATATATATTTTTTGTAGCCTAGACGTTAATTTTCGAGCGCAATGGAATATACATAGATACCTATAAAATTGGCGTTACTTTTTTTACGACAATGTAGAACTCACAGTCTTATTTAGAGTCGAATCGGTGTCATGTGTTTATTCGCTTCTGCATATGTGAGGCCCCATATTCCCTTTCCTCTTGGTAGGATGTGATTGAGCCACCTTTACATTACTTCTTTCCGATTGGTTCCAGGCCGCCCAGAACGTGACAACCCAACCGTAATCCAAAGAAAAAAATGTAATTCAAAAGCACATTAGTTTGAATTCTATTCTGACTTCGAATAAAAAAACGCGAATTTTGCAGGTCTCGGATGTACACAATGTGTTTATTACTTACACGGCAATATTTATTTTAAAAGGTCGATTAAGGATTTTAACAAATGGCTGAAAGGACCTCAATAGTGCTCACTTTACCGTGAACAGACTATGAAAACGAATGCTCCGAAAAAGTATTTCGGAAACAGCTCGCGCAGACTTGTCTACGACACCGGGCATTGCGAGCTTGGAAACAATGCCCCGCGCGCTAGTTTGTAAACACGACCAGTATCTCTGGTGGTAAGTTACAATGAGAGAGATTAGGCGCTGCAGTTTCACAAGCAGCAGCGGCAGTTCAGTGAACTTCGAGCCGGCATTGATTCCCGCCTTCCTTTCTCGCCCCAGAGATTGGAGCACTAGTACCGACACCGCCAAAAGTTAAACAACCCAACCCCCAGCCCCCCCCCCCCACCCACCACCACCCTCTCCGCGGCACGCGCCATGCACGCTGCGCAGTTCAGTTGAGAGATTTGGACGGCTCTCAGCAGCGAGGTCTCGAGAGCCGACGGGTGTGAACATGAGGTGAGAATGGGGCAACGCCGGAATGAAGGGGCGGGGGAAACGGGAGATCCCCGAGAAAACCCGCCGAACCGACAGCATCGCCCGGCACGATTCCCACTTGCGAGAATCCGAGAGTGAACCGACCGGGGATTGAGCCCGGCCCGCCTTGGCGGGAGGCGAGCAGTCTGACTGCTCAGCCACCGCGGCCCCTGCGCGATCAAGGGAGCGTCTGAGCTACAGTCGTGTGCTTGTTCTTTTAAAACGGTTCGATATTTTTGAACGGCGCGGCGTCTACTTACGAATACCACTTAAGATTTAGTAGTCCGGATATATTCTCTGTGCATTCGTAGTTTGGGCGTTTAGGCGTATTTCAGCACATAAATATCCTGGAAATACGACTTTTTGCCTAGAAAGTTAAAAACCATTATCTAAGCACGTACAGTTTTGTATAATATTAATAAGTCTATTATAAAAAAATTGCGCAAATGGTTAAAAAAAAAAAAATCGCATTTTTATAGCCCTCGTACGCAGTTTCCTTAATAGGCAGGAGAAAAATAAAACGGTGCAGTCGTAGTTTAATATACGGGCGTCCATCGGGTGTAATAAAATCCCACTGTGACAGATCCGCGTAACAGCGGAAGCACTGCACGCAGGTTCAGCGCCTTGCGCGTAGGGGCAATGGGGCGCTGGTAGTATGTGATATTGTCGCCCGTGTCGCTGTGTCTCGAAAGCGAGATGGAAAAAAAAAAAAAAAAAATCTCGGGGCCGTGCGCTCTAAGACATTTTCCACGTCCCAATGTTAGATACCGTTTTCTATTTCTGTTTCTAATGCTAATGTGTAAAAGGACTAGGACGAGTGTTTCGCAGTCATTTTTAGGTATGGAACCTCCTATAAAACCTATGATCATAGCGCAGGGACATGCAGCATGCCTTTGTCTCTAATATTACACCATAAAATGGTACAGTCAGCACTGAAAGTTTTGTGAGGCGGGTCCGACGAAAGGAAAACTGCAATTCAGTTCATTGCCTTGGTGGTAAATATGACAAGACATTCGATGAGTTTGCATATGTCGCCCTAGTGGATAATAAATTAATAAAAGCAGGCGCACAGGCCCCCAAATTGTCGATCCTTACATTTGACATGCATTTAGAGGATTTGAAATGAGTATTTTAGACAAAAAAAATATCAACCATTAAAAAAATTTTTTTTTATCAGTCGACACAAGGAAAAACAGAAGAAAAACATAGTTTAAACCATTGAACCAGTTACTGTTTGAACGTGTCCTCCACCGGTATGAATTAGGTCGTTCTTGTGTTTTTTCTTCAGTCGACCGATAAAATGAAAATTTTTTGGAATTTTCGATTTTTTATTGTTGTTTTTTTTTATGTGCTGTCTGGAAACCGAGATTAAATCCTCAAAATGCGTGTCGAAAAGCGGTTCGAAAATTCGGGTGTCTGTGCGACAGTTCGCTCAATTATTATCTACGCGCGCTTCTAGGCCTTGGACAAGAAGAACACCTACGTACTTACAAAAAAGTCGACCTCATTTGAACAGTTGGTAGGACGCGGCACAGAAACTTCTGGGTGGCAGGCTGTAACTTAGCGATGTTGCACGAGGACAAATTAGGCAACTACTTGTAGGGCCTAATCTGTCCCCAATTTTGCGTTTATGTATGCATTAAAAGTATCTATTAAGAATCTATGAATAAATGAGCAATTAAAATATCTCACATACTGAAGGCGAATCTCGTGATAAGAATATTTATTTAATTTTTTTTTAATTCCAAGCTAAAACAATGTGTGTTATGGTTATAATTTACAATATATTTCAATTACAACGTGATGGTCTCTTTAGTTTTAACTAACGCTAGCTTTAAAAGTCTATACACAATGAAAACGTTGTCATCTACCGAAATAAATTAATAAATGTCTCGTTTTCGAAGTATGAAAAACGGTTTACCTTTTATTTTGGAAAGTTCATTTAATAAACTCTTATTTTAGACGATTATTCCTAAGTGTTGGACTTTATTTGGTGTACGTGTAATCTTCCAGATTACCAAAATAACAAATTATCTAGTATACTGTGATATCTCATAAGTGGTTGTTTATGAATTCGACTTCGTGCATGGGATCGTAAATTGCTAGCGTATTCACTCTTTTGTCAATATCGCGACTGAAAATTAGGAGTTGTGATTGATTTGACCAGCAAGCAATTTTTTCAAGTCGTTAAATTTTACACCAGTAGAATTCTACATCACAGAGAAACACAGGTAGTAGGATGGGCTATGTCATCTGCACGGCCGTAGGTAATTTTACGTGGCGTCTCTGGGCAGTAAGAGGAAAGAAAATGATAGACTGTGTGGGTTTATTTGAATCTTTTTTTTTTTTTTTTGTTATTAGCATGCATCTCGTCACGTGATGTGGCATGTGATGATGACGCAATCGCCACGTTCGCATTTCGCTGCTGCGTAGAGTTGTCAACTTCGTCGTCATATAACTCCGTAGTGGATTGAGGTAGCTGAGTCATCCATTCAATATTAGATTTGTCTTGTCGAGCACTATTCATGTTGTTAATAACATTAGTGTCCTATTTAGGTTTTTTAATCTGCAAAGGAAATGATTATTGGTTATAAAGTCACTTAGTGTGTTGATTATTTACCAGGGGGCCAGCCCGTGACCTTTTTTTTATTATTGTCACGTGCCTAGAACAGTTATGATGTTACAAATTTTTGTTATCATACAAAGACTGAAAAAAAAATGACGTGAAATTAACTCAACATTGGATGTAGTTCTATCCACTGAGTGACTGCGACCCCACTTGGAATCTCTCTAGCCACTTGACCACTGTGGCCTTACTTAATTAACTTAACATTGAAGCGAGACATTCAAAGTAAACAAAAATTATATTCCATTACCTCCATATCTCTATGCAATAATCTCTATGCATTAATACAAAACTTTCAAAGGAAAAAAAGTAATAAAAAATGAGTTTTTAGGATCAAAAGTCATGATTGCGTAATCTGATCTTGCTGAAATTAGAACTTGACCTATATTTGACCCTGAGGATTCTCACTGCGAAAACTTCTGCGTAGTTTCAAGGGACTTAGAGGTATTCGAGGCGGACGGACAGACAGACAGAGATAGTCTACTTATTATATATGATGATTCTTGGTTATGTTTCTAGTTACTTTTTTTTTTTGACGCGCAAATTGACACCAGAATATCTCCGATCGGAATCATAAGTTCGCAGTGCGGCTCCCACCACGGCCTGATGACGTCAGAACTATAAGTTTGTGTGCGAAGCATGAAGCCAAAGGACCGATCTATACAACTGCTCATTCTCGACGAGTAATTGCCACGGACCCGAGAACAAAATTTCGCGACACTCACTTTATCAACTTAAGGGACTTGGTTGTATGACGTCACGTCAGTATGGTTTGTATAGGTTTGTTAAAACAAAATGATATAAGCGCTGTTCCTACGAATGTTGAGAGACATATACACTGATACGAAGCTCTTATTTGCGACGGAGATGTAAGTAAAGATTATGATTTTTTTTTTGGTTCAGCAGCTTTGGTATTTTTTTATTATAATTTCTGTAAATTAGTTTTGTTTGTGGCATTATTTACAGTTATTGACAGTTTTATCCTACCGGGCATGGATCAGAGTCCCTTCATGTTTAAATGATCTCTTACATTAGGTGCCAATAGCAATTACAAAAACTGACCCTTATGCCCTCTGGGAGAGAATGGCAGTAGAAAACGACCGAACGAAGTATAGGATGCAGAAGGCAAGAAATATCGCCACATTGAAAAGGTTTTTTGGTATCTCCAGTCCTACCTCACAGAACTTCAACAAAGGGGCTTTCCCTGGAAAGTTCCAAAATAATATTCCCACCATAAGATCCCATGGCACGCACTACCCTAAAGGCCATATTACACGGTACCAGATTTTGTAAAAGCTTGTGCAAGATCTGCCATAGCTGTCGTTATACCGGCCTGTACGGCACCCGTCATGGCATTTTTCACCTGGCAATGGCAGATTTCATTACAGGTTTGGTAATTGGACCTGTCCTATTTTCCCTGGCGGGTTCCATACCTGCTCTCGTACCTGGCCAATCACATTGCAGTTTCAGAGCGTAGGGCGCTCCCGTGGCTACTACTTGAAACGAGTTGATAAAAAAACTGAAAGGACTCCTCCATCTTGAATTAGCATCCGTGAGGTTGAAACTCTGCCAAATAGATTTAAAATACGACAACAACGAATAATATTGGCGATGACAACTTTTAATCACTGTTGAAAACCGTTCTAAATACTTAAAACATTACCTCCCGCATGAAAAAGTAATTAAAAAAATATACATTATCAAACTCGTTTTTGCCATCAAATTTTACATGCCGATAATATCCCGGTACATATAGAAAAGCTATATTTTGCAACCGGTCAGTAATGTTAGTCAAAATTAAAAATAACACACACGTACTCTAGTGACTGCAAGTCATTTTCAAGAAAATGAATGAAACTATACTGGTAAGCAAACAATTTATGTAAAAGGCGAATAGTAATATAGCAGTATTAAGATCTGCTAGCGATTACTCATATAGGCCTACGCGAGTGACTAACTGATAGCAGTTCTACGAATGGGGTTCACCTATACTACAAACCACACGCTACGCACCCGCCGAGGGTGCCAAATGCTATTACGCGAACTGCTGTAATGTAATATGAATCTTCCATGGTGGCTCATATACCGGCTGGTATACCGGCTCGTATACCAACTTGTACAAGAACCAAGTACGGCAGTAGATATCGTGTAATATTCGCTTAAGAGAACTGCGTGGTGTAAGAAATACGAGACAAGATAAAAAAAATACAAATGTTATGTTTAAGAAAAAAATAAGTTTATTCGCATAAATAAATAACTCAAGAGTTGGTCCGCAAATGCTTCGTTTCGTTACTACATCCCGTAATACATAACGTACAGTGTATGCCCCGCGGGATTTATAGGGGGAAATAACGAAAGAGGAGGCATGCGATATATTTTATATGGATATTATGATATATTTGTTTAAGGAGAGGCATCTAAATGGTAGGGATACAGCGTTTTCAAGTAGGGGAGAGCAAGGCAAAGTGGCCATTCTAAGTTAAAATTATATTTAAATCGTGTACTGTACGTAAAACAAAATTAGAATATTACCTTCCATGCAATATAGTTGTTATACAAACAACAAAACATAGTATTTTTGAAGTGTTACGGTTAATTATTATTTTTATTGAATTGATAATTTGTTTACTACTGCATTATCAGTCACTGACTAGCCAGTTAGGTTATGCTCATTTAATAGTTTCTCCCTTTTCATATATGAACTACACCCATCAACTGGGGGCCAAATTAAATACTAGAGGGTCAAAAAAAACCAGCACAAACACGCCTCGGCCATTGACGAACGTTTGGAAAATTCATCTGGCCTATTATGCCAGCTGTCTGCTAGAAGCGATGATGTTGTTCCTGGCGTTAACTTTTCATGTCGAATAGTATTACCTCTCCTTTTGCTAACCGCAATCATTGCACTATCAAGTGTTAAATGTTTCAATCCGTTAGTTCAAACTTGGTGATTGGCCACTTCGCCCTCTCGGGCGTCTCTATACAAAAGTTTGTCTAGTGGATAAACTAAAGTTAGGCTCACACGATCCGTCGCAGCACCTGTCATCCGGCCGTCCGTCAGTCAGTCCTCCGTCGATATTTTTGTCCGTCAATTATAGCGACTCTCGACAATCCGTCGTCCTTCGATCTGTCAAGCCAGAAAGTTTTCAGCGTTACCACCCAAAAACACTAACTTTCTCGCGCAGAGAGAATTTTTTAAAATGAATGTCGTAAATATATTCTTTTTCCCTAGACTAAATTTTATGACATGTACTTATAAAGCTAATAAGTATAGCCCCGAGTATTTCGGGGATTGAGTTGGTAGCAAGCTAGGTCGGACAGCCCTCTACACTCTCGAGACAATATCGTCTGCTTATTGGTCGCTGTGATCAAGTGAGGTCTCTGTACAGGACTGTTAAACACTCACTCACGCTACTACTTCGTACTTATTACCGGCTCGCAGTTAAATGGGACGTGTCTAAATAACTGCCGTCCAATCTCAGCAGTAGGGGAAAATAACAAGTATTTGGAGCCTACCTCACCTCCGAATGAATTCGCAAAATAGTCGTGGCTTTACTAATAAGTAATGACTTATCACACAAGCAGCTGGGATGCTCTCAGAACACTGGTTTCCCCCCTGAACCATTTTAAATCCTTTCCGCCAGACAACAGCACACTCCAGCGGAGTAACAGCTGATGGCCACTTTTCTAAGCCCTCCCCAGCATATGTCAGCATCAGATGCAGAGAAGGAACTTATCGAAAAGATATACGAGATTTAGCTGATCGCAGAGAAACTGTATAAGAATATGAAACAGGCACTATTGCAGTTTTCCTTTGGTTATCGGAAGGGTTAGTGAAATTTTGCGAAAAGATTTCAAGACAAGCTATATTTCAAAATAACGTAGAGTCGTTTGCCTGTCTTAATTGGGTGTCTCACTCTTCGGCACGTTTTAGCTGAATTCGCGGGCAGACACCTGCAAAGCGTGAAAGTAAAATCATCCAATCACGAAAGTGGATCTGAGTTCTAGTGTTTTAGATTACAAGAAGTCCTGGATTTTTTTTTTGTTGCGAGAAACAGGTGGTCCTGCTAATAGGTAGGGCTAGGAAAGATTCGCGAGTTCAACGACCTGTTGGCTAGAATCCACAGTCGTGTGTATACTCGAGCCTCAGATGTTTGTTCATTGGCTGCTGCCCCATAGAGAAACCAGTGTTACTTCAAACCTGGCAGCATGGCACTCGCTACTTGTTTCCTTGCAAGTCTGCTGTTGGCTCAGAGTCATCCAGGGCGTGTCTAATAAACTGCGATCCAATTGCAAAGTCAACTTCAGTGTACACGTGTTTGACGTCTATCTTGTCCTGAAATGAACTCCCGAAATGTTCCTATCCCTACTGATAGGCTGAGACCTGCAAAATTTGCGTTATTATTTGAGGACATGTTAAACTTAAAACACTTTTACTTACAATACGTGTGTCATTGGGCCGTTCTTTATTTGACACGCCTCCCTTAACTCTGAGCCAATAAATGAACACATCACAATAGAGTGCCCCAATCACGTGCAGTTCACTAAGAAAGTGTGTAACTTAACATTTATGCAGCATCCAATGGGGAAACGATGCCGGCTCGAGTATATATAGTACTATGAATTTTAGCTTGATGTCAAAAAATAACGCGAATTTTGCAGGTCCCTACTGATAGGTCTTCCACGAGATTTCCGAAGGAGAAATATCATGAATATATCCTGTAGAAACGATAGTGCTGTCGACGAAGCGTGCCTACTTGCGACGACCTGGCGGTGTCCTGCGGAAGGACGTTCCCCATGCGTGGACACGAATCCTTCAATCACCAAAGTCACTGAGGCGGTCCTCATCCTGTGTTGACGCAGTAAGCTACGCAACTCTGCCGCCTGTGACTTTCAAAATCACACATCTTATGGACTGCTCACGGTAAAATGAGCAACTTTGAAAGCCCTACTTAATATCTACTTATATACACGTTGCGTATTCTTCCTCCTTATGTAAAGTTAATATTAACATGGGCCTCGTCACTTTATTCATCCGTCGGTCAAATCAAATTGTGAAATTGTTAAGAAACTAAATACTTCACACATATGCTCATTTTCTATACTTCGGTGCATTAAAAAAACAGAACGTAGGAGAAATAATTTCAAGTTATCGAAAATGGTTACCTAACACTTTATTTGACGTTACGATATGGAACTACTCTCCATCCGTCGTTACCAATTTTACTGAGCGATGTCCCTCAGTGCACCCGTTAAAATATATGCATGCAGGGGCAGTGACTTTTTTCTAAGGTTCATTTCTAAAGTGTTCACTTTATCGTGAACAGCCTTTACTTTCTAGCAGCGTGGTCTGTCAAGTCAGGGGGCCGCTGTAGCGGGTGGCTAGCGTGTCCGAATTTTGTCATGTGGGGAACCTGGCAGACATTGCCATTCGTCAGCGGGTTTTCTCGGGTTGCTCCTATTTGCATTCCTTTGTTGCTCCATCGCCATCTCACCTCACCCTTTTGGGCGATAATGACAGAAGCAGAGTGACTGCCGACACGAACTCTGCGCCCTACTGTACAACAGTTATAGGCTGTTCACGGTAAAGTAAGCACTTTTGATGCCCTAGTTTCTTTTTCCCTATCAGCCATTTTTTATCCTTCCACCACTTCTTTTTAAATAAATATTGCCATATAAGTAGTAAACTCAGTACATATTAACGTCTGAGACCAAAATAAAATATATCTGTTGAAAATTATTCCAAATGAGAGGGCTTCAAAAGAAAGTGCTCACTTTACCGTTCATTATATATATATATATATATATATATATATATATATATATATATATATATATATATAGACACACACCATTAACGGTTACTTCCAACTTTTCTGAAGGCCTGCTAAAGTTCTATTTCCAGAATATTCCTCCACCTCACAAAAAAAAAAAAAGGCTTAGAAAATCAACAGCAGGGCCAACGCACCGCATTCGTGCGCACTCAGTATAATACAAATTTGAATAGGAACTATTTCTTACTAGGCATTACCAACACACCGATGTTTTCTCTATCTTTATTCATATTAGTTATAACAATATATTATACTTTATAGATAAAATGTAAGTAAAAGCTAAATTTGACCGAAAATAAGGAACGTTTATGTTAACACAAGTATATGACGCTTGTAATACATAAAATATTTAGGAAACCACCAAACGCGTTATACAAGGGGTGTATTTTCAAAGGTTTGATAAAAAAAAAGTGGGAAGAAAATGCGAATATACTATAGTGCACACCTTACCAAAATTGTCATAAACGTACGGTATATGTTGCACTTGAAAGAAAGATGAGTATATGTTGTAACACTGTAAAATATTTTGCTACAATTTTCTTATACATTGTTATAAGAGTCTACTTATAATCAAAATTTAAGTGTGTTTCGATTCTGGATGCTACAGAAAGCAGGTCTTGCAAGATAAACCTTCATCAAGAAGGACCATAATAATAATAATAATAATTATTATTATTATTATTACTGAGATTGTATGTACTCGTATTAGTACTAATGTTTACTAATATATTTATTGATTTTATGGACATCCATTTCAGCCACGAAAGTTATGATTTTTATAACTGGAATAGACGTAACTAGGATAAATTTTTAAAAGGTTGTTAACATTAGTAAAGGCTGTTCACGTTAAAGTGAGCACTTTTGAAATCAACCTTAGAGAAATATTACTGCTCCTACCTGCATATATTTGTACTGGTGCACTGAGTGAGATATGCCCAGTAAAGTTGGTCACGATGGACGGAATATAGTTCCATGTTTTAAAGTCGAATTAAAAATGTTGGGTAACCATTTGTGATAAATTAATTACTTTCTTTTTCCTTCGGTTTTTGTAATGCATCTTAGTCTAAGAAATAGCTGATTTGTAAAATATTTACTTTTCTAATAATTTCACATTTTCACCTGGGTGGCGTTAGAATAAATTTGCAAGGCCCATGGCAGTGTTAATTTTACATAAGGCGGAAGGATACACAATGTGTCTACAAGTAGATCTTAAGCAGGGCTTTCAAAAGTGCTCAGTTTATCATGAATAGCCTTTATCAATATTATTTAAACACAGCCATACTAATTATTGTGACTACACTACTTGACAAAGGTTTATTTTTATAATGTGTTTTATGAAGAATCCAAAATTGCAATACGCATAAGTTTTGATTGTGTGCAGAATAATTTACAGCGTTACAAAATACATGCATTCTTCTTTGATGTTGTTACAAGACGTCAGAGGGGAATATCCGAGTTCGTGAGGGATCGAGGTCTTAAAGAAAATAAAATAATTAAATTAGATTATTAATTTATTTACACAGCAATTAATTACAAGCTAAACTATCTCCGCTATTACTCGTGCCATTCTCAGTGAGTGTGATAGTTAATGTCTCTCTCAATTCTAATTAAAGCCCCTCTCAATGTCTCTACATTGGTTGTAGTAACTTATTTCACGCTCATTATTTACACACGTTCAATCCGTCTATTGCCATCATTCCTTACGCTCATCCATCCAGTTCAATAGTGCCACCCTCCAGCCTCATCCTGGAATAACATAGCCCCGACCAGCAATTCACCGCAAGCACGACACGGCACTTAAAACTAAACAACCAATGAGATACGGGATAAATTTGGCGTAAGCCCGACAATTCTGTCGTACAACCAGCAGTTTTGGATTCGAAATTATTTCTATTCTTTGTCGTGTCGTGCGACAGGACGCACGTTGCAAAATTAAATTGCATTATATACTTTCCTTACAATGGGAAATACGTAGCTTCAAAGAAAATAAATTATGAAATACGTTTATAATAATACGTTTTCCTTTGTATCCATTAGCTATAAAACTTTGTCACCATCATGAATTCCAAATTTCCCGTCTGCCCACCGCCTTTGAAACTAGGGTAGTTAATCAGAACCTTCTAAATGGATGCGAAAAATTCTACTCGTTGTGTCGCGTCAGTAAACTGTCGGGCTGTACATTCGAGTAGGCACATTGAAAATGGTCGTGAATGCAGTTTTTGTCGTGTCGTGCTGTGCTCGTCGGGGATATGTGATTCCGGCATCACTCTTCGCTGTAGCGATGCTCGCAGTCCCGCAGACTGCCCTTACCGCTGGACTCTCTCGCCGGCTTCCTGACGCTCTACTGGCTCGTCGCCTCGCTGTCTTCACGCATCCGCCGCTTGGGGTCACTCAATCCTCAGAAACTCTCAAACTCTCTATCTGTCCGCTCGTAGGCCTTTCGTGGCTTATAATAGTCTCGGTGGCTGGATCTGGAAGGTTCCCCGCATCCCGAGTCCCGCCGAGAGAGGCAAGGGCGATGAACCAGAACAACGTTTTCAAAGACGACCGCAGAAATTCATTCCGCTTAAGAGTCCTATGTTTTTGCGGGTAAACGCTTATCTCGTTAAATAAAAGTTCTGGAAATATGACTTTTTGTCAGAAAAAAAAATATATTAACTATCTATGTGTTTTTTTTTTTTATAACTTTACTTTACTTTACTTTTATCACATTAAGTGTATTGCTTGGAGAAAAACATTCGTGAAAATGGTCAAATATCGCATTTTTAAAACTTACCTATGCAGTTTCCTTAAGCGGCAAGAGAAAAGTACAAAGATACGGACATAGTTTAATATGTGGGTTTTCATCGCTTGTAATGATGTTTTTATAAAAAGAATAATAGTTCAGTTTATTATTTTTTTTATAGTTTTGGCGTTTCTTTTGAATTTCTTCCAACAAGTTCTATGAAGTGTGAGTAATCTGCAAGAGTGATTGAGGGTCATTTTTTTCCGCCTTGCGTAATCTTGTTGAATTTACGCCGCGTTATGAACATTTATCTAGCTTACTTCCCGGTAATGAAATCATTCACGAGAAGCGTGTAGGCATCAACGTGTTGCTATTGTGTTGTCTTTAACAATTCCCGGGTGACTAACTTTGTGTGATACATACGTACGGAGGTATGCGGAGCGTAATGATGCCGAATTACGTAACGTTTCTGATCTCAGCCTAACTCGTGCGGGAGTATGGTCTGCATTCCCCAGGTAAAGCTTGGACTTAAGCGTTGTTCCAACGTAAGTTTTTTTATTTAATTTATTAAACTAATCGCGTTATTTTCCTTCGTGCATAAAGCTGGAATATTGTAGGTTTTGTTGTATTGTAATTTGTCATTAAATACAGAGTGTGCCTATTCACTCATTTAGACATTACTCTCGTGTAATACATAGTTTGCCTATATATATATATATATATATATATATATATATATATATGCGGTTTTCTATAAACAAAATAATTCATTACAAAAAGAGCTTCACCAGTGAATCAGAGTAATTTCTTATACAGTGCTAGGTGAATGTTAACTTGTCCCTTATTAGCTATCGTTAGCGAGCTCAGTGCTGCTATTTGCGTACAATTTAGATGTTCTACATGAAAACCACCAGAGTATTATTTCGCTTGTGACATGTTTAATTGTTCCTTCTCCAAGCCATTCTTCTCATGTCAGCACTGGTTGATAATGTTGAAACTTCCGTGACTAACTCTAACTAAATATTTCAAAATTCTAAAGGAAAATTACTACACCATTTATGTTAAATGTTTTTTTTTTGCGCGCTGGAACGCTGAAACTGCAGTCAAGGGGGGAAATAGGGTTTTCTTATTTTAAACAAGTTTACATTACATTACAAAGTTTCTGTTTCTGACATTAGTGCATGCACACTGCTCATACTGTTAAGAAGAGGTACTGCCTCGCTGATGAAATGCTTGAAACTCTATAGTTTGGTTATAGGCTAACAAATACTCGAAAAATATCCTATGTTAATTTATAATAAATTCTATGCACACGTTTTAGCAAAAATTTTGGTTAAATAACTTAAATGAACAAAATCAAACCTATGATTATTTTTTGTTGCTCTCTTATAATAATTTAATTATTTTAAAATATTAAGAAAAAAGCAAGTGTATTACTAAATGCTACACGCATTTTAAGTAAATATTAAATACATTCATCTTTAATTTTATTTATTTCACTTGCAAAAATAACCTGTGAAGGGACTTAAAGTTCCTTTGTTAGTGAACTTGACCGTGAACAAGTTACTTTTTCCACAAAGGAACTTGAACTGGACGTAATGCTTCTTTTCCGAAACTAACCTGAAATTGAACAAGCACTTTTTTCCTTAGGAATTTTGGACTTGTTTTCATGCATCAAGGATGTCTTATCTGCCACATGAAAACATATTTATCAATAATTTCAGGTGTTTATTCTACCCTCTTAGTTTTGGATAAAACTGTCACACCAAGCTGTTTAGTACCTCATTTATACTGTTTACTTAAATTTTAAGGGTAGAGTGTTGCAATAAGTAATTTCTAGTAACATTAACCCGTGTTAGAACTTTGCCACGATTATTTGAAGAAAAAAAAAACATAACTAAATATAAACTTAATATTTAAATGGGCAGTAGAGGGCAAGGATAACAGATGCGTGGCATCAGTCAGTCAGAGGTAAACTGCCATTAAGTGCACTAGACAGCACTTTGTTGAATAAATGTGGCCAACTTTAAAAAAATAAATTGTTGGTGACGTATGTTTACCTGTGTTTTTTTTAGATGTACTATAAAGTGACTGCTAATTATAATTAAGCTGCAATTAAATACAGTCACAATAAATAGTCTACAGGTACTTAGCAATAAAAATAGTTAACTGCAGTCCCGATAATTATTTTTATTCTCTACATACTTTATATATGTTTACAATTACAGAAATTCCTTTTCTTAAGAAAGATATCGTTCCTCGTAACGGGCCAAGCTTAAACTCAAATTGTCGCTTCAGTAAGCTTCCCTCGTCATTAACAAGCTTATGTCTTGAACTCGCATAATGCAGACGACAGTCCTAGCACGAGTCTTATTTTAGAAAATATTTCAAAGATATTTAATGAACTATTTTATGACATGGTCTGTCACGAATATTTTACTTTCTGTTTACAGTTCCGAGATGGAGTACAGAGTGCTCACGCTTTTCCTTCTGGCGACGCAAACCTCAACCTGTGTAGCGGAGTTGACAGGAGACAACGTCTGCCCAGTACTCATCAGGTATATTTCGTTTTAAGGGAAATTTACGTTTGTGCTTTCATTGCTTGTTACAAGAAACATAACATCCCTGGTTTTGTTATAAACGCATGCACGCAGTATTGCCGGCAAGTAGAAATATAGTCTTGCGGATTATGCGTCGTTAATTAAACACTTTGAGTGTCATAGTTTGAAAAAAAAAAAAAAAAACCTGCTTTAAATAGAATATATTTGAACACAGGCAATGATCGGCATATACACGAGCCGAGCTGTCGTGGGATGAACATCATGCTCGTGGCTGCTCTCTCTCTCTCTCTCTCTCTCTCTCTCTCTCTCTCTCTCTCTCTCTCTCCGGGATCTGCTCGCCCCTTGGGACCAGCGAAGGTAAGGGGCTTCTGCGAGTACGGCGGGACTGTGACAACTTGGGTGGGGAAACTATTCCGCAACTCGTCGCGTGCCCAGGAGGCGGATATGGGATCCCCAGGCTCTGGGGAGGCTGGGGATATTCCAACACAAGCCCGCGGACCAACTGGCAGGTGCGAAAGCACCGTCTTTGTGGACGTCGGGAACCTGGGCAGCTCAGTGCGAGATGGCGAGGCGCATCGTGCCGGAGGCAGCCCATCGATCAAGGCGGGGAGGGGGATCTCGAGGTGTTCGAACATGCGAAGTGTAGCGAACCTCAACTGTTTCATTCTGCGGGCTGCCGACTGCGGATGCGTGAGGAATGGAATGGAATGCATCGGACCTTAGAAGCATCCCTGATGTCAGCCTTCACTCCTGGGCCAACGGATTTGCCACCATCACTGGTAGGTCCCTGGTGTCCCGCCGATCTATCTTAAGGGGGCCGCCTACCTGATGCGACATGGCACAGCAGCGAGCGAACGCTAAGGGCGACACTGGCACGCGCATCAAGTGCAGCATCGCCACTGTGCGCGAAGCACTAAGCTAGCGCGCAAGCTTTTCGTCAAACCGGTTTTTTTTCTATGGGACTTTAAGCGGTGACTATATTATTTCACTGATGGGAAGTCTAATGCTAAGTTCAGTGCAGGATTGTATCTGTGTTTCACGTACATCCGGTCACCACATTTTGACAGGCTGGAAAGGCTGATTTTAACTATTTCGGAGGGCTTGGAAATAGTGGTGCTAATATGCGTAGTGTCATGACAGTGACATTCCGTCATCGCCCGAAGATTGTTTTCTTTTCGTAAATTAGCATATTGGGCGCACGTTGAATAGTTTCGTTAAAAAAAAAAACTAATTTACCAACGCACTGCAACACATTACTAGCGCCTAGTAGGCAGGCCTCTCAATAGCTTACCCAAGACCGAAGGACTATTTTGGTGGATGGGGAGGGGGTTGGCTCACAGGGCGACTGCTTCCCGCCTTCGCCCACGGCGTAGAGACCCTGATGTCAGCGCGGAAGAGCGAAGATGGAGTAGGTGTCATGGCTGCGCTGCCCAGTTTTCCGACACACTCGACGAGAAGCAGGGTTGCCCTGCATTCAATCGCTGCGGTCAGTATTGTTGTGCTGGTTCGCCTGCGCAGACATATTGACTGCTGTTCTACTTCAAGGGCGCCTGCACTCACAAGCCTCGCCCCATCGCTTCTAGATTTTCAACTCCACATTAAAGAGCACGGAGTACACACCAGCTTTTTTCCCCCGTAGCATTTCCAATAATGCATGAATAAGTTTTGAACTTATTTTCTGTCGGGACGGGCTTTCACGTGGTCTATGCTGGTTTTCCCCTCCCCTCTCTTAGATACAGTATATAGCTATAGGTACACTCTAGGGAGGCAGTCTTGGCCCAAAACGGCGGCCATGGCTGCCCAATCCCTCTCCGCCATGATGCACGTCCCCTTGGCTCGAGTAAGGGGCTTAGCTCTGAGGCGCATTTAGCACCCGTCCATACCTCGGACGTACACTTAATAACTTAGCAGTAGGGTAGGTTCGGAAAAAAAATGATCGGCATATAAAGGACAATGTTTCTCTCGCAGCGAGCAACGAAAAGTATCTACACGCCTAATTTCTTATTAGAAGTATAATTTTAAAACGGCTTGTCACTGTAGTAGCATTTTGTATTTATTCACATTATATTAATAGGGGGTGTAATAGTAATATATTAATATTTTTTGATAATCTCACATTGCCGTTCCTTCAACGCTTGGCTGCTACAGTCTACTCGTGGTTACTTCCAACATTTTTGAAATCCTGCATACGTTCTACTTTCGCCTCGTGTAAACCAAACGTAGGCAGGTCTGGGATAAAACACCAACACATCGTATTTGTGCGCTGGACTGACAATGAAAAAAAAAGTATTTCTATACACAACAGTGAAATGTATTTCCATCATTGCATTCATGAAAACCTGAATATGTCAGCAAAAATCGTTTACTTAAAAAAAAAAAAAAACAAATTTAAAATGCGTTTTTCTAAGAACTAGTTTTTACTAATTGTTATGAAATTACTTCATTTATATCCGTATTCAAATTCATACCGACTATGAAATACATAATATAAAAATAAAAATAATTTAAGTGGAAGTTTAATTTTTTTAAGGAAGGTACGATTGTTTTCTCTCCGGAATGTGCTTAGTATAATTTAAATTTTAAGTTGCACTGATAAAAAAAATTGCAGTTTTGTAATCAGCTACATTTGGTTCATGCTGCAGCGTAAGTGATAACGGTAGCAAATAATAGTTTCGCGCTGTTTTTAAGTATGCTTAGTATCATCTTCCCGCAAATTGTTCATTTTTCAATACAAATTTAACATCCCCGTTGATCTCATGCATAGATCGATCACGTGACACACCAAAATTGTTATAAACAAGATATGCTACACTCTAAACATGAACCAGTGATATCAATAAGTGAAATAACATTCACTGAGAGTCAGTTGATAAGCTACTGCTCCGACTGGCAAATCAAGGATATGAACTGGAAACAAGTGACTTACTGCAATGGAATTCTCGACGTTCAGCAGGGATCATAAATAATTCAGTGAAATTCAGCTACCATATTAATTAGTTATCAGGCACTGATTACCAGTCGCTAAATTTTTCACTATTTTCACTGATCTGGCTCAATTATCACTGTTTCAGATTAAGAGTGTAAACCATTACATAAAATTCGTGCTCTAGTTTGTATTAAAAGACAAGCTCATTTTAGTGGATACAGATTTAGAAGTTACAAATTATGGGCAAACTTCGCCCGTCATTTTGGATACTTTGTTTTCCCTGCTTACTTATATTTTTTTAACATGAAACATTCAAAAGTACGTCTATAGCGAACCAGCTGTCGATTTTAAACTGCAGCACAGACATAAAAAATAAACTACAAATTAATAACTATGTCACAATATAGATTCTGTCAAATTTTGGTATAATCGATATTGGGACATAATTAAGGACTCGCAGTTTAGTTTTCATATCTGTACTGCAGCGTAAGGTCAACAACTACTTCGCTATGCATGTACTTACGGAATTTTCATATTTAGAAATATAAATAAGCAAGAAAAACCAATAATCCAAAATGGCAGATGAACCTCGCCCTTAAATACTTTTGACTTTAGGTTGTTGTTCGTGGCTGAGCACTTTTAAAATCGATCTTAGAAAAAGTCACTTTCTATGCATCCATACATTTTAACCACTTAACATACTATCCCGAGTGTACTCGTTCGCATCTGACATGTTACAGAGCAGGTGAAGTCATGGCCTTTGCCGTGTAAGTCCATGAGTTAGCACCAATCCGGGCATCGTCTTTCTCTGGGCAATGCTATTGGTTGCTGCTGAAATTCAAACTATTTTATAAGTGGTTGCTTCTTCTGCCGTGGAGCTACTGAACACTCCCCATAGGTTCCAAAGAGTCGCTTGTTATAAGAAAATCGTAAGTACTTTTCTCACCAAAAATTTCCCTCTTTTGCGACACCCGAGACAAAAAAATAATTATGTACGTTTTAAAGTATTAAATATAATATTGCATGTATGTGTGATGCAACAGAATGTCAAGTAAGAAATCTAAAATTGAAAATAAAGTATTTCTTTTACGGAAGGAAAGAAATAAATGTATGTCATGTATGGGTGCCCTGTGTAACATAAATTATGCAGAATCTGCTATATGTGAGATTTAGCTTAAACTGTGTTGCGATATTATGTTTGTCATCAGAGAGTAAGCGATAACGCTGATTTTCTCCGTGTGCTGGAAGGTGACATGACAGAGTTCCATTTTTTAATATTCAGCACAGTTTTAATCAACTAATCATAGAACACAAGAAACCATTTTTTACATCACTACTTAAATGATATCACATGCTACTACGTTTTCAAAATGATTATTATTCTAATACAAGATCAACATACTCAACATTACATAACAGTTCAAGCAATACGAAATGAATATTCAATAAAACAAGAAAAATGTTTTTATGGCAGTCTACCACTGCAAAAAAATGATGGGATCTGTTTAAAAATTACCCATTGAAATACCAGTGTACAAGAATATGACGCAACAAACATTTATGAAGCCGTCTAGACTGATTCCAATAAAGTTCATTTTTTTCTTCTCAGGAAATATTTCGGCTAGCAATAATAGTCACACCAGAGCTTATTTTAATTTCATGCTTTGGGCTACTGGTTGCATGTTCGTGTAAGTTATATATTATCTAGCAGATTAATTGCAGTGTTCAATATTTTAGTGTTTCAACTTCTCTCTGTCCTGATATTTGGTTGGGAGTTGAGATACTAAGTCTTCCGCGAACTCCTCATCGCCCATCGGGGCTGGCAGGTGGCGCGTCCTTTCACACATCTCTTCGAAGTGTTGTTCCAGCAATTTTTTCTTTCCTCGGGGTCGTACTTCTCAAAGTGTAGTCTTGCCCTCAAATTTCCCTGGATACGGGTACTCCAATATTCTCACAAAAACATATCACGGAACTGAGCAAAAGTGTGTATGCTCTCCTTTTCAACCTCCAACCAAAAGAAAACTGTGGACTTTATACTCAAGTTCAAACATTGCAAAATTTCCTGTTCACTCAAACCGAACAATTTTCCGCACTCGTACAATTTTTTAAGAGAAAATACTGGATTCTCGGTGCTACATCGTGAAAATGTCGGCAACCCCTCTGATCATTGTTTCGTCGGGTGATGTAACATCGCTGCCATCGGGTGACATAGTGCAGTTGTATTTACTGTAGCGAAATTTGAACTTGCAACATTCGCTTCCTTATCGCCTACACCTTAGGGGTGGGGGCTAAGCTCGAACTGCACTCGTATACGAAATATTCTAATTGCGGCCGTAACTCGCACGATTTTGGAAAACGGTGAGATCGAACCGTACGAAAGCCATCGTATACGTCTCAGTCGTGCGAGTGGCCACTCTCTCGATCATCGCCGTGTGAGATGTGGAGTCGTAGACGAGTAGCGCATCAAAACAAACAAAATATTAGACATAAGATGACTGTTGACGCTGTGTGAATTAAATTTACACATCATTTATGCTGTGCCAAATGTATAATCGTATACAAATTAAGAACTTGTTGAAAGGACAAGAAGTAAAATTTGTGTTGAGAGTGCAAAGGAGGTTACGAGTAAAAGTGTAATTTGCTTAGGCCTACTACTGACGTTCTTTATTGTTCAGTGACTAGTAGTGTAATTATTATTGCACAAACTTGTTGTTAATATAGACCAAAGTCAAGTATAAGTACTTAGGTTAGCCTATGAAAGGCAGTAGCCTAGATACTCAGTTGGTAAGCAATTGAACAGTCTAGCATGTGATAAGTAGCCTAAATAACATCAGTCACATATTGCATTTATTATGGTCGAAGAATGGATGAATGTAATGGCAATAGAAGAATTGGAAGAAGTTGAACTACGTGGAAACAAGTTAAGATTATTACGCTAAAAGTATCTATGTACTCCATAGTTTGCTCTTACTCAAACACGACGTCTAGCAAAGTGCCATGTAGCTGCTAATACTCTCCAAACGCTGGGCAACTTATCATATAAATTCCCATTTCATTACTTATAATGCGATGTAAACATTATGGTAATGTATGATACATAACTTTGTTCTCTTAATTAAATTGTATGTAATTTCCACAGGTAAGAATTTTGCCGACCAATCCCTGCACTGTTAAAAACAATTTCCTTCATTTTACGGAAAAGTGCTGGCAAAAATTTATCCGGAAGTGTCCGAAAACTCTCCGTAAAGTTACGGACACATTGATTTTCAGAAACGTACTTTCCGTAAATTTCACGGAACATCTCCGTTAATTTCCAAGTTAGTTTTCTGTACTTTCCATTTAAAATAGAAAGAGATAATGAAAATGTCTTTAATCTTTCGTTATGTGGGGGTCCTACCATGTATAAGAAGTGATATTAAAAGAGTTACAATATTTTGTACTTAAGCGAGGTTTGAACCCGAGTCAAAAAATTACCAGTCCACGACTCTAACCATTTTTTTTTAATAAATAAATTTACTGTCACAAACAATACACAGAGGTATTTTCCCTTAACCTATTGTACAGTATACATTCAAACACACTATATAAAACAATAACAAAATACTCAATAAAATATCTACACTTCACCTACGACTCTCACTTGAAAATTGTGGTATAACTTTTACATTTGTATTCGAAAAACAAAAAGAAAATATTCAGTTTCTATTAAATTTGGTGTATTTTCAGTGTTGCCAATTGTTACAGACGCCTTGATAACCTTAACTGCCGCAGAAACTATCATTATCTTGTTACAGTGGCGAAGAAAGCTTCGCGTGGAATCGGCATTGTTCGTCCTCGTAACTCGAAGCCAACCGCGTACAATGTAAATAAACAAACGCCCGCGATACAAGTGACGCCTCTGATTAGCTGAGTTCCGCTAATATCTGTTACCGTCTCGCCGCAGGTTCACCAACATGACCAAACGTCACTCGTATACGCTTGCCTGGCACTCCTCTCGCACACTGAAGACGTATGCGAGTTTCAGGGCGGTTGGGAGCTTACAACAATTGTCTCGTATACGTTTGCAGACTGTGCGAGACGTCTCGTACACTAACTGCACTCGAACGACCTCGAGATCAGGCCCCTGGAGTAGGTTGCGAATCTGTAGATCTACGGGCGTGTACTACCGGTCTTACCAAGCTGTCCGAGCTGAATCTGTTCAATTTAGCCTCTTAATCGCCCAATTCAGCCTGAATTTCTTGGCTCTTACTTTCGAAATCGGGCTTTGATTCAACACGTTCTGACGTGGTTTCGTTTAATTTCGCATCCACATGTCGCTCGAAACTAACTAAATGGTGGTCGACAGTTTCCTTTACTACCGTGTCCGTATTAGACTAAATAACTGGATCACGTTTTCCCACAGTGGTGATTCGGGTTTCTAGCGCATACATCTGCCCTTCCAAACTCGAACATGTGTCTTCAAGTTCTTTTGGAAAATTGGTTTCCACTTCAGCAATGCGGGTTTGAACATTATCAATTTCATTATCCATGATCGTGAAACCTTTCTCGGTGGTTTCTCGATGGCGACTAAGATTATCATGAACTTGTGTGTCGGAACTTGCTAAAATTATTTTTAAGTACCTCAATTTGACTATTTTGTGCAGCCTGAGAAACGGTGTTTTTTTTTTTCTTCTAGGGTTGATAACTTGCTCTCTGTCTCACCTACACTAGTTCCGAGAATTGTCAAAATCTGTGAAACGCCTGTAATGTATAGTTCCAAATCTTCGAGACGTTTGTCCTGCTCATAAAACTACGAATCTGTAGAAACACCCAACTCTGATTTCATAGCATCTATTTCCGTACTTAAATTGGCTACCAACCTAGTCAATTGCTCCAACATCGAATTTTCGTCGCTTGTGCTTCGCACTGGCTTCCCGTGTTCACGGCTAATGTGTCCCGTGACGTGAGATGAAAACGTGTCATCTAGTAAATCACGTGCGACTTGTTCACTTTCATTCATGTTGTCATCAAGAAAACTCGAATTTGCACTTAAACTAGGTGATCCCTCAATACTAAGTGTGCCAGACGCATTATCCACCATTTCGTGACATCTGTTTTCTTTTAAGTGAGCTTCTGGGAAAATGAGGCTCTGTCAAACTTCTCCTCCATAACCACACGTAAGCCTAAATTATAATTTTCATTTGCAGCAATATTCCTCCTTTGCCACTTCCTCCTAGCAATAACAATATTCTGCAGTTCGTAGCTTGATCTCAAATTTCCGCGCAAGGCCACCACGTTTGGAGACAAGCCTTGAAAAGTAGCAATAATAATACTAGAGACCGTTCACGGTAAAGTGAGCACTTTTTGAAGCTGTTTCAATGTGTTTATTACTCACATGGCAGGGTTTACATTGACAAATGGTGGAAGTATATAAATTGCTTGAAAGAAAAAATAAACTTGGGCTTCAAAAATGCTCGCTTTATCGTGAACGGCCCGTACATGTATGTGTGATGGAATAGAATGTCAAGTGAGGAATCTAAAATTGAAAAGAAAATATTTCTTTTACGGAAGGAAAGAAATAAATGTATGTCATGCATGGGTGCCCTGTGTAACATAAATTATGTTGAATCTGCTAGATGCGAGACTTAGCTTTAACTGTGTAGCGATATTATCTTTGCCATGAGAGAGTAAGCGATAACGCTGATTTTCTCCGTGTGCTGGAAAGTGACAAGACAGAGTTCCATTTTTTAATATTCATCAAAGTTGTGTGGTGCGTTTTGTAATTAATCAACTTATCATAGAACACAATAAACATTTTTTACAACACTACTTAAATGATATCACATGCAACTACGTTTCCAAAATGATTATTATTTTAATACAAGATCAACATACTCAACATTACATAACAGTTGAAGCAATACGAAATGAAAATTCAATTAAACAAGAAAAAGGTTTTTATGCCAGTCTACCACTGCAAAAAAAAAATGATGGGATCTGTTCAAAAATTACCCATTGAAATACCAGTGTACAAGAATATGACGGAACAAACATTTATGAAGATGTCTAGCCTGACTCCAATAAAGTTCATTTTTTTCTTCTCAGGCAATATTTCGGCTAGCAATAATAGTCACACCAGAGCTTATTTTAATTTCATGCTTTGGGCTACTGGTTGCATGTTCGTCTACGTTATATATTATCTAGCAGATTAATTGCAGGGTTCAATATTTTAGTGTTTCAACTTCTCTTCGTACTTTGATCCCAAGACTTTCAAATCAAATAAATTTTGCAGATGGCTCGACAGGAACGATGGAAAAACTAGTGCAGCTTAAATTGGAACTGGCTTACATTAGAACATGTTGCGACGCCGAAGCCTCCACTCGAACTCGGGCCTATCCAAAACCCAGGCGTCAGTCGCGTGCTGCGGGAATCGTTGACGTCGAAATAGAATAGAACAGCTGAGCCTCCAGCTGATATAATACTGTGCCGCTGGTCCATCTCCTTAAGGCCGACATCAGCGTTGCCGCTCGTCAGTTTCCTCCTCGTTTACTCACGGAAATGTTACGAGCAAGAAGCGCAATATTCTCCAAAAACCTTCCTTCATGTTCTCTTGACAATTACCGCGACGACATATCCTCCTTGTGTCCATGATCCAAGATAACAATATCACCATAGGAATTTTTGCGCAGAGAAACAAACTAGCCCAATGTAGGTTGCCAAGCCCTGGGAGGAAACGGTTTTAAGCAGACCAGAACTAAAATAAATACTTTTGTCATAGTAACTTCACATATTAATCAAAACAGATGATATGGGCTCTCCTCAAAAAATGTAAATAACATTGTCACAATGCAAAACGTAAATATAACCAAATATTAAAATAATGTTAAACTTCTGGAGGATGAACAAGGAAATAAATAAATGAATTTAAAATGATAAATACTGGGCTTAACAGATCAAAACATTATGCCAGCAAATAAACATTTAGAATCAAACAATAACAACAAGACACTTTACCAAAACGTCAAGCGATTAAGATAATCTCTGATTGAAATTTTCACAGCGAAGTTGGCAGAAAACTAGGGAATGTAGTTCCAGTGTCTTGATATAGTTTTAACGGCGAGCTTTTTAAATTTGTTGGCGCTGAATTAATTAGATTTAATTTCTGTTTGTTTTACACACATAAGTGCAGGCTATAACATAAGAGAGACAAATTAATAAATTTAATGATTTCTTAATTTCGCTTGGTCGACGTGGAGTGAATATGCATGTGTCATTGTTAATTCTACATATGGTGGAAATGTGCCAATATAAAACGGGCAGATAAATAAATCCTAAGAAGCAAGGATTATAAAAGTATTCAGTTAACTGTGAGTATCCTATAAAAGTATTCAACTCAGTGTCTTACTCAAAATATCTCTATTTATTATAGGCAGGGACGTGCACATACGCACACATACGTATAATTACATACAGTACACACACTCATGGAAAAAATTGATTACCCCTAAGGTGCCATCGCAGGGCTACGTAGGTGGGTACAGGCACAGAACATGGTAGTAGCCTACATATGTATACAGATAACATCAAAATATTGTACTAAACCAAGTAACGTTGTGCCATTAAGGGGATTTTCACTACACTTTTTCGTTTAAAATGAAGATTTTACAGTCTTGTACGTTGATGGATGTTTACTTCATGGCCAACAATGTTATTTATAAAGGACGCTCTAATATGAAAAAAAAATCTTCGAACCTTCATTAGAAATTTAGTTAGTTAGGTGGTACAGAGTTGCCCTGGCTGGTAGAATGTTACGTCAAATAACTGTAATCAATTGGTTATAAAATATTCTAACAAGTGGTTTGTTGGTTCCAACCATAGACTAAAGATGAGATAAGACAGCGTATTCGTCTTCTGTTATGTACCCAATATTGACCTAACCGAAACATACACAACTGTCAAAGTCACATGGTTAAAAGTGATAAAGATGTTTGTTTGTATTTTAATTTTTAAATGACAAACCCCATTACATAAATAAATTACTTCTATCAATTTGAATTTAGTCAAATTGTATTACAAAATGGGTAGAGGACGTATAAAACATATCTAAGCACTTCTTCACAAATCTATTTTCTAATCTAAAACCCAATCCACGCCGTTTTCGCTAGACGTGTGGGCAGAAAAGCAGTTCAATGTTGGGACGCGGAGATTGGCTGCGCGCAGCCAGCGAGTTCGGTCTACCTCATCTTTAATCTAGGGTTTGAACCAATCTGGGTGATATTTGCGAACGTGGTTGTTCTAGGGAAACAGTGAGTCTGCAAGTGAAGGTGCAGGAGCCCGTGACCATAAAATATTACTCGTGGTGCTTCAGTATGCTTCCACGCTGCTCCAAGTACAGAGTGGAGCTGAGGGACAAATTCAAAATCCAGGTAAAGTACTCGCCTTGCAATATCTGCCTTTTCCTACAAGTTACTATAATTAGGAACGCCTTACATTCTCGAAAGGAGTCCCACGCACGAATATACTTCACTAAACGCTGTTCACGGTAAGCTGAGCACTTTTCAAAACTCTGCTTAGGAACTACTTTCATGCACATTGCGTATTCTTCCACCATACGCAAGATGAACATTGCCGGGAGCTTGGTCACATTATTCCGGCACCCGTCATAGGCAAACTGTAAAGTTAGTAGTAAATTAAATATTTTAAAAATCTGCTAATTCCCACACTTACGTTTCTGAATTGAAAACCAGATGGTAAAAGAAATAATTTCAGTATTCACGACTGTTTAATTACACTTGTAATTATATTTTAAAACGTGGAACTACTTCCCCCATAGTTGTTGGCAACGTTACTGGGCGCATGCCAGCCAATCAGTACGGCCGTTAAGACATACGCAGGTAGAGGCAGTGACATTTTCAAGGTTTTTTAAAAAGGGCTAACTTTGCCGTGAACAGTCTGTATCAAAATGCACACCTGCAGGTTTTTTTTTATTTGTCACACTTCCTTGTGAAAATAAATCGCGGAGTTTGACTGGGCCAATCAAAACAGCTTACTCCGGTACTGAACGTGTGTAATACCCAGGCAGGCACTTATGTATACATCAAGTAGCGACCGAAACCATCTAATCGCGAAAGTGGCTTAGGAGCTAAAGCGTTTTGAATTACAACTAGAGAGGTACTCTTTTCCGCCAAAAATCGCGTGTCCCCTCCTATAATCTATCCAGTCCAAGGCGACATATTGTATTACTCCACCTGTTTCACGCATTTGAAGTAGATGGTTGTGTGTGCCAGCTACCAACACATGCATCATGAACATTCAGTTGTCAGAATCACGCCACTTTGCTGTCACATTATAAATCAGTATGCATTTTAGCCGGGTATTAGTGATTTAGTTAATTCTTCCATTGCCACGCCACTCTTTTAGTATCATTACAATTTATCTCTAAGTCAGTGGGGATTGAGGTCTTAATTAAATAAAATAGTTAATTATAATTTCCTAACTTTCCTTATAATAACTACAATCAAAATTTTCTCGACCCAAACTGTCACAATGAATAGATATCACTTGCTGTTTAAAATTACTGATTTTAATCCATACAATTTACAATTATTTCAAAGAAATTAACGTAATTAAATAACTAAAAATCAGTCCCAATAGACAGTGTTTTAAAACCTATTCAATTATTTTACAATTTATATGTTCATATTTGACAGTTCCAATATTTACAATAAGGTCCGTATCACATGTTATTCAGTCCCACCTCAGTTTAGTTCAGGTCCAATCAGTCCGCAATGTTCTAGAGTTCTCCGAGCGCCCTCACGCACAGTAGCCTTCACTCGTCGGGTTCAACGCCCTCTCGTCCATTCACACCTCGAAAACCTCGCCCGACGTCGTCTCGCAATCTACCGTTGTCGTCCGTACCTCGCCGTACCTAACTTCGCCCCCGCACTCAACCAGATATCCTTTGCCAAGGACTGCTGCCCGTAGACCATTACCAGAAATTTCTCTAAATTACTCATTGCGCTGAGGGCCCTACTTCCCAGAATATTCTTGTGCTTCCTCTACACTTGTAGGCTTCTCCAGCAGGGGGAGGAGGAGTTGTGACGCCAGCTAGGTCTCACCGCTGCCAATCATTCCTTGGCTACCCCGGAAAGGAGGGGAGGCAGCGAGCCCGTCTGCCTAGGGTGGAGAGGGTCGAGGTGAGTCCCTCCCCTCCCCCCCCCCCCCCAAGAACCTAACCTCGCATAATGGGAGCTCGTGACCGGTGGGAGCTGCAGCGCGTAACAGTATGATTTTTAGACGTTTCCCTCTTTGATGTTTTCATCACGTGACGATGGCACATCAGTCCGACACGCCGCATCCGACGTCTTGCAGAACTATTTTTACTTGAAAGTTTTTACTCCGAAACGAAACAATAAATAAAAACAGTTCCAAACTGAAAATGCACATACTCTGCATGCGCACGAATCATTTCAATAATATACAATGTAACATTATTCAGTTGATAAATAAAAATTACTGCTGTTGTACATAGAAATTTCAGAATACCGTGGGAACTAATTTCTGCCTCATTAGACTGTGAACCGACCAGCTAGCCAATGACTAACTGGCAATATTGGTCTCTTCTGCCACATAACTATGGATAAAGTATACAAATACGAGAGTCTCATTGTAGCCTATCAGGAAGGGTGGTGTCAGCAGTCCCATCTCCCAAATGACAGTTTTATTAAAATATTCACTTCCAGGCTTTCATTAGATGTATGTATTTAGACACTCGTAACTATCTTGGTTTATATTATTAATTATGTATATTATCCCACCCTCCCTCTTTCTCTTTCTTATTTTTAGTTTGTGAACGAACAATTCGTGCTTAAACCGAAATTTCGACAGGGGCCGCAGTGGTGTAGTGGCCAGAATACTCGCCTCCCACAAAGGCGAACCGGGCTCGATTCCCGGTTGGGTCGCCCCCGGATTTTTCGCAAGTGGGAATCGTGCCGGTCGATGCTGTTGATAAGTGTGTTTTTTCGGGAATCTACCGTACACCCCCCCCCCCCCCCCCCGCATTCCGGCGCCGTGCTCCATACCCACCTCGCTTCACCCACATCGGCCCCCATGACCTCGATGTTAATAGCCGCCTATATCTCTTCACTCACTCAGAAATTTCTACATTCATAACAAATATCACTCCCTTCCGCATAAAAAAAAAAAATCATTCTCTATTCGCCTTGCGGTCAAAGTTTCAGTTATCGTGAAAGTATTCTACCTTGCATGTAGACGGCATAGTGTGCCAGCCAGTTACCTAAAGTTTATGCTGAAAAAGTGCGGTTTGTCGAATACAGTAGCTTAATTATGATATTAGTTCGGTTCTTCTACAATAAATTGTAAAATATGGTTTTTAACTCCTAGTGCGTGCGAATGTGTTGGTATGAACGCTACTCTCGGCTATACGACTAATTATAACCCCTCTGTTCACAAGTGCACTACGAACAGATATCGCGCTGGCTGAGCGATAAATAATAGTGACTGAATATTTTTAATAGTGTTATAATCTATATGCTATTCACGGTAAAGTGAGCACTTTTGAAAGACCTCTCGTTTGGAATAATAGTCAATAAATATATTTTCTTTTAGCCTTAATTTCCGAGAGCAGTGGAATTTACACACTGTGTTTATTACTTACATGGCAATATTTTGTTTAAAAAAGTGGTTGCAGGATAAAATATTGTTGAAATAAACAAGTAACTAGTACCTCAAAAGTGCTCACTTTACCGTGAACGGCCTATAATTAATAAAATTACCTGCGCCAAACTTGTATTTATTTCTACACGGAATTATTTTCACTTCTGAGATGATTTTAACCGACTGGGCTAAAGTATCGGGTGTTATACAGTAGCCGTATTAAGTTCGTACGCACCAGCCAATTTTGTTACATCACACAACTCGTAATATGAATACTACTGAAACATTATTCTTTCTCTCACCATGTATTATTTCGATTATATTAATTACTTAAACGTCTCCGTTTTGTGCTAGTACATGATACCACCGCCAAAGGGTCATATACCTACCTAATCTGATACGTTAATTGTTTGCCCGCATTAATTAAATTCTTGATATTTTTTTCTACAATATAACAGCACCTAATGGGAGAAAAATTATTTTTAAATCTTTTTCGTTTCAATATAGCTTTTTAACTATGCATGATTACTTTGAAAATCAACACCATCCCTTTCATTAAAAGTAATTTGGTGTAAAAAATGGCGTTTTGTTTTACGCTTCCAAATTAAAGAAATATAATGCAGCGATCGAAGAGTGTGTGCGTGGGACCCGAAAACCTTCAATAATTATATCCAATGATATAAATTAATGTGTCATTACAACCGCACGCCCGGGATGACTCGTAGGCCCGCCGAAAACTGACTTGTTATTAAAACAACCCGCTACGGTGGGAAATGTGTATATATATATATATATATATATATATATATATATATATATATATATATATATATATATATATATACACACACACACACACACTTCCCCTCCCCCTAAGATGAAAGGGAATATGGGGCCTCACATATGCAGAAGCCAATAAACTCATGACACCAATTCGAATGTAAATAAGACTGTGAATTCTACATTGTCGTCAAAAAAAACGCGGATTTCGCACGTCTATAATAATTAATGTAATATTATCATTATAGATTAAATATACATAAAATACCAGTTTAACCAAAAATAAGGCAAATACTTTTATGGTATTTTATGTTAACGCAAGTATAAAACTCTTGTGATATGAAAAGCTTAGGAAATAACCAAACACTCCGTACAAGGGATGATTTTTGAAAAGTTATATTCAAAAAGTTTGAAGAAACCTGAATGGACTAAAGTTATTTTTTTCACAAAAGTAAATGTTTTGAAATTATATTGTTTTTTTGCGTTAAGCTGAAACATAAAACAACGCATGATTTAATTAATCTCGGGCGAACTCGAATATAAGTCAAATAATTAAGAAATTCAGATTCTTTTGAAACAAAACAAAATATAAGGGAAAAACAAGTTGTTAGAAGTCGAGTCTGTATAACTGTTACAGACAACGTGTTGATCTGAGGACAAAGACAGATTTTGAATGAGCGAGTGAAGAGATTTGGGCGTATCTTAACTGCGGGGTCTTGAGAGCCGATGAGGGCGTGATTGAAGTGAGAATGGAGCAGCGCCAGAATGATAGGGTGGGGGAAACGGGAGATCGTCGGGAAAGCCCGCCGACCAGCGGCATCGTCCAGCACGATTCCCACATGCGAAAATGCGGGAGTGGCCTGGCCGGGGATCGAACCCTATTCACCTTTTGGGAGGCGAGCAGGCTAACCACTCACCCAAACTAACACTACAACTTCTTTTGTTTGTGTGTTGCTCTTTGTCTAAGCGAATCATTTGTCTCTTGACCCGTATAAGTGCTTATAGACAGTTCACGGTAAAGTGAGCAATTCTGAGTCCCTAGTTTTTTTTTTTCCTTTCAGCCCTATTCAATCCTTTAGCCAGAATTTTAAAACAAATATTACCATGTGACTAATAAACACATTGTGTATATTTCACCGCACTCGGAACTTAATGTCTACCGCTAAAATAAAATATATTTTTAGACTATTATTCCAAATGAGAGGGCTTTCAAAAGTGCTCACATTACCATGAATAGCCCATATTTATATTATAGTCTCTTCATGGTAAAGTGTGCACTTTTGAGGCCCTAGTTACTCGGAATTTAACATCTAAGGCTAAAATAAAATATATTAATTAAGTATTATTCCAAATGAGAGGGCTTTCGAAAGTGCTCATTTTACCGTGAATAGCCTATATCTAGAGACCTGCAAAATTCGCATTATATATATATATATCCATTGACTGCTGTCTAGATGTTAAGTCACTCCCTTTCTAAGTTAATTGCACGTGATTGGGGCACACGATTATGAAGTGTCCATTTATTGGCGCAAAGGTACCATGGGCGTGTCAAATAAAGAATGGGGTCCAATGACAAACGTATTGCAAAGAAAAAGTGTTTTAAGTTTAACACGTCCTCAAATAGTAACGCGAATTTTTCAAGTCTCTACCGATATCTAAGGAACAGGTGTTTCTCGCGAAAATAGTTATGACCATGCTAGACTTCAATATCGTATGTCCACAACCACAACTTCCTTTGGTTATTGGCAGCGTGTCTACGTGAGAAGACATGTTTTTATTTGACTGGGCCAATCGTAATAAAGTACTCCGATATTGAACGTCCATGATTCGCGGGCAGACACTTGAAACTCGCGACATTTAAAATCATCCAACTACGAAAGCGCATAAAGTTGTTTTGGGAATACAACAGGTCTTGAAACCTTTTTGCGAGAAAAAAAAACACTTGTCCCTACCTATATCTAGGGACCTGCAAAATTCGCGTTATTATTTGGGTACACGTTAAACTTGAAACACGCCTACCTTTGCAATACGTCTGTCATTGGACCATCTTTATGTGACACGCCCTGGGAAACTCTGCGTCAATAAATGAACATTTCACAATCGTGCGCCCTAGTCACGTGTAGTTCAGAAAGAAAGGGCGTGACCTCACATCTAGCCAGCAGCCAATGGGGAAACGACGCCGTCCCGAATCTGTACAGTTCTATAATAGTTAGCCTGATGCCAAATAATATCGCTAATTTTGAAGGTCCTTACCTATATCTAGGGATGGGAAAATTTCGCGAATTCATTTCGGGACAAGATAGACGTCAAACACATGTGTAGTGAAGTCACCTTCGCAATTGGATCACAGTTTATTAGACCCGCTCTGAACGCTTCTGAGCCAATAGCAGACTTGCAAAGAAACATCTTGCGAATACCATAACTGCCAGGCGTGGGGCAACAGCCAATGAACACACAGCTGAGGCTCCAGTATGCAGAGGACGGAGGAGTCTAGTCTACAGGTCATTGAATTCGCGAATTTTTCCCATCCCTGCCTATATTGCATTTCTGAAAGGTTTGAAAGCGCGGAGACGCCGCGAACGAACTGCGCCGTGTAATACGGCTACCGCGAAGGTTGAATGGTTTGGTGTGTGTGTGTATGTGTGGGTGCGTCGTTGCAGCACGAGCCGAGGACACGCACTGTGGCGACGTGCTGCCCAGGCTACGCCCCCGACCCCGACAACAGGCGGTGCGTGGCGCTCTGCTCCGGGGGCTGCGTGCACGGAGCGTGCGACCTGCAGGGTAACTGCACCTGCGAACCCGGCTACATCGGCGGCCACTGCGACCAGGGTGAGTCATCTCCCCCCCACCTGCCGTACAGTCTGCTCTCGATAAAAGTGAGCACTTTTGAGATCAACCTTAGAAAAAGTCACTGCCCCTACCTTCATACATTTTAAGGGGATTATGTACGGGAACATTTTCTGTCAAATCGTCCTTTGCGCGCAAACGCGTTATCTCGGTAAATAAAAGTAACCGAAATACGATTTTTTTACAGAAAGGATTAAAGAGAACTGTTGTCTATACATGGAGGTATTAGTCTATGGAGTGGACGCTGAGACACGAAAGTGAAGCCGATAATGAAAACAAGGACAGGGCAAGTAGTGCCAATACGGAGCATGTTTTACATTGCTTGATGTAAACAATCGGTCTGCTCATGCGCAGTAGAAAGAAGTCAGACAAGGCATCGGCTTCACTTGATAAACGTGGAGAAGATAGGCTATTGGCACTCCATCATGTATTACCTCCATGTGTCTATATCCGTATCGTTTTACTTTTGTCATATTGAGTGTACTCTTGGAGAAAAAAATTCGTGCAAGTGGTCAAATATCGCATTTCTAAAGCTTGCCTATGCAGTTTCCTTAAGCGGCAGGAGAAAAGTACAAAGATACGGACGTAGTTTAATCTGTGGTCTTTCATCGCGTGTAATAAAACACCACTGTTACATATCTAATTTGCACAGTACAGCGTCACGACGCTTAGGAGTGATGAGGCACTAGGAATGCTTGTTAGGGTCGCCCGTATCGCTCCCTCGCTTCTTGACCTTGGACGCGAAGGTTCATAATATCCTTAACGGGCGCAATAAGTAGAGACCTGAAAAATTTGCCTGTAGGCTATACTCCATTGTCGTATGTAACGTCATGCAAATATCACTGTTCATTGGTTGCTTGTTTAATTAGCGGAAGACTGATTGGGTCTGCATTTTAATGCGTGTTTTATTTTTGGCTCGGAGTTGTCCAGGAGGTGTAAACTAACGGTTGAACCAAGAGCATAAGAAATACAAATGTTCGAGGTTTTGAAATCCAGCTTGTCCCGAAATGAAGCTGCGAATTCTTCAGGTCTCTAGCAATGAGTGACGTGCGTCTAGTATAGTTGATAACGAAGGGAGGGAAAGTAGTTCCATATATTAACGTCGAACAAAATGTGTTAGGTAACCATGTAACCATGTGTGATAACGCAAATCATTTCTCTTGATTTCTGTTTTTTTTTTTAATGCATGGAAGTGTAAAAAATTAGCAGATTTGTATAAAATATGCTTTTCTAACAATTTCACAGTTTCACTTGACCGACGCATGAATTAAGTGCTGAGACCCATGGCAGTGTTAATTTTTCATAAGTCGGAGGAACACACAACGTGTATACAAGTAAATCATAAGCAGGGCTTTCAAAAGTTCTCATTTTATAGTGAACAGCTTATAGTCTGTTCGCGGTTCCTTCGCCCTTTTTGAATCAAACCTTAGAAAAATCTCCCCATGTATGACGTTTTTAGTTATCTCCAACGTATGCCGTGTATCACAAGCGTTTTATACTTGTGTTCATAAAAGTTGCTTTTTTTTTTTTTTTTTTTTTTTCTGTTCAGTGAAATGTTATTCATACTTTACCTATAAATTCTAATGCTTCATTTATAAATAATCTGCATAAAAACAGCTAGAAAACATGTGTGTTGGTAGTACCTGGGAAGAAATAGTTCTTATACAAAATACTGTTACACTGAGTGCACATGAATTCGGTGCGTTGTCCCTCTGGTGTAATTTTCCATACTTAGTTAAGCTTACTGTGTACGAGGCGGAGGAACATCCTGGAAGTAGAACTTTAGCAGGGTTTCAGATAAGTCTGAAGTAACCGTGAATGTATCTGTTCACGGTAAAGTGTGCGCTTTCTAAAAGAACCTTAGAAAAAAAAATCACTTCTCTGCATGCATGTATTTTAATAGGTGCATCGGGTGACATTCACCCAGCAAAGTTGGTAAAAATTGATGGAAAGTAACTCAACATCTTAACGTTGAATAAAGAGTGTTAGGCAACCATTTCTTTTACTTTTCGTTTTTTAATGTATCAAAATATAAAAATTAGAAGATTTGTAAAATATTTACTTTCCTAATAATTTCACAGTTTCGTTTGACCGACGCATGAATGAAGTGATGAGGCTCATGGCAATGTTAATTTTACCTAAGGTGGAATAATAAACAACAAGTATACAAGTATAACATAAGCAGGGCTTTCAAAAGTGCTCAGAATACCATAAACATCGTATAAATTAATTTTCTTTTGACCTTAGACGTAAACTTTCTAATGCGGTAGAATACACACACTTTGTTTACTACTTACATAGCAATATTTATGTACAAAGGTGGCCAAAGGATTAAAAATGGCTCAAATAAAAAAGTAACAAGGGCCTCGAAAATGCTCACTTTACCGTGAACGTTCGCAGTAAAGTGAGCACTTTTGAGGCCCTTGTTACTTTTTTTTCCTAACAGCCATTTGTATCCTTTCACCACTCTTTAAACATAAATATTGCCACGTAAGTAATAGCGACAGCGTATATATTTCACTGGACCCGAAAGTTAACATCTAAGACTTCAATATTTTTTTCTCAAATGAGAGGGCTTTGAAACGCGAGCACTTTACCGTGAATAGCATATACCCACTAGCCGTCACCGCGCTCACAAAACAAGTTTTTTTTTTTTTTGACGTGAATACGTCTTTAAATTTGCGACCATAGTGGGAGGCGATTCAGAAAACCCGATAACAACAACATGGGGGGATACAGTTTGGCATCGCAGCTCCAAATCTATCGTCTACATTCAAAAGTCAATTACACCACTCGATTGCCAAGGGATCAAAGAATATGTCACGTTGAGTGAGGAATGCGAAGCATTGTGCACGGAGGAGGGGGTAGGGGGGCACCGCAATTTCGAGTTCGTTTCGCCACTTCTCAATGATTCCGCGTAGCATAATTTTTGACTAGGAGATGCTCTCAAGATCAATCGATTGCGTGTATCAAAACAGTTGCGTGGTGTGGTTATGGTGAAATTGTATGAGTTTAACGTAAAAAATTAAGACAACATAACACAACGTCGGCCTATACTCGTCAAAAAGCTAAGTCGAAATACATAAATCGTATACGGCTGGAAAGAGCATCTCAAAAGCAATACAGTGATACCCATAAAATCTCATATGACCGAGTGAAGAGGTGCCGGAAACGTAAGATAAACATCGAGGCGTCCGAGCGCGACAACATAGACGTATTCACGCAAAAAAAAAAAAAAAAAAAAAAAAAAAAACGACCGTGTCTCCACCACTGCCAAACTCAATTTTTTTTTAACTCACGAATGTTCTTTTGTTTACTGATGCTGGTGATTAGAGCTGCGTGATATGGCGATGTATCGATCACGAATCAATATTCCTGAAATATCGCAACTACCATATGGTGCAACAGTGTCGAGCAATATTTCTCACATCGCGATATTAGCAGCACGCAATGTCAGCGATGCACTATGTTAGTGATGTGCGATGTTAAGGGTGTTCAATAATTGTGATTTCAATGTAACCGATATTTGCGATATCAATATAAGCGATCTTCGCGATGTATCGCCAAAGGTTTCCATCACTCCACGGGGAAATATATCGCACGGGTACCAACTTGTTCAAATTAATATTTTGCAGACCTTTTGTTGACGAGTAACTGACGAGAGTTGTTTTGTCGCCTGAGATAATTAATGTGCAGGAGGACAGGCGGTCTGATCAGATGCAGACGTCCGAAAATGGCGGAAGTAAATGATAATTCTAACCAAGAAACTGCAATGTTGTTGTTATCTGCAGAGGATGCGAAGCATTCTATTATTTTCGCGCGAATTAAATATCTGGACTATAACTTTTACGAATTATTCTCATCGAAAGACGCGTCTATCGCTACACTCTAAACCTGAATCAGTGATTTCAATATTATTTTACGGGATCTTCAGTTAACGAGCTGTTATAGACGGTCCACGGTAAAATGAGCACTTTTGAAAGCCCTGCTTAAGATCTACTATAGCCTATTCACGCTTTCTTCGGCCTTTTTAAATCGAACCTTTGAAAAATCACTCTAGGCGTATTATGTCAACCTGTTTTTCCAATAACTTGTATTCCACAAGTACTTAACACTGTGATTAACTTTAGAGTACTGTATTATTGAATAAATGAAACTTTACCTTAGTATCTTATATAACTTGTAATATATATTTCGTATTAAATATGAATTAACAACAGCGAGAGCACCGACGTGTTGGCAATGGTCGGTAAGAAATAGTTCACAGTTACAATATTTTTTAACCTCGTTTTATGTATACTATTCGTAAGTTAAACGTTGCTAATTGAAATATTAGTATTGTTAGGTAGCACTGACGGAAACACATTTCACTGCTGCAGTTAAAAGTATCCGCGCAAATTCCCGTGTGTAGGCTGGTGTTTTTTTTCCGTCCGGAATAAAGGTTCAATAAGTGAAGCTGAGCACGTCTCTTTTGTTCTCTCTGTCTCTCTTCGCTCTCTCTCGGGAAGATCGTACCACCTGTGTAGGAAAGGTATACATTTTGTTATTTCTAATTTCAACACATCTCATACTAATTACAGTAACAGTAATGATGTCTGAGATTGTAATTTACAACTGAAACGAGATTTTATTGTTTAAATACCTATTATATGTTATTTAGATGCCACGACATATTTTAGATGCGATGGCGCGACACAGCTCGTTGCGCGACACTTACAAATCCAGCAGGTTGGCAGACGTGGTGTGGAAAGCGTTTCCAATATGGCGGCGGCAGGCGACGTGCAACGACACGGCGTGTTTCTGATTGAAACATCCAGTTCGTACTCGTGTCTTTGAAACATCCTACGGAAGTTACAATGTTGTGATAAATATGTCTCTCCACGGCAGAGTGAAATGTGTTGTGATCGTTGCGTATGAAAGGGCGTGGTGGCTGCGTTGTAATCGTTAAGCAGGCCAGGTGTATGTGTTGATTTCAAATAAGTGCAAAATTTATACGTTTTAACCATGAACTGATGTTATGACGAAATTAATGATTTACCTCCACGTCGGTTTATCACAACGTTGTACCTTTGCGCTAGGTGTTTGGAAAACAGTTGTGTAACGACCTTACGTTTCTGTGTTTTGAATCCCAACGAAATACTAAGCCAGCCCTGATAAAATAAAATAAATAATATAATAAACCTACAAACCAGTAAGTACCAATGCATGTAAATATTAGCAGAAGAAATGTTACGGTAAGCCTATGTGTTTGCATGTTCACGGCTATATTTTACGTTTGTCGATGTACAATAAATAGTGACACGAGTTGCGTGCTTGAATTTACTGTGTCGTTTCGTTGGACTGGTTGTCCCTTCGTTTTAATTTTTATTCCAAACACATTAATAACAACAGGTTAAATACTATTGTTGTTTACACCACAGTTGTAACAAACACCGTCGTGGCTAAATATTAATGTGTATTATGTGTAACGTGCTATATCGTGTGTAACAAATAGTTATAAAGCTGACCTAAATATTGTTATAGGCCTACATTGCGAACATTCGTGGGAAATTGTTTCTGCAATATGACATAACTCTTAGAACAGCTGTAAACAGCAACCACCGCATTTGGCAGTTATAAAACTAGAAGTCACATGGCAGTGTTTATGTTTACGTGTAGCGGAAGGATACGTAATCAGTAACCATAAGTAGAAATTTGGCAGGAGCTTCAGTAAAGGCCGAAGTTATCATGAATCAACTATAGTATGCACGTTGTGTAATATTCCACCTTATGTAAAATAAACATTTGCGTTAGCCTCGTCACTTTATTCATGAGTCGGTCAAGAAAAGATGTAAAATTATTATAAAACTAAATATTAAAAAATATACTTAATTTTACACTTCGATGCATTCAAAAACAGAGAGCGAAAGAAATAATTTAAGTTAACACAAATGTTTACCTAACACATTTTATTCGACGTTAAAATAAAGAACTACTTTCCATCCATTGCTACCAACTTGATGGGCGCATGTCGTTCGGTGCACCTGTTGAACTATGTTCAGGCAGGGGCAGGGACTTTTTCCTGGGGTTGATTTCAAAAACGCTCATTTTATTGTGAACAGCCTTTATCTTCCAGCGAATAAATTGAACGCGCTGAGGTTTTACTGCCGGGCCAGTGAAATTAGAAATAAATCAGATGAGATCACTGTTTAATCAGCGGTTACATGCAATCAAACTGACCGGTAGAATTTCACTGATGCAAGTTCACTGATTTGCAGCAGTTTTTAACTGTTCTGATTTTAGATTGTAGTAACACGACGACATCAAATTCGTCGGGTCATAGTAGATGTTTATTTCTACTGCTGGCACTGGCTGACGAGTGTTCCGCTTCCAAGACCACGCGATTGGTTGTTGTCGCTCCTGAATGGCTTCTGGCTGGGTCAGTAACCTCGGCGCTGTCGTTAGAAAATGGAAACGTGGTCGATTCCCGCCGTCCCGACACTGCTGGCGAGCAATGACGTGACATCCTGTGCGAGACAATATTGATCACTGCCACCTCGGATGAAACGCAGTTCCATCGAAACGAGTTCAGTGCGAGCTTCAAATCGTATGTCACCAATAGAGACCCGAGAAATTCGCGAGTTCATTGACCTGTAAATTAGACTTCACAGTCATATATGCTCTCACACATACATACATACATACATGCATACATACATACATACATGCATACATGCATACATACATGCATACATACGTACTCAACTGTTTATTGGTTGATTGTCGTGGTATTAAAATGTGGTGGTTGGACACACAATTTCTTGCATGTTTGTTATTGGCTAACTTTTCTCCAGGAGGTGTAAAAAAAAAAAAAAGGTCAACCAATTACAAACGTAACATTAACGTACATGTGTGTGAATTCCAACTTGTCTAGAAATGAACCCGCGAAATCTTCGGGTCTCTAGTCATCAAATATGAAATAGTTGTGAAGGCAACCCAGCAAAAACCCAGTATTGTTAATAGTACTCAAAACGGAATTCAAGTTGTGATTTTATTCCCTTTTAGTTTTCCCGGCATCAGTAGGTTTTATACATTATTATTATTTTTAATAAGTATAGAAATAAAATTTATGGCTGAAACGGCTAGTTTACTTCTTCTACTTTGATGTGAGTGAGAGGTGTTGGCCGACGCCTGAAGAGCGAATAATTGACCTCCGGTGAGGGTGAAACGAGGTAGGGGTGGAGCAGCAGCGGAGCGCGAGGACGGAGGAAATGGCAGATCCCCGAGAAAACCCGCCGACGCAGCACAATCCCCGCACGTGTGAATCGAACTCGGTTCGCGTTGGTGGGAGGCAGGTGCTCTAGCCGCTGCACACCGCGGCTCCCTTCCAACATTGGGGGTGCTTCTTTTTTGCCAGCAGTATTATAAAAATGGAACGAGAATAGCATTTGAGGTCAGAAAGCTGTTCATGTAATGTAGCCAAAGTGCTTTGAAATATATTTTTCATTTCATCTGGCATAATTCTAACGCAAATAGAATATGGTTAAGTTAACATATTTTATACATTAAACGTATGGGTCTATCGAGAAGGCAAGAGTAAACAACACTATCATACTAACAACCGTGTGATTCTGTTGGAGATATGCAAGTCAGTGTTGAGGTCATTCAAAGAAGAAGAAATTTTGTCTACCTCATCTTTATTCCGTGAGCTCTTCCAACACCATTCCTCCGTGCCACGGGAGACAATGGTAAACCGCTGCAGATTCACTTTGCCAAGTCGGCTTGGCTGCTCCATGATCTTTATTACCGTGACGTTGCCTTGGATTTCCTACCAGCCTGTAGGCTGTCGGCGTATCTTCAGATCTTCCCCCGTAAGAATTTCTATTCATCATGTTTACGTCCAACTTTCCTGAGATCCTGCTAAAGTTAAAGTTGTACGCCGTGGATTCTCACTAGGTATCCTACGGACATAAAAAAATAAAATATTCTGTAAATAAAGACTCTCGACAATCAAGAAATATTAGTTATACGTAACAACGAATTGTGTTTTCAGCAGTGTTGTATGAGCCCCTAAATATGTCGGCAAAGAACGGCAATATTACAAACATCGTAAAAGGAACTTGATTTAATAATTAGTACTTTATACGTGATATATTTCGTATTAACATGTATCAACATTCCTCTTTTCTCTCTGTTTTAAATTCACATTTACTGTGAAATATTTATACAATCTTTTTATGACATATTGTAGCAATCCTCCTTCCTCCTAACCAATATCGCTGACTAAACCTTCTATCTGAATACTAAACTCAGTTACTGTATGCAATAGTTATCACCATAGGAGGGGGACTACTCATGGGGTACGTAGCTCTATGATGGATTGGTAAACCAGAATCCCTTTAAACGCAACATCTTTATTATAACATTTACTACATGTTTTGGAACAAGGCTGTTAACACAAGACTGAATCATATAAATCCATAACTCTTCAATAATATTACAAGTTATCCTTTATCGCAAGAGTCTAAATGGGACTGCCTAACCTTGACAGAGATATTAACGCTTAGGTTTGCTGCGTAACGGAGACTCGGGAGATATTGATAAGCCTAGCTGCCACAAGGATTTATGCTCACCATATATTCAGACTGTAGGATGGCCTAGAACTCCTCTAGGCCTGGTAATAGCGATGCCCTCTTCTTCGTGGTCGACTCCGACAAATATCACACTGGCTGACTTCTTGCACGGTGGTGAGCGTCTGGGAATTTGGGGGGGGGGGGGGGTGACGTACTGTGCTTTGTTTATGTATCATCCAGGCAGTCGACTATGTGGAGCGTGTTTAATAAACAGCTACCTCGCACCCCAAGCTATATACCGTCGTACCTTAAGAGATTTGTGTGCGGCGCCTTAGTGGCCGTTACAATATGCTTAAATATTTTATTTAGCGTCAGAATAAGGTACGATTTCTCTCATACGAAGGCCGGTTTTTGACAGTTCGCTGGCAGGCGGAACACTATGTTCTCAGATCTCAGATAAGGGGATATGTCGTCAAAACAATTACACAAGAGCCACCTTCGAACTGTCAAAAAGTGGCCTTCGTAACTCAGACAGAGTATACTTTAACATGTACAGAAGTGTAGATCTATTGTCATGTATGATTTATTTAGGTAATAACCAAATATTTAAAACTTATGAAATTTTTTCGGAAGTTCGATAACTAGACAAGTAGGCATAGAAAAAAATTTGCGAATTCATTTCGGTAGAAGATAGACGTCAAACACACACATAGTAAGTGAAGTCACCTTTGCAATTTGATCACAGTTCATCAGACACGCCCTAGACGCCTCTGGGCCAATAGCAAACTTGCAAGGAAACAAGTAGCGACTCTAATACTTGCCAGGTGTGATATAACACTGGGTCAGCAGCCAATGAACAAACAGCTGAGGTCCCAGTGTACACAGGACTGTGGAGTCTAGCCTACAGGTCATTGAACTCGCGAAATTTTTCTATCCCTAACTATAAGTAGTGACCCGGTAAGTTCTCGAATTTATTTGAGGATAGGTTATACTTCAATAACACATACATTTGAGTTCCCATCTTTATTGGGTCATGGTTTGTTAGGCACACACCGGACCGGTCTCGACCAATAAAAGCACTTACAAGGGAAACAAGAACAGAATAACGCGATACCTGCTCCGAAGTTAAGTTGGACCAACAACCAATGAACAACTAACTGAGGCTTGAGTACACAAAATATTGTGGAGTCTAGCTTGCTGCCGAATGAATCCGCGATTTATTCCGGGTCTCTAACCTGTTTTTCCGCGAAAAGATTTCTCGGCTTGTCGTACTGCAAAACACGCTAGATCAGAACTTTTTTCGTGGTTGGATGATTTCCACTCTCACGCGTCTTGGGTGTCTGCCAGCCAATCACGGACGTTCAGCGTCGGGACACGTTAATTCTGATTGGCCCATTCGAGTAGAAAATGTCCTCCCATACAGACACGCACCCGGTAGCCCAAGGAAATTCTGCCTGTGCACGTACGGAGTTGAAGTACAGCCTGCAAGTAAATCTTTTCGCGGAAAACAGGTGGCCCTCGCTTTAGGCTATATTCACGGTAAAATGAGCACTTTTGAAAGCCCTGCTTAAGATCTAGTTGTATGCACGTTGTGGATTTTCCCGCCTTATGTAAGATTAACATTGTCATGGGCCTCGTATCTTTATTCGTGCGTCGGTCAAGTGAAACTGTGAAATTATTAGAAAAGTTATATTTGACAAATCTGCCCATTTTTACACTTCGATGCATAAAAAAAAAACAGGAAGCGAAACGAATAATTTAAGTTATCACTAATTGTTAGCTAGCACTTTTTATTTACGTTAAGATACGGAACTAACTCCCATCCGTTGTTACCAACTTTACTGGGCGTATGTCACTCAGGGCGTCCGTTAAAATATATGCAGGTAGGGGCAGTGACTTTTTTTCTAAGGTTGATTTCAAAATTGCTCACTTTATCGTGAACAGCATTTATAAGAAGAGCCCCGAGTATTTCGCGAATTAATTTGGTGGCGTGTAGACTTCACTTGTTCTTGTCTACTGCTGCTGCGATTGGAGCGCAGTTGTTTGGACACGCCCCGTTAAACTGTGAGCCCGTAACAAGCAGGAAGAAGCAGTGTGAGCGAGCGTTGAACAGTGCTGTACAAACGCCTCACTTCATTGCAGCAACCAATACGTAAAGCCACGAGTTTTTCGCGAATTCATTTGGAGGCGAGGTAGGCTCCAAACACATGTTATTTTCTCCTACTGCAGTGATTGGACTACAGTTATTTAGACACGCCCCATTTGACTGTGAGCCAGTAATATGCACGAAGCAGTAGTGCGAGTGAGTGTTTAACAGTCCTGCACAGAGTCCTGGCCTGATCACAGCAACCAATAAGCAGACGATTTTGTCTCGAGTGTACAGAGGGCGGCCCAGCCTAGCTAGCCACCAACTCAATCCGCGAAATACTCGGGGCTCTATTTCTAAGTGAAAGTTTTGTCGGTGGGGCAGGCGAAGAGTCAGTATGTCGTGTGTGTTGTCAGAGTGCAAGCCGGGGTGGTACGGAGTCGACTGCGCCCAGCAGTGCCAGTGCGACAACGAGGCGAGCTGCCATCACGTGACTGGCGTCTGCAACTGCACCTCCGGCTGGAAAGGAGCCAGGTGAGTGACGAACGACTTACATACATCTTTGTATACTTCAACTGCCCTAGGCGCCAAACTTTATGAATTCGGAAAGGCAGTCTTGTTGGCCTCGGTAACAGTTATTAGCCAGCTGGCCACTTTTAAGTCACTTAGACCCAGTCCACACAAAGGTGTACTTTATGCACGTGTAAATAATTTTTGGTCTGTACTACACGCCGATAAACTCGGTGACCAATGATCTTGCCTGTGGGTGAATGAACCGCATCCAGTCGTGCTGGTCAAAGTCGTAATTGGTTCGTATAACTATTGCCGAACATATGGCCTACAGATTCATCGGATGTGACAACGAAGCAAGTGTAGTGTCGACTTAACTACAGGACGCATAATAAATGCATTGTTTGCAACACATGAAACTCTAAATTAAAGTGTATCCGCAAGGATTAATGTACGTGTGTTCCGACTAAGAATCTGATAGGTGCCAAAAGTTTTAGGGGTTAAATAAAGTATTAAATAATATTTCAATTTGATTTACATAACATTTACTATCTTGCATTATTGCATTGCTTCTGAAGGTTAGGAACATAGGCCTAGTCCGAATTTTTGTGTAGGCCTTTTTTTTTAAGGCGTGCCTTGCGATCATCATTAACTCAGTTCAAATTTCTATGCTTACAAATTAGTAATGTTGCTCTATTATACGTAACATAAAACAGTTCTGTCAGAAATCAATTGTAACCTACAAATTGCTTCTCAAAATGGGGGCATATATTCCCTCAAGTACGCGAGAAAAGAAGTATACATCTTCTTTTACTTGTATACTTGCATACCTCACTTGCAATTCGGACAGCATTTACGACGTCACTTCCGGGGACAGGTACGCACAAGTATGTACGTCAGGCGAATTCGGACACAGCCTAAGGCTCGGTTTACCATTTACTTCAGGGTTCCGCCTGCCCGACTCTCTAACTGCATTGCAGTGTGTTTGAAATCCTGGTTTCTTTGGCGAAACTATTAAGCGTCCTCCCAGTATGTTTACCTATGAAAAGACACGTGGATAACGTGGACGGAATGGTCCTTTAAAGTTACCACACATGCTGTAAATATTATTTTGAAGTCCTCCAATATAGTAAAAAACGGCTATCTTAAAACATACTAGCCTGACACGAGTAGAAGAACAATGATAGCAGATTGTACTGAAATTTGCTACACACTTTTCATTAACAAAATCGTAGGATCAGCGTTAAAAAGTTGCATAGGTACACGCGGTACTACTAGAACACTGCACGCCAGTTCAGATCCCTGCGCTTAGCGGCGATGACGCACTTGTAACACATGCGAATGTAACACTTATAGCTCCCGCGCTTCTCGGCCGAAAAAGAAGAAAATAGAGATGCTGGTAGGCGGGCCTCTTAACAGTAACAGTAGACCCCATGTGCTTAGAATATGAATCAAATGTTTCATGTTGTTTGTCTTCAGATATGGTTATATATATATATATATAAAGTACAAGTCGACGAAGTAACTAATATAAGCTCGTCGACAGTAGTTGCCCAGGAAAATGCATTTACATTTTGGAATTAGGTAATATCATGTCGTGAAATCGTATCCAATGAATTATTGAATAGGGTGACAGCTTTTTCGTGTGTTCAAAGAAGCGTTCCTCGTGGTTTAGTTCTTGAAAGAGGTTATAAAATTCGCTATTGTTTAACCTTCTTCAAATTTATTGCCATAACTGCCCAATAATGCTATCTGCGACCCTTTCATAAGTTATTGCGGCTTTTTTTTTTCCAAACAAATTACTTATTTTTCATGTACTTGTCGGGTCATAAGAACAATTATTAATTGTTCAGTACTGAGTCGTAAACTATTTATAAACGTCGGCCAGATATTCACCGGCAAGCTGCTGGTAGTCATTTTTTCCGGCGGCTTGGCTTTCGTCGCTAGTCGTCTGCCAACCAAACGACTGCTGGCCGAACTGAATGGCAATGGCTCTCCACCTTGAATAGCAGTAACACAGCGAGACTTTTTTTAGAGTCGAACTGCTCTCGATACATGATTTTGAAAAGATACCCATGAAAATATTTTCTCTATTGTATTTTCTGTGTCAGTTTTTTTTTTTTTTTCAGTTGCTCCCGCTTGTTGATAAAAAATTTTTTTGCTGAAGATGTTTCATTACTTATATTATTTGCAATAGTTGATGTAATATTTTGTTTGAGGGCGTAAAGTGAGAAAGTAATGACACAAAACAGTTTATGTTTAAGACAATACATAAGTACAGGGATGTGATAAAAATTAAGAAAAGAGGCGCTGTTTCAAACCATAGCAAGAAGGAAGCCTGAGAAAAGATTACATTGTAATTTAATGCCAGCTGTTTGCTATGTTTCCCACTGAGATGAAATAAAGTTGAAAGGGTAATTATAAAAATTTTTTGGGATATGACAGAAAATTTGTGTGTGACATCACAGTCGTGAGGGTAGAAAAAGTATTTGTCACGATAGAAATAATTTCAATTTGCCTTTTTTTGATCGTTTTTTCAGTCTCACTTGAATTTGTTCTTGAAATGCATAGTAGAGACTAACGACTTCATAACTTAGTTGTCTAAAGTCGTCCACATCCCATGCTGCTTTAAGAAAGGGATAGTGGTTGACAACTGACTGATATTCGAACTCACCACCCAAATAGCATGGGAATAGTCTGTTGACAGTCAACCTGTCTCCGGAAGAGGTTTCTAACACACAAACTCATCGAGTTCTGAGAAGGCGGGGTGAGGGAGATTGGTTGTCTTTCGGAAGCCGTTTGTAATTACGACCTTAAAATAAATTCTTCGATGATTTGTACTGCGAATCCAGGGTCTTCATACCAATTGAGTGAGCATTTTTTTAAAATCCCTTGCTTACAATATATTGTTTTGCACTTTTTTTTCAAATCCTTCTACCATCGCATCGTTAACTTTGCCATAAATACGATCACTTTATTCATACGTCTATCAAATAATACTCCGAACTGATGGGCACAAAAATATCCTACTACTCTTGTGTGCATAAAACGTACATGAACTAAATAAAATAAAGCCATTGTCCGCAAATGTACAGCATTATTTTTTAAATACGACATTAGGTCATCGAACTATTTTTATCCTTCACCGCTGCCGAATTAACTGGGGACATCTCAATAAGCGCTTGTGTCAAAATATATGCAGTTAAAGGCTGTTCACAATGAAGTGAGCACTTTTGAAATCAACCTTAGAAAAAGTTACTGCCCCCGTCTGCATTTATTTTAACGGCGGCAATGAGTGGCATACGCCCAGTAAAGTTGGTAAATATGGAAGGCAAGTAGTTCCATATTTTAACGTCCAATAAAAAAGTGTTAGGTAACTATTTGTGATACCGTAAATTATTTCATTAGCTACCTGTTTTTTTTTTTAAATTCATCGAAGCATAAAAATGATCAGATAAGTAAAATATTAGCTTTTTCAACAATTTCGCAGTTTCACTTGACCGTCGCAAGAATAAAGGGATGAGGCCCATGGCAATGTTAATTTTACATAAAGGCGGAAGGATACACGACGTGTATAGAAGTATTTCTTAAGTAGGGCTTTCAAAAGTGCTCATTTCACTGTGAATAGCCTATAGGAGTAGGAATTCCTTTCAAAGTATAATTTCAGAAGTGTTTGGTTTACTGCAAACTAACTATATCAGAGGTTGCTTATTAATTAAGTAATCGCGGCGATTAATCTGTAGCGTAAAACCACGTGTACATTTGACTGTCGTTTCACGTGGGTCGCAGTTTGTAAGCCAAGTCCTGGACGAAGTTGAGCCAATAAGAAACCCCGCAAGAAAACAAGGGCCGGGCCCCGAACAACGTCGTCCAGAGTCAAACTGAAGCATTGGCAGTGGCGTGTGGTGAACTGCTACAAGGTGAGCTGGCGTTAGCTCTGTGCAGTACCCTGTTGCTTGCTAGTTCACACTTCAACCACTAAAATATATCTCGGAAGTTGACGCCACACGATGAGTGTAATGGGTCCCTTGTTGCTCGCTTGTGGGTCGTCGGAATGCATTCAGTTTCCCTAGGCTGCTAGGTGGTTACTGGCTACTGTTGCTTGCACCGAGAATGTACAGCAGTGAGTAAGCACCAGCTAACCTTGCAACAGTTCACCACAAGCCACTGAGCATTGGCCAATAAATAAATAACTTGGACTGGAGTAAACCTAGTCCTGTTTGCTGAGTCTAGCTTGTTGCCAAATGAATCCGCGACACGGTTAACCGAGCGCTTTTAAAATCAACCTTTAAAAAATATCACTGCCCCTGCCTGCGTGTATTTTAATGGACACACTGACTGAAGTGTGCGCAGTAAAGTTGGTAACAATGGAAGGAATGTTGTTTCATGTCTTGACGTTAAATTTAAAGCATCAGGCAAACATGCGAATATTAAAATTATTATTGATTGATAAATTTGTTTTATCTACATGACAAGTTACAATAAGCACAAAAATGAATATTACATAACTAAACATTCCAGCCGAAATGGCTCTTCCAGGTTGACAAAACTGTAGGGGAACATAAACGTGAAGAGTATTGAAACAAAGTGTTTTGCAATTTATACACAAACTTTGCCGGACAACCAACGATAGAGAGATCGTCACTACAAACAACTTACCCCGACGCCATCTTGAGTTCCACTGATCCTCAGGGGGTGGCACGCACTACTTCCAGGACCAAGTATTCATGCGCCCAATCACAAAGTCCGCTGACACATATTTACACACTTGCTTATAAAAAATACTGAACATTACCGCCCCCCGAGACCTGCTGAGGTCTCCAAATTTTATTCACAATACACATTCACTATGTACAGTAAGTCATAACTGGTGATGAAACACTACTGAAATGGCAGACGGTGCAGCTTACATACAAGTCTGCACATATGTCCCTTCTGCATACGTAAATCCACCACTCGAGTAACGCCATCCTTTCCAGGACGGAGCTTGACGACCCTCGCTAAACACCAGCCCACGGGTGGAACACACTCTTCTCCAACCAGAACGAGCTCTCCCACAGCGAGTCCTGGTTGCTGGATTTGACACTCCCCCGGGGTTGTAGTTGCTATAAGTATTCTTTATACCAACGTATCAAGAACTGGTTGGCTAGTGCGCATATCATTTTCCATCTTCTGGACAAACATATATTGCTATCGTCAACTTCGTACGATTGGGTACAGCAACAAGAGTCCTACCGATGAGGAAGTGCCCGGGTGTAAGTGCCACCATGTCACATGGATCAGAAGACACAGGCATTAGGGGCCGTGAATTTAGGACAGCTTTAACTCGAGTGGTGAGTTTAATCAATTCCTCGAGTGTCAGAACTTGATTACCGATTTATGCCTGAGATGGTATTTGGCTGATTTAACTGCAGCTTCCCACAATCCCCCTGATGAGGAGCTGCAGGAGGCAAGAAATTAAAACTGATGTCATGAGCCAAAGAAAAGTTTTCCAGGAGTGGGGATTTGAGCAACTGGTAAAAAGACTGACGAAGTTGGCTTGAAGCACCAACAAAGTTGGTGCCACAATCGGAATACAGACTAGTACATAAACCTCGTCTTGACACAAATCGCGTAAGAGCAGCAACGAAGCTGTCTGCAGTCAGATCGTGGCAAAACATATGAAGGTAGATAGGTATGTTTTCTGTGTAGCACACCGATGCAGCTTATAACTCTGATGGAGATCGGTCCAGCATAGTCCAATCCAGTCTGCACAAAAGCTCCAGCAGGTGTGACTCGTTCAGTGGGAAAATCAGCCATTAGTGGAGGACTGTTTACAGGCCGGCACCGGAAACAATGTGAAAACTTGAAGACCCGAGACCGGATCAAGGATCGAGCTGACAAAATCCAAAACTGTTGAGACACAAGAGACTGCAGTAGTTGTGGTGTAGCATGTAGGTACTTTATGTGATGATAGTCTAGCAAAGCTTCAACAGCACTATGGTCTTTTGGCAATATGATAGGGTGCTTTGTGACATATTCAACATTTGCATGTGACAAACGCCCGTCCTGAGAACACTCTGCTGATCCAAAAATGATGTCAAATGCTGCAGTCGCGTAGAACAAGGTTTCTCCCTTTGGAATCATTTCAAGTCATCTTCAAAACATGACCTTTATATACATCTACACACTATGGAAGTTACTTGCTCTAATTCAACAGATTATAGGATTTTGCTGCTAGGAGGTTGCCCTTGGCAGTGCTTCACAAAATGCATAACATAGGCCATGACTCGCACAAGTTTTGGCCAAGACGAGAATTTCTGTAACGGTGGAAGCTCTTCAGGGGGATCATGTGTGCTCACAAGAACCAGCTGGGATGACTTAAGTTCTGGGAAATCTGAAGTCTCATTCACTAGGGACAGTGTTCACTGGTCAGGTGGCTCTATCAACCATTGAGGGCCATGCTATCAGAGGGCATGAAAACTTAGGTCATGGGGAAGCAGACCACGAGAAGCACAAGCTGCAGGATTGTCTCTAGAAACAACATGTTTCCAACATTGAGATGGAACCCATTCCTGTATTTGAGCAACTCTATTTGCGACAAAAGTTTTTAACAGGTAGGGTTGCGTCTTGATCCAGGTGAGAGCTACACTAGAGTTAGGCCATGCATGACTGGTAGTGACTGTTAAATGTTGAGTGAGGAAGGCATGACAATACTGCATCAATTTTGCACGCAAATGAGCACCACACAGCTAAAGTCGAGGAAGCAAAACTTGTTTCAGTGGAGCTACTCTAGACTTGGCCAGTATGAGATGCATGTTCACATTCTCATCAGAAGCACTACTTCTCAAATACACAACAGCTGCGTAGGCTTGTTCAGATGCATTTGCAAAGCCATGTAGCTCTACAGAATCTGCATTAGGACAAACGAAATGTGGTAAACTAAGGGTTTCAAGGTGGACAAGTCCCTCGATATACTGATTCCACTTCTCTCATGTTGGTAACGGTAAGGGGTCGTCCCAACCCACTCCTTGTATCCACAACCACTGTAACAGAATTTTTGATCACATTACCACTGGAGACAACCACCCCACGGGATCGTAAATGCGAGCTATCTGTGACAAAACAAAACGTTTGGTTGGGACACCATTGCAGATATTTAAATGGTAAAAGAAAACATAAGTCTCTGGGCGCCACTTAAGACACAGAATATTCACTACAGGCTCAGATGAGAAGTCAAGCACTTTGGGATTCTCACGATGAGATACAGGAATGTCATCCAACAACTGTAACTGGTTACTCGACCATTTCCTAAGTTCAAATCCACCACTTCGTAAGAGTCAAATAACTGATTCTTTAGCACAAATGCTTCCTCCACCGATGATGCACCAGTTACAATATCATCTATAAAAATGTGATTTTGAAGAGCATTTTGTGCCAGGGGATGATGGAGACCCTCATCGATGGCCAACAGTATTAAGTTGGAACACTGCATGTGGGAGAGAGGAGTCTTCATGCCACAGAATAAGTTGATATGGTCGGTCATCCTCATGGATTAGAATCTGCTGATACATTTGCTTTATGTCTCAAGAGAAAACCAAATTATAGATTATGAACCGTAAAATGGCATCGCATATCACATTTTGAAGCTTGGGTCCAGAGAGGAGAGTATCATTGAGGGATACACCATTCGAAGTCCTGGCACTATCATCAAAAACCACCCTCACTTTGATGGTTGAACTAGCCAGTTTGTACACACCATGGTGAGGGATAAAACATTAAAAGGTTTCTCGATTTTCTACCTGTTGGGTGGAGGGGGCATAGGGTTCCATATGACCTGAAGTAGAATAATTAGCTATGAAATCCTTGTACATTGTTTTCATGTCCGGTTGAGATGCGAGTTTGCGCTCCAGAGCATAGAATATGTTTTATGCATTTACATATGAACTTCCTATATGATGTCCCTCAGATTTTAATGAGAGGCGAATGTTTTATCTACCCTATTCATCTCGAAAGTGAATAGCCATGAGGTGAGTCTCACAGATGTCAGCATCCGGTTGTTTCGCAGCTACATGAAGAGGTTCCTCAGTTTCTCAAAACTGTTTGAGAATTGAGTCTAGCGAGTCCTCAGTCTCCACAAACATGGAAATCAGCTCTTGACCAAAGCTGGCGTTCAGTTCAGGGTATTCTCTTAGGAGCATCCAGCCAAATTTAGACTCCAGTACAAGGCATGTGTTGACCTAGTTCAAGTCGCCCACTCATACAAACTCGTGCATATATGTCAGCATCCAGCAACATGTCAACAGGACCAGGTTTGTCAAACTGGGGATCAGCTAACGGAAAAGACCCCAATTGGTTAAGAACACATGGATCCACAGTTGCTCGTGGTACATTGCTGGTGATTTTAGAGACCACGAAAAGAGAGTGAGTAAAGGAAAATTGAGATACAACAGAGGACTGGATTTTACAACTGACAGCTCCCTTCAAGTTGACTGTACCATGCGCGAGATCACAGACCTTTTCCTTTACCTTTTGAACAGGTAAAGACAGCACTTTTACAGCTGCTTCTGTCATGATGGACGCCTGAGCCGCACTGTTCAGTAAGCATCGAACCCAGTGCGGTTTACTGTCAGGATCATTTACAGTTACCTGGGCAGTAGATAACAACACTGAAGTACGACTACGAGCTGAAAAGACACCACAGATTGTTCAGTCTCAACATTAGCACTTGAAGTATCATTTTCAATATGAGTTATTGGATTAATCCTAGATTGACCATCAACATGAAGTAGAGTATGATGCCTATGTTTGCATAGAAAACACGTATGAGTTGAGGAACATGACACTGCAGTATGGGCTGTTCCCAGGCAGTGGATACAGAGTTTCTTACTGCGAGCTACTGACTGTCTTTCTGATAGTGAGGCATTAACAAACGCTGAACATTTATATACAGAATGAGTGGTCTGCCAACAGACAATACACGGCTTTAACTGATTGGGCTCAAAATTAGTTACAAATACTTATTTGGGTGGTTGTGTTACATGACTTATTTTTGAAAGGTGGCCTTCTGGGCTATTTGACTGGTGCTTGTTTTGACTCCTATATCAATGGCACAGTCTGTAGTAGAAACCCTTTCAAGCAGAAACTCTACAAGTTCTGAAACCTTAGGTATATCATTATAGTCCACCCTGCAAGCGAGCTTTCAAACTGAGTGCGCAGCTCCACGTCCAACTTCCTCATCAAGACTGTGGCAAGAACAGGATTTTCCTCAGTTAAATTACAGCCTAATCCCTCAAGGGCTCGTGCATTTTCATTGAATGTGCTGACAAAATGCCTGATGGATTTGTGATTTGTGATGTTGACAGAATGCAAATCGAAGATTCTGTTTATATACAATGTTGTCACCTTTCTCAAATTTTGGTATTGAGATGTAAGAAGTTCCCATGCCACAGAATAGTTTTCAGACGATATTGGAAGGTTTTTTCCTAATTGCAAGGCTTCTCCTGTCAGACAACCCATTAAATATTGAACCTTTTCAACATCAGACAGACAACGATTGTTGTGAATGGTGGCCTGATACAACTGCGAAAACATAGGCCAGTCTTCCCACTGACCAGAAAAAGTAGGCAAACTGATCTTGGGAAGCCTTACATTTGCAAATGGACCTGCAACAGGTGGAGTTGATTCACTTTGAACAACATACTTATCCAAAAACGAAGTCACAATACCACGAGTGTCAGACAGTAAGTTATGTTTAGAGGTCAAAATATTTTCATCCAAGTCAATTAGGAAGGGGATCTGACTGCAGTAAGATGTCACATATTGAATTTACAGTACTATCAATTGCCTCCAGTTGTACACCAAGTGCGTTTACCTCGTGAACAATTTCTACAGTAATAAGTGGAGCACTTTTTAATGCCTGAAGACGCTCACTGTTGTGCCGTAATTTAGTATCCTGAAGTTTCAATTTCAGTAAAAATGCCTTGAAACCCATGTCAAAAAATTTCTGCAATGAAGAAAGCGAAAAAAAAAAGCAGGCCTACAGAAAATACAAAGCCTTAATCTATCGTGTCATAGCACATGTGAGGTTATGTACACCTGATTATGTGCAAAAATCGAAAATACTTTGGTTAGTTAAAAAATGCGCGAAGTAACAAACACAACTGAGAAGAGAAAAATGTGTAAAATACTCACCCACGTGGCGAACTAATTCGCGACTGAGTGGATAACATCACAAAAAAAGGAAACTAATACAGCGCAATCAACATTGCATAAGCAATCACAAATATGTCGAATCCCTTGTAAATGGTGAATTGCGGGCAGATATCTTATTTCTTCACAGGATGTCTGAACAGCGGGTGATTTTCTACGGTAGCGTTGACACTTGATTGACGAGCGCGGGAGATTGCAATTACGTAGCACACGCAATCGAGGAGTGACAAAATAAACACATAATCGCCGATCGGTATAACACGTGGCGAGATTCAGCCCGGAGGACCAAAAATGTATTGCAATTCATACACAAACTTTGCCGGACAACCAACGATATATAGATCGTCACTACGAACAACTTACCCCGGCGCCATCTTGAGTTCCACTGATCCTCAGGGGGTGGCGCCCACTACTTCCAGGACCAAGTATTCATGCGTCCAATCACAAAGTCCGCTGACACATATTAACACACTTTGCTTATAAAAAAATACTGAACACAAAGAAAGTATCAAATCAACCCCAGGGAAAATCAACAAAAACCCCAATGGAGAGAAACGTTATCTACTACATACTAAAGAAATAAAGCGAAAATAATGAATGAAAAGGGACAGGAAAATAGGAAAGAAAAGGAAACAAAAAAAAAACATGTGAAGTAAGTGTGGCTCCTTAATACCATAGGTGTAAAGTAATGTATCAAAACGAGCTAGAAAAGGAACGCAAAGGGAAACAAAAAAATTAAAAGAACAGTATACGTGTTTTGCAAGTCATGCGGCGTCTTGAGACCATAGATATAATGACTTGTAGGAAAAGACAGGGCAGCGAGGTGCCCCAACCCTATACAGGTATTAAAGGAAAAATGAAAAGGAAAGAAAATGGCATGGAATTAAATACCAAAAGTGAAAACGTGTAGCCCGGCCTTCCCTGAGGACAGCCCTCCAACATCATTGACAGGAATTGTGACCAATCAGAGGCCAGCAAACTAGAATGCCAAACAAAGCATGTATGGAAAGTGATTTCCCACAAGGAACAAAGACTGGACACTATAATACGAGGCGCTAATAACAAGAAAGACCCAACAAAAGTAATACTTAAAATATGGAAATAATACAACAAAGTACAGAGTGCCATTTCCTTGGCAAAAGTGGCCAATCACCAACTAGTAATCCCAATACAGAAACAGTAGGTCAATACCACGAATCTAGAGTATTAATACTAAATTTAATACAGTACAAGCCAAAGGAAAATAAATATAGCAATTAGCAAAAATAGAATCCAAGATATTTAAAGAAATTTGAAAATAAATAAGTACAGTCACCGTTCCCGGGACTGGTACCAAGTGAATGGCCGACGAGCTTCCACAGTGGGGGAAACAAGATATGACCACGTCGCCACTGCAATGCAAGCCAGTACATGCAACGAACTAAACAGAAGAAATAATACACACAGAAATATACTCCAACGTACATAAAACACCGTGAAGACCCAACATTTATTTATAAACGAAACCCAGGGAACGCTGATCAGGAACAGTGACCAAGCTACACCGTGACCTGTTCCTGATACGACTAACGCAGAAAAAGGAAATAAATTATGCACAAACCACATCTAACGAACACAATTCCCGCAATTAAGGAATAACTGTACTAATACGTAAATAAACGTTGTAAACAAGCCATTTAAATCTCTGAACCCGGAAAGTTGAATAGGCACTCGTTGTGACTGGTTGATGAAACACAAGAGCAATCAGTCACGATAGCAACACTCACCCAATGTAAATACCTAAGGAAAAATCTAATATTCACATCTACACTTTCTGTTTTTTTTTAATACTATACGTGTAAGAACGAGCAAATTTGTAAAATATTTACTTTTATAATAATTTCATAGTTTTGTTTGACCGAAGTATGAATAAACTAAAGATGAGGTAGACCGATCCTCGCTGGCTGCGCACAACCAATCTCCGTGTCCCAACATTGAAATGCTTTTCTGCCAACACGACTAGCAAAAATGGTGTGAATTGGATTTGAGGTTAGAATACTGTAAGTAAACAAGTGCTTTTGAGATGTTTTTATACTTCCTCTAACCAATTTGTAAAGCAGTTTGATTAAATGAAACTTGGTAAAAGTATTTTATTAATATAATAGTGCTTGTCATCTAAAAATTAAGATATAATCTAACACGTCCATCACTGTTGACCATGTGACTTTGACAGTTGTGTAGGATTGGGGTAGGTCAATGTTGGTTGCACGCGCAGAATACGAATAAGCTGTCTACCTCATCTTTAGTCTATGGGCCTATGGCAGTGCAGTGTTACAGAGTACATGTGTACAGAGAGACGAAATGGCGTGCCAGTTTCTTTGATGCGGACATTCTCCTTCTCTGATTGGCCGCGCGGAGCTCTGGGAACGGGAAATGCACGCTGCGAAAGGTTCCCTGATTGCTGATCTGCCACTTTAGAAACGAACCTTAGAAAAAAGTCACTGCCCCTGCATGCATATATTTTAATGGGCGCACTGAGCGACATTCGCCCAGTAAAGTTGGTAATGAGGAATGGAAAGTAGTTCCAAATCTTAACCTCGAATGAACGGTGTTGGGTGATCATTTGTGATAGCTAGAAATTATTTCTTTCGCCTTCTGTTTTTTTAATGCATCGAAGTGTAGAAATGAGCAGATTTGTGAAGTATTTACTTTGTTAATAATTTCACAGTTTCATTCGACCGACGCATGAATAAAGCGGCGAGGCCCATGGCAATATTAATTTTTGCATAAGGCTGAGGAATACACAACGTGCATACAAGTAGATCTCAAGCAGGGATTTTAAAAAGTGCTCATTTTACCGTGAACAGGCTATATCATACTGTGGTTGGCAAACGGCTTTCACATGTTGCTGGCGGGGCCACGGTGGCAGAGTGGTTAGCTTGCTCGCCTCCCACCAAGGCGATCCGGGTTCAATCCCCGGCTGGCTCACACCGGATATTCGCATGTGGGAATCGTGCTGGACTATGCCATTGGTTGGCAGGTTTTTCTGGGGGGATCTCACGTTTCCCCCGCCCTTTCATTCCGGCGCTGCTCCATACTCACCTCAATCACCCACTTCGGCTCTCAAGACCTCGACGTTAAGATCCGTTTCAATCTCTTCACACACGCACACACACACACTCTCTCGCTCTCTATCTCTGTCATGTTGCTGGCTAGTGACGCCATTTGACTAGCGTGTGCGGCTGCAGTTCGAGGGATAAGCGGCTATTTCACCTCTGTATTCTTGCGTACTCTGTGGCTGTGCCAGTTTTATACACCTATAGCTAGAGCCACGAGTAGTTCGCGAATTCATTCGGAGACGAGCTGGACTCCAAACACTTGTTCTTTTCTCCTACTGTTGTGATTGGACGACAGATGATTAGACACGCCCCGTTTAACTGTGGGCCAGTAAGAAGCAGGGAGCAGTAGTGTGAGTGATGTCTCGAGTGTATAGAGGGTTGTCCAGCCTAGCTTGCTTCCAACTCAATCCGCGAAATACTCGGGCTCTATCTACAACGGAAGAATACACAATTTGCACACAAGTAGATCATAAGCAGGGCTTTGAAAAGTTCCCAGTTATACGGTGAACAGCCGGCAAGGTGATGTTAATGTGTGTGTATGATGCAATTTCCAGGTGCGACGTCCGCTGCCCGCAAGGTAGTTACGGAGAGGGCTGCCTGCGGCAATGCCGCTGCAGGACGCCCGGCAAGTGCAACCACGTCACTGGGCAGTGCAGAGAGACCTCCCCCTCCACCACTGAGGAAGTCACGTCGCAGGTCGCGGCCTACCGCGTCAGCAACGACGAGGGACCTGCCCTCACGACGACGCTCAGGTCGGGCGAGACTTCGGAGATGCCGCCGGTGACCTCGCCGGAACGCGGCAGCGACGTGGAGGGCAAGACTTCGGAGAAGACCTACATGTTGCCTGAGACTTCGGAGGGTGCGCATTCGACCTCGCCGGGACGAAGTAGCGACGAAGAAGGCAAGGCGCCGAAGACGACTTACAAGTTCCCCGAGACCCCGGAGGCACCGTTGTCGACCTCCTCGGTGCGCGGCAGCGACAACGAGGGTAAGGCGCCGGAGACGAGATACAAGTTGCTCGAGACCACGGAGATTCCGCCGACGACCTGGCCTGCACGCAGCCGCGACGTAGAGGGCAAGACTCACAGATCGCCCGAGACTTCGGAAGTGCCTCCGTCGATCGCAACGAACAGTGACGGCGACGACCTCGTCAAACTGCCGCCGACAACTGAGGAGCACCTGACGTCTGAGGGAAGCCTCTTCATCCACGATGAACCCGTGACAGTCACAACGACTTTGACCACCTCCGCTCCGAATACGAGTCACTTGAGGAACGAAGGCAGTTTTGGAACGAAGCTTCATTCTTTCGCCCCGGCGGGTTATGATCCCGCCAACAGTCGTCAGTCAGAGGACTTTGTGAGACTTCCCGAGAAGGTACCCGACAACACCGACGAACGGCCTGAAGGCCACACAACGGTTCAGTACGTCAACAATTTCCTGGCAGACGAAGAGAGCTTGCAGAGCCACGACAAACCTCCGTCGGGGGAGGAGCACCCCGACACGAATCCCCGCAAGAAGGACCCAGACCCCGCGGAGGAGGACGTCATCCTGTCCGGGGACGACGCCGCCGCCGGGCTGCCGCCGCCCAGCAACGACCTGCAGCACCTGAGGCAGGTGAAGGCGATGGACCCGGAGGCGGGGGCGGACGCGCCGTCCAGCGGCGGCGGGCTGCTGGGGCGCGACCTACTGTCGACGTCGTGCGTGTCAGCCGGCGTCGCGGTGGCGCTCATCGTGACTGCCGCCCTCATCGTCGCCGCGGCGCACTGGAGGAAGTCTGGCGGCAAGAAGACGTCCCCCGAGGATTCCAAGCCCGCCGCCATGGCGATCTTCGCCTATGATGAAAGCCGCGCTGACAACGTCTTCTCAGGTCAGTATCACTCTCCAGCTGCTTTCCGGTATAGGCCGTTCACGGTAATGTGAGCACTTTTGAAGCGCTAGTTACTCTCTTATTTCAACCTATTTATATCCTTCCACCACTTTTTAATGTAAACCCTGCCATGTGAGTAATAAACAAAGTCTATACATTCACCATACTTAAAACCAAAATTCCGAGGCCACAATGAAATGTATTTATTGGTTATTATGTCTGATTAAACAGCTTCAAAAAATGCTCACTTTACCGTGAACGGCCTATAAAGGCTGTTCACGATAAAGTGAGCACTTTCGAAGTCAACATTAGAAAAAGTCACTGTCCCTACCAGTATATAATTTAACGGGCGCACTGAGTAACATACACCCAGTAAAGTTGGTAACGATGGGTGGAAAGTAGTTCGATATATTAACGTCGAATAAAACGTTTTAGGCACCAATTTGTAATAACTTAAATTATTATTTTGATTACTGTTTTTTTAATACATCGAAGTGAAGAATGAGCAGATTTGTAGAACATTTACGTTTACAATAATTTCACAGTTTCACTCGACCTATGCATGATTAAAGCGATGAGGTCCATGGCAATGCTAATATTTCATAATGCGGAAGAATACACAACGTGCGCGCAAGTAGGTTTTAAGCAAGGTTTTCAAAAGTGCTCATTTTACCGCGAATAGCCTATTACGACGCTGGCGTCGATTACACCGGGCCGCAAGGTTCTCCTGTATAACTATATATTTACTCCGCACCTATCACACGTATAGTCTGTTCGCGGTTTCTCCTCATTTTTAAAAATCAAACCTTTGAAAAATCAGACCATTGTTATGTGTTTGGTTGTTTCCTATAGATGTGTATCACAAGCGTTTTATACTTATGTTAACGTCGGAGGCGTGTGGTGAACTGTTGCAAGGTAAGCTGGTGCTTGCTCACTGCTGTACAATAACCACTGTAAAGCCTAGGGAGGGAAACTAAATGTATTTCGACCATTCACAACGAACAGGCAAGGGACGATCCCTTACACACGCCCTGTGGCGTCAGATGCCGAGCTACTTTTCAGTGTTGGAAGTGTGAACTAGCAAACAAGAGGGGCACAGATCTAAAGCCAGCGTACCTTGCAACAGTTCACCACACGCCATTGGTTAACGTAGAAGTTCCTCATTTCCCGTTAAATTAAATATTTACTTGCATTTTAATATTTATTTAATAATTAAAATGAATAAAAACAGGGAAAAAATATGAGTGTTGGTAATGCTATAGAAACAAATAGCTTTTGTGTAAAATTGAATTATACTGAGTGCGCACGAATGCGGCACACTGTCCCTTTGGTATAATATTCCAGACTTAGTTAAACTTCGTTTACATAAAGCGGGGAAATATCCTAAAAGTGGAACTTTAGCAGGGCTTCTGAAAAGTGTGAATGGACAATAGGCATATAATCCTCATATAATCCTCATATAATCCTCATTTCCCTTGGTGTCACTATAATGATAAATTTTTTTTGCATTAAATTTTCTTTATTCTAAGAAAGCCGCCTAGCACCACCTTTATGGCTCTCCGAGCATAGTTTCCTGGTATCGCATTGTTCGGAGTGAAAGATAGACCAAAATATTTACATTAGATAATAACTAGTTAAATCTGGTGACTTTTGAAAAGTCTATAATATCTTGCAAGATTTAATTAGTTAATATCTAATGTATGATTTTTTTTTACAGTAGAAGCTGATGGGGCGCAGTTTGAGAAAGGTTAAAGAACCACTGATCTATATTACTCGGAGACCGCCTGGGACCAACACTTATTTTTTAAAAGTTGTTAACAGCATTTTACATACAATGTAGTTTTCATCTTAACTTTGGCCTTTAACAAGTTTCTTTTTCAAGCTGTTTAATTTTTACACTCACATACTCACAAATGTAAACTACTTCGTGGGGAATATTTTTTTCCCAATCGCAACATTTATCAGTTTACAATTTTATGCACGTTCATTCGAAATTAAATTAGTTTCGTCTGCAGCACAAAATAAGTTTACGTTACATCATCATGAAACTATCTGACGTGTATCTAACTACTGTGAATGGAACAATGGCCAATATTTTCTACAGAGAGTAGTGCTGACTTTTAGAAGACCAGTTTACAGAACGCACACTTTCGCGTTCACGTAAAAAAAAATTACGTAAACGGACGAGAAACTGTTGCCGTGTTTAAGAGAACCCGAGAAGCAATCTCGACTGTGTTAGAGAGTTCCTTTATTCATTGCGAACCCATCAAGTAATTCGGTCCGTGCACTTATAGGCACGCCCGAGCTTTAAATTTCTTTACTCAGTGTTGTAATACCTTTGTCTTTACTAAGTCCCTACGTATCATCCATGGAATAGGGTGTAATTTGCTCACGAACGTTACGCGGTAACCAGATTATTGTTGCAAATTTTAAGGTTTTTAGCCGACCTCCCGTGGTGCAGTCGGTCGGTGGGCCACCGACCTTGGGTACGGGAGGCTCTGGGTTCGAAGCCCGGGTAAGACATAGGTGATAATTTAAGTTAGATTGTAAGTTAGACTGTAAGCCGTCCCCCTGCTAAGCTTTCAAGCATTAAACCGATGGACGTTAAAAAGCCCAATACAATACTTAACGTTTTATTTTTACTAGAACATTCAAACCTCATGGACAAGGCTTAGTTGAAAGTGCTCTGGTGTATTAGTACAATAGCTTTGAAAAAGTTGTATGGCGAACATGATACAATTATGTGACCGAATATAAGATATTAATATGCAAATACGTTCACTGTTTTCTAATTCTTTCATTGCAACTTACTATGTTAGACTTTTATAATTTTATCTTCTAGTTTCACTTTAATTTTGTAAATTGTTTTTTGTGAAGGTTAACCAAGCTATTGCTATGTAGAACTTCTTCACAAACTTGTTTAACAACAAATAAAATTTGGACGGGAGCTGGTTCGTAACCCGTGTTTCAGCTTGTAATTTTACAAGTGGGTTTTGTTATCTTTTGCGAAGTGTAAGATTAGTGCTGTCTCATTTCCATTATCGGGAAGAAGTGAAAGACTATTCTTTGCGTGAAAGCGGGATATGATATTCTACAACGGACTGATAAGTGTACTAAATTTAATTATTCAAATTCAAGTTATTTTATTTGAAAATTAATTTAAAGACCTTAAACTCCAAGGGAGCTGCTGACTTCCACCATTATCTTCTAAACGAAGTTAGACATAAGTGACAGCTAAAGCATGGCTAGCCTGTGTAGTTTTTTTGAGTACTGCAATTCCATTTTCAGTTGCTAACGGTACACAAAATCGGCTTTTACGGTTGTAACATTAATATTGTATAGCACAACCACACACAACATGCTTTACCATTAATTCGCTGTTGAATCAGCGATTTCAATCAGTCGAATTATTTTATAGAATCTTTGGTTATTGAGCTGCTGTCATCTACTGGCTAATCAGTGGAATGCATTGAGAAGTTTTACTGCCAAGACAGTGCAATTCACCATAGGCTGTTCACGGTAAAGTGAGAACTTGTGAGCACCTAGTTATTTTTTCTTCCAGCGATATTTTATCCTTTGACAACCTTTTTATATAAATATTACCTTGTAAGTAATAAACACAATGTGTATATTCCACCGCACTCGGAGGTTAACGTCTAAGATTACAATAAAATACGTTTATCGACTATTATTTCAAATGAGAGGGGTTTCAAAAGTGCTCACTTTACCGTGAATAGCCTATAGGTACCAGTAGAAATCACTATTTAATCAGTGAATACCAGCCACCGAAATTATCAGTGGAATATTGCTGATTCAAGTGGAACGGTCTCAACAGATCTGCATTCAAATCCGCTGCTTTGAAGCCGTTTTAATTGCTTCGATTTTAGAGTGAAGTAACTTCCTAGCATTTTAAAAGTGCCAAATTAGTCGTGATTAATCTATAGCAAATGGTTGAGGAAAAGAAAGGTTTTCCATAAGTAATCACTATGCGCACCTCTTGTTATAAACGTTATCAGCGTATCTCAGCCGAATGTATCATATTGTAACGTAGATAATTGTACAGCCGAATGCGTATTTTTCTTTCAAATGAAAGCGTTTAATGCAGGAAAAGAATGTTTATCGAATAACTGCTACTCCTTATTTACATTAATAACGACGTTGATACGTGTATTTTTACCATGTTCTTGTGGTCACTTCAAACGGGTCTATGACGTCACCGACATTACGTCACGGGCCGTATAAAGCTGTTCTTTCATCACAAAACCTTGCAAGCCTTTAGTTCTTAGTCACCTGAAATGCGTCATTCTTTTCCGACTACATTGGTAGATTGACGGCGAATGAGCTGAGCTAGTAGTAAACGAATGCATTGTCTTTCGCAACATGTGCCAGTTTGATAACATAAACATTTTAATAAAATTACCATTTCCCACTAAAATAACGACCTAGTACTTTCAGGCATAGTCAACCAAGTTAAAACCTGAATACGTTTATTGTTACCAAAGGACTGCAACTGTTCAGTTAATTTAAAGTGGTAACTTTTTTTGAAGCTGCATGGGATTAAATTACGTTGATCCTTCGAACTCTGGTACGATTGTATAAATTATGATGCGAAATACATAATGTTATTCCAGATTCTCAAGAAGCATAAATATAGCTTATTTACAATAGCTCATGAGCCACTGGGATCTAAGTAACCCTACGAATGAATTTTATATAAGTAGACTTACTTCATTACTTGGCGACGGAGGTGCACTAGAACATTAATTTTTCCTTAATGACTGACAAAATTCATTCGTTAAAAATATTACCGGTCAACAAATTTGATAACAAGAAGTTAGCAGATAAAATTCAGTTTGTCCCTTTCTATTCAGATAGCTCCATTAAACAAAAACATAGCTATAATACACCAATTCGGATCTCCCGAAAGCCCCGATAACAGCACATCGAGAAACAAAACAATTATCACAATATAATTGAATAATTTTGGCATCGCAGACCACTTCTTCTTAGGAACCCTGCCTTGACCGCTTACAGACACATTTTTTTTTCCCTACAAGTCGATGTGACACTAGGATGAAGTCCATTACAATGAAATTTTTGAAAGTTCTTGAGATAGTATTTTGAGAGCAAACTTACTTCCACATATGCTAAGACGTAAAAGCTTGAGAAATACAAGGATATTCGTGACGACACCGACAACGCTCAGTATGTCGTGCGAGACGGCAAACCGATAATTTTTCAAGAGGTGATCCATGTCCGGGAAAGCCTGGTTTGGGCGCAGTGGGGTGCCGAAGTTTGTCACACGCTTCGGATGTGGCGATGGCTGTGCATCCCACGCTGTCTCACGAAACCACCACGAACCCAACAAGAACATCACATCGTGCAATAAATCACAAAGTGGGTTCGAGTTGTCGACCCTCTACTTGATTACACAGCCCACGTCGACTATGCGCAGGGTGACGCGATTAGTCGATACTAGTGGTGTGTGCTCAGTAGTTGAGTCGCTGCGTGGGTTCTTGAGATAAGTTCCTCCTCTGATGGTACAGGAGTCTCATGCCGGAGTCACATAGCCCCGACAAGCACGACACGACAGCCCCAACACGACACTCAAAACTAAACAGCCAATGAAATACAAGATAAATCTGACGTAAGCCCGACAAAGTCTGTCGTCCGACCAGCAATTGTGAAGTAGAAATTATTTATAATTTCGTCGTGTCGTGCGGCATGACACACAAAAGTGTAAAAACCTTGCAAAATGTAAGCTTTCCCTACAATATCAAATACGCAGCTTAAAAGAAAAAAATATCGAAAATTACTGTATTTAACTCTTAAAAATAATAATTTTATCTTTATATGCATTAGCGATAACACTGCGACACAATCATGTATTCCAAATTCCCCGTCTGCCCACCGCCTTTGAAACTACCGTAGTTAATCAGCGCCTTCTAAATGGTTCCGAAAAATTCTACCCTTCGTGTCGCGTCAGGAAACTGTCGGGCTGTAAATTCGAGGAGTCACATTGAAAACATAAATGTGTCGTGGTTGCGGGTTTTTGTTGTGTAGTTCTGTGCTTGTCGGAGCTATGTGACTCCCTCATCATACAACGTAGTACCCCCAAAGAAAATATCGAGAGGCGTCATATCTGATGACCGCGGTGGCCACGGAACAGGCCCCACAGCGCCCGCGTCAATCTTTTCCGGAGATTGGTTTCCTCTTGAAAAACGATCGGTTTGCTCAAATATGCATCGCCGATGTTATTTTGAATCGTTCGGCATATCAGTTAATCAATAAGCAAAAAATATAACGTCACCAGTGATGCACAGAAATGACCCTATGGGCGTTGGCTCAAGAACAGTCTATTCGTGAGCAGTAAGGTAGCAGTAGAAGCACTTGTGTTACTAATTTCCATATTTCTGTTTCAGCACATGAAGTCCAAACCAGCGACGTCTCTGTTACGTTAGCAGACAGCAAACCAGAACACAGTCCTGCAAATGGTTCTGTCGGCACGCTGCAGAGGAACGAACAAAGTCAAAACTGTGATCTTAGAGGTGAGGATTTACATGCCGCTTACTATGAGATCTAACGCGTCGCACATGCGTGTACTCTTGTCCGACCCCCCCCCCCCCCCAAACCAAAAACCCCGCCCCAGCGCTTATCAATAACCAAAGGAAATCAGAACGGTTCAGTCGATTCACACCAATGTTTGCCCCAGTGTGATTTATATAGTGTTTTACTAGCCATAGTCCCACCTCCGAGCAAAATTGGCGGAACTGTCATCTGGATAAGCTATCTGAGGTATATGTCCAGCCGTAAATTAAGGCCGCTAGACTACACTCGAATAGATGTCTGGCCGTTACGATAGTGCCGATAATATATGTTTTTTTTTTTCATGCACTGTTAACTGAACTCTAGTTGAAACTGAGTTCTCTTAAAAAGCAAACATGACGATGGTACGGTGAATTACGCTTCCAGTTTTGTTTTGATCGTTGTGGTTGTCCAATTACTTTCCTGCTAGTGCGAGCCTAGTTTTACATATTTTCTTTAAATATACGTGTCTACAATAAAAGCATAATTTTTCTAAGTGGCAGAACTGAAACAAGCAAAACGTGTTTGGTCTGTGAAATATAATTCACAAGAGAGCATGGTAATTTTGCATTCTTGCTCTATGAAGCAGCTTATCAAAACAATTAACCGACAGAATCATTGTGAATAATTCACCGTATTCTCGCCGCGACGTCTGTTTTCCGTTTATTTGCTGGACAAGGAACAATCGGAAGGCCAGAGAACCGAATAGTCTATTCGGGGGACGAATTGTCAACTAACTAGTAATTCGCATTTCGTAGCCACCAGGAGAATAAATTTTATGCAGTACTTTATTCGGAGGTGGCAATACAGGCACTTAATTTACGGACGCCAACACTGTCTGGCGAAATGCACTTAAAGAATAAAGCATCCTACGTTTTCATTACATACACTGGGACCTGTTAACGATTGTTTTTTTTTTTCCAAAATAAGCGTTCGTAGGGTATATTTCATAAAAATTTTTTATAACAATTTTTATGTACGGCTTAAGCCAGCAAAGTTAAAGTCTGTTCACGATAAAGTGAGCACTTTAGAAATGAAACTTAGAAAAAGTCACTGCACCTGCCTGCATATATTTTAACGGGCGCACTGAGTGACAGTCGCCCAGTAATGTTGGTAACGATGGCTGGATAGTAGTTCCATATTTTAACGTCAAATAAAAAGTGTTAGGTAACAATTTGTAATACTTTTAAGTGAGCAGATTCGTAAAGTATTTACTTTCTTAATAATTTCACAGTTTCACTTGACCGACGCATGAATAAAGTGACGAGGCCCATGACAATGTAAACGTTACATAAGGCGGAGGAATGCACAAAGCGGATACAAGTAGATCATAAATAGGGTTTTCGAAAGTTCTCGTTGTACCGTGAACAGCCTTTAGTATAGATGAAAGCATGCGATTGGACATCCACGTCGGAGAATGGATTGGCTATGTCTAAGATTATCCTACTCAGGTTGGGAATAAAACGAGATTCCTTACATGAAAATTTTGCATGGAAAAAATTTCCACCGTAAGTTGCGCTGCTGTTCCAAATGCCGCTTTAAACTAATGGAGAAATTATGATTGTGCGCAAAAGTTAGCGTTCGGTTCGAATTACGATATATACTTGCCCGTGCTAAAATATTAACAGTTAACCTAACTTCATTTCGTTAATATTACGCATGCCCACCAATGCTATATGCAAGGGTGAACAGTGTGTTTGGCATTGAGCTTTCGGAAACACACTTATGCAAGAAAAATAAGACAAATTTAAGGGCCAGGTAAAGGCATCTTTTAAGTAATAGGAAATTTTCGGTTCTGTGTTGACATTTAAATTAAGTAATTTTGTAATCTAAACTTTTTGCTAAATTCACAGTTGAGTAGTAAATATGTTGACGCATTTTGCAAAATTTTTTATTTGAATGCGTAGGACAAACTTTGACCAGCACGTAAGTTCTAATTCAGTACAAACCGAATTACTGTACAAAAAAGGTATTTTTTTAAAACTAAAAATGCAAATATCCCATTCGTTTACGTCCAAATCGGAGAAAATCCGGTACATACGCAACACCAGAGGTACCTGGTAGCGAAAATTTTCATTTGCCGAACTGTTAGCAATGAGCTTCCTAACCTGCATAGGATAAACCTCAATATGTAGACTAAAGATGAGGTAGACCGATCTCGCTAGCTGCACACAGCCATTCTCCATGTCCCGACATTGAACTGCTTTACTACCAACACGATTAGCAAAAATTGTGTGAATTGGATTTGAGCTTAAGTAAAACAACTACTTTGATATATTTTTATACTTCCTCTAACCAATTTGTCATTCAGTGTGATTAAATTGTTATTGGTGAAAGTATTGTATTCATTTAATAATACTTGTAATTTAGAAATTAAGGTATCAACAAACACATTTATCATTATTGCAAACTTTTATTTAACTGGCATGGATTGTACGTACGCTATCTGTCCGACCTCTATGCACTGAACTGGAGTGCAGTCTGCCTACAAAGCATTTCTGTTCGTGAAGTTGCAGTCCGAAGTGTGGAAGGGGTCACCAGTATTTAACGTCACTTTTTTAGTCTTTTCAGTCTCGCCTATTTTTTGCATCACTGTTCGTCAGGTTGCAGCCCAAAGTTCGGAAGGTGCCACCAGTCTATAATTACACATTTTTAGTTATTTTTTAATATCACGAGTGTATTAATAGTCTACATGTAAAATAATAAAAAATTGTTGAGATTAAAAATTGAAAAACTATAAAAAAACATTTTAAAAACAACTTTTTATTTATACATGCACTAAAAAGAGAAAAATAACCATAGTAGTTACAGAATTTGTGGAACGTGTAAGATGTCGAAAAGCCATAATGAACTTTACTACAAATATTATGTTCACATCAATTTATATTTAATATATAAAAGCTTGGCGCGGATAGTTAAGAGCCTTACAAAAGGTATGTTCTCACTATGCTTGCGCAAATGAGTTATACGTTCTATATTGCGAGTAGTTAACAGCCTTAAACACGATGTGTGCTTGCTATGAATACGCAAATAAGGTATACATTCTATTCTGTGAAAAGTTAAGATTCTTACTCAAGATATGTGCTTACTGCGATCGCAAATGAGTATACATTCCTTATTGCACCAAGCATTTATATATTTAATATAAATTGACATCAACATAATAATTTGTAGTAAAGTTTATTACGGCTTTTCGACAACGTCTTACAAGTTCTACGAATTCTCTAACTACTATAATTATTTTTCTCCTTTTAGTGCATTCATAAATAAACGTTTGGTTTTTAAAATGTTTTTTATAGTTAATTTATTGATCAAGTGATTGACGGTAGCATTGCCTTTGGGTATGTCAATGTTGGGTACATGCGCAGAAGACGAATAATCAGTCTACCTCCTATTTAGTCTATGCCTCAATATTACTAAGAAATTTTTGTAACGGCTTCATTCCTAGTATAGCAATCATACATAGGCTGGTCATCGTTATTTGATCTCTTTTAAATTCACCCTTCGAAAAATGTCTCTGCCCTCATCTGCATGTATTCTAAATAGGCACATTGACTGGCTTACACCCAGTTAAGTTGGTAGAGACGGAGAGAAAATAGTTTTATGCCTTGACGTTGAATTAAAAGTGTTAGTAAAGTTATTTGCTATTAATTTTTTTCTAACGTTCATTAGTGTGAGGATTAGCATACAGTATATGTAAAAAACATATATTTTTTATAGTATTTTCACGCAGTTTCACTTGACTAGCGTATGAATAATGGGGTCAGGCCCATGACGATGTTAATTGTACATATGGTGGAAAAATACACAATGAGCATACAAGTATATCTTAAGGGCACTTGCCTACCGGCTGGCAGCTGCGAAATTTAAACAGGAAATCCCATAAAGATACGCGTTTCAAACAAAATGTATTCTCCACAAAATGTTTAGAAGATCCCTATGAGCATATATTTTCAATATAGATAGACATTATGTAAATTCTTTTAAAACATCAATTTTAAAAATTCCTTGCGCACAGACTATACGTGTTATTGAAACATTTCCGCTGTAGGGAAGTTCTAAAAAATTTGCGAAGAATACATTTTATTGGAAACGCCTGTCCTTAAAAATAACGCACTGAGGCGACATTTACTCAACATGAGATTTCCTATTAAAATTCCGCATCTGCGAGCCGATAGGCAGTGCCCTTAAGCATTGCTTTCATAAGTAGAGACCTGAAGAATTCGCGGATTCATTTTGGGACAAGCTAGAATTCAAAACAAGTGTGTTTATATAACTTTAGCCATTGGTGCACACGGTGTTTTGACGCCTCCTTGAGAACGGTGGACCAATCGTCGCATTCCACTGTCAAAGCAGACAACTAATGCACAGTTGACACCGGCATATTTGTGTAAAGGACTTTAGATTCTAACCTGCAGGTCATTGAACTTGCGAATTTTTCAGGTCTCTATTCATAAGTGATCAGTAGAGATGATGGTTTATCGCAGGAAAAGTTGACCTCTTGCTAGGATTCAACGTACTGTACAAATTTATGACAGTTTCCTTTCCTTATTGGCTGCCATGCATGTGCGAAGCCACTACCCCCAATTCACAGGGCACAGGGCCAATGAGGATTCTGTCAATATAAAGCAGAACGTTCGTGATTGGTCTGGTAACAACTCATTCGAGTCAAAACCTTGTTCATTCAATAATGAAAGAATAAACTAGTTAGAGTTTTATACAATATATGATGACTGAAAACATTTTCGCGATTTTCCATCATCTCTAGTGATTAGCCTACCTTGGATAGGTAGCCTTTATATTCAGTGATGTTAATGAGAATTTGGGCGTGGTGTTGTCCACAGACTCGATGACGTCCCACTACGACATCCCGCCTCCGGCGCGGGCTAGTCTACAAGCGGCGGGGAGGGGCCCGGCCTGCGAGCCGATATACGAGGAGATCCCCGGGTGGAACGCGCGGGCCACAGCCTCCTTTCTCACCTTCACCAGTGTACTGGAGACGTCGCGGGTGTGACCGCACCTACCTCGGCGTGGCCTCGGCTGCGCCACACGTGGCCAGGTCCGCCCGTGGCCTCGGTTGCGCCAGGTGGCCAGAAACTACCCCGCCAGTCTTCCTTGGCCTTTGCTACGTCATGTGGCCATGAACTACCATGCCATTCTACCGTGGCCTCGGCTGCACCAGGTGGCCAGGAACCAGGAACGACCATTACAGCCTGCTGTGGCCACGGTTGCGCCAAGCGGCCAGATATCAGGGAAGACCACACCCGTCTGCCATTGCCCCGGTTGTGCTAGGTGGCCAGAATCGATCACGCCAGTCTGCCGTGGCTTCGGCTGCTCCACTGGTAGGAACGACCACGTAGTTCTGCCATGGCCTCGGTTGTTCCAGGTGGCCAGAAACCAAGAACGACCACACCGGACCGCCGTGGTCTCGGCTGCTCCAGGTGGCCAAAAACGATCCCGCCAGTCTTCCTTGGCCTTTGCTACGTCATGTAGCCATGAACTACCATGCCATTCTACCGTGGCCTCGGCTGCACCAGGTGGCCGGGAACCAGGATCGAACACGTTTGTCTGCCATTGCCTCGGCTGCGCTAATTGGCCAGGAAAGATCACCATAATGCTGTGGCCTCGGCTTTGAAACGTGATAAATGACGTATCCGCTGGTCTGACGCCTCTCTGGTCCCGTATGCGGGACACCTCGGCTTATGGCAGTGTAGCTGAAACCACCTTGGCATATACTCAGCGCAGTGAATTTCAAATGTTATCACAAAGTCACATATTTTGAAGGCAAAGAGTGTTATTTAATTTTGTAAGTGTATGGCAAGGAGCATGTGCCCTGGAGAAGTCGCCGACAACCTTCGATGGAGTGAAATGATTCTCCGCCGTAAATGTAGAAATTGTGAAATAAAGTGGCGGGTGAATGGACAAAGCCCCTGAGGAAAACCCTTAAGCCATAAGCAACGTCTTCCATGAACAATTATGGTTCACATCCACCCGGGATCGAACTCTGATCGCAAGCAGAAAGAGAGCAGTGTATTAGTAATTCGACCATCGGGACGACTGATTATGTGTATATGGTTCGTCACATGCAAAGGAGAAGCTACTACAACAATCACTAATTACATCAAAAAAATGTTATCTAGCTTATACATCACCAAGCAAAAAATTTAACCATTCAATCCCGAATAAATTTACAAGTTCAAGTGTTGCAATAGTTAAGTATTTTATGGGAACTGTACCTGTGTGTAAAGGCTGTTCACGATGAAGTGAGCACTTCTGAAATCAACCTTAGGAAAAATTCACTGCTCCTACTTGCATATGTTTTAACGGGCGCGCCGAGTGACATGCGCCTAGTAAAGTTGGTAACGAAGGAGAGAAAGCAGTACCATGCCTTAACGTCGAATTAAATGTGTTAGGTGAAACTGTGTGGAAATTTAAACGATTTCTTTCGCTTTCTGTTTTTTTTTATTGTACGTAAGTGAAAGAATTAGCAGAATATTTACTTTTGTAATACTTTCATAGTTTAAATTGACCGACGCATTAATATAGCGACGAGGCAGATGGCTGTGTTAATTTCACACAAGGCGGAAGAATACACAACGTGCGTACAAGTAGAACTTAAGCAGAGCTTTAAAAGGTGCTCAGTTTGCCGTGAACAGCCTATAACGCGCTTCTCGCAACCAGTTAGATGATGCCAGCATTGACCATTCACAAATGAGAGATGTAGAAACTTCAGCAAGTCACAGTAATCACGTGGAATACGCTCATACCACTGGCCACCGATCCCGAGTTATACACAGTCCCGTACATAAACAACGTTCACGTGCATCATGTCCTCCATTGTGGACCTGGATGCTGGGCGAGTTAAATCCAAAAATAAAAACATTGAAATAATTTTCGTATGCTCAAGATGGCATCAGAAAAAGACACCTTAACTACCGTTAACAGACTGAAATCGGTAGTGAACAATAAAGTTTGCAAAAAATCCAATAAAAATGTTGTTGTATAAACTAAACAGTATTCTTATTTAAAAAAAACTGCCGTATTGCAATGCGCTGAATCCGGCCAAAGCCTTTAAAAGGGCAAGGGAGAAAAACATAAATTTTTGAAATAAGCTATGCATGGGCGACAATTTGTTTCTTCCCGTTGATAATGGGTTCACCTGTAACGAACAAATTAAAAATTTTCCGCAGCACAACCTTGTTGCAAGACACATGTTCATCGGCGACATAACTTTACAGGTGGAGATAATTCGTGATTAATAGAAAACTTTAGATATTAGTCTTCAAATAAAATCTATGTTCCTAAATTGCTTATTTTGATATAAGCACGGACTGGCATCAGAAAATATGGCAGTGTAATAGATAAGTAGTTCTATGTTTCATCGTCTTACGAAAAGGCTCGTATTTTAAATTTATGTCCACTGAAATAGAGTTATTATTTTTTGATATCCACTACAATAAGAAATAGCGTTCAGTTGTTATGTCATGTTGAGCTCTGTGTGATCTAATTCTGCCCGTGTTACGTCACACCTTCCAGGCTACACGAAAAAGTAAAATCTCCTGAGATACAAAGAACTGTATAACGTATTTTATTACACTGACAAACCCGTAACACAACAATACCACCATTGACGGCCTCCCGTGGCGCAGTCGGTTAGTGCGCCACCAGTCTGGGATGCGGGAGGCTCTGGGTGTTGGTTTAAGTTAGGCCATAAGTTAGTTTGTAAGCCGTCCCCTCATAAGCCTTCAGGCATAACACTAGGGGGCGATAATAAGCCCTATACAGTACAATAATACCGCTTCAATAAAGCATAACAGCTACAGCGTTGCCTTTTACGTGGGGCCTTAACCAACTGGATATTTTTGCCAGTTGGTTATTGCTTGCGAAGTTACACAAATCTTCTGAGAATAAATTGTAACCAGCGCTGTAGTTTTTTTTTTTTTTTTTCAACTTTATAGATGAATTAACACTGGAAAGTGGGAATAGCAGAAATTAAACAGAGTTTTCGAAATCGCGTACAGAACTGCTAATCAAGCAACGAAATTAAAGTGTCGTGCCCATAAATTTTCACACGCTGATCTAAGGCCATTACATAAAACCATCAATTTAACAGTCGTTTACCAGTTTTGTTTCTAATTACTCTTACTGACTCAAAAAATTAACATTTCAATGAGTGTAGAGGGCATTATGAAGACAGTGTGTGGCTAACACAGCCACTAAGTAATATTACATTCTTATTACTGGAAAGATAAACACTTCTCCATGTTATTCTGCAAGACGCCGGCCAGAATCGAAGGTGGAGCATAAAGGATAGGGGAACTAACGTGGTGGCAGAATATGAGCGCAGAATCAAGTAAATAAATACATAGAAAAATATAATAACCTCTTTTCAATAAAGTAATAGCGTCCGCCACTATCCGCCTCCTTTTCGTTCAATTTCTTAATTATTGCTTTTTAACTTTGCTGATTTATGATATTGTAGTTTAATGGCGAAAAAAAGAGGTGATAGATTAAGATCTAAAATTTTTTAAAAATAAATTGTTACATATATTTTCTTTTAAATAAAATTGACTCCAGCTAATATTTTCAAAATGGGATACGTACTTTTATTTACACGATAGTTATTGCTTATTCAGTTTTTGTAATAGTGGCAACTGCACATTGCTGTCTCCTCCGCCGTGACAGCTCAGATCTCAACAGTCACTCTGATTGACGTCCCTCTCGAAACGTATTTCAGAATAAGTTTTCTCCAGTTTGTCCATCAGATCCTCGGACTGTAATAGTGGCAACTGCACATTGCTGTCTCCTCCGCCGTGACAGCTCAGATCTCAACAGTCACTCTGATTGGCGTCCCTCTCGAAACGTATTTCAGGATAAGTTTTCTCCAGTTTGTCCATCAGCTCCTCGGACTGCTTCCAAGTGCAAGTCTCACACACCATCGACACCTGCAAGAAGAAAACGAGAAGAAAAATAATAATTAATTTCAGCGGATTTGGCTTTGGTTCTAGTTTAGCGGTCGGGATGAAATCTATCACGACTATCGAGAGTCCACGCGCTGACACTAAGTAAAGAAGTCGCTGACTGTAAATGGCCACTTAAAATTAGTCGACGTTGGTTTGCTGTTAACAAAACATTCCTGAGACTTATCTGTAGATTTTGCTTTCATGTTGTTATGCTGCTTCGCCCGACCCCCTCTTCCTCAACTCCCTTACCTTTTTTACCTACGGTTATTTTATACGACCATATCCGGGGGAGGTGAAATAGCCTATAGCTGCAACGACACAGCGACTCCCAAGAATACGTAACTGATTTATGTTCTAATTATAATTATTTACTAAAAAAAATTTCTGGCTGGGCTTTAGTAATTCGCTGGGACTGTGACAAACATTCAATTCACAGGAACGCAAGCACGTTAGACGGTTGTGTTTCAAACACCGAGGGTAAGGTTACAAAGTTGTGATAAATAAACATACGTGACTTTCAACAATTAATTTAGTCATAAAACAGTTTACGGTTAACATGTACAAACATCGCACGTCCGACGTTTGTTATCACGCACACTGGCCCAGCGTAACGGCCATGGCGCAGGCGTTAACGATGGCTATTTCGATTTCATGAGCATCGCTCGCGACCGACCGAAACATTTTACAGTATATTTATTCCTGTCGCGAAAACACAGATTCATCCCAACCTCGTAACTTGCCTAGGTAGGTTGAAAAAAAAACACAACGTCCACAAACTTGGCGAGTTAAATATAAGTTTTTTTTTTTTTTTTTCGCAGGAAGAAGAATTAACTCTTCGTTCAGCAAAAGTGTTTTCGGCCTCGGTTGTGGATGTTGTAGTGGTAATAAAAGATATACAATGCTGGAACTCAGAAGTTGTTTATTCTGCAGGTCATGTGCATTCTTTACCCCGTTTACCCACCCTTAAGGTGGCCGCCTGGTCGAAGGAATTTTGCCCGTCGGAGGCCTAAAAGCGTGGGAGCGCTAGGGGCGACCGAGACATGCGCACCAACTCTCTCATCGCCTCTACGCGCAAAGCACTGAACTGGCGCGCAGTCTCGCCCGTCGATGCGCGCCTCTTTGAGACTCAGCGGAGACCCTTCCATTTTATGACGCAGTAATAAAAGTACAGGTTTGACGCACGTCCCTATTCATTTTCCAATGTTTTGTGCCGGAAGTTCATACCTAAATATGACCGTGAAAACACCCGTTTGAGCCATTTTCGCTATCACAAAAACATTCTTTAGAGAGGAATGGAGGAACTGAAAAACGTTTCCAGACACGTAACGTTTCTTAAATGCTATTTGTAAGCAGACCTCGCTCAGACATGTTGGACGGTTTTTTGATAAAAAGTTTTCTGCTGGAGCTCTGCACACCGTTCGGCGGCCTACCCAGGCGACCACCTTAAAGTGTCCCCATGATTCCAACGTACGAAAAGAAAACATACTTCAGGCGAGGCACGTACGTCATGTACATTATAAATACTATTCCCGAGCCCTTCGACATAGCTAAAAACGAATTTCTCACACTGCTACATCTCATAACATACTGGTTGGAAACATGGGAATATATTATCGGGACCTGCATTGAACTTTGCTACAGATTTCCGCCAATATGATGTTAAGGTTACCGCTGAAAGTCTCGTAGAAGCGCGTAAGGGCTTGTCTACAATTGCACTATCCCAACCTGTGTCTTAGGACAAGGACACGCTGATTGGTGCACGTGGCCCTCTGACGTCATGGCGCTATCCCAAGCTGCCGTGTCCCAAGTCAACCTGTGCCCAACCAAGTTGAAGCAATTGGAAAACTGAACTTTTGTCCGAAGTTGTGTCCTAAGCTAATAGAAAAAGAAGAAGACTTCAAATACTTTCGCGCGCATTTGTGAAATGTTTACGGTATTAATGTAAACAATGGATGTGCAAGGTGGGCTTTCTCAAAACAAATATGATGAAATGGTAATAAAAAATCAGGGACGTCTTCGTTTGGTCTGAACAATTTTATTTGAAGGTTAAAACTTTTAAATCGTAAGTTTAAAAATAAAATTTGGATGTCAGTTGGGGAAATTATTTAAAATAAAACCGTTACGGCGTTTATTATAAACAAATGTTCAAATTAACCATTTCATAAACCATAATAAAATAATACAACAAACTTAAACATCACTACGCAACAACAAATAATACGCCGAAATTAGTGCGAGCTAGTGTCAGATTCCGAAAGCTCACTTCGGTCAGCGCATTTGTAGGCCATATTCGGACCTCGTCAACGTGACGTCACCTGACGCCGAGTTTCCGGACACGTCCACGGAAACGGCCGAATGTAGACACGGCCTTATCGGCGGCAACACTGCAGGCCAGCTCAGTGCCTTGTGCGTCGAGGCGATGAGAGAATTGGCGCGAATGTCTCGGCCTCTAGCGCTCATCCAGGAGGCCGCCTCGTAAAGAGCAGTACAGGCTGTTCATGATAAAATGAGCACTCTTGAAAGCCCTGCTTAAGATCTACTTGTGTGCCCATTGTCTATTCTTCCGTCTTATGTAAGATTAACACTGCAGTGGGCCTTGTCACTTTGAAAAGAAAATATTATACTAACCTGTTCATTTTTACACTTCGCTGCATAAAAAAAAAAAAAAACAGAAAGCGAAATAAATAATTTAAGTTATCCTATATGGTTGCCTATAGGCTGTTCACGGTAAAATGAGCACTTTAGGAAGCCTTGTTTAAAATCCACTTGTATGCACATTGTGTATTCTACCACCTTATGTAAAATTAACATTGCCATGGGCCGCATCACGTTATTCATGCGTTGGTCAAGTGAAATTGTGAAATCATTAGAAAAGTGAACGTTTTATAAATCTGTTAATTATCACACAATGAGGCGTTAGAAATAAACAGAAAGCGAAAAATATAATTTAAATCATCGCAATTGGTTACCAAACACTTCTTATTCCACGGTAACGTATGGAACTGTTTTCTTATCCATCGTTACCAACTTAACCGGGCGCATGCCCACGCAGAGTGCCCATGATAATATATATATATATATATATATATATATATATATATATATATATATATATATATATATATATATGTGGAAGCAGTGGCTTTTTTTCCTAAGGTTGTTTTCAAAATTGCTCACTCGATCGTGAACAGCCTTCAGTAAGTGGGGCGGCTCACGTGGACAGAGAAGACGGACACTTCAGCGTGGCCGCAGCGCTCGTGGCGCATGTCCCGCACGTTGGCGCCGGTGTCAGCGATGAGGGCGAGCAGACGCACCATGGCGCACGTGTTGTCCTCCAGGCACACCTCGAACCGCACCACGAGGCCCTCGTGCATGAGCGCGCGTTTCAGCACGTGGCTCAGCACCAGCGAGTCGATGTTGCCGCCCGACACCAGCACCACCACGCTGCAACAACGAGACGACAGCCACAGTCCACATTCACCGCCATAGGTTGTTCACGGTAAACCGAGCACTCCTGAACGCTCTGCTTAAGATCTACTTGCATGCACGTCGTGTTTTCTTGCGCCTTATGCGAAATTAACATTGCCATGGGGCTCGTCACTTTATTCATGCGCCGGTCTAGTGCAAGGTATGAAATTATTAAAAATAAACTGTTTTGGAAATATACCCATTTGAACACTTCCATGCATAAAAAAAAACAGGAATTGAAAGAAATAATTTAAATTATCAAAAATGGTTACCTGGCACTATTCATTCGGCGTTAAGATATGGAACTGCTTTTCATGCATCGTTACCAACTTTACTGGACGCCTGTCGCTCAGTTCGCCCGTTAAAATATATGCAGGTAAGTAAAGTGACATTTTTCTAAGGTTGATTTCTAAAGTGCTCACTTTTTCGTGCACAGCCTTTACTTACAACTGTTGTTAAACCCTGCTCAACAAATTCTTCTTCATAGGGAAGGGGGGGGGGGAGGTGCTCGGTGGCTGAGCGGTTAGACTGCTCGCCTCCCATTCCAAGGCGAGCCGGGTTCAATCCCCGGTCGGGTCGCGTGTGGGAATAGTGCCGGACGGTGCCGCTGGTCGGCAGGGTTTTCTCGGGGATCTCCCGTTTCCCGCGCCCCTTCATTCCGGCGCTGCACCATACTCGCCTCAATCACCCTCATCGGCCCTCAAGACCTCGCTGTTAAGAGCCGCCCAAATCTATCCACTCACTCAACTTCAAGAATGTTCCGCCGCCTCTTATAAACAAAGCTTACAGTTTCCACCAAATGTTAAATACTGCCCTGCCAGGAACCTTAATCGTATATTATAGTCTATTCGCATTTTCTTCTCACTTTTTAAAACAGACCTTTGAAAAATCACCCCGTGTGTGTAGTTATTTCCTAAGTATGCCATGTATCACAAGCGTTATATACCTCCGTTAACTTAAAAGTATATTATTTTTCGTTAAATTGAAGTTTTACACGTATTTTATATATGAATTATAATATTCCATCCATGGTAAATATGAATGAAACAGTGAGAAAACATGTATGTTGGTAGCGCCTAGTAAGAATAAGTTCTCGTGCAAAATATCATTACAACTGAGTGCGCACGATTCGGGCGCGGTGTCCTGTGGTGTGATTGTATAGACTTAGTTGCGCTTTGTTTGAACGAGGCGAATGAATATCCTGGAAGTAGAGCTTTACAATGGATTTAAGTAACCGTGAATGGATTATACACAAAGTTTTTTTCTATACATGCCACTCAATACACTAAGTTTTTATAGCATATGTTAATGTAAATGTTTTTAGAAATCGATGACGCCTCCTGCAGCTTTAATACGCGTCCTTATTCTTGTAGGAATACTATGGTTGCAGATTGTTACGTTTCTGTGTTATTATAGAATACGTGAAATTCATCCCATTTCGTCCACCCGTTCCGTTTACATGTTCCGTATCCGTTTTCATACGCATCCGTGCATTGTAGAACGGGCCTGGTCATCTGCAAGTAGAATTTGTTAAAAAGTTTTTTTTTTTATATAATAGAAAATGTATCTACTTTTTATTACTTTTTTTTAAAAAAAAAAAGGTCATAACTTCATGAAGAATAAAAATATTTTAATGATATTGTTATAAAAATGTTGTATTTTACAAATACAGTAATAAAAAAATAGTACAAGCTCATTACCTTAAACGTTATGACCAAAGACACATTGTATGAAAATAACTGGCGGTCTTAAACATTTTGGTTGAAACTGTAGAAAATTACACTGGAGGACCAGGTCACCGCGTTCGTGCTCTTTCAGTGTAACAATATTTGGTATAAGAACTATTTCTTACTAGGTATTACCAACACACCTGTTTTGTCACTGTCTTCGTACATATTAGTTATAAATAGGGATAGGAACATTTCGCGAGTTCATTTCAGGACAAGATAGCCGTCGAACACGTGTACACTGAAGTTGACTTTGCAATTGGATCGCAGTTTATTAGACACGCCCTGGACGACTCTGAGCCAATAGCAGACTTGCAAGGAAACAAATAGCGAGTGCTATACTGCCAGGTGTGTTGTAGCACTGGCTACTCTAAAGAGCATCAGCCAATGAACAAACATCTGAGGCTCGAGTATACCCGTAACTGTGGATTCTAGCCAACAGGTCGTTGAACTCGCCAATTTTTCCCACCCCTAGTTGTAAACGAAGAGAAATAGTTACATTTTAGATTAAATACATATACAAACTAAATTTAACCAGATATAAGGTAATTTTATACTAACCCAAGTATACAACGCTTGCGATACACGGTGTGTTTAGGAAACAACCAAACACGTTATACATGTTTTTTTTTTTTTTTTTTTTTTTTTTTTTCCTCAAAAAGTGCGAAAAGATCGCGAATAGACTACGCGCAGTACTTAAGTCGGGCGCTGAAGTGCAAAGTATCGCCCGTTCACGGTTCCTTCCAACTTTTCTGGACCCATACTCAAGTTGCACTGCCAGGGTATTACTCCGCCTTGTGCGAACGAAGTTTAACCGAGTCTAGAAAATGACACCAGAGGGACTGCGCGCGCCGCATTCGTGCGCACTCATTGCAGTAATATTTTGCATAGCACACTTTTTCTTACCAGGCATTAAAGGCTGTTTCACGATAAAGTGAGCACTTTTTGAAATCAACCTTAGAAAAATGTTACTGCTTCAACCTGTGCGTATTTTAACGGGCGCACTGGGAGACAAGCGCCCACTAAAGTTGGTAGCGACGGATGGGAAGTAGTTCCACATATTAACGTCAAAGAAAAAGTGTTAAGTAACTATTTGTGATAACTGAAATTATTTTTTCTTTGCCTTTCTGTTTTTTTTTATGCACCGATGTGTAAAAACGAGCAGACTTGTAAAATATTTTCTTTTCTAATAATTTCACAATTTCACTTGACCGACGCATGAATAAAGTGGTGAGGCTCATGGCGATATTAATTTTACATAAGGCGGAATAATACACTACGTGCATACAAGTAGACCTTAAGCAAGGCTTTCAAAAGTGCTCATTTTACCGTGAATTGCCAATATAAACACACCTGTTTACTCACCGTTTCAATTAATTTATTGATAATATATAAGTAACAGTTTAATTGAATCTAAAATATGGTTCTTTTACATTAACAAGTATAAAATGATTGTGATACATGGAATATTTAGGAAATAACCAGACACGTCATATATAGGGTGATATTTCAAATGTTAGATTAAAAAAGTATGTCAAAACAGCGAATAGACTATATTTAAGTTGGCGACTGAAGGGTATGCCTGCCAAATTTTATGGTATCCAGTATAGATTTTGTTATAGGAACCCTGTTCACGCATGCCGATATCAACTGCCCATTGGTTGTCTGCTGTCACAGTGGAAGACGATGATTGGGCCACCGGTGTCCAGATGATGTCAGAAACTGTGTGGACCAATGGCTAACGTTATATAAACACACGTGTTTTGAATTCTTCAGGTCTCTACGTATACAGTATTTTAAGCTGTGTACTGAAGGGTATACCTACCAAATTTCGTTAAAATCCGCCGAACGGTGTAGAATTGTACAAGGAACACACATACAAATTCAAACTTGTATATACATATATAGATTAGACTGTTCACTGTTCATTGAGCGATTATGAAATAAATCTTCACAGACTCTTCGCATTTTTTAAATCAAACCTTTGAATAATAAACCCATTCATAGTGTCTGGTTCTGTTTTCTAAACATGTTAGGCGTCGTCCACAATCGACATGGTGCACATAATTTGCGTAGAGTGAAGAAGTAAAACCCTGTGTTTTAGATTGCAGCGTCCACGACTAGTATATGGCGGGCCTTATTTGGCAATATTTTCGTTGCTTGGCGTTAAGGGAGTATTATCAATTCCTTCGTCTATTTTTCTTACAAATTTTCGTAGTGAAAATTTATGACCAGACATACAAAATCAAAGCTAAACATGACACAGAGAGCTTCTTAACGATTATTTTTTTAATTCGTACACTGTAAAAAAAAATTCTGGTAATCTTTCCAAACTGTAATGGAATTTTTGCATTGGAATAATACCACGTTTCAGACTACAAATATTGTAGTGTTTGGTGGGGAAAATTCCTATGTATTTGAATTTTTCCTAACTAAATGTAGGAACGCTACCATGGATGTATAGTGGACAGTTTTACCACTCGTGTGGTCAATTTTCGAATTATTTCTTAAGAGTGCAAGGTTTCAATTATAACTGTATCATCCCATGTAGGATTGTTATTCCTAAATTATTAGGTAATATTTGATTACGTTTACATATGTGAAACTAATCATGTAAGAAATATAAGTCGGATTTCGAAATAGCTGTTAAGACGTTACCCATGTCTACACTAGCTTGGTTTTTAAATAATGACTCCAAAAATTAAGTTATAGAGGAAAATGCGTAAATCCCAGACGGCGAGGGTACTTACCCTTTAAGAGTGGGACGGACACACCATTTCCCCTTCCCCCCCCCCTCTCCATCAACCCACGACCAAGGTCAAGAAGCGAAGGAGAGATACGGGCGACACTAGCACGCACTTCTAGCGCCTCATCGCTCTTACGCGCAAAATGTTTCCGTCGTGACGCTGTACTGTGCAAATTAGATCTGTAACAGTGGGGTTTTATTACACGCGATGAAAGCCAACAGATTAAACTACGTCCGTATCTTTGCACTTTTCTCTTACCGCTTAAAGACACTGCATAGTCAAGCTTTAAAAATGCTATATTTGACCATTTCCACGAATTTTCTTCTCCAAGAATACACTTAATATATCAAAAATAAAATAATAAGGGCATAAATAATTTTTTTTTTCTGACAAAAGTCGTATTTGCAGAACATTTATTTACCGAGATACGCGTATTCGCGCAAACAACTATTTCACAAAAAAAAAAAAAAACGCGGGTGTTCATCCCTCTCTTAAGAAGGTAATCGCTTGAGTATCTTACGCCTAGATTTCTAACGCCGGCAACGAGAATGTGAAACGTCAGAAAAACTGCTGTAATCAACAAAGCCTACTTATAAGTGTAGAAATTCTTGAGCTAGGGGAAATTATTTCCTATTCGTTTACTTTTTTCTGATTGGCCAGACAAGGGTTTCTTCCCCCGTTAACGTCGACTGCGGACGAACGGTTTCGCTTATTATGCTGTGTAAGTAATGTTATTTAAGCCAAGTACGGCGCCTTGCGCGTCACAAGCGTTTTACACTTCTGTTAACCCTTTCATTCCCAACATTAGTTTATAATTTCTGGTGTTGCAAATTAGAATTTTTTTTAAGGCGTGCTTTACTTAGACTGGCAAAGAATTCGTTAGGAGCCGCCGAAACCTCTTAACTCTCAACTTGTTTCGTTATCATAACAGTAGAAGAAAATAGAGAAGTCCGGGAGAAGGGAATGGGGAGGAGGCGCCAGGCACATCGGCTGGCCGCCACCTCGAAATTTCCCTTCTTTTCCACAAAATTTCCCTTTTCACTTTCAAAATCAACTAAACTTCCCTAAACATTTCCCTTTTTCCTTAGAAATTTATTTTCCCCCTAAAATATTCCCTTTATTCCCTAAAAAATTGCCTCTTTTTCCCAGAGCAGGAGAGGAGGATACATGACTCCGAGCCAGGGCAAGCGGACTTTTTTTTTACCCTACTTAACAGTACAGCTATCCAGGGTGTTCAATTCTACCATGACTACTACAATTTAACAAACAGTGTATTAGTTATATAGATTCACTATTTTTTTTTGTGGAAGGGCAGCTATTCGTCTGGGCGCCCGTAATTTAAGCTACAAATTCTATTCTTATTCAAAAGCATCATTCGCACTTCCTAGGAAGGTGGTGAGCTATTTTGCCCCGACCGAGACAGCTCCCCGACGGGTATCCTTTATGCTGCCCCCCGTTTCGCCGCCCCCGCCGGAACAGACCTAGGGACCGGGATTCCCACGAATCCGCCCGCGCGAGCAGACGCCGTCGGGCCCGCACACAGCTAACTAGCCTTTCGGCGGTCCGTCATGGCACCCAACGGTCGAATGGCCCCATCAACGAACCCGAAGGACACCAGCCCCTCCCTATCTGTACTAATATATTTTGTTATTTTTATTTTCCCCCCTCGCCCACCGTTCTACTCCAACCTAAGCATCGTCCAGAACATCGAAGTACCCCTTCTGGACACCCAGGCCTTCGTTTCCCGGCGGACGAGGGAATGGAGCTCCGCTTTTTTTTAACACAGACACATACACAGACATCAAACAACATATTATCACAAATCACATCTTTCCCTAATTTAGATTTTCTTCTCCGCAGTTCCTTCAGTTCTTCTTTCATCCGTTTCAGATCTTCTTCTATTTCTTGCTGCTTCTCCTCCTCTTTTTCTTTCTTCTGTTGTTCTTCTACTTTTCTTCTCTGTTTTCTACCCTATTTTCTTTCCTCATATTCTTTCTCTTCTTTTTCTTCTCTTCCTCCTTCTTGTTCCAATTTTCTCCATATTTCCTTCAAGTGGACTGGTGAGGACCAGCTGACATGACCATGGCGGCCATTTTGGTTTTATAGGCATAGGGTATGCCAAATCGACACAAGATGGCAGCCGCCCGACGCCTGGCGCCTCCTCCCCATTCCCTTGTCCCCGAATTCTCTATTTTCTTCTACTCACAACCAATAAGCAGTAGTATTTGTGTTTGGTGATCGGTGATATCAACCAGTCATAGCATAGCGCGATGGCGTAGTTTAGGAATCAGTTACCCACAGGGAAGATCATTGGCCACTGAGCCTCGCAGAGTACACTACTCGTCAAATATGAGCTTCCAGTGCAACATTTTAACGATTCTCTACAACGAACATGAAAGGGTTTATACGAAAGTACCTTATTTTTGGTTAAATTGAACGTGCACTTATATATTTTATCAATGAATTATTATATATATTTGAATAAAACCAGAGAAAAATACGTGTGTATAGGCAAAGCTTACAAAAATTGCTCGTACGCGAAATATTATCACACCGAGTGCGCACGAATGCGGTGCGTTGTCTCTATATGGCGTAATGTTCTAGACTTGTTTTGTACGAGGCAAAGGAATATCTTAGAAGTATAACTTAAACAGGGCTTCATAAAAGTTGTAAGTAACTGTGAATGGGCTATATACACAAACGCCTTTGATAAACTATCCTGTGTAAAACAACTATAGGCTGTTCGCGGTAAAATGAACACTTTTGAAAGCCCTGCCTAAGATCTACTTGTATGAACGTTGTGTATTCTTCCGCCCTATGTACAATTAACATTATTACGGGCCCCATCACGTTATCCATGCGTCGGTCAAGGGAAACTGTGAAATTATTAGAAAAGTAGGCCTAAACAGTTTACAAATCTGCACATTTTTACACTTCGATGCATTAGAAAAACAGTAAGCGAAATGAATAATTTCAGTTATCACCAATCGTGACCTAACGCTTTTTATTTGACGTTAAGATATGGAACCTCTTTCCATCACTCGTTACCAACTTTACTAGGCGCATGTCACTCACTGCGCCCGTTAAAGTATATGCAGGCGGGGGGCATTGATATTTTTATGAGGTTGATTTCAAAAGTGCTCATTTTATCGTGAACAGTATTTATGTAGGCCTATGTTTGCTACATATATCATATGAAACAAGTGTTTCATGCTTACGTTCAAATTGCAGTTAAATGCTGTTCGCCAATTTTCTTTACGTGGCCAACGGACACGCTTTCTTATCGCCCTCTCAAGGGAGCACGGTGGCGCAGTGGTTAGAGTACTCGCCTCCCACCAAGGCGCACCGGTTTCGATTCCCGGCGGGGTCGCGCCCGGACTTTCGGACGATGCCAATTTTCAGTGGGCTTTCCGGGATCTCCCATTTCGCCCGTCCTTACGTTCCGGCGCCGCTCCATACTCACCTCGCTTCACCTTAATCGGCTCTCAGAACTTCTCCACTCCACTCCATATATCACATATTTTCCTATGCAGGGATGTAAATGATGTTCGCGATAAATTGAACACTTTTGATATCAACCTAAGAAATAGTCACTGCTACTAATGTCATATATTTTAACGGGCGAACAGGGTGGCATGCCCCCAGTAAAGATGGTAACGATTGATGGAAAGTAGTTCCATCTCTTAACGTCGAAAAAAAAAGTGTTAGGCAACCCATTTGTGATAACTTAAAGTATTTCCTTCGCTTTCTGTTTTTTTAATGCATCCAAGATAAAATATTACCAGATTTGTAAAATATTTTATTTTCCAATAATATCACAGTTTCCCCTGACCGACGCATGAATAAAGTGACGAGACCCATTTCAATGTTCATTTCACATAAGGCGGAAAAATACACAACGGGCATACAAGTAGATCTTAAGCAGGGCTTTCAAAAGTGCTCATTTTTTTCGTGAACAGCCTATAACTGTTTTCCTTTACTTTACCTGTAAATTTCCTCCTTATTTTGGCCTTTGGTGTACTGTTGGGTACTATCGGGACCAGGTAAATTTTTCACCCCATTAATTTTATTCCAACATCTCTACGTCCAGGTTGGGGCTGTTCACGGTAAACTGAGCACTTTTCAAAGCTCTTCTTAGGATCTACTTGTATGCATATTGTGTATTCTTCGACCATGTCTAAAAGAAACGGTGCCATGGGTCGGATCACATTATTCATGAGTCGATGTAACACTGTAAAATTATTAGCAAAACAAAATATTTTATAACTTTGATATATTTTACACTTCTTTGTGCTCGATGAAAACAGAAAGCAAAATAAATAATTTCAGCATTCACACATGTTTGCCTAAAACTTCAAATTCAAACTTAAGGCGTGGAAGTACTTTCACTTTTCTGTTACCAACTTTACTGAGTATATGTCAGTCAGTTTGCCCATTATAATATACTCGGGTAGGAGCAGTGAAGTTTTTCAAAAGTCGATTTTAAAAGTGTTGGCGTGGCGGCTCCTTTGGTGTAGGCGTATCCATTCTGCGATTGGGTGCGCGGGGCTCGGGGAACAGCATATCACAACCGTGAACACTCACTCCTTGCCTGAGTCATCCAAAATTCTATATTCATTCTAAATAAACTGTGATTCATACCAAAATTAAGGTTGGTTTTGGTTAAGCCATGTTCGGTTAGTTATAGGCTATTCATGGTAAAGTAAGCACTTTTTAAGGCCATGCTGAAATTTTCCTTCGAGCCAATTTTTATCTTTCTGCCTCTTTTCAATATAAACAATGCAATGTGACTAATACACACAGTGTACACATTTCACCACTCTCAAAAGTTAACGAGTGAGCCTGCAATAAAAAATTTTATTAGTGGTTAATGCATGCTTGGAGGGACTTAAAAAGTTCTCACTTTACCGTGAATGGCTTATGCAAGGAAAGATAGCTGAAATAAAGTTGTTGTTTGGGATTGCTCAGATGTGCGCTGTAAGGCCATAAGGTGGTAGTATTTTGCCTCCTTTCACCTCATAAGGCCAACTGTCCACTAATTTGGATATTCTTGAGACACCTCGACCGAGTGCCGTCGTGGTCGGATCGGTGCAAATACCCACGCCTCTGGTTTCTCTTTGGGAACAGCGCCAGCAAAGTAACACCAGCTCATGTCCCAGACCTTCCCGTGGAGGACCATTACCTCAGGGTCTCCTCCACCAAGCGGAATCACATTCGACCATACGGTGCCTATGTCGGTCTTTCTCTTTCTCTTCTTAGTTATAGCTAGGGATAGGAACATTTCGCGAGTTCATTTCAGGACAAGCTAGACGTCAAACATGTGCACACTGGAGTTGACTTTGCATTTGGTTCGCAGTTTATTCGACACGCCCTGGGCGACTCTGAGCCAATAGCAGACTTACTAAGAAACAAGTAGCGAATCCCATACTGTTAGGTGCGGAGTAACACAGGCCACTCTCTGGGATAGCGATCAATGGACAAACAACTGAGGCTCGAGTATATAGAGTAATGTGGAGTCTAGCCTACAATGCCTCCTTGCATGGATTACTTCCCCTGTAGGTGTAAAGGGCTCAGTCCTGAGACGCGTCTAGCTCCCTTCCCTACCTCAGACATACATCTAGCAATTAGAATTAGGGTAGGTTAGGAAAAAAACAGCAGGCGGAGTTAAAAGCTGCCTCTACGAGTCTAGCCCATATGGTCGGAGGACACCAAGGAAACCTCTGCGAGGACCAGTCTGGCGAGCCTTTAGTAGGCTACCAAAGTACACTATTAAAAAATTTCTTTCATTTTTATGGGAAAGTGCTGGTAAAATTTTATCCAGAGGTGTCCGTAAACTCTCCGTAAAATAACGGAGGCATTGATTTTCAAAAACGAACTTTCCGTACATTTCGCGGAAAATGTCCGTTAATTTCACAGTTAGTTTTCTGCACTTCCAGTTTAAAATAAAAATAGATAGTGAAAAAGTCTTTCATTTTCGTTACGTGGGTATAAAAATATTTTAAAAAGTTAGAACATTTTATACTTGAGCAAGATTTGAACCCGAGTCAAGAAGTTACACGTTCAAGACTCTAACCACTTCTTTTTTTTTTTTTTCCCCCCCCGTTGTTGTGACATTTGACAGATTTTCAGTGCGACAAGCGAACTGAAGATCTGCTACGTCAAATGCACCGGGGCGCGAACCTGCGACCCCCCGACTTCAAGTCAGCCACCTTACCCCTGAGCTAGGAGGGCAGGGCTCCGCTCACACACAAATCTCACATGACGTCTGCGGTATAACTGATGTATTTCTACTACTGTCACAGAAGCAAACTTTTTTTTCATTTTCTGTTAAAGTTAGCGTATTTTAAGTGCTGCTAAATGTTACACGCGCCTGGCGCTACTCTTTAATCTTTGATATAATAGGTCCTAGTGGCGTGGATAACCGTAACTGCTGCAGAAACGATCATTTTCTGCTTACAGCAGAGAAGAAAGGTTCGAGCGGCCTCGCCATTGTTCGCCCCAGAAACCCGAAGCTATAGGAAAAACGGAGTCTTCCCGTTTTTTGTATTTACGGACTCAATTACGTTTTTCACCATTACAGATTGCATTTCCGTATATCTACTGTACATTTCCGTAGAAGTTTCCGTAAATATAAAGAAATTTTTAACAGTGTGCGTAGGTAAAGTGAAGAATATATCATCACGGCGTGGTTGAAACAGTACGATGTGAACTTCGGACGCCAACTGAGAATCGCCACCTGGATGAACGCGGAGGAAGTGCATCAGCCAGCCGACGAGGTACTGGTTTATGAAGACTGTGGCTGCGCGGCAGGCTGTGTATACTCCATTTGCGGTTCCTTCCAACTTTTCTGAAGCCCTGATGAAGTGCCACTTCCAGGAAATTACTCCGCCTCGTGCAAACAGAGCTTAACCGAGTCTAGGAAATTACACCAAAGGGACAGCGCACCGCGTTCGTGCGCACTCAGTGAGATCATATTTCGCTTAAGAACTATTTCTTACTAGGCAGTGCCGACACATCCGCATTCTCCTTGATTTGATTAGTGTTAATTATAAACGAAATGATATAATTTGTAGATAAAATATAGGCTAAATAAAACTTGAATCTCACCAAAATCATGTACACTTTAATGTTAACACAAATATAGAACGCTCGTGAAAAGTAATATGTTTAGTAAACAACCGAACACCTCTTACATTGGGAGGTTTCTCAGACGTTTGATTCAAAAACCGTGAATAAGCCGCGAATAGACTGCAATATAGATACGTTCTCTCGACTTTCATCTCCTCTTTTAAAATATACTGTTGTGGGAAGCTTAGACAAGCTATAAACATTTGTTATATACAAACAATGAAAGTAAGGGACTTTATTCAGCGCCCATCCGACATTATATACACCACGATGTGTGCCACCTCCACTCTAAGAAATAATTCGCAAATTTACCATATGAGTGTATGCATAGAGTGAGAAAGCGCGAATGGTGAAGTTATTTCCCATTCATTCAAGCTAGCATCCCTAAATTTGCTCAGGAAAAAGTCAAACGTAATTCCCAACTTTATAAAGTAGCGACGCTAAACATTCCATATTTGCAGCCAGATGTGTGGTATTATCTCCATGCGGTATAAGGGTTATAAACTTCCAATTCAGTTTAGGAAGATTACCAGAATTTTTTTTAGGGTGTACCGTTTGTTGATGAGGTCCGGCAGCTGTCCGGACACGAGCACGGCGAGCGCAGCCGCGCCGCTGCCTTCGGCGACCATCTTCTCCCTCTCGGCCAGGCACAGGATGGCCCTCTCCACCATCTCCTCGTCCACCAACACCTGCACACACCACAGTCCTCGTGCTACCAGTACCCCAGCCTCCGGGAACATAGGAAGGGTACAAGGGGAGAAAGGATGATTGTCCATTTCACACAGGAGATTAAGTTATGGTATCATCCGATAGAGAGTTGTCAGTACTGTTGGCATGCCAAATCTCAACGGTTAAAGGAGATGAGAGTCCCAAATAATAGGCCTAGGAAGTAACGTTTCAAGGGGAGGGATTTATAGTTTCGATTACATTTTATCCTTCATGTGTATGTTCTCCATGGATATGATGGTATTCCAAGAATTGAGATCAATAGTGAATACAGAATGGGGCCTAAATTTCTCTGCACTAATGAAAGTATACAAGGCAGTATTAGAAGGAATAATGGCATGCGGGTTCGTAAGGTGGCATAATGAGTAGACTTTGTATGGCACGAAAGGAAGCTCATCAGTGCTCAGAGGATGGCACTGCTTTCAGTTTTAAAAGCCTACAGGACGGTGGTTAATGAATCACTTCCTGCACTGACAGGTGTCATACCTGTGGATTTGCTGATGCGTGAGCGTGGACTCATGGTTGAAAGAACAAGAATGGGAAGTCTATCTAAAGAAGAAATGAAGGAAATCGGGCAAGATCGATTGATTGGAAAGAGCTTATTAACGCCCCCTGGCTTACAAACTAACTTATGACCTAGCTTACACGAACACCCATGCCTTACTTGGGGTTCAAAACCAAAACCTCCCGCACGCTAGACAGACGGCGCACCAACCTACTGCGCCATGGGATGTCGGTGAAATCTGGCAGGACACCTTAATAAAGTAGCAAGAAAGATGCGACAACACAGACAAGGGAAGAAGGTAACACGCACGTGAGTTGTTACCGAGTGTTTTTGAAAGGTTGGAAAGGAAGTGGTTAATGATGAATCACTATAGTGTGCACCTGTACACTGGTAATGGAAACTTTAAGGTCAAGTTGCACAGTCTTGGGCTAGTCACCTCCCCATTGTGTGATGTTTGTGGAGTGGATGATACTCTACAACACGTGTTGATGGGATGTCTTAAGATTCAAGACACAAGAATGTGGCTCCAGGGGGTGACTGGAGAGGACTGCAACTCGATTTAAGAGGAGTGATGGCTGATGACCTACATGAGATCTAGAATAGCTTTGCTACTGAAGTAGGCAAGAGGCTGGAAGAATGTGACCAGTGACAGCAGGAAAATTCCGGGGATCCATGAGCCGATACTCTGGTAGAGGCTTCTTGAAGAAGTCTAAGTATTGACTGGCAGAAAGCCGTGAAAACACTAAGAGGATTAGAAGGCACATGAAGATCAGAAATTCCGTGCATTGTATTATTCATCCGATTACAGGTACAGTGCGTGAGGATGATGGGTGAGCCGGACTTCGGGCCGTGAAACCTGCTCCTCATGGCTGCACTTGGTGACAAAGAAATGAATACGGCTCGAGCAAGAGAGTGGAGAGGCGTAGGCGACTTTCAACAACGGCGTCTTGAAAGCCGATGAGGGTGAAGCGAGGTGCGTATGGAGCAGCGTCGGAATACAAGGGCGGGAGAAACGAGAGATCACCGAGAAAATCCACCAACCATCGGCATCGTCCAGCACGATTCCCACGTTGCTGGAAGCTTATGATCAATGGCGAAGGAAGCAAGACGATTCATTTTACGACAACCCAATAGGTGGTGTTTGGGTAAAGGCTTTATTAAAACTGCAAGTCATGGTGTCATCAATTTTGACGAATGCTACCACGATGAGAGATTTTATCCAAACGTGAATGCTTCCTTTACATACATTATCCTGCATATTGTTTGCCCAATTTAATTCGTAAAAATCAGTAGGCTCCCTTGCTGTAGCGTTCCTTTCCAATGTTTGGTGTTTACCTTTCAAATTAATCTAAACTTATTTTCTTCTTCTTGTTCTAAAAATATTTTAGATTGCAGCTGTTTCCCATTTAAAAAATACAGTAAGCAGTATTAAAATATTTAATTATATGTAGGGAAAACATATTTCTTTTAAGGTAACTTACGTCATGTGAATTCCTCTGAAGATAAATACACAATTTTAAGTATAACACTTATTGGCCCACTTACTATTACCATAGCTTACATATGCCGAAAGTATTTTAGGTCAAGCCCTGAGAGACTCAGACCACAAATTACTGGACATACATTTGAAACCATCACTTCCATCTGTGCCCGAGATGGAACTAGAACCCATCACCTTTTGTTCGGCAGTCAGATTTTCTGAACTCCAACCATCGCAAGGTGGTAGGCTATGACAGCAAAATAATGAAGATAACAGAAGTTGGAACTGCAGGCTAGTCAGATTGTTTGAGGAGAAACTGGTTGAAACGAAGTAAGTTAAATTATTCTTGTGTTTGCCCATCGCAGGGTTACAAGGTTAGCCAACATGACGGACGTGGTGTGCACCCTGAGTTTATGGTTTTCCTGCTAACAAACAGTGAATTTCTTAACTGAGCATGGATATTGCCGCTTTTTCACGTCATAGAAATCTTTTAGTAAACAATTTTTTTAAACAGTATGCAGGCACATTTTACATGAAAAGTTTTCAAAACTAACACGTTTTCACTTTTAAAAACGTTGAATAAATATGTCGTATTATTTATTGGCTAACTCATTTCACATATGAATATATAAACTTACAATAGTGCAGCATGAATAAATTATCATATATTATATCCAAAGAAATGGTTACATATTAATTCATAGATTGACTTACTAAGGCGTTTGCGAGCGAAATGTTTCTAATTATAGTGAAAACTCTGTCAGCACAATTCTCATATATGTCTTATGACGTGGCGACCTACTGAAGGCAGTCACATTTAGGCGTCATAAATAAAACTTTGCATTTATACTTATGTCACGTCATAAACTCATAAATCGATCGGTGGTTGCATTTTGTCCTCAAACTTCTTACCTATGTCACGTCTTTCTTATGATAGGGCAAAAGCAGATCCGTAATCTACCCGCAGGTGTCGTTCATTTGAGCCGGAGACTTGCATGATCCAGTCGTCCCTGACAAATGACATGGAATGGAAACATAAGATGGAACTACGGTGGAAAGCAAGGGCGTGGGAAATGGGAGTCCTCTAGCTGAGAACTCCTATTGGCCACCGGGGGAGACTGGAAATCCAACTGCCCTACCACCGGGGCCCTTGTCGAGACGAATTTAGGTCCTACGAGAAATCACGATCTGTAACTGAATATCGAAATTTGATTGGGCTTCCATTGCCTGGGGGTGACTACAAAGAAAGAACAAAAAGCGAGGAACACAATAAAAAATAACATATATGAAACAAGAGACAATAACTATTGCCCCTTGTTTCATTTATGCCCTTTTTTACTTTATCACTTTTTAATGTGTTTTTGTTCCTCGTCCATTTGTATTCTTGTATTTTTTGGTTCCTTTTTCGTAGTCACTCCAAGTAATGCAAGTTCAGTGAAAATTTCGAGTGAAGTGGAGAGATTTAGGCGACTTTTAACATCAGGGTCTTGAGAGCCGACCAGGGTGAAGCTAGGTGAATATGGAGTAGCGCCGGAATACAGGGACCGGGAAAACAGGAGAGCCCCGAGAAAAAACCCCTGAACAGCGGCATTGTCCGGCACAATTCCCACTCGCAAAAACCCGCGAGTGAACCGGCCAGGGATTGAACCCGGTTCGCCTTGGCGAGAGGCGAGTAGTCTGATCACTTCGAATCCAGTTCCACTACGCCACTGTCATCAGACATCAAAATGGACGTCGAGATGTATGGTAGACTTGTAGTTGGTAATACGAACCAGCCTGGAAATCTTCCTCCTGGCGTTGTAGAAGGCGTTATGGCCGACGCAGGGCACTACCATGCCGTCAGTGAGGGTCCTGGAGCAAGGCACGAAGGTGGGCTCATCGGCCACCAGGGCGTTGTGGAAGCTAGGGCACTTCACGCTCTCCACCCCCTGGCAACAACAAAGAGAATAAGGATGCGTTCACACTGAAGTATGCACTAGGTAACGTACGCTGTTCGCGGTAAAATTAGCACTTTAGAAACGAACCTTATAAAAAAAAAAGTCACTGCCCCCGCATGCATATATTTTAATGGGCGCACTGAGTGATATTCGCATAGTAAAGTTCGTAACGATGGACGGAAAGTAGTTCCACGTCTTAACGTCGAAAAAAAAGTGTTAGGAAATTATTTGTGATAATTCAAAATTATTTCTATAGCTTTCTGTTTTCTTAATACATGCAAGTGTAAAATTGAGCATATTTGTAAAGTATTTACTTTCTTAATAATTTCACAGTTTCATTTTACCAACGCATGAATAAAGTGATGAGGCCCATAGCAATATTAATTTTACATAATGCGGAGGAATACACAACGTGTATACAAGCAGATCTTAAGCGTGGTTTTTAAAAGTGCTAATTTTACCGTGAACAGCCTATGACAGCCAGGGCCGCAGCCAGGGGGATTAAGCGTAGTGAGGAGTGCAGAAGTTTGGGCGGCTCTTAACATCGAAGTCTTGAGAGCCGATAAGGGCAAAGCGAGGCGAGTACGAAGCAGCGCCGGAATGCAAGAGTGAGGGGAACGGGTGATCTCCGAGAAAACCCACTTGGCATCGACCAGCGTGATTTCCACGATCGAAAATCAGCTTTGACCCCGCCGGGAATCGAACCTGGTTCGCCTTTTTGGGTGCCATGCGCTCTGGCCGCTGCAACACCGCGGCCCCGCCACGGGATGGGGGTTTGGGATTTATGTTGTATGCCTCACTCCTTCCGCTTATTTAACTCCATGGTTGTCAACAGGTGGTATTAGAATAATTGAGCGTTGGCCACAGAAAAATGCATTATTTTATTCTTTTACTATATATTGTTCAAATTGTAGACACGATTTTTGACTACTTCCCCAAATATGAAACATTTTTTTAGATCGCATGGTTTCTGCTAAACATCATGTCAAATTCGAAATTTTCATTGTTTTTGTAATGCACAAGTAAAATAGACCAAACTATTTGCAGGAAATTTGAAAAAGGAAAAGTTAAATATATTGTCCTATTTCATTTTAAGGTATATTTAGTAACAGTAATTTTCTATTAATTTAGGGACAGCCACAAATGAAAAAGTATGCGAGAATTCACTTATTTTCAGCAGTCTTTCTTTAAGTCGCAGAAACATTTCCTTGTGCAATTTTATAGACTTCTTGAAGTAGCTCTTGGCATCTTCTTTCACTGTGAATTATCCCATTTCAGTATGTAAGATGGGTTTCATTATTTGTGCATTTCTACTACAGTCAAATTGTGCTTTTGACTCGGTAATATATCTATCTTTAACGGGAAAGCCAAAAAATCAGAATTTCATTATAGGTTATTCACGGTAAAGTGAGCACTTTTGAGGCTCTAGATACTTTTTCCTATCAGCATTTTTTAATCTTTCCACCGCGTTTTACAAAAAATATTGCTAGGTGAGTAATAAAAACAGTGTATATATTTCACCGGACTTGAAAGTTGACGTCTAAGACTACAATAAAATACATCTATTGATTAATATTCCAAATGAGAGGGCTTCCAAAAGTAATCGCTGGCTACAACATGTATTTGCCAATACTAAATTTTCACTGCTTTCAAACCAGGTATAGGCTGTTCACAGCGAATTCGACACTTTTGAAATCCCTGCTTATGATTTACTTGTATACACGCTGTGTTTTCTTCCGTCTTATCTAAATTTAACATTGCCACGGGTCTCATCACTTTATTCATGCGTCAGTCACGTAAAACTGTGAAATTATTAGAAAAGTAAAAGTAAATATTTAACAAATATGCTCATCTTTACACTTCGATGCATAAAAAAAAAAAAAAAAAAAAAAACCCCAGAAAGCGAAAGACATAATTTAAGTTATGACAAATGATTACCGAACACTTTTTATTCGACGTTAAGATACGGAACTACTTCCCTTCAATCGTTACCAACTTTACTGGTCGTATGTCACTCAAGATGTCCATTAAAATATATGCAGATTGGGGCAGTGACATTTTTCCAAGGTTGATTTCAAAAGTGCTCACTTTACCGTGAACAGCCTCGAGAGCCGCCCAAATCTCTCGACTCCAACTCGACTCAACCTTCACGTGGAATCAGTTACAGGCGGTGCGAAACTTTACTTTCCGAGGCGTGTGATTTGTGTCAAGAGAGTGGTGACGTACGATGATCTCGCAGCTGGGTCGTAAGTGCTTGATGGCCGTGGCGACGCCGGCTATGAGGCCGCCACCTCCGATGGGCACCAGAACCGCGTCCACGTCCGCCACGTCCTCCAGGATCTCCATGCCGATGGTGCCTTGGCCCGCCATCACGTCCAAGTCGTCGTACCTGGCACCGAGCAAAAACACGCCCACTCAGCAAAGTCGATGGAATAATTGCTTGACAAATAATCGATTATTCGAGTATTTTACTATATTCGATTCATCGATTATTTTAAAACAAATCGATCCATCGATTATTTTAAAACATATCGATCCATCGATTATTTTAAAACAAATCGATTATTCGCTATTTTCAGCTGTTTACACTTAAACAAAACATTGCAGATACCAACATGTTTCCCTCTTTTTTTTTTTTTTTTATTAAAAATATCATTCTGAAACAACAAATTTTCCAAATAGCAGAAATTATTAAAAATAAACCAAAATATTTTATCGAGAATAGTTTTAAACAAATTTATACAAATATGCAATATTTGCGATCAATTTTTATGCATGGATTAGAACAAGACTACAGATTATTTATTTGATTAAAAAAATTATCGTAATCGATTCATTCGAATTACAAATTTAAGCGATTATCCCATCGCAACGAGTTTTCTTAGGGGAAAGTTTAGCATAGGGAAAATGTATGCCGCTGAGTGCTTTGTGTTCCAATGGGGTCACATATAATTAAAATTTTAAGCTACGTGAATAATACAAGAGAATGATTTTACTTAGTTACTTAGTTATTTTATAACAAATTAGTAATTGTTGCAATTACTTTTTTAACGTATAAAATAGAGAAAATCTACACATGCGACAAGCGCTTACCTAGTGGTGAAAAATTTTAGCTGACAAACTAAAAGCACTGAATTTCCTAACCCGAGCAGAATAAAATAATAATGAAATGTTATGTTTCTCATCAAGAGTTAAATTATTTCAGGAACTTATTATCATTATTTTTACTTGGAAGTTTTACAGTTTTAACTACCTAGGACTTGCCAGATGCCTGAGATTTTTAAGTAAATCATGCACGCTAGCCTACATGTAATAAAACTCCAGTATCAGTAATCTCGTCACAATTTGAAACATAATATGGCTCCACATAATAAACCATACAAGCTGTTCGTGGTTTGAAACAAACCTTTGGGGGAACAATCACTGCACATAACAACATATATACCGTGTAAAAATGGCAGATTGTAACAGCGGGGTTGCGTACACTGTAAAAAATTTTCTTGTAAACTTTCTAAACTGTAATGGAAGTTTTAAACCTATATATTGTATGGAAATTATGACGTAAATCAGGCCGCAACTGTATGAATAAACAGAAATACTAAGTTCAGGTACAAATAAACATGTGGGGGGGGGGGGGAGGGGACTCTGTCTCACCACACTTTCCCCATCATTTTGTAAGATAGCGCCATGTGAATAAAATTTAGTTTTTTCATATGTCATATCCCGGGAAAGAATTTACCAATTCCTATCAAATTTGGCAAACAAATAGTACTGAGGCAGATGATGTCAAGTGGCATGATTTGTATGTCAGACACTTATTTTCAAAATGGCGACCAAGTAGAAATTTTAGCTTAGAATGCTATATCTTCGAAACTATGTAATCAATTGCAACATAGCTTTGTATGTTGGCAGTAGACATGACAAATATTAACTGTATCTACATGGAGCATATTTTATCCGCCATTGTGTAAAATAGCATCATGCGAGTAAATAAAGTTTTTTTTGTCATATCTCGAGAAACAATAGACAGATTCCTTCCAAATTTGACAACAAATAGTATTGCAGCAGTTGGTGTGAATTGGTATGTTTTATGTAGGCCAGGCACTTATTTTCAAAATGGTGGCTATTTTAATATTTTAGCTCAGTATATTTTATTAGCGAAACAAATTCCAGCTTAACATTGTATGCTGGCAGTACCTATTATAAACATAGCATTTGTCTATGAAGAGCCTCATTTGTCTGCTATTTTGCAAGATAGACCTACAAATAACAATTATGAATTTATCTCGTATCTCAGCCAAAAATCAACCAATTATTATAAAATTTGGCGAAGATATACTGTGGTATGCCATAAAAATAAATGTACTTTTTTAAGTATGACACTCTTGTTTTCAGAATGGCGGCTATAAAATCATTTTAGTTTTGTGGGAGATATTTACGAAACTATGTAATCTATTTTAACTTAACTTTGTATGCTGGCATTGTACAATCACCGAAATTGTTACAAAATTACTTTTTTTTTTGTCCTCCATTTATGAAGATCGCCACATGAAAATAATGGAGGTTTTATACCATGTCTCGAGAACTAATCAACGATTCCCATCAAATGTTGCCCTGGAACATTTCAAATAAATTCGTACCAAATTGTGCTCACCATAAATGCTACAGAATGCCACGTATACTTTCACAATTTAAATGGATCAAACAACGATGTTCAAAATGTTCATAAATCATTTAGTTAAGTTTGACATATTTATTAAACATTTTAACCAAATTAAACTAACATTTGTATATTTGCAGTATACATTAGAAGCATCATAAAACCTCTTTTCTGGCAAATTTTGACGATAGCATCAAATAAGAAAATTAATTTTTTTATGTCATATCTCAGGGCCCAAACAACCTATTTACATCAAATTATTCACACAAGTAACAACACTACGGTAGACTTACATGTTTTATATGGTTTAGTCACTTATTTGTCAAATAAAGGCCCTGTAAGTATTATAGGTTAGTAAACTCTGTCATTTGAAACGTTAGACTGATTAAATCCGAAGTTGGCGCCCCGAATCGGATCTCCGTAATGCAGTGGACTGCACGCTAGCTGATAGTACGAAGTTTTCTGGGTTCAAGTCCCGGGTAAGGCACGTGTGTGTATGTGTAATTGTCGCACTACTGTTGCGTAAGTTTCTGGTTCCATTTACAAAGTTGTTGCAAAAGTAGGCTCATTAGTCATATCAGTGAAATCTTGTTACTAATGTTGACGCAGTTGATACAAATCTTTTGAGTACTTCCGCGTGCTTCATTATCGTGTAGCACTTTAGTACTAAGACATTTCTTGCAAGTTTTGTTATTTCTACATTCTTCTACCCTGTGATTGTATTCATCGGTCTATTCCCAGAATTTGTAGCACCTTGTTAAAGCGACGTCTTCTATAACCCAACATTCATACCATCCAACATGAACCTGAATCATAATATACTTCCAGATCAACTGTGTACCTATTTTTTTCTTTTACAATAATTATTACGCTAAAAGTTGATGGTCCCGGAATATGTTAACATACCACAATTGTAACAATAAAATATCATGAACACGCTCTTAAATATAGGCCGTTCACGAAAAAGTGAGTCCTTTTGAGGCCCTAGTTACATTTTTCTTTCAGCCATATTTTATAGTTCAACCACCTTTTTAAAATAAATATTGCCATGCAAGTAATAAGCACAATGCGTATATTACACCGCACTCGGACGTTAACATGTAAGGCTAAAATAAAAAATATTTATTGACAATAATTCCAAATGAGAGGGCTTGCAAAAGTGCTCACTTTACTGTGGAAATCCTATACAATCAGGCTGCATGTCCCAACACTGGACTGCTTTCTTGTCAACACGTCTAGCGAAAACGGCATTGTTTGGATTTTATGTTAGAAAACTGATTTGTAAACAAATGATTTAAGAGGTATGTATTCTTCGCCTAACCAATTTGTAATGAAGTTTGATTAAATTGAAACTGGTAAAAGTATTTTATTCATATGATAGCGCTTGTCGTTTAAAAATTAAGATGTAAAAAAAAACACGTTCATCACTGTTGACCATGTGACTATGACAGTTGTGTATGATTGGGGTAGGCCAATGTTGGGTACATGCGCAGAAGACGAATAAGCTGTCTGCTTCATCCTTAGTCTACGAGCCTTATCACAGCTTAACCACACTAAGATTCATTATACTCAGGTTAGGAACAAAACTAAGTTTCTTACGGGAAAGTTTGACATAGGGAATGTTCCAAAGACGTCACTATCAATTAAAATTTTAAGCTATGTGAGTAATAAAACAGAAAGTTTTTCTAACTTACGTAGTTATTTTATATTTGATTTATGTTTATTGCAATTATCATGTTTTTTTTTTTACTTAGAAAATAGAGAACATTCGGTACACATGCGACACTAGCGATTACATAGCAGCGAAAATTACCCTTTGCGAAACTTTTAAAATTGATCTTCCCAGCCTATAGTAGAAGTAACCTTGACCAAGGGTGGGAAATTACGCTGAAGGGACAGCGCACCGCATTCGCGTGCATTCAGTGTAATTTTGGGTAAGAACTATTTCTTTTGATGGCATTAATTATCAATTAAATACAATTTCCAATTTAACCGAAGGAATGGTACTTTTATGTTAATGCAAGTGTAAAACGCTTGTGATACATATCATAATAAGGAAACAACCGAGCACGTCAGCCATTGGGTGATTAATTAAAGGTTTTATTAAAAAGCATTAAGAAACCGCGAATATACTACCACCTGGCCACGTAAAAGAAAAAATAGGCTTTTCACACAAAATTAAGCCCTAGTTACTTTTTTCCTTTCAACCATTTTTTAAATCCTTTAACGTCCTTTTCAAATAAATATAGCCATGTAAATATATTTCACCGCACTCTGATGTTAACGTCAAAGGCTAAAATAAAATATATATTTTAGGACTATTATTCCAAATAAGAGAGCTTTCGAAAGTGCTCACTTCAATGTGAATAGCCTGTAGCACTATTGTGTGTTGTGGAGGTGGCTGAATTAAAATATAAAAATATGTGAATAATAAGGGCAGGTTAGTGTAATAATGTTGTACAAATGAAAGTGTGTTTATGTCAAATTGTACTTTGCTTTTGAAAATTGAAAAAAATAATATTTCCATATTGAAGTGAATAGTGTTTTTGGAATACATGTGCTTAGTTGATAGTTTCAAGATCTGAATGGTGACTAAAGTTGCCAATGCCCACCTCCACTGTTTAAGGTTAACTAACCAAAGTGACCTAATCCAACTTAACCTAAACTAGGCAGCCTTTCAATACTGCTAACGAGCACTGAAAAAAACTAATGGTTTATCAGTGTTCGCCAGCAATAAGGGAACAGTCGTCAATAAGCAGCAAATACTTCTCTTCGTCAGTAAATCGATTGTTTCGGAGCGTCTGGCAGTAGTATTCCCGCGTGCAGGAAAACAAACAAGTATGGCAGACACACTAAGATCACTTATTTTCATACAGCTTTGAACTAGACCAGTAAAAATGTTAATCACCTTCTACTGCTTTTTGGGCATCTTCTGATGGCCTCATAATATTATAAGTGATTGCCTCAGCACCTGTACCTTCCTTTAGTATAACTTCTTGAATATGAATTGAACTTCTCGTCAAACCTAGGGTTTACCTGACATCGCCAACGTTTTTAGCGCCAGTAAAATCTGCGATCTCAGTAACGGTTGTAGCCTCGCACAGGGTACCTCTCATATGCGACCATCAGTGGCGATCAGTGCCTTCAGCAGTATCGGAACAATAGCTGACGTTACTGAAATTACTGACCAGTGAAATCCATGAGTAACATAACCTAACCTTACCCAACCTAACCTAACCTAACCAAACTTAATTTAACCTAACCTATCCTAACCTTACCTAACCTAACCAAACTTAACCTAATCTAACCTATGATAACCTTACCTAACCTATCCTAACCTAACCTAACCAAACTTAAGCTAACATAACCTAACCTAATTCGAGGTGTAATATTATTGAAATGCAATGTAAGTACTGACGGGCTGACGAAGACGCGGTTTGACTGCTGCGCCTCTTCGACTGCGGAGCGCATGAGGCGGTTGAGGTCGCCGCCGCGCTGCAGGACGTCGCCGCCCAGCTTGCGGCACTTCTCCACCTTGATGGCGGGCGCCTCGCTCGGCATGACGACGGTGATCGGCACGCCCAGCATCCGGCCGTGGTAGCTGAGGGCGAGGGCGTGGTTGCCCGCCGAGCACGTCACCACGCCGTTCTTCTTCTGCTCATCCGACAGCTTGAGCAGCGCGTTCCTCGCGCCGCGCTCCTTGAAGCTGTCCCCAACACACGGCGGCTCTTAGCAACGAGGTCTCGAGAGCCTACGAGGGTGAAGCGAGGTGAGTATGGAGCGGCGCCCGGGAGATCCCAGAGAAAACCCGCCCGCCAGTGGCATCGTCCGACACGAGTCACACGTGCGCGAGAATCCGGTGACCCGGCCGGGGGTTTGAACCCGGTTCGCGTTCGTGCGAGGCGAGCAGGCTAAACACTCAGCCACCATGGCCCCACAAATGAATTGAGGTGTTTGTACACTTCCTCTACTTTAACTATAGTGATCTGATGCTATCTGACCATGGAAACTTTAAGGCAAAACTGCATAGTTTTGGACTGGTCACGTCACCCCTATGTGAAGTATGTGGGATCGACGACACAATGCAACATGTCCTTAATTATTGCCTGAAGATTGAAGATCCGACAGATTGGCTGCAAGGGGTGGCGGACCAAAGAGGTCAGTAGTATGATTTGTTTCCTTCTAGACAAGGGTCCAGTGTCCCGGAACCAGGGAGCCAACGGCCATTTTGAATTCCACCATGTTGGAATTTTTTCAAATTCGCGTGTTTTTACCGAAAAAAAGCAACAGTTTTCGATTTTTTTTTAAAACCCAAAAGTCGACAATTTCCCCTTTAAAAAAACCACCTATAAATACCCTAATTTGCCCAGTCCCAAAAAAAAAGGATCCCACCAAAAATCCTGGGGGGTTGGGGGGGGGGGGGTTCTGTCCGCCGTCTTTAATTCCCATTTTTATCCCTAAAAATTCCCTTTATTCCCTGAAAATTCAATTTTTTCCATAAAAATTTTCCATTTTCTCTAAAAATGATAGAAGCCCCTCATGTGCAAAAAGAGCTCCGAAATCCAATTTCAGAAATTTTCTGGGGCTTCCTCAAAATTTTCCCTTTTTTCCATAAAAATTTCCCGATTTTCCTTAAAAATTTCCCCTTTTTCCCTAAAAATAAAAGCACCTAGCCTCCCGCTTGCAAAAAACAGTAGCAGAAAGGCAATTCAGCTTATTTGGGGGTTTCACTTCATACTTCTAGCCTACATCACTTAAATAAAATTATTTTCAATAAATTATTTTTATAAAATCTAGATATATTTTTATAATAATAAATGTAAAGGCGTAAGTGTCAAGGGTTTATATATCACTGGACTCTTCTTTTCAAGGCGCATACGATTATAATGGCATAATAAAATTATTTTATTAAATTATTTTTATCAATTTAAATATATTTTTATAATTAAAACAATTAAAGGCGTAAGTATTAAGTGTTATCGGCTATTCACGTTAAAATGAGCACTTTTGAAAGACCTGCTTAACATCTACTTGTATGAATATTGTGTATTATTCCGGCTTAAGTTAAATTAACATTGCCATAGGCCTCATCACTTTATTCATGCGTCGGTCAAGTGAAACTGTGAAATGATTAGAAAAGTAAATATTTTACTAATCCTAACACTTATATTCGACGTTATGATATGGAACTACTTTGCTTCCATCGTTACCAACTTTACTGAGCGCATGTCACTGAGTGTTCCCGTTACAATATATGCAAGTATAAGAAGTGATTTTTTTCTTAGGTTTATTTCTAAAGTGCTCACTTTATCGTGAACAGCCTTTATATATCACCGGACTCGTCTTTTCTAGGCCCATTGCCACCCATCAAACCAACCATCTGATTATACCAACTATTCATACCAATAAGAATGCTAACCACCACATTCAAACATACGAAAATAATTATTACAAAAAAATCTAAAAATATAAAAAATCAAAGAACATATGTTAACCTCATACTCACCCTAACACCCTAAAAATTAACCCCCTACTCTTACCAACCCACCTTATAATACTACAAAACAAAGAAAAATCGCAAAAATTGAGGAAAAATATACCAAAAAATCATATCTCCAGCAGCATGTCTCTCGTGTCACCATTACCACCAGACACCAGCCAAATATAATAACAACCAAACAAACCATCTGATTATACCAACCATCCGTCCAAATAAAAATTCTGACCACCACACCTCAGACATATGAAACAAAATATAAACAAATAAAAAAAATTAAAAAACATATCAAATTAAACTTACATTCATCCCAGCACCCTAAACACATACCCCTTTCCTTACCTATCCACATTCCAATACTACAAAACAAAGGAAAAAACTCTACAAATTTAGAAATAGTACACCAAAAATTGTAACTCCTTCATGTCTGTCATGTCATAATTGCCATCAGACACCAACCATAACATACAAGGTAAAAACCCTCCAGCATACCAACATACTACACCATCTGTATATATCAACGAACCACCACAGCAGATAACCATACCATTCAAAACATATAGCCCAAATCATATCATTCGCCCTAACCCAAGCATACCTCAGTCATGCTATTAACAATACAGGCCGTATCAACCACCATACCTCAGACTTACTGATCAATAATAACAGTTAACTATATTGACTACCATTTCAGCCTATCTAACTTCACCATTTACACATTTTAACAAGCCTTACCAGCCCACTGTAACTCACTCATAGTTCATACCTCTTACTATAACTCAAGCCTACCTCAACCATTCAGTCCACACTGACTTAATTTACTTACTACTTATACTTTCTGCTTTACTGGTGGACACCAGCCAAATATATACTAGTCACCATGCCAACCAACTATCCATTATAGCTCAAATCATACCAGGCCAACCAGCATACCATCATAACCAAAAGAAAAAATTCTGTCATACTAATTAACCGCATCACCCAAAACACTAAGCACAATATACATCATAACTCAAGTGTACCAAGCAACTATACAGCTGAGACCAGACCATTACCTAACACCCATTCTACTTGTTCTACCTACCAACACTGCTTATACCTACCAACCATACTACCCACTATAACTCTAACATAGCTCAACCATTCATCTACACAGACCATTCAAAGCAAAAACACACAGCCCATGCCAGTGACGCAATCAACTTCTTCTCACACCATCCACCAAGCCGACTGACACCAGTCAAAATACATTGGCTACCCATACCAAACACTTTAACTCAAGCATGCCTTAGCATTACAGGACTTGCCACTGTCCACACCATTTGACATACACCGACAATCGTAAGACAGATATACTGGAATAACATATTACCCAACATACCAACCATACTATCCATGTTAACCCAAGTGTACTAAGCAAATTTATAGTCCAGACCAACCGGCAAAATAAACATTCCTACCATCAGCCAAACAAACATACCTTAACCTACTTAAGACCAAAAAAACCAAACATAACCTAACCTTCCGAAGACCAAACAAAAATCAGAAATAGCCTAGCCTACCACGCTCCAGTTAAAATTTATACTTATCCTAAGCACATATTTGTCCCACAGCTGATCAATCACATGAAGGCACAGAGACATCATGTGAGGAGGAGGAGGAGGAGGAGGAGGAGGAGGAGGAGGAGGAGGAGAAGGCGGATGCGGAGGCGGAGCTGATTGCGGAGACAGAGGTGAAGCTGATTGTGGAGATTATTATGGAGATTATTGCTTTTGCGGAGCTGATTGCGGAGGCGAAGCTGATTGCGGAGGCAGAGGTGTAGGTGGAGCCGGAGCTGATTGCGGAGGCAGAGCTGATTCCACAGCTGATTGCAGAGCTGATTGCTATTGCGGAGCTAATTGCGGAGCTGATTCTTATTGCGGAGCTGATTGCACAGCTGGTTGCGGTGCCAATTGTAGTTGCAGAGAGCCAGTGCAACAAGTTTCAGAATATTTGTGCAAAATATTACTCAGTGTATACTGCCTGTGGCAGAAATCACATTCAAATATCACACACAAAGTTTTCATCTGGCAGGTTGATATTTCATGTCATCTTAAAATTCTGTATAGCTGTATGAGAAATTTTTTCATTTAGTTAACTTCGTTCCACCTTGTGTTGGATTTAGAATATATATTTTTATATTGTTTAGGACTCAGAATATTTTTTTAACTTAGTCACGTAGATTCAACCTCAAGCCAGGACTTGTAAATTTTACCTCTGGTGATTATTCCCTCGACGGTCCCACACATTTCCCCAAAGAGAATCCTTCGACAAGTGATGTGAAGAAGGCAGAAGACATCAAGTATACTGACGATATGTTTAACGAAGATCCGAACAAACATGTAGACAGACATAAATATTTTCTTGATAGGAAACAACATGGGGATTACTCGGCCATGAAAGAGGTGGTTTAGATCATAAGAGAACTTAAGGATCGGGGTTATATCAGATGATGCGATGAACTGCTTTCTTCTGAAAATGTAATTACGAAATAATAATTAATTTTTATTATAAAATAAATGTTTTTTCCCTATTTTCTTTGTGTGTCGTATCCTTTTATCCCTCACAACTTTAAAGTAGTGCTATGAGCACTCGATTATAAACATCAAGAAGTAAAAAAATATAATGATAATAAAGACTTTAGTATAAAAATGTACAGATAGTTGATTGAATACACAAACATTAATTCTGTGGACATGTACAAATTTTGGAGACAGTAGTTTCACCAACTTTTTTCTTATAGGTATGGGTAGAGGCACCTGACAAGACCATTGATTTCTAAGGACTGAGGAGGATTGGTGAGGATTTAGGAGGATTGGTGAGGAGGATAGAGGAGGATTGGTGAGTATTGGCGAGGATTGAGGAGGATTGAGGAGGATTGAGGGGGATTTGTGAGGATTGAGGAGGATTGGTGAAGAAGATTGCTGAGGATTGATGAAGATTGGTGAGAAGTGAGGAGGATTGGCGGCGGCTTGGTATCTGAGAAGAGCATGAATGATTATCGCCCTAGCTGCCCTCGTACATTCCAAGACTCCAGGAACCTGGCAGTACAGACATTTAAATTTAACACTAATTATGCCTATAAAATGCTGATCCGTACCATGATTATAACATACTCGTGCATTTGGTCGCTATTAGTATGATGGGTCTGGTTTAGTGAAATAAACATACAATGTCAAGATCACCTGCATCTAATATAGTGGTAGTGGCATATAACGTAATATGTTTGTTGGCTTTTATGCATTTTTCTCGAGTTTTTATTTTCAATGTCATTCAAGGTCATGGGGTCAAAGTTGAGGTAGTCTGCATCTAATATGGTGGCGGTAGTCTGTAATATATCACGCTTGTTGAATTTTATTTACTTTTCCTCGAATTTTTTTAAGGTCATTCAAGATCATGGGGTCATGGTCTGGTCATTGGCTTCCAATATAGCGGATGGGAGATGCTTACCAAGATGGTGGACGTCTACCAAGATGGTGGCCTCCAGTAAATGTATAAACAAATGACGAACGAAAAAACATACATGGTGGCCTCCAGTAACATATAAACAAAGAAAAATTGCTGCCTCCAGTAGCATGTAAACAAATGGTGAACGAAAAAATCAAGTTAGCGTAATGGGTATAGATGAGAGTAGTGGGTGTGAGGGAGTCAGTCGTTTGCTGGATTCGAACAGAGGTGAGTAATTGGGGGGGGGGGGGGAGGGGGAACCTTAGTAAATGTTAGATTTTTAATAAAATTTTCATAAATTTTTTAAGGGAAATTTTTGTGAGGAAAAAGGGAAATTTCTAGGGGAAAAAGGGAAAAATGGTCGCCAGGTTAGCCTCAAAATATTTGAGACATTTTTAAAATAAAATTTTATAAAAAATATATTTCCAAATGGTGTTTATAAATTTTTTAACAATTTTTAAATTAAGATTTTTAATAATAATTTTTTTATGCATTTTTAATTGATATTTTAATTTTTTTTGTGAAATTTTGATTTTTTTTTCAATTTTTGCAGTTTCAAGGTCAAAGTCAAAGGTCAATGGTCCTGATCTTCGTCGCCTGGCTCGGACTCAGTGATCCCAGTCACCATAGTAGCTAATCCCTGTCAGTATTTCTGGGAAAAATGGGCCATTTCTGAGGGTCCATTTAATGATTTTTAAAATAATTTTTAATAATACATTTTTTTCGGAATATTTTTAGATTTTTTTTGGATTTTTTCGAGAAGCTTTTGGAATTTTTTTTAAAGGTTTTTGGGTTAAAGGTGAAAGATCATAGGTCCTGTTCCCCTGACCCCTGGGCCACTGATTCCAGTCTCCTATCTGACTCGGAGCTGCTGATCCCCCTCGTCGGAGCCACTGATCCCCCTCATTGGAGTCACTGATCCCTCTTGCCTGCTCCGGAAAAAAGTGACATATTTAAGGGAAAAAAAGGAATTTTTAGGGTATTTTGGTCTATTTTGAAGGAAAAAGGGGAAATTTTGAGCGAAAAAGGGAACAAAGATGGCAGACAGTCACGTAACAATATGGTGGCGACCAGTTCCTGCGCTCTTATTCCCCTTCACCTTGTACAAAATTAACCAAAATCATACTACTAACAGGGATAACTAATTTGCCAACTTGCTTCCAGAATAGCGGAAATGTTTAAGCTAATAACAACAAATATTTTAGAAAAAACTCTGCAGTTGTGTTTTAATTAACAACTTTGGAGGTAACTTAAATGAATACTTTATTTTTCGCAGTCAATTGCTTTAGAACATTAATAATCGCCAATGCAGCTACGTTGTCGTTGTGGTGTAATGGATCGCGCACTGACCTCCTGACACAAAAGACAGCGGTTTGCGCCCGCCCACTGGCAAGTGTCGAGGATTCTAGAATTGTTTTTTCGGTTACTAATTGTCTGAGGATGTGACAATAATAGAATGAAACCACTAATACACTCAAGTATTTTTAAAATGTAATTTTGTTATTCCCTTATTTGAATGGAATTTTCCCACACTTTTGTCAGGTACTTCTTCGTAAGATTGGGGAATAGTACAGTACTCTACATTTAGGAGGTAATTTTACCTTATATGAAAGGGTAATTTGCTTCCCTTACATGCAAAGCAATTTTATTTCAGTTTTCTACAGTGTAAGCTAGAATTACTTTTTGATGCCCATGCTACATAGCGAACGCAAATGCACACAGACTGGTTCAGTGAGTAGTATAAAAAAGGGCATTCTGGCACACCAGGCTGAAGGCTGCGGACCCTGTGTACCCCATTTAGCATAATTTCAGACTGCAGGCTGCGGAGTCAGGGATGCCAAATTTCCCTTTTTTCCCCTTTTTCCCTACAAAATGGTTGATTTCGCATACGAAAATGTCACTTTTCCCCCCTCAAAATTTCCGTAATTTACCACCGCCACCGGCAGCTATCTTGACAACCAGTGTTAATTAGCATAATCTGGGCAGCTTGCACAATGTGGCGGTGGTTTGCTAATTGTAGCGAAATCGGTCGGAAATTGAGAAATTCCTCTGAAATTGAGAAGTCATACTCAGTGGTCATCATGGTATCGCCGACCTATGTATATCCAGAACAATTGTCGAAAAGCATAGGATGTCAACATTTTTGGCAGCCAGCGCCTCACCGGTACCGGCGGTGGGTCATCAAGGCATAAAAGCTGTCATTTTGTCTAAAACAGTGCTAGTAATTACAGACAGTACCCGACCTGCACTCGCATACAAAGCCCAACACACACACATACAATTATATCTAGTCATATGTATTGCTCTGTGTGATAGTCATGTCCTCTAAGAGTACACGAAAGGAAAAAAATACCTACACAAATCTGTTCATGATGGCAAGAACTGTAACTTTTACTGAAGAACTTGTCGCAGTAACTACATTGTTTACCATGTAATTGATGATTGCTCTGAAAAGTTTCACATGTAGGCATACTCGATTGCATCCTCTTCACGCATATGTGTGAACACATACACACACATGTACTACTGCGTAGTGCTGACTCCTCACGCATGACTCCTTGCAGTTCCTATGTCATACACGTTAGTTTAGCAACTGTGTGTGAATGACTGTTGATGGAGTAGTTTATACCTCTCCTTCTAATGGTTGAAGGCGAATCTATGTTGACATCTTCTTATTCTCTATAGTAAGGGAAGATTGGTATGCGTCTATTTGTGAAGTGGACCATACACACTAGTTCTCGACTCTAGAGCATTTACCGAAGACAGGGTCCAACCCAAACACTTGGCCACCATTTATTCTTTCTCTTGACATATATTGCATATACTATCAACAATCACGTCTTCTGCTGCAGATGAATGTGATGCAGCTACAGCCAAAGTCTTGAAGGTTCTGGTACAATATTCATCTTCGTGAGGTTCTGGTTTTGTATAGCTACAGTAAAGCTACATATTATATTTGACAGGACCATTTTGTTCTAACTCATCGATAAGTTGGTTTATTATATTAGGACTCATACTTGTCAGGAAAGAGCAAACATTCTGAGGTGTTGTTGACATATTCGGGGCAACCAAATCTTTCAAACGTCCTTTGAATGCAGATCGCTTCAGGAAAAAGCCATTATCATTAAGCTGCATAGATGGTGAATAATCTTTAGGTTGTTTATCAGTAGTCTCTCCTTTACAAAGTTTCAAATGACTGCTTAAATCATCGTCATTTACATAACTTCTTTGACACTTATCGCATTTATATGTCCTACGAATAGCGTTCCTCACACACATACTGTTTTCGTGTTTCTTAGCATCATATGTACTTATAAATACCTTGTCACAATAGTTGCATGCATGGATGTCTTGACAGGGGCAAAGAGCTAGCATTGACATTTGTAGAAGAACCTGCATTTTTATTTGCTAATATTCGCCTGGCAGGCAGTGTAGGGCGACCCTTACAGTTTGCAAGATGTCGCCTCAAGTTGCCATGTCAGGCAAACTGTCATTTACACTATTCATGTGCGAACATAGTATGGTCTGGATTCTGATGGCAACCGGTTTCATGTTGTTTGCAGTTGGTTATTGTAGAAAAGGTATTCTTACAGTAGCAGCACAAATAATTTCCTGTTCCATGATCGAATATGAACATGTTAACCACAGCCGATGTTCTCTCTTCGAGGTCTGAATAGCGACTGAGCTGACAGGCCTATTCTGGCCTGTTTTATACAACATTGTCATGACAACCTGACGAGGGTATTATTAGTATCAGCTTGAGAGCAAGTGTTTTTTTTTGTGACTTACAAAGTTTTCCAATGCAGTGTTGCAGTACTTCATACCTACATTCTGCTAGTCAGAGATGAAATTATGCTCTAGCGGGGCGAAGGAAATCGGTATGTGCCTATTCCTTAAGCAGATAGTACCCACTCGTTCACACCTATAGATGATTTACTAATAATAGGGTCCATCAGGACAAAGTCATTAACATTAGGCTTTGGATGCAGAATATAACTTTGAAACTGTTCATCATCGTCGGCAGTCCCCATATTCTTTCTGTTACAAAGTTTTAAATTTCTAGTTTAATCGTTGGTGGTGAATTACACAGTTTCAAATGTCTTTTTAAACCATGAACACACACATACATTCTTCGACACTTATAACATTGATATGAAATACGAATGATACTCTGCTTACATGAATTTTGTTCATGTCTCTTTGCATCGTATTGGTTTGCATTGCGTATCTATTTGCATTGGTAAATTTTCTTGGTATACAATATTTGCATGGATGTGGTAGTGGTACAAAAGAACTGCTCCCCGATGAACCCTTACCTTGGACCAGTAATATCTTCAGAAAATTCTTGACAGGCGGTGCAGCGCGACCCTTTTATGTCGCACAATGTCTTTTCAAGCTGCTCTGACGACCAAACAGAGATTTACACTTTTTACGCATGAACAAAATACGACCTGCATTCTGATAACAACCAGCTTCATGCGGTCTGTAGAATTTTTTGTTAGAAAATGTCTTTTTACTATGGCGACAGGAATAACTTTCCTTTTCCATCGATGAATAAATACACATTATCCATCGCCGATGTACACTCTTCGAAGTCTGGATGACAAATGAGTTGTCCAACCCTATACTAAAACAAAAATAACCATCATATTGGTAGTTTACCTACTACTACGACAACTACTGCTACTGTGAGATTCACTTCTATCATCGTCAACCTCAGCCAGGAGAAGGAACTGTGAGAGCGTGCCCTGCCAGACCATCTCTACCACTTCACCAAGTACTCTCAGGGACAGAACTACAAGCTTCATGGTGACTATCAGCCGAACCTGCTCCGGAACATCTCGTCAGCTGCTCCAGGTACACATATCTCTCATTCATGAGCTCCTAAGGGACGGAATCAGTGTTGGATGTTACTTCAACACTCTTCCGCCGAGCATTACACCAACCCCTAGAATGTGGTGTGTCCATAACAGTAGTTCATCATTGCAAACACTCTGTACATGGTAGACAGTCGCATAAGTCTTCGTCCTGTTGTAGATATGTGGATAGATGTTTTTAGACATAGCATATTTAATTATGTGCATATGTCATATGGAATTATTTAGGCAAGTATACGAGCTCAGTTTATTTGGCGAGTACTGCAGGTGAGTTATAATTTCCATATGCCATAATAGCTGATAGAATCTCTGACCTCTAGAACAACATGCCATCATTTTCAACATGTTCCACTATAAGTTTTTTTTTTGGTGTAGGTATGGCACAAACAGCTGACCTGAAATGATACAATCTCAGGTCTGTCCGAGCTCGATCGACAGACTAACTATGAATGAGCCAGATTGCTCGTGTGACTGTGTATATACCATTGTTTTATGCACACACGAAATCCTTATGCAACATGGATAACACACCAACAGGGAAGCAGAGACTGGAGAGTGAATGTGCAAGCAGCTGCCTGTAAGAACCTCAGTTCATGAATTGCCACAGCCTATTATTATGGGCACACACACAGCATCGCAGTTATCACAGTGGAACTGTTGGGCTGCTGGATGGAGACTGCCTGTACGTACGCTTATTGAACGTTCGAGCGCAGGCAGGGTCGACAGAGTATGACTGCTTTTTACTTGGAAATGTTTGGTACATGAATCGAAGGTTCAAGCATACGCAGGGTCGACAGAGTTTGGCTGCCTGTAAATTCAAATGCTCGGTTGGTTCACATTTATTGGTAGGGTCATGACTGTCTGTAATTGTAAAGGCTCAGTGCATGAGTTTAGGTAAGAGACGGTGTATGACTATAATTACGAACATGACATGATGGTTTGTGATGTCTCGACTGCTGGTTGTGAGGTTGGCCTCTTTACACTCGTACACGATCAACTCAGTCTTCATTCGAACATTTCCAGATGTATGCAACAAGGTACACACTTCGCCTGCACCATAAGGTTAGGGCTTGTAGATGATGGCTCGTCGTAACGTTTTGGCAGTGGGGCCTTGCTTCCCTCCAACGAACGATTGTCTAGTGGCGAACATGTAATCGGTAATGTATTGTGTGTACGGAACGGTGGGGCAGTCATTTCTTCCGGTGAGTTCACGACGATAATATGTGCTTGCGACCTGCAGGTCTTCTAAAACAGCTACACTCGTTAAGGTAAAACCTCCACTCTGCATTGTCTAAGAGCAGAGTACATACATAGTTCACATATATCTGTGTGACCTATGAAAGTAAGTATTTGTGATGAACATACATTGCACGATGTGGTTGTTACTATCCATTTTGTTTATAATTATTTTTTCCTTTTATACACTCTAATGTGCGAAACTCGACTGGGGAGAGCAAGCAGCCGTCTGCAGAGACCTGGGTTCGAGACTTAACACTATGGGTAAACACAACATTGCAGTTATCATAGTGGAGAGGTGAACATGTAATGCTGGATGGAAACCGTCTAAGTGCATATATTAACAGTTCGGGAAGGGTCGAATGCTTGTAATTTCAAAGCCTTGGTACATGATGTATATTTTCAAGTACATACCTTTATAGATACAGTGTTGTGATATTTTTCCTTGGTTGGTATGTATACCATACATGGAAAGACAAAGCGATCACTGTGCTATGAGATTCCAGAGAGTTCACGTTGCTACCTACAGGCCTTCTACTCTACAAACAGAGTACGTACATATTTGAAATGTGTGTGTGTGATATCTCCTTACTCACCATGTCTATTTCTATTGTACTTAGTTGTCTAGAATCCTCGATGGATATGTATGTGATGTTCATTGGAGTCTAGGTACACGCCAAGTGCAGGTCTGTCCCCAGATGGTGTGAGGGTACAGACTAGCTGTGAGCATTGAAGGTGCGGTACGCGAGTGCGGGTTGATGTATGGCTGTTGTACATTAAGGTTCCATATGGGATAAGAGTGAATGTATTTACATGCTTCGGTACGCGAGTGTGTAAGTCGCAGTCTGGTTGTGAGTAATGGTTTTGTTTCAGTCGGTTTGTAAGGGGGGTCTTTTAACCAGAGCAGTCTAGCATAATTTACATTGTGTGTGTGTGGCTCGTATTACAATGCAGGGTGACCTCTCCCTGACCCCTCCCTTGCCCCCTCCCTGAACCTTCCTGACCACCCCCCTGATCCTCCCTGATCCCTCCCTGTTATTGTTATTACATGCTTTGGTACATGAGTGCAGAACCGAGATACTGTTGAGTGTGTACGTTCATATAATGATTTTTTTTTGTTAGTTGTATCTCAAACAATTCGGGAATAACAGCCAACTAGGTGGTGTATCACTGTTTCTAATTGCAAAAAAAAAAAATATTCGGTACATGAGTATGGGTCGGCGACAGAGTATGACTGTCTGTAATTGCAGGTCGGAGACAGAGAACAACCGTCATGGTAGTCTCTTCATGTGCGGTGGGACCGACGAATGTCTTCAGGTATGTCAGCATGTGTTATCACCGGGAATCAAAACTACGGTACCTTATTTATTCGAGTAGGGCATAGAAAAAAAATGTGTCAAGTGCGGGGATTCGGGTAAGTATTATTTTCCTTTTGTGTACTCTAGCAGACGATGTGTGTATCACCCAGAGCAATGCATATGACTATCTCTAATTGTATGTGTATGTGTGTGTATAATGGGCTTCTTACGCGAGTGCAGGTCAGGGACTGTATGTAATTACTAGCACTGCTGTAGACAGAATGGCAGCCTGTATGTCGACTTGTATTATTATTTTCACTCTCTACGAGAATCGAGCCAGTAATACCTCGAGTTTCGGTTCAGATTACTTGCATTGTTTCCTTTCAATACTGGCAAGCACGTTGCCAAGGGTGGTGGCTGGTGGGTATATAGTACTAGGTCGCTATCTATCGTGCACGGAAAGGTAGAACCAGTCGTCGTGGTCTCCGCTTCCAGCGAGGTCACATCGTCGACGAAGATGACGACGACGATGACAGTGAGATGCACTCGTGGCCTATGTGTATTCACTGCTACACCAGTTAAGGCAGGGGATAGTTCGTTTTCGTAATAGGATACTTATCGTTCTAGCATGCGTTGTTGTATGTGTGGGGACTTGGCTGTCTAGCGATACTGTGAATTCATCGCGTGTGACATCTCATTACATACGTACATGCATACATTGACGTCTCAGTAAGCGGCTCAAGGGTGCAAGGTCGGTGGTACTGATCGACTGTCTAGAAGTAAGTGCGCTGACCGGGCGGTGGCGAGTGGTCAGGGGTGATGTAGGCAGGTGGAACGGGAAGGACAAGGGATAGAGAGAGAGAGAGGGAGAGAGAGAGAGGGAGAGAGAGAGAGAGCATGGTGACGAGAGGAAGGTTGAGGGGCCGAGGATTGAGAGCACACCTGGAAGTGTGTCTGTATGTGGCCAGGCGATGGCATTGAGGGGACAGGAGAGACAGAGTTGAGTAAGAATGGGGAAACTTGCAGGTCGACATATGTCCGCACGTCCCTTCTCGTAATCGGGGGGTTATGCGTGTATTATGATTTTTTGTAGTTGTATCTCAACTGCTTCGTAACTTATAGCCATATATCATAGTCATGGTTGATGTCTTTGTTATGAATTTGGTGACTAAAACTCAAACGGTTCGGAAATTACAGCCAACTATGATTATACGATGACATGTGGCATAATTGACCCCACCACCCTTCTACTAGTCGAGAATGATGACAATGTTAAAATTGGATGACTATGACTTAAACGGTTCGGAAATTACAGGTACCTACGCTTCTAAGTCGACATGTGGCATATCTGACACCACGGGTGGATGCCTATGTTATGAATTTGACAACTATAACTTAAATGGTTCGATAATTATAGAAAACTATGCTTATAAGTTGACATCGGTTATATTTGACACCGCAATCATTCTCCTAGTCATGGTTGATGTCTATGTCATGAATTTGACAACTATATTTTTAATGGTTCGGAAATTACATAAGACTATACTTATAAGTTAACGTGGGACATATTTGACTTCGCTACTCTTCTCCTAGTCGTGGCTGGTGTCTACGTTTTGAATTTGACAACTCTAAGTTAAACAGTTCAGATATTATAGCCAACTATGCTTATAAGTTAGCATGGGGCATATTTGACCCCGCCGGCGTCAGTGTCACACGAAATCCGATCGTTTGCGACGCCTTGATGCCCCACCGCCGCAGGCGATGCCCTGGCAGCCAAAATGGTCGATATCCTCTGCTGGTCGACAATTGTCCTGGGTAGAAATAGGTCGGCGATACCAAGATGGCGACTAGGAATGACTTCTCAATTTGGCAGGAATTTCTTAATTTGTGACCGATTCCGCTACAATGTGCAAACCACCGCCACACTGCAACCTGCCCGGATTATGCTAATTAGCACTGGTTGCCAAGATGGCAGCCGGCGGCGGGAGGGAAATTAGGGAAATTTTGACGGAAGAAAGGAAAAAGTGACATTTTTTAAACGTAAAATCGACCGTTTTGACCGGTGGGAAGGGAAATTCGGTGGCCCTGGCTCCGCAGCCTGCAGCCTAGTGTGCCAGAATGTCCTTTTCTTTTTTACACTACTTCAGTATATAATCACATTCACTTTACTTGGCGCAGGCATACTCAGGAGGGGTTGCAGGAGTCCCAACACCCCTCAATCGATACCGAGTGTGAAATTCAGAGTTTATGTAAATGAATTTCACTGCTAGTTTTCAGATATTACTATTACAACTCATCCATGCCTTAAAGTTTCTTAATTTCCATTCAAACATTGAAGTTAAATATTGTCAACCACTTTCCACATATCCTGTCACATAGGAGATACGTGACTACTTCACAGCATTCCAAAAATTTTCTTTAATCTCAATCAACATGTAATAACTTCAAAAAATGGAAACTGTATTTACTTTAATTGAATTACTGAACTCTTAATGTCATGGATTCTTTATGGCAGTGTTCGCTCATGTAGCAGGGTGGCCGAACTAGCGATGGTTAGAGCCGATGATGGTGGATGGGGTGGGTATGGAGCGGTGTCGGAATGAGGGTGCGGGGGAAATAGGATATCCCCGAGAAGATCGGCCGACCAACGGCATCGTCCGGCACGATTCCCACATGCGAAAATTCAAAGTGGCCTGGCCGGGGATTGAACCCGGATCGCCTTGGTGGGAGGCGAGCAGGTCTAACCTCTCAGCCACCGTGGCTCCTATGATTAGAAAAGTACTAACACAAGACATAATAGCGAATCTGCGCATGTGAAGGCTAAGTTACAAACGTTTCCTCACCTGCCTGTGAAATGCTTGGTCTCATCCTTGATGTAGAGTTGCATGCAGAGTTCGTTGCAAAGCTTAGAGGGCTGGAAATGAAATCAGCACGTCAGAAATGTTTCCTGGTGGAAAACCAACACATTAAAGGCTGTTCACGATAAAGTGAGCATTTTTGATATCAACCTTATAAAAAAAGTCACCGCTCCTATCTGCATATATTTTAACGAGCGTACTGAACGACATGCACCCAGTGAAGTTGGTAATTATGGATGGAAAGTACTTCCATATCTTAACGTTGAATAAATAGTGTTAGGTAACCATTTGTGATAACTTAAATTATTTCTTTCGATTTTTGGTTTTTTTTTTTTTATGTTTGAAGTGTAAAATTTTCTAGAATTGTAACATATTTACAATTCCAATAATTCCACAGTTTCACCTGACCGACGCATGAATTAAGTGATGAGGCCTATGGCAATGTTAATCTTACATAAGGCGGGATAATACGCAAAGGTTCATATAAGTAAATCTTAAGCAAAGCTTTCAAAACTGCTCATTTGACTGAGAACAGCCTCTAACAACTTGTGAGACAGTGTTGTGAACTGAATTACCAAGAAAAGAAAATAGATTTGTGTTTAGTGTGAAGTAAATTATTTATTTGATATTGGTTTGACTAGAATATGAAACTAGGACTTTCGCTACATGTTTGAAAATCGAATAAAACAACAGTGCACAACTAAGCAGTATACATAAACTAAGTAATAAATATTTTCGCCCACCTCCAATGGTATTTATTACCGCCTTGTTAAAGATTACTCATGCGGGGTTACACCGCCGATAAAAATGTTAATTTAAAAAGATAGAATTGGGACTTTTTTTTTCCAAACGGGAACTATTATAAGTGTTGTGGCAGAATTTTTTAAATATGAAAGTTGTCTTAGGATGTGGAACATTTTCGTTATTAGAGTAACCTACATGGAAATCTTGATCTTCGAGTAGCTGTTTCCTTTGTCACACAAAGTATGTATTTTTGGAATGCAAAAGAAATCAGCAATTTATTGTGCTTGTACGAAAAAATTAATCGAACTTTCGTTACGAATCTAGGATATTTGGGTACTTAACATCGGGGCCTTGAGAGCCGATGAGAGTGATTTAGGTGAGTACGGAGCAGCGACGAGAGGAGGAGGCGGGGGAAACGGGAGAAAATTCCCGAGAAAACCCGCCGACCAACGGCATCGTCCGGCACGATTCCCACATGCGAAAATCCGGAGTGACCCGGCTGGGGATCGAGTCCGGATCGCCTTGGCGGGAGGTGGGCAGGCTAACCGCTCAGCCACCGTGGCCCCTAATAGTGACTGGAGTCTGGGTGGCGCTTCAGAGCTGACGTATTTATCGCCGATGGCAGTGAAGAGAAGTGAAGATAGATCAGCGTCGGGATGCAACGATAGGGAAACCGGGAATACCCCGAGATAAACCCACCAGGCAGTGGTACCACCTTCCGCGTTACACACTTGCAGAAATCTGGGCTTGGCCTCGCCGGGAATCGAATCCCGGTTCACCGTGATGCGAGGCGACCAGTCTGACCACAACGAGCACAGTAGGCTCCTTGGACCGAATATTATTAAAGGCGGTTCACGATAAAGTGAGCACTTTTGAAATCAACCTTAGAAAAATGTCACTGCCCTTGCACGCATGTATTTTAACGCGCGCATGGAGTGACATGCGCCCGCCAAAGTTGGTAGCGACGGATGTAAAGTAGTTCCGTATGTTTACGTCGAATAAAAAGTGTTAGGTTATCATTTGTGATAACTTAAATTATTTCTTACGCTTTCTATTTCTTTTTTAAATACTCAGTGTGTAGAAAACAGCAGATTGATAAAATGATTACTTTTTATAGTAATTTCACAGTTTCACTTGACCGACGCATGAATAAAGTGATGAGGCCCATGGCAATGTTAATTTTACATACGGTGGAAGAATACTCAACTCAACGTGCATACAATTAGATCTTAAGCAGGGCTTTCAAAAGTGCTCATTTTACCGTGAACAACCTATACTGGATTTTGTTCACATCTCATTCACGGTTATTGCCAACTTTCCTGAAGCCCTGCAAAAGTCCAGCTTTCCGGATACTCCTCGGCCTCGCGCAAACAAAGCTTAACCGAGTCTAAAAAAAATTTCACCAATGGAACTACGCATTGTAATCGTGCGCACTCAGTGTAATAATATTTTGCAGAAGGACTATTTACTAGAGGCTGTTCACGGTAACGTGAGCACCTTTTGAGGTATTAATTACTTTTTCCTTTCAGCTATTTTTTAGCTTTTAACCATTAAAAAAAAAATATTTTCATACATATAATAAACACATTGTGTGTTTTACACCGGACTCAGAAATTAACGTCTAAGGCTAAAATAAAATATATCTACTCTCTATTATTCCAGAAATGAGAAGGCTTTCAAAAATGCTCAGTTTACCGTGAATTACCAAACACGTCTATTTTGTCTCTGTTTTTATTTATATTAACTATGGATAAAATATAATTTAAACAAAAATATACAAAAATTAAATTGAACTAAAAATAAGGTACAATATAAGGAACAATATAAGTGAAGAAGAAGCAACAAAGAGAAAAAATTTTAAGAAAAAAGTGTTAAAAATGGAAGGATTCAAAGGCAGGAAAGAAAAGAAAACAGGTTCGAAATAGTCCGAGGAGAGGAGACAGGTACATAGTGAGAAGACGAAGGAGTACTGGAGGAAGAAGATGCAACAAAAAAGGACGAAGCATTGAAATTGGCTAGAAGACCGTAACGAAAAAAGAAGAAGAAGGTACTTATTTATGTTTACACAAGTATAAAACGCTTGTGATTCATGGCGTATTTAGGAAACAACGTGACACGTCGTACATGGGGCGAATTTTCCAAGGTTTGTTTCAACAAGTGTGAAAAAAAATCGTGAATAGACTTAAGGGGAACAGTACACGAAAACCGTACATTTATCTACTTTTTGTCACAACTTGTTTTACAGACGATTATTCCGACATTTTTGGCTCGGCAGGACGTAAATAACAATTTTGAACTCCCTTAATACATGGTTAAAAATTCCTACGTTCGTTATTCTCGGAGCACTGATTGAAGATAAGGAAAAAATCTTTCTTTTCTTCCATCATTGCTCTGAGAATAATGAAGGCAGTGAATATCTATCACCGTAAAAATATGATGAAAATTATTATTTCCGTCTTGTCGAGCCAAAAATTTCGATAAGCCCTTTGGAAAACGACTTATATCGAAAAACGAAGAAATATGCTGCTTTCATGCACCATTCCCTTAACCCATTAAAGCCCATAATTCAAACTATGCACATTTTATTGGAAAATTATATTAGAAGTACACCTGGACATGGAGAACAGAAAAAAAAATTATATACAATTTTTAATTTCTTACCTGCTTTTTGGCTTGGCAGCTTTAGTTGCCGCTGGGTTGTAGTATAGTCAGAAGTGTCAGAAATGTTATATTTACAATAAAACATATGTTACATTATATATTCACATTTTAAATTTATTATTAATCACTTTTATACATCTTTAAATAGAGTTAATGTATATTAATATGAGTAAATCGTGATTAAAAATACACCTATTACAGAACATACATACTACTTGGTTATACACTGAACATAATTTTTGCATAGGGTTTTCGGTTGGTTTATTCAGAGATTTACCCTGGGCGAAATATTTTCAAGCACTCATTAGGGTGAGGTGGAGCTTCACATTTCTTGTACACGTAGCTTGTTCTCTTCGTGCATTCCTTGCAACGCCGTTATTCTGAGCCACCTTTTGTTATTATGTGATCAATGCGGTCGGTGCAGATTTCTTCAAGTACAGACGAGAACTCGAAAAACGGACGGACTCCTGGAGACACTGCAGGTTTACCACATGCTTTCAGAAGGGCGATTGAACATTGACGACGGAATTATAATAATGACATGTAACCTAGATTGCAGTATAGCAACCAACCCTGAACACAACATACATAACAATCCATGCATAGAATGGCCACCACCACTTTTTCGATCTGATCCCACAGTGGTATGTGGAAACAAATTGATCACAAAGATCCACACCACCCATGTTTGCATTATACTTGGCGATTGGGCCAGGAACTTCCACAATGGCAGTTTTCCTCTCAGTGAGATAGTAGCGGGATGACTTTTTCTTAGGTTCAACTTCATCACAGTTTGTGAGATCATTAACTACGCTATTGTCATTCCATCTTACTGCTAGATCATCACATGAAGAGACTACCATGTGACCTCGTTTGTTATTTCTGAAAGCTTGCTTGTCTGGTAACTTCATTACAGCCGCACATATATTCTCTCTCAGTGTCCCTTTAGCCCCTATGCCATTAGATTATAGATTTCTTAGGAGTGAGACGGAGGTGAAAAAGTTGTCAAAATACAGAATAGTTCCCTTTTTCAGTTGCAAATGATCTTCAAGGCCCATAACTACATCATTCCCTTGCCCATTTCCTGTGGTCGGAAATCGTGTAGATGTACCACAGTATGGTTCAACATGAAAAATATAGCGAGAGGGATCAGCAGCTATCCACATCTTGAAACCAAATCTAATGGGTTTTCCCCTAATAAACTGTTTTGCACTGTGGTGTCCAAAATATGGTATTATACTCTCATCTATGCTAACTGAGTCACCAACAGAAATTTATTTGAAGGCAGAATTCAAACGATCAATACCATCCATTGCTGAATTGTCTGCGATGTGCAGATATCGTATAATTTCATCAAAGCGATTGCGGCGCACAGCTTCTGCAACAATAGAAACATGAACATCTGGCTGTGTCTGCCAGTACATCCTTTTGTGTGGGAGGGAGTGGTAACCAGAAAGAAGCATTATGCCCATAACTGTAAGGATCTAATTTGAGGAAACATTGAGGTTATGAACAAGATGCTGACCTGCATAGTAATTGGTTTCTTCTACTATGAGCGACACAAGATCGTAGAGGGGAAAAAAAAATATGCGAATGCATCAACTAGGCACTTTATATGATGGCGAAGAAAATCTTCAACATTTGGACGAATTTCAACATCTTGTTCCGGAAGTTTACTTGAAAATAACTTATTACGAGGTAACCATTTTGCCGCTTCAGGAAAACACTCTTTGGCGGTGGTACTGCTGGTGAAACCACCATTGTTGCGGGCAACCTCTCTGTTGAAGTACTTGGGCCAGTATTATCAACATCAAATTCAATCCCATTTCCGTCTGAAGTGTTAGAATATCATACTAATTCCTTGCTACTCAAGACTCGGCCCGGTAGTCTGTCCAAATTACCTCGCGCTTCTCCATTGGAGTTATCAGAATCCTAATCGCTGTCTGCACCAGGTGGCTCATCAGGTGGAGAAACGGCTATACTCCTTGGAATTTCCTCTTCATCATCTCCCTCGAGGGCTGCCGAAATTTCATGAAGAAGCAGACCTTGGCCATCTATGCCTCTCACGAACCTGCAAAACTACACTCATTGTAATTTATTGCATTAAGGCAATATAAACAAAATAAAATATTTCTTCTTTTAGCATCTCTAATTGTATGATCATGCATAACCCATCTAGTCTAACCATTAGCTCTAACTGCCAGTTACTGTGGCGTGAGAACAATACAGAAAAATAAATCACTTAAAAATATAACAAGTATGATAAAAAACATTTAATTCAGAAAATATGTTTATAAAGAAGCGTAAGTAATGTAACAACACGAGAAAAATAAACAAAAGAGCAAATAATGTAACATAGTGAAAAGTTTAGTTGCCATTCTTGTTTAAAAAGCTAGTAAAATAACGATAATATAAATAAATAAACTTACTTTGTAGGTGACCATGTCATGATAATGTGATACGAACATGCCCAGTTCCTTCAGACAACCTCACTCAACCACAGTCGACAGGCAAGTGAGCATCTCCAAAGAGAATATATTTGGGCAGAACTTTCACTGTGTTGAGAAGTCAAAGAGAAGAAAATTCTTACACGCTGCAATACATAACATAGAAAATATATAATAGATATGTTATAAAAAGACTACCAGTGAAGCAAATAATGTTTCACTATACTGAAATTCAACCTGTCAGTACCCAGTGGCAACTTTAGTTGCCACCATCATTTGAGAAGCTCAAATAACGAAACAATAAATAGAAAACATCCGTCTGTGTGGTGTAATAAAAGAAAGTGCATTTGAGATTATGGAAATTGCATGCGATATATATATATATATATATAATAAAATTTTACAAACAAAAAAAAAAACAATATAGACCCCCATGTCATGCTGACGTGGTCTGAACATGCGCAGGGTCTCAAAATAACCTCGCTCCACCAAAGACTGCAGACAAATGATCCTTGCCTAACAGACTATCTTAAGGCAGAACTTTCACAGTGTTGCCAAGTAAAAAAAAAATCGAAATCTAATACACTGTTTTCGAAGTGTACAGCTAGTTTGGTCATGGAAAATAAAGTTGCCAGTAGGCTTTAATGGGTGTACACTTGACTGTGAGTTTGTTTTGCTCTCTCACGTTGCACGGCGTCTTGGCCACCTGGGGCCTGATCCTCTTGTAGGCTTCCTCGATGTCTGCGAAGAGAAGCTGCTGGTGGTCCGGGTCGGCGGCCGTCGGCACCGTCGATATCTGCTTCACTGGAGACGCTGCAGTGGCGACGGCTGGACCGACGCAGCAGCACCGATGCGTCTGAAGCAACACGTGAGATAATATAGGCTGGCCACGGTAAAGTGAGCACGTTTAAAAATCAACCTTAGAAAAAAAAAAGGCACTGTCCCTGCCTGCGTATATTTCAACGGGCGCCCTGAGTAACATGCGCCCAGTAAAGTTGGTAACGATGGATGGGAAGTAGTTCCGTATCTTAACGTCGAATAAAAAGTGTCAGGTGACCGTTTGTGAAAACCTAAATTATTTCTTTCGCTTCCTGTTTCTTTACTGATTCGAAGTGTAAAAATGAGCAGATTTGTTAAATATTTACTTTTCTAATAATTTCACTGTTTCACTTGACCAAAACATGAATGAAGTTATGAGGCCTATGATAATGTTAATCTTACATAAGGCGGAAGAATACACAACGTGCATACAATGAGATCTTAAGTAGGGCTTTCAAAAGTGCTCATTTAACCGTAAACAGCATAAATATAGTCTATTCATGGTTACTTCCAGCTTTCCTGAAGCCCTGCTGAAATTTTACCTCCAGGATATCTCTCCGCCACATGCCAACAAAGCTTAACCGAGTCTAGAAAATCACACCAGAGGGACAAATCACCGCATTCGTGGGCACTCTGTGTAATTATATTCTGTCGATACCAACACATCTATTTTCTCACTGATTTTATTACTATAGATTCATACTATAGAAGCAAGCCCCTGGCGCGCGTCTATCAGTCTGTATGACTGCACTAATCTCGAGAACCACTGAACGGATTTTGATGCGGTTTTTACTGTTATTATCTGAATTTATCTAGGAGGGTTTCTGTGTATTAAAAATTTCCCTCGCACTTACAGAAGCAGAGCATTAACGGCATTAGTGAATCAAGTCGGGAAAAAAGTTTGCCGCCATCGCGCTCTCGTGGAATACTCTGTATAATCCTTTAGAGATATAACAAAATCATGTGCGAAAGAATAGTGTAAAATTAAATTATCTACAAAAAGTCAGCAGTAGTTATATATATCTTTAATAGATAAGCAGTAATAAGTGTATTTACAGTTTAAATTACGCAATAAAAACAATCGTAAAATTCACTGTCTTTTCTAACCATAAAAAGCTTAATCTTTATCAAACTTAATTAATTCATAATTAAAACTTTTTAATGTAGATAAGTAATGTCATTTACATCATACAATTATCGCCAATAATTTAAAAGTTATGAAATGTTTTGTGAAAAGTAATTTCTAAAATCGAGACGCGCGCATGGACCTACACGCCCGAGGAAATCCGTGTTGGTCAGGAACGGGGGGGGGGGGGGGGGGGGGGGATGGCGGCGCGGGGTGTGGCGATGCATATAGACTTTTTTTTTTTTTTAAATCAACGTTTAATAATTGTCACTGCCATTACTTGCACGTATTTTCACAGGCACACTGACTGGCACTTGCCCCTTTTATAGTTGTAACAACGGAAGACAAGAAGTTTCACGTCTTACCGATGAATTTTAAGTGCTAGGTAAACATTTGTGAAAATTGAAATATTTTCTTTTGCTTTTTGTTTTTTTTTAGTGCATATATACAAGTGTCAGAATAATCAAATTACTAAAATATTTACTTATAGAATTTCACATGTTAGCGTGACCGACGCACCAATAAAGTGATTAGGCCCATGGCAATATTAATTTTATATGGGATGGAATAATACACTTTGTACTTACAAGTAGATCTTAAGTAAGACTTTCAAAAGTACTCAGTTTACCTTGAACAGCCTTTACCTATAATAACCTAATCTTTCAACATCTATACCTAATATATGATGCCTGTTGGTTTTTGGTATTTCCTTACCAGATAATGCCGCTATGGATATGTTTGCAGTAAATTTGGTAACGATGGAGGGGAAAGTAGTTCCATATATTAACGTCGAACAAAAAGTGTTAGGTAACCATTTGCGATTACTTAAATTATTAACCTCCTTTTCTGTATTTGTTAATTCATCGAAGTTTAAAAATGAGCAGATTTGTACAGTATTTACTTTCCTAATAATTTCACAGTTCCACTTGACAAACGAATGAATAAAGTTATTAGGCCCATGGCAATGGTATTTTTCCATAAGGCGGGAGAACACACGACGTGTACACAAGTAGATCTTAAGCTGGGCTTTGAAAAGTGCTAATTTTACCGTGAACAGCCTATATATATTTATACATATACACAAACACTTCTTCGAAACATTAGTGGCATTCTTAGATTGGTTAAGCTATCTTGAAAAACACTATTCTTCGGAAGAAGATAAAATACTTTTGTCTTGTCCCGATTTTCAGTACAGTCTCTTGATTCCGTGCTTTTCTCGACAAATGTTGATATTTTCGGTTCGCAGAAAATCATTGCTAGGACGCGTGCTACTAAGGCTTTAGGCTGTCAAGGACAAGGCTTGTACATAGGTAACCTTATTTGTACACTAGCTGTACGCGCGTCTTCGCCCTCCCGAATTTGGTCTCTAATCGCCTTATTATGGGGTTCGTACATTCATTTTATCAGCAAAGAAACCCGAGAATTCTCGTCCTTTTAAAGTACTTGTTACGTCATAATGATATCAGCATAAACATAATGCCAGACGAAATTTCGTACATTGTACTGTGTTTAGCTCGTAGCTGCGGCAACAAACCAATATCTTCAACGTCGTTATAATACCGAATATTGCCATTGCTTTTAAATATTTTATTGGGAGATGTGAATTTTATTTTCTAGTTGTTCCGTATTGCTTGTTTTGCAGATATTTTGCAAGTCTTTGTTTATGTTGGCTCGGCTGTACTACATAGTATTAGCAATTACAGATCCATCCACAAATCGCACCAAACACAACTTGTTACAGGAAACTTATTTGGTGCGAATCTGCGCAACTCTGCTTCATGGCGGACGAGCGAAAACAAGCGCGGAGTTCATCAGTCACTTACCTACTTCTTAAGAAGCAGATTTAGTTGAGTTGAGAGATTCGAGTGGCTCTTAACAGCGAGGTCTTGAGAGCCGATGAGGGTGAAATGTGGTGAGAATGGAGCAGTGCCGGAAGAAACGGGAGATCCTCGAGAAAACCCGCCGACCAGCGGCATCGTCCGGCACGATGCCCACTTGCTCGGCCGTGTATTGAACCCGGTTCGCCTTGGTGGGAGGCGAGCAGTGTAACCGCCCAGCCACCGCAGCCACCAAGAAGCAGGTAATTCAACTTATTTGCCTACTTAATTTAAAGCAGGTAGATATATGTAACCCTCTGTCCTCGCTATAGTTCGCGCCGCTGAAAGCAGAGTGGCGTATATTTGTGTCTATTCTATTTTTTTTAACTTTGCCGTATACATTCGTTATATTTACGTGTTTTCTGGCATTTTTGTATTGCTATTTGTTGAAATATCTTAAACTTTTTTAATCCTGCAATTTCCCTGGCTTTGGCAGCTCTCTCCATCGTACAAATACAAAATACGATGTGTTTAAATAACCCAAAAAGTTATACACAATCTGAACATACTATCATTTTTCCTTATGAATTTATTAAAACCTTGCGATTTTTGATAACTGTCTTTATGTACTGTGCCTTTAAGACATTATTTCTATATTTAGGCTTGGTGCACTTCCGAATGGGCTCTCCAAAAGATGTAATTATTATAATTCGTTCAATAAAGTTACACATTTTTATTTTGTTATTGTGAACAAGTTAATGTAGCATTTGTCATTCTGAAACTTTAACCGTCAATATGATAAAATAATGCCATAACTGCTTTTGCTCGTGGCTTTAGAGGATGTTTATGAACAACGCCGACAAACTCGGCAGATTATTCCTTATGAAATTATAAGACGAAAACGTATGTGCCACTTTTCCCTTAAGCACCTCCAAAAAATCTAGTATTACTAGTTAGTTAGAAATGACAGACAGTATTTTCGATTAAGTAGTAAATAGGTGAACGTGACTGGTATAACGGAGATCTTACACCTCTGAAAATGCGGTTGATAATATCACCCCCCTTCATTTAGCAAATGAAGGTTGACATCCTATGTTTGCATAAAACTTCGTAATGATAAGCTGTAAAAGATTTTTTTTAGACAAACTATAGTTAATCACGTCTAAATTGACAGAAAAGTCGCCTTTTTGAAACACACTCAGTTGAAGCGTTTTCGACAAATCCATGCCTTAAAAAAAAAAAAAAAAAGACGATGAATGGCTTGATAGGAGGTAAGCGAAACACAATGACTATCTTGAAGCTCGCGGTAGAACGTTCGAACAGTTTATGTAAACAGTGTTATAAGTGCACTTATATTTGTAAATGCAGGAGTTTGTAATGTCTCAATACATTCGTTTACTATGGTCCAATCACGCTTACTTCACACTTTTGTGAAACCCTGCTGAAGTTTCACTTAAAGGTTGTTCCCGATAAGAAGAACACTTTTGAAATCAACATTAGAAAAAAAAAGTCACCGCTCCTACCTGCATATATTCTAACGGGCGCACTGAGTGACATGCGCCCAGTAAAGTTGGTAATGATGGAGTGAAAGTAGTTCCATATCATAACGTCGAATAAAAAGCGTTAGGTAACCATTTGTGATAAATTAAATTATTTTCTTTGCTTTCTTTCTTTTTTTATGAATCGAGGAGTAAAAATTAGCAGATTAGTAAATATTTATTTTCTAATAATGCCATTGTTTCAACAGACCGACGCATGAGCAAAGTGGCGAGGCCCATGAAAATGTTAATTTTTACATTAAGGCGGAAAAATACACAACGTGCATACAAGTAGATATTCAGCAGGGCTTTCGAAAGTGCTCATCTTACCGTGAACAACATATACATGATATTCCTCCGCCTCACGGAATCAAAGTCTAGAAAATTATACCGAAGTGACAACGCACCGCATTCGTGCGCACTCGATGTAATAATATTTTGCGTAAGAACTATTTTGTAACTAGGCATTACCAACAAACCTATTTTCTCACTGCTTGTATTCATACTACTTATAAATGTAATAAATGTAAATAAACAAAAATAGTGTACTTTTATGAACACAAGTGATACATTGCATGGGCTATTTACGGAACAACCGAACTAGCCATAGTCCGGCATGGGGTGATTTTTCGAAGGGTTGATTCAGAAAGTGTGAAGAGATCGAGAATTATATGTGCCATGTTCGTTTCGCAGCCACAGTGCATTGCCACTTATTTACGAGCGTATCTCCTTCGTGCCGCACAATATATTGACGTGACGTAATCACACGACGCTTCACACGTTTAATGTGCAGCGGGTGTTATTCTTTTTTCATACTCACATAGTTCCGTCACAAGCCCTGTGTAATGTGTGTTTCCTATATGCCACGCCGCTCGCATTCCGTTTCGGCGTTATTCAAAAACAGCCATCACGGTATATACAATATTGTAGGACATTAAAATTTTATTAGGGTTTGGGGGGGGGGGGGGGCAAATTAAAATGTTTTATCTACATTAGGCACCAGTACGTATATAGGCAGTCCTCTGAAGCAAAAATCACCAGCCTCTGGACGGGTTTGTGAGGTATTAAGTAAACCATGAATAATTTTGAAAACTATTTAAAAAAAATTTTTTCTGTAATCGTTATGTATTCGTAGTATTTTGAAGTAAAAACACAGCGATATCACACATTTTTGTTTAAGATGCATTGAAGATCCCGATATACCATATTTTACCCCTTTTCGCACCCTAAGTTTCGAATTTAAAAATAATCTGAAAGTATTTTAGGCATTTCAACTTAAACTATTTATAAGCAAAAATAATACTGATTCCATTCGGTTCAAGAGCTACTGATTTTCATTAATGATACAATTCACTCCTTTTCAGCCTTAAGAAGAACCTTCTCCTGCTATATTGGATTATTGATTTTTCGAGCTTGTTTATGTTAAAAAAAAAAAAAAAAAAAAAAGATAATTCCGAAAGTACCCCCATACCCGACTATATGTAGTCCATTCGCGGTTTCTTCAGACTTTTTTTATCCAAACCTTTTAAAAAGCATCCTATGTATGACGTGTTTTGTTCTTTCCCAAATAAGCCACGTATTACAAGCGTTTTATAGGGCCTACGTGTGTTAACGTGAAAATAACTGGTTTTTTACATTAACCGAAGTTTTGCTAATATTCTAGCTAGCCCTATAAGTTCTAATATTTCATTTATATTTAATACCGTACGAATAAAAAACAGGGAGGAGAAAGCTGTGTTGGTAACGCCTAGTAAGAAATAGTTCTCATGCAAAATAATATTACATTGAGTGCGCGCGAATCCGGTGCGTTGTCCCTCTGGTGTAATTTTCTGTACTTGGTTAACGTTAGGCTTGCATGAGGCGGAGGAATATCCTGGAAGTAGAACTTTGGCAGGGCTTCAGAAAAGTTTGAAGTATCCTAACCGTGAACAGCATGTATTGGTCTCCGCAGCAGTACAGACAAGGAAAAGGAACTAGGACGAATATTTGTGATCATTTTAATCTTGCCAAAATCCGGCAAAATCAGCATTGTGACATAAATACGAGTTAAGTACGTAGTTCAGTTGTTTTGCCTACACTACCGTGTAAGCTCGAAAGCTAGTCGGTATAGAGACGATTTTAGAATCATATTTTTTAAGAATATAAATAAGCTAGAAAAATCAAGAATACATATTGGCGTGAGAAGGGGGGGGGGGGGGGGGAGTTAGGGGGCGGGGTGAGAGAAGGGTCTCCTTAAGGGATGAACTTCGAAAATTTCAAATAACAATTTTTATGCATTTATATTTGTAGAATTTAGAAATAAGACGCACGCCAGTCTCTATAAAATCTTAATATATATTGAAGACTAGGCGAATTAAATTTCTTACGTGTTGAATTAAAAAAAAAACCTTTAAATTCATTTTTTGTAGATTCGATATTGTAATTGGATTTTTAAGGCAAAAAGCACTGCGACATCACATTCTGTTTAAAAGATAGAGGAATCCGTACAAACACATTTTTACCATTTTAATCCCTTTCGTGGCAGAAATTATAAAAAATTTCTTCTAGTGTGTGCCGGGGGCCACGGTGGCTGAGTGGTTAGCCTGCTCTCCTCCCACCAAGGTGATCCGGGCTCAATACCCGGCCGGGTCACCGGATTTTCGCAAGTGGGAATCGTGCCGGACAATGCCGTTGGTCGGCGGGTCTTCTCGGGGATCTCCCGTTTCCCCCGCCCCTTCATTCCGGTGTCGCACCATATTCACTTCAATCACCCTCATCGGATCTCAAGATCTCGCGCTTAAAGAGTCACCCAAATCTCTTCACTCACATTCTAGTGGGTGCCAATGACGTAGGGAAAATTTCATGTTTAAGTTTGATCTGTGCATTGATGAGTCAGTCAGTGAGTGATGGGACGTTCTTTAATGTATATAGCTAACTGAAAACAATACAGACATTCACTTCTGAAGTGTAATCTGAACACACAACCTTCCCAATCTTTATACGACCCTTAAAACAGCCGCTGTCCACTCAGAATCTATGATTACAGATATTTGTAATTTCCATCACATTTCAGTGGCATTTTTCTACGACTGTTATCACTAGAGGCACGTCAAAATAACACATGCTATAAATGCTAAAATTTTAAAAATTAAAAAAAAAAGAACACCCATCCTCTAAGATGACTCCAAAAATAAGACACCCTAAAATAACATTTCCTCCACTACAGGTTTTTATATCTAAAGACGCCTTTCATTATAAGACCCCTAATGTAATTCAACAAATACAAACTGCCCCAAATTAAGATACGCTCAAATTCAGTATGTCCAAATGTGACTTGGAAATTGTACCCTGGAAATGACTCGAAAATATGACGCAACTAAAATAATCCCAAAATAAGACAACATTCCTCCCATCCCGAAAGAAATGGCTATGAAAGAAAAACTTGATACTTATACAATTTGTTAGTAACATCTGTATAGTGTGCTACACTTCAGACGCAGTAAAAGAAATGGAAGCCATCTTTCCTCCCTTGTGTGTGTTTTTATAATTATGAAGACCTACCAGTTATTTCTCACTTAAGAGTTTCTGAAATGTCTTGTAGACTAATGAAATACACATCCTATGTAATGCATTGACATGAATTATTACACTAAGCAAATATTACTGACTGAAATTTCTTAGTGGAAAAAGCTATATCAGCTAACTGAGAATTATGGGGGAAACAATTGATATCATTTGTCACTGTTTGTCATTTAAATGTGCTACAAAATGCTAAAAATTATTATTTTTTAATGTCATAAAAATGCTTAAAAAAATATCTTCTCAAAGTGCTATAAGATGCGAATAAAAAGGTTATTTTCACGTAGCCTACCTCTAGTTATCAGTGAGTGTCTTGTACCTAAATAAATTCCTCCGCTCCAGAGGTGGGCCTTATTACCACGCATAAAATAACCTAGTAAAGTTAAAGTTCTTTGTAGATGTGTGACCGAAGAGTAAATAAAGATTTCTAATTACCCAGCACCACTTACATTCGCTCGAACATCTGCATTACCCCGATAGCATAAATAGTTTCATTAAACTTTGAATCAAGCTTGTCACAAGCACACAAGCTTGTAGCAGGTTTGTTGTGCAAGATAATCAGGGTTCTGCTACAATGAGCTGATGCTAACTGCTAATATCCTGCATATGCAGACTGTAGTGCCGATCATCGCTATCTGCGTGCTACAGTGAATGCTGACCCTCTGTTGACAAGCGTAATTCCATTGACGCGCTATAGGTGGCAGCGCAATCACTTTATTTTCGTTCGCTTTTTTTTCCCACGCGCATTATATCTATTAATGACGTCTTTGCCATTTAAGTAAACCATACATTAATTGTATTACTTATATTGTTACCGTATTTAACTATAGAAACAAAATACTCGTTTTCTTGCCTTAATTTGCGCCTGAGCAGCTCGACCTTGCATTTCATTGGCTCCTCCATTGTGACGTATTAATTAATAGCGAATCACATACACCCTTTCGATTGGCTGCTGAATAGTTCAGAAATGCGTCGGCACTACGCGCTATCAGTCAAATGTAGCATTAGTTTTAAGCTGGAATCAAGCTAACTAGTCTTCAATGTGAATATCGTAACAAGCATTATAGTTAATCTTGCTGCAAGTTTGCCTCGGTAATCTACAAGTATAATTCAAGCCACCCGCAAGCTTGTCAATAGCAAGTAGTTGCCAGTAGTGAGAAACTTGGCTTGAATCAAACTTGAATAACACATGATACGCCAAGCTTGCTCGGAAAGGCATATTCACATCAAGTGGCAAACTTACATGCTATCTTTGTATTTGATATAATCTTAGCAATAGCGTACATGCTTCGTACAAATAATGTTCATACCTCACAGCCCTCCTTCCGTGCGACTGGAACTTCTGAGTTGCGCAACATACTTGCAAATTTAATTTACTAATAATTTCGAATTTTGTATGTTCTGTAACTGTATGTATGTGCAAATAAAAAAAACAATGTTAACGGGCATGGAGCATACAAGTTGTATGCAATTTTAATAAATCCAAAGAGAATGTATACCTTCGGAAAGAGGGAAAACTTGAGTTCATTCGGTTCAGACCATAGACTAAAGATGAGGTAGACCGATCTCGCTGGCTGCTCACAACCAATCTCCATGTCCCAACATTCAACTGCTCACCTGCCAACACGTCTAGCAAATATGGCGTAGATTGTGTTCGAGGTTAGAACACTGTTTAGTAAACAAGTGCTTTGTAATGTTTGTATGATTGCTCTAGCCAATTCGTAATGCAGTTTCATTAAATTTCAACTGGTAAAAGTTTTTACGTAATATAACACTGGTTGTCACTTAGAAATTGAGGTATAAACAAACACGTTCATCACTGTTGACCATTAGACTTTAACTATGGTTGAGACAGTTGGCTACACAGTGCTCCTACTCCTGCAGTAACTGAAGCGAAATGGACAATTATTCTCTGCGCTAGTCACATGAATTTTCTTGCGAAACCTTATTTTCTTTTGTTAGTTTGCTTAAACACACTGTGGATAGATTGTTACCATACATTGAATTGGCCAAGCTAGTATCTGTATAATACGGGACCTGGCGCATTCCACTTTTACCGGCAATTTCCGCCAATAGTACAAGAAAAAAGTAACTTTAACTGTTTCCCGTTATTTTTAACGAAAGTACAAGAAAAAATTAAAAACTCAAAATCTGAAATTCGATGAAAAAACGATCAAAATCAAGCAAACTTATGCTAAAATCAAGCAAAATTCTCGTTTTCAAGCTGCTTTTTCATGTTTTTAGAAACGACAATTTTCAATTTTCAATTAAAAAAGCAAGAAATTTTCATAAAAATCAAGCAATTTAAGCCTAAAATCAAGCAAATATTCTAATATTTCACAAAAATGGTGTACAGAATTTTCATACTATAAAAACAAGCAACTTTAATCGAGAATCAAGCGATTTCACCCTAAAATCAAGCAAATTAACAATTTTTCCAAAATAGGCATTCGGATTTTTCATTCTCAAAATCAAGCAAATTTAAGCTAAAATCAATTAAATTTAAGCTAAAGGCCAGATGTAATATTAAGATGGATAATTTATAGATTAAAAATAATAGAATATTTACATTTTTAAGATAATTCTAAATCATGCATAGTTTTTCCTATTTGGACAACATGATTATTGACTATTTTTGAGGTTTTAAATAATGATGTGCCAACTTACAAACTAAAAGATGACAAAGGAGATGAAATAAAGGGTAGTTTTCATGAATACGAAATTATGAAAATCGACTATCTTGATGAATATTTGATTGAAATGTTTTAAAAATTAAAGGTGATAAAATGTATGTAAAATGGCTTATCTTTGATAACTCACATAACTCTTGGATTAATAAAACATATGTTTTGTGAATTTATATATTATTCTGTAAGGATCACGGTCATGCAGGCTAATAATTTCAAACACAACATAAAAACGTGTTTTAATGCTTGTTTAATGTGCATAAAACATGTGCGATGTTTGTTCATTATTCGTTCATCATTCTTTCAATGCACATTTTACCTAAGGTGAGTTTTTAATTTTAAAAGATTTCTAAAGGTTTACGAGCAACTTAATGTCACGCCAAGGACCTTACGTTTTAGGTTTACATGTAAATTAATACCTGCTTTTTTCTTGCTGCCAGTAAGATAGTGTGCTCATCACTGAAGTAGATAAATTATTCTCATATACAATTCTCAAGACAAAGTTAGAATATAACATTTTTTATTTGATTTCTTTACTTTCCTTCCCTAATTTTTCTACTCAAATCTATTGTGATAAAACCAAAATCTTCATTCCAGAACATTACACAAAGCTCTTTCAATTGATCAAAAGTCATATCTCCACCAACAAAATCACTATGAAAATGACTTCAATTTGTATTATCTTGTCATAATATGCATAAAAAGTTTGCATTATCCCTTACCAATTGTTTAGGTACCTTTGGATATGTTTGTGCCAAATAAAATACATCAATATTTTTATGCCTTCCCATAGTAAAATATTCATGGATGACATCCTGGTTTTCTAAAATGACATCATCAAAGACAATTAGGTATTCATTTTCACACTAATCTAGAGGAATCATTTCATCATTATTATTTTTTAAAAAGTATGCCATTTTTTCTTTAATTCTTTTGGATAACACATCAAAGTCCTTTTGTAACTGAATATATTTTGGTTGATTGAAACATTTCGAGCAAACATTTTACTAAAATTTTGCCATCCTGGCTTACAAATAAAATTGATCATTGAATTCATCTTGCCACAATTACTGGGCCCAATGATAATTGCTCGAATGTCATCAGGCAATAGTTCGCCTTCCTTTTTTCTTAGCATCACCTTCAGAAATTAAAACACAAACACCCCAATCGACTTTTTTTTATTTAATATGATAATTTTTGTAATAAATGGATAATAAAGTGTGTAAGTTAACAAATAACAGTTCTATACTAAAGAATAAACTTCACTATGATATATTTCATAAAGAGTAATCGATTGCATTGATTAGTTTTCATGCGAAATTTTAAACACCAAATATAAACCATAATACTATAACAATTTAAAAAATGAGTGCTGTTGATAAAAATGAAGTTAACACTATTCCTAAAGGACAATATTGAATCTTTAAAGCAAACTATAAATTCAATTGACCAATTTTCAACAAATAACATTGAACTGACGTCAGACAATGTGAAAAATAGAGTTGTGGTTAAATCTAAGTTTGATATTAAACTTGAGGATCAGTTATCCAATATTCTTGGTTTTGAGAAAAATATGCTTATTTGAAAAGACAAAGTTGATGTAGGTATTAAGTTACTTAATTTTAATTCATTTAAAACAATAAATGTTCATTGTAATTTAGTCTATGGAATGTTTATAAAATATGATGAATCTAATCATTTAGAAACTGATATAATTGCTAGTTTTCCATTTAAAAAAAGTCTGATTTTAGAGATTATGTTAGATATGAGCCCACATCCAATTTTTTATCAAATCAATAATGAACAGTTTAATCACATTGTTATAGAAATTAGGGATGAAAATGGTAAGCTGATTGATTTTGATGGTGCCGATATTGACATTGTTTTAGAGATTAAAGACGTTTAAATATAATACAGAAATTAATTTAAAATTATACATTTTGATACCCATACTGCAATGTATCTATTTTATTTTCCAATATAATCTATTTGTCATATTCTACTGTGCATATTTCATGCTTTTCACACCTTATTAAATTCATTGTTCTATATTCTATTTTCTCTTAAAACAAACAATTCTTATAGTCCTCAAAAGTAATTCTCTTGTTAACAACACACTTCTTTACACCTTTTGATCTTTTATTTTCTTTATTATCAACTCTATATGCAAATCTATATCCTAAACCAACAAATTCTTTCGTTATTTCCCCATTACATTCGTCTTTTATCTTACCTATAACTTTCATATTTATTTGTAGTAAGTTATAGATATTGTCATTTGAATAATCACTCGTATCAAATTTTTCTGTCATCGACTTCATAATCTTCATAAAAAGCTTCTGTTTTTAAGTTATAAATGTACGAATAAGTGTCCTGATAGCATAATTCAATGTTATCTCGATATTTCGGTTTCATCATTTTATAATGGAAATCATACGTCAATTCTTTTGATATGTCTAAAATTGACATGCCAACATAAACAGGCTTATTCAATTTTTCATTTGTTTTATTCATATGCATGGTCGCAAGATTCTCATTACATATAGTACTTATTTTGAAATTTGGTTCTGCTATTAATTTTTCACACTTTTCTGCATCTGATATCATTCTTATATCTCCTCTGTTTCTTATATTTTCCATTGTTTTACCGAAAACAGAATTATTCATCAGTTTATAAAAATATTTTTCAAAGTCTTTTTTAGCATTAGTTCTCATCTCTGCATTAAAAACTATATACTTTTTCAGTCAATCGGACTGATCAAATGCCAATATTCTATGTATTTTAGAAAGTTTAAAACCATTATTTAAACACTGTTTCAAATTACGATAGTGAATTACATACTTTTGTTATTATCTAAAGTTATTAATAATTTAAATTGATTTGTTCCTGGAACTACCTTATTTTCTGGACAAAATGGAAGATCTTTATATAATTTATGCAGTTCTTGCGGATATTCCAAACCAACTTCTATATATAACAATACTCAAAATCATCCTCCAAATCCAATATTTTTTCACTCCAGTAATTTAAATCAGATAATCTATAATAAACCCATTCGAAAACACTATATGGTAAATATTGGGACATTGCCCAACCACATAAATTATTAGCAGAGAGATATGCTAAATAGTAGGAGTCTTGATTTGGATTAAAATCTTCTAATATAAATGTTATTGGCTTTAACATATCGCCTACAACATTGCGAAATTCCACCTCTAATTCCTTTTTCAAAAATTAAATTAATATCATATCATAGTTATGTAATAAATCTAGTGGTTATTTAGTCATTTTTAACATTACATCCCAAGATAATCCTGGTTCTGTAAGATACCATGCAGGATCTAATTCATATGCATTTATAAACGTATTTCTGAAATTTTCAAACACATCTGCTAACAATAATATGTCCCTTTTCAAAAATAAGTCATGATATTCCCCCAAATTTTTAATATTAAATTGATTCCATACACATTTTCCGTGTTCATATTCATCACCAGTTATATATGATTCACTTAATTTATTGTAAAATTTACTCTTTGGTGGAAGTTCAGTTTCTTCAGATCTCTTCCAACTATCTATATATTCATATAGATAAACACCCTTTCTTATAACTAAATCTACTTTACCTTTTGGGAAATGTTTTTGAGTATGTTTCATTTGATCATTAGTTAAATTAGATGATAATTTATGTAAACTGCTGGCCATAAATTTAAATGCTTCTATAAATTTCATCTTTAAATTTTCTGTTTTTCCCAAAAGTAATAAACTTTTATTCGTTATTCGCAATTAAATACATATTTTTGTCATCATATCTTAACTCTTTAATAAATGAATGAGCTTCATACCCGACTAAATTATGAAAATAAATTGGTACAAAATTGGCAAATTTTAGTTGTAGATTACAATTATTACATACTGGATTAACGAATTTTCCACTTAAGTGATCATGACTTTTTTACTGTCCTCCATATATTTCTTTATATATTTCTTCTACTTCCCTTTTTATTGATTGTATAAACATCTTATGTGCATTTGGACCTCGATATACTACTGGAGGCTTTTAGTCACCATAACTAGATAAAATACAATAGCAAAAACCAGACGCTTCGTGTAATTGATATTTCATTGTATACAATTCATCGATCAACTATAAATCAATGGTATTTATTTAATAATTAGTAACATGATATCTTTCTTTAAGTATCTCCTTATAAATACCATTATCAATATCATCTTCAGTTAAAATAGGATAATTTTTGATAAGGTTAAATTTATTTAATTCTCTTTGGTTTGGTTGAGTGGTTGAAATTTTCTTTAGAATTGATTCAAAATCTGCTTATATTGTGAAAGGAACTTTCGTTGTGTCTAACATTTTTGAAAAAGATTTGCTTTCCTTTCGAAGGTAAAGTGATTATTACTGATTCGTTTTTAGAGCAGTCTTCTGTATGTTTATTTAATCTTTCTTGTGAATAAAAGAATCGAAGACACATATTCCATATATAAGTTTTACTTTTATGATTATTTTTTTGTGCAAACAAGCAGTTTCGGTAAATCTTTTATCCAACAGTAATGCGAGTTTTTATCATCTTTGAAATAAAGTAAATTCATATGTTTTTCCTTTTTAATTCTGTAAGTTTTAGTGGGTATACTTTAGACTCATCTTCAATAGAGTATACATTTATAGATGTATCAATTTCATTTTCTATTTTTGGTATATCACCAATACCATCAATTTTAATAGAATATTCATATTTATCTATTGCTTTATCTTTATCAAAGTCCACATTTTTATATTTAGATACTCTTTGGGAATTTTTTCTACTGGAAACAATGCAGATTTTATTGCCCAAAGAAAACATTTTTGATCGCAATTTCTTCACATTAATACATGCTTCTTAATTTTTAATTACTTCTGGCAGTTCAATACATGATGGTCCATTTAATGGCTTATTCTAATTTATAGCTCATTGTAGTCCAATTACTCTATCTAAAGTCCATCCCGAACCTCTTCTTTGAAATTCTGATAATTGTATAAGTAATTCCTGCTTTATAATTTTATAAATCTTTATAAATTCTCCTTCGTTTAATATTCTAAGATTAAATGACTGAAATGTAAATAATTGTACTTGATTATTTTCCTGCTAGTGACAACTGGTATATAATTTAATTATAGTTTTCAGCGATATAATAGCTGTAATAAAATCATCTTTCCTTTTAGTATACGAAAGTTTAATTACATAATCTTTCCTTAGAGCATGCAAATATCAATTCTTTTTCTATCTCCACCTATAATTCTTAGCCCCCACACTGTCTTCTCAACCAACTCAACTGCAATATTATTCACTGACATTTTTGATTGTTTATTTATAAAGAAATTTTTTTATAAAGCTTTTAAATTTTATATAGACAATGAAGAGCTATAAAAAGTAAACATATTGGAAAATGAAATCTATGAAATGTGTAAATTATTGATAATAAGTCGAATCGTTTTAACTGTGTAACTTACATTCAGTAAATTCAGTAAATTTATTTTTAAGGCGATAATTTTTATTATATTTACTAATACAATTGTTACATATTGTTCTAAGTTGTCCTTATTTCTTGTATGAACAGAAAATAATTTTATATATTTATTCTCATTACATACTCTTCATGTTTTTTTTGGGGTAATTATCATGTTGAATTTCATTTAGAATATTTACTGACACATTGTGTGATTTAGTATTTTTAAGCTCTTTGAGAGATGCAACACAAACATATTTTCCGCATTCACACAATACTTTCTCCTCTTTTAACACAAATTGGTTTTTGGTATTTTCAATGACAGATTTTTTACCATTGTTATAAATTCTAACCTTATTTGTTTCATGGTAGTAAAAATATTCTGTATTTAATACTTAGCTACACTTTTTACATTGCTTAGATGTGGTATTATTTTCTGTCTCATTGTTAAGCAGTGATTCCATTTTAGTGTTTATTTAAAAGAAAAAAAATCATTTAAAAAAATATTTTTATTTTTTATTTTTTATTTAATCTTAATTTAATTTGAATTTTACTTTTAACTATGTTTTGAATTTAAGCTTAAATTTTATGGTTTCTATTTTTATTTTACTTTTAATTTTAATTCCACTTTTAATATTTTTTTACTCTTAATTTTAATTTTATAATTTTTATCTTATTATAATTTTTTTATTAAAATAATTTTTTTATTATTAACTTTTTTCGTTTTAAATAAACACAAAAATTGAATCGCTGCTCAACACATTGAACTATTTATTTGAATTGACTAAACTGCATGATCTATAAAAAAAATAAAAAGATGCTGCTACCGAATTTCAATCATAAGATTCAAAATTTGGGAAAAAAATTAATTGTATTCTGGGTGGTAAATATAAAATTTCTTTGCCAGGTGGTTACATAAATAAACTTGATAAAAATGCTTTAAAATTAATAAATGAGAAACAAATTTTTATAATGTATAAATGTTTAAAAGAAATGAAAGATGGAAAAACTATGCATGGTTTAGAATTATCTTAAAAATGTAAATATTCTATTTTTTTTTTTAAGCTATAAATTATCTTTCTTAATATTACATCTGACTTTTAGCTTAAATTTAATTGATTTTAGCTTAAATTTGCTTGATTTTGAGAATGATTACGTGACCGTTTACTGTTCTCAATTCTTGGAAGTAATCGCAAGTAAAAGCATTCTGCATTGTTTTGGTGAACAGTGAACAGATGGCCAAACACGTCGGTCGAATATAAATTGGGATGTCCTTCAACTACTTTACCTTGTTTGCGACATTGAAACTTTTCCGCTGATGCATTCCATATGTAGTATGTTGGCACTTCAGAGTAAAGTAGCATCTTTGGAAACCATTGATCCCTGCACAATGAGAAAAATGCAGTTAATGTTGTTGGTGGTGATGGCAACGCTCTTGCATGTGCATTTTCTGTTGTGAAGTACACACACCATTTTCAAGGTGCACTGACAAATGAACAACTGCTGGATGTCGTTCATGGATTGGAAATGATAAAATGTGACATACTGCTTCATTGATATTAATGTAGCGCCCCAGTTGATATTTTTCGTTTTCATCGATAGATGTGTTTGCATTTCCCACTCCAAACTGCCATATCGATTCCTTTGTTGACGTATTCACAAATGTACTTGATCAATTTCACCGAATTGCAATACTCGACATTGATGTGTGCTTTGTGCGTTTTCGAGAGTAATGGTGTATACGCTACAACCCAACGATTATCGACTTCAACATCATTGTTTCGTACTTTTAAAGTGTTAAATTTCCTGCCATCTTCAGTTGATCGTCGACGATAGAGTGGATATCCGTCATTGACAGTGATAGTCTCGGCAAGTAAGTCACTTGGGTATCGTTTTGTTCATTTCCCATCAGACATGCATGGTGAATTGTTGTTGAGTAAGCCACATGGACCATGAATCATGTTTTTGGTGAACAGGCTTGAGCAGTGCGTACTCGAATAGTTTCCAGTCTTACTTCCCATCGCGCATCAGTTTCTGAAGCTTGTGATGCCTTTTTCCTTTTTTCCTTAAGGTGTAGATTGGCCAATCGCTTTTCGTTTGCATGGCATATTTGATTTTACAGTGAAAGAAATGCTTTGTGATGACAATTGCAAATTCACAATCAACACCTCCTATTATGTCACACACGAACTGCCGCTAGATTAAATGTCAATCAATAATCAAATCTCTGATCTGTTCCCGTAGATAGTAGATTTGAAACGGAACAAATTGTCATGTTTTGATTAGGTACATCTTCTACTTTCATCATCTGTCTTTTGTTTTGTAAGACAATATCTAGAATAAACTAATTTGTTGAATTGACTCACACGCCACCTATTGTAAAATGGTTGCACTATTCGTAAACGGATTATCGCAATCGGATGAATTGTATATAAAAATATATGCACTCATTTGTTGAAACGACTCGCGCGCCATCTATTGTAAAATGGTTTTATCAACTCAGAAACCTTTGCATATAAACAACAAAAATACAAACAGTAAAAGTAAAACAAAAGAAAGCATAACACGAAGGGGAAAAAACGAAAACCTGACGCAAGTGATCAAAAAGTGCAAAAACAATATCAGTGGATACAGCTGAACAATAAAAACTATAAACTGAAAACACACACTAAAATAAAACAAAGTGAAACACAAGTCAGGAAAAATTATTACTTGTCATATTATGAACCCAAATAAATTAACAATACGAACAACACTGGAACTACAAAAAATAACCAAAGAGGACACAAAACGACGAAAAAATTATATATCAAGGAAACAGCTTTTCCTAATTATCTGCCTGTGGTGTTTCTTGTTTTTTTGTCTTTCTGACTTCTGTGAGTGTGCGATTTTTTATTTTATTGAGATTCAGTTCGGCAATGGACACCGTCTAATCTTACCAACATAATAATCATGTTTTCAGTTTTGGTGCAATGTTGTTTATCACGACGAGCTTGAGTAGATGTATAATGTAAGACCTGGCGGACGCCACTTTTTCCGGAAATTTCTGCCAAAAGTCCAAGAAAAATGTAACATTAACTATTTCCTGTTATTTTTAATCAAAGTACAAGAAAAAACAAAAACTAAAAATTTTAAATTTGAATAAAAAGGATTCAAAATCAATCAAATTTAAGCTAAAGCCAAGCAAATTTCTTGTTTTCAAGTTGATTTTTCATGTTTTTAGGAACAACAATTTTCAATTCAAAAACAAGCAATTTTCATTGAAAATCAAGCAATTTAAGCACAAAATCAAGCAAATTTTCCAATATTTCACCAAAAATGGCATGCAGAACTTTTCATACTATAAAAACAAGCAATTTTCGTCGAAAATCAAGCAATTTTATCCCAAAATCAAGAACATTTACAATTTTTTCAAAATATGCGCTCAGGATTTGTGTTAGTTAAAATGGCAAATTTAAGATAAAAACAAGTAAATTTAAGCTAAAAATAAGATGAAATATTATGTTATTATTATTTACAGTTTATATTCGAAGCTCTACTAAATTTTTAAAAACTTCTTCTATTTGCTTTAGTTTTTCTCCAATTTCTAGAAGTTCATATTTATCATCAATGTTATCTGAAATTGATAATTGTAAGCTTTGTAAGTTTGAATTAAATTTGCGCACCATATTTTTAAGATCTTCAGATGCATTATTTAATCTATAGGGAGGTGGTCTTGAACCACTACCACCATGTTTTAAAATGTTAGTCAAACTGCATGGAAATAAAGGCATTTTTTAAATTTTATTTACAAAGAAAATAAATTTATTAAGAGAAAAAAATACTAATTTAGGATTATGAAGATGATTTTTTAAATTAAATAATTCATCTATATTTCTAAAATTTCATAAAACTTTTAAATCTAACCACTCAAATATAAGTAAAAATATTGTATTAAAATATCGAAACATTTTGTTGATTCTTCCATTTAATAATATTACAATTTTATAAATCTTCAGTAATTCTTTCTTTCAAATAATCATAAGTAAGATTTCTTTCACTAATTTCAACAACATTGCAAACTGTACCTGCTTTAGCATTTTCATTAAAATCAACACTAATTTCTATATTTGTTTTTTTCTTTAACTGCAGTAGTTTTTTCAATATAAACCATCTATAACATATAACGAACGGTGCTCCCAAAATGAATAGTAATTAATATCACCATCAAAGTATACAGTTGGTTTATAATAAAGTTCATTATTTCTATAGTTGGTATCTAGTTTGGTTTTAGAATTTCTAAAATTATTATAAGCAAGAAATTGTTTAAGACAACGCCGTTTTTAATGACTAGATTCCAGTTTTCTTTAGAAAAAATTTAATTTCTACCATTTTTAACATTAATATTTCTCACGTTACAATGATCAAACATAGAAGCATGTTTATGCTGTTGAGCATGATTTCTTCTATTAAGTTGAAAACCTACAATTATAAAATTAGGCATATCACATTTTAAATTATTAAACTGATCTTTTATATCAAAGTTAAAAACAGTTGTTCCAGCAGAGACTTCTTTTTCAAAAAATTGCCAATAATCAATTCTAATAGGTATTTATGGATCTTTGTAGATTTTTTCTTTAATTGCAATAGCTGTGTTAGATTCATATTCAACAATAGGCCACATAATTTCTAATTTTTCAATAACAATTTTACCATGATCAGGACAATGTTTCGTAACTTTATTACCTTTATCTAAAGTTTCATAAAGAAATAAATAGTTGTTATCAGATGAATTACGAAAAAAAAGTAATTTTATAACCACCTTTCCAATAAACATTATTATCACAAATAAAACCAAACAAATATCTCAGCGGAAACACTATTTCATTTGTTTTATCACTAGAAACAGTTTTTACTTCATCTGCTATATGACTGGAAACAGATTTATCTCGATATAGATTATCAACACCAGTAAATTCTAATTAATTTTGCTCACTTGGTGATCTTAATAAAGCAGTCATCATTGTTGATGTTATACCACGATTATCAACAGCTTCAATAATATTTCCATGTTTTGAAATTTCTACTCTATAAAACTGAAAAGGAAAAAGTTCGAACAAACATCAACATTATCTAATTCATCATAATTTGCCACATCTTCAACCTTATATCTCTTTGGTAAACTAAATTGTTCACAAACATAAGTTTTATGGGGCGACGTGTACAGAAATTGACTTTGAAGACCAATATGCATGCGCAAGTACAACATGATGCAACCGCTGAATGTTTCGCAAAACAATTGTTGGATATTGGGAATGGGAAAATGGCAATCGATGAATTCACACAATGTATCACATTGCCCACAAACTTCTATAAAATCTCAGCAACCACAGATTAATTGATTCACACGGTTTTCCCAAATATCGTACAGGATTACAAAGTCATCGGTGGCTCAGTGAACGTGCTATATTAGCAGCTAAAAACAACGATGTCAATGCCATCAATTTCAGCATTCAAAACGAAATACCAGGCAAAGCCACAATGTATAAGTCCACTGATACTGTAATGAATCAAGACGAAGTTGTCAATTATCCAACTGAATTCTTGAATTCACTTGATTTGCCAGGCATGCCGCCGCACGTGTTAACATTGAAAATTGGTGTGCCTATTATTCTTCTCCGAAACGTCAATCCACCACGACTTTGCAATTGTACCAGGCTTTCAGTGAAAAAAAAATGATGAACAATATCATCGAAGCTACGATTTTAAGAGGAAAATTTATAGGAGAAAATGTACTGTTGCCACTCATCCTAATGATTCCGACAGATATGCCCTTCGAGTTTAAATGATTGCAGTTTCTGGTGCGACTCGCATTTGCAATGACCATCATCAAGGCACAGGGACAATCGTTACAAGTGTGTGGACTAAATTTGGAAAACCCATGCTTCTCACATGGACAGCTGTTTGTGGCCTGCTCACGCATCGGAAAACCTTCTAACTTATTCGTATACGCACCAGATGGAAAAACAAAAAATATTGTGTATCCAAAAGTACTTCAATAAACAAATAAACAGATTTAAAAAAACACAAACACTTTCTTTCTTTGCGTGGCATTGCAATGCATGCCGGGTACTCGCTAGTGTGTGTGTGTGTATGTATGTGTGTGTATATATATATATATTACACACACACATATACACACACACACACACACACACATATATATATATATATATATATATATATATATATATATATATATATATATATATATATATATATATATATATATATATATAAGTTTTACTAATCATTTGTCTATGGTGCTGTAAAAGGATTTTCTCATATTCTGTCTTGCTGAGCTCTGCGAGAGTGTGATTTTTATTTTATTTAGTCTCATGGTCGGGAATGGACATAGTCCAATCATACCAACATAATAATATGAACTCATCATTGCCTTTAAAATTCAAAGATAAAAACATGATACATCCTACAACCTTCAAGCATAAGACCTGTTACTGTGGCTATACCCAAACACTACAGAACATCTATGTCGATGTTCTGGCCAGCCAAGCAAGTACAGATGAAACAAGGCATGTTATGGCCTCACATCACCACTGATCAAGCATCTAGGGCGATGTGAGCACAGTATTTTATTGTATGCCCATTTACCCTGTTAGAAAAGAAGACGTTATGAGATGACAGAATATCATCAGCCCAGAAAATCACAACAAATACAGATACTGATGTGGGCGATGTGTGGGTAGGGAAATGCTCAGCCACTGAGCAAAGTATTTAACTTTAATTAAGTTTTATATTTCTCGGAGTTGTTTCTATACTATACTTATACTGTTTCTCTGTTAGAATATAAAAAAAATTATATTGTAGCACAACAAATAGGTTTGTGCTTATCAGAGACAATATCGATTTAGCACTTTTGGTTTGTTTGCCTCCAAATTGCTAAAAATGGGCGCTCCTTATAAATACACCAGTCATTTTTAAAGACAATCACATACCTTAGAGGTAAGTGGGTTTAGTGGTGCACCCTGAGCTCATACTGTTAGATGGAATACCACAACATTCTTCTCCAACCTCATGGTGAGCTGTAAGTTGGATCTCAACTTACATTTGAATCGCCGGTTTAGAAGGATCACTTACATTGGTGTCCGGGGGGGGGGGGGTGTTCTGGGCCTTAACAGCAAGTTATTGAGCACTGGTTAGGGTGAAATGATGTGAAGATGGAAACAGCGACAGAATACAGAGATGGGGGAAACAGGATCACCCCGAGAAAATTCGTTGGCCAACAACAAAATCTGCTATGTTTCCTTTATGCGAAAATCGGAGTGACCCTGCTCTGGTAAGAGCAAGAAATCTGCTGACAAATCCTTGTCTGGGAAACACTGCCATGATTTCAATAATTATGCTTAGATGGAATAAGAAAATAATTGTGTAAATGATCTGCATTTGGGTATGGAAGTGCATCACGGAGCTTATTCCACAAAGAGCCTGAGTTTTAGTGTGCGATTTCAATAGAACTAGGCAGAATCGATCATTATTATAGTTTTCCAAAGTCCGAACTACGATTTAATCAATATACAGTGATACTCGATGGCAGCAGCATAGATTGAGAGAGCTGTAAGGAAGGATAAGCTAGACCTGGTTTTCATCCAGTACCCATAGAATGTGCGAGGCCGATTATATGGTATCAGAGTCTGTCTGTGGAGAGATTCAATTGTTAGAAATGTAGATTGAAAACACTAAGGCATATACCATTTTAATAATTATGTCTCATGTCCCGCATGTGTATACACATATGTGTATTTGGTGAGCTAGAAATGTTTGTTATTACATGCACTTTATAGTTCTCTGATTAAGTTGCGATCCATTGGTACAGAGTTTCGCATACTGTCAAGGGAAAGTGCATACTAAATTGTGCTAATGTCAATATAACGTCTAGCATATAGCATTTTCCACTTACTAACCTGGCAAAGAGCTCTGCTGTAGAGAGGTCTGAAGCTTGTAAATGATCTGGGACAACTTATAATTTATTTGTCCCAGCCCATGATAGTGAATGGTTCATCGATATCACAGCTGCCAGTAAGATAATATGACATATCAATGAGTAATGCGATGGCAGCTGTAGCAGTGACTAATCTCCAATGTTTCCGTTTGTAAGACCTGAACGGCTAAATGATAGATAGGTAATGGTTTGGCAGAATTCACATTAGGGCGAAGAATGTGAAGTTGCATTTTTCTGTTGACATCAATGCAGTCCTTTAGGAACGATAGTAGAGAACACCTCTTCAACTTATGACAAATTCTTGCAATACAATGAAGAAAACATTTCAATGAAATAAATACACAGGGAACAACACAGAGAGATATGTAAATTATTAAAATTTGAGAATGATTTTGCAGACCTGGATACAGCAGCACCCTATGAATTGATGTGTAAATGCATATAAGGAGAGGACTGTAGAAGTGTATAGTTATTCATCAAAGTTAGCTGTTAACATTATTACTGGTGTCAGTACGTCTCGTCGATGTGAAAGGGCACCTTTTAAGCATGTTGTAGGACCGAAATATTAGCATGCATGGAGGAGGATTTTCACATCGCGAAATTGCTGCTCGTACGCAAAATAAAGCCACTACAGTGATGCGAGTGTGGAAGCAGTAGACTAAAGAGAACAGGATGAATTAAAAACCCAGAACTGAACCACGAAACATTATGATACTCTATGATCACAGACGACCTCATCTGCATGACGGCGATGGTGCCATTCAGCTTCGTCTCGAGTGTTAGTACAATGTTCGAACAATCCAACAGGTCTGAAATTACCTGCTTTTATGGTTCGATGGTGTCTGGTTCGTAGGGGACTGCGTACATGCATTATTTTTTGTGGAAGATTCCATTGAGCCTCAACCAATGATTCCCCAGGCCATAATGGTCTCACGAAAACACCCACTGACATGCAGAGTGGCAATACGTCATGTTTTCAGACGAGTCCTGCTTGAACCTGGATTACAATGATGGCCGTAAACATATTAAACAATATCAAGGTGAACACCATCTTAAAGAATGCATTGGCCATCATCATACTGTACGAACGATGTGCGATGGTCAGGGAACGAATTGAGTGCCATAAGCGATCTCGGCTGCTACGAATTGTGGACACTGTCAACAGAAACCACTACATCAGAGACGTTGTGGAGTTGGAAGTCGTGGCATTTCTTTAGCACACTCCTGGAGCCATATCTTAACAAGACATCATTCTCTTACAACAACGCCTATCGATGGACTGTGGATTCTAGTAAAAACAGCATGGCAGGCGATTTCCGAGGAACATATCAATACAATGTTAGATCTCATGCCACAGCATGTAGCAGCTCTTACTGCAGCTTGTGGAAGCTTTACAATAGACTGATAGTTTGCAAGTTATGCTGTTTCATTGCACTTAAAATATAACAATTTGTTTGTAATACTATTAATAATTAGTGTAATACACTTCCTTCCATTTTGATGCTTCCTACACGATTACACTTGCTGGAGACACAACTGCTAATCTCGAATGAAGTTAAAGGGCTTTTCTTGTTGATGGCATAGATATAAATAAGTAACAACTGTGGGAACTGTACAGCTAAAGTATTCACATTCAGATAAAAGTCGAGACATGCAAGTTTATTTTTGTTAGAAAGGAAAGTTGTGAAAGGTGCTATTAGTAGAACATTACTTCTCTCAGTATTTGATGGGTAATAGCAATTTTAATGCAAACATTTTTTTTGATTGAACCTTGTTGACTCCTCTTTTTGCTGCTAGTATTATTGAATACACTGAAAAGCACATCCTAACTGAACACCCTAAAATTAAAGATCTATGACTCGGCTTTGATAAATATGTCAGTTCCTGAAATACAATCCCGAGAGATTTGAAGAAAGTTTCGAGGTTCGAGGCTACTTGTTCGAAAAGGGGGGGGGGGGGGGGGGTTCGTTGCTAAGATAGGAAAGAAGTTCGGTGAGTTATGTGTTCCGAGTCGAGAGGGAAAATGAGGAACCAGTGTTGGGATCAATATGATGACTAGTCCTACAAATGAGACAGATAACGATGTCGGGATGGCCCTTTTATTGGGCCCTTACAGTGTTTGCGAGAGAGGTTATTGCAGCTCCCTTAAGGATTTGCAGATGAATAAATTTCCTGATACAAAGATACAGGTGATCATATAGAGAGAGAGCTACTAATTTGCAGGAGAAATGGAAAGCTAAGGAGTAGAAAATTTATAACTCTGAAATTGTGCTGTCTACTCTGCAAAATTTATAAGTTAAAGATGTGTTTCGGCATAGGGAGCATTTTGCTACACTTTATGATCTGGGTCTTGTTGGCATGGTGATCTCCTTTGCATAGGAAAGAAGCTATGAAGAATCACCGATTTCTATGGTATTTTGAAGGTGCAGTTCTACATTTGAGTATCTGAAACAGGACTCATAGGTTGGCATGTTTTGTTTAGAAGTCTGTTCAGAATGAAGTGATACATATTGCTCTGATGTAGATAGAGGAAGCCAGTATAGGATTTATTTTTCCCATCTAGACTCTGTCGATTTTGTTATTCGACCAGAACACTCTTATGCTTCATTCAGAAGAATGGCCCCATCTCCAGGGTATTATGGTAGACATAGAAGAGGTTTAGTTTTTGAGTCTTACTTGGTATTTAAGGATGCAGCTTGTATCTCTGGCAGAAGGAGGATTAACCGTAAGAAACCATTTTATATTTATTGTACAATCAGACACTGAAATTTTGACGTTGTGGTTTACCTATATTTGACAAAATTTCTGACTGCGGAAAAAGGTGAACATATAGCATGTTCTAAAGGTTCGGAGGTGCTCTACATTTATAAGCTTTAGGAGGAGAAAAAAAACCAGAATGGAATGATGGTGAAATGGGGTCACCAGAGGCTATTCCTCCTTTGTTTGGGTATGGACGGGAATGCAGAGCTGGAAAGTGGTCGTATGTGATAGCTCTAATTTCCAGGCCCACTTTTCCTGCCAGGTAGACACGACCAGAATAAATAGTGTGTTTTTGTTAATAAAGTTCGCAAGCTTTCGCAGCCATTGTCTGCAAAATGTAGGGTAGTAGCCACATCAATGTCGTTTTCCTTCCCGACGTTTCGGAAGACATTTCAGCCTCCATCTTCACCCTGTTGATGGAGGCTGAAATGTCTTCCGAAATGTCGGGAAGGAAAACGACATTGACACGGCTACTACCCAGAATCCATATTTTGCAGTTTGTTTTTGTGTTTGAATATGATTTTGGACATCGCAGCAGATTTTAAAACAATATTCTCTGAGAGAGTGATACAACATAATTTGAAGGGCCTTTGCTAGTATAGAAGACAAAGTGGTGCTCCTGGATCGATGCCAACAACAGGAGTTGACACAAGAACGAGAAAGTTGAGGGTTTAAAGTCAGATTGTCATGATCTTCTTCGGACCAGATGGTTTTGAAGTGAGAGGAGCTGGAAGTTGGAGTGGCATGATACACTACTTACAGACAGTAGGCTCGAAACAATTGGTTTAGCATAATTTATGCTTAGGCTGCATGCACACACAGAGAGTGAAAACATTCCTGTATGGAAACAAAATTAGTTCATCAGCCTGTTTGTTGTTGTGGCTTGGCATGGTGATGGTCAAGGGGCAATAAACTAATGGCATGTCTGTTCGGTAAAAGGAGCATTAAATCTATTAGTAATGGAAAAGAATGATCACAGTAAGGCTCATGCATGAGAATATAGTGTACGGTTATGAAATTTTCCCTCAGAGTAGGCCTATGTGAGTCAGGAGTGGATGAAGACTTTGGTTATTTTCACGGTTGACCGACTGACCGGAGCCTGGTGCGGATGGAGGGGGGGGGGGGGGGAGGTCATTTTCGTTTCAGCCAGGTATATGAGAAGGGAAACTAGGAAATTAATAAGATAAAAGCAGTATTTAAAAAGAAACAATTCCGCCACCGCCATTTTACATCACTGGGACGCTACTCCCTCAGCGCGGGGGTAGATCGACTCCTTGTGAGGAACCTTGGCCATCCAGTTGGTTATCAATTAGTTTGCGGAGACGAGGAGAAGCTAACCCCCTCCCCCCTCCGCACCCATCAAACATACTTCAAGCTGCAAAGCAACATTATTGTACAGGATTCCCAGGGTAGCGCCTGGGAGCTGTTTCCATAACTGATTTTTACTCTCCTTTTCCCTGCCTGTACGGGATAAAAGAGAGTGGTGAAGTTAATAGAAACAATTCCGATATTTTTGATTTCAATTTTAATACATTTACTGTACAGTTCCATAGTTATTATCATTTTTTGGATAGTGGGTGAAGAATGGTGGAGAGGTGGTTTTGCGGTGGTAGGGTTGGTGTAAATTCTGTAGGGTGACCAGGCATAGTGTACAGACCAAAAAATTTGTTTTCGTGTCTCACAAATCTCCCCCGAACGAAAACGAGAACATTTTAAGCTTTAACGCTCTGTTGACAGATCCCTGAGTGCAGATTTTGTGGTGTTATCTTCAATTCTTTCTGGAAGCAATTGGCATGACGAGATTAATCTGATAATTCGGCGAGTGTCACATTTTCATTGTCCCAACATTTTTATTTGCACAAAAGAAGGTGGTTATATCCTTTGCGAAGAAAAAGTTTATTTGCGAGTGGTATATTTATTTGTCCGGCGACAACAGTTGGCCAACATTGATCGTTTACTGCGCAAGGTCGACGCATGTGATAGGTCAGCTAGCAACTGATGCCGTAGCCATAGCCACGGAGTTCGCTAGAAATCAACAACGTAAGAGGTGAATATTTTTTACACGCCTTCATTTGGTACTATGTGCTTAACGCATGAAGCAGCATATGTGTTTTTGCGATGTCGTGCCTGTCACGTGTTTATGTGTGTTTGTTTGGTATTTCCTTCCCATTTTGCACTGATGACATCCAAAGACCGACCACTGTGCGTTTTAATAGCAAAATGGCGACGTTGTGTTAATCTTGCCCTTTGAATGTTTAGTTACAAGACACGGAACATACTGGACAGATACTAAATGTTGTTGTGGTGTGCAGGTAGAGTGATATGTTTCTTGTGTACCCCCTCAAGTGGCTTCATATTTCTTAAATGAAGGTAGGAAGAAACTTCAAGTTAATAAATTCATTAATAGTTTTAAGACTAAACTTGTTATATTTTTCTCTCCGTGCAAGATTTATTTGTCTGTGTTAGAATATTTACTAGAAATTATACCATTGTTCTGGAACGAATGGGTCAGGAATTAAAAATTACAAAAATAATTTGAGGTTATGTTAAACAACTAATATAAGGTCATTTCGAAAAGTAATACAACACTCAGCTTATTAGTTCATTTTTAAAAGTTTGCGTAGTGGTTATTTTGTTAAAATCAAAAATGTAGTCCTATTAATATCGTTATATGAAAATTAAAAATTGGCCATGATGTTTTACAAGTTTTCATTGATGATTTGACAGTTTCCTTTTTTTTTTTTGTACCTATATTGTCAAGTGCTGATGTTTGCTGTGCAATTTAAACACCTAAATAAACTTATGATTGGGTATTTTAGGGACTGATTGTAAATATAAAAAAAATTGTTACCATATAAGGGTTTTCAGAAGTTGCTAATTTGTTTTCCAAAAATGAAAATTCTATGGAACTTGATAATGGGGTAGGTTGTTTATGTTGAATTGGAGACAGGCACTACAAATGATGCCAAACTTTTAGTCAAGCCTAACTTGTCTTTAAAATGTACCCAGAAATGATTATGGATAGTTGGTTCCATTTATGATTCATTAATTGTTTTTTAATTCATTCATACATATTGTAAATGATTATTAATTTATCAAGCATTCATTCATGGCCTTTTTTTTTTTTTTTTTATCATTCTTTACAGAAATTGCATGCTGAACAATTAATAGAATACATGCAAATACATAAAACTCTTTAACAGGGTTTGACTTTATATACTTACAAGGTAAATAAAAGTTGTATAAACCGATAAAACATAAGGAATAGAAAAGCATAACTACATCATAACCACATGCAATGATAAATGTACTTAAATTGAAATGGCTGTAAAATTCATGCAAAAGGTTTATGTTTTGCAATTTGCTAAACACAAGAAGTACTTGCATTACTGGAGCACAGCCAGGGTTACCAGATTGGGCGATTTGTCACAGTTTGGGCTACTTAAGGAAAAATTTGCAATTAAAAATTACGAAAATGTGACTCAACTTGGGCAATTTTTGTAATGAATTTGCGATATTTGGGCTATTTGGAATTATTTACTTATATTGGTATATTCTTTGATTGTGATCAAGATAATTAATTCTCATAAGTAAGATTAGTTTTTTAAACAGCAATCGCTGTGGGTACAATTGAAGAGGGTCTCTTGTTCAGATTCTTGTTACTCGCTGAGGACGATGAATAGCCGTAGAGACCTGAAGAATTCGTGTATTCATTTTGGGACAAGTTAGAAATCAAAACGTGTGTTTATGTAACGTTAGCCATTGGTCCACATGGTGTTTGACACCTCCTGGATAACACTAGTCCAATTGTCACCTTCCACTGTGGCAGCAGACAACCAATGCACGGTTGACATCGACAAATTTGTACATAAGACTATTAAATCTAGCCTGCAGGTCATTGAACTCGCAAATTGTTCGGGTCTCTATGAATGAATATCACACGATTGTATATGCATTTCACATATTTTTTTTTTGTTTTAAATTTTGTGTGTAGGTTTACATAATTTTTAAACTTTAAAACAATTAAGTGTTTTATACGTATTAAAATTACATGAAAAATTTAAAATGCCTTTACTATGAAGTGTAATCAAATTGGGTGACAAAAGTTTGGCCAATTAGGCAACTTCAAAAAAACAAACTGGCAACCCTAAGCAGAGCTCAATTTGTGGTTCTTTTACAAAACAAAACACAAGTCACAAGAGACTAAGAGTAACACAAGTGACGAATGTGGCAATGCTGTTACGTACAATGAACAGAAAGGGTCAACCAAACGGGCGACAATTCACATGCACACATTTACAAACAAATTTCCAAACAATAATGAATATTATACATTTTTGGATACAACTAAGTAAACTGAATAGAAAACCATGCATAGCTGTACAGGTTAATGGGAGTATGCTCACAAGTGTTAATTACATAATAATTATAACTGCTGATAAAGTGGTAATAGTATTACCTGTAGATGAACAAAATACGTAAACAAAACAAGTGACAAGTTTGTACATGCGCAAAAACTTAAGTGGCCTACAAGAACATACAAACATGTATTAAATCACAGACAGGGTTACTTGGCTTAATTTAATGATTTTAATACTGGCCCTAAAGATTTTGTCTTATGTAGTCTAAACGATGATTCAATCCAATTGTAAATTTGAATTTTTTTTTTTTTTATTACATCCTAATGATATAAATGATTATCTGTAAGGCTCTGACATTGTGAATGCAGATTCCGTCGCAATGCTTCCAAACTATTATATAGGCCTAAACAAATTTCACCAATTAAAGTGTTAACAATCACAAGAGCCAGTTCCATACAATCATAACTTACAAACATATTATTATTATTATATGACATCTGTGTTAGTAAAGGAAAATGTTATTCCAAGATAGAATTTTGTAAAGTATTTCTCTCTCAAGTTTTTTAAAATAAGGTTAGTTAGGGCTTAGACTTGCGTAGGCTAATGCTGTTAGGTAATTTGTTATACATACTTGGATTTGGTAACCATAGAAGGTGGAAACTTTTCTACCAAGTTCTTTCTTAACAGAGTGTAAAAATTTGCCATTAGCTTGTCTTTTGAGACAGTGATTTCATTAACCTCCCTTGTGATTACCCATCCACCAGTTGTAAACACATGCCATAAAGTAACCAACTATAAATCTATCAATTAAAAAATGTAATTTCTTTGATTCATTCGCAAAAACACTTTTTGCACACTGTGAGCAAAAGTTCTTGGGTCATTTTCGTCGAATAGTGGAATCTTCAGAAAGCTATTAATTTATTTTGTTTCAAGATTCTATGAAGGTATTTTTTTAATTATTAGAGGAGACCATTAGGAAAACGATAAATGGACTTTCCAAACATCAAATACTAAAAAACTATAAAAATTTATATATAAAGAATAAAATATGTTAGACCGGTGACAAATGTAGTTTAAGTTATCAGTAGTTGTAGAGAAATTACACAAGTAACAGTGGTTTGCTACGTATGTTTATAAAAAGTATCAGAATTGTGGCACAGCTGTTAAAACTAATCATACCTAATAATATTTTTACATCCAATAAAGTTAATGGCTGGGAGTAGCTATTGTTTCTAGTTTTCGTTGTACAGATAATGAAATACTACTTAAAAATGCAAATGTCAATATTAGTCCATCAGTTGAGTTTGGTAAATAGTTTTGTACTAAACATTAGAACATAATGTTAAGAATTTCTCACAGAGGTATTGGTATCTCTAAATGTCCGCTGGGCAATAAATTGGGAACAGACATAACTGTGATAATTGTCTCACTGTCATAATCATGCAGATCTTCTTTCTTTGGCCTGTAATATTTGTTTATGTGGGGATTTATTTGATGTAGACAAGAGACAAGGACACCTGATCTATTCGAGATGGATTTAAGATCTCTGGATAAAAATATCCTGCATACTTCACCACTACCCATTTGCCAATCAAACTACTGTCTATTATCATTTTGTTGCACTTTGGTGGGTCTCTATCTGGTGCACTCACAGGAAGGTCTTTGTTTGTACACATTGGGGAGTCTTGGTCTGTTGCCATATCAGTAAATGTTTCAGGGGTTGTGCTTCTGTATGATTGTCAGATGCATGGAGTTCTTCACAGCAGAAAGTAAATTCTTTTAAGTCATAACACTTGCAAATATGAGGATGGTTACAAAAACACCAAAGATCACGATACAGTAATGATCCCATTGATAATGTGATGACTTGGTGAATCAGAGTTGTTTTTGGAACAGGTTTGAGTTGTGGTATGATTTGGTACTCTGAATCTATCTGATCATAAGGTATACAGAATATGTTCACTTTTGTATTACCTTCAGAGAATTTTTCATAGTCTTTCTGTAGTTGGTAAATCAGTATGTTTCAGCATGGCATCTGCTCGCCTCTAATAGCACCTCCTACTCCATCAGGCGCACCTCGGCCGTGGCCAGCTTCCCAAAAATTACATGTAGCAGATTTGAAACCTACCTTGAAAGCTTCTGTACATAGAAGATAGAAATGGCCTTTTTTCCGATACTGGGTAGCAGGACCATCACTGAAAAAATTTAGATGATTAATTTCAGGATGCTCTAATAACAGAAGTTCCAAAATTGGTCTAAGATGCAGCCAGATAGCTTGTGGACCATGCTGTAAGTTGGGTGATATTGTACAAAAAAACATCAGGGTACTTTTTGGCACCCTCAACTGTTTGCTAAGCTCTTTTTTCATTTTGTGCTTTTTCAGGATTCTTGCAGCTGTTTTAACAAGTTGAAAACTGACTTTCTTGTGTGATTTGTTCTTACCTGCATACACTTACCCTACATTGTCTATTATAGCCTGGTTATAAACAAGTTGTCGAACTACATCTTTTTGGTAGCTTATTTGTTACTGGGTCTAGTTGTTTACTCACAATCGTGTGTGGTGATGCCCCTACATATCCCTTTTTTTTTTGTTCCTTCAGAAGTCTTGCATTTCGCTTTCTTAGTTTTTCAATGATTCTCTTCTTATTTCTTAATTGTTCCTGCAATTCTTTATTCCTTCTGTAGCATGATGCACAATCTTTTTTTTATATGTTTTCTTCCAGATAACTTTAGTTTGCTGCCGGAATTATTCACACAACTATCTTGTGGCTTGGTCAAGTCTTCTCTCTCATTTTGCAAATCACTATTTTCTTTCTTTCCCCTACATTTTACCTGTCTCAGTCTCCAGTTGTCTCTAATTGCTTTTGCATCTCTTCTCCCATAGTCTTTGATTGATTGTACTTAGCCACCTTCTTTCTTTTTCTTTATCATCTTCTCGCTAAATACTGTGCTTGTTTGGCTGGATCTGAATCCACTCTCTTTTTATATTCTTGCTGCCGTTTTCTTTTTTCTTTGCGAGCCTTTTTTTTTCTTGTCCATCCTAAAATTAAGAAAAAAATCTAAAAATTTAAAATTAAATTTAAATAATTCATCATACATCTAGTACAATTTGTCTCTTTGTGTCGCATATTTTTATACATGACAAACACTAGTGAAAAGTCTCTTAGCGGCAGATTAATGCCATTGGTACACAGTGGAGGTGATCAAAGATTGGAGATGTGTTAATTTTAATACCCTTACAGCTAAAACGTGTATACGCGATACATTTTAAGGTGGCAGCAGAGATTTAAACATTATCAATGAGTTAGTTAAAGCTATCAGCTGGGTAGCTGCTTCACATTGTGACTGCACTAACAAATAGTTCCTGAAATATTTTTCAATGTTTTATGTGAAAAATGTGTGTTACGAATTTTTAGCTGCCTTCTATATCCCTTGCAATATAACAGTATTCTTTTCACAAGCAGGACCATTTGTGTTTGTTGTTTGGTAATGTTGTACTGGCTATGATTTTATTTTTGGGACTAAAGGCGACGAGTAAGTAATAGCGTAAAAAGTAGGAATTGGTGGGCTAGGCAGAACAACCAATAACTTACAAGCTTGCTAAACAGGCAGCGTAATACAATGTGCCACCTTGGACTGGACAGAGTATAAGGATGTCACGAGTTCAGTTTCAGGCACAGTCATAAGAAAATCTCTGGAGTTTGAGATGGTCTGGACAGTGCCATATGTCCATTACAGAATATGGGTTATTGTTGCAGCATAATCAAACAAAAATTAATGCATTTCTTTCTGGAGTGCATAAAATATTAAGATATTCTCGGTAACATAATCCATGAAAATTAATTATTAAAAAATTTCTAATACATATAATGCAAATTTAAATAATTTAATAAATATGAGTACCTTTACATTAATTTTAAACATAAAAATGTAGTATGTACGTATGGCCTTAAAATTCTTAGCAATGGAAAGATCTGAAACTGTACTGTGAATACTGGATGCAAGTTGGAATTTTAATAATTTTTTTCTGTTAACCACAAATTGCCTTGAACAGCATCATAGCAGCAAATATTTTATATAACTTATTTCTATGGCAGGAATGTACTGCTGGGCGTTTCTTTAGCTACTGTACATTTGCAATTAATTCCACTAACTTGGATGCCTTGTACTCGACAATTTTTTTTTAGAATAAGCCTTTTTTTCCTTTCAGCTACAAAATTATTAATGGAATATTAATATCGTTGCCCATTACCTGTAACACATGTTTTAATTTTTCTGATACATCAGTAGTTGTCATTGGACTAATATATTATGTCACTGGTGTAACAATCTATTGTTAGACCAGACGTTTATCACTTTTACATTGATGAACACAAACCTAAAGGCAGTGAGGGGAGAATCATTAAATTTTTTAATAAAGGAAAAGTAACTACGCATGTTTTTCTATAAACAAATACTAAAAAATATTTCTACCCTAAAAATTAAAACTGTTAGACCAGAGACTATAATAAATGTACTCACCTGAAAAGAAGAGATCTACCATTAGCTAAAACCACAATTGCTACACTTCACAACCAACAACAGCCATTTTGGACAGAAATAGTATGGCCAACAAAAGACTTGGTAAACAAAAGCTATTAAATTTCCCGTCAGCTAGTAATTAATAGATATATACTGTGTTAGACCAGTGACACAACAGCGCCAGGACAACATCAAATTAATCTTATAATAATGAACGTACCGAAAAACCTAGCAATGCCTTTAAATAAATAACTTGGATGCTTCAATTTACATGTTTCAATTTTCACATTTATTATATAATATAAAACTAGGATTACACAAATATTTCAAAATTATATTTCTATGTGTGGACAAAATGGCCACCATAGAGAAAATGTGTATGAAAAAAAATTTAAATTAATTTTATGCCACAATGCCATGCCTCCTATACAAATATAATTTGGCACTCTGCTTTAAAATATAAAAATTAACATTTGCATTTGCTTGAAATTAATAAAGATAATGATAATTGGTCTAAACAGCTGTGACCGAGAATGCCACCTGCGTATGAAAACTGTACCAACTTCTGGGGGGGGGGGGGGGGGCTATTCTGTAGACCTACCTACTTTTTACTGTCGTTATATAAAGAAATATTCTGCTTGACTATCTTTACAAGATGAAATGGAAATGGTATTCTGTAACTCATTATGTCTCCAGGATGGTCTTTTGAATGCCTCGTGACTCTCTACATAAAGACAGGCCAACAAGGTGTCTTTATGTAGAGAGTGAGACAAAAATGGCAGATGTATTGAGGTTAATCCTAGCAAATATGTTCCACAGAAAAACGTGTTTAAAAATGCCCTAAAAAATTACAAATGATATACAGTAATTACTGTATCATTTTCCCCACAAAAATACACAGTGTCTGGAATATATTTGATAATTTGATAGTGACTCTCTCCAGAGCACTTCGCTGTAATGTAACTATAAAATGACTGATTCCACCAGGGTCAGTGGTGCTGTCTCGTGATGCTCAAAATAAACTAGGCCTATCTTTTATCCAAAGAGTACCGAAATTTATTTTAGAAGTGTTATTCAAAATATATTAAGAAACAAATTTAATTTATAATTGGGAAATTCGCTGTAATAAAACGTATGACACAAGGCACCCTGTAATAATGGGGAAAAATATAATTCAACAAACAGATTGTTGATTTCAGAACACATCCTGCTGTGTTGCCAAATTTTGCATCTTTGCACAAATTCAATAAATATATGGCTAAAGATGCTTACGAGTAACTATCATTAGGTGCTTACGAAATGTCACCAGATTTACTAGATCCTCAACTCAATCAACTTTGGACTAACCCTGCTCGGCAGCAGGGTACGTCGGCTCTAGCAGACGACAGTGAAATGGTGCATAAATATATAAACACTACAAGAATGAAACAAGCAAGTAAATGGTCTAGGCCAGGACTAACCTAAAATGAGCAGAGTTCAGAAAAAACCAATCGGTACAAATATTGTATTTCTGTTAGATGCATGGACAGGAGGAGTGTTTCAAATAGCTATGACAGAAGAATAATATACTGCTGTCAACAGAGGCGTATAACAATTATTTTATGCTTGTTATTGATGTGGTACAATGCAGTGTCTCTTTGATATTGTTAGTTCATTACATAATTTAACAAACACTCTTGATCATCATCATCATCATCACTATTATCACCTAGCTTGGTATTTAATAACTGCACTAAACATTCAGGCTTAACTTTAGTTTGAGTTCATGCTATCTCAAAACACCAGAGTTACTCTAATCGTACAAAGCAACCTGGTTTACCGCAAGTGATTGAGTAAACCTGGTCACGTGACTGAGTTAATACAGTTAACGTTACAAGGTTACTTTTGTAAGCACCTAATATGACCCTCTTTATCATAAAGACAATCACAGTGACTGTTTATAATAGCAAGTTCAAGTTAGAGAATAGGGCCATTGTTCCTTCTGGCAACCAGTCATGATTAGACTGAATTCCATTTTTACAGGCTTCATTATTCCACTTCTCATTTTTTATACAGTGGAAGTTCTCAAATTTTTTACTTTTCAACAGTATGAGAGTTGTTTTTGTATTAATTTTGGAAACTAACACAAATGATGCGACACCTCATAACTTCTAATGCCTTTTTTTTTTTTTTTTTGCAAATCAAACTTGGTTGTATAATGTTTGCGCATAATCATCTTATACCACCACATGCACTTTTTCCACAACCAGTTGCCTGAAAAAATTAATTTTCTTGTCATATTACAAACATTATTGGAAAGTTCATGCAGCTGTTGTCTGTTTTAAAGTGTGATGATGCTCTGTCAGATTTATATGTACTTCTGTAGTGAATATTTGGTAGAAACATCTCTTTGCCACCTAGGCGAACCAGGTTGGATTCCTGGCGGGGCATCTCCTGAATTTTTGCATGTGGGAATTGTGCCTGACGATGCTGCAGGTTGACAAGTTTTCTCGGAGAACTCCCTTTCGCCCCCCCCCGCCCCCCCGGTTCCTTTGACACTGTTCCATACTCACCTTGTTTCACTCTCATCTGCTCTCAAGACCTATATAGCCGTCAAAATCTCTTCACATGTAGTTTTTCAACAATGTCACCTGTTATCAGCTCAATAGCACATAATGCATATGCACTATCACGACTTGTCATCACTTGCCACTACAGAACTTTTTTTGACCACCAAAATAAGCCACACTTGTAAATGTAAGGATTTGAGTGTTTTGCCATTGATAACTCTGAATCTCATCAGGTAAAATCTTATCATTGACCAGTTTTCTGCAAAATCAAAGTGCAAAACTAGTATATATAATTTTTTCACTAACAGAATTTTTCATCTGTAATATGTCCTTCCTCTGAATACTTAGAATACAACCATGGGAAAATGCATTGTCTGTAATCACATACACTGGAGCAAAAATTCCTAGAGTGAATTACTGTGTATTATTTGTATATTACTTATGATGTTTTAATGGCAATAGTACCACAGCAGGTCTAACTTTAGCAGTTATGATAATATGGAACCAATAATGCTGAACATTACTCTGCTGAGGCACAGCCCCTTTTGATAAAAACAGTGGTTCTGCTATGCTCAGTAGGAATATACTGGAAGAGACATGCAATTTGTACAAATGTACCAAACTGCAGAATGAAATATGGACGTATGCGAGGAGATGTAAGTATATTATGCTTGAGTATAATAGCCTATTCATTAAACAATTCAAAACATTATTAGGAGTGACTTTGTGCACTGGAAGTGAGCATGAAAAACTAAAGTAATCAAGGTCTCATTACATAGATAGGTTTCATACAACAGAGTGAAAATATGTAATATTCGGAATTTCTTGTTTTTTAGTGTATTCAGAGAGTCCAAAGTAGTCTATAATTCTAGTTTATATTTACAAAATTAATAGAGTTATCAAACATCCAACTTCTGCTATTATGATTAATAATTGACGAACTATCCATAATTTGTGAACGAAGACTGTTCAGCTCATTACATCTAGCATTCTGTATTACCTAATGTTACAAATATTGATTTTCACATATTTTGTAAGAATATGCAAGAGGCCAAGTATTTCACACTATTTATGAATTCCTATTTATATGAAGTTTTAAGAAATATGGAATTTTTTATAGGTGCTCTACACATCCATGGTATCTTACTCACAACTGAGGTGCAGTGGTGAAGAAACCAGACTCACTTTCAGCAGTACACCGTTTTGATTTCTGGTCCGTCCATCCTGAGACTTTCCGTTTTCACTCCTAGGGAATGCTGGGCTGGTTCATATGTAGAGACCTGAAAAATTTGCAAGTTCAATGACCTGCAGGCTAGACTAGACAGTCATGTACAAATATGCCGATGTTAACTACACATTGGTTGTCTGCTGTCACAGTGGAAAGCAACTATTGAGCAAGTGTTCTCGAGGAGGTGTCATACACAGTGTGGACTAATGGCTAAAGTTATATAAACGCACGTATTTTGAATTCTAGCTCATCCTGAAATGAATCAGTGAATTATTCAGGTCTGTATTTATTCATATGGCTTTTATTTTGCGCTCAAGATATAAACAGTTCTATCCCTACCTTTCTATGCAACTTGCTCCGGTTTTGACGACCCTGCTGTCAACGCGACGTAAAGTTCTATCTACCTACCTGCTGTAACAAACTCACAATAAATAAATTGCAACAAATAATATAGAAATTATACCGGAATAATGGAGTGGGATGCACAGCTCCCTAGTAATGGCATTAATGTATAACAAATTAATGTATAATAGGTGTTGGAAATATTGAAAAAAAGAGGGGAGGTTGATGTGGTTAGAAGAGGAACATGCACCAGATTTATACTCATGTTCAAGTCTTCAAGTACTTTGCTTCTTTCGAAAAAAATTAATTTGGTAATTTACGGGGAAAAAATTTAAAACTGTTATCTTCCATGTACAGTTTTCTGGAAAAAACACCCCACGATTCATATATTTTAGCGTATATTTAATCATTGAATATAAATAGTTTGGGTGTGCTACCTATGGTATTGTTACATTCAATAAATTTTGTTGCTGAATTCTTTGTATGATATTCACTTCGACATAGCCACTTATTATTTTGCACTCGAGGTATAACCATTCTGAGCAATAGATGTATTTAGTTCACAGCTTACTGGCTTACGTCATAATGAAGTAGTGAGACTACCTTCCACCAAGTTTCCCTGCATTACTAATAGGTTTGTAATGTTATTCCTAAATGGGCATAGATTAACAGACCTTATATAAAATAATTAGTAGTTCAATTACAAAACTTACTTTAAATTGTAAATGTTAACAGTCTAGTGTTTCGCCAAAATAATTTATGAATATTCCGAACTATATGTGCATATTTCTACCATCACTGTACACCTGTTGAATGATTGTGAACTATAAGCTAGTTTAGGGAAGTGTAATATTGTTTTATTTTTACATGAGAAAACGGTTATGTTGGATATAAGAAAGTAGTTTGTACAGCAAAACTAATTTTTTTTCTATCTGCGCAACCAGCTGTTTTGTTCCTGAATCATATAATTTTTTGTTCGTATTTGGCTGTCCCAAACACACAAAATTTGGATGGTGCAAATGAAGATTTTTATGACTGTCCATAAACTACAGTTTCGATCATTAATTTAAGATCCAACAGGACCGGGTTCCAAACCCATATTCTTTGCTGTTGAATTCTGTCTCTTGGCAACCACTGCCATTGTAAAAGTTTTGGCAATTCAATTATTTTAATTGTTATGGAAAGTTCAGTGCATGGCATGTTAGCATGTATGTAGATTTGCTCAAATGTCAAGCTATGCAGATTTTTTGGTTGAAATAGTTTTGTTGGGATTGTTTTTGACACTGTTGCGCATAAATAAATACACTAACAAACACTGCAATATTTCTAATAGTTAGAAAAATTACAAATGAACTCTTGAGTTGTAATTTCGGTCATCAAATCACTCGATTGCGCTACAGCCAACCAAATACATGTGAGTATTACACCAAGCTGATTTAGTTTTCGCAAAAATTTCTATAGCAGTGGACACACATGATTGTTAGCGAACCATATGCTTATTAACTTTAAACAAAATATTTGAATACCATGATATTTTTAATTTTGACTGTAATGAAATTAATTAGCTGAACGTACTTGTAAAATAGTTGCGTATGTATCCATAAATGTATCTAAATGATACTGGGGCGGTTAGATAATTATTCTCCTCAACAAGTTGATGCCGTCTGGTGAGATACAAGATGATTACGATACACCTTTTTACCTGATAGATTCTCACCCGTGCGTACTTACAAAACACTTTCAGTACGAAACATTGCATTTTAAAACACTTGGAGAAAGCTGGGTTTCAACGCTACAAGAATACATAATTTTACACTGGTAGTAAATCTTATGTCATACATGTGGAAAGTAATATAATCACAGTTAGTTACAATTCATCTATAATTAATGGGAATTTTGACACACTAATTTAAAGCCATTAAAATAAACAAGGTATTAAAAACTGTACTGTTCAAATGTCACCAAGTCAGATCTGGCCATGCGTACCTATACTTAATTACATTCATAACGGCGGTTAGAAAGTCTGTTAAATTATGAACGAATATTAATTCGGAATACAATAGTGTGGGTAAAAAATAAAACTGATTATTAAATATTATTTGCTTATATGTTGCCTTCACAATTAAGAAATATTCTGTAGTAATTATGTTAGTGTATTGTAGGCCACCAATTTACGTCTTTCACAGTACTCTATGTAACTTCTTCTTCTTCGCCTAAATTGTGCAAAGGCACGTTGCCTTAGGCTTAAACCATACAGCAAGTAAAATTTCAAATTTTGAATACAACAAATTTCAAAAACGATGAAAAATGTGGTTAAACACTGCAGCAAAATGGTCAAAACTAGACAAAACCATTATTTGAAAGTCCATTGAACTCGAAAAATTGTCAAACTGCACAAACCCAGTGATATCGCAACCCTGATGCCGAGGTTTAAAAATCCATAACTGTCATCGATGGCGGCTACAGAAGAACTCGTATGTAACTGTATGATTTAGAACAGGAGAAAAAAAAAACCAGAAATTACTTTATTCATCAGTCATTATATGCTAAATAACTAACTAAATTTTCAGTATGTAGTTGAAAAGTTCAATTAAATCAACATTGTAGTAATCCTTAATCCCTTTTCTTTATTAACAAACAGAATGACATTTTCAGTTTGTCACAGCAGATTAGACTGCCTTTTTTTTTTCTTGTTGGTTATAACAAAACATTTTTTAAGAAGAGTTAAATTGGCGCTGGGAATACATGCCTTATCTGTGTGCCCCCCCTTCCCCCAACTCATTTAAAATTGTAATAAATTTGCAATATTGAAAAAGAGTGTTTATCGTTCTTTCAGAATTGGCAATGAACACGATTCTGTATCGCTCGGAAGTCTTTCTATACTGGTCTGTTATGTTATCTGTCCACACTCACTAATGGGCTCTGAGCTGTTCTGAGGGGGTTTAGGAAAGAGCAGGTAGAGAAGTCCCCCCCCCCCCACACACACACCGCAAATACCCATGTTCACTTCCAGAGCGTAAGAACATCTGCAGACAAACTGGCACCCTACCTACTGGCAGATAGCTGAACTACTTGCAACTGGATGCGGACATTTGTCGGTATCACTGACTGCTCCTAGCTAGTACTCCACCTTAATGTGTATGGTTATAGTCAACTAACTTATATACTCATCATTAACAAATGTTCAGTCTGTCTGCTGCCATCATTCGTATTGTCTTTCACTCATGCATCCAGCCGAATAGTCCAGCCTGCCAGCTGCACCCTTCACTGTTTGATGCTAGCAATCACAGATTTTCCTCCCGCTGGTCACTTCCGTCGCTACTTGTCGCTCTTCCAACTAGCCGTCTGCCACTTAACGTCGCATGGTCACCCAGACTCCCGACTCTTATAAAAACTCCAACTCTCAGCTCGCAGGCGCAATGCACTTTTATATCAGTTGCCTAGACCATCTGGAAGATTCAACGCAACCTCAAGTCATGCTGAGAGAAACAAGGTCAGTGTCAGTAAACCACTAGAAAATTTTTCAGATTTCTCAAAGATGTCCAATACCCAAGGTCGGAAGCGGCACACTCCCTCATAGGCGTACTTTGTAAACATTTCTTTGTGAAAGCCGCTGCATCTCCAGTTGCAACTGATGGTGCACTTGTCCATAAATCATTTGTGCTTTGCACGCTTGCAGAGCGGCCACCTGTAACAATACATTCCGTTATTTTTTTCTGATGTGATTTTTCAATAAGGAATTTTGAAGAATGAGATACTCTTTTCTTTTAGTTTACTTTTGCTGAACATTGTTGGAACTAATGTAAGCAACTTAATATTTTGGTTATAATTTACAGATTTAATTGTTGTGTTCACATTAGAAAATCGCTCCGAGGTCTAACATTGCACGAGTTGACTTGCCTTCATGTGACCAATAAGAAAATCCGCCAACTCCATAAACTTAGTTTGTTCACTGCTGAATGTAATAGTGTAGTGCAGACACTTTTGTCTTTTTATGTAACCCTCAATCCTTTCTGGCCTTCTCCTTTGATTAATGTTTTAAAGATGAGATTCCAGGTTCAAGTATGTTAATTATTAATGCTACTATTTAAAATACTTAAAACATCATTATGAATAAATGTTGAAGAATCTTCACATGTTTGTCACCTCACTTAGCCTTCGTCTCATAGAATTTTACATAAATTGTCATTGTTTTCTACTTCAATGGTTTGGTCCTACAGTATCTTGAATGGACTGAACTTAATAATCTACACTATAAAATTTCCTTCCGCTTGTGTTGTACACAGTTTGTTTCATTATATATAGAACTACAGTGCAGATGCATGCTCCATGGACAAAGCAAGCAGACTGAAGAGCAAGGTGTGTAATGACTCACTGGGAGAGCAGACAGTGCATGTTGAGTTGCAGAATGGTCTCTCATAGAGAGAGGGTGGCTTGCTTATGTCTACTGCATACATCAGCAATCGCTTATCACTGCTGCTGCCCACATCAACATTCACAAACACCCCAAGCAAAAAAAGTAACCCTCCAAGCAGTAACTGCCATTATTATTCCTATTTATACTCAACATTATGTAGGAAGGGAAGAGGGGATGATGTGGGCGAGGAATGGGTAGATTACACCTTGTTCACTCTCAATTTTCCATAACCACATACACACTTTATCTTATCCAGTTTCCACATAACATACATTAAGGGGGTCAGTCCCTGTTGAATTATTTTTATAGATTTTTCGCCACAAATTCATTTTCAGTAGGTACATTGCAATTTTTGGCACAACAAATCATCGTGAATAATACCTTCCTTGATGTTCTTGAATTGTTGCAGCTTCCCTGCATTTGATATTTTCATACTTGTAACAAACAGCCCAGGTAAAATAATTGATTATTTTGTGGGAGTGACTATAGAGGTCATATTAGCTACACTATTTGAACAACATTTTTCATAAAATGCCTTATGTTAACTTCCAAAAAAAAAAAAACCATCCAAAGTCCACATTTGCAGGTAGTAGTCTAAAATAAAAGAAATCCAGCATGGTGCTGCGTGATCCCCCTTAGGCTCTGTTCCAGTTACAGATGCAATGAATATTATGCTGTGCAAGTAGCACGTATTGCCTCACTTCAAAAATATATATAAAAGTTACAGTCCAAAAGTACAGTGTACCTACTGTTTCCACAGCTTGAATTTACTTCAAGACATCATTAAAAAAAAAAATTCAGATTTATTAAAACTGCGATTTTGGAGTAATATACTCAGTCTATGAACAAATTTGCATTTTTTTTTTTTAATTTGATAAAAATTAGAAATGCAATGCATCTTCCAAGAAGGAAAAAGTATGGCTGAAACTATCTCAGAAGTAGTACCAATGGTGCCTTGTAATAGCTTTGGTTATCTCCTTTATGTATGAAAGATATTATTTAAAAAACCAAAAAATTTACTACTCCATAAAATTTGTGAATTTTTAAAAATTACATCTCATATTAAAAACTTTAATATATAAAGCTTAAAATATAATTCAATAGAAATTGAACAAAAAAAAATTTAGCCTCCTATATGGAATAGTTTTCAAGGAACACATATTTGGAAATTTGATGTTTGGTATATATTTCACTTGTGCAAATTATAAACAAATATCCGTGGCTTGGTGCAAGAAACACCAATGTCAAAATTATTTGTTTGTAGGAAGTGGGAGTCAAGTTTTCTTTGATTGTTTCATCCTGTCTTACAGGTGAATTGTTTCGATTGTGCTTCATATTATGTTGTGTAACACACATTGTTATAGATGCTATCACTAAATTTAATTTAAAAATAATTTCTTATTTTAAAAATTATATCCATGACATTGGTGGTACCTAACATACAAACTAATTAGAGAATTTGTGACATTGGTGGTACCTGTTGGTGCATGTGGTCTTAATTTTCTAGACATAGTTTCATATGTCCACCTACAGTATTTTACTCTGAAAAAGAAACATGGCCCAATAAAACAAATTTGATAAGTGCTGCAAATAATTTGGGAGCAAAACTTTACAAAATTTTTAGTCCTGGGCCCATTTTTTACTTGGAGAACTAACTTATAATATCCCTGTCAAACCTTGAAAAAGTTAAGTTCATTGTGGAAAAAGAAATCTCAGGTATATATGTGGAGCCAAACATGATAGCCACGTTGATAACCATGTTTTTTACATTTTGCGTAGTTATTCAAAACATGTAACTTACCACCACGTCTGTTAACACTTTTAGTGGTTGCTATTCAAATACTTGTGGGAGTCCGCAACAAACATTAGCTCGACTAGCTCATTTGAAGTTTGAGACTCAGAAAAATAAATAAATGAACACTTGAAAGTTGGTTATTGTCAGGAGTGCCAACAGAAATAATAGTAAGATGATTTTAAATGTTAACTGAAGTTTATTACCATCTCTTCACAAACAGTTGACACTCGTAATAAATTAAAGAAAACTAAGCAAGAGATGGAATGGCAGAGTGGTCACTCGCTGCCCTGCACGAACACTACATCGCTGAACTGAACGACTGGCAAACTGAGATGAACTTGAAACTGTGATACTTGTGAACTCTAAAACTGTGACGACGAGAAACTCGTGCTAACCCTATTTATGCTGCCTGAAATGTTGCATCAAGTAAACGTGGTTCAATCGTGGCTCCGCAAACTGCGCTAATGTCTAAAAATAGCTTATGAACTGACATGGGTCTCGAAATCAAAGTATTGCAATGCGTCTCTGGTCACGTCGGCAAACTGTGACATTGGTACCCTGAGTTTCGTCAAATGGTACAACACGCAGCTACGTGTCTCGCTTACTAAACCCTTGAAAAAGTTGCACTGTCATCCTGTGATAATTCTACTGATGCAATGACTTGAATAAAATAATAAATTTGGAAAAAATAAACATGTACAACACACACATTATTATTGCCACAATCTCTTAAACATTAAATGAATTACTATCCTTTACACAGAAATATAGCAAATAAAAATAATTTCCTAATATATGAATTATAACATATTGCAATGCTACAATGTTTACCTCAAAATTCTTCTCTTGCAAGTTGATCATCTTCATTTGAAGTGAAGGTTTTGAAACACTGAACAACTTAAGCAGAGTCTACATCAGTCCATTCCCATGCTGAAGAAGATACGTTATAAGGAGATTTTAAAAACTGTGACAGTTTCCCTATCTCTGCAAAGTCTTGGAATCTTGTTCCAAATTCTTTTCCAAAGATCTGACACAGCCTAAATACACTGCTTTATTTAGTCTTTTCAGAATTCTGTTTTTTTTTTTTTTGCTCAATAATGGTTCGAAAGTGAATAAATGATTGATTTTCACTGTCTTGTTCAAATATATCCAGCTTCCTGCTCTGTTCTAACTTAGTGTTGAGCGAATTTAAGTATTTGAGAATGTCTTTCAGTAAAGCGACAGTTCGCATATTGTGCTCGTTTGCTAGGAACTCTAGTATTTTGTTTCTTCTGTATCCATGTTTCCAAGAATGTGGTCACTTCTTTTATTTGCTACAATCTTTGTCACATACTTAGCCCTTACTCAGCCAACAAAAGTGTTATGTTGCGACAAGTCAGAATAAGCAGTATCACATTCAGACAGAAACATCTTGAACTGCCTGTGCTGAAGAACTTTCTGTTCTGAAGAGCAGAACGAGACCTCATAAAATTGATCAACTTGAACCAAACTGTCCATAATGTCCTTCTGTGCATCTCTGAATTTGCCAGAAAGGGATGTCTGGTGAATTACGCAATGATAAGATAGTAACCCAACATTACTATCCTTCATTTTCTCATTCAAGTTCTTTCCTTTGCCGATCATTGTTGGGGCACAGTCATATTTGATTTCATCATAAAGTTATCAAAAGTTTTAAAGAAGTCTTCTCTGCGAGTCTTGCCTTAAATGGCAATATTGCTACCAACTCATCCCTAAATACTTTACTTTCAATATCAAAGAATCACACTAAAATGGACATTGCCAGCACCTACAATGTCGCAAGATTCGTCAACTACAATGTCATTGCAAGGTGCCTTAGGTAAAAGTTGGAGCAAGTTGCTTTTGTTATTATCAGCATCCAGAAGTTTTGTTCGTATTGTATTTTTTCTTGCTGATAATGGAATATCCTGAATAATGGCAACAGTGTCTTTTTCTTCAAAGGGCACCATGGCCACTTTGAACATACATTCTTTTAATACCTGAGTCTGAAAATTGCTTCTAGTACTTCTGCTTGTGTAATTTTCCGGATTCTCATATGCACCAAACCAGTACATCCTTGCTTTTTTCATGACAGCATATGACTTAAGTTTATCTTAATGTGCATTATTTCTAGTTTGGAATTTTTCTATGGAATTCCTAGTGATTTGTTTTGTAAGTTGCCATTTTTAACAATAGTGACAATTTTGTTGCATTGGAAGCAAACAGGAGTGGCTCCAGCCCTTTCAGGCAGCGCAAAACACAATTGTTTGGTCTACTAAGTCCGAAACATCTTATTTTGACTTCTCTACTTTACACTTTTAGAATACATGTTGATACTTTGTTTCAGTGTAGCTTTGTAGCTGTAAACACAATAAAAGCAGAAACTGCACAATATAGGAGCAGCTTAACAATTTTAATGGTCAAATATACAAATGGATGCCCAGCACTAGATCTATACCTTTCACCAGCAAATGCAAACAAATCAATGTAGACAGACTTAGCCTACTCGTTCTCCATTTTCTTGTGGCATATTGAAGCTATTTTAGCCTTGCTGTTGGGTCGGCTACTCAATTCAAGAAATTGGTTGTTCGCAGCTGATGAAACATAACCACGCCTATGAAATACAGTCAGTGTGCGTATGGAAATAACATTCAAACTTCTTCCCCTTCTCTTTCCAATGCCTGTGCAAAACTGGTGAAATGTTCTTATCAAGGGAACATTACACGTGTCCCACTCTGGCATAGGCTATTCACTGTAAAATGAGCACTTTTGAAATCCCTCTTTAAGATCTACTTGTTTGCATGTTATTATTCTGCCTTAGACCTATGTAAAATTAACATTGCCATCAGCCTCATCACTTAATTTGTGTGTTGGTTAAGTTAAACTGTGAAATTATTGGAAAAGAAATTATTATACAAATCTGCTCATTTATACACTTCGATGCATTAAAAAACTAAGCCAAAGAAATAATTTAAGTTATCACAAATGTTTACCCAACACGTTTTATTCTATGTTAAAATATGGAACTACTTCCCATCCATAGTTACCATCTTTACTGTGCACATGTTACTCGGTGCACCCATCTCACTTTATCGTGAACAGCCCTTATCATTTTACTTGGAAGGGGTGAATTTCTCCTATAAAAATAAATAAATAAAAATGGTGATTTTTGCTTGTGCTGCTGAGGCCCTTGCTAATCCCTTCAGCGTAGGATGAAGCAAGTTCCTTTTTCTACAAACACCACGACCCCAAAGGTCGTACCAACAGCAGAGAAAAACCCTTAAGGCAGAAATGGCTTTACTATTGTATATGTATAATTCACTAACACAACACATGAGTTCTGAAAAAATATAATTTGTATTTGATCAAATTTCACCCAGCTACATCTATTAACAAACACCATATAAATATCAAAGTTTATAGCATAACTTCTACAATACATGCAATCTTGTATCACACATACTTTGACTGGATATTAAAATAATGACTGCCTCAATATCACATTCAAATAATTCCTACAGGCTGGTATAACCTTCAACATATATAAACAGCCTTAATGATTTCAAATTCTAGACGATAACTCATTGTAAAATACTGGTACTTTTAAAAATGAACTTTGTTTCATTTCCTAACATTTTTCCCGAATAAAACTGTTCTCCTTTTAAAAGACATTGTTCTTTAGGAACCTTTATTTTTCGTAAAAAACGGAAAAATGATTCCTCTTTACAAGTTTAGTAAAATCTACATTCTGTAATACTGACATTTCCAGGCTGCATCAGGCCTCAAAATTTTACTGAACTAGCTGAAATAGCACACTATTAATTTACATGAAAAATTACACTTGCAAGGCGTAAATTTCAAAATAACATTTATAAAACACAGTGTTTTATGTTTGGACATTTTTCCATTTTTGACAAAGTTAGTGAATTGCCAAGAATTCGTCATCTTAATTATTTATAAAATAACTCTACCAAACCTAAGGGTTGCAAAACCCATGTCTGTGATTTTGGCTAAAATGGCTCTACTTGCAGGTTACGTACCTTATGCCATCTTCGTCCAAGTCCTCAATAGCCGAGTCTTTCTGACTACCGGTTGGCTGTGGGGTCTATTTATATGAAAATTAATGCAGGGGAAAACATCCCACCACAATCTTTATTGGTTTAGCACATTCTAGAATTACATTTATTTGCGGATATCCTGTGCGCACAGCGCACTATACATTTCAAACTGCGTGGCGCCGCTCAGGACGCATGCGACTCCAGTGTCCCAAGTCGGCGGAGCAGAGAACCAACTGTACTGGCTGCCGCTTCAGTATGGCAAGAGCCTCGTGTCCGGTCACTGGCGTCACATTGCAACACGTACTCGTTAATCGTTCGCCGAAGCAAACATCTGTTGCACTATGAAATGTAAGTATACTTTCATCCACCTGTAATATTAAGTCTTTGTGGAGAATATTTTATGGTTCATTTTTGCAGTAGAAAACTTATTGTGTGGTAACACTTTGACAGCCGGACGAGCCGGCGAACAGGCATTACGCAGCGTAGCGAGGCAGTCAAGTAGGATGATCAGCTGGTAACTTTTCGTAGTCAAAAATGAGACAGGCGTGTCTCACTGCATATGGAATGCTCTTAACATACAGGGTAAAAAAATGCATGTATGTGTGCGGGCATGACATGAAAACATTATTGTCCTGTGGAGGAAAATTGATTTTTACTTACATATGCATTGAGTAAGTACATTGGTAAAGTTCTAATGTATCAGATTAATAGGTTTTTAAATTCTCTACAACTTTTATTTGAAATATTTTTCCATATTTTGGGGTCAAAATTTAATTGCACTGTACTAAAGTTCTATATATTTTCTGCTGTCTATTTTTATACTCTCCATGTTCTTAATTCGGATAATTCTCTTCCAATTGCTGATCGCTGGTTTAGAGGGATTGTACTGTTTACTTCCTACGCATGTGCAGTTAAGTAGCGCCTAGGTGAAATTGTTTTATTTATTTTTTTGTTACACCAAAATTTTTTATTCGTGTTTTTCATTGAGAAAATTTAATTTCGTAAATGTTAATTTATGTACACACCAAACATTATACTTTATAGGAATACTACTTTTAATGAATGTAGCTATGCAATTCAAAGAAATAATTTAAGCATTTTATTAGAGCTAATTATTTCTTTGCACACTTATACACACTGTTCCTGGGAATAATAGATTAAATACTGTTACATGTGAATGCCTGAGGGGTGTATCTGAGTTCATGAGGGATGGAGGTCTTGATAAAATAAAAATAACTAAATTTGATTTCTGCTTGATACACATAGCTATTATTTACAGCATTAAATTTTCTGTCTCCACTTCTGCTCTTTCTACTTAACAATGAGCGCAAAATTTGATTTCTATTTTAACTCTAATTAATGTCCTTCTTAATTGTCTCTGTTGGTTACAGTCAATAACTCATACTCATTATCAATACATTTCAGTCTTATCTGTTAGCATTTATAATGTCTTTCACTCATACATTCAGTCCAATACTCCAGCCTGCCAGCCGCACTTTCTACAGTTTGATACCCGCATTCACAGACTTCCCTTCCACTGGCAGTTGCTTGTCTTTTATTGCTAGGAACTCAGCCACTCATTCACTCAACTCCAACTCCACTTGCGGCCCGGAAGTTTGTTGCAATATTTATAGTGTCAGGGCGACCATCTGGAAGGTTCAACGCATCCTGAGTCGCGCTGAGAGAACGACATCACTAATCCAGAGCATTCTTTAGATAAATGCAGAAAACAAAACAACCAGTCTCCGCGGCGCCTGTAATTTGAAACGCTTCGTTGTCCCCTTGCCACCATTGCTATTATAAAACAACTCTCTCTTTGTCCTCTTCGCTAGCTCACGTGCAAGGCAAAGCAATAAGCAAGTAACACTGCCCCCTCCTCAAGTCTGTTCATCCCGAACAGACTATGCAATGTCAGGACCTTCGTAGAGTGCCATTTGGTCAATGTGGACAACCATGTTATCACAAATTTAAAAAGACATTAAACAAAAAGTGTTTTTTACTCAACTAAATGTTCTAGGTTAGGATCTGTTCCTCATCCATTGCAGTAAAAACTATCAGTTTTGAAATACTACTTCAGCTTTACTATAACAAACAGATCATTAACTGACCCACAAATATAGTAACTTATTCGCATAAAAATTACAGTGGATTCTTAAAAACAAACACTTTGTCTCACATGGACTATGCCACTGCACGAGGTTTCTCTACCTGGTTTAGTAGACAAGGGATCCAAGTGACACTAGGATCCCTTGTGCTCTAACTGAGCAACTAGTTTCTCCAAATGGTGTAGGGAACTCCTGTTAGGTAGCAGCACCTGTCAAGTAAATCACTTGGATCTCTTTCCCACTCAACAGAATGTTTTTTTTTGCAACCTGTTCCTGCACTTAACTCATTTTTTTTTAAAGCATGTCGCTTAAAGTCCTTGGCTTCTGGGGGTCCTCATATTATATTCACGTCTACTTTAATGTTTTGATGCGGTTGGGCGAGACACAATAACTTACTGTAGGTGGACGCCAGCTGTGTTTCCCAGTCACCACACTGTTGAGACTCAGGGATCTCGGGGAGGCTGTGGGTTCTGTGTGTCACCCGAGCGTACTTACGAATCACTTTGCATTACTAAATACTTGCTTTTATTATACCACTCATACAAGAGAAAATGTGCCAGGATTTTACTTTATGAATTACACTCGGACGTGTCTAGCTATCTCCGTTCGGGTGCTTCTCAGCCCGCAATTAATCTAGCACACTCCTGGATGGATGACTTCTCTGTGGTGTTCGAAAACATAATCTTCACAAGGGAAGGGATCGACAACTGCTAGGGTGGACTGACGATTTTCCCTGAAGATACAAACTGAACAAACATGTGTGATTATTTGGCATCACTAACGCCGACTTGTCGGGGCTCATGTGGTTAGTGAAGTGACGGCCTATACACATAGCCGGCTAGGAAGGAAATAATATCACCATACAAACTACACAGAATCATACAACTACACTTTAAAAATGATAGGGCACGACATGAATGGTCACAATAAACATGTAAGCGCGTGAAAGCAAGATTATATGGCACGGGTGCTGCTGGATAAGGGTTGCAGCGGAGTACGTGGTGCATGTGCAATTTCAGTATTTCTCCGTGAAAACTGCAAATTCCGGTTACTCAAAATGTTATTTCCATTGAGACAATTATTCTTTTGTATATTAAATTGGTTTTGGACTTGCAACATGCGGATGGCAAGAAAATCAGACATTGAAATGACCGCGTGGTCAAACATACAAAGCATCAATTACATGAAAATTACATGGAACCCTGAATACAAATTATTGAGCCCTGAAATAAATTATGGCGCACATGATATTACACAAATAGACCCTCAAAGCGCATGTATGGCGCGGACATTGACTTGGCAGCTGTTAACCACGTGGTCACAAGTGATGTGGACATAACACAATTAAACATGAAAAATATCCTTAAATACGTACACAGAATTAAAGCCCTTAAAATTGCACGCAGAAATTATACAGAAATTACAAGGAAATGCCTTTAACATAGGCGGATGGCACCTGATTCAAGTTGCGCATGCTGCATGGCCTCTCAGACATCTTTCCTCCCTTCTCATTTATATTTCAAAAAGCAGCAAGGGCACAAATTACTAAGTTAAGCGGATGCATAATGCTGGGGATAATATCTGGCAAAACGTACGCAAGCAAATGTTAACCGGTTTACTAAGAATGAACTATGGTAAGCTACATCAGTTTGAAGTGTGTACATGACAGCGTCTTACCTCGCCAGACCTCCTACAACGACTGCCAAGGCTAGCATCTCACGGACCTACCATGGCTACCTAGGGGGTTCACCTAAGCGAAAGTGCTATGTGCACAGAATAATAAAACTTTTTATATTTGAAAATAAGGGCACGAAAGTAATTTAATATTGTTTTACATTTTAGATTTTTCTTATTAATTTTACACCGGAATAGTAATGTTCTTAATCTTTGCGCATCACACATTTTGAATTCATAACCAAACATTGTGCAATCATTTTAAATATACATTTTTAAACACTTTAAACATTTTGACCCTGGAAGAAAAAGAAGACACATTTTACACCGCAAATTAATATTCCGTTATGGGGAAGTTCAAATTGGAGCCTCTCTGCGCACATGCATGCATGCCCACGTGTCACGTGAGTGGTGAGCGCCGTCACGGGCTTAATGCCGCTGGCTTGTTAGCCGGCGTCAGTTTCACGTGTAATACAAATTAATATTTTGTTTGTGAAGTGCGTCGTAATTGCCCTAGCATTACTTTTTAAAAATTGTTTCTTGTGAGACAGTTCTGGAAGTGAGCAAAAGCAGTTCCAAGGAATTCACGGGAAATGCCTGTGTTTCGTGTAGCTACAGTTGCTAAGAGCAGAACGGGGGAAGGTGCGGTGAAGGTCATTTTGTTGTCTGTCATTGCAGGGGGGTAGGCAGGCTCCTAACTTCACGCTCCCTTCTTCCGACCTTACTCACCCAAGATGCGTTCCTCGATGGGGCTATGTTACCTGGAAAACAGACATGTGCATTCCAGTGAATGACAATTGCATTGTTGCTAATACTTGTTGCTGTTATCGCAGTCTTTAGTCGGGAAGCTGAACTTGAAGCTTTGTCTCAAATGTCTACCAACAGGTGTGACACTTGCCAATTCTACCTGCCGGCCACCAGGGAGACCATCGCCTTGCAAGATACATGATGAACTCTTACAAGTTGCAGACCTTGCACTAAATTGTCTGTGAGAATTTCTCATACAAGGCAGATTTCGTACAAGATTAGGAGATAGAACATGTCTAGCTTTTGATAATGCAAGTCACACAGAACAAGCAAGTCTATTGGTCCTCTGTGCTGATCATGTGATGTCTTTATCTTTTGGTGTAAGTCACACAAAATGAGCGAGTCTGTTGGTCCTCTATGCTGACCATGTGACCAATTGTATATCATCCAGAGAGATATGAATAAATTGTACATGTAAGCTGTGCAAATAGGAATATGCTGTAAGTTATTATGGTCAAGAATGCTTTGTATTTTTTTAAGAAATGTTATGTAGCGTAGTGTTGTAAAATATGGATGCTCCTTTGCAATAATTATTATCCAAAAATATGATTCACAGCTAAGTGTGTAAGAGCTATTAAAGTAACCCCGTGGCTATTAAGTACTTTTAGGGAGGGGTGGCCATTCACTTTCATATTGCAAGTAAAAAATTTGCAACAGGATTTTTGAATGAACTGTGTGAACAAGTTTTGTATGGAGTTTGCATATTTTCACATGAGGTCTCATAGTGAGTGAGTGAAGAGATTTTGGCATCTATTAAGAGCTGATAAGAGGTCTCATACTAAATATATTTTATACTTCATGTAAAAGCACCTTTTTAGAATACCTCTGCTTGCCTTACCTTTATCATTTTTTCTGTTCTACGTGACAAAGCTTCCAAAAAAGAAAACATATCTACCTTTTTTCTCCTCCCAATGTCACTCCTGTTGTGGTTGTATTTTTGTTCAGACATTCTCAACAATTAACATTCCTTGAGTTTAAACATATATTCTCACACTACCTCTTCTAAACAGCCATTTTTGCAGTTCTTATTATTTCCCTTTACCATAAGGTCACTATGCGCTGCATCACTCAAACTATTGAGTTATTCCGTGCCATTTCAACCAGTGTTTTTCATGTTTTTCAAAAATTCTGAAATTTTCTTCATTTATTAATGCATACGTTAAGAGTTCAAAACCAATTTTAGAATAAAAATTTCCTGCACATTCACCCTGGGCAGATGTTTAAAGATGATGGCGTGTGCCATTTTAAGCATTTTCAAGCATTTGTGAAAAATGCTGTAGCACCTTTATTAATAACCCAATTTTAATAAATCAAAAACTGGTTTATTCAGCAAAAAGAGGTGTTTCTCAAGGCATAGACAAATTACACTCTAATTATTATAAAGATCATATTAATCAGGGTTAAAGTTCATGAAGGAATTGTTAATTTTTCTCACTTTTGAGGCTAAATTTTTAATTGAAGGAGACAGAACACCTAAACAAGTTTTTATGTGTTAAAACCATGGCAACGATACTTCTCAAAAATACTGGGACACCTGAGGTGTTTTGCCCCCCTTAAGCTTTTATAAACTGCTTAAAATGAGAATTTTTCAAAAATTCACATTTTTGTTGATTCATATCTCCTATGGGGGACATAAAAAAAATCTGATTTGATTTGTGTGGAAAGTTAGTTAGGTTTGTAACAATATATTAAAATTCAGCGTAGGTTATCTGCAGAATAATGAAAATATTGTGCCGTAAACTTCAGGCAAAATCCAATCAAAAACACTGATGGTAAACATTTGTGTTTCCCTCAGTAAAAATTACACTTATAAAATGTTTACCATATGTACTATACAAAAAAATGGCAATTATAGAGCAGCAAATAATAACCCAAGTATTTACCTCATAAAAGCTAGTCTTTTGTTCTCGAACAATTAAATAGGTAGTCTTAGGTACCTCACTTGGTTTTCTGCTTTCTGTTCCCTTTCTTCTTCATTTTGTGATCCAATAATTGCGTTAATTCAATGTTTGTCTTTGAGTCTATATTTCTCTCTCTTTCAGTGCTTGTTCCAGATTCACTCACAGAGAGAACTCTTAAAATGTTTGTAAATGGCACACACGCACTATCATTTACTATTTTATAAAAAGATGTTGCTGGTCCTACCGGATGGAAGAAGTAGACAGCATAGTCTTCTTCATTTGTGTTCACTCCAGTTACTTCTCCCAGCCACCATCTTCACTCATATACACATGCTATGTTATCTTTCTCTTTAACCACAGGTATAACGTCAATTGGAAGATTAGCTAGTGTAGTATCCTCAAAATGGTTTGAAATTGATGTTTTATAGTACTGAATTTGTTGATTGTCAAGAGGTACAAAACAATGTTTTTCTCGTGATTTTGGTACCTGCTGAGCTTTTTCAAATCTGTTATGTAAATGGCTAGAAGTAATTTAGTGTCATTTTTATTGAGGTAGAAGAATATTATGCCTGTTATATTGAACTTGCAAAAGTTGAACATGTTCTCTGGATCCAATATATGTCCTGAGGTCACTTTTTGAAGAGAAGCCTTGGATACTAGCCACTTTACGGTCCCGCCAATTCCATCACACTGACCTTTTTCATGGGATGTTGCAAAAAAATTCCATTCTGCCTCAGTATGAAAGTAATTATTGTAGTAACAAAGATTGACATTTTTCTTGTTTTTATATTGACCATTTGCATCATTTGAAAAGTATGTAATTTTGTTTATGAAGGGGAGTGATGCAGCTATTTCTGAAACAAGTCACTGTTGGTATGCATTCACTGCCAAAGTATTATATTTCATGTAATCACTTATGAAACAATAACTTTTAGAAACTATAGCGTTTTCTGATGGGTCTTTATAGTAAACAACAAATGGATGAAGTGTTGCTTGCTCGTTGACCCAATGGAAACTTTGAACATCATCTTGAACAATAAAGTTAAAATTTTCCAAGAAATCTGTGATAATACATTCCGTGGGTTCGAAATTTTGTTTCTTGTCTTTAAGGTAGTTTGACTGAGTTTTAGAAACAAAATTATGTTTCTTTAAGGAAACTAGTGTAGAAATCAGATCTTCGGTAAATCTTGGTTATGGTTATCAAGTCAGTCCTGTAGGTTGCTACCCACTGCTTATAGGTGATGTTGTCTACAAGTGTGTCCACTTCATCTCCCATTTCCAGTCCCATCAAATATTTTTATATTTTTGTTCCTGGACACTTATCACGTTCATCAGATCAGACATAGCTTTCACTTTGAATATCACAAACCATGGATTCAAGAAGATCTTTGAAATTAATGTTAAGTTTAGCTCCCTGTATCATAAGTTTTATATTCTGATCAACACATACACATACCAAGTGCGTACCACTAGAACCTGCTAAAATACGCAGTTTAGGTGTAAGTTCTGCAAACTTAGGGATCACAACCTTAACTTTTGGATTTTCATTTTGAAAATATTCATACAATTCTTTTAAATTGCACAGTATTAACATTTTCTGCTTGTGTTATTTTTCTCCATTTGCATTTTGATGTGCCACAAAATACTTTTTCCCCAAGATATATCCTACTGTAACTGTCATTTTTGTAGGAGTCTGTAATCTGTACTACAGTCTTGTGTAACAGTTTCGTGTATTTATTCTGCTCAATATCAGGAAGTATCCCATAATTTTTTACCAGCTTCCTAGTATTCTTAACCAAATATTGGCTAGCTTCAAACTCCGAACATGTTTTAGCTATTGACTGCTTTAGCTATTGACTATGTTGTGGTACCAAACTTAGAATTTTAACCTTGTCAGCTACTTCATTACTCTCTTTAAATCTATCTTTCAGCTTACACAAAAGAATATCATACTCAAGTCTCCGTTAAAAGTTTTTGAATATCCTTTTCTTCACATTGTGGACCACATGCAACATTAAGTGATATATTCAATTTTTCTCTGAATACAGATGCTACTCCAGTTACTTTTTTTTTTTTTTTTCTTGTGGTGGTCTCTTTTCATGGATAATTTTTGTGATTTCAATAGGGGATACTCCCAGGGCCTCACAAGCAAGATTCACTTCACTTGCTGTTTCCTCTGCAGGTACAAATTTTTCTAGAAAAGGCTCTATGCTAGAGTTTCCTGATTTTTTTCTTAAAACAAGTAATGCATAATCCCATGCCTGGAATCGACTGAAACTCAAGTCTGGCATACAAGTGAGCAACTTTTAGACTAATTTCTTTCATCCCTTTGGTTACCACTTTCTCATGAAGTTGAAATGGGTCACAACAATGTTGACCAAAAAGATGAAAATATTAATGAAAATATTTGTTGTAGTGGTACTCGCAAATTTTCTCAAGATTTGTAACACATATTTTGCATTTTAAAATGTCCTGACTTTCTTCACTTACGTCACTAAAGGTACTTTAATTAACACTTTATTTTCCATAAGTATCCTCATGGCAATCTTCTCTACAACAAACACCCACAGAACACTCCATTTCAAACTATTCTACCTACTGTGGCTCCCTTGCTGCACAAACTATAATATTTAACACAGCAATGAACACTAAGAGAGGTTGTAGTAGACTGAGTGATGTGCTTCATCAGCAATATTACGTGTGGTGGTACAGCAAGTAGACTTGCTGAACAAGCACTCTTTGTTCTCGTAAGACTAGGAGTACATGCTTGAGCATTACGGCAATACACATGTTACAGCAGCGTGCAGCACAACCACTACTTTTACAACCAGTCACCTCATATTTTAAAGTGAATAACTTTATATGCAAATACTAAAACTAAATTACATTAACAAAAGTTAAAATACTGGTTTGAATCTCCCATTTTTCTGTATGTTTCTTCATCATGTTGCTTAGGTTTTATTTTACTGAAGGACCCGACCAACTTCCATTGGAAATTACACTAACAAGAAGATGGCAATTTCCTTTTTAGTGTGAAATGCAATATGTAAAATGACTTACAATGTCATTAACATTTTTTTAATAGAATTAAACATTTTAGCACATGTTTATGGCACAATATTCTTATTATTCTGCAGATCACGTACTCTGAATTTCAATATGTTATTACATACCTAACTAACGTTCCACACAGATAGTCAGATTTTTTTGATTTCCCCCATAAGAGATATTAATCAACAAAAATGTGAATTTTTGAAAAATTATCTTGGTTAGAGATATTACCAATTATATTGGTTAGAGAATTTTTAAGATAAACAGCAAGTATGCATATCTATAGGCTGTTCACTGTACAATGAGCACTTTTTAATGCCTTGCTTAAGATCTACTTGTAGTCACATTGTGTATTGTTCCTCTTATGTAAGATTAACATTGTCAGGGGCCTTATCACTTTATTCATGCGTCGGTCAAGGGAATGTGTGAAATTATTGGAAAAGTAAATATTTTACAAATCTGCTAATTTTTACACTTCGATGCATTAAAAAACACGATGTGAAAGAAATAATTAAAATGATCTGATGGTTAACTAACACTTTTTGTTCAAAATTAAGATACAGAACTAATTCCCATCAATTGTTACCATCTTTACTGGGTGCATGTCACTCTGTGCACTCGTTAAAATATATGCAGGTAGGGGCAGTGTCTTTTTTCAAATATTGTTTTCAAAAGTGCTCACTTTATTGTGAACAGCCTTTACCCACAAAAAATAGGAAGATATTGTGTTGATGATAGTATTTTGCTTTTTGCATGTTGTACCCCTTATTTGTTTAGATGTGAAACATGATTCTCTTGCAGGCATAATGCCTAGTAATTACCCTGCCAGCCACATAATTTTTGGATAGTGGGGAACAAGTGTTTTGAATAGAAGGTTGGTTTGTTCTACAAATCTGAAACTTTCCTGGTGGTTATAAAAATGTATTTCAAATATACATTTTAAAGCCTAACTTACCAGTGATCTCGTAATGTGACCTTCTTTTATTCCAAAAAATCGAGTGTTGATCATATTTTTGCTTACTAAAAATTTTGGGAAACAGGAAGCTGACTACATTGGGCATTGTTTGTTTAAAAAATATGTTGTGATAACGGAGTTTAAAAGCTTTCATTGCCTTTGATAACATCACCTACGTAGTTGCTAAACATCCAAGAATCCAAGGTCATCATTTTGAGATAGTATTAATTGATGTTAATCAAATTTGTAAATGTATCGAAGCAAATAATAAACTAACTAAAAATCTGCCATAACCAACAATCAGTAAGAGATAAAAATAAGTTATTGACTAGGAAGTAGATACCCAAAAGTATAATATAGAGTTTTAGTGGTCACGTCTTTTCACTTAAAAAAAATAGGCCTATGTGAAATCATTATTTGTTCTATTTTTTCTGGTCCACCTCTCACTCTTATTTTTTTCCCTATTTATCATCTAACCCATCCTGTATGAAAATATTTAGGTCACAGATTTGATCAGAACATATTGTTAGGCACTCGCTGCTTTGCCTCCCACACGAGCAAGTGGAAGTGAAGGACAGAAGTTATGTGATAGCGGCAGGCGAACGAGCAGCGTATTAGTTACACAGAGTGGGCCAACAAGATAATCTCTGTAGCTGTGCATTCTGCTGACACTCGTATTGTTTTCTGCCGATATCTGAAGAATGCTCGGGATTACTGACCTTGTTCTCTCAGCACATCTCGGGGTGTGTTAAACCTTCTAGATGTCACAGCGAGCTCTATAAATATTACAGCAGCCTCTTGGTCCCGAGTTGAGTTGGAGTGGATGAATGAATGAGTGGCAGAGTTCCGAGTGATAGCAGATGACCAGAGAAAGGAGAGTCTGCGACTGCAAGTATAAAGTGGTGGAGTGTGCGACTGGCAGGCCGGACTATTGGACCAGATGCATGAGTGAAAGACAGTATAAATGATGGCAACAAATAAACTGAACATGTGTTGATAATGAGAATGAGTTAATTGACTGTAACCAACAGAGGCAATTAAGAAGGATGTTAATTAGAGTGGAAATAGACATTAAATATTGTGCTCACAGTTGAATAAGAGTAAAAGGGGAGACAGCTAATTAATGCTGTAGATAATAGCAGAGTGAATAAATTAGAAATCAAATTTAGTTTCTTTTATTTGTTTATTAAGACCTCCATCCCTCACGAACTCGGATAAGCCCGTCAGGAGTAACAATATTTTTACTTGGTTCAGTTGAAATACTTGTATTACACAATTTTATGTTTATATTTCTAATATGTTTATTTTATTTATTTTAAGTATTGTCTGTCTGCATCTGAAAGCCTGGGTATGATAAAGGCCCTGCCCTATAACCAAAATTCTTAATGTTTAAAATCAATAAATACAATAATTAGATAATTGCTAATTTGAAGTCTGTAAATTTTGGTCAAACAAATACAGTTAATTTGCTAAAATGAAATGAGGCCTTATCAATGGTCTAGGAAATCTGTATCAAAGAAAGTATGTTTGCCATGTTAGAAAGGACATTTATGTGACTGGAAAGAATGATTAGTTAGTAAAGTAATATATTATAAAACACGTGTAAAGTGATCCAAAACCATTTTTGCAAAAATTATTTTATAATATTGGGGGTGTGTGTGGGTTTTATATATTAAGACTATGAGTATTGAAATGTTCTTTGGGCATCTGTTTCTCAAACATTATTTACAGCAGTTTTTTTAAAGTTATACTGAAAAAATTTAATGTATTAAACATTTTGAATAGTTGAAATAATGTTAGTTTTAACACATAAGATTCCCATATGGCTGGATTGGTTGACCAGCTGAGAGTAAGGCAATATGGTGATAATTCAATATATTCGTAGTTAACTGTTGTACGAAAGTAATTAACTATATGAAAATTGAGCTTATGGGGTGGAGACTATGTAACTTGTGAAAATTGAGTGAGTGAAGAGATTTGGGCGGCTCCTAACAGCGAGCTCTTAAGAGCTGATCATGGTCAGTGAGGTGAGTATGGAGCAGCACTAGAATGAAAGGTGGGGGAAATGGGAGATCCCAGAGAAAACCTACTGACCATTGTCATTATCTTGTATGATTACCACGTGCGAAAATCTGGAAGTGACCCGGCCAGGGATTGAACCCGGTTCACGTTGTTGGGGGACGAGCAGGCTAACCGCTCAGCCACCACATCTCCGTGAAATTAGAGGACTGCTATAATTTTCCAAGTGCTGTGATGTGATTATTATTTTTGCACACTCACTTCTTCCTGAATATTATTATAGAACAGCAATACCTTGGAATATTAGTAAGTTCATGTTTTGTTGACCTAAAATTGTATGCAAAATTACTAGTTGAGAATGATTTACAATGTTTTTAGTATTTTTTTACTGTATATTATGTCTGCATAATGTTTTGTAATAAAAATGTCATTATTATTAGATTATCATTTTAGTTTAGTCATTTTCTAGAAATGTATAAATTTGAATAAAATGAAATGTATAGCGCTTGAAAAATTTACTTTTCTAAGTTACAGTTTAAATTGTTATTGGCAGGGTATTTGTAGTAGTGACTACATTAAAATAGATGTCCTCTATTAAATTTTTCCTTACCTGCCTGTACACACTTTTAGGGTATGATAGCACTAGTGAGATTCTGAAGCTGTACATCATGTTTGTATGAAATATCAGCTTGGGATGACAGGGGTTGGTTTGTGATCTGCTTTTGTTGGACGTCTTGCTGGGAGGTGGTTTGCCGTGGCTTGTGAATGTGCGTGCCTGGTATATACTTGCCCCCTCTTCCCCTCTTACATGTCTCCCCCTCAATGTATCCACTCTAGCGTGAAGGCTATTATGTCTGCCCAGCATTACTCATCGTGGGAGTGCAGGTGTATCACTAGGGGGTAAAGGAACAGGGGTGGGAAAAGTTCCCCGCCACCATGTGTGTGATAATCATCAAACATACATGTTTTGGATCACTGTTTCAGGGCTACCATACAGGGAATTGTGGCATATGGTGAAGAGAGGTGAATTTTGAGCGTGTGTGCCATTCAGCTGTTTTTATTGGAAACACTTTATTCTTTATGTATTAAGTAAATTTGTACAGTGGGAAAAGCCTCTGTGATGAATTATGAAACGAATACCAGGTTAGATGAAAAATACACAACCCTTTTAAGGCATTTTGGATGTCTTTTGGCCAGAACTTCTGACAGCACCTAAACTTACTTCATATCTGATACAGCAGAAATCAAGTCTTTGATACATTGTGTGTGCTGCGGGCAAATGTTTTTTGCATTAGTGAAGTTGAAATTAAATTCTTATAATCTTCCAATTTTCTAGATTTTCTTCTATTTTAAGAAATATGCACAGTTACATTAAAAAGTATATTTTGCCACTTTAGTCACTAGGGTTCTGTGCAGGCTAAAGCTGTTTGAATAATATTTTTTTTATAAAGAATGTTATCTTAAAATTATAAAAATTTCGAGCCACATACCAAATTAGGTTGCTATGAAGAGAATTGTATTCTGCATTCACATTATTAAGAAGTTAAAATAATAAAAGGCTTATAATTGTTCTTTGGTTCTAACATTTTTAATCATAAAAAGTTTTATTAGGTATCTTATGTAAATTATGAAGAACGCTAGACCTTGGTAATAGTTCTCTGGGGAATTTACCTAAGTTGCTACATACATATCTTAATTTTGTGTCATTTGTTAGCTTTTGGAGAGATTATGGATAGTACAATTTACAGAAACTATTATTATAGATGCGTGTGCAAGGTACTTTACAAATAGTATAAATAAATTGAGTGAATGAAGCACTGCATATAAATATTAATTAGCTGTAGCTATTTTGAGTGTATCAGTAATCACTGGAGTTTTTATTTGATAGTGAAAGAGTATTTTTTCGTAGTGTATGTTGTTTAAATAAAGTAGTAAGTTATTTTTAAGTTATACATGCAAGGTTAACTACTGCATATAATATTGTAAGCTGTTGCTGAATATTTTTATGAAACTTTTCAAATGATTTGTATTGTGCCGTAGCCTAACTTGGCAGAAAGGCTCTAAATTGCCACTTAAAATTAATTTGACTAGATGCATAATTTTTTCAATGCAAGTGAAACAAGGTATGCATTAATAAATGTTTTACAGAAATATTTTTCTTTTTTTTTTTAGCTTCAGCCATTGTCTGAAACTGATTTCCTCATTAGTTTTCTACGTTGCATTTTGTCCTGCCCTGCTCTGTTCTCACTTTGTGAAGTTGGGAAGGAGGGTAGGTGGCAAGAGAGGTGGGGCAGGGGACTTAGTGGTGCCTTCCTCTTTGTCTGCTCAGATGTATTTTATTGAGATCACGCTTGAAGGGGGGGGGGGGGGGGGTGACAAAGAGCTCTAATTATCATCCAGGCAGACCTAACATGATGAATGTTTCCTCTACTGTTTATTGTAAAACAAGTTCACAGTTAAGCAGTTTGCCTAATTGGCATCTTTGCAATCATCTTCAAATAGTCTTATTCTAGTTGATTGTTATGGAGACATTGTGTTGATCATGTTCTACGCTACTGTTAAGATTGTGTGAACTCCGTGTTTAATTATAACCCAGGATATTTTGGTGTGCAAATCCTAATTTTTCAAGATACGACACAATTGATACTGAACCGATGGATATATTAAGAGTTCCTGTGACACAAATACCCAACATAATTTTTTTTGTATGATATCGCAAATTTCCAAAGTATTTTGTAATCCAAGCATTATAAATTACGATATGTAGAAATTACCGCAATAAAATAAGTTGTATTTGTTAGCCATTGAAAGAATATAACATATGACTATAATATTATTGTGGTGTGGAAGTAACACAGTACAGTGAGAAATCCTTTGATACGTACTACAGCTGAGTAAGCATATAATTCTTAGGTTACAAGGATTTTTCTGTATACAGTAATTATTTTTCATTCATGGGCATTTAAAAATTTTTATAGTATTCTGTAATTTCAATAAAACAGTTTTTTTAATATAATAAAAATAATCAGCATGGCTAAAACTAGTGCTCCAACATTTTTCCAGGGATTTTATGAATTATTTTGTGAGAGAAGTTGGGAGGGAGTTTATGAAAATGTGTATTTTTCATTTTAGGTGTTTTGTAATGTAAGCCTTCTTACAAATAATGTGCGATTTTATTGATGGTGGCAGCCTTCACGCAGAACAGCAGTTATGAAACAGTTTGTTCTCATCACATCCAAAATATCTCTCTTTCTCTCTCCTCTCTTTCTCTCTCTCTCTTTCTCTCTCTCTTCTCTCTCTTTTGCTCTCTCTCTCTTTTCTCTCTTCTCTCTCTCTCTCTCTCTCTCTCTTGCTCTCTCTTTCTCGCTCTCTCTTTCTTTCTCTCTAAGTAAATTTCTGAACTTGTTTTGTTGTTTATAAAAAAAAAATTTTAATGTAATTATTAACTAAACATATATTTTCCATATATTGTTGAAATAAATGTTCAATAGTACAATGGGTAAGCAAAATAATTGGTTGTGATGTTTCTTGCTTGTAATCTCAGAAGCTGGTTTTTCTTTACATAATCTTGAGTAAAATTTTATTATAAATTTGCTGAACAGGTGTATTCGTCTTAAAGGAAACACAAGAAGAAAACAAGAGATATGCATAATAGAAAGCAATAAGACAAACTCTGAAAAGTTATAAAACATGTTAATTGGAACTGTTTACACAGAAGGGCTATTCAATTAGTTTCCCCATTGGGCCATTCACAAATAATTACAATAGTCATTACTAAACAGGGTCTTATTTATACATATGTAATTTATTTACAGGACGATGTAAATAATAAACAAAATAATGCACAATTTTAGTACAAGTTTTATATTAATGACAGTTAATATATATTATAGACTGTTCACGGTAAAGTGAGCACTTTTGAGGGCCTAGTTACTTTTTCCTTTCAACCAATTTTTATCCTGTAACCACTTTTAAAAATAAATATTGCAGTGCAAATAATAAACATTGTTAATATATCCCACTGCACTTGGAAATTTAACATCTAAGACTTCAATAAAATATATTTATTGACCATTATTCCAAATGAGATGGCTTTGAAAAGTGCTCACTTTACTATGAAAAGCCTATAGCCTAAATTTGGTAATTGTAGACTATTCAAAAGTGTATATTAAAAAAATTTCTGTAAATATTTTGTCCGGGGTGATCTTGGCAAGTCTGGGCTGCATGTGTATCGTGGGCTGCTAATGAAGTAATGTTGAATAGGGTAATTGTGTTGTATATTGATTTAAATTGGACTTTATTTTTTAATGTGATGAAACTTTCATATGTACGCAGAATACCATTTAATAAACAGGGAAAATCCTAACTTATCATAAAAAAAATTTAAGTATAAAAGTACAGTACATATAACATGCAGTGTAAAGTGATAACAATAGTAAATTGCCCTTTACCACATTCAACCTTGTAATGTTGCAGACGTCTGATTTGGCGACTGGAAATTACAGCTGGGTTTTACTCACTCTGCAGAGACTAGACTTAAAGGCTCCATATTAAAAAAATAAAAAAGAATTCATATGTTGGGCCATTTCCTCAATATTTTATTTCAAATCACATTCTTTAATTAATACAGTGTCTCGAACAGTCAGCTTACAAGCCAGTCGAAACTCGAACAGCATCGCAGAGTTCATTAGTTATGCATGTCACTTAAAACTTGCATTGCGGGGAAATTAGAAACGCAGGAGGGACGTTAGTTGTCTCCGGGCACCTTAGTGAGCTCCCACACCGGTGGAAATAATTTAGTAAACAGAAGTTGGCCAAAAATTGGGTTAAATTTGCCCCGCTCTAGCCAAAGTGTTTTCCTCTCATACTGGTTGTATTCTGTTAGTGGGCAACAGGCACTTACGGCTAAAGTCGCCATGCGCTCTACTCCCACTCCTCATGCCAAGGCCCAAAAACCTAACCAATATGAGGGCGTGGTGTGGTACAGAATCCCTTCGGATACCGTGCGAACCCCATCTCAACCACTTTTCCACGCCAGCCGAACTGCGGATCAGTTAAACAATCAAATTTCTAGATCATTCTTGAAAGGGAAAATTATCTACGCATGTGGTAATAGCCCTTATCTCAGATTGCTGACGTAACCTCACCTATGACTTATGAAAAAGTACACGCATGATAAACATACTAACATGGCCAAAATATTGAATACTGATAAGTAATTACAATTCCTTGCAAAACAAAAGAAGACTAACCAAATGTCCCGATTAAATGAATATTGTTAGGGAGGGATACAAGAAGTATATAATTTAGAATACTCGGAGCCGAAACAAATTTGTTATTAGAAAAACCAATAATATTCTCTAAGGTTTAAACCTGAAGTTTCCCAGGGAAATGCCACTATAGCTAATGAAATTAATTTCTCAAAAATAAATTAAAAAACTTACTCAAAAAAAGAGGTTACCTGCACCATGTTTAAACAAAAATAATACATCAGGGCAAGCACAAAGCCCTAGCAAAACTTCATGTCTCAAACACTTTGTCCCTTATTCAAACAGAGCATTAGTTAGAAAAAGCATAGATAAAACAAGGAAATTCTAAACAAAGGCCAGAAAGGAAATGAAAATATTGGCGGGGAGGCGCTTACTGCGAGATACACTGGGACCGCTTCGCACCTCCAGCACTATTGAGTTACATGGTGTGTTATTCTCCCAAAAAATATCTTATACTCACGTAAGTAATTAACCATAACCCAAAACTACAGTTACTTGCTCGAGAGAGAAATTTTCGGTTACAATGGAAATTAATATTTTAGAGAGAATGTAGAAAAAGAAGTACACTGTAAATATAAAAAAAAAAGTGTGTTTATTAAATGAGTACTATTAATAACAAACAGCAACAATAAAATTTATATTAATTAAACAAGCAAACAAATAGTATAAGTAACAATCACCAATTGAATTTGTGTAAGAGAAAAACTCTTTGAGTGTATAATAAACTCAATATCAAGAATCCAACAATGACAAAACAAGCATTAGAATCTCTAGAAAACTAAAATAAACTTTAGATACATAACATTAATAATTAATTAAACCTTTTTCGTTTTTAAATGCGTATAGTTATTTTTAAAAACATTATATTAATTTTTCTTCAATCTCATGTTTCAAATCTCGAATATTTTAATTACAAGAAGATATTTATTTATTTTTTAAAGTGATGTCTTTTACAGAAAAATTACTGTGTGGTAGTTGGTATTCACAGTCGTGAAAGAAACTAATACTTCAGTTTGAAAAAAAACTAGAGAAAATACTTAAGCTGAGTCTCGTAGGCCTCTTTAAAAAGGCATTAAAGTACTATTCGGAGTTACAAAATCCAAATATAAAAATTTGGTAACCATTACAAAAATGCCGATAAGTTGTAAGATCTTTGCATCGAAAGGTTAGCTTATTTCTAACCTCAAAGATAACTGCTACATTAATCCATAAAAATCACACTAGGAATGTTAGCAGTTAGTTACTACTCCAATTGTAACTCTAATTTATTTAGAATGGGATTGGCCTTAACATTTAACTGAAATGAAAAGTTGAAGTTAATAAAAACTACAAGGGGAGTACTTAACAAAACACAGATGTTATTCACTTGTTATAGGCTACGAAAAACAGTTTACTTCATTGCCTATTACCAACCCAAAGAACATTCCTCATAAACAACAGATCACAGAAGAGATACAAAGTTAAATAAAAATTACTCGAATTAAAGGTATTCCTCACAAAAAGTAGCATCAGTAATGACTAAAAAAAATTTACGGCTCATTAGCGACTAGAAAACATCAACACTACGTCAAATTACGAGAGTAGCTCCTAACCTAAAATAATTACTGTAGCATCTAGTTGATGGCTGCCATGAATTTTCTCTCTCTCTCGCTCTCACTCTCTCGCTCTCACTCTCTCTCTCGCTCTCTCTCTTGCTCTCTCTTGCTCTCTCTCACTCTCTTGCTCTCTCTCACTCTCTTTCTCTCTCTCACTCTCTCTCATGCATTCTTTCTCTCTCTCATGCACTCTCTCTCATGCATTCTCTCTCTCGTGCACTCTCTCTCATGCACTCTCTCTCATGCACTCTCTCTCTCTCTCTTTCTCTCATGCATTCTCTCTCTCTCTCATGCACTCTCTCTCTCTCTCTTTCTCTCATGCATTCTCTCTCTCTCTCTCATGCATTCTCTCTCAAATTTGTCTACTTAAAGGCTTCATTGGGGCCATATTTTCCCTTCAAAATTGAAATGTACTTGTATGTAAATAAACACTTAACTTTGTTACAACCTACCAACCAAACTTACCAGTGGTTTGCAAACCTTCTTTGAGAACGCATGCGTATCACAACACAGCAGTTACGGGGTTGGCAGATAAAACAAATTTTACCGGAAAATATTGGTTATATGGGTAAATTGTAGAATTTGCAATAAATTTTTTGTCTGATTCAAAATTTAAAATTAGAATAATATCTTTTTCATAACAGGCCAAATATATATTGAAGAAATAAGTGTGGATGAAAAATAAAATTGATTGAGGGCATGCATTCATTTGATTTGTTACTTGTTAGTTAATTACTTGTATGACAATTGTTTATTGATTGTTATTTTATTGTTGTTATTTATATTGTCATTACAGGTCTTTGACCTATGAAACTAAAATATAAGGATTGAGGGGTATTGGTGGCTGAGCAGTTAGCCTACTCGCCTTCCACCAAGGCAAATTGGGCTTAAGCCCCGGCCAGGTCACTCCCGTATTTTCTTATGTGGGAATCATGCTGTACGATGCTGCTGGTCAGCAGGTTTCCCCTGTCCTTTCATTCCGGCACTGCTCCATGCGTCAATCACCCTCATTGGCTCTCAAGACCTCACTGTTAAGAGCCGTCCAAATCTACACTCACTATAAGGATTGCCATACATTCTTTATGTTCTTGTTTTTTATACTATAATATTTTCCTTAATGTAGGCATAATGTTAATTTCTTTAGTACTGTGACATTATAAAACTTTCTTTGATAAATGTTTAGCTTTGTTGATGTTTATGATTAATCAGTCTGTTAAGTATGTTGGAACCATACCGGAATACAAACATCACTGCAGTATTTGCAGCCAACTTGTGAACATTGTAATGTGCAATATGGTTATTTTTAATGAATAAGTGTTAAAAAAAAACCAAACCTATGAAATGAGGGAGAAGAGGAATTGTATGATGGCTTGGTGTATTGCTGTAAATCCATCTTGCCACTGGACACTTCATTCTTCCAAGCTACGACTGGTAACTTTTGAAACTGGGAGGGCTGTGACGATCCTAAGTTCGGTCATTACAGATTGCAGTTTTCATGTACCCAGTGTGAACAATAATTATATAGAAAGTCCCTGTATGTGTAGCTGTATTGCCATATTCCAGTTGATAATTGTGTTAGCTCCGTTAATTGTAATTAATCCAACAGAGTGCTAAAATATTCTACTTTAACAATGTCTCTATAAATTTGTGTTTTATTTGTAAATGCTGCGTTAACATTTAGAGGTATCTGTCATTAAGGTTGGTAGTGGAAAATTGTATTTTTTTGTTGCAATGAGTGAGCAGCATAACTGGATTCAACCAAAATTTTTGTAATCTTAAACATAAAAGGCGAGTGTGCTTTGCAACCAATATAGTAAGAGTTTTTGGCCGTATTACCAGTAGAAAAATCTGCACTTGCATATTTACATTTGCTTCCGAAGTATGCATGCTCATTGTGAATATGCGGGGAATGCGATAAGTGCAGTGCAATTATTGAAGATGCTGTTTACACTTTTTTGTCATACTTGACTACTTTTCCAAATCCAATTGTAGAAGTGAGAAATATATTTAATTAATTTATTATATTAATAGATTTTATTACTGCTTAATATTTTGGTTTCTAGCTGAAATCTCCTGCGTATAAGGCATATGATAATTAGTTCCTGTAAAAAAAAAAAAAAAAAAAAAAAATCAATATGTATGTAAATACAAAATTTCAGTGTGGTGTCTGGAAGCAAAATGTAATCCCGTGATCTGTACTGATCAACATCCCATGGTAACTAGTTCAAATCTTTTTTGCATAAGGTAAGAATATGCCACATCTAAAAGGACCATTCAAATTTAATTATTGGCCCAAAATAAAAACAGCACATTTATAACCTTACATTGTCTGGAAAGGCTGTACAAGCTTTCACTTAATTTTCACGCATGAAATCTGCTACTTAATTGCACTATGCTTGTTAGTGTTGATCATGGTTCACATGTTCATTTATCACATACAGTTTTAACTACATTACAAATTAAAACTTTCATAACGAAATAGCATTACTGAAAAATGTGTTCAGCAAACTGCAGAAGCATGGAGAATATACCAGCATGTGGTGCACAGCTGTAGAACATGCTCTGTTACAGTGGTATTCAATGTTTCTGGTTCTGCAGCATTGTCAAGCTCCATTGAAACCATTTTATGTGTAAGCTGGGGCACACCCAGCTTTCTCTGATCTAATTGGCCAAAAAGTGGCGAGCTCCTGCAGTCTTCCTTTCCTCCTGTAGCACCCTTGATACACTGTCACAGCAGTCTCTCTACTCGTTTCACCTACTTCAGGGCAAAGAATCCATAGACCCACTTTTCTACATTTAGAAATACATTTCTCCTGCATGTCTCTGAATCATTGGCTGAGCAATAACTCCCTTGTTTTAATGTATAGGCTGTTCACGGTAAAGTGAGCACTTTTTAAGGCCCTTCTAAATTTTTCCTTTCATCCAATTTACATTTTCCTGCTGCTTTTTAATATAAATTTTGCAATGTGACTAATATTTTTCACCACCCTCTAAATTTAATGCCTGAGGATGCAATAAGATATATTTATTAGTGGTTTATGCCTGTTGGGATGGCCTTAAAAAGTGTTCACTTTACAGTGAACAGCCTATACCATTCATTAGTTCCTGAGTAGCAGATAGTAAGTCTGTGCTCTAAGATTTGATTAGGTGTGCCTTACAGCCCTCCCTCAGCAGTCTTAACTTCTCCCAAAGTGAGCTATTTTGTTAGCAGAAGTAAACTCTTGCAGTAAGTAGAATGGGCTTTGTCCCTCTTCCCCCTACCCCATACCCTCCCTTCTCATCCCAAAAAAAAACCTCACCCCCAACCATCCTGCATTGTGATTATAGAGTCTCAAATTTTGCACACAACTTAATGAGTTTAATTTCTTAAACATGTAATATTATAATTAAACTATCAGCAGTTACTTTCGTATTTTGTGTGTGTAACCGTATAATTTGGTTCCGGTACACTAAAAACTTAATATTGCAGCTAAATGAGTAAAAAAACGCAGATGAAGGCTCCCGCAATGTGGTACACGTGTATCCTCTAGACCTGCTAAAAACAGACTAAAGATGGTGGCTGAGACATCTGGCTAACTCGCCTGCGATCTTCCGCCAACATAGAGAGGGAAATTAAGTAAAAATACATTTGACAAAAGGTAGGTACGAAAACACTGGAAAGTAAATTAATTCCACTGGGAGAATTTGTGCACTAATTCCGACAAGTAAAGTTTGTTCATTTAAGCCTCAGAGTTAATTTTTGCTCTTTGTGTCAGAAAATAAAATTTAATAAAACAAGCCGGAATGGGTTGGCAAGATATGTAGAAATTATTAAAAGAATAAAGAAAGCATTTAACATTTCTACTGACACTTAAAAACATGTTATTAAATTATGGAAATAATTTAATACAAAGCAGAAGAATTTTACTTCGGGCAAGAGGCATTGCGGACGCCGGAACTGCCAGTATCTTTTATATAATTTAATACATTTCAAGAAAATAAAATATTCCCTTTTAAAACAAACAAAACATAGCATTAAAACTGGAAAATTATATTAGGAAATACGTGAGAGTTCCAAACTTGTGTTTAGTATTAAAACTTAACCCACTTGGCTTTGCACTTGTAGGCTCTTTATGCCTCACTTAAGGGGAGCTAAAGGGAGATAACACATTCCCTTGCAAATTCTAGACTCTGCTTTCAGGCGCACAGATTAAAATTGCAGTATACACACACTGAGCTGAGTTTACTCTTGGAACAAGGGGTCTGGTGGATTGCGATACAGTTCAAAGACCCGTTCCTTCATGAACTATGATGGTGACCCGTACACGAGGTGCACGGCCGTACGTACCTGGTACACAAGCAGAGTCAGTGCGGGAAATTGAGGGCGACGTCATTACAATAAACATTGTTCGCAAAATGTATTGATTTTAAATTTGTCATTTTTTTGCCTGCTTGAATGAATACCTGTGATGTTTTGTACTAATTAGCTGATATAAAGCTGTTAGTCTGAAAATTATATGATTTGGACACCCCTCAGTCAGGTTGATGATTGAAAGTTTTTCAAAATTGAAATTACCTATTTTTTTTTTTTAAGAATAAAGTTTATTAAAAGTATTGTGCAATGTTTTGGGGAGTTGGTAACATTTAGTGGTTACTACTAGTTCATTATGGAATCAGAGCAAATTAAGGGGTGTTTGTCCAAAACTTATTTCTTGGCAAAACCTATATTTCCTGACTGCAGACAGCACTTTCTACTAAAATGGAAACGGGAATCCCTGGCAGTTGTGATTGATGCTTCTGCTCTTGCTGTTATCACCATGGATGGATGATAAGCAAAAACTTGCTATTTACATGGCCTGTGGTGGCAATTAAAGAGAGGTGGAACCATCCAGTCGATAAAATTTGTACTGTATTGTGCATGCTGCTGATGACGTCAAGCAAGTTAACAGGCAATCTTCTCTCATTGCTGGCTAGTGCACAACACGCATGCTTTACAATGGGAACTACGTGATGTAATGATTTAGCAGACAAACAGGAAATTGTCACTGTGTAATATTTACTATAGTACCTTTTTATGATTGGTTGAATAAATATCTTTTGTCTTTATATATTATGATTATGCAACAAAACGTTACATGGTCAATTTGAGGGAGTGTGGGTGATCCCACACTATTATAATATTTGGTCTAAGTAGTTTTGCCAACTGTCCTTTATTGTATGGGATTTCCCATATCCTGGGGCTGAAAAAATATCCAGGGTGGACATAGGACAGGACGTCATATTTTCCATATCTTCCACATGTTCCAAAATAAAAAGATTTTTTAGCAAACATTGTTGGCGATTTACTACTTCTGCAATTACAAGTACTTTATTCTGATGCTCTAATCTAATGGTCACAGGTATTTACAGCAGACACTGACAGGTGGTATTCCTCAACAAGTGCGTTTGTGAAAGTAGCACTTGCCGAGAGGTTTACAGTATACCCTTTCTATAGGCTGTTCATATTAAAATGATCATGTTTGAAAGAAAGCCCTGCTTAAGATCTACTTGTATGCACGTTGTGTATTCTTATGCCTTATGTAAAATTAACATCGTAATGGGCCTCATCACTTTATTCATGCGTCGGACCAGTTAAACTGTGAAATTATTAGAAAAGCAAATATTTTACATATATGCTCATTTTTTCACTTCAATGCATTAAAGAAAACAGAAGACGAAATAAATAATTTAAGTTATCACAAATGGTTACCTAACATTTTTTATTCAACGTTGAGATATTGGAACTATTTTCCTTCCATCGTTACCAACATTACTGGGCGCATGTCACTCAGTGAACCCGTTAAAATATACACAGGTTGGGGTAGTGACTTTTTTCTAAGGTAATTTCAAGAGTGCTCCCTTAATCGTGCACTACCTTTATCAGTGTGTATTGGTGTCATCTCTTTTGAAGCAGATTAAATAAAAAATTCAAATCTCACTGAATTATGAATACAGTTGCTACTAATATTTTGTTGTATGTTTTCAGAGAAAATGTTGACTGATGCATAATACAGACTTTTGTACATTGCAGATAGTATTTAAAACTGTTCTGTTTTATAACAATTTTTCTTGATGCAAAAATGCTACAAGGTGGCTAGCTAATTTTTTTTTTTTACTGTATGGAACTGACTGATTGCATGTCTTCTTGGCAAACCAAACATTGATTAATTCATGTCATATTATTAATATGATAAAAATTCTTTGGAATTTTTTCCTCACAAAAGGGTACGAACGTATGCAAGTCCCATAGTTTCTGAAAGTTCTCAACAATTGGGCTACTGTTGAACCATGTGTTGCCAATTCTGTTTGTGAGAGAGCTTGTGACAGGTTCAACCAATCTCAGCATTGTGTGCATGGGTGAAAAAATGGCCTCAATGACTAAATCCTCACGTGTGTTTCCGAGATGAAAGTGCAGGCAATTTTTGCATATAGTAGAGCAAATGTTTAAAGACATATCCCCCCCCCCCCCTTTTTTTTTTACTATGATTTCTGCCAACTTTTCAATTTCCTGTGAGTAGCTCTTACATGCATGCTATGGAAACAGAACCACCATAAGATAAATATAAACCTTATTGTATATCAAATACTGTCTAAATATTGCTATTATTTACAGTCTATCTGTATCTTTCCTGTTTATAACTATTTTTTTTAAATGTATACACAAGTGTTTCTAGTTGTAGTTCGTAGATTTGCAGTGATTTTATTCATACTAGTAACTCACATTTAGAACCAATTTTTGTATTTATTCTTTTAGGTCATGGGATGTGAGGGGTTATGTTTATTGAATGGGTTCCAAAATTTCATTTTAGGTAAATTATTCGAGTGTTTCATTGTAGCAACTCTGCCTTAGTAAAATTAATTTGGTGACATGCAGCTATTGTCTTCATCAGCCGACACTTTCAACACAGATTCTGCACCGCAGGTATAATCATCGCCGGAAACTTTATTCACTGCAACCAAACTTTCAGATCATTAGATGTTCACTCTCCTTTCATTAAAGTATCTTAATTATATACAAAAATAGAGAAATAAATTGTAAACAGATTTGTAAGTCTACATTTGAACAATTGTTTATGATTGGTCTGTTAGATAAAGGAAGGGCGAGATTTACGAGGTACAATAAAAAATCAAAAATTAATCACAAATAAAAATTATTGTAAAGTTTTGGTAAATGAGTAATATTTAGATGTAGAAATGTATAAAGATATGTTTATAAAAAAAGATATGTTTATAAAAAATCAAACTTGGTATGACTGACAATGTTGGGAGGTACTGAAGGAATGGGGAGTGCAATTTGCAGCACTTGGAAGTTCCAAGTAAACAAAGTAATGCAGGGACATGTTGACTGTGTGACCACCCCAGGGTGAATGCTTTCACTCATTATGCAACACTTTCCTGTCTTTTTGAAGAAAAGTGGAGAAAAAAATGGGTTAAACAACTGTGTCTGCATTAAGAACTAATAGTCATTAGTATGTGTCCTTTGATACAGTTTTCAAAGGCAAAATAACATTTTAAAGTTACAAATGGTTTGAACTACTTGATTACTAAAAACCAGAAACGCCAAAATAGGCTGGAGATATATATATATATATATATATATATATATATATATATATATATATATATATATATATATATATATATATATATATATATATATATATATATATATATATATATATATATATATATATATATAACAGTTTCTAAAAACGAAAACTTAATTGGTTGTGAACTCCCAGCAAGCCTGTGTTGTATACACTTATTACAAAATTTGATAATTCACACCAGCAAAATGTTATTGATAGTTATTGTTATCAATAATAATTGCAGTGACTTCAAATTTCCTATTCTAAATAGTATGAAGACATTTTTCTTTACGTACTTCTTACTATTTGTTTATAGTTATCCATGGAAATATGCCAAAGACAGAATCCCTGCGTTTTTTGATGTCATGTAGGGTAGTATTCTCTTTCTGTTTAAACTGATACCATGATACAGATTCCCAATAGCATCTTTAACTATATTTTATTCCACAATACAAATTAAATTTGGTATCATTATTCTTAGGCAATTGCTATAGTTGTAAGGGGCAATTTGCCACTCATTTAATTTTTCCATGTTTCCATGTTTAAAAGATACTCAGCGGGAGAAACCTTTGCCGAGGGGTGGGAGGGTTTTTTCTGAGCATTTGTCACTTCCCCTCCCAAAGGCTTATGACAGAATGGTGTTTGGCAATGTAGATTCTTAATAGTTAACATAGTTGATTTTAAATCTCATTTGAGTAAACCTACCCATAATAAATATTTCAAGTAATATATATTTTTCTTCACACATTAGAACAGCTGAATTTTGCAAGAATGTATATTTAAACTAAAATACCAATACAGTGGTTTATGTTTATAAAAGTTACTGCTTTGTGGGCAATATATGTTGACCTGTAGATCTATTGCTGTGTATAGTATATAATGTATCCGTTTTATTTGAGAATGACTGTAGTTGGGGATGGCGGGAAGAGGGATTTGTTGATTCTTATTGTTGCATTTCCGGTGGACTCCTTTCCATTCAATGAAAGGGAGACTGGCGAGAGAGAGAGAGAGAGAGGCTGTTCAACCTGTCTGTAGTTGTCATGGAGACTAGTTTTATCTCTCCTAATTGAGAGGTTTGAGGGGATGAGGATGTTTGATACCTACCCTCTTCCCTACATGAGTCACCCTAACCACTGTGCCATGCATCAGATTTTTATTACCTCTTCCATTTCCTTGCACCTGAGAAATTTAATACTTACTACGGGGGTGTGTTTCACGCTTGGTTAGTGTTATTTTCTTTTAAGTGGTAGTTCTAAATTTAGGAAACACAATTTCTGATCCATTTTGTTCAACATATTTTCATTTCTACATTAAGTTTTTTTTGACAGTATGTTATGTGAACTTTACTAGGTTTTTAATAAATATTCCACTTATGAACCAAGTTACAATGAAAGAAATTCATATTAATTTCTGTTATTATACGTGGATGTTAGTTCTGCAAAATCAGTATTAAATATGTGATGGCTTTGAATATTGCTTTTAGTTGCAATAAAGGTTACATATGATTAGGAATAGATTTTTTGGGAAATTACCAAGGAACTCTTGCTGTTATGTCATTGCAATAAGTTGAATAATACTTTAAGTAGTATGTTATTTGTATAGGCTGTTTACGGTAAAGTGAGCATTTTTAAGTCCCTCCCAACATGCATTAACCTATTAAAAATATATATTATTGCAGCCTCAGGCATTAAATTTAAATAGTGGTGAAATGTATACACTGTGTTTATTGATCACATTGCAATGTTTATATTAAAAAGTAGCAGGAAAATGGAAATTTGATGAAAGGAAAAATTTATAAGGGCCTTAAATGTGCTCACTTTACTATGGACAGCCTATACATAACCTTATCAAAGAATGTTGAATGTTGTGATCATGTCCACATTAAAAAATATTTAATTGCATGTAGGTTAGTTACTGTACTTTGTGTATTTTTTTCACCAAGTATTACCTGTTACTGAAGACATATATTTATTAAGACAATTCTGCTGTACTTGCAAGTACATTTTAAAATAAACTTTGGTATGAATGTTCTTAAATTTTTTAAATAGAATTCAGGCTAAAATTCTAAAAATTATTAAAATTTTAAAAGTATTTTATAATTCCATAAAAATGATGTTGCATTGTGTATACATTTCAGTGTGCACAATTTTGTAATGGGTAATCTAAGAGTGCTAAATATCACCACACAGTACGCAAGTGTATATTCACACTTAAACATTTCCCTGTTGCAGGAAGAATTGGTTGCCATGACGACAGCACAGCCGGCATTCAGCATGGCGGCATCAGTATCCAGCGGTGTGGTGGTATCCGATATCCAGCAAGCAGCGCAACAGCAGGGCAGGGGCTCGGGGAGAGAGCCCGGGGGAGGTGGTGGAGGGGTGGTGGTGGTGGGGGGCCAGCCACCCCAGCCACAGCAGCAGCCGCGCGGGCTCAGTCCAAACGCGTCCGCCACTGTGGTTGCCAACCAGAACCCAGTGCAGGCGATTGTGTCCGCTGGCAACACCACCATAACCATCACCCCTGTGAGTCACCCTGTGCTGCAGGTAAGTTCCCTCATAATACCTGATACCTTGCAACCCTTCCCCCCTCCTCCCACCTTGCAGTGAGCTGGAGGGCGAGCTTGTTTCATTTTCTTCTGCTGCAGGCAAGGGGGATTTGTAGCAGAGTGCATTTTTTTAGTAGTGCAAGCTATTTATTGATTACACCTGAAAGATTTGATCGTGCAGCATTTCCTTTTTAACATATAGTTCTCTCTTATGTATTATATTAACCTATAATGATACTTTACAATAATTGACTCTGTGGAAATCAAAATAATATAAATTTTTCAGACTTGAGATTTTTTTATTTATCGTGTAGATATTCATTCTTATGCAGGTGAAGATAAATTTTGGTTTAGCTTGTAGTGTATTCATTTTTTTCTACGAACTAAAGTTTTAGCTGAGAAATTTTTGACACTGTATAATATAGAAAAATTAAAACTGTAAGTTCATGAGACAATTGTTTGTGGATATTTTACTATCTGGAGTTTTACAACATATTATGTTTGAAGTGTTTGATGTATTTGATATTACTAAATCTTCAGTTGTAGAAGTTAGTGTGAGACTGGTAATAAGTTTTGGAGAGGCTATAGTTTAGTGACATAAGAGTTCGGTTGGGGACTTAGTTGACAGACTATATGTTTTTCCATTTGCCTGATTTTTGAGATATGTTGTGGAAGTGGCATCTCTTGGAAAAATTTGGTGAGCATGCTTTTTTATTAATCATAGGAGGAGCAAAATTACAATTTCAAGTTGCATGTTCATAACATTAATAACTGGATGTTATAATCACCCATCAATAGAACAAATTTTCATAATCAAATATAGTTACATTTTTATGTATAATTTTAAACTGTTGTGAGAGCAAGGTTGTAGAGTTTATTTGTGTTAGGGTTGCAAACTCTCCCGTGTTATACGGGAACTCTCGTATTTTACCAAAATTTTAACCTTGTCCCACCTCCCTTAATTATTTAATCTGGAAGGCCACAGCTCCTGTATTTCAGACAACAGACAAGTCAACAAAATGCCACTTATATGTGTTGTGTATTTTGGGAGGAATTTCTGCTCAAGTCTTTCATTGTCAATATAACACTGTATTGACAAAATGTGCATAGAAATCTGTTTATTTTTAATGGTTGTACAATATGGCTGGAACGAAAACTCCGCCTAAGAAAAAGGGAAAATACTTGTGTGTGTATAAAAAAAAGTGGGAAGAAAGCTATACTTGGATTAAGCCCTTAAAAAATAACCAATATCAAGCTTACTTTTCACTTTGTAAATGTGAGTTCAGCATATGCCATGTGGTGGTAATTCACTGTGTGCAGCATTCAAATACTGAAGGGCACAAAAGCAAGGTTAGGGAAATAAACTTATCTTGTAAGATTTTGAGCTATGTTCAGTGCCCAAGTGGGAGTGGTGACTGTGAGGCCAGCAAAATTGCAGTAAGCGAATTAGCAATGGTGTACCATACAGTCAGATATAACCTCAGTTATAGCAGCGTGGATTGTGCAAATAAACTTGCCAAGGAAATACTTGTAGATTCAAATGTGGCAAAAAATATGCACTGGTAGAACGAAGGCAGAGTCATTCACGAAAAATGTATTAGCACCAAGAAGTGTAAGTGACTTTGAATGTACTTTGTGGCCCATAAAAGTCTAGTGCTTTTTTTCTTTGGCTGCAGGTGTATCAAATTTTAAGAACAGAAAGATGTTTCCTGTGGTAGTCTGATATTTTGATCCATTAATCAGCATAAAAAAATAAACTATTAGGTTTTGTGGAAAGGCTGATTAGATGGCAAGGCATTTATACAGTGCTAAAAAACAGTCTCGAATCTCACTCTTTGAATGTAAACATAATTTCATCATACTGTGCACGTAATGCTAGTGCAAATCATGGCATAAACAAATCTGTAATGAAATTGTAATGTGATGACAAAATTTATAAAGCTAATTGTACCAACCACATGATTCACAATTGCACCAAACATGCTTGTGATACATTATATGTAGATATCAAAATGGTAGAAGTTAAGATTTATGGATATTTTTCAGTATCTGCGAAAAGAAGGGATGAATTAAAATCATTTTTTTATTTTGTTAATACTGAATAAAGTGAAATTTTAAGACATGTGTCCACTATGTAGTTGTCCCTTGCACCAGCAGTTGACAGGTTATTTTGGAACTGGCAGCCATTAACAAGCTATTTTCAAAGCTCAGAGGAAATTCCCAAAGTTTTGAAAAAATACTTCTGTAATTGTGATGCAGATAAAATTTTCAATACTCGAGGCTTATTTCATTTTTTTCTTACATTGGCTACTTACTTACAGAAACGTCAAAATACTGAGATTTCAAATTTAACAATCATGGAATCATTTAATGTAATGGGTGCATTGATGATTAAAATTGTGCAAAGGAAACAGGATATGTTCTTTGGAAGCTATGCTAATAAAATCTTGGAACAAGTTAGAACCTATCGCTAAGAAAAAAATTGAAAATAATTCTATGTACTTTCATGGCTCTCTCTATTCCTACATAGCAAGCCATATAAACCTTTCAGACAATGCTAGTATCCAATCCTTGTTACCATCATGCTTGACAAAAGAAGTTAATCTCAAGGATTTTCAGAACATTCGTATTCAGCTTCAGCTTGATGTCAATGAAGGTAGGCTCTATGATGAGTTTAGTTCTTTAAACGAAAATATAAGTGCAGTAATTTCTAGTGATGGTAATACGGTAGACAAGTGGGTGTTTGTTATAATAAAGGCAAAAGATGAAAGAATAAAAGCTGAGGAGATGAATAAAGTTGTAGGCTTTGTTCTTAGCATACCAGTATGCAATGCTCACACAGAACACAATTTTTTCTTTAATGAACAATAAATGGTCTGATGATAGGAACCATTGCAATGTAGATCTAATGAAAGCCAAGTTACAAATCAGTGTTAATTTTGATTACACATACAGAGAATTTGTAGACTTTGTAAAGAAAAATCCTAAACTTCAGGCTGCTGCAAAGGATGTACATAAATACAGCTTTAAATAGGGACCTTTGCTTTCTGTAATAATTTTTGTACCTGTTTATAAGTTTAGTGTAATGAAATATATAAGACCTAAGTAATTTATATTCATTCATCCCGTCATACCTACTACTCCCTTATTTTTACAAAAAAAAAGTGGCAACCCTAATTTATGTAGCCCTAAAAATCGCAGTTTTTACGCTGCATATCAGGTGTCACATTCTTTGTGTGCATTTGTATTGGTTTTACTGCTGCTTTGTTGTCTCATGCATGTTACAAACTGCTGTTCCTCTTTACCTCTTCCTTGTGCAAATATGTGTTATTTAGTTGCTGCTGCTTTAGTAAGATGTCAGTGCAGTCTTTCCCTAAATTGTTTAATGGCAAAAATGATTGGATGTGATGTTGCAATGTCTTGGAAATTGTTCTTTCTTGCTCTTCTGCTCTGAAATGAGGTATGGTAATAGTTGTGTTGGTCTACCTTTCTAACCATTTCTAATTTTTCTGTAAGTGGTGGCAGGGTATCTTGTTTTTTTTCCATTTATAGTTTTGATAGTTGCACTTTCTTCTATTGTGAATTTTAAACACTAGCAAAAACATTCAAGCAATCAAATTTTAGAAACAAAACTCTTAAGTACACTTAACATAAATTAAAATTATCTGTGTTGAAAACAATTGAAGTACATGCAAAATGTGCTGTGGGAAAAGTACCCTTCAAAGAAATGCATTACCAACCTGCCTCCTGGCCATTGAAGGGTTTTAATTAATAATCGTTGCACTGCTTCCGGGCAGTGGCGATCAGCCAAAGAATAGCATGCCAGCACATGATGTGTCCATCACACTTCACTAATGTTGGCTATTAGGCTTCATCCCTCTTGTCTTATCAACTGCACATGCAGCATTCCTCCCTTCCCTATCTCTTCTTTCAGTAAGCTTCTCTTCGTGCTCCTTCCTACCATAGATAGTCGAGCAGACAGTAAAGGAGAATGCACTGCGGTTATTTTTCAACCAGCGATAGAGATTTATGAAATATAAGAAGTTAAATTACATTAACTTTTTCAAACAATATAGTTATGAAAATGAATAGTGCTTTCAGGTTGTGTGAGTACCACTCGCAAGTTCTCAGTTCCAGAGTTGTGAGTGCGTTTATGATGCAGTTTTAAGTTGATTGTGAGTCTAACACAAGAAGAGGAAAGTAGAATTTTGATAGTAATCACATATTTGAATTTTTTTAAACCATTTATATCATACAATTCCCCCACAAGTTTGGTTTTCCCAAACAATCTGTTAATGTTGTCTAGCTTTTGCAGTGGAAGTATGGCTAAGTGGTTCAAATATAACTGGTTATGTTTTATTTCCCAGCTACAAAAGTATAAGTGGCTTTTGATGGTAACATTTTGTCCCGGAACTATGACATAATGAGTGATGGAAAAAAAAAACTTCTTACCACCATTGCCATCAGAGCTTATTTTTGTATTTAACCGACTGAAAAAAAACTAGCTCAAAAATTCTCAAAGTTGCGATACCGTCCAATAAAGCAGTCTTTCGAACTGGAAGATAAATTGGCCATTTTAGTGCGTTCAGTTGATTGTCTTTTGTTTTGTGTAAATTTTATACATTTCGAGTCATTTGTATTTAATTATGACATTGCCAATTGGCCAAGGCTTGTACATGTGAACTTGTGTGCTTGAATCGCGTGTTAAAAGTAGTTATTTTCTTTTCAAATAAACGTGCTGGTATAGACCGTTCCGTTCATGGTAAAACGAACACTTTGAAATGCCCTGCTTATGATGTACGTGTGTGCACGTTGTAAAATTAACATTGCCATGGGCCTCATCTCTTTACTCGTGCATTGGTCAGGAGAAACCGTGAAATAATTGAAAACGGAAAATATTTTAGGAATCTGCCAAGTTTTATACTTGGATACATTAAAAAAACAGAATGCGAATGAAATCATTTATGTTATCATAAATGGTTACTTAACACTTCTTATTCAATGTTAAGATATAGGACTACTTTCCATCCATCGTTACCAACTTTACTGGGCACATGTTACTCAGTGTGCCCATTAAAATATATGAAGGTAGGAGAAGTGACTTTTGCTATGGTTGATATTAAAAAATGCTCACTTTATTGTGAACAGCCTTTATCACTACTTGTATCAGTACACATATTGCTTTGAGAAGTCGTTTGCATACTGGTATGTTCTGCTGGAGTGTTGTACTTTTTTAACCACAACAGAGCGAGGTTGCACAGTGGTAAACCTGTAGACTAGCATTCGGGTGAATCTGGGTTTAATTTCCGGTGTGGCGATCCTCGTTTTGGTTTTCCGTGTTTTCCCATAAATCACTCCAGGCGAATGCTGGAATGGTTCCTTACTACGGGCCATGGTCAGTTCCTTCTCCCTTCTTGCTTCTCAGTCACTTGCTTTGTCTTTAATGACCTCGCTGTGGGAGATGTTAAGCTCTGCGTACCTAGCATCTTAGCAGTAGCATGTTTAAAAAGTTACGTGCATGCACTTAACAAGACAGTGTAAGGTTTACTTGAACAAGCATTTCTCTGGGCCTTTCACAGCAAGATATAAGTATGTGGCATGGTTGAAATTTGATCAGTTGTGTATTTAATTTTGTGCATAATGGCATGAATGGTAGCTACAGGACAAACACCAAAAGCATTTGTGTTGGAATGCCTAAAAAAAACTACAGTAACTGAAGAAATTGCTGGCTACTTGTTTCAGAACGGTATCAAGGTGTGCCTGGAAAGTGCAGAGGAATCATCGAACGGTGAAACTTCAAACGGGTGCATAGGGCCCGCCGCAGGACCGCAGGTAACCGCACAGGTAGTGGTTAGCAGCAGCGAGGCAGGGGCAGTAGTGGCCGCGGGCTCGGACCAGGACGCCGCAACAAATCAGCAGGCCGCAGACTCTGCCGCCATAGTGTCGCCTCACTACATCACAGTCACAGGTGTGTGGTCGTGTGTGACTTTCCCCTACCTCCCCTTTGGCCACCCTTCCATTATCTTGCATATTTTCTCGAAAGAAGGGAAAGGAAATTAAATTTTAGCAGAATGCATGTTTTTTTTTTTAAATTTTGTGCATGCAATTTCCTTGGTAAGGTGCTGCCTACGTAGATAAAAATCTTAGATTTCATGTTTTTATAAAAATTATTCTTTTCTACTTCTGGTTCCAAATTTAATAATGCACTTTATGGTTAAAAATTATGAAGCCCTTAGCTCAACTAAAGCAGTTTCGAACCATTTAATTTTTTTAAAGCCTTAGGTGGAGTATGCATCTATGCAAGCAATTGGTTTAAATTTGATATTGTTAGCATTGCAAATGCTCAGTGTGTCACAAAAGTATAACATGGTGCTTGAACTAGTGTTACAGTACAACTATATGAAATAGTCTGTTTTCAGAATGAGTGAGTGGATAAGAACCACAGTGGATTCTCGAAAATTAGTTTTTTCATTGCACTAACAAAGAAAAATGAAGCATGTTGGAAAACAATGAATGCGAACTTAGATGTTAGAATTTAGAAATAACATACATAACCACAAAATGCATGCTTTTGTTTAAATCATCAGCCTAAAGATTAAAAACAACTTGAATTAAATTTATGATTAAATATTCCCTACAAATTAAATACTTTAATTCTTCTCAATTTTATTTTTATATCATTTAGTGTTTTTGTCCAGTGTTCACACATCGGCAGAGTCATGCTCAGTCCTTGTGTTTAAACGACCATAATTTATTTATTTGCAATGATTTTCGCCAACCATTACTTGCCAAGCAGTTTTCAAACCCTTACGATACTATACGAAACCCACAACCAATAGTTTCCGATAATAGTCATGCTATTAAAATACCGCGTCTATAACCTTTTACCAAATTCAGTTTACAATAACAAGATCGTAGATTGTTTGATACAGTGTTGTGATTGTGTGGTTTATTTCCATTGTTGCCAACTTGAGTGCAGTAATTGTGTAAGATGAATAAGAACAAGAGATGCTTTCTCACTGTCACCAACCTATGAGTGCAGTAAATATTTAAGAAGTGTAGTCAATAGTACACAAAAAAATGGTGCGGGAAGTAAACACATACTATCAATAGTACCAGTTGTCGACTATCCACGTTGTTGTGCATTCACGTAGTGTTCTAAAATGATTGATGACCACAACCTTTAGTGAATGTACATCTGTTTTGAACTGATGTTACGGGAAAACAATGTATTTGAGATTGTTGAATGCGATTAGCAATTAGCATTTAAATGGGAATTTTGACAGGGTCAAAATAAATAAATTGGATATGTAGTAAAACGGATGCATGTGAAATGTATGATTATTAGTAGGTAATATAATTTTCAGAAAACAAAATTATTTGCAAGAAGTAATATATTTCGCACTGGAAGACATTTTTTCACATTTCCATTTGTTACTTTAATTTAAAATAAAAAAGTTAGAAAATTGCTTTACGCCATTTACAATTTAGATGTATAACAACACAGCCTTAGAATGCAATCAGAAATTTAGAAAACTTGGGACAATATTGTGGCAGCGGTGGAAGTTTAAGGGAGGAGAAAAAAATAACTTGGATAGCCGGATACTCAAAACCAACAGTATCAGAAATGAAAAATAATAATAAATTAAAAAAGTAATTAAATAAAGTTGAAAAGAAAAAAAATTAATATCTCGTCCCAATCAAACTCATTCAGAAATACAATAGCGTGAAGTCAAAAAGCCTCTACTGCTGGACTGTTCAGTGGGTCATCCAAATACCCTTAACATTATCTCTTCATTACTTTAACTAATTTCCATAAACACTCAAAATACTTGTAACTCCTTAAAAAAAAAAAAAAAGACTGGGCTCAAAATCAATGAGCAATTAACCCAAAACCTGATTTCCAAATCCTAAAAATTCTGAATGAGAGGAATAACAAGGTAAAAAGGAAAAAGAAGGGAAGGGGTTGGGAGGGGGTACTTGCTCAACTCTACTTAAGGTATGTACTGGGGATGGAATCTTTTCATGGTTTCAGGAGCTATAAGGTAGGTAACATAAGGTGCAGTTCACTACCACTTGTACTCAACTATCCAGTTACTGTACTTCTAAATATAACTTAAGTCTCTTGGTCTTGTGGTGAAATGAGAGATTCCTAACCTTTACTTAAAAATTTTAAACGACCAGAATATGCGGGAGTAAATTTTCATAAAAGGTGAGTTAACGAAAGAACAACCAAAGATTTTCAAAAACATAATGACCAATTGAGATTTAATTTAAGAATTAAAAAAAAAAATAATCATCTATAAACTCTGTAAGCTTTATCAATTATAATATATAGGGAATCAATTTAACGCTCAACTATTAATAAACATTGGTTGATAAAATTTGATAACATAAAAAATTTTAAAACTGAAGAAACAATGTGAACAAGCATAAGCAACAAGTAAGTACTATTACATAGAATTTCTTGCTTCCGTGAAAACAAAATTTATAAAATTTTTTCATAGATTGTTTATTTAACTACAATCTGATTGCAGAAATAATTTAATCAAACCTTGAATTATATTGATAAACTTTCTGCTTTTCAATGAAATTAATAAAAATAAAAATGATATAACAGCCTGAGACGGCCAGTCTCTTTTTATTAAAACAAATAAAATATAGTCAGTTAAATTTGACTTATAAAGCCTCATTGGCAATAGAATCAGATTTAAATAAACCTCAATAGTGACTCAAATATAAATAAAGTTACAATCTCATTAAGCGAACAAATAGATATGTTCTAGAGGTACACAATAGTCATAATTACAAAAGGGAAAACAATCTCAGGGCCTTTTATTTTTAAAATATCCTGGGGCCTTTTGTTTTTAAAATATCCTGAAGGGATTTGCTTTACAGGCTAAATCAGCATAAGCACCAATGTAAACATTAACACAATTACCAAAACACTCTTTAAAACTGTCTTAAGTATTGACGGACTTCAGCAACTATACGAAACTTACATTACCTAAAAGGGTAAATGAATAACCTTCCTGGATTATTGATTGCCCAAAAAATATTAGAAAAACTAAAATAATAAGCAAAAAGGTAGAAAAATATGATGAGCAAAAGTCACGAAACCTTAAACTATAAACAAAACACCACAATCGCTAAGGAATGGCTATCAAAACAAGTCAATGTCACAACCCAGTACCAACCTTTATGACCTGAACCCTAAATAAAAGAACTCTTAAAACAACAACAAATGAACAAGACAAAGTTCTCACTTACTTCTAGGCACTTCTTAGATTATTTACAACTAAAAAAAAAAAATAATTAAAATACCTGTAACAAACAGCAATAAGCGGCTTGTCTCTCTCTCTCACGGGAATAATCTACTCCCAGAGCTAATCAACTGTCGGCCTGACTGACCGTGACTGGACTCTCTTGAACCTTAAACTCTAACTAAACCTAAAATTAGGACTATTAGAGGATTTATCAGGACCATCCTTCTTGAAGCTTCGGAAAGAATGTCCCGATCAATCAAAACAAAACCAATACTTAGCTCATCATCTACATTTCTCACAGCCTCCACCTGGCTGCCTCTCGCTCTGCCTGCATGTCCGCCTACCTTGCAGTCATCTTCTAGACTCGCGACCTCGCCTCCCTGATCCTATTTACGTCACTCATCATACCACCCACTTCAGCTAGTCAGCGTCCAGGATCCCTTCGCCAGGTAACAGCTGACCAGTAAACGTTCTTGTCGCAACACTCCCTTTATCCCCTCAACAGCCTAGAATCTTGCTACTGTTTTCAGCATGGCTACCCCTTACTCCTGGTGGTACCCCCAAACTCTCAGCTGGTGTGGTAACAAACAAGCAGTGACTGTGACAGCGCAAGAACCTACGAAGTAAACACGTCTGAGCCAACATTCTATCAAAAAGTTTTGGAACCGCCGGAAATTTGTGTCGACTATAGATCTTTGGTAGAAAAAGTGAGACCTAAAGATAACCCATGGCTGCCAACTTGTGCAATTTTTTCTTTTTTTGTCCGAATTTTTGCAGTTTGTACGATTTTACAAATTGTGTAAATTTTCTTACAAATTTCAATTTTTCCATTTCTTGTTTTGTTTGAATTGCAGTTCTACCAAGTATTACGGAATTTCCGTAATTATTACTGACTTTAATGTCCATTTACTGAATTACGGAGGCTTGCTTGCTCTCTCTTCCCCCCCCCCCCCCCTTTACATATTTACGGTACAATATATTGTCTGCCATTGTGTAAATATTGTACTCCTACCAGTAGTGTGCATGCGAGTCGACAATTTCGGTATTCTCTGCGAACAGCGCGATAAATTTATTATCATGAGCAATAAAGATTGTGGCAACAGCAACGCTGGATCAAAATGGCAGGGACGCAGCATGTTTACCATTTCATAAAAGGCTTATTCTGACATTTTCTTAATAGTCTCCCGCAGTGAACAGTGAAGAGACATGTATATAATTTACGTAACTAAGTTTGTTTGTTTGTTTCAATAAACGTGTTGTGCAGTGGTGATTTTACTTAATGATTCTGCAAATTAATTATTTAATGCTTGACGCATGCTTGGCTAACTCTGACACATACGTCGAGGATTTTTCCGCTAGACCAAAAGCGGAGTGGTTTACTCTGGTTATACGGTACGTGGCGAGGGGTGTTGGATATCGCTTACTTATACTGTCGTCTTGGGTGGGTTGGTCGATGTGGGTTTCACCCAATAGTGGCAAGCTCAGTCTACTCCGAAGCAGCAATTCTAGTCGTAGGATTCACGACGGATCTGGAAGTTTGGGTTATCCCAGCTGTATCTTGTCTCCGTATGGTTTACTACCGGGTGGCATGATGGGTGAATGCGAAAGCAAGGCGACAAGAAGATAACTGTTACCGAAGCAGGCGCTACTGCTTGGTGTCTAACTTGGCCTGCCTGTCCTGTGTAGGATGTGGTAATACTATCCATAGTTTGATATCAACATGAGCTAGGTATTGTTCTCTGTGTCTCTTGCCACTCCTTACCTTGTAAGGCATAAAGCACAACGGTCTGACAGCCTACGCAATGCATTAGACAGGAACGGTAATTACAGTGTAACCCGATAGTGACTTGCCGGCACGAGCTCAATAGGAGTCCCCACTGATCCCCCACGCATGCAGGCTAATCAGGGACGTGGAGTCGTGTGGGCCACCAAGCCTCTACTGGGTGTGCACTTGCACCTGGTTGGGTGGCAAACCCCAGACTAAGCTCACTTCACCACTAACTAAGTGCTCAAAGTGAGAGATAACCTGAACTTGTGGACCCTCCATGTACGAAGGTGTTTCTAGTGGATTGGGGCATCGTTGTTTCTCCCGACCAGCACTGACTTAGTGCTCGTGGGTTGGGAATGTGGATGTCAATAATCTCTTGGTTCCTGTTGGCGGTGCGTGGCATAACCTGTCCCTGACCGCCAACACAGACAAGTACCCTGTAAATGAAAAGCAGAAGGGTAGTGAACAATGGGTGTTTATTGGAGATTCAATAAACACGTGACCCGTACTACTTCCTACCAAACCGTGGAGAGTTAATTGCGGTTCCAGGTGTAAGTGACCTGGTTCTATGTTCAAAGGGGGTAGCTGGTTCTAGAAGAATTTAGTTAAAGTTAAACTGAGCTAAGTAAAAGGTGTCTAGAAGAGACAAAGTGAAGTTAAATATGCGTGTACGTGATCACTGTCTTTAAGACGTGGGAAGTAGCCGCTGGGGGTATACTTGAAGCTTACAAGATCTCCGGACGTCTCAGCACTGAATTAGTGCTCTGGGATGTCGCGAGAGTGTATGAGTAAGAATGACTGCCCGAGCCCGGCAGCGTCCGGATGTATATAGGTGAAGGTTGTAGGCTGCCGGCACGGGCTGTGGGAGGGCGAGCATCCTGCCCTGGTTGGCATGGGAGTCGAAAAACTCGGGTCAGCAGTAGTCATTTCTGCTTCGTGCATCTTCAGCGGCGCTTGGCCTTGCCCGGGGGCAGGCGGCGTGTAGGCTCTTAGCACGGAAAAGGTGTGGTTGGGGGGGGGGGGGCATGCCTGCCGGGTTGCGTAACCTTCAGGGGAAGAGAATTCGCTCATAAGTTCCTGTTGCCTAAGTAGGCGGCTGAGGATTCATGTGAAAAATTCTCTACGTCTGTAGCAGTGGAAGTAGAAACATTTAGCGATAATTAGCGTTGTTTATTAGTAGGTTGAACGGCACATGTCATGCTAGTGATGAACAAATGTTATATTAGTGAAGTAAACTTGCAAGGATTTCCATAGAAAAACACGTGTTCAACCTTCAGCTTCAGCAGCCGGCAGATGGCTCCTCCAGCAACTACCCCGCAGCCCGTGGAGAAAACCCCTCACCCCGTGCACCCGTTTATTCAAGTCACTCCTTGACTTCTGCGGTAGCAGGCTAGATCGATGTCCCTTCTGGATATTAACTGCCTCCCATTACTTGCTGTAAAATTGAATTAGCTTGTTGAGAACTTTTATTTTGAAGTTGTAAAAATGATTAGGTTTTCCTTCACCTGACGTATTAATTAATTCAATTTTTTGAACTTTAGCTTTGATTATACATAGCCGATATCCCCACTGTTTTCTGAAGCGTCGATAAACACGCTTAGTAAGTATAATTCGTTGGTGAGGTAGTCATTTTTCATCCCTCATTCTTGTGTCGTAATTCATTAATTTTAAATTGTAAATTTCTTAATAATTGATGGCTCAGAATATTAACTACGCGATCTTTGCAGTTTACGTACAAATGGTCTGAACACTTTGTTTCCTGGAGCATGGATAAGGCTATAGTCTGAATAATACTGTGACTCCTGAGGTGTGTCCAGTGCACCCTAGTATACCTGCGGAAGCACTAATGTTCAATGCTGGGAGTGACTGAGCAAGACACTCCCTTGAGGGCTGAACCCCGACTGCTAGGATACGAGCGATCTAATCCACTGAGTTGGTACTTGGGAAGAGCCAATTTAAATGAGTAATTAATCTATTCATTTACTTTTTAAATTTTTCTCTATTTTTTTATATTGTTGACATAGAGTATCGATGACTAAAGGTGCTGGACAGCATACTCGTATTTGTCGTCTAGCTCGACGAGCTCTACAGCGAGAGTTAACACAGTCAGTGGCAATTCCTCCAGTCAAACCCGCTAGCGAGGTAAGATCCACTGTTCTCTATAGTGAAGTCCCCTTGATTGACGAATGCCGCAATACTTATTTAGTTCTGTTATTAGAGATTTGTTGGCCGTGGACCGATTACGACCATGTGATTTATTTAATCCCACCTACGCCTACACTGGTAGTGAAACCACCCCCCACCCCCACAGCCTAGAATCGCTATACCCCCTACCACGTGTAGAATTTGTACCGCTGCCGGGAAAGTTCTCGCTATTTTCATTCGTCCCAAACCAGTACGTAAATCCAGGCTAGTATCCTGTATGCTTGACTTCTTATCCGCTCGTAAGCCAATGACGTCTGCCCTGTATAGGCATCCAGGAAGCGAGCGAGAGACTGAGTAGGACACTATCCAGGACGACATATCAAACTCCCCCTTTTCATTATCTTTTTCCATCCCTTCATCTTCGTACTCATTTAAATTTATTTATTTTCTTGGGACAGCTGGCGTCCCGAATTTTGACTGCCTTCGCGATGAGCAAAGTCAAGCTCTCTGGGAGGGAGTCAGTCACGATCATGCTCACTCTGGGTTTTGATTCCCCTCCAACCAATCAGAACCCTTATATAGGCTATTTACGGTAAAGTGAGCACTTTTGAAAGCCCTCTCATTTGGAATAATGGTCAACAAATATATTTAATTGTAGCCTTAGATGTTAACTTCACAATGTAGTGGATAATGCAAACTCTGTTTATTGCTTGCATGGCAATACTTATTAAAAAATGTGGTTAAAGGAAAATAAATGGCTGAAAAGAAAAAGTAACTAGGGCCTCAAAAGTTCTCATTCTACCATGAACAGTCTATACCAGGCGGTATCCCATCAGGTACCCAATGTGGGCAAAACCCCGACCCGCCAGGCAAAAATTCCTTTTCGAAACTTTTCTACTGCGAAAGGGCCATTCCAATTATATCCCGGAGGGAAATCAGCACTCTTACAGTTTCCTCTATATTTTACATACCTGTATAGCCCCCCCTGAGAGAGAGAGAGAGCGTCAGCGTTAATGAACATAAATGGTCATCACCGTACACTATATGTGTGTATCCGATTTAAGTACTATTTTTGATATATAAGCAGTAATTTCTAATTGGAAGATTTTGGATGCATCAAAATAGCTCAAATTTAATGGCAACTGTACTCATGTGTGGAAAAAATCTGTATGCCGGTTACCATTTTACACTTTCCTGTTAATATGTCCGGTAGTAATTTTGGGTACGAATTTATGATTTCTTCCTTTAACTATGCTACAGAAATTAGAACGACTGTTGCTATACCCACTTATGTATATAACAGAAGTTAGCAATCAAACATGTAAGAAGTATTACACCAGCAATTATTTGTTGTGATCATTTGGTTTTCCAGAGATTTATGTGCTACAGTTTTTGTACATTGTAACTCTTAAGTAGTTGGGGCTGTGGTTTGCCCATTGGGGCTGAAGTAGTGTCTGTTCCTGAATCATAGAATCTCTTCCCGCTGATGATGGCAGTATAACAACCATTTGTAGCATGTCAGTTTTTGTTTTATGTTCTCTTCCATTTTGGTAATTTTTGATGCTGAATACAGTGGAACCTCTATATATTGAACCCAAATGGACTGAAAGCCGGCATCCATGGAACATATTCTGTGGTCCCATTTTGTATTTAAGTGTATTTCAAGCCCACGTTCATTGAAAGTAAATGTATTGAAATGTGCAGTGTGTAGTCAAAGACCAGAACTGTGTCTAAGACACATGGAGTGGGGTAATTATGGACTATTTTGTGACAACTAAAAATTTTTCACCTTTGGATTTTGTAGTTAATTCCCTAGACCCTGGTATGTCTAGAATTTTCTGGGTAGAAGGATAGTTTTCTTTAGTTACTCTCTTCTTCATTCTGCTTGGATTTTTCACCGAATTTCACTTTGAGCATTCTTCAGGCTGAACATAAAGGACAGTGTATATTTACACCACACTAGATAAGAATAATATGCAAATGTGTGCTCAAGCAAAGCCTTTTTTATTAAAGTATTTGTATAAGACAGGATACACTTGAACGGTGCCCAGGATATTTTAATTATACCAACAGGAATAGGCTGCTACGGTACTGTTTACTTTATGAAGAGACAAAATGCCCAAGTACTTGTAGGACGGTACTAGTGGACACACAGATACACATGTACACACATGCATATGTGTACATGTGCACATACGCATATGTGTGGACATGCATGCACCTGCGCCCATGTGCATGCAGACACACACATGTTGGAGGAACACATTTTCTATGCAAATACGTAGTTACTATGTTTTGCGAGCTAGGCCAACTTGTGGTGAGTGGTGGCAACACTGTAGTCTGTTGAGCGGTGGTTAGCAAACGGTGAACCTAGCTGCAAGGAGAGGAACTTAGGGTGAGGTGGGAAATTTGAAACTGGCGGAGGGTTTATACTATGTTCAAGCCAGGTGTCTGTCAAAATTTGGTGTTGTATTGGTGGGGCCAGTTCCCATTGTTTCAATTCTGCACTATATATTATTAATATTAGAAGGAGGTAGGACCCTCATGCCACTCTGGTTGTGCAACAGGAGTCAAAGTTATGGTTGTGATATGCTTCATGTGCTTCAACTGGCTTCTCCTGTAAATCCACATTTACCCCAGCTGTTATTGTTTTTGAAGGTTTGGGGGTAATTTGAAGACCAATCTGGGTGGTTTGGGGAACAAGTTTTGAGTGAGTGGGGATGAGGCCAGAATTTTGTGTCTAAACGAATGGTTCTGAGTGGGTCCATGGCCTCATTGTAAAGGACAACCAGAGGGATATCGGAGATACTAATCTTTGAGGATCTGTGGTTGAAGTGGCATGCTGAATATGTTTACAAACTAGTAATCTGGTACACCCCAAATTGCCAACCAATGTCACAGTGAGTAATACCACCTCCGTCTGGGGTCTTATCCTTGTAATAGTCCACATTGTAGTTCTTATACTATACACCAATCTTCCACCTCTTTCAACAGCACACTCATCAATCAGACTTACCCAATTTAGGGTAGCTACAACTTTGCAACAGAAAATCTTATTTACCAAATACAGTATGTTCACTACAATGCAGAGTACTGTCTATCTCATATAAGATGGCAAGATTTTGACAGTTCAAAGACTGTTTACTTTTAGTTTATGTATCCTTTTGCCATCAGCTGGTGCATCAGTTGGAAGCTACACAAAAACAAGGAAATGGGTTTCTGGGGAAAAAATTGCGTATTTAGGACATGGGTGGACAATTACTGGCCCATTAGAAATTACTTGTAATCAAAATCGCTGTACACTAAATATACGTTACTTTAAAAATTATGCAGAGCGCGCGGAAAAATAAAACTATTGGTATCTGTTCGTAAATTAGTTATTTTAAATACAAAACATATTCATTTGAGCTTTATAGCTGGTTAGGTTCAATAAGAATACACAGATGGTGCGCACAACATGGTAAAGCGTGTGAACCGTGCATGGTGCCAACAGATAGCAGGTTCGCCACCTCTAGAGCCTGCTTTTTAAAACTTGACTTTTCTCCTATTACTGTCTCGAAAACTACACAAATTTGAAATATATTTCGCCAAATTATTTGAAAAAATAATTCAATATTACCATACAATATTTCTGTAGGCTTTTGGAATTTTTATCGAGCACATATGGAAAGCATGGATGGACAGTGAGAATACGATGTGAAAAGATCTAGGGTTTGAAGTCTCATTTCATTCTGCTATGAATCATCTTATTGTGCAATTCATTTTGCACACCTATACGTTACTACTTAAGCACCAAGATTAGTTTGTAACACTTACAACCGCTGTTTTGTGACCATGTAAAATAAAATCTATTAATTAATCTAGGAACTCTTTATTATCATGTATTTTACACTTTTCTGATGTGCGTTGCCAGTGCACTCAGAATAGCCAACTTAATATTAACTATTGTTCGTTCGTGCATCAGCTGATACACGATTTTGTAAACGGCACTTTGTTTCGTATACGTCAAACAAGCCATAGCTGGGGTAAATGTAAATTTACAGAAGCAGCCAGTTGTAGCACATGTAACATCTCACAACCAGAACTTTGACTCCTGTTACCCAACCAGAGTGGTGAAGGCCCTGCCACCTTTCAAAAATAGTACAGAATTCTGATGCTGGGAACTGGCCGACCAATACATCATCAAATCCAGACAAAATACTTTTGTCTTAAACATACGATAACCCCTCCACCACATTTCAAATTTCCTGCCGCACCTCAGTTTGCCTCATTGCAAAGTTCACTGTTTGCCAACCCAACCTCGACACACTTCAGTGTGCCCCCACTCGCCGCCTAATGATGCTGGCCTAGCCAGCAAAACGTCACGACTGCACCCGTGTGGAAAATGTGTTTGTCCCACTTTTGTGTGCGTGTGTGTATTTCCACAAGTACCACCTTGTGTGTACTTGAGCATTCTTTCTCCTTTTTAATTATATTCTGTTTTACTCTAGCGTGATTGGATAGAGCTTCTAAGAAATCAAGAATTCAAAGTGCTTCTTTTAGCTTCAATTTGGAGTACCTACCAACCTGCGAGATGAAAATTACTGTATTTCTAGAATAAATTGTTTGTATTAAAATACATATAGTGTAAAGATGATGGAAATTAGTTTTAATAATGCAACCAATCCTAGTTCCCCATTTTATATGATTTTTCAGACAGATTATTTTGGCTGTGTGTTCATGATATTATTTGTTCGGCAGTAAGCCATATTGAATATATTTGGGCAGGAGGTGACATCTAACATTTTACTTTTAAGTGTTTTTTATAGGTAAGTTTTCCAGGCTGTGTAAAACTGTAATCCATTGGAAACGTAACATAAATATGAAAGTCTTTGGAGTAGTACATTTAGTATGACACTGGAGACTTGAATTCATATGCTCAAAAAATGGGTCTCTCGGGTCAAAAATACATCATGTTGAATGAATAAGACATGACGTTGGACTTGTAATGTTGAATGTGGAAGAAAAGTTATTAATGTGTATGTAAGTGGTAGTTTTATTACATTGTCACGTTACAATGTTGACAATGTGACAAATAACATGAATAACAGCAGCTTGTTGCCCATCTTCTTTCATGCTCACACTGCTAGAGGGTAACGGCGCAAGGTCGTACACATCTCTTACACCCGTCAATCCTGTTGTAGGTAAGATCTAACAGAGTTTTAGTTTAAGTGTTTGCCTTGAAACCCTGAATGTTGTGCTGAGCCACTTCTCAATCACAGTGTTTGATTGGCAGACGTCATGTGTAGCAGTTTAAGTGAAAACCAAGGTATTCCCAGTCAGTTATCAAAAGTTATTAAATAATTATGTGGCTTGAATGTTGGTATTATAACTACACAAATTACAAATTTTAATTTTCCCATTTGATTTTTGAAGTATTGATGTTTTAATGTAAAAAACTGAGTGTCAAATTTAAAACCCTATTCCAGTTAATCGAGCACTTTTGAAATTACACTTTGAAAAATATATTGAGAACTGCATATAAGTTACATTTTAATTGGTAAGCCTACTGACTTGCTCTCAGTAAAGTTTGGAGCATTATAAAAAAAATACTGTACTTAATCATTCATCAGCATGAACAGGTTTCTGCCACTGGCCGGATCTATTTGCAGCACATGCCACCCCATCTTCTTCTGTTTTCCCACCACCTATCCATGACACTCTGCTCCAGTCTTCATTTCTCTCCCTTACACATTCCTCTACTACCTTCAGCCGTCCATCACTTGGTCTATCTCGTGGTCTTTTGCCCTGCATACACATTTCATGGATCCTCTGTTGTGTCCTCTTCCATTCTTTTCATATGTCAGTACCATCCGAGTTTCATTGTATTTCTGTAATGTATCTTCTTTAAATATTGCTAATCTTATAATTTTTCTCCCTGCCCATGTTCTTCACCAGTAATCTTCTCAGAAAAAAATCATTTCACTTGCCGGCACTATACAGTTCTCTTATTTTCATTGACATGTTTTTTATGCATATGTTGGCATAATTGTGTAGTATGCTTCATGTATTACCTTCTTGCATCACTGAAGGATGCCCTTGCTCCAAGTTGAACTTTCTCACCTCCTTGATGAATTCTTCTGCTTCTTTCGCACATTCAATATCTGTCATTTATTCCACTTTCATCAACCATGCTTTCTATGGACTTAAAACTGTCCACCTCGTGTAGCTTTTCCCCTTGTAACATTATTGCAGTGTTCATTTTTTTCTTTCCTTCTGGCTGTGATCATACAGTAATTTCACTTATTTTCACATTAAACTTCATCCCATAGTGTTTCACTGCCTCATGCCAAACACCTAGCTGCTCTTTTACTACCTCCTCTCTGTTTCCCCTTATAGGTCATCTGCAAATGCCATAGCCCTCATTTTTTCCTGCTACCCTCTTCAGCAACTCATTCATAACCACAATAAAAATCAATGGAGAGTGTGCCCCCTTTTTTTTTTATATATAAAAAAAGTCAGCTTGTCTGTTCAAACCAATTAGATTTTTCTTCATCTACTTTAACATACCTCACACTTCCATAGTACAGCTCCTTTACTGTCAATTATTTCTCTTGTCACACCTTTGTTTTTCAATGCAGCCCATGTTATTTCCATGTACACTATCATATACCTTTTCAATGTCCAAGAATGCCATTTGCAAGTCTTTCCCGTACCCGTATTGGTGTTCCTGTAATTGCTTTACTGTAAATTTGAGGTCTATTGTGGATCGACCTGGTCTGAAGTCATACTGCTCTTCCCTCAATTTTGCCTCTACTCTATCTCTTCCCCACTATCTTTTCATATACATAGTCCAGTACAGTGGCATGTCACAACTCCCATATAGCTCTTACACTCTTTTTCACTTTCTTGAAAATAGCGTATGTATATTATTACTTGTTTCTACTTTTCTGGGATATTGTTCTTGTTCCACACTACTCTTTATCACCAGATACAGCCACTGTTTTCTTTCTCCTGCTGCTCGCACCATTTCTACACTCAACTCGTCTATTCTTGGTGCTTTTCTACATTTCATTTTGCTAAGTCCTTTCTCCACCTCTGCCTACATTCGGTTTCTTTCTGTTTCGTGGTCCCTGATTACCTCTTCTTCTCTCGCTTTCTCTGTTATACCAGTTTGATTTTAACAAGTCCTCAAAATATTCCTTCCACATTTCTTTGAGCTGATCTGAACTGTTCCATTTTATCTACCAGTACAACATCGTTCTGAACCCCTCTCCTCAATTTTAATCATTTCATATACAATACTCCCTTGTTAACTTTGCTGTCTTCCATCATTTCTCCATCCATTTTCAATCTATTATTTTAGCTTGCGTTTTTTTCCCCCCCTCATATTTCTTCCTTTCCTGATTTGTCCTCTGTATGAAAAACATAGTAAAGGTGTCATTCTTCCTCTTTACTATACTTTTGCCCTGTTATTCCACCATGGAGTCTCCCTCCACCTTTTTGTTTGTCCAGTTCTTCCACAAACTGCTTCCACTGCTTCTACTATTGCACTTCTGAATTTTTCTCCATTCCTCTTCTCATGTTTTAGTGTAATGTAAGGGTATCTTGCTTCTAACTTTTTCTGAGTACTGTTCCATGTACTCCTTTTCTTTCAGCTTTCGTACTGATCCGTGTTATCTGTGGGTTGGCGTCATCAGACAATGGTTCACTTAGGGTGGGTTTTACCCCCTCTGGCTAAATGTGGAGGTTGGCTAGCTGGAAGTTGGGCTTGACTGTTGGCTAAATAGAAGCTAGTATTTTATCACCATTGTGTAGCCTCCTGTTTGTAATCTGAAAGTTTTTCTGATTTTGTATATGTTGGTAATGAAAGTTACTAAAAGCTAGTGAATTTTCGAAATTACTGTTTACAGAACAACATTTTAACAATTTTAATTTGTTATTTTTTATATTTTCTGTATGGAAAACATATAATTTTGTAAGATTTATTAGTAGCTAAATTTTATTTAATAATACTGAAATTGTGTGGTTAGTATATTTTAAGCTCCCTATATCTGAAAGCAAAAGTGAAATGTTAATATATTTGTGACAAAAATAATATTTAGTTTTATATCTGATTCTCCCAAAGTCTTGATGCATGATGTCCTGTTGACTAAGGAGGCACGTCATGGCTCAAGTATTTTGATGGGTGCGAGAACACACACACCGGGGTGAGTTTGAACTCTTAATTACAGAGCGTAACAGGAGCACGACCAGTGTAGAGGACTGGTGTGGCTTTCCAGCTGGGCACAAAGTCAGGGACGGCAATCACAATCTTACGTCTAAGAGGAACCACTCACTTTTATACCTGGGCGACTGGTGGTCTGTGGAGGTTGCTAGACCTGTTGTGGTTTGGGAAGTGATGCGCTCCGACGGGAGTAGGGCATGTGGATAAGATGACTGCTACCAGCCCCGCGAAGGTGGAGCATGTGATGTTAGTCTACCTAGGTGTACTTCCATGCACCATAATTGACAGACCAAGGCGGCCCCTATCCCAGCATTCAGCACCAGAAGCCCAGTGGACGGAGTATAACCTGGACTGATTGTCTAGTCCCGAGAGGGTTGTATTCCTAGTGGTCACAATTGTATGGTTCTATCCACTGGGCCGTCTAATGTGTGCGTTTCTGATGTACGGAAACTCTGTCCTGCACTAGGTTCAGCAAACTGGTTAGAAAAGATTCCGCAGTCTCGTGCTGTGCCTTGATTGGTCTGCACCAGGAAAGGTGCAAGCACTACGTGAATAATATTCTAAGTGGGGCAAAACATGTTTATTTAGGTGATTAAATAAACACTGTGGTTTTAGTACCTTTTATCAAACAAGAGTTTAACGGGAGCTGGCTACGGTAGAAATGTGAAGGTGACCTGTTCCTAATCTGACAGGGTAGGTGTGCAAAGAGACTATTAAAAAACTTGACTTAGCTAACTCTATATGTTGTCCTGAAGGGACCTAAATTTCCTGATGGGAACGAAAGTGTTAGTGTTCTGCGACTTAACGTAGGAGTGCAGTGAAGACCAGACAAGAGCTGATAGTTCCTTCGGCACCCTAGAGTGCGGTGAAGGAACAGAACAGACTGGTGTTCCGAGGGCCACACACCGGTATTTATACTCTCCCGGCTTGCACTTGTCCTTTTGGAAGGGGCTGCTGGCGTGACATCCTCTGGGTATGTGACGTCACCGGCCGGCCGAAGTTTCATCTACTGCATAGCTCGGCGATTCATACTAACAGTGCTCTCTCTCTCTGTGCGCTATAGTACTAAGTGACCTTGAAGCATTATCTTGCAGCTCGGCCGGTTACAGTAGAGTAAACAGTAAAATTTCCAGGGTCTGGAAAATTGTACTGTCAATCAAACTCCATTGCGGTGCAGCAGAGTGGTTCTCATTGATGAGTAGAAAAGACGTCGTGCGTCAATTCACCCCCTCTCCTCCCCGCTTCACCCCATCCCTTCTCCGTTGCTATGGAGACTCATCTGGGCAAAGGAAGGCGAGATAGGAAGGAAAAAAACTTGCTTGGGGAAATGTAGAACTGTCCCGTCAAGGAAAACTCTTTCTTTCTTGGTTGGCGTCTGTATCCTGTTCTGTTCTGTGTGCTGGGTGCTCTAGGTTTCAGAGTGGAGTGCTCCATGCATCACTGGCAGGTGGCGGCGGGCGGTATCGCTTAGTCTCTGTCACGGTGCAGTTGGGCAGACTAGAAGTGTGCTGTCTCTGACTCTTGGTTGGTTGGTGCTATCTCTCTCAGTGCGGCAGCTGGCAGTTGGGTGGCAACCAGATAACAAAATCTTCTCTTTTGTGTGTGTGTAAGATCAGTGTCGCGTGGGGGATCCTGTTTCGGTGTTTCGCGACCTCCTTTCATATGTGTGCCACACTACATTTAGTGGGTGATGGCTATGGATACTTATATTACAATACATGGTTAACAAATTTTAACCTTTGGAGAGAAAAGCAAGACACGGACGGCACACTTAAAAAACCGACCCTTTTGGACCATAGCAAAGCCTCACTCGTAAAGGCGTGTATGGTTGTAACTATACCTGCTGTGGCCGTGGAAGGCTGGAAAAAAATTGACCCATACCGTGTGGTCTTCCTATGTGTTGCACAGCAGGTAATAGTGATGTGTGACAGGTTGTTAGAGGAAGTCAGCCGAGACCTTCCGTCATCTCGGCCGACTGGTTAGGCTGAATAAACGAGTGCACAAAGAAATTAATTTAACTTAAAGCATACAAAAGCACGTACAACAAGAAACTTGTTACCCTCAAATGCATGCAAGAACCCTGAAATATTAGAATAATATTCTGAAAATTATTCTCTTAATTTAATTTGGCTTGCTTGGTGTGTTTGTGATTTCTTGAGGAATTATACAAAACAAAATAATACTGGAAACTTGATTATTTACAACAATGCATACAAAATTTTTGACGATTTTTCTTCCATTTCTTTAGACAAAGAGTCTGGCTGGTTTCGCATTAGTAGAGAACTGAAAAAGTAGGTGGTTTTTTTTCCAAAATATGTGTTCTTTTTTTTAAAAAAAGAGGTGTTATTTTTGTCAATAATAGCTGCTATTTTCTTGCTACAAAAATGCAGGTTTCTGGGTAAGAATTGCTCCAATTTTTAATGTGCTCTTTATATAAAGACATACCTAATTTATTCATAAAATCTTAAATTGGCGATGTTATTCCTGTTGATAAGTGGTGCTTTTTATCAATTATTTCCTTGCAATAATTCCTAACTCCCAGAGAAATATACAGTTACGGTTTTAAGACAAAAACGCTAGATTCCTTTATCAACAGACAACATTGAAAACAGTTTCAGATTTTCCTTAAGATTTTGTATTCTGCCTGACATCTGGAACAACAAACGCTCGCAATGCACTGGCAAGGGCATACTGATTCATGAAAAGAATAATGTAAACAATTTATACACAACTACACTAGCACTGTTAAAAAAAATAATAAAAGTGTCTTGTACAAAGATAAAAAAAAATTAGAGAAATCTGCCTGTACGGTTTTGAACCATTGAAACTTTCAACAACATATTTTTTCGTTAGGCACGCACTGACAAAGCTTTTGTTTCTTCAAAAACGTGTCATTTTTTTACCGCATATGTTTACAGAGAATGAGTGTGATATAAATTCTGTTAACTGGACTAATGCAATTTTAAATTACGTAATAAATTGATTTACGAATATACTCTACGTATGTAAATGCATATAAACACATTTTTTATGGCCGTGCTGCTCGCTTAGTGAAAAATAAAGAATTGTTGGTTAAAACGTGACGATACTACGAATGTAAAGATGGTGTGAATTCCATAGATAACATGGTGCTTGGACGTGAACACTACAACAGCATGTTTTCCTTAATCAACAAATAAACTTTTGCAGTGCTGTGCAGTAGAATTTTCTCTCTAAGTGATGCATCATCTATTGCGATCATGTTATCTATGGTCGTAAATACACGTGATTGGAAAGTAAACATGATTTCGTATATGGAAACATGTTTTCGTATATGGTGATAAATCAAAGAAATCTACTGGCCAACTTATGCATGCATTCGTATTCGAATATTCAAAAACACATAATATACGTCTTAAGAAGCAACTATGTGGCATAAAACAATAATAATTCGCGAAAATACTACACGATTTTGTACAATTCGTGAGTTACAGCTGAAATTCTCAAAAATCGCAAGTATTAGTTATTTATGTGAAAATTCAGGTTATTTTTCGGTTTATCGCGTTTGCTAATTTTTCAGGTCTCTACGCATTAGTAATTTATCTCTGGAAGTTTTCTTTATTAAAATACGTAGCACTGGCACTGAGGGGTGTACAAAAGTATTTGCGTATAAAAGGTTTGTGAATGGTGGTCAGCCATTTAACGTCACTGACAGAATTGCTTACGTAATTCCTGTCTATTTAGATAGTGGTTTTCTCACAATTATTTATGGCTGTGAAAAATCTGTCTATTCTTGGTTATAGCACTTTGCTGAGTGTCCAGAATATCATTAAATTACGTCACTGTTTTTACTGCATAGTATTGACCTGTACGTGCTGTCCTGTTATGATACTGGACAATAGCATATTGATGGCTTTTTGTATTTATCAAGTCTGTCTTTACGGAGCAATTCACTTACTCCTTCTGTGGTTGTTTCTTCTTCGCTGGATGACCCTGCTTTCTCAAGGCCACGTGTTGCGGGTATGGCCAGGTGAAGCTGGCTGTTGCTTCCAGGGTGACTCGATACTGTCCTGGCACCAAGCTAGCCTCGCTGGCAAGGGGGGCAGCAATCTCCGGGGTTGGTTGGCAGGCTCTGGGCTCGTCCCCGCCAGTAGTTGTTGGTGGGCCACCAGGCACCTGGGGATGATCCGTTGCCATCTCTTTGTGGAGAGTTGCCTCCCTTATAGAAACGTTGCGACCAGTTGGGTGCTGGTCTAAGGCCTGAAATGGCACACCACGTAGAGGCCGGTGGGGGGATCTCCATCTCAACGATGTCGAAAGAAAGTCTGCCCACCAACCCCAAGGTCGTGCTGAAGTCTGCAGATCGTTCCAGAGGTCGTGCTGATGTCTTCCGACCATCACCTAGGTCGAGCGGAAGTCTGCCGACCTTCCCTGAGGTTGAACGGAACTTTCCCGACCTTCCCTGAGGTTGAACGGAACTTTCCCGACCTTCCCTTAGGTTGAACGGAACTTTCCCGACCTTCCCTGAGGTTGAACGGAACTTTCCCGACCTTCCCTGAGGTTGAACGGAACTTTCCCGACCTTCCCTGAGGTTGAGCAGAACTTTCCCGACCTTCCCTGAGGTTGAGCAGAAGCCTTCCGACTTTGACAGAGGTTGAGCGGAAGTCTGCCGACATTCCCCGAATTCATGGCATGTGATGCTGGTGATTGGTCACATCTTCTTGCCCGAGATGCTGCATCCAGGTGTCGGACTTGGCGTCTAGCGACACTGGGGCCTCGGTGTCTGTAAGGGACATTGGTATGACATCTTTGCCTACCACCTCGGCTAATGACGCGTGAGTCAGAGGCCCGTAGGGGACCTCCGTCTCCACGGCGGGGTTGACTTCCTGTTGCTTGTTGATCGGGCTGGGTTGATGTGTGGTTTTTTTTTTTTTTTTTTTTAAGGGAAGCTCGCAGTGCTGCACAAGGTTCGGCAAACTGGATAGAAAAGATTCAGCGGTCTCCTGCTGTACCTTGATGGGCCTGATGTCTACCAGGAAAGATACAAGCACGACTGGAATAATATTCTAAGTGGGATAAAATGTGTATATTTAGGCGATTAAATAAACACGGTGGTTTGCACTATCTCCTGTCAAACAACAGTTTAAGGAAAGTGGGCTACGGTAGACAGATGAAGGTGACCTGTTTCTAATCTGACAGGGTAGGTATGCAAAGTCGATATTAAAATAACTCGACTTGGCTATCTCTATGTGTTATCTTGAAGGGACCTGAATTTCCTGATGGGAACAAAAGTGTTAAGTGTTCGGCGACTTAACATAGGAGTGCGGTGAAGATCCAACGAGAGCTGATGGTTCCTTCGGCACCCTAGAACGTTGTGAAGGAACAGAACAGGCTGGAGGGTCACACACCGGTATTTATACTCTCCCGGCTTGCACTTGTCCTGTTGGAGGGGGCTGCTGGCGTGACATCATCTGGGTATGCGACGTCACCAGCCGGCCGAAGTTCCATCTACTGCATAGCTTGGCGATTCATACTGACAGTGTCATCTCTCTGTGCGCTATAGTACTAGGTGACCTTGAAGCATTATTTTGTTCGGCCTGTTACCGTAGGGTAAACAGTACAAATTTTTGGCATCTGGAAGAATGTACTGTCAATCAAACTCCGTTGCAGTGAGGCAGAGTGGTTCAAACTGTTGAGCAGAAGTCAATTAAGTAAGTTAAAAAGATATCCTGTGTCAAGTCTGAACAACGCAGCTTTATTAAAAAAACCAACACCTATGATTCATTGTGCAGCCGCCGTGCCTCATGTTCTGTAGTTCACGGTTGCCTGCAAGATAAAAAACAGTAATATCCAACATTATTACTGATTATCAAAATGAAAATGCCATTCTCTAAAGATACGTTAAAATGTTATTTGATGGTAGTATTTATAATATTGACTTGTGACTGTCTCGGGGACAGTCTGAAGCTACGTCACTGTCAGAGCTAGTTTTTTAGTGTGCAGGTCAGTCACACACAGGGTTAACAGGGATTGTTCAGATTCATTTGACAGTTGGCGCCTGACCAGTGTAGAGGGTAGGTCTAGTCACCTGGCGACTGGGTACGAAATCGAGTACTGTTAGAACCACCTGCCGGGCGTTGTGACTCAAGGTAACAGGGTTACCTGCACTGGTGCTTGATCAGCTGGCTGCAGAATTGGTCTTGTAGGCAGGTAACGGATGCTGGAGATGCTGATTGAGCTGGCTGATCCAAAGATGCTGCGGTGGCTGGGACAGCCGGAGAATGCTGGGACAGCCGGAGAACGTCCGAGCCGGGCTGAAGTTGAGGTTCCGACGGAACTAGGGGCAGGCTATACCTAGTGGAACCTCCTCCCCACGGCGAATGGCAGCAACCACAGGATGTGCCGTCCCAGCCGTCTTCTTGGGGGCTAAAATGGGAGAAGGGGAAAGAGCTGGGAGATGAGGCCTCTCCAGCTGTCGGGCAGCGTGAGGTCGGTCCCAGGGGTTATCATTGCAGAATGCCTCACTGGATAGGGGTTTAGCCCCAAGTAGTTTTGTAGGTGGTTACAGCCTTCCTCTCCTGTAGATCCTTACTACCTCTTTTTGTGTAAAGTATGGAGGGGGGTGCTACAACCGGTCTTGCAAGAGGGGAGCATGCGACATAGATTCCCTGGCTAAAATGTTCAGCCGCGCCAACGCAGAGCCGTACCCTTACCCCAACTGGCAACACGAGCTTTACGGAGTTTGCAGTATGGGTTTTCTCTGAGGCATCAGACAATAACTGTAGGTGTGGATCCAAAGGCGGTCAGGTCTCCAGAACCAGTCAAATTCCCCCTCCGGCTGCACGAGCAGTGGACAGAATACAAATGAACCTGGCTGTCTAGCCTCCTTGTGTATGGTTTTTCTAATGATTGTGACTCTACCTTTCGGACACCTGGGTGCACCGAACGGTTGGCCGTCGAGCGCGTGTGCGTAAGTCAAAGTAGGTGAGAACTCGTGTTTTATTCCAGAGAGGAATAGACACGGCCCATATTACTTCGTAACTACCTTGAGCTTACCGGACGTGTAAATTACGCAGATTCCAGATGGAGACCTTGTTCTAAATTGGGTATAGCAGGTTAGACTAGGTAGTTGTTAACTTTCCCTATCTACTCTGTGCTGTGTCCTGAAGGGACTTAGAGGGCCCACTTTCTGAAGGGTTATGAGTGTTGATGTTACCAGGGGTTAGCAGCAAATGGGTATTGACGACTTCTCCAAGGTCTGCAGGTGTAGATCATCTGGAAGATCTGGTAGATGCTGGCGATGGAGCTGAAGAGCTTCTGGGCTGTCTGGAACAGCTTTTGGGCTGTCTGGAAGACAGAGCATTCGGGGAGCTCCAGTGCATGAGGCGGTGGAGTGAGCTAGTGGGGCTGTGTGGCTCTTAGAAGACCCTATAAACAACTGGTAGGTCTTTGGAAGAAGCTGGGGTTGGCAGAGGGCTCTAGCACATGCGGTGGTAGAGCAAGCTGTCTGAGCTGACTGACCTTGAAAAGGGCCTTTGAATATCTGGCGTTTCTAAGCCGTGCGCAGTTATAAGTATCAGCCGGCTCGCCTACGCCCGGGGGGCGTGGTGGGGATTGTCAGCTATTTGTTCTTGGTGGAGCCAAGGGCTATCTGCGTATAGTATCTGCTGCTGGCTGAAGTGCTGGTTGCGCTATCCCTCGGTGCACCCTTGAACTACTTTACTGCTTCAGGGGTGGTAGCGGGCTCACTCATCTTCTGACGGGGTGGCGTGACATAGCTTACTGACTACAGGTGATTAAAAGTATAATAGTTACGCGTGTGTATTACTCCCTGCAACAAGGGATGTAACATGTAGGCATTCTGGTATATATTACACTGGTTCGGACCCCGTCGGTTGCACCTGGGCAATAAGGCACAGGTGAAAATAAGTTGTGTTTGCATGGGTCAGTAAAGTGTCATGCGTCGATGTGTACACAGAAATAAATAATTGCTTTACTTGGGAGAGTTTCATATCACCTAACTGTACTCATTATTATATAAATACTCGTAAACGTCGTATTTCCGCAGTGCATTATAAATATGCCATTTTCTTTCTCCCCAACCTCTGGTTGGAACAGGTAGCCCCAGGTTTATCCTTGGTAACTAACAACTGGGAGCTAAAGTCGCTGCTAGACGTTAACGGGAAGTGATAAAATGAAATTCTGTTTTACCCAGTAACTAATTTTTGACTGGGAGTTTGTTTAACAGGAGGTGGTACAACCGGCCTTCAGTGTAGGACAGAAATGCTGGTTTACAAACTCACTGAGAGGGAGTTTTCACTATCTTGATGTCACCTCTGTGCAAGGTTGAGCAGATAGGCTGCCTACAAGGTACGAAGGCGGGGGTGATTTTGGCTGTTTATGTGAGGTTGTCTTTTGTGAGCTCTTCCCTTCACAGTGCTGATCGCATTCTCTTCTGGAGAAGGATGGATGTTGGGTAGTTTTCTTTGTATGCTGGTTGTGTCTGCCGCTCGCTTAGGAGCAGTGCTTGGCTTATGTTACTGGCTTCTGTTGGACATGGAGTCGATTAAAACTACATGGCATCTGGCATAGTGAATTAAACTGGTTGATTGCCATTTCCTTGGGATGTCCTTGGCTAGGGAGTGCGTTGTTCGCATCTGGAAGCAAGCAGTCTCGAGTTCGAACCTCACTTGGGTGACATGCCTACCTGCCAACATTTTATGGTTTGTCCATAAAATGTACGGATTTTATAGTGTGTTTACGAATTTAAGGGAAAGGCTCTAAAGTTTTACAGTTTTTCTTGTTCACCACAACATTTTTGTTTTGTTTGTTTACGTATTTTTTCTTATGATCGCCATAGATAGCACGATAGAGACGCACCACTGTAACAAAGAATCTGGTAGCTAATCGCAGAATGTTATTATTGGCTGATTGAAGTTTTAGACAGCGCTGATACCGTATTTTTATGAAGTGTTTATGACTCCTCTCTCGCCATCTTTGCATCACACAGTGTGCTTGTGTTTACTGTTCGGTCATGTTCGTTTTTTAATTGCATATTTTTTTACGTTGTGTCACATAGTAATTGGCAAAATTATTGGAAAACATAAGAAAAAACCTATTTTCTGATATTTTGGAGAGAGTACACTGAAGAATTGTCGTGTATACTAAATTCTAACAAAGGAGAGAAGTAGGCGCAATGTAAACACTGCACAAGGTGGCAGAAAATATGTTTTCAACCACGTGAAGTGTGGAAAAAAACATTTAAAATGTGAAAGGCGGTTTTAATAATTTTAAATTGGACAGTTCTGTGTCAAAAGTTCTGATGCAGATAACGTTACAGGAGCGGAATGCTATTTCACGTCTTTTCTAGTGGAACAGAAAATTCCAATAAGTGTAGCATACCATGCCGGACCTATGTTCAAAAAGAGGTTTCCTGTTTCGGAAGTGTCAAAAAAGTATATGATGGCCAGTCAACAGTATTAATTAGGATTAAAGTTTGAAATGTTGTTTTAAATAATATGCGAGACAGTGTGTTGTAAATAACATGCAACACAACAGCTGCATTGTTAATGTGAACTGTTAATAACTGAAGTTGCTGTGAAGGTAATGCTTTTAATGTGTTAATGTTTACTGTTAGTATTACTTATCATTGTACACTAAGCTGCAAAGTTTTCTTAGAATTAAAAGAAAACTTAATATTAATAAGTAGGCCTAGTTTAGTAAACAATGATACAATCATTTTTCACTTTCCTGCAAAGAAATTTCCTTTAAACTTCAGGTTGGCATACGCCCATTCTCACAGAGTTAACCTATAATTGTTAAAACTGCATTTTCTGCAAGTTTTAAAGAAATCTTGCCCATAAGAATTTTTAACTTCTACTTCGTATTTATTTTATAATTTAAGGTTAAAATGATAAATTGACATGTAAGAAAGTGGGCCTGCGGGGAAGAAATTTTCTTTAAAATACTGTAGGTTTTTGGAAAAATGCAGTGTACTGTTTACATTAAAATTGACATTTTCGAAATGTTTTACTGATTGGGGATTTAAAAAGTTGGCAGGTATGGACATGTCATAACACGCATATGAGGAGGAGTTGAAAAAAAAAATACTATGGCCAGTATGTGTCACGCGGCACACTATTATTTTACTTTCCTGCATATCTGCCTTTTTTATTTCCATTCTTGTTGTAATGTCGATCACTAAGGGCCGGTGGTTACTTTATAGGGCTTCTGATGATATAAACTTGGTCAGTCATGTTCCTCTTCAAATCCTGGTAGTTGACGTGTGACGTACCAGGAATAAATACTCACTTGTCTGAGGCAGTAGGTTCCACGTTTTTGGATAGGAGTTAAGCCAGGTGCTCCTATGTTACTGGGGGTTTCAGTCTTGACGGGGCACTGGAGCCTTTCTGTTATATAGAACTGGCCGGGTCGTTTTGCGGCAGGGCACAAAGTCGGGTGTGGGTAGAACAATTCTACGTTCGGGTGCCACAGGTTTCTTGACGATACCTGGGTGACGTGTTGCAGGAGTGGGATCTGTACTGGAAGTAGCCAGTGAAGGTTGTGGTGGATAATGTGGGTTTGAACTGCAGTGATGGACGTGGTGTAGGAAGCAGTATGGCCGAACCAAGAAGGCAATGACTGACGTAGGCGGTCGGTCAGGCTGGTTCAAGTGTTCTGCAACCCACTGAGGGTATTCCGTCGGGCTTTAGTTTTAGGTGCGTCGAACACATCACTGGGGATGTAGAGTTCCACTGGGTCTTGTAAGTGCCTGAGGGTCTGGGCTCAAGCTCAAGGTTCTAAGCTAGCAATGTACGACATCAGGTTAGGCTTAAACTCATGCAGAAGACCAGAAGTCAAGTGAATCTGTCGACCTTCTCCTCCTGTCCCCTCCGTTTGGAATAGGGCATCAGGAAATTCGACTTACTCTTCTACTACTGTACCAAGACGGCAGGCTCCTTGTGCGCGACTGACGTATTCCACTATGTGCAGGTCAAAGAATGGCGGACACCGTATTCCAACTCCTGGCGAAGAATGCAGTTCACGATGGAAGTCAGGCCTCACCTGTCCAAGGTCGCACACGGGTGTGTGGCCTTGTCCGAGTTTTCCCAATTCAAGGAATGCCGGTCTTGTGGTGGTTACCGCTGTGGAGAGACCGACGGACACTGTCAACGAGCTGTTTCAGGACAGTACCTATGTGGCTCCTCTGTTACTTCAACCCAGGGGTTGATGGGAAGGATGGCCTAAGCGAGTGGGTGTGGGTAAAAGTTCAGTGTTTTGGCTTGATTGAATACGTAACTTGGGGACACCTGTGGTATTATTACATGAGGATAAGTACAGCAAGGTGCTATGTCTACAGGAACAAACTCAAAGTGAAGGTCAACCCACGTTTTATTTCCATCAGGAAAGTCATGTGGTGAATGCACCCTAACTCCTTGTCAATGGAACGAGTCTCGGCTGGGAAGCTAGAATACAATACTGAACAGACCGGTAGAGGCTACCAGTGGCTATGAGGAGAAATGTGGGGTGTGATGCACTGAACGTCTAAGCGATCTCCTCTTGCATTGTTGGATGTGTAAATCGTGTGGAACGATGTAACGCACAGACACTTAACACGTAGCTAGGAATACTAAGCAAGGTATTTTCATGATTAGTCCTGAGAAGGACTTCAGGAAAGGGTTACCTACAGACACGTCCGCGCACTGCAGGATGAGCGGGTTTTGCGAGGTACGAAGCTGGGAGAGATCCTAACGAACGTAGCATTAAATTTAGAGTGGCCAGAACCTGAGCAACTGGTGCTAGAAGTGAAGACTGGTCTTAAGCAAAGGCTTAAATGGCAGGCTGGTCAGTTCTGGAGCAAGTGCTGGAAATTAATACTGGTCTCGAGACGTGGACTCTTTCTCATTTCATACTATTTTGGGCTTCTGCCTGACGCTGATTGACTGGTGCCATTAAGGCGAGGGGGTGATAGCAGAGCGATGGGTAGCGAATGCACAGCTTCCCTATCTGACGTCACTGGCCGTCTGGAAGGGAATAAAAGCAAATACAAACAAATCCTACTACTAGTGCTATCTGCTATCTAGCGGGGAGTAAAAGAACATGATGAATTTAAGCATTGTTACGGTGGACTGGTGAATAAAACAATCTGTAAGGCATACAGTACAATCTCATCTTACGTAGGGACAAATGAAAATGCAAACTTATGTCTCATAAGCAAACTTAACTAAGGATGGAGCAGAAGTCTTCTAATCTCCATTGTTGAAAAAGACGTACGTCATAGTAGAGAATCTAGTACTGACTTCCTCCTCAAATCACTGCTGTACTGGGTTATCTTGTGTCTTCCCTTTTTTGTACCATGTACAGTATTTCTGATCGTTAAGCCATTTCTCTTGTAGAAGTCTATTAGAAGGTTTTCGTTCTTTATTTCTATCTCGCTATCGTTCTGTTCCCTTCGGCTTAACATTTTCATACCCATTTCTACATGATCATTTGTGTTCCCTGCAATTATGATGATCTGCCCAATCAACCGTTTCTGCAATTCATCTTCAATATTATCCTCCTCCTGTTGTGTGCGTCCTAGGTATGGAGCATATACTTTGTATATTGCCAGCTTTCTTATTTTACAATTTTTATCATCTTGTCACTTATCCTCTTTACTTCCTCCTGCAATCCCTTCCTAACCATTAAACCAACCCTGTTTCGCCTGCCTTCTTCATTTCCATTCCAATATAGTTTGCAGCCTTTTCTAATCTGCTTTGTGCCATTCTCTTTCAACCTTGTCTCTGCCATCCCTAGAATGTTCATCTGTTTTATCTCGATCATATCCACAAGCTTCTCTGCCTTTCCCGTTAGTGTCCATATGTTCAGACTCTTGATTCATAGTAAATTTTCATACCCACGTCCATTTTTAGACTTTCCAACCTTTTCGGTGTCTGTTCCGTTACCGAAAGCATTTTATAGTTAATACACTTCTTGCTTGTTAGGCTTATCATAGCTTCAACATAGCCCCTTTAGCTGCCACTTTTAAGGGTTCCTGCAGAGCCTTCTCAGCTGTAGTGGTTACGGGGCCGACAAAGTCCCCAATGTACTTCACTTCTGTGTCATTTCCATCTCCCGTGACTTGGATATGGGGTTGGACTTTGGTACTGTAGTTCCATAACTTAATATCATATTAAAAGTGCAAGCTGTTGACACTGAATTAATAATGAAGGTTTTTATTATTTCAGTGATAATTAACAGAATTGTAATGTAATTAAGTTTTGAACAATTTCACAATTAACTTATATTGACATGTGAAAAAAAATTCAACATGTTAACAGCATTGTTAATTTAGAAAATGTGGGAAGAATACAGAACAGTCAAATAACATGTTCTAAGGAAGGCTTTCAAAAGTGCTCTATTAAACATGCACAGGTGAGAGTAATGTATAATGTTTGGTTTGCGTGCAGTTATTAAATATCAATTTTTTCTTTTGAATAAATGCCCAAGATTAATGTAATGGGCATTATGATTATTGCCACGTTCTGTAAACTGGCGAAGCTGTACTTTAAAAGTGGCACTCAAAAAAATTATGCACATCCGAGTCAAAGAGCAATTTAAAGTATAAATCAGTGCTTGTAAATGCATGTCTCTGAGGAGAAGTAGTAATTACAAACTCCCTAGATAATTGAAATGCCCATGGGTTGTCATTAGAACTAAACAAAAGTATTGTTTATTTATTTATATTATTTTTAATACAAGATTTCTACAAATGTTCTTTAGCTGGTAGCAACATTTTTAGATGTTTTATTGCAATAATTTATGTTTTGGTGCAACAAGTTTTGATCATGGAACTGATCCATCGGTCAGTTCATCCATCAGCATACCATTTGTCGATCCATCCACCTACCGTTCGTTGATCCGTCCACTTAACCATGTATTAATCTGTCCATCTAACCATTTGTCTATCTCATTTTTTATGATTGGCAACAGTTTTTGAATAGTTGGAAAATTTTTCTCGCACACATAGAAGTCGTGGATAGTGTTTCTAATTACACAATTATCACAATCATCCACTTTCAAAGAAGTGTTTTTTTTTACAGTGGAGTAGGGTTTTTCCAGGTGTAGACCAGATATCAATCTGTTGGCGTCAATTTTATTTCAAATTTTATTTTATTTTATGATCTGTTTTATGGTGTTTACACCAACACCTGTGTAAAAAGCCACGCGATGAGTTGCTCGATGTACTGGTAATGATAGAACCCGTTGTTTTGCTTCGTCATCGCACTTCTCTATTACAGTATTTATGATTTCGCGGCCGTCACTGTAAATTACTTTCCTCTTTTTACTTGAAGCCATAGCCGGAATAATAAATTAACCCATACAATTAATAAATTTTCTAAAGAAAAAAAATATGTACACAAGCACTATTTGCTAATGTTCAGATGGGTCACTGACATCTCACGTTTCAATGGAACCTCGGAAACGTTAGAATACAGGACCGATGTTTGCGCGTACAACTGCTACTTAGACTGAGTTTCCCAGGAATTCTCCAGCCTCACCCCAGCCCCACATCTCCCACCGCCAGGGCCGCTCCTTTCTGTCACGCACAGTACTAACCATACCAATCAATACATCTGTCAATCCGTCTTATCAGTCTGTCAACCCAGCAATCAATAAATCACTGTTTCCAGCCTGCAGCAATGTCAGTTTTGTAGGTAGCTTTCAATTTGCTTTGACACTCTACCACATTGCCACTCTTCACTATTTTCTAATCATCATATTCTCTCCTCCTTGATCCCTTGCTTTGCAGATTACCTTTTTCGTCTTCCTTGCATTATTCTTTCATTGTTTTTCAACTCCTGCATTATCACCTTCTCTCACTATTTACATTCTCTTGACATGCCCATACATGAGCTCTACTTTCTTTGTGACCATTGACTAGCTCTGTGCTTCTATTTGTTTCTCGTACTATTTTGTTTCAAGTCCTACTTTTCATTGTTACTGCCATCATTCATAGTGCAAATTTCATGCCCATTGCATCTAGGTATCTATTTTACTTAATCTTCAATTCGCTACCCACATTTTCACTTCATTTGTTATAATGGACATCAGTATTTCAGTGTGTATAGGCCGCACCAGAAGTTTTTGATGAAAATTAGGGATAATTAAAATTTAAAATATAGGCTGCACTGAATTTTTGTTTTCCTGTAAATATTGTTAAGTCACACTTCCATACAAACATAATAAATTCCAACTTAATTTCTCCCCTACAAAACATTTGAGACACAAAATTTGTATTAAGTTACAATGTTTACAATTATAAATATACATTGCTCAATTACTATTCCACAGATGACAATGAGACTTGAGAAAGAGAAACCACTGCAACATGTTACACTACATGGCGTCTTATCAATGTGTACGTGTAGTGTGGCGGTGGGTGTGCGAACTATGTAAGATATCTTTCTCTTGTCCAGCAGAGAAATTATCTCCTCATGTACGGCATCTATGGCAGAGCTCCAACACGTTTACATTTTACATATGCTGGATGAAGGTAATTTTGTTTATTAACGCGAGTGGCAAGTGCTCTCGCTCTCTTCCCCCTCCCCTTCCCCCCCTTTAAGTTGAAACATTAAAATGTACCATATATTGAAGAATTTCTAAAGATGTTTTGGGGATAAAAACTTTTTTTTTTGCCTGTATCTCGTATATAAACCGCACCCCACTTTTTGTATTCAATTTTTTTTTTGTAAAAATGTGCGGCCGGTACACGCTGAAATATGGTATTTGTCTCGTCTAAAATCTATCTCGCAACAAATCCTTCAGATTCTTTTAAATTACTCTCTTGGATTTCCTCTTCTAAATTTAATATTGTACTCATAAATATAATAGTCTGATGGGTTTGTGTTATTATACATACATAATACGTATGACAATTTGTAAAGTTACCAATGTTTAAATTATCTCATTAGTGTTGTTCATGGCTGTACTGTTAACGTTTGGTTTTTTTAAGCAGAGTACCGATGAAAATATTTGTACTGTAGATTCTCTTTAACTTGAGTTAGGTTTTGCATTATGGACATAGAAAATGCTATTACATATTCACTCGTGTAGGTGCCACATTAGCTTTACTATTTATTTACACTGTTTTGTGATGGTAAACAGAATACTGCAATTTTCATACAAATTGAGGCTGTATTTAATTTAAGTAGTGTTTCTTTACTTATCCTGTGGAATTTTTAAAGAGATGTTAACTTACATGATTTGAATTTTACCTTTTGGGAATTTTAAAACACTGTTTATAACCAAAGTTTGGCTATAAATCAACTTTTCCTTGACATGAGTGTACAAATCTCAAGAATTTTTATATTACAACACAAGGAACTTATGCTCAGGTACTTGCACGTACAGAAATACCCTGATCTTCTGCTTAGATGTGATTCAAACTTTTTTTGGTGTATACAATATAAATATTCATGTAATGAACTGTGCATTGGAAATAATATCGGACAGCTAACTTAATGATAAATTAATGAGACAAATAGTTCACAAAATGGAGTACCTTTCATTTACCTTTTAGAAGTGAATGTGTATTTTCTTTACCTTTTGGAGGGGAGGTATTTTTGTTTACATTTTAGAGTTGAGGTAATTTATATATTCTTTGCAGGTGAGGTATTTTTTATTCATACTTTTGACTGGAGGTGTTTTTTATTTATCCATTGGAGTGGAGGTAATTGGTTATTTATCCTTTGGAGTGGAGGTAATTGGTTATTTATCCTTTGGAGTGGAGGTGATTTTTTATTTACTATTTTGAGGGGAGGTATACTATGCAATGCATTTTTGAGTTGTACATACATTATAGTAATATTTTTTTGTTATTTTGCCCATGCTACAGTGTCGGAAGCTGATGCGGTGGGTTCCGACGCTGTCTCGCAAGGTGTCCACCCGACGTATGTGCAGTATGTAGAAGGCTCTGCAGATACAGCCATCTACGCTGCCACAAATGGGCAGATGTGAGTAGTTCTTCCCATTATGGTTTGGCAAGTTGGCTTATCAGCTTGTCACCATGTTAATGAAATGTTTATTTAATCTGTTATAGGGCTTACCCAGTGTACACTGTTGGGGAGACGGGGACAATGTACACTCCAGCCACTGGGCAGTACTACACCCAGAACAACACTGCTGTCACGTACAGTCAGGTAACAATTAAAACTTCTCTAGAATCTAATGTGTTAATTTGAGTGAATTTTGAGATTGGGTTTGGTATACAATCAAATTTTGAGGCAGTGTACTTCACATTGACGTATATTTCACTTTAATGTACAATCTTGAATTTCCGCTCAAAGATTCTATGTAAACTGTATAAAATATTCTATTTTAATGTTAAAAACTGATGTTAACTTTCAGCACAACAAAGATTATTTTACCAGGTGTCTCCCAAAATGAGTTTAATTAAATGTTCATATGCTATTTTTTTCGGAAAGGTATTGATTTTTAATCAGTTACAACTGAAGTGAACTTTGTTTACCAATACGACACAAAAAAAAATGCAATCATGTTCAGTATATTGTTTACTAGGGATATCTAATTCAATTCCACAATTCCTAGGTACCCACAAATTCTTAAAGGAATAAAATTGAAAATGCAAAGACTAGGGATTGAGGTATTAAAAACCAATAGTTATAAGTATCTAATCCAACACCAATGAGAAATATTTCTTACCATATTCATGTGTGTTTAATGTACTATGTAATGCTTTTTTTAACACTCAAAATATGGGATTTGAAGATAATTAGAAAACAAAATTTGCTCTAATGTTTTATATTACATATAATGTACCAACAAAAATAATATTAAAATATGTATAATTGAGTGATGTATCACCAATGTGTAGATTTCTGAAAATTTCATAATAATAAGCAAAATAAAATTGTGAATTTTTATGTAAATAAGGTAAAAAAATTTTTTTCATATTTCAAGTTAGTTCAAAAATGTATAAAATCATGTGTTATTTTTGCTAATTTGTATTATTTATATACCACAGAGTTTATTCTAACTGGGATTTTTATGCTTTTTTGCAGATATGAATGCAAGAACAGTTGTAATAGGTTGATTTTGTAGTTGCGCATGTGTTTTACTTTTCTTCCATCTCATTTGTTTGTGGCCATAGATTACACAAGGGAAAAGATGGATCACTATTAGTAACAAATTCAGTATACAGCGCTGCACAAGTTTATTTGTCAATTAGGAAAACCTACCAATGTAATGTTCATGTCTACTGTGTGCTACAAAATCTCTGAAAGTGTCAGGCACCAGTGTGTTTGTCATGTTTTAGCAAACATTTATTAATTTTTTCATAATTGGGATGCCAAAAAGTGATTACATGCTTTTATTAATGTATAATATATGCAGTAGAGCACCACTTTAACGAACTTCAAGTTAACGAACACTTCACCATAACGATCTTATTATTTGGTCCGACCAAAACACCATACATTTATATGCAAATAACTTTGTTATACGAAATTTTTTCGGTAAAAATTTACGGGAGATTTATTCAATATTCACTTTAACAAACACTTTGTAATCGGAAATAAAATGTAAAAAAACTGCAAAATTATATAAATTTTTTAATTTTACTGTGTTAAAAATATAAACAAACAAACCGCAGCTGTTTTTTTTTGTAGATAACTCAGTCATAGATGACACAATACATTGGTGTGGCAATACGAGACAAAAATCGTAAAGTGCAGCGCTACTAGTGTTTATCGCTGCAACTAATGCATTACATCATTGTGTAGGCACAGACTTCACCGAAGTTTTATGTACAACAAAATGATGTCGTTATATCTCTGGTCTGTTCTTGCATCGGCGTATTTTACAGTGAATTGCAAATGAGGTTACCTTAACCGCTGAACGTATTTTCACTGAATCGCAAATAAATTTTACCATCCTTTAACAAGTTCATTCTTGATTATTTGCTATAATTAAAGCTGTAGATAATGGAAGAAAAAAAAAAAGAAATCGCCATGGAATTCGGCATAGGGAAATCCACATTGTCAACGATAATAGGTCAACGTTCTGAAATAGAGAAAATCAATTTTTTATCGCCCGACCAAAAATGTGACACACCTCAAACAAAGTGACGAGTTCATAGGCAAATATTTAAAAATTGTGCCACTGTAGGAAAAACATACCATATGCACGTTGCTCACAAGTGCCTTTAGTATCAAGATATGCAGAAAAATCCAGGTTCCAAGATTTCATTTTCATGCTGCGAGCCTTTGAAGTTCTTAATTTGAACACACACCTCGAACAAAATGTGAAATTTAAAGGCTCGTAGTAGAAAAATGGAGGTTCAGAACCTGGACTTATCCACATATCTTTATACTATAGACACGTGAAAGCAACGTGTTTATTGTTTGTATTACCTACAGTGGCAGGATTTTTAAATATTGAACTTGGGACTTTGTTCGAGATGTGTGTTCAAATTGCGAAATTCAAAGGCTCGCAGCATAAAAATTAAATCTCAGAACCCGGACTTTTCTGCATATCTTGACACTATAAAGGTACTTGTGACCTATATGTGGAATGTTTTATTAACTTATTCTTTTTAGTTTTCATTTTATAAGCTTCTGAACATGCTACTTTCGAGCACCCCTGTGTGCATTCCCAATGCAACCGTGTTGCACATGTTCAGTTCTTCCACTGAGCACGACCTGTTATCCTCTCGTATGCGGCGTGAGTCCCAGTTACTTTCTTGGCCAGAGGTTGGCAATAAAGATTCTAAGCTAACTTCACTTCAGTAACATTTCGCCACATCTAATTTTACCTCAATAAATTTTTTTTGTGCACTTCACTATAAAGAACTTCATTATAACAAACTAGCCATATTTATGGTCCCTTGAGGTTTGTTATAGTGAAGCTCTACAGTATTAGTAAATTGCATTGTCACTGACTAGTGACGATCTCTTAACAGTCTGAAGCTACATCATGGTCAGAGCTAGTTTTTAGTGTGCAGCTCAGTCGCACTCAGGGATTGTTCAGATTCACTTGCCAGTTAGCGCCCGACCAGTGTTGAGAGTAGGTCTGGTCACCTGGCGACTGGGTACGAAATAGAGTATTGGTGGAGCCACCTGCTGGGGGTTGTGACTCAAGGTAACCGGGTTACCTGCGCTGGTGCTCGATTTGCTGAGCTGCAGAGTTGGTCTTGTAGGTGGATAACGGCTGATGAAGACGCCGATGAAGCTGGCTGATCCAAAGATGCTGCGGTGGCTGGAACTGCCGAACGTCCGGACCGGGCTGGAGCTGCGGTTCCCATGGAACCAGGGGCAGGCTGTACCTAGCGGAACTTCCTCCCCACGGCGAATGGCAGCAACCACAGGGTAGGCGTCCCAGCCGTCTTCTTGGGGGCTGAAACTAGAGAAGGGGAGGGAGATGAGGCCTCTTTAGCTGTCGGGCAGCGTGAGGTTGATCCTGGGGATTATTGTTGCAGAATGCCTGGTTGGATGGGGTGCAGCCCCAGGTAGTTTTGTAGGTGGTCGCGACATTTCTCTCCTGCAGATCCTTACCACTTTTGGTGTAAGGCATGGAGGGTGATGCTACAACTGGCCTTGCAAGAGGGGAGCAGGCAACGTAGATTCCCGGCTAAAGTGTTCGGCCACAACCAAGTCGATGCAGAGCAGTACCCTTACCCCAACCGGCAACACAAGCGGTGCGGGGGTTGGAGGGCGGGTTTTCTCAGAGTCATCAGTTGTGGGTGTGGGCCCAAATGCTGTCTGGCTACAGAACCAGTCATACCCCTTCGGCTACACAATGGAGCCGTGGACGGAGTACAAACTGGCCAGACTGTCTAGCCTCCTTGTGGGTTGTATTTCTAACGATTGTGACTCTACCTTTCGGACACCTGGGTGCACCAAATAGGTAGTCGTTGAATGCGCACGTTTGTGCCTATGTGTGTGTGTGAGCGTGCGTGTGTGGGGAACTCTAGTTTAACATCTTTGTGAGACATGATTGCTTTGGGGTTCTTTTTATGAGAGTGTGTTTTGATGATGCAGTGGAAAATTTTGTTTGTACGGAAATAAAATACACTTTTTCTTCATCGAAATCACTAAATGTGATAAACGTGTATCTGTTCGTACCAATGCAAGAAATACTCAACACACAAATATTGTTGCATTTTTTATATAATGAAATGAACTACACTAATAGGGTGTTTATTTAGATAACGTACATTTGAAAACCTCACCTATGATTTTGAACATTGTTACAATGTGTTTTTCTTTTATTAGCACACTCCATAATAAAAAAAAATTAAGGTATACAAGAACCGTAACACACACAGCTATGCTCACGATTTAAATCCGTTCAGCATAAGGTGTAAAAACAATCAATCTATCATAAGCAATGTAGCATAGTCTAGTAACTGTTATACGTAATCATGCTTTTCCCCTTACACACCTGGCACGTGGCAGAGTGATGACATTGCAAGCGGCAGTCTCTTCCTACCTCCACAACATAGGAGGAGCGGGAGACAGATAGGATCTCGCCGCCCCCTCCTACATTCAGCAGTACGTACCATTCCCCTCTGCCCCCTCCTAGTCTATATCCAACAATCCCCCCTTCCCCTTTCTGCGTTGGTTTTTTCTTGTTCTCAACTAGCTCCACTTCCATTTCGTACTTTTTCCTTTTATACCCCTTGTCCTTACTCCTCGCTAAAACATCCATGCTCACCCCTCTTCCCTCGCTTCTCCATCTGACATGAGTGACACCACGCAACAGTCTATCAAAGGCTAGCTCGGGCGTGGCAAATAGGTGGATGTTACTTGCGATGTGCCGCTGGCTATCTTTCATTGGTACATGCCTATGTTTTCATTGGCAGTTGTGGTATTTAAAAAATATGTTAGGAAGCATGTGTCTTTTTTGCATGTACTGTAAGTGCATTTAAGGCTTTTTAAATAATTTTTTGTGTATACGGTGATGGTTACAGTGCAGTGCATGATTGCTTCCATGAGCAGTGGTGGGCGTATAAAACGCAAACTGTTATCTTTTGAAGAATAAACTGAAAATAATATGGGAAATTCAAGCAAACTTTAAGGTTCCCAGAGTGGCTTTGGTAAAGAAGTTAAGAATTTCGTGTACGCTAAATGGAATCATTGCTAACCAGGACAGACTTATAGCCAGCAGCGGAAACATTTTCTCAAAGTACAAAAAAATGTAAGTGGGACTGTATGACGAAATAAAAAATGTACTGTTGAAAAGTTTTAAAGAACAAAGGGGTTCTCGGGATTCCAACAAATGGCCCTATTTTTAAAGAGAAGGCTTCACAAATTTGCCACAACCTGGGAATTGATTTTAGTCCTTCAAATACCTGGCTTGACAGGTTCAAGAACCAAATGGCGATTGTTTACAGAACTGGTAGTGGGAAATCCGTGTGTGTTTGTAACGAGTGTGTAAGAACTGTAAAAAGCAAGGTTGCCAGGAATTCTGAAGAACTATTAACCCAAAAATGTTTCCAATGTTTACGTGTGTGGTTTGTTCTTCGACATACTTCCTGATAAAACCTTTGTGCTGAAAGGAAAAATATGCCATGGAGATAAGCAAAACAGTGTTGGTGGGTGTTAACATGAATGGCACTGAAAAGTTACCAATGCTAGCAATTGGAAAACCAAGAAAGCCAGTGTTTTAACAATATGAAAACATTCCAATTGCAAGTTTACAAACAATAAATCAACATGGATGACTTCTGCAATTTTGGAGAAATCTGCCATGAGAAATTTGAAATTTGAAATTTTTCCACCCCGTTCAACTTCTGTATGGCAACCTATTGGTCAGAGGTGTTCTAAAATTGTGAAACATCAGTTCTGTAAGCGCTTTGTTTCACGACTGGTAACGAGGATTGTGAATGTGATAACAAGTGTGCACATAATTAATATTTTTGATGCTATGCATTATCTTGCTGCTTCGTGGGGCACACTGGAGTTGGTCTTTGAATATATAAGAACAGCTTAATGTGTTTGTGCAGTTTTCAAGATTGTATCAACAGATGATGCAGTCCTGTCTTGCAAACCAGAAACAATTTAATACTTGTGCGTCCAGCATAAAGGAGAAGCAGCAGAATAACCTGAGGGTGACGGAAGATGGCATTGGTGATGGTGGCAGCACTTCTGTGCCAACATACTTTGAGCAGGTGACCACACCTGGATAAGTTGACGCTATTTGTGCAGGGAACACACAATGTTCCTGATAATGTGTGGAAATATTTTTGGACTCTGGACATGATGCTTCAATCAGGAAATGTTTTGAAACAAACTGCTGTGGAATAATTGCATACAAAAATTTAATTCCATTGTTGCTGATCTTGTGATTGTTCGTCTTATCAAACTTCGTTTTACAGTCAACCTTTGATTCTAAGACCACTAGAATGATGACTCTCTCTCGAAGCGAACTTTTTTTGGGGGGAACCATAAAACAATTTTCCATTAACGACCCTCTCAAAATAATAAAATAATGACCCTTTCCCCAGGAACTGTGAAGGGTCGTTAAATCGCGAGAGTTGACTGTATATGCAAGTTGTTTCCATTCTGCATACAAGTAATTAAAACATATTGTATAGAGGTGTGATATTTAAATGACTAGGGCATGTGTGAAATGCTTAGATTATAAATAACTTGGGTATTAATTTTTTTTGTATGTTCTGCAATCAATTTCTGAAAATATTAAAACCTCTTTTCCCCCTTAAGAGGTTTTCCCTGCTAAGAAGTAGTGATGGGACGATTCAATGATAGATTCCTTGATTATACTGATTCTTTCCTGAATCGAAGAATCAGTTTTCCGATTTCCAGCATTCACAAATTTGATTCGATTCCATAAAATTTTGTGACTGGGTGGCATATTCTGCAAACACAATGCAAATAACTTGTGTTCATTTGCAGTTTCTTTACTACCGAAGCCACTAGGTACATTACGGCAATAGCATTTTCTATCTCAAAAAGGATTTTAAAAGTCGTAATAACTGTATAGTGACACGTGACGGGTATGCTGATATTGTACTACTGTGCCAATTAATAGATCCTGTGCCCATTTTGGCTAGGAGCTAGACAGAGCGCTCCTGTGGGAGTAGTCCTTGCGGGGTGCTATAACCCTCACGCTATATAGAACTAGCCCGGTGGGCTGTCAGCAGGGCACAAAATCAATTACTTTTACTACAATAGGCATCCCAGGTGAGGGCTGGCATGTCGCAGGATTTGGCGTGGGAGCAGGATAGAACACGTCGGGTATCCTTTAGGTGATGACAGGCTGCTGAGGTGTAGGTATGCGAAGCAGTTCGGTCGTACACAGTGGAATTCCAGCAGGTCCTGTGCAGGTAGGATCACTGAAGAGGCAAGTAGGAATTGACAATGCCACTGCGTCTTGCAGATGTCGCACAGCATGGGCATGCTCTTTAAGACTAAGTTTGGCGATAGACACTACTAAGGCTGGTGAAAACTCATGTAAGCATCCAGCAGCAAGCAAGGTCAGCCTCTTTTTCTCCTTAAGGCCACACCTTTTGGAATATGGTATTTGGTCAACACATTACACCCTCTCCGTCGAGGAATGGAGAGCAGGCTCCTTGTTTTCCCAATTACGTGTAACACGACGTGGAGGCTGTAGAGTCGTGGGCACCCTGTTCCAGCACCTAGCGGGTACCGCAGTTCAAACTGGAAGTCGGGCTGTACTAGTCTAAGGACCAACACGTGGGTACGGCTTCCTCCAAGTCTCCCCAGCTCGGGGAACGCCCATCTTTCTTGGCGGGGACCGCAGTGGAGAGACTGACGGACACTGAACTGACAAACTGGCTGAAGCGCAGCATACGTGTGTGACACCCCTGTTCCCCCTATGAAGTAGACAGAAGGGTGGGTCATACTAGTGCGTATGGGTACAAAAGAGGTTGTTGATGCGCTTGAGTAACTTCCCCGGGATTACTTAACCTCCCTTCCTCATGGAGAGTCAGCTTGGAGCTAGATACAAAGTCTACAGGGAAGGCAGTGTCAAGGATAAAATTTAAGCTCATGTTTATTCCTTTGAACGGAAATAACCGTGATGGAGTACTTGCTCTGGATGACGGTATGAGTGAAACGGCCGGGAAGCTGTCTGTACATCCTATTTATCTGGTAGAGGGAACTGATGTTGAGTAGATTATGAAGTGTGTGTGAAGCGAAGCGTGTCTAGATACGCAGACTTCTAGTCCTATAATTGCCGTAGTTCCCGTCGAGCTGGGTGTGATGCTGGGAGACTAAGTGTGAATAGGTAGGAGAAGTCGTAAGAAGGACTGTAGGAGAGGAGTTTCCTCTCTCAAACACGTCCATGTTGAGAAGGAGGTGGGAGTTGGCAGGGATCTTTGTAGAAAGAGAGAGGAACTAAAGAAAGAGCCTAACTAACGTCGCAGAGGGTCGGAATCACTGATGTAACTAGGCTTGATGTATGCCGAGCAACGAGTGCTGGCATGAAGTTAGCGAACGGGGTGCATCTAAGCAGTTAGTGCTAGACAGGTGGGTGACTTGTTCTCAGCAGCGAGTGCTAGAAACAAATAAGTGTTGCGGAGGTGAAAACGAGACCTCCTTTTATGCTAAAAATCAGGCGGTGCCCGCCGCCGATTGGTAGGGCCCCACTTTTACGGTAAATAGAATATGTAAGCTGATTTTGTTACAAAAATTTTGCCATTTCGTAAAAAAAATTTTTACATTTCGTCAAATTAATTTTATAGCAAAAGAATGCATGCTTTATTATTAGAACATGAATCTGTTGTTTTTGTAACAATTTCGCTCAAACTAAATGGGATTGGTTGTTTATTCTTTATATCAGTATGTATTTAACTGGAAAACCTTCAGAAATATTTAATTATAAGGGCGAAAGGACAAGAGCACACTTGTCATGAAACACACATTGTCATGTCACAGTTATTCTTGTGCAATAAATCTTGCACTTTATTGAGACAGTTAAAACTGCCTACGAACATTCACTAAGAGTTTGAATTTTAAAAAAATTTTTACGTCATCCACATACAACTTTTGTTCATATGTAGATATCAATATTTTAATGAAATCCAGTTCAGTTCAATATTACTCCAACACAAATTCACAACCTAACTACAAAATTCTAGTAAATATTTTATTATTAACAAAATATAAACACTCCTTACATAGTGTCTAAATTTTTCTAAAAATAGTGGCAGAAATGTATTTTATTTTGTTTTCATGGTAGTATGAAAATCGCAAATTTGATTTTAATGCAGTTATCTTTTTTTTTTAATATCCCCCCCACTGTCACAAAATCACTGTGCGTAGAGCGTTTGAGCACGTGTCTTTTCACGCCCACTCAATGTTTACATCGCAGTTTTGCACTTTGGTCAGTTTGTAAAGCAGAACAAAAAAACTCCACGTTCAGTTTTCTGGGCACGATCTAAAAACCAGCAACTATTTTTGGCATTGTTAACAGGTTTTGCTATGTAAGCGGCTGACTAAAATCACCACCCTTACTCAACAGTTTCAAATACCGTATTTTTTAGTTGTCAAGATGCTAACCACAAAGCAGAATCAAGTCTGCAGTGTTTACTAATAATACAGTGCGAATATTTAGTGCTTAAATATTACATTCGACAAAAAAATAATTCATCTACGTTGTATATGTACTATTTATTTTCGTTTTATATCACAAACATTTTTTTGTTAGAGATGTTTATTTATAAATATAATATACACATAGGTTAGGCGTGATTTCCCGTAAATGAGCACCATAACGATTCGGTTAGTTATATATTGAATCATTCGTGCAACAATCTTTCGAACTTGCTACAAATCAATTTATGAAATGTTCTTGTGACGTAACATAATATTTCTTTTACGTTTTTATAATAAAGAAAATCGTAACCACCACATAAAATAGTTTAGTTATCCGCGAGTTTGTGAAGTAAATGTGAGTTAATGCTCTATAACAAATTGAAAATTGTAAAACTTAATGTTTATAAGAGCTTTCATGGTAAAAGAACATAGCACTGTGGCTTTAGAAAAACAAGCAATTCCGTTGATGTTTCGCGAAAATGGGAATGTTCACAGAATTTTGCAAATCAACATAATTCTTCAGTATTTTGCACTATTTTGCAGTTTGCGAAAATATCTAGCCCCTACTGATCGGCCAGGGTCAAGACTGCAAAGGTTGAGTGGAGAGCGAGGGGCTAGCGAAGGCATGGCTTACAGCTGTGATGTCACCGGCAGGGCAGGTGCATGAAAACCAAAGACAAATGATAAACCAACTAGTGCTATCTAGCTATGATTACTTGTCCTATACTTAGAATTATGGTGGTCTGATGAATAGAACAAGCTACAATGGTAGACAGTACAATCTCAGCTCACGTGAGGAGTAACGGTAAAATAAAACCTGTCTCAACAATGCTAAACGTGAGGATGGAGCTTAGGTCGTCTGAAAACGAAAATAAGGAAAAGCTTCATGCGTCAATAGGTTAACCAGAATGCAGTGAACAGATTAGTTTGCATGGGTGCGCGAAGCTTCGCAAATTCTAACTGGAATCCAAGATTTTGGTTTGTTTAATTTCAGCTTCGACTTAGAAAATAATCTTTGAGTGAACTCTAAGTTTTCAGCCTAAAATGTTTCATCCATCATCAGTCTTAATTAGAGGCACGATTTTGGGGTAAGTCCCTATAAAATGAAATCACACCGAAATATGTTAAAACTTGAAATAACACAAAATACAGACAAATGCACTATTATCTCACGAAATTAGCTTCCTCCACAAGAAATGCTCTTCTCCCATTATATATTAATACATGTCACTTTCCTGTGCATTGGCCATGCGCACACTACTTGGTGACTTAAGTCACATGCCGGCAGACAATCATTTCTGTGCCTACAGCATTGCTCTCATTCTAGTGAGCAATTACAGACATATGGTGATTATTTGAAATTGTACTGTCCACCCAAAAACTGCCATGTGGTCGCCCAGTTCCCACCTGAGAATTTGTACTGTTCTACGAGTCAACGTCATGCCAGACCCAAAGAATCTAGTTCAAAGGGATGCTGCAGGAGGGCAGCGTGCAACATACAAGGTTGTCACTACCGCCAGAGCCTTGTGGAGGGGCGATAGATGTCCCGCCGAGGAGATAAGAAATGGTGGCACAACTCCCTGTGAGGTAAGTCTACCATCCCCGCACCCCTCTGACAGCCTACAAGCTAACATTTTCTATATATAAGGAGGTGACAAGCCGCACCTCAAGACAGTATGTTGGCCCTCTAGCTTGTACAATGCTGAGAGCACCAGCAAGGGAAGTGGCAGTCACCAAGACCTTGCAGGCTGCAAAGACTTTCGAGCAGATCTTAACCAGGGTTGTTCATTGACCACTAGGCCGTACATGTCAAAATAAGTACTCAGTGAAAGTCTCAAGTAGAATTGAATGTACAAACCGTGGTAATTATTTTCTCCACTTGCACTTATACTTTATTTTATTAATATCACATTAATTATTTAAACTCGGAGAATAAAAGCAGCACTCAAAATATACTTTAGTAATTTATTTTTAAATTTGTATCACTGCAACTTAAGCAATTTATGTTTTATACTTAACAAATAAAAAATATTAAATCTTGATGCGTGCCCAGTTAAGGTCTGCTTGGCACAATCGTCTAGGATTTGTACACTAGACCAATAGCATGGTTATATACAGATTTATCAGTGGCTGGTGAGAGGTGTTAGCTACTGACTTACTCAGATGACCGTGATGCTGATGAAGCCGAGGTTTCGATCCTTGGTCTCAACTGAAAGGGTGTGGAGTTGCCCCACGCTGTATCAATGATTCCTGGCAGCAGATTCCCAGCTCCAGAACCTGGGATTGGCCAGGTCGTACTTAGCCTTGGTCCTGTAAACCAATCCACTCGGAACCGGGTGGTACTACTGGCTGGTACGAATATGCGGCGGAAAATATACAAATACCACGGGAGCAGTCGCGACTGCTTGGTCCCGTTCCGCCTGCCTTTCCTGCGTAGGAGTGAGTGCAGCCCACTGTTTGGCAGTAAGAAATGCTAGGTTTTGCTCCCTACGCCTTTGGCCATGCCTTACCTTGTAAGGGCTCGAAGCAAGGGAATAACCTGGGCTTGCAGCCCCTCCTTGGGTGAAGATATTCCTAGTGGTTGTGGCTCTTCTGTTCCTCCCCTCCAGCACTACCAGTGCTCAGGTGGTTGGGAAGAAACAGGTGGCCGTCTGATGGGTGTGGTTTAGAAAAATACTCTGTTCCTGTCTGCAGTACACTCCGGTAATTGTTCCTAGCGAGCGAAATAGAAAGATACTCTGTAGAACAAAATTATGTTTATTGAAAAATCAATAAACACGTGACTCGTGCTACCTCCTACCTAACAATGGGATGCTAAAGGTCACCTATGTTAGCCAGTTGTAGGCGACCTGGTCCTAGTTAAAAAGAGAAATGATCGTTCTAGACGTGAAAAGTACTTTACTACTAAAACTGTACTAAATAAATCTGGTGTCTAGAAGAGACAAAGTGAAGTTAATGAGTGTTAGCGTGTTCGTTGGATGACTGGTCGTCATTATTGGAAGTAGGCACTGGGGGCGTACTTAAGTCTTGGTAGATCTCTGGAGGTCCCAGCACTGAGCAATGCTTGGGATGTCGCAAGAGAGGATACAAGAATGATTGCTGGGAAGGTGCATGACGTCCTTCTGCCGTGGAGGCTGGCGCAGGAGGTGGAACTCTTTTGTTAGCGTTCCTTGGTTCTTGCATCTTCGGTGGCGCTCGGCCGCGCCCGAAGTGGCTGAAGCTTGTAGGTGCTCAGCGCGGGGGGAGGGGGAGCGGCATTGCCGATGATTGCATAACCTTGTGGCCACGTGCTCGGCCGCCCGGGAAATTTAAGCGGCCAAGAATTTATATGCAAAGTGGTGTGTGCACAAAACTCACATGGGTGGTTGAAGTAGACAACTCTTATGTAGGTTGAAGTAAGGGTATACTTCATGTAAAGAGCGATGAGTCCTTATCGTAGTTGATTAGTAGTATAAGTGACACGCTTCAATCTACAAGGTTGTGTATCACATTTCTCAGCATAATTCAACGTTGTTCATATTCTGAAAATTAAAAAATGATTGATATGTATAGTTTTTAAATTCAGCACTCGCTTAATTTCCTTAGAGTAAAATTGAAGCACTGCCAGGTCCTGGGTTATGAATGTCAGGAGGGTCATTGCTTTAAAAGATTTTAAATACTGAATTGACAAGGTGTAGCGGAAGTGTGGCGCCTGCAGAGCTGGTAATTCTGCAACTCTGCATTACAAGCTGTAGATGATTATCTCTTAAAGTGCATGACACATGGAATGGGATATATATATATATATATATATATATATATATATATATATATATATATATATATATATATATATATATATATATATATGTATGTGTATGTGTATATGTGTATATGTATATGTATATATATATATATATATATATATATATATATATATATATATATATATATATATATATATATATATATATATATATATATATATACATATATACATATATACACACACACACACACACATACATACATACACACATACATACACACACACACTTACTTTTTTGTTGTGTGAAGACTAGGTATCATTTTATTCAGATGATGTCTGCCTATTAAATAAAATCATTATTTATTTTGAAAGGTGTTATTTTACACTAGTGACAATTAAACACAAACTTTATGTAAAAAAATTTTTTGTTGTCAAAATGGTTAATTTTTGGATTTTGTGTGAACAGTGATCAACGTTGTTCTCTGGAACCATGGATAGTCGTACAATTGGTGTTCTACTATAGGTAGTATAAACTTTTGGTAGTGCTGTTATAGATCTAAATTAAATACAAACAATGTTCATAGGTGAATATACTATTTATCCATCCTTAAATTGGATATAATGTAATCTGTGCTAAAAGGTAATTTTACAAACTGAAGTTTTAAACAAGGTTTACCTCTAGTATTGCAGATGAAAAAATAGTAGGCTAATGCTGTGGACTGTGGTAACAAGATGTTCTTACCGATAAAGTTGCAAGTTCAAAAAGTAAACAAACATATGCTTACAGAGTTCTTGAAATGCCCAATTATTTTGGAGCAACGTTGAACACTGATAATTTAACTGCTTTCTTCTTAAAGGATTGTTCTGCAGTGACAAATGCATAATTAAATAGACACACTAAGTTACTTTTACTTGAGAATGTAATATTAATAATGTTTGCACATGTTTTACAACAAACATTTGCAGATCAGTAATGTTACCCAGCAAAACTTCAAATTACTGATTTTTTTAACTTACACTACCATCTTTGTACAACAGGCCTAATAGAGTTCCACCAAAAATAACTGCAAGTTGCATGTGATGAGGTACAGCTATCTATATTTAGGTTCAGCTACTTTGTAAAATGAAAGAAAATATGTGACTGGTTCAGAACAGCTAATAAAAATTATTACTGTAGAACCCCTATTTAATCAGTTTATTGTGCTTCCAGCTTTACGAAAGACTTTCTACAAATAGCTGCTCCAATATTGTTGCATAAGCTATGCCATGAGACGTATGTACTGATATGCTTTTAACTGCAAGTCTAACTAGCGTGAAGGAGGTGTGAGTATTGGCGCCGGTGACTGCGAGTGGACGGATCAGTGGACATTGTTACATCTTGAGCCTGATGAAGAGGGATCTCGAAATATGTGTGTTGATTTGTGCCAATCTAAATTGATGACAAATCAAGATTCAATGGCAATCCTAAGTATCCAGCAGTGATGAAAATTGTAAAAGCTGCTTTTTCGTTCTCGCACAGGAATGCAGATGTTGAAAAGATTTTCTCGTCTTCATTCTGGCCACTAAATCTAGCCAGATTTGCAGTGTCTGAAACAATTTTGAATACTATGTTGACTGGTAAAAGTATTTTGTTAACATGGAAATAAGCCATATTTAATTCCCATAAACAAGAAACTGTTGGAGTTTATAGCATATGAGTTAAGTGCATTTGAAGAAAAATGGAGAGATGAAGAAAAATCAGAGGTGTTAAGTGAAAAATGTGAAGAAACTGCAGAAAAAATAAGTTAAAGCTGATTTCCAATTTTTTTTTTTGTGAAAAAGTAGCTATCAGTTATTCTAAAAGTCCTAAATATTTTAGTGTAAAAATTCATGTTATTTTTCTTACAGAACTATTTTCTATTTCACAAGTGCAGTTAATGTTTTTATAATGGTGATTTTGTCTCGCAGGCAGTATTACACAAGACATTAGGATAAATAGCGACTTTTTAAAAATTATTTTGTTATACAAATATCTTGTAGTTATAATATTTGTATTCATAAAAAAACATACCATGTATTAATATGATGAGCTGTGTAAAGTAATGGTTGTAAACAATTTATATTATTGACAACAAAAGATATGGGTGACTAGGGAGGATATTATTTTTCTTCCTTTTAATTTTTCTCTAATTTGGACCTCACACTTCTCTTGTAAAAATTCCTAAAAGTCGCATATTCAAATTGAACAACCTCTTTTTCTAAGTATTTAACCTATTATGAGTTCTGCACATTCCATAGGTGTTATTTTGGAGCCCCTCTAACATTTTTAAGAAGTGGCTTTTTCAGATCGCCGGACACAAACAGAACTACTCTAGGAGCCTGCACTGAACGTTGGTACACGTTTTCTTTTTAGTTACCACTTGAAGAGCCCTATAGGTACACGCAGCACAACTAGAATACTGCACACCAGTTCAGAGCCTTGCACGTAGTAATGAAGGTGCACTTGATGCTTGGCAATGTAGCACTTATCACTTCCGTGCTTCTGGGCCTTAACACCTCCAGGTAGGCGGCAGCTGCCTTGATGCCGCTAGTACGCGTACTAGAACTTGTGTGTTACTGTGCACAGGTAGCCAACAGTTTGACACAGGGCACTACACCTGGCCAACTGTTGACTCAGGGCAGTGGCACCTACCTTATCCAGCAAGGGGTGGATGCAGATATGACACACTCGGTGATATCAGCTCAACGAGGAACCCCGCCTACTGTGGCTGCTGTAAGTTGTCACTTTTGGAATTGCATGCTTGTGGTGCAGTCTGGTTTGTACCATGTGTTTGCTGTGCAGTTTATGTTTCTTGGTTGCTGAACCCAGGGTGGGGAAACTGAAATAACAGCGTACTACTATTAACATTGCAAATGATGTTCAGGGTTGTCAAATATTGACATGTTTTTCTATAATCAATATTACTCAGATGATCAATGAAAGAAATACTATATTTACAATTTAAAAAAAATGAAAGTGAAATTTTTGTTGAATGATATTATCAAGGATAGTGATAATGCAGCTTTTCATCCTTATTACCAATGTCTTTTGTTTTTAGCATTTTAAAATTTTACTGTCAGATTGATCACAAAAAAATATTACTGCTTAAAATTTACATATTACACAATTTTCTCTCTCTCACAAAATTGACATTCATTAAAGCCTGTGTGTTAAACAACATAATGAACAAGTCCAAGTGTTATCAGTGTTTTGCTGCAAAATAAAAACAGAACTATCAAAAATTATACTAAACTGAAACATTTCAGTGGATGGGTATTGGAAGCCACAAAAAGTTTCAAATGTGTACCATATTGCAGCCATTTGCATGTGAGACTGCAAAACATTTGGTTATACAAACACAGTGATGCAGACTAGTTCTGGCAGTAGTTACTAGTGTGATGTAATCCAGGATGGTAAATATTAAAACTTGGAAAACTCCTACTTATTTAAAGTGCTCTCGTTTTACACTTTTTGGCAGAACACACAGCTTTGTGACATGTTTCTTCAATAGTCCTTGTGTGATACGTACAGTGGCAACCCTGGAAGTGCAGTGGTTGCTGAGATGTAATTTCACAACCCTTCCTTTATACAACTCTCTGCAATAGAGCACTACAATCATAGCGGATGTATACAAAGTCATCTGTCTGGATCTGTGAGCACCTTTTGGCTACATCTGTCGTAGCTGAACAATGTGGAGGTTTTCAGCATGCCGTTACTGTCAAATAATTTAGTAAATTCTCTTAATTAGTTATCAGTGCTGGTATTAGTTTGTTCTTGGTTAATTGAGCACTTTTGAAGCCTTGCTGATGCGCTACTGTTCTCATTATGTATTTTTCCACCATACTTAAAATTAACATCATGAGCCTGATGACATTATTCATGGGAGCCTGATGACATTATTCATGGGTTATCCAAGTAAAACCGCGGAACTGTTAGGAATGTGCATTTATTACGTATGTGGAAATTCTTACATTAAAGTAGGGATGGGTCAGTTCCGCTTACTGGTTCTCTATCCAATGGTTAAACTCTTTGCCAGAGCTTATGTTCCAGTACCAAAATATATTTTTTTTAAATAGTACAGTGCGTTTAGTTATCAATTATAAAACCTAAAAACTATGCATTACCGATTTACTATTGTGCAATTATTAATGGATACATCACTTTCTACTAGTTTGAGTTCCTTTCTTGTAGGCTTTTCACTGTAAAGTGAGCACGTTTGAGGCCCTAGTGACGTTTTCCTTTCAGCCAGTTTTTATCCTTCAATCACCACTTCTAAATAAATATTGCCATGTAAGTAATAAACACAATGTGAGTATTCTACAGCACTCCGAAGTTAACGCCTAAAGCTAAGATAAAATATATTTATTGACTTATATTCCAAATGAGAGGGCTTTCAAAAGTGCTCACTGTAGTGTGCATAGTCTAGGTGTGAATAAAAATAATTTTCATTTTTTGAAAGAGGTGGAAGATTGGTGTATAGTATAAGAACTACAATGTGGACTATTACAAGGATAAGACCCCAGAAGGAGGTGGTATTACTCACTGTGACATTGGTTGGCAATTTGGGGTGTACCAGATCACTAGTTTGTAAACATATTCAGCATGCCACTTCAACTACAGATCCTCAAAGATTAGTACCTCGGATATCCCTCTGGTTGTCCCCTACCACGAGGCCATGGACAAACTCGAAAAAACTATCGACCCGCCGCCATCTTGCGAAAACACTGATCTTCCTTTTTTGAGTCAGACTTGCCAATTGTCACAGCACATAATTGAATGATGAAGTCACATAGTACTATTTACAATCCAAACAACTCTGTTTATAACACAAACAGCAATACTTATTAAATATACTGCAATTGTTTTTTTCATTCTGCCCTTTTACTTGAAATTGTAAAATTCAAAGGAATTTGGTGCTCATACATTATCATCATCTTTAGATATTTGCAGTCACCAAATCTGTTGTACACAAAGAGTATGAAAAGAGGTTGTGTTTTCACAGCAATGTCTCTAATGTATGTTTCGATTTGGCTCATGTATTTTTTTATGTTTAATTTTTTTGTTGATTATATTTTGAAAGAAATATTGTTGTGAATTAAAGTGTTTAGCAAATAATTTAGTCGTGATTATTTATAAGTTCACAAATTAGCAGAATTGATGAACTACATACTTGTATATTTTAAACTAGCAATACTGCTGTGATTTTGAGGGCTTGAAATATAAGTAAATCTTATTTTGAGGATGTAAAATCGAAACGAGCAATACATTAAGTAATGCCTTATAGTTTTGGAATAAGAAATGCTGGCATGTGGCATCATGAATTGAGAATTCTAGGATGTTGAGATGGTGCTATCATCCCTTTATCTCGACCGTGGGCGCTCGTAAAATACGTGCTACCCTCCAATGTTGCACTCTTAACACTAGTGTGACCTTGGCTGGAGGGTGCGGTTGCTCAATCAGGCAGTACAGTCTTTGTCGCGAGGTGTTGGCGTGACAGCTTCTAGGCGAGTCTGGTTGAACAGTTCAAGCTAGGACCACATGTCTGTAGCATCTTCTGACATTGCGTCAACGTACCCTGTAGCCACGTGTCCCATCTCTTCAGTACTGTTGCAGTTAATGGAATGCTTCGGTATGATCATTGTATTCTAAGATGCGGGTGATGTTTTGTAGAGTCCACATCCTAGATGTGGGAATGTGTCACACGTCATAACGTAGCCTAGTATGGACTACATGTAGTTGGCAACCCTTACAAATAAGTTCTTAAATTTTAATATACTTTCTCAAAATTCTTTTTGATCAAGTGGTAACTATTGATTAATAAATACTCTCTGTGTAAAAATATTATATTATAGTATAGTTGGTTACTGCTCTACTTCAAGAGAGTTGTGTTAAGATTCTGCATACTAAGTAATGGGATAGACATATTAACATACTTATTCTCTTATTTGAATACCTTTAATTTTGGAGTAAGTCTTGCATATTGTGGCATATTTTAATATTTAAGAGCTGTATGAAGTTAAAAGAAAATTATCTGCTGTTTTATTTCAATGGTGCATATAGTAATATGCAGAAAAAATGTGTACTCTCTATTAATATTTGCATGAATTTGTGTAGACGCAAGGTAGTCGGGATGTTGTATAGTCATTCATTTATGTGGATATATATATATATGGGTGTAGTATTTATTTGTACATACAGTAGAAGCACTGTTCAAGACATTAATATTGCTGTAGGTTGCATGCATGTTATCAAAGTGGTGCTACAGATTTATCTGCTCTGGGTGTGTGTTTCTAATGTAAACGTCCTTGTCTGCAGGCGAGTGTGAATATTTTAAAATGGAAATTGTGGTGAATTAATGAACTTGAATATAAAATATTTGGACATTCTTAAACAAAAAGTTAAGCACCTGCAAGGAATGGAAATGAAACTGGGTGTGTTGAAAAGTCGTTTGATCTTATTGCGATGATTACAATGCCAGATCACACAGGCAACAAAGTTAAAGTTATGGTCTGGTAATATGTCAGTGGGTTGTAGCACTCGATTGGACTTGGTTACATGCACAAATTCATCGCGAGTTGTACAGCCAGTGTATCCCCTCCTTAGGCAAGTCAGCACATATCTGTTGAAAATGGCCCTATAGATTATCCTGCAGATCAGCACCAGGTCAGTTATGATGTCCAAGCTGTTCCTGCACTTTTTTTGGGGTCAGAATGGGGGATCATGTTGGCTACAACAGTACCTCAACATGACGCAGGAACTTTATACACACATGCCGTATGTGGACGGACACTGTCTTGTCGAAATACTGTATTAAGGTGCTGTCTAATGAGAAATGACGCAAGAACAATGCTGATGTTACTAATGTACCACTGTACTAATAATGCAATCCCCTGAATTACTGCCAGAGGTGATCTGAATTTATAACCTCTGATTCCCTATACCATGTTGCCAGGGGTAATACTAGTGTCTCCACATCTTTAACAGGTTTTTTTTTTTTTTTTTTTTTTTTTGCCTTTTGGCATTACTATATTTGCATCTATGGTGGTAATGAAAAACCAAGATTCATCAGTGATCATAATGCAGTGCCATTTCTCATTGGTTGATGCTTCCTGGTTACAGCACTACATCAAACAGTCGTCTCTGCTTTGGTGTTACTGGGAGCGTGTGTGGGGGATGGTGAGTCAGCTGATCCCATGTGTAGCAGCACTAAAGCCATCCTTATCTGTATCCGTAAAATAATTTAAAATTGTTTACCTGTTACTAAAAGATAAAAATAAAATGAAATAACCAAGTTGCGGTAATTTCCATGATGAAATAATTTGGCTTGATGAAATGATTTGGGTGAACCATGGCTATTTCTATACATAGTGATTTTGGGTTTATTGGCTGATGCATCGGTACCAGAATCAGTATCTGTCCCTCCCTAATTTTAATAGATTACAGCAAGGACAAGTTGATATGGGCATTTTGAAAGTATTGAACCAGAGGATACTATGAATAATATTTGACAGGGAAAATTCAGTGAGTACAAAAGAAATAGGATGGTCTAGTGATAGAGGGGGTGCGAAACACTTGCAGTGTTAGAGAAATAAGAAGGTAGAAGAGTGGCGGAAAAACACGTTTAGATGGAGGCAATTTATGATGCTTGCATTGTCTAGTACTGTGTCAGGACCTAATATACGTATTTAATGTAGGTAGTACAAGTAACTTTAATGTGATGAACTTTGTTTCACTTGACTCGTCTGTGTTACTCTCCCTTTCCTTGTATCTCTCTTTTTTTTCTCCTTGTTTTGCGTGTGCACTGTTGGAGCATGTAACTCGTGACCAGAGCTAACTGTTGGTGTGGAACTTGGCCTTGTCAACTTTGTCATTGGATACAAACAAGAAAGGGTATCAACAGGAAACAGTTTCATACAGTTCAAGAGCCTGGTGGCAGCAAGCATTTGACATGCAAGTTACAAAGAACTTTTAACCAGTTGGCTTGGTTTCTTTCAAATTCCCATTTGACCATGCCTGGGAAATTGTGTAGGTTAAAGCTTATCCTGCATAATGGTGTGTTTGCTGTTGAAATGAACTTGTTGCCCAAAATTTTGGCCATGTCTCTTTGCCAGAGAGATGCTTTCCTCAGAAGAATCTGTAACTTGATTATAATATTTGTGCCTTTTGAGAATTTTAGCATGGAGATTCTCTGTTGCTGCCTGTTGGGCCATTAAAATAGTGGCATATTCTCTTAAAAGGTTGACGGGTGTTATTCTATAGAACTACAGACACGGTCAATGTGGTTTTATGTGCGCTAGGTCAGGCATGCTCGGTTTAGGACTGTAGTCATGCTTTCGCATTAGGTTTCTGGCTTGCTACTCGTGCCGGGTATGTCAGTTGGTGACTGGGTGCAAAGTTAACGACTGTAGGGGCTGTTGCTGGCTGGAGCTGGTGACTGTTGGAGAAGGATGCTGTTCACTGGTACTGCGCTGACCAACACAGTACCGTCGGTTTCACTCTGCTGCTTCTCTGATACAGAACCAGGGGTTGGCTGCCCCGTACCTAACCTCTGTTCCCCGCGAGTAGAGCACGTACCACGTGGTGGTAGTCATTGGCTAGGCGAACATGTGCAGGGAAGTATACGAACGTGAACACTGGAGAGGAAGGCCTCTCGAGTTGACAGGCGGTGTGAACACACTCCTGTTTTATTTGTCAGAGGTCTGATATGCACACTTGCTTGGCGGCGGTATAGACTGCCTTTTGCTCCTCCCTCTGTGAGCCATGCCTTTTCCTAAAATGCATAGAGGGCTGGTAGACACTTAAGTATACTCTGCGATCGACGTGAACGCAAGACAGATCTCTGGCTAAGTGTACATCCAATAGTGGTTGATGGCATGAGCTCGTTGCTCTAATCAGTTCCCCACCACTGGCACGCAAACCTAGAGCGGTGGGCCATGTGGGCTGTCTTCCTATCACTATTAGGTGAGGTCGCAAAAAGGGTTAGGCCTTTAGTCCCAGACAAATACTCCTTCCAGCACCATAAGCGCTCTGGTAGCAGTACAACCTGAGGTGACTGTCTCGCCCCTCTTTTATGAGTTACTAGTGGTTGGAGCTCTACCATTCTATCCACTGAACTGTCTAGAACGGGTGGCCGTCCAATGGTGTGTGTTTGACGTACAGACTCCTGAAGAGAATCTGCAGTACTACTATATGGTTCATTCTGTAGCAACACCCGGTCTTGCTTGACATTGTACCGTAAATTAATTTCTAGTTTTAATGGGCTAGATGAGTGGACGTAGCAGCCGCTCGTAGTACCTCTTAATCTTCCCTAGTTTGATGTTGTGCTTGAACCTCGTGGGAGCGGGAGGCGGGCTGTCCTTTGTACTGGTTTCGGTTTTGGCAAACTTCTCTAGCGCGGTGGAAGGGGTGGGACATGGTCCGTAATAATTAAACAAGTTAGGAGGAGGATCACTTGTAGGCCATGAAGCGGCACGTTTCTGCATTGGCTTTCCCCTGTGGACATTTTCTTAGAGCAAGAACATAGGCGGGTCGAGAAGCCAACGTGAGGAAAACACACTTTTTCATATTTTCACTGGATTTTATCAATCACACTGGTAAGAATACAATTTGTACAGACTATACACTTGCTTAGGAACACTTGCTTACAAATACAGTGGTAAAGAATTGAAAAACACTCTATCTACTCTTAACACCACGACCGCATGGCACTGAAGGGGGTTTACATGACCGGAAATAGACAGCGGCACGCGCAACAAGTATTTGTTCCTGCACCGTAGTGGTTTGAGTAGGAGGAAGAGAGATGGCAGCCGATGGTGTTTCAGCCCCTGTCCCTTAAGTATAGGTTAATGGAGTGAACAGTAAAAGCTAGGATCACGTGTGTGTAGTATCTTGGCACTGCCATTGTACCCTGTAGCCACGTGTCCTGCCTCTTCAGTACTGTTTAGAGTTTGTGACCTCTGCCCTATTCTGAAAGGTGTGCTCAAAGAGTAGAGTGTGCATCTTAAATGCGCAGGAATGCATCACACGTCAAACTTAAACTTTAATAATTTGCATGGATTTTAATTTCTAACTTTAATCAGTTCACTTTTACTTATTCTAACTTTAACTTTTATCAGTTAGATTATGTATGCAGAAAAGGCCAATGGACACTGCTCCCAATGTTAGGATACTGAATTTCAGTACACAAAAATATTTTGCGTTAAAGAATTAAAAGTACTTAAAGAATTACTTAATTACAAATTTCCGCATTATAATACTTTTACATTATTTATACACACAATTTTACTATGTGGGATGTTCTTTTCAATACAGGTAGTGACTTATTTCTCTCGCTGAATGTTTATCTCTGGCAGTTATAATTACATGATATTTTGTACAGACATAATCTTAGGAGCTATACAGACATTGTTACTGCCTTTATGTTAAGGTTAAATAATATTGAAGTTTAAAGTTTATACCTTCATTTTAACCACGATGTTAACATAAGTTCTGCTGGTCTGCTTCATAAGACGTTAATACAAACACTGCTTGTCTGCGTTACACGCAACACCTTACGGTACAGCAATTATATATTTTGATAGGCCTAAGGCTCTGTGTCAACATACTTGGGGTCAGAACAGCAAGTGGCCCTTCAGATGCCTAGTGGCTCTTTGTTTTAGGGCAACTTAGCCCTCACTGGATTTGAATAACGGTTTTGGCTGGCATATTCCCAGTGTTAAGGAACACTTTGAAAACGCTGCTGAATTCGTAGGTTTACCCAGTGCATGCAAGACTTCATATCATAGGACTCTCAAGAGCTTGACAGGTAGTAGTTTGGAGGTTAAGCTTCTCTCAACAGCCAAACAGGTTGCACCATCGGCAGGGAAGGTTTTTTGATTAAGTGAAATATTTTTAACATACACAATACTTCTCTGTGGTCACAGAAAACCAAGTCTGGGACACAAAGAACGAAAATACAAAACGAGATAAGAGTAGCTGTAGTCAAAATACACAACTAAAACATGTAATAAATACCAAGGAATTTTTTCCAGATAAATAACAAAACAGAAAACAAACACAATTACAGAATAAATTATCAAATAAAAAAATTGAAAAACCCAAGGGCAATCCAAATTAAGACATCACAAACGAGCACAGAAATTAAAACAAAAATTTTTTGTACAAGACAGGATGACACGATGAAGTAAAAAGTTATTTATCTGACAAAATTCTGTGTAATAATTTACTATAAGTTTTATTTTTATATTTTCAGTACAAATACTTTCTGCTCATTTTTTGCGATAGTTCTTTGTGTCTCAGACTTGGTTTTGTGTGACGACATAGTGAAGCAATAGCATATGTTTGAAATGTTTCACGTAATCATTCATCCCCATTGCAAGTATCATTCAAACAACTTTCGGTTTTTTTGAGCCTTGGTTGATCTACGGGACATTGAGCCAGGCAGTGTTTTTAGCTCCAGCAAGCATCCATGGCAGCTGTCTAAGAGAAAGTTTCCTATGTGGAACAGAGTAGGTATATGGCTTGGATTCAATCTGGAGCACTACTCAGTGATCCTAGGAAAGGAAAGTTTCTTTGGACTTCTCCAACCTGAACTTCATCCTGTCTTCCTCCTTATACAATACTTTCCTAAGTCCTGTAGTCACTGGTGTTTGCTGATGGCATACCATGTTGGTTTGTAATTCAGATGTCAAACATTCTGTTCTCTAGCAGAATGAAGCAGGTACCAGAAAAAATGCTGTTTAAAAAAGGAATGTGTGGGCCACAGCCACTGAATTAAGTAGTGGTGCATAAATAAACACTAAACACTTCAATGAAAATCTACAGGCTTTGGGAAGCAAATATAGAAAAACTAAGAAACAGCAATTTTAGATTATAAAATTTCCACTAACTTTGTGAGCAAATTTATTACTTATTGTAATGCATTCCTGTAAAGCTATTTTTTACACAGTAAATTTTGTATAGTTTAGTGCAGTATAAGATATCGCTAAAGGAATGTATAGTTTCTTCAAAATATTTTCTTGATTTTTCTATATTGGCTTCCAGAAACCTGTAAATTGCAATTAACATATTCTCAGTTAATTTATGTACCATGCTCTGTTAAGAGTATCCTACGTGAGCTTTACAGCAGTATTTTTCACAATGGTTTCGTTTGGGAAATATAATTTTCTTTATTAGTATGTTGTGTATGCTGGGTGTAATTAACATGTAGTTTATTACTTTGTGTTGTGTGTTCAAGTAAATGTGATGATCTTGGCAATGGTAGGACTTGGGTGTTGGTGGCTTATGTTACCAACGTGAGCGATAGTAGCTTTCAGAGCAAGTGGAACTGGGAAAGCGCATGCGTGTGGTGTGATGTTTGGAAGGTGTTTATTTCTTCTCTCATCAGCTGATGTTGAAACTTTTATTAGTATTTTTGTGGCTGCTAACTTGCGTTCGCCTCCCAGGATGGTGGTGGGGTGGCGTACATGGTTCCTGGGAATACTAACACCTCTCCCATGGAGGGTGATGGTCACCCCAGCCTTTCTCACGCCACCAGGGTGTCGCCGGCCACTGTGAGTTTATTATACTAACTGCTTGCGTGTCCGTTGTTTTGCTTTGCTTCGCTTGCTTTTTCTGCTTGCATGTTTTGTTGGTTTTTGTCCTTTTTGCGTTGGTACATGTTGCTCACATATTTTACAGTTGTGTGCTGTGCAAATACTTCTAGCAGCCGAGTGTGTCTCATGTGATCAGAAATAAAAGGGATGAAAAAAATATTTAATGTCACAGTAATAATTTGTGTTTTACATCATTTTCTAATGTATATGGTAGTGTTCACAGTTTTGTCAGCAGGTACTGTTGTAAGAGTTCTAAAAAATTTAAATTTTTGTTTTTAATAGTGATGGTAAAAACCTATGGTATGTATCCTTGCGGAGTTGTAGTTGATAAACTCTGGTAGTTGAATGACAGGAGTAAACATTAATTTAATATTGGTGTCTTAACTAAACATATGATACCAGTAACACTATGTATTTACAATAGTTCCTCGTAACTAGCTTGTGTGTTTCCATGTTAGCTGCACCTACTGAAAGTAGTGCACACAAAGTAAATTTAAGACTCTCGTCAAAAATAAAGACCAATAAAGTGTTTTCAGTAACCTAATCAGTTTTAGAAAAGATTGTGGTTTTGCTTCTTCTCTTTCAAGGCCTCTTTGTTAAGAGCTGTCCAAATATTTCAATATTTCTTTCGTTTCTTCTTTGTTCTTACTTCAGAAACTGTCCACATTTGTGTATTTTACATGCAAAAACAGCTCACCAGCCTTCCTTGTGCTGTTGTAGGCAAAAAATTTGGTACGGGAGAGACACTACGTTACTCAATATATTTTTGTGAAAATATGTGAATTTTAAAACTTGTTTTCATTGTTAACTACGGTGGAACCTTTATGTATTGAATTTGGAGGGATTGAAATCCCCCATCCATAGAACATACTACAGTAGAGCACCACTTTAACGAACTTAAAGTTAACGAACACTTCACCTATAAAGAACTTATTATTTGGTCCGGCCAAAATACTGTACGTTTATATGCAAATATCTTTCAATTATACAAAATTTTCTGTAAAAATTTATGGGATGTTTATTCAATATTCACGTTAACTAACACTTGCGGAATAAAATGTAAGAAACTGGAAAATTACATTATTTCTTTAATTTTTCGGTATTAAAAATAAACAAACAAATCGCAACTGTTTTTTTTTTTCCGGTAGATAACTCTCATAGATGATACAATACATTGGTGTGGCAATACAAGACAAAATCGTAAAGCGCAGCGCTACTAATGTTTATTGCTGCAACTAATTTGCTACATCATTGTGTAGGCACAGATAAGAAGCCTCTGACTTCGCCGAAGTTTTACGTACAACAAAATGCTGTTGCTATATCTCTGGTCTGTTCTCGCATCGGTGTATTTTACCGTGAATTGCAAATGAGGTTACCTTAACCTCTAAACATATTTTCACTGAATTGTAAATACATTTTACTATCTTTTAACAAGTTCTTTCTTTATTATTTGCTATAATTAAAGCTGTAGATAATGGAAAGAAAAAAAAAGAAATCGCCACGGAATTCGGCATAGCGAAATCTACATTGTCAACGATAATAGGTCAACGTTCTGAAATAGAGAAAATCAATTTTTTTATCACCCGACTGAAAACGTGACACGCCTCAAACTCCGGGTTTCGAGATTTCATTTTTATGCTGCCGAGTCTTTGAAGTTCGCAATTTGAACACACACCTCGAACAAAGTGTCAAGTTAATAGGCAAATATTTAAAAATTATGCCACTTATTCTGCATATCTTGATACTAAAGGTACTTGTGACCTACATGTGGTATGTTTTATTAACTTATTCTGTTTAGTTTTCATTTTATAAGCTTCTGAACATGCTACTTTCGAGCACCCCTGCGAGCATTCTCGATGCAACTGTGTTGCATATGTGCAGTTCTTCCGCTGAGCGCAACCCGTTATCCTTTCGTATGCGGTGAGAGTCACAGTTACATTCTTGGCCAGAGGTTGCCAATAAAGATTAAGCTAACTTCACTTCAGTAACATTTCGCCGCATCTAATTTTACCTCAATAAATTTTTTTTGTGCGCTTCACTATTACAAACTAGCCATATTTTTGGTCCCTTGAGGTTTGTTATAGTGAAGCTCTACTGTATTTGGTCTCATTTTTAATTTATCTGCATTTCAAGACCACATTCATTGAAAGTCAACATGTATTGAAATATTTTGGCAGTGCCCTAAGTAATGATGGGTAGAGAATACAGTGTAGTTTGAGTTATTATTCTGTTGTTCTTGTGCAGTGCTGTTTTTGGTGAATTATTAGTTTTCATTATCATATTTGCTTCACAATACTTAAACCCTCTGGCCACGTGATCAGTTTTTCTTTTTCCTGCATAACAGTCGGTAATTGTGATACCTTAAAAGTTTGTTGTGTAAACCACCCAATTGTTATTCTATAAACCTCCCTAAAGTATTGCAAAATTTCCTAGGAATTATGTTAACACAATATTTACAAGTAGAATTACATTGCATAAATACAGCACAAATCAATATTTTATTACAAAACTACGAACTGTGTTTACAGGACTCTCTCAGTTTTCCTTGTTAGATAATTGCTAGTTATGCACGTGCAGATTATAGATAGGTATTCATGACCAATATACAGAATAATAAATTTTTATAGCATAGATCCTATCCTTAGAATTTGTGTATGTGTTCACATATATATGAATGCATATACATATAGTCCATTCCCCACTGAAAGCGACTTTCTCAGAGCCTTGCTAAATATCTTTTTTGCAGGCCTGTTTCGCATCCTTCTGCCAAATGTAAACAAACATTGCCATGTGTCTGCCATGTAGCATCTGTCAAAATCAATGTTTACATGCCATTGCGTGTGTATGTGTGTTTGTATACTTCCGCTACACCTAAACATAAACATAAAAATTTGACTTCTACTTTTATACCTGTCAAATGTGTTGTTTACTGTTTACAGCTTTTCAAAGAATTCTGTCATATTCCAAAAACCATTCTGTATAAATATTCACAGTTTAGGCCTCCAATATTATTTAGGTCAGCTTTATGACGTTTTAAAAATGCCTGAATTGACGACTGTTCTTACGGTTATTTTACGTTAACATATTTGCTTTCTACGACATAGCACATTATATGTAATGCACGTTAGTATTTTGCCACGACTATGTTTAGTTCATTACCCTGCAGTGGTAACAGTGTTATAGTATTTCACCTTTTTGTTATTGATATGTGTTGGGTTATTTCTTTAAATGGACAGCCTCAGTTCGAATAACGAAGGAATAATCAGTCAGACGAAAAAGACATTAAAATCAAGCACGCAAATAGTGTTTATCATTTTTGTCATACAAACTTAAAAAAATATAGTGGTGAGCATGCACAGACGTAAGCCCACCGTAACTTTATTCCGCTCATATTTATATGTATTGCTACTTACTGTGTATTAGGTTTACTGAAATTCATGGGGGCTGGACTTGGTTACTTTGTTGGGATTGGGGGTAAATCACGTTACACTACTGTGTTTCAAACACCCAGGGCAAAGGTACAACGTTGTGATAAATTAACATACTACGTGGATGTAAATAAATAACTTCGTCATAGAAACAGTTCACATTTGAAACTTATAAATACTTCACATCAAATATTTGAAATCACGCACACACACAGATCCAGCGTAATGATCACCATGCAGCCATGCCATGCTATTTCACATGCAGAGGTTAACGAAACACAGTAACAGTATATTTATTACTGCTGCTGAAACACAGATTTATCACATCGTAACTTGCTTAGGTAGGTTTAAAAAACACAACATCTACAAACATGATATGCTAATTTGAAGTATTTTTCGGAGTGAGTATAATTTACGCTTCGTTTGGTAAAAAAGTAACACACCATGTCATGGCTTGCCACGTCTGCCAATTTCACTTTGTTTCTGTCCCGCCATCATATCTAAATATATTAAAATAAGTATTCAAACATTAAAACCTCTTTTCAGTTGTAAATTACAAATTCAAAAATCATTATTTTGCTGTAATAAGTATGAAATACTATACAATTGAAAACATGTATAATGTTTTTGCTTACTAGCGAAGTGAAATTTCCCGAGAGAGAGAGACACACTTGCTTTCTCTCTCGATAAAACAACACTATCATTATGGCCTACTCACAATATTTTCCGCTCTTATGTTAAACTGTAATAATGAGTTATGTTGCCATCGGGGCTACCTAAATATTTAAATAGGCACCATTTAATTTACAAATAGTATACTAAAAACTAGGTTAAAATAATATTTAAACTGAACTATTTCTTACCGGCCGTTGCCAACACGTCGCTGCTCTCGCTGTTGTTAAATCATATTTAAAAATAAATAAATATTACAAGTAATAGAAGATATTAAGGTAAAGTTTCATTAATTCAATAATACAGTACTCTAAAGTTAACCACAGTGTTATATATTTGTGGAATACAGGTTATTGAAAAAACATGTTGACATGTTATGCATAGTGTGTTTTTTCAAAGGTTGATTTTCATAAGTCGCTTCCAATCAGGAATGGACTATATATTTATATATATATATATATATATATATATATATATATATATGTACATATATTTATAATAAATGTGCACTTGCAGAGTTAGATATTACAGAGTACTGATTAAATTCCATCTGTAGTCACAGTTTCATTTGACAATTTCTGGGACATAACTTGCACAGCAGTTTTTTTAAATCAACAGTGTTTCTTTTCCTGTTTTTATGAGGTTCTTCTACAAAGAGAGAGAGAGAACAATTTCATTGTATCTGTGGTAAAGTTAATGTCATAAATACGATTTCCTGAAAATATATTCCGGTAGTTGGTATTGCTGTGTTTGCATTTCACAGTTTAAAGGATACGAAAAAATAGTACATTACTTAAAAATATCATGTATTGCCAAAGAAATAAACTCAGTTTGACCAAATGTTTTTATAGTCATTTGGAAGTATTATTTCGTAACTTGCTGTAGGCACACCGCAGCTTTTTTTTTTTTGTGTGCGCGTGCGCATGCGTAACGTTTTTTTTATGAGCTATGTAAATGTAAATTGAGTTGTGGCTGAAAAGGTGTGTAAACATTATTTTATTACTAACCTTGGAAGTTGTTTATTATTATGTGAATTTTCATTTTATATAGGTATTGTGGAGAATGTGGTGGTATGTTTAGAGATGGTATGAAAATTTGAGTAAGATAGAAAGTTGTGGGTTTACAGTGTAATGTAATTTGGGTATTGCCAGTACAATGTGATACTAAAGGCTGTTCACGGTAAAGTGACCACTTTTGAAAGCTCTGCTAAGTTTCTACTTTCAACCCATTGGTTGCATATTTTTTCATGTACCTATGAAAATTAACATTTCCATGTGACTTTCAGAGGGTGTTTACTTCAGCTGGATCATATCCACTGCTTACGGACTACATAAACAACTAAAAGTGATAAATATTGTAATCAGCACTATAAAGATTCACACGCATTGTTTTTAGTAAATAATATTGGCTTGAGAATATTGACTTATGCTCACAATTATTTTTTTGTTTTGATATGAATTACTGCCTGTAATTGTGGTCAACTTCTGAGGTCATAATAAAATGTTTGGTTTAGGTTATTATCAGAATAGTACACGAGTTACATTATTAATTTCCCTGTTATAAAAACAACACAAAGACATTTCAATCATTCGCCTTAAAAAAAAAAGTAAAAGGCTAAATCGCTTGCCCATTATACTGACGCGTTTCTGCGCATTGCACATGCACATTGTACTTGTGACTTTGCCCCATCATCGAGCACAAACGCTCACATGGGCAAGTCCTACCTGCAGTAGTACAATAAATCATGTGCCTACATGGTCCAGCAACGTGACTACAGACATGTGGTTGAATATAATTGTACAGTTCACCCTGAAAGCCGTCATGCAGTTGCCTAGTCTCCATTGCAGGATTTTACTGCTCTGTGAGCCGTCGACACCCTGCCTGCAGATAATCTAGTTTCATGTGTTGCTGCAGTAGGGTAGCTCCCAGTCCACAAGATCACCTCAACCTCCTCACGCCAAGGCGATAGATATGTCAACAACCTCCAACGCAGGAGGTCTTGTGTTTGTAGTGAGGAAGCCAGAATTTTGTATCCAGTGTGGAGAATGTATCTGAGTTTACTTGCGCCTTCATGATATGGAACCACAAGACTGGCTCTCTAAACTGCCTAGATTAGTCTAACCTCCACGACAAACTGGTTCGTCTGAAGCTGCAGCCCATCACAAATGGCAACCAAACTGACACCCCCAAAGGAACCCACCCTTGCATTAGCTCACGCTGTGGCTCCTGTGCCATTCACCAACCCTCAACTTCTTTCAATAGCAGACTCACTAGCCATACATACCCCATCCAAGGCAACTACAACAGTGCAACAGAAAATCTGATTTATCAGCTACAGTTCCAACACTGTAATGCAGAATTAATCAGCCTCTCCACCAACACGCTCAGGCAGAGAATGAATAGTCACAGAGCAGACACTACACAAGCCTTAGCTGGTCACTCCAATAACTTATAGGACAAACCAGTTGCAGCACATGCAGCATCACACAACAAAGATTTTGATTTCTGCTACAGTACCAGAGTTGTGAGAGGCCTACCACCTTCAAGCAGTAGCTCAGAACTTAGACGCTGGGAATTAGCTCATCAATTAGCAACCGCCAAGGCTTCAACATGAGATAATCACAGCTCCTAAACACACTCATCAACTATACTGGCAATTTTTCAGTTTGCCCGCCCCACTCTAGTTTGCTACCCGGCAACTGGGTTTACTACTAACAACGCCCTTCCAACATACTGCAGTGTCCTACAACTCGCCGCCTGATGAAGCTGGCTAGCCAGTGAAACATCGTGATTGTGCAACAGCTTGGAAAATATATCACCCTTCTCTGTGTATGCAAGTACTACATTGTGAGTACTTTTAATAATACAGTATATTTTCTCCTTCATACAGAAGACAAAATGCCCTTAACAATTGTTAAATGAACTAATAACTATGTTTCAACATTTACAAGTAGAGTTACAATGCTTAAATATAGCGTACGTGTATATTTTAATACTGACGCGTGTCGTCCTATGGGATAGTCAGGTACGTCACAGCCCAAGTGTGGGTGCGAGGGCACACACACCTGGGGTGAGATTGGATCTCTAGTCGCTGCGCGGAACTGGATCCTGTCCAGTATACAAGACTGGCAGTGTGGCTTTCCGGCAGGACATGAAATCTGGGACAGCTTGTACAATCTTTTGTTTTGGCAGGATCACTCTCATTGGGATACCTGTGCGACGGGAGATCTGCAGTGGCTGCTGGACCCATGGAGGTTCGGACAGAGGAGTGCTAGGATTGGCTCTGGAGCTTGGTGTGCAGGCAGGCAGGAGATTGTGGGTGCTGGCTGTCACCGGGGTAGATTCAGTGATCGGTATCTCCCAAAACCACTGGTTGGATATTCCGTACAAAGTGTCTTGACCACTCAGGTATGCTATGAATACGGGGTGAGTTTCTCCGTTGAGTTTGATGGGTGGTGTGAAGAGTTCTGATGCGAATTCTGGTGATGCTGGTCTCTCTAGACTGTCTCTCGGGGACTGAGGTGTGCAAGTTCAGCTGGATAGTGGCTAAGCTCCTGCTAGTACTTAGACGGGGGAAGGGCATGAGGAAAGAATCACAAATACCAGACTCTTGGAGGTGGAGCAGGTAACGTGGTGGTCGTACTTAGGTGTACTTCCACATACCGCAATCTACAGGCCAAGGTCGTTTCCTATCAGCATCCGGCACCAGGTGTGTGGTGGATGCTGAGAGTCAGGTTACCCTCTGGTTGGTGGTCCCAATACGTGGTTGAGTTACTCTGAATTGTCAGTCTCCCCAGACCCGAGGAAATACTCCTTCTGGCACCAGCAGTGGTGTGGAAAGAGCGAATTCCAGACTGACAGTCTAACCCCAAGGGGATGAGTACCTAGTGTTGGGGCTCTACAGCGCTGTATGCCTGGGTGCATAGAAAGGGTGGCGTCCAATGTGGGTGTGTAAGGAAATAATCAAGGTGACTTTGCACTACCTCCTATCAACGAGACCTTAACAGAAGCTTGCTATGTTTAGAAAGGTGAAGGCTATACTAACGGGGTAGGTAGGATAAAGCTGCTACGAAAATAACTCAACTGAACCCTAATGCTACTCTGTATGTCCTGAAGGGATTGGAAACTGTCTAATTGTTCGACTTAAACTGGTGACGATCTTTGGGGCAAAGAGGGGTTCTCTAGACCTGGACTTCGGCACCAGCAGCACGGTGAAGATCAGGCAGAGCCGATGGTTTCTTCGGCACCAGGAGTGCAGTGAAGGAATAGGACAGACTCCTTCACCACTGTGAACTGGTAAAGGAGCTGGACAGACTGCTTCGGCGAGGTCGTGAGGACCTGTTGGCTTCCTGTGGCATCAGGCAGTGTGTTGGAGGAGCATAGGTTGGTGTTCCAAGGGCTGTGCCCCAGTATTTATACTCTTCTTGGCTCGCTGTTGGTCAGGTGGAGGGGGTGATGGTGTAGGATCCTCTGGGCGTGTGATGTCACTGGCTGGCTCAGGATCCAGCTGTTGTAGTCTTGGTAATTCATACTAGTGACGCCATCCCTCAACGTGCATAGTACCATGTGATTTTAATGCATAGTCTCATGGCTCGGTCGGTGAACAGAATATTTCTTCGGGCATGGAATGTGTGTCTTTTACCATGACGCACTCCCTTCTCTCTCACCTACTTGCTCGCCGTTATGTTATCGGTAAGATTCTTACTGGCTAGCAGGCCTAGCGGCTAAATGAAATAATATCTGGTGAGTGAGAGTGCTGATTCCCTTCTCTATTCATGGGAGTACCCTTCAGCGCATTTATACAGGGTCAGTCTAGTCGGTTTGCATACAGGGACAAAGTCTGAGGTAATCGTAGCCACCTTACAGGAATGTACTGGTTTAGGGAGAATGATGACAGTTATCAATCTCCGGCGGCGGTACGTATTCGACACGTGTTAGTGCGATTCCTACGGACTGGGCACAGCCATAGTGGGGGGCTAGGTTCCGGTCTGGATTCTTGAAGCTCTAGATTACTCAAGTATTCTAGATCTGACCACGGCCAACAAATTCTTAGCAAGGAATCTAAAAATGAACTACAGTCCTCAGTTATAGGGGGCATTTCCTTGGGTGGATTAAAGAGAGGCTCAGTAGGTTAGGTGTTCTGTGTAGATACACGGGTCAGGCTGGTAGATGCAGTAGTTAGGGGTGAGTTTGTCTCTTTGTAGTGCTAAAAATCGAAGCTGGCTACTGCGCCCTCCTTGTTTCTGGGCCTTTTAGAAACTATTCTTAAGAGCATTAAAAAGTAGATAACTATTGGATTCAAAATTACTACACTCAATTACGATGATGCACTCTTGTTCTATCCATTGTAGCTCAAGCTCTCCTGGGTTGAGTCTTGTTCAGACAATCCGAGTAATGAGTGGGATAGACAATCTGGATAGTCTGGAGTCTATCTCTAGGTAGGCTCGGGTGTTCCGGACACCTCCCAGGAGCTCCTACATCTTATGCAGACTATAGCCTTATTCAGGTGGCAGGAGTTCCAAGATGGTTTGGCCCGCTCGTGTCTATCCTGGAGTGGTCGCTTGGTTTTAAAGAGCCACAAAATTTGCTGTTATAAAATACATATATACCGTGTAAGTGACTGCAGTTTAAGATTAATCAAATAGCTTGGAGTCAATTTGGACACAAGCATATTTATTAACGTACTTTTGAAAAGTAGGGGGATGCCTGGCTCTGTACACAGGAAGTAAATTGAATTTATTAATTATTACATTAATGCAGGTGAAGACAAACCTGTGTGTGGATGAAAAATTAATGATTTAAAATTTATAAATCGCAATTTGGTTTGCAAGGCCAAACGTGGTAGTACAGAAGGGATGATTATACTATCTGCTACCGCGGAATTTGAAGGATTGACTCTGGGTAATGAGGAAACAGGTGCAGGGACATCAAGATAGCTCTGAAGGACTAGAGTGGATGTCTTGACGGCGTCGTGGGAGATTATTCCAATCTTGTATGGGTTTTCTCCATGTGCTGTGCTGCGGAATTTGGAGATGGAGAGCTTCTTGGAGCCTGTAGTGGTTGCTTTGCAGCAGGAGAGCCTTGTGCAGACTTAGGAGTGTCTTCACAGACTGTAGAGAGTCTTGTGCAGACTAGTGTGTGGTGCAGGGGTTGCTAGCCTCGTTTTGCAGGGGATGTTTAAATTAGGGTAGTGGACTGCACCACAATTTCTTACTTCCCTCTGTGGAGGCTGATGATATATTTACCACCCCTCTACGAGGCTCAGGCAGTAGTGATGACATTGGCCGCAGGGTGCTGCCTTCCTGCAGCATCTCTGCCAACTATCTTCTTCCATTTGGCCGTGTCGATGGCTCGGTGGGGAACACAATTTCTTCCTTGAGGGTGGTGACTACATGTCCGCTTTTGAGTGGGCAGTAAAATTTTAATATTTTCTCTACGTGTCTGTAGTTGTCCATAATGCTTGGACCAATCCTGTAGGCACTAGATTTGTTGCCTGCCGGCATGTGACGTACACTTAATTATTATCAATGCGTGATGATAGGGCAAAGTCGAAAATTAGAGGGCGCATGTGCAATGTGCGGGAGTGTGACATGTGTCAGCAATTAGCAAACAGTGCAAGTTTTTGACGTCAGTTATGGTTGTACTGCCAATCAAACTCCATTGGGGTGTGTGACTGAGTGGTTCGCACTGATGAATAGAAGTCCATTTAATTATGTAGAAAATACGTCACCCGTCAATACAAAACTATGTACAAGCAAATGGTTCACTGATATAAATGTAACACTACCAGAATTTGAAAAACATATTACCGAGTTAATCACAATGTTTTGTGTGAAAGTGCACCCACGCATTTAATTCAGAATCTCATTTTGTCCCAAATTACTTACCATGAAGGTTAGGTTTGGAAGCTTAGTACATATTGTTTGTTATATCTGCTTATACAAATTAAACAATTGAGACAGGTGTTATAATACTGTTTTAACATATTCCTATCACTCTAGGAATGTTTCACATGAAGTATAAAACATTATCATGGAATTACTGTTCCAAAATGAGTTTTTCATGTTTATTTGGGGTTTAAAATTTATACCAGCTATAAATGCATGAATCAGCACATTTTTCAGGTTGGCATATAATGTGAAATTTTTAGACTTTCTGGGAGAAGTAACTGCGTTGAAATACAGCAGAAAGCAGTGACAAACAATGCCACTTCAATCAGAGCATATATAAAAGTGTTTTATTGATTACACTGCTGCACTCTCTCACACTTACTTATTGTTCTACTTTCTGTGTAATAAGTATACTACTTTATATTCTTCTCAGGGGAAAATGGAAAATATTGAGCTGGCGTAACTTCGCTCGAGGATTCATACCTATGTGAGGTGATAAAATTTATTACAACTGGTGAATGTTGATTCCCTCCTGGTGTTTAATATCTCAGGATCTCTCTCAGGGTGTCTATTGAATGATTGTGTGGTTTGGCGGTTGGGTCGAGGATCTTTTCACGTTGGAAGATTTGGGGTGGCACTAATTAGATGGAGAGATCTTACAAGAAGGAGGGGAATCAAACCCCAGTGTAAGCTTGACCACAAATGTGTCCCTCCCAGGGAGTTTGATCTAGCCTACCGTAAAGGCTGTCAAAAGTTGTGACCCCAGCTGTCACGGGTTAATTATATATATATTATATATAAAAATAATAACAATACAATAACCGGTTTGGGTTTTCTCTGCTGATTCTGAATTATATCTGCGTCTGTATGGTTCAGGCCAAGTAAGCTTTCACGAGGGGGCAAAGTCTGGCGTTATTGAAATTTTCTTACGGGGCGTGTTTGGTTTAGGGGGTATGCGAATACTGTGCACTTTTCCAGTGGCCGTGCAAATTAAACAAGTAAAGGCGGTTTATTGTACTGGCACGTTGGGGCGAGGTGGAGGGGTAAACTCCGGTAGAAGCAAAGGCGGAGTGGGGGCGTCAATGTAATTGATAGTATGCCAGGGCCAATCTATGCCCAATAATGAATCACCATCTTGCCTCAGGGCCTCGAACAAGTGGGATTTCGTTATTTTGGTTTTATTGTAGGGCCAAATAATGGTTCAATGATTTTATTTGTTTCGGAGAGGTCACTAGTGGTTGGTGGAATTACAGAATTATTAAGAACCTCTAATTCTCTCTTTAGAGCCCGTTGGGCTAGTCTACGTAGTTGACTGGCTTTTCCTGTCATACTATAAGGCATCTCACTTAACACTGAAAACTCACAAAGGAGCGTATTCCCCTGAACACCATGTGACTCAAGCCCTCCTAAGTCTGGTATTGAACGCAGACTGGGACTGGGGTAATGAGTATGTGAAAAACTTGGGGTCTCGGGTTTGTATCCAGCTGAGGGTCAGTCGACTCTGATTGTTCCCTGTGTATTCTTGGTATTGTGCAGATGGGGGAATAATTTCCCTGGCCTTTGCAAGCTAGGGATAACTGAGAACGTCCAGTTGTGACCGTATCTAGCAGTTGGAGTGCTTCAAGGCTCGTAAAAGAAAGAGCACATGCTCAGTTTCTCCAGGAGATACTTAAGCACTCCCGAGTCCGGTCTTAAATGTAGACTGGGACTGAGTTATTGAGTACCATATTTTGGCGTGTATAGGCAGCACCTAAAGTTTTTGATGAAAAATTAGGGATAATTAATATTTCAAGTATAGGCCGCACCAAATTTTTGTATTCCTGTAATTATTGTCGAGTCACAATTTCATACAAGCCTAATAATAAATTCCGACTTAATTTCTCTCCTACAAAACATTTGCGACAGAAAATGTTAACTGAACCTTTTTTTTTTTTTTTTTTTTTTTTTTCCCCAGGAGGGTGAGATTTGTCCCGTTCAGATTCCCTTGCTTCCTTTAAGAGTTAAAACATTAAAATGTACAGTATGTTGACAAATTTTTAAACATATTTTGGAAGAGGGGGAATTTAAAAAAAAGCCAATATCTCGTATATAAGCAGCACCCCAATTTTTTTGTAGTCATTTTTTTTTTTTGTAAAAATGTATGGTCTATACACGCAGAAATACTGTATTTATTTATATTGGAGAACTGAGTGCTAATCCTTACTGGAGGTCGGGCACCCCGGACAATATCAGGGTAGTCCAATAGTCTTGTGCAGACAAAGCAATATTATCCCGGCCTTTGCAAGTTGCAGATAACCAAATATATTTGGTTTATCCATACCTGTCATTATGCATTTGATAGTTAAAATGAGGCAATTTAGTTATTACCGTAATTACTTTCTAGGTTTATTAAATGAGCAATACAGATTACTAGTTAACAAGAACGTATTGTTATTTATATAATTAGGAAAACACAATGGGATGCGTGCGTAGCTCTTTTACAATAATAAATGTAGTTAATATGTACGGCAGGCAAAGGCAACCTGCATGATAGAGAATAAAATGCAAATGATTTAATATTTAGAATTTGTGAGATTCTACTAGGGAGGGAAGGGTCCAGAAGGGATGTTGGAACTACCTGCTACCGAGGAGTTTGCAAGTATTAAATTAGGGGGTAGGGTACTCCCTCTGGCTGACGTGGTGATGGCGACCTCGGCTGCGGATGGCATCAGCAGCCGTGGCTGGAAACCATAGCAAGTAACTACTGCAGATATTTCAGTGAGTATGACTGCGGCGCGTTTGGCCTATTGATCATGAACAACCTTGGATAAGATCATCTCAAGTCTTACAGACTGCATTGTCAGGGTGACAGCCACTTCCCCAGCTGGTGCTCTCAGCTTTGTGCAGGCTGGAGGGCCGACGACTGTCTTGAGCTGTGGTTTGGCACCTCTTTAAGTATAGGGAAAATTTTAGCTTGTAGGCTGTCAGAGGGGTGCGGAGATGACTAGCCTCCCCTCACAGGGGTAGTTTTAATTATGGTCATGGGGCGCACCTCCCATTTCTTATTTCCTCGGCAGGAGGCTGTTGACATATCTGTCGCCTCTCCGCGAGGCTCTGGCGGCAGTGTAGACCTTGTAGGTTGGGTGCTGCCTTCCTGCAGCATCCCTTTGATCTAGCTTCTTTGGGTTCAGCATGTCGGTGACTCGTCGAACAGTTCAAATTTTCAGGCGGGAACTGGGCGACTGCATGGCGGCTTTTGGGTGGACAGTAAAATTTCAAATACACCATGTTTGTAATTGCTCACTAGGCTGGGAACAATCCTGTAGGCACGGGATTAATTGTTTGCCGCAGCGTGATCTGTTCATATGAGTTTCGTGACTCAATGATGGGGCAAAATCTTCAAGTAGTGTGCGAATGTCCAATGCGCAGGAATGCACCATGCATCAACACTAATGAATACTACTTTATTTCAGGAGTTATAATATGTAATATGTTGGTCGTGAACTTGTGTTTTGTGGGATGACTAGGAAGATATTAAAACATAGAACTACTTTTCGTAGTTTGCTGTCAACTTAACTGTGAATTTTGCAGTTATTGCTTATGTGAAAATTAATGCAGTTACTGGCAATGATTTTTTTCATAGGTTGATTTCAAGAGTATTGACTATCGTGAACCACCTTTAGAAAGCCATTTTTTGTTTCTGCAGTGTTATGTTGCATGATGGCAATAGGGATGATCTCTGTTATATATGTTTTGTTAGGAGACGGATGCGTTAGTTCGTTTGACAGGTTCATTTTATTCAGAGCAATTCATTTTTGTTATTTTATTATTAGTTAGTGACAATTATTTTCTTCTCTTTTCTTTGATTGATGTTCTGGTCTTTGCAGGTGCAGTGGCTCTTGGAGAATTACGAGACTGCCGAAGGTGTAAGCCTCCCTCGTTCACTGCTATACAACCATTACCTACGCCACTGCAGTGAGCATAAGCTTGATCCAGTAAATGCTGCTTCTTTTGGGAAGTTGATACGCTCTGTGTTCCTTGGCCTTCGAACTAGAAGACTCGGAACAAGGTATTGGGTCATTGCTAATAATTCCTTGCAAGTGTTGCGTATACAGCAAATGAGCTAACCCGTATTATTCTTATAAGCTACCTTTATAAATTACTCCATCGTATTTGCTGGCGTAAAAGATGATTACTACACAGTTTGGGCCTTCAAAAATTACTGTTTATTTTATACAATTGTACAAAAATTTTTGGTAACCCAAAAATTGCTTGAAACTTTGTTGTAAGTGGAGTTTTACGATAGTAATGTTAAAGGGATTGCATTTATTAGAATCAAAGATATTAACATATTTCCACAATTTCTTATGAAAAAATCTACATATATATTCTGTGTTATGAAATGGCAGCTTGAATAAGCTGATCTACGATGCTGTCCACCATATTGAAAACTTACTACACACATTAGCACGTTTTTTATTTACATACTTAAAAAAAATGTCATAATTATCAGCTTAATCCTTGGACCTTTGTTAGCAGATGTTAGTCAAAAAAAAAAAATTGGGTGCGTGAATTATGCCAGGAATCACCAATACACAAGCGTGTGAACACAAAAATTAGGTATACTGTACTTGGTCATGACTAACTACTGACTGCTTCTACTATGTCATCAGTTGAAATAATTACAGAAACAGAGAAACAAATAAAGAGTAATGTTCATGTATTATTGCACACTAGTTTTTGTTTTTCTGCCAGACAGAGTATTATATATAAAAAAGTATGTGTAAGCACTTATGGTGGCAGTGCTGCAATGCCACTGCTTTCAACATGGCTGCTTAATGCGAAAAACAAAAAATTTGATTTGAAATTGTTAGTAACATAAATAGTATATTTAAAATTTGAGCACTTACTGAGAAAAAGAAAGCAGTAGTACTGGTAATGCATTAAGTAAATAACAACAGGTTGTGCAAAGGATGCCGTTAAATATTGTCAATGTACCACATAAAAAAAATCCATCTTGTGTAATCATTTATATTCATCACTACCTCTCACTGTTGTCACTTCCTTAATGACTTCTGTTGATTCCTAAACTCTCATTTTCAGCCCTCGAAAGGCTTCCCTTGAATTGTTGATGTTTTGCAGCACCCTTTTTGCTTATGTCAGCACCGCACATTGAACTTTGACTCAGTGAATTTTTGTCCCGCTTCTCTATTACTGTGTTCCTCTATATATGCAATTACCTTTCAATTTAATGCAACAGAATGACTGGTTATGCATTCATACGTAAAAAAAAATTACAGTATGTATGTAATGTATATGTATTCCATTTGGGTAACAACTGTCTTAAAAGTCTGCTACTAGACTGAACATTTGACGCGTGCCTGTTAAGTCTGACTGACACGTATGTAGAGGATTTTTCCGTTAGACCAAAAGCAGGGTGGTTTACACTTGTTCTACGGTACGTGGCGAGGAGTGTTGGCTATTACTTCCTTATTCTGTCATTTTGGGTGAGGCGGTTGAAGTGTGTTTCAGCCAATGGCGGCGAGCTTGGTTTACTCCGAAGCGGCGATTCCAGTCATATGCTTCACGGCTCCAGAAGTTGGAGTTTGCCAGCTGTATTGGGCCTCTGTTCGGTTTAGCAATCCTCTTACCACTGGGTGGCACGAAGAAGGTGTAGGGCACACCGGTCTGACAGCTTAAAGAGGAACTGTATTTAAGTATAGCCCAATAGTGACTTGCCGGCACGAGCTCAATAGGAGTCCCTACTGATCCCCCACACATCTGGGCTGATAGGGGACGTGGAGCCATGTGGGCCACCAAGCCTCTACTGGTTGTGCGTTCGCATCGGGTTGGGCGGCAACCCCCAGGCTAAGGTTACTCCAGCACTAACTTAGTGCTGAAAGTGAGAGATAACCTGAGTTTGTAGCCCCTCCCTGCAGGAAGGTGTTCCTAGTGGTTGGGGCGTTGCTGTTTCTCCCTACCAGCACTGACTTAGTGCTCGGGGGTTTGGAAGAAACAGGTATCCATCTAATGTGCATGTCAGTACTCTGGGTTCCTGTTGGCGGTGCATGTTGTATTCTGTTCCTGACCGTCACACAGACAAGTTCCGTGTAAATGAAAAGCAGAAGGGTAGTGAATAATTGGTGTTTATTGGAGATGCAATAAACACGTGACCTTGTGCTACCTCCTATCAGACCATGGAGAGCTGAAGGTAAGTGCGGTTCCAGGTTTACGCAACCTGGTTCTAGTAAAAAGGAGAGTAACTGGTTCTAGGCGAATGCAAAAGTATTTAAAGTTAAACTGGCTAAGAAAAGGAGACAAAGTGAAGGTAAGTATATGTGTACATGTTCCATGGATGTTGACACGTGGTGCGTAGCCACTGGGGGCGTACTTGAATCTTCTGAAGTTCCCGGAGGCCCCAAGCACTGAATTAGTGCTTGGGGATGTCATTACAGAGTTTGCGAAGAATGAGCTGTCCGAGCCCGGCAGCATTCGGTCTTAATAGGTAAAGCTTGTAGACTGCTGGTGCGGGCTGTGGGGAGGGCAAGCATCCTGGCTGGTCAGCCTTTCTGCTTTGTGCCTCGTCAGCGGCACTTGTTTTTACCTGGTGGCGGGCGCCTTGTAGGCTCTCAGTGTGGGGAAGGGGGGTGGCGTGTGTGCTGGGTTGTGTAACCTTCAGATGAAGAAAATCCCCCTCATACGTACCTGTTGCTGTAGAGCAGGCAGCCGAGAATTTATGTGTAACATTCTCTCTTCCCTTTCTGCAGTGATGGAAGTAGGAACATTTAGCGATGAGTCGTAATAGTTGTTATTTAGCACGTTGAGCAACATGCGTCATATTTTACATGTGTGTATCACAAGTCACAGATCAATAACGGGTCAGTGACTTTGAAGTGTCTACAATCGGACACACAGCGGACAAATCACAGCTGTGAGTGGGCACCCTTGACAGACAGTGATTGCCAGGTTGTAACATTTCAGTTTTAAATCACAATACAATTTACACGTTAGGTGTGGTTGTAACATTTCAAATAAATCCCTAGTTCGTTAGTTGTAACATTTTAATTTAGTAGGAATCACAAGCAGGGTGTAGACAAATCTGGAAATCAGGGAAAACTGAAATGTCAGGGTATTTTCCTTTCTGGAAAAGTTGGTGAATATAAACTACACCATCCAAAAGCCAGGGAAAATCTCCACCTACTAAGAATTGTTACTTGCTAGATAACCAAAACATACAATGTCAGCCACGTGTGTGTCAGCAATTTTTTTTGACGTGTTCTTTACGTGGTCAGACGTGTGCCAAAGATGGTAACCACGTGAAATATTATGTAGTACATGGGTTGCTGCCAGGGTTTGCTAGTGATCAATTTTTATTTAATGTTTTGCTAAAGAGCAGCACTTACTATTACAGTAGAACCTTTCTATTACGACCCCTCACGGTTCCCGAGAATAGGGTCTTAATAGAGGGGGGGTGTAATAAAAATTTTGGGTTGATTTTGACCCACCCCTAACCCCTATGCCCCCAAACTTGCAATTTTTTGCATGAAGTTCATGTTCAATCGTCTCTAGCACATAAAAAACCACTTTTTAAATTAAATATGAATATGTACGTTTATTTTAATAGCTAGACGTCTTCTGATTAATGTGATACCCAAGAAAGGCATATTGCAACTCCCCTTGTCGTAAAAAAGAAGACCTAAACACAGTATGATATGGCCATTGAAATTGTGTGAAAAGATTAGACTATGTATTATTAAAATATAAAGTTATTATTAAAATATATATTATGTGGGTCTCGTGGGTCATACTTTGCTATGAGACACGTAGCGATCAAAAACTTTAGGTGGCGTTGCGCAATACGTGTCTGCGTGTCGTGCTCTCGCTTTGGTGTGGCAGCGGCATGTGACTAGGACAAAGAATCCTTACTGACCTGGCCTGCAATCCTCCCCCCTCTCCATGCTTCCATACACCAGTGTCCCCTTCTGGCATTAAGTAATTTATTGCTTCACGCTGCTTGGGGCAACAAATGTCAAAATCTATGATGGTATCTTGAGAAATGCATGACCACTAACATCAGTAAGAGCTAGTTTTCCATAGACTGAAAACCGGATAGTAGAAACTAGTACCGCAATTGGAGAAAAGGTCTACAAAAACAAATCCGCGCAGAACCGAAACCGCAGTTCAAGATGGTTGGTACCATGGTTGGCGAGGAAACTTTTCACGGTTCCTTGGGATTGGGTCATAATGGAGAGGTGGTCGTAATAGAGAGGTTTTACTGTATAAACTTTTTTTTTTTTTCATATTGATTAATCCACATTTGAACTGTGTGTTATTGTAAAGTATCGTAAAGCACAGTGAGTAATTAACTCGTGACTTTCTTTGTGTTCGTTCTGATGCACGTGTTAGTAATTTTAAATTTTAATTGACTAAGCACGGAAATAATTTTACACGGCTGGACATTCATGCAGTGAAGGCGAGGTGGATCTCTTCAGTCTACACTTGCAGCAACAGGTTTTGCAATGCACTGCTTTATGAAACTTTTACGATTATAGGTGTGTTCTAAAATTATTACTATTTGTAGTAGTGTTTTATATTTGATTCATGCTGTGTTCGGATTGACGTTTTGGTAACCTTGGTAATTTGAGGTTTAATTAGTAGATTCTAATTTGGGAATTGTCGATTGTTGCTTGGTCAGCTATGGTTGCAATAGGTTCACTAGCTCCTCTCATTAAAGAATTATGTAAAATTAAAAATAAAGTAATAAATATAGGAAGATCAATGCTATGATAATTTCAGGTGAAGGTGTCCTGGCCAAGGCTAAGTATCTTGGTGACAGTGATAATTAGCAATTAACACCACATATGCTACCCTAAATTAATGGGCAATGTTCTGAAGGAACCAGAGCTTTTTGAAACATTGCCGTGACTTGCTACCAAATGGAATACTGGAGGACTACCAGAGTGTGTGTGGTAGGAATGGATGACGTCTACAGTAGCTCATGGAAGGCGGATGTTGCACGTCTGCGGGGTCTCCGATATGGTGGTTGACTTCTTGTGGCGTCTTTTTGATTGTGTACACAAAGAGTGGTCTAGTTGTCAGCTGTGTCCTTTGAAACAGTCTTCAGCCTTTTCAGACTGGAAGGAAGGATAGGCTGCCACTTACCCTTGGCCTAGTTGTTGTAGCACCCTTAAGAAAGTTCTTCAGCCTTCGCAGACTGGAAGATAGGGCAGTGACCACTTACCCCTACTGTTCCCTCGGCCTTGTTCAGACTGGGAGGACAGCAACTGCCCCGAAACAGGGATCGCGCCTCCTATTTATACTAAAATCCTCAACTTGTTGGCTTCCAGAGAGGTGTGGGGATGGCTAGCCTCTCTCCACAAGGTTGTTTATTCGTGCCTGGTTGCAGCGCTACCCTTTTCTTATCACCTGTGAAGGAGGCGCTGACATATCTTATCGCATCTGCACGAGGTGCTGGAGGCTGTGATGATCTTGTGGACTGGGTGTTGAATACCTACAGCAAACACTGGAACTTGTTAATCTTCGGGAAAATCTGTTGACTGCTCGTTGAACAGTAAAATCCTGCGCATTACGGTTTTGAGGAGGTAGTAAAATTTCTCCAACCACGTGTCTGTAGTCCCTCATGCTGTGATGTTTTTTGCACCCTGTAGGTACATGATTTATTGTACTTGTGTGAGTATTGACTTGCCCATGTGAGCGCTGGTGCTTGATGATGGAGTGAAGTCTTGAGATATTGATTTGTGATGGGACATTGCCAACAACACTCGCAAGTTTTTTATTTGAATAATTTTTCATAAAAATTATGAATGCATTATGTATAAATATAACTCTAATAAATATGCTCGGAAAGTTAGAAAGAGACAACGCAAAATTAAGGAAACCCTATTCACTGCACTTTATCAATCACAATCTTCAAGACTTACATGAGAAAATATTTTGCTGTTGTACAAGAGAAAGATAACTTATGTATTTTGCATGCTTGCTGCCGTGCCACAAGTGCAGATTGATAGATGCTATTTTGTGTAACATGATACGGTGGTTTTTCTTTCTCAAGTCGCATTACCATCTGTGGAATAGTAATGGCGTGACGTATATTTGTAAACATAAGATCATAATACTAATTTTCTATCACAAATGTTTTGTAAATGAGAAATTTTCTGAATTTATTATGTTTGTATGGAATTGAGAGACTTAACAATATTTACAGGAATACAAAAATTCAATATGGCCTATACTTGAAATATTAATTATCCCTAATTATTCATCAATAACTTCTGGTGCGACCTATACACACATGTGGCCTATACATGCCAAAAAATAGTATTTGCATCTTTAGTGCTTTACTGCGCACAAACTTGTCCTCCATGGAATGGTTTTACTACAGAAAATGACCAGTGAAAGGTGAAAATCACATGGAGAAATGTAACAGCTGTGTAGTTACAGCAGTATATAGGCTTTCTGCTGCAGTTTCAGCGAGGTGCTAGGGAAATACATATAGTTTTTGCAGGTACTTGTGAACAGCCAGCCACAAATGTTGGAGTTTTATTTTAGTTGTCACCTTCATCAGTATGTACAGTAATTGTAGGGGTGCTGACATCTGGGCAGAGCAGCGACATTGGATCAATACAAAATTAGGCAGATGATTGTCTGGATATTCTGCTCTGTAGTATTGTTTACAATTATTAGGGATACTGGAGTGAAGTTTTTATGTGCCCATAATAAAACACTTCCTCGCTATAATTTTTTTAAACAAAGTATTTCAAATATATGTTGATTTTCTTGGTTAAGGAAAAATCATATTTTTGGCTGGAAATTATTTTATGAGACCCAGTTGATTTTTTTTTCAAATTTAAGTCAAAACCATGACTTATATGAAGAGTTGTCTTGTATGCTGGCAAATATAGTACAGTGAAACCTTGTTAAGGCATTTCAGAAAACTACTGAAAAATGTGTGCTTATATAACAAGAAAAATTCTTAGAAGAGTTGTTCCGTTGCCGATACTAAGTATTGGTATCGGCTGATACTTTGCCTTTTTTCCAATATATCTGTATTGGGTAAGGTATCAGGGTGATACTTTAGGAATTAAGTAAGGTTATTACTTTCTTTAGAGACAAAAATTACCCTGTTTCAGTGTTTATACAATGAAACCTTGTTAATTATAAGTTGATTAATTCGAAATCATATATAATTTGCAGTGTGTATTTGCTTCCAAATGGAAGAATAGGATTTTATGTGGTGGTGCCAGAGTTTTCACATCTGTTGACTGGTTTTTCTCCGCGTCTCCCGCGCCCACTGAAGAGGTGAAATGACGCGACAGTGCCACCCTCTGTGTGAAGTTAGGGAGAGTTAAGAAAATTCTGGGCTGCCTGTTGAGACAGTTGAAGGGAGGAAGTAAGTTTGAGTGTGGCGGGAGGATGGAAAGAGGAAGGAAGCGAAGCTGTGTGCGGGCATAGCTAAGGGGAGGGATGACGGACAGCCTGTGGATGGTAGACACAAAAAAAGAGGGGCAGGGGAGCAAAGAAGAAGGGAGGGAGCAATCTTTTCTTCGGAGGCCTGACACAAAAACTGCACTGTACTTCCCTCCAGCGCCCGGATGGCCGGCCAGGCAATGTGGGACTGAGACAACATTCGCGGGAAGTGCATTCATAGTAGTGGGACCGGGAGGATTCTGGCTGTCACGGCTGCAGTTTTTTTAACCAAACTTTACCCTTATATATATATATGTGTGTGTGTGTATGTATATATATATATATATATATATATATATATATATATATATATATATATATATATATATATATATATATATATATATATATAGACGTAGCAATTAAAGGCAACAATTATAACACCTATATTTTACTGCACGTGAACATATAATTAATGACCAAGTTAAATCCAACAAACTTAATTTTGAGCTATTTCTTTCAAAATGTTTTACTTTTTAAACCAAAAATTTTGTGGTTCCCCAAAACAGGGTTGTAACTTCAAGGGGGTCATTATTACTGGGGCCATAGTTGTGTTTACTGTGGAAAGTGAATGTGTGCATTTCTTTAATACATATAAACAAACTTTTTTTTTAAATTCGATAATTCGAAATTATGTAATTCAAAGTCGAAAATTAGGTCGCGGGCACTTCGAAATAACAGGGTTTTACTGTACGCTGCACATTGCAAAAAAAAAAAAGGACACTTTTCTGTCGGATTTCAATAAATCATATACTGTCTTTTAAGACATTATTTTCTTTATTCAAACGAGTATAGGAAAAAGGTTTTTGAATGTATTATTAAGAGTTATACTTTTTATAAAATTCAGTGCGAAGTGCATTGGTATTGGCACTGGTGTCTGATTATCGGCAATGGTATTGTGGTATCACTCTGTATCTGAAAACATTTTTAAAGCTTATTAAGCAGGAAATCTTCTTAACAGAAAACTTCTTAAGAGGGTTTTACTGTATTTAAGTTGTTATTTGACATACTGATAAAGTCAGTGGAAGTAAGTGGTTGGTAAATTAGCATTAAAGAAATGCAAAATATTAATATACTATGTATTTTGGAAGCTTTTTCTTGCAGTGTTTTTGTACATGTTTGAACCAAAAAAATTTCTGATATTCTACTACGGTTTTTATATATAACAGAATGAAATAAATATGAATTACATAAAATTGCGTTATTTTTTGTATAATTGATCTATATAATATATGATCTTAGTGTGAGAGCTAAACACTTAAGTATCCAATATAATTTTCTCAAACTTGCAAGAATGTACAAACTATTAAGCTCATATTTTGAAGTTGCATCACCCTGGTGTGTTTTTCCACTCATAAATGGTTAAGGTTCCGAATGTGCAGTGTGCTTCAAAGCTTTTTTGTACTACTTACGGTAAGTTAACACATTTTGAATTTACACCCTTTTATTTATCATATTTACCTGAATGCAAGACGATTCAAATGCAAGATGATCTCAGATTTTGATACTCTGTTCACAGGAAACTACAATTACCTAAGCAATATCTGCCAATTGAAATATGAGGCACAGAATTTTAATTATTTAATCTAATTTTGAACAAATTAAAACTTTTCTACCACTGTTACTAATTCAGTGACGTGTAGTGCTATCTGGCCCAGGGCAATGGAATGTTGCATATCGAAGTAGTGACTTCGTTAGTGGCAGTTACTGAGGTTGACTTGTAACTGGTTTATTTTGGTACTGGAGCACGGCCTGTATACAGGATGGGCTGTTTCTGCTAGGCACAAAGTTGATTGCTGGTTTGGCTGTTAGCCTGGCTACTGGCTTAGGTCGCTGCTTACGTAAACCGGCACTTGGTCGGCTGGACCGTGCTGGCGGTTTGCTGGTCGAGTGCAGCTGCTGGTGGAACTCTACTGTGCCCATGAGCTGCTGCTGCTGCAACTGCTATTGGTGGCGGTTCTTGGCAGGCTGCGGTACCGGCGGACGTTAAACCAGGGGCAGGCCAACCCCGACGACACTCTCTCCTCTACGGATAGCAGCTACGATGGCGTATGGAGTCACTGGAAACAGAGAAGGGGAGGGAGCTTGGGGAGTGAATCCCCACCAACTTACAGACATATTGAGCTCGTTCCCGGGGTGATAATTGGCTAAGCACCTTATTGGTCTGGGTGCAGCTCCAGGTAGGTAGAGGTAGTCTTCACTTCCTTCAGGTCCTTCCCACCTCGCTTGGTAAAGGACATCACAGGTTCTTAACCGGGTCTCATGAGATAGGAGCAGGCAACGTGCAGTTCCCTATATAAGTGTGTTCTGCTTTCTCTACAAACTAGGCCGGTGCCGAGCCTAACCATTTCTCCAGCCGGCAACACAAACGGTGCTGTGGTTGGAGAGGGGGTTTTCTCGGAGGCCTCCCAATAGCTATGATGGGTGATGTCTTAGTGTGGACAGGCCCAACTCTGAGCCAACCACGTACTCCATGCGGTAACACATGTGGTGCAGTGAACGGAGTACAAGCTGGTCTAGTGGTCTCTCCTCTCTAGGGGACTAGTGGTTGTGGCTCTACCGTTTGGTACACATGGTGAACCGAACAGTGGTGGTGTGTGTCTCGACATACGAGTCCCTGAGGGGCGCTCCAAGTCCTACATTAGGCGGTAATATTCTATTGTTCGAACCCCGGTCTCCTGGTCCACTCTTGACGGGATGTGGTATGTACTATGGATTCTAGATGTACTCAAGGAAATGAGAGAGAGAGAACAAGGTAGGTTTGGAATGTGTTTATTCCGAGAGGAATAAAATATGGTGGCCCGTACTATCTCCTGACTACCTCGAGCTGACTGAAGTAGTAAACTATGCTATTCAAGTGAAGGGGACTTGGTTCTAGGCTGAATGGTGGCAGTTTTGACTAAGGCAGCTGTTATACTTTCTCTGTCTATTCTGTATCACGTGTCTTGTAGGGACTTAAGGGCCCACTTCCTGAAGGGAGGGTGGTGTAGCAGTTGTCGTGGTCAAGCGACTAATTGTGGCCTGTGTCTTCTAGAAGGCGTTCAGGGGAGGGCTTCTGGAAAATCTGGTGGTAGGCGGTGACAATTCTGAAGATCTACTAGGTGGTGTTGGTCAGAGAGCTGTAGTGCACGGGGTGGTGGAGCGAGCTGAAGCCTCGCCGGCCCTGGAGTGGGGGTGCAATGCACACTTGTCTGTAGGCTAACTGGGTAACTGACTGGGGGCCATTGTTGCAGGTGGTGTTCTCTCAGCCTTCAACTCACTCGGGGTTGCAGCATTCTCTCGGCTACTGGCTATCGATTGTTGACATTTTCTCAAGGGGAGGTTCAGCTAGGCTTGCAATTTCTACAGTGATGGGAAGTTCTTTGTTTCACTTCTCTTTTGTGTATTCAACAACTGTTCTTTCCAGTTCTGTGAAACAACCTTCTTTGGTCTGCTAAAAGCCTTGCGGGTAGAATTTGCATTTTTTTTTTTAATGTTCACCATCTTCAAATGTTGGCATCAGAAATCCCGAGATGCTGAGCACCATAGTGTTGTTGCTTCATTCTGCATGTCTGATAACCATCAATTTAAATTTGCATTGTGGTAGATCTGACGGATATGAGAAATTAAGATCTAGATGTTCCACATCTTTACAGATTATCCATTCCATCTGCTACCACACTTTAACAATTATCAATGTATGGTGTTTGTGTTCAATGTGAACAGTGTCATAGGTGTAATACCAGTCTGAACACACCCAGACTTCTGTATTAAGTGATCAATATATTGAGATGAATGAGCTTTCCTACCTTTGCACAGAAAAAAATGGTGACTAACTAGGCTAAACGCTAGAATGTGCTGCGCGTAGGTCGCCTCGAGCTACTAACGTTTTCGAAACATACACTTCTTGTGATATAGATATGACACTTTCTTGCCAACATTTTGACAATATGCTCTGTGTAGATTATGTTCGCGGTTGCGAAGTCGAGTTCTGCATTGTAGCAGTCCTACTTCTCGTGACATTTCATTGATCTATAACTCTCACTCTGAGTCCTGCTTAGTTACTCTGTCAAAGCCATCATACTCGAGGGGCTACGTAGCTCTAAGGTAGTCTAGAATTCATTACCACAACACTCTTTATTATAACTAACTTACACGTTTGAGATAATGGTTAAAACACCATATCTATTACACAAATAATGACTCTGTGATTACAATTAGTACAAATTACTCTATTGACAAGACTCTAATGATATTTCTAACCTTGCCAGATTATTACGTTTTTTTTAAGTGGGTGACAGGGACTCGGACTATAGCGTTGCGCCTAACTGCTACGCGGATTATGCTAACCAATTGGTTGTCTGCAGAATGGCCTAGAGCTCTTCTAGGCCTGGCCCTTGGTGATGCCCTCTGCTTGGTAGTCTGACAAGCAATACTCTGACTTCTTGAAGTTGTAGCGGCCGTCTGTGGGTAACTATGTTGGGGGGGGGGGGGTGATGCCTTGAGCAGCGCTTAAATACTCAGCCGGTCGCTGGCAATGTGGATCATGTTTTCTAAACAATTAACTCGCTCATAATCCATACTCCGTTCAACCTTAGGAGGTTCATGTGCGGCTTCATGGTTGCCGCTACAGCACGTCATCACTTTGTGGTTGTAAAGATAATTATTATTCAACATTTTTGCTTACAAAAACAATATTATTGGCCTAAAAATTAATAACTGATGCATACGTAAACATTTTGCTTAAAAATTTTCACCAAAAATTCTGAAATAGCCTTAATATTGAAAACACGATGAATACAAAATTTTTACCCTTGCCACAAAGAAAAAAACCTTGTCTTGCATTCAGGTAAATACAGTAGGTTCCTTCGATCACTGTGTATAAACATTATATTGTTCACTTTTTCCATACCTTGGGGAGAAAAATGTTTTTTTGTAACTGTGGTAATAGTACATAGTATGTACTTATTTGCTGTGTTTGTATTCAACCTTTTTATATACTCGTACTTGTTCATTATAGGGGTAATTCAAAGTACCACTATTATGGCATTCGCGTGAAACCAGGATCAAGCCTAACACAGTTTGCGGAGGAATGTGCATCATCTGGGAGGCAGCAGAATTCTCAGAAGCGTTTCAAGTTCCTTTCAAATTCTAGTCAGAAGTCGGATAGTCAGTATGAGCAAGGTGCAAATAACTCCACATCCAGCCATCCCAACTCAGTTTCTCCGCAGCACGTGCAGCATCACCAGTACCTCGGAGATGGCTCGGGGGCGATACCAGACTTTCCGGAGATAGAGTTCAATCCACGATTGAGTTTGCCAGAGGATTGCACCCTTGAGGATGTGGATACGCTGCGTAGTATATATAGGGAGCACTGTGAGGTGAGAATACTACAGTTTGTTGGAAAATTTAATTACTATTGTAATAGATAGTTACAGAGTTGTGCGAATGTTATCTTTTTTCCTTCCACAAAGTAAGAATTAAAAATACATTTCTTGAAATTTATTGTACTGAATCTACGATGAAAAATAATTTCATTATAGCTGAGCCATGTTGAAAGTTTAACAAAAATGTTAATTTTTTTTGAAGCACTATGTGTTTAAAATTAAATACCACCTGATAAACGGGAAAGCTGCTCCTTGTATTGTGGAAGTTGGCGGAACGCCGTGCCCGCTGGGATGTCAGGGTGAGGTTTCAATCCTTTGTTGCCAGCTGGGATACACTAAATAGCAGATTGGACATCTAAGTAATCACCCAATGGAAATCGTTCACACGTCCCGGGCATAGCTTTAGCTTGTGGGTTCCTTCCCACGTCGGCAGGTGAGATTATGTGGCAAGTGTATTGGGGTGATCTGGGGATAGTGACCTTGATGAGCAACCTGTATTTAAGTGTGCTCTCATATACTAGGCGGGTACGAGTAGTGGTGGTGGCCCTCAAATATCTCGACGTAACCATCACGGTAATCATGCCCCGGGTAGCTAATCCCCTTTGGACATGAAACCAGTTTGGAGTGTAGGGCGTGTAGGTTCCCGGGAGGGGACAAAGTCACACACTGTAGTAGGCACAACTTTCTGTTGTGTCCATGGAAGTGGAGCTCTCCTCTGCTCCGTAGACCATGCTACAGTGGCCGGCTGTGGAACAACGGCCAACTCTGGTTGCATTAGAGTCATGCTCTTACTGCTTATAGAAGGAAGAGTAGGGTGAGGGGGTATGGCTGTGTATTCCTCTGTGAGGTGAGGGTTCAGTTCCAATTAATGAATGTCCATAGTGTACCAGTAGTAAATATCCATATCGTAGCCTACCTTGGGCTCTAGAGAGTAAAGCAAATAGTGAATTATTCTCAGTTGTATCAGTATTACTCAAAGCATTGATCTCTGTCTCAAGGTCTTTGAGTCCTCTTTAACCTGTTCTTTATTCCAGTTTTTGAGCTCGCGGCATAAGGCGCTGAAACATTCAGCCACTCATGGGGTGGAGGGTGGGTGGAGTCAGTAGATATTGGGTAGCCCTTGCTGCCTAGCAGGGTGGTATCTATATTTAGATAAGCACTAAGTCCAGTACAGAGCTCACCAAGAGAAACAAATATTCAGCAACCAAAAAGTGAAACAAATTTTATTTTTCAGTCTGTTTCCCTAAATTATTAAACTTTTTTAACCCATATTTTTTACGGTTCCTCAAAAACTGGTCATTATAGGATGATTGGCACAATAATTGGGGTTAATATAGAGAGGTATGACTGTATGTACTGCCAACTTTTGAAGTTTATTTTTATCTAATTTTAGCATAATTGTTGACTAAACAAATGGATACACAGATATAAATTTTAATTGTTACTCAACTAACCGAACATTTGTAAAGCCTTCGAATATTCATTGAAGTTGAAAAAAAAATTTTTCATTTAGTTTAGACTTTCAGCAGCTAGTTTTCTTACCAAAATCAAAAATGAAAGACCTTGTTTGTCATTATCGTTTTAGTATACAGAATATTCGCACAACCTGAAATATTTCATTATGAGCTGTTCGCAGTAAACTGAGCACTTATGAAATCCCTTCTTAAGGTCTACTTGTATGCAAATTGTGCATTCTTCCATTATATGTGAAATTAACATTGTCATGTGTCTGATCATCTAATTTGTATATCAGTCGGGTGAAAATTTTAAAATATTATAAAAGTAATTATTTTGCAAGTGTTACTGGTCCTTACATTTATGTGCATTAATAGAGAATAAAGCAAGAGAAATCATTTCAGTGTTCACAAATGTTTTATTTAACATTTATTCTCTTCTATTTTAAGACATGGATCTACTTTCCCTGTGTTGTTGCCAACTTGCTAGGCACATGCCAGTCAGTGTGCCTTTATGCTGGTAGGGGCAATGACATTTTTCAAATCTTGATTTCAAAAGTGCTTAAGTTACCTTGAACAGCCTATAAGTTCTTGTACAGGGAATGTATTACACAACAGTGCTTCATCAGACTTGCCTGAATTTACCTAAAGAAATTTTTATCTGTGTACCGTATGTACCTGATTATATGATCATCCTGTAAATCCCCCCCCCCCCCCCCCACATTTTTATTACCTTAATCTACCAATTTATTTATTTTTCTTTCTTTCTTTCTTCTTTCCTTGATACCCTTGTACTATAATGAAACATATGCCTGTTCAAAAACCATTGACCATCACTTGCTACTACCCAAGCAAAAAAATTTAGCTCAAAAATTTTAGTATGTGAAAATTAAATGACTCGTATTTTTGGAGGTAAAAATTGGAACAGATCGTCTTCTTGTGTTAGAGTAAATATTTTATGCAGAATAAGTCAAATGAACTACACTCTACATGCAAGTCATAAAGCACTGCCATATTTTCAGTTTGAAGGTTGCTCGGCAGTAATGTCTTAAAATTTTGTACACAAGGGTAATACTTTATTCAGATTTAAATAAGTTTTCTGTGTATTAACTATTGATGATTATTTCTCGCATCACTTGTGCAGTATATTTTTGTTTAGTTTAGACTATGCATACTTGGATTGAGTACTCTTAACTACACATAAGCATACTCGGTGTATAAATTATTAAGAAACTGGCTTAATAGTAATGTTAGCACTGGATTCTGCAGAACCCTTTCTTTTTTCCTGTGAATAAATTGAATGTTATTTGTTGCCTGTAGTTTTAAATTATTTTTCATTTTATCCATTTGTTGAATTATTTTGCAGGCCTTCTTGGATGCCATAGTAAATTTAGAGTTTCAGACTGTGGAAAGTTTATGGAGAGAATTTTGGCGTAGTCAGAATAACAATGGTGATGAATGTGAGGAAGAGAAATATCTGTCCAAGTAAGTGCTTTCACTGATGAACATTTTCATTGTGTTATTTAAATTATTAGTGAAGTTAAAATATAGGCTTAGCAAGTCCAGTTTCACTGTTGGTAAAGAGTTAGTGGAGTTGTTGGCAGCTTTGTTTGCATATCCAGTTCACAGTTCTGGTCCCACTTTGTACATCACAGTGAATTGCACAGTAGAGTTGATAAGGAAGTACAGTAATGTTACTTTTTCAATCAGGATTAAGAAATACAATTTATGAAATTCTAATTACTCTAATTAGATATCTCAATATCGCAGGTCTTAATTTAATTTTGTGCTATATTCATTTTGTTTTTCACTTTTAGATTTACTGTAACAAACTATAAATGCTTCTATTCATAACAGGTGAGAATCTCCTGAAATAACAATTTTTAAGTAGTTGTAACAATTCGGCAGCTAGGCTACCTGTAACACATAAAAGGACAGAAAAACAAACACGTACTCAGTCTAGTACTTGTAAACAGGCACATAGGCAAAGAAGGATGATACATTTTTGACGTGGTTGCGATGTCACAATATTTTTCTGGCTAGGCCAGATTTATCGTGCAGCGAGTTGTGGGGCGATTCAATATGGTGGATGGGCGCTGTTGGTAGTGAACCTAACGACAAGGTGGCAAACTAAATTGTAGCAGGAAATTTGAAATGTTGTGTATAGCTGTTGAGTAAGGTTTTGGAGCTGATATATTCTTATAGTATAGAGGCATAGGGACTGTCTGGGTTTTGTTATAAATTGATGAGCTTCTAAGTTCTGCATTATTGCTTGAAGGTGGTGGTGGTAGAGATCTCGCTACTCTGATACTGTAGCAAGAGTTGAAATCTTTGTTGTGTGATACGGCACGTGCAGCAGCTGGTTTGCCTAGTAGGCTTTGGATGTTGCTATGCTATATCAGCTGAACTACGACTAAAATGTTTACAGTTTCTGATATTTGTAACAGTATGAATTGTTTTCACTCCAAATGTAAAATTTGGTGCATCAGGAGATTGGTACTTGCATTGAACAGTGTTACATAAAAGCAAAATTTCAGGTTATGGTGCTTGGGAAATGCGGAATAGTAGTAGTACAGAAAACCTCATTAATGGTAAGTGTGATGTATGGCGGTGCAAGAAGTTTGCTATAAGAAATTATGAGTGAAGCTGACTCTGGAGAGTTGCACAGGAATAATTTAGTGTTCATTCTCTGTACTTTAATTTCATAAAATAATCATGTATTGTAAAGAAAATGAATGGCATGAAATAATGGAGACAGTTGAAGCTTCACGCAACTGTCTCTCTCTGAAATTAATGAGATTAATTCTAAGAACTGGGGAGGCTGAATTTCCTCCTGGAATATAGAGGTTCAAGGTTCCTTTTGGGAATGTGTAGAGGGAGAAATATGCTTTCCAGGCTGGGTTGTAGATCCTCCCATGTTGGAATGTCGTAATTTATGCCTATTAGGCTGTGTAACCTTGACAGGAGGAGGGGGTTGAATCCCATGGCGAGTTTAATCAAATGTGTCTCCCGTCCCGGGAGTTTGGTTTTGCTCACTGTAAAGGTTGTCTAAAAATATGTAATGCCAGCTGTCACGTGAATAGGAGAGAGTCTAGCAAGATTATATAGAATCAGTGGGTTTCGGCTTTCTGCATCCTTTATAGGGAGTCAGTCTAGTTGGTGTGCACATCTGCACAAAGTCAGGTGTGGGTGTCGTTATTTTGTGGCGATGAGACACGTGAACGGAAATGCAGATGGTGATGAGCTTACCAACTGCTGTGCGTACTGTGCACGTGGAGTCAGCAGGTCGTAGCTTCGGAGGGGTCGGTAGTGAATGGAATAATTCTGAAAGCGGCGGGTCTGGGATAAAATTGTCAGATAATCAATTGTGTGGTAAGGCCTGTCTAGTCTTAGTACTGTATCTCTACACTGCAATATTGCCGTGCCTCCAAGGTGTGTGGGATTGTCTAATTTAAACCCTGGTCCAAACAATGGTTCTGAATTAATGTTTACCCTGAGAGGTTCACTTTTACTGGTTGAAGGAATATTAGCAAGTAAGATGTTTAATTCTCGCTGCAACATTCATCGAGCTAACCTTCTTAAATTACTTTGACGTCCGTTAGTGTCATAAGGCATCTCAATAGCTATATTAAAAATACCCTAGGATATACTCCAGAATCACTGGGCAGTATCCGATGCTTCCCTGGTCCAGCCTTGTTCATGCTGGGAATGAAGCAGGATATATAAAGCAGGCCTGTGGTCCAGGGGTTATATCCCGCTGAAGGGTTGTGCGATTCGGGGTGTTCCTGGAATAGTCCGGCCTTTTTCAGGCGGGGGCAGTCCAGAAAATTCGGCTCCATACTTCCCTTTCAGAATAAATAAAAAGAAAAACTTGGAAATCTAAAGTTAGCATTACAACCAGTAATCGTCCGTTAAAATAAGAGCTCTTCAGAAACTCCAGATGGCAGCCATTTTCATCTAAATCCGGTCTTATTCAAGCTGGCATCGAGATGGTGTCCGATATATTTACCTGTCTGTTTTTTTATTGGAAGTTTGGCTTTTGAGCAATGATCTTTGGACCCCTTGCCCTTGCTTAGGCTGGAGGAAATCAAAGATTATTGGTTCCACTTGCACTAGTCGCAGAGTGAATCGATTATTACTAGTGATGGGTCGAGTCTAGTTTTTTTCTATTCTGGTGCCGATAAACATTCTTTGGTCGATTGTCGATTCTGATTATTCTATTTATGTATTTAATTTTTCAAATAAGGTTCAATTAACTTAGTAGACCTATCAGAAACGAACATCTGTGCTTCTAAATAAATATGAAAAATTAAAAAATGTAACATGTCACACAATAAATTTACTTTAATCCGTTATGTTTTTGTACCAACTTGTCTCAAATTTTATTACAAATGTAAGGAAAATAATACAAAATAGGCCTGATTTGCTGTCAGTTTCTAGCATAATCATAATAAATATTAATTTCACATCATTTAGGACACCTGCTTATATACTAACCAAAACGCTTATCCTAACATAGGCACAAATAAAAAAAAATTACCTGGATCCAAACGCTCCCACTACTAAGAACTTATAAAATTTTCATGTAAAATTTAACATGGGATTGCCAATTCCGCGGCAACGCTCCGTAGCGTTAAGTGTTGCCACCGAACTGGCATTCCCATGTTAAATGTGACACGATTTTATTTTAAGTTTTTAGTAGTGGGAGCATTTGGATCCTGGTAATTTTTTTCCCCCCATTAAGGCCACCGATTCAGATTCCATTTCACTTACAGAAAAGAATTGATTTTGATCCTGATATTAAGAATCGCAGATTCTTGAGGATAAAAGAATCGACTCGACCCATCACTAATTATTACTTAGGACCGTTATGAGAAGTTAAATTAATTAAAATTTAACTCTTAACTAGGTAAAAGAAGGTATGCACAAGTACTGACAATTAATGCATTTATTCAATACGCTTTGAAAACAATGGGATGCGTAGCTCTAAAGATTACCTGCATAAAATGTGTATAAGGCAAACAAGCTATAGATTTATTCTATAGGAGAAAGTTAACTATACGAGTCCAGAGGGAATGTCACGACCTCCTGCCATGGATAAGTAAGGAAAATGCTTTCAGGGTAGAGATTCAATTAGGACGTAGTAACACCTATGGGTGGCTGTGTGGAGACATTATTTGAGGCTGCTGACTTAATTCACACGCGGAGACATTGGAGACCGTACTTGCTGCATGTGGAGTCTAGCAGTGTTGCTCTCTCAAATAGTCTTCAAGTCTTTGCAGACTGTGGGGGCTCGAGTAGCACAGCTTACTCCCGAAGACTTAAACTCGTTACTGACAGCGCGCTTGACCTAGTGTTCAGAATCCTGAAGTATATCAGTTTGAGTCTTTTGTAGACTATGAAGTCGGGATTTGAGCCACTTACCCCTGAACTACACATAGCCTTACTCAGGCTTGATATGCCGATTACTTAGCCTTGCTCAGGCTGGTGGTGCCCTCGACCTTATTCAGGCTGGAGGGCCAGCAAACTCTGCTGTGCCTAGAACTTGCTCTTCCTTATATATACCAAAATCTGTAGCTTGTGGGCTGTCAAAGGGGTGCAGGGGTTGCTAGCCTCCTCTCTTCACAGTGGTTGGTTTATTCAGACTTCAGAGCAACGACGCCCTTTCCTTATCTCCTCTGTTGGAGGCTGCTGACGTTTTTATCACCTCGGCACAAGCTCTGGAGGCCGTGGTATCCTTGTAGTGGGGATACTGCTCTCTTGTATCGTCCCTTGGAACTCACATCTGGTTGGTGTCTATGGCTCCATCGAATAATAAAATATCTTGAGAGGGAAATATGGGCGACCGCATGGTGGCTTCAATAGACAGTACCATTCTTCCTTTCTTACCACGTGTCTGTAATCCCTCATTAGGCTGGTAGTGATCCTATATGTACGTGATTAATTGATCTGCCATAATGTGACTTCCCCAATGAGTGTAGCAACTCTATAAAGATGGGGTGAAGTCGAAATGTTGAGTGTGCATATCACATATGCAGGAATGCGCCATGCGTCAAGCTTATGGTGCCAATATGTAATATTAATTTATTGCTTCTGCAAAGTGATGTGCCATATTATTCAAAAAGAAAAATTACATACTACTAAGAGATACAGTTTTGAGTTGTGTAGAAATTTTAAAATTATTATTTTTACGTCTGCTTGTTATTTTTTTTTTTACATTTTTCACAATTGTTTTTAACATTAAGAGTGTTTTTCAAATTAATAGCATGTGATAGTCAACTTCTTTGGAACATTAGTTTACTACGTGTTTTTGAACCCTACGTTTGTTTCAAAATGGTTTTTTTGACTGTGGTAGTTACTGTATTCAAGTGTACTGATTTTCAGAACAAAACTGTACCTGCTATGCAAGTGTCCTCCGGTACAGTTATTTGTGAGGCAGGTGGACTACCTCTTCTATCAGAACCTAGTTGACGTCCTGATACCCGATGTTCTCAGGCCAATTCCTAGTAAGTATTAACTGCAACAGCATCAACACAGCTGAAGTAATGCTGTATTCTGGTTTGTGTGATGTGCGACTTATGTTAAAAGGGTGTGGGATCTAAATTAGCTTTAAATATGTCATTTGAAATTCGTACATTTTTGGAAGCTGGCACAGAAAATCTAAAGAGCAATGTGCTCGGCTCACTACAATGGATGTGTTTCACCTGCGTTCGTGATCAATTTTGTGGTGCCAATTGAGGTTTTTTTTTGGACATTTTACAGTTCCCTTTTAAAGCCCCTTCATTACTCCATTATGGGTATTTTGAAATGATGCAACACTAGTTAATGGCTTTTACTAACTATTTTTCCACACTGGTGAAGTTTAAGGCTTGGCCGATACCACTTTTTTTTTGGCAATTCCGCAGATGCCGACTTGTGAGCCTATACTGCAGATACTCAATATAAATGCCATTATTAAGACTAATTTTCATATATTGGTAGAATATTTAATTACTGTAATTTTTACTGTTAAAACTTATTTCACCAGGATCTAATATTTCCAGCAACTATAATTTTTAAGTTGGTAACTGGATGTGAAATACGTCATATGAGCGATATCATTTATCAGTGCTCTGCGGCATTCTGTCCACCTTCCCATCACAGCTGTGTGTCAGTGACACTGCGGCGTGGTGCGGCGAGCGTGACTGGTTTGCTGCTTCCCTTACACGCCGGCGAGAGGGAAGTGGTACCCTTAGCAACGAGCCTGGTGACTTAGCGTCCTCTCTTTCTCCCCCCTCTTTAAACCGCGTACTTTCCTTCCTCCCCTCACATGCCATACACGCCGCTCAGAGGAGAAGTTGTCTAGCAAAAGGTAAAGCACGTCCTTTCTCTCTCTGCCACACCAGCTTCGCTTGCCTTCCCTTAACACGTCAGCGTAATCAGAGGACATAGTTTTGAATGATTAATTATTAAAGATAGTGGAGAAATCGATAATGATCGCCGTATTTATTAATTTTTTTCTCAAAATTTCAAGTTTTCTTTGCAGTAAAATATAATTAAGATAGACATTTGCCATGGGCACCAACCTGTAGTGGCGTAGAGGGGTATTCCTCCTGCTGCCACCCCTCCACCAGCTTCCGTGAACACACTGCCAGATCGATAAGTTCTCAATGCGTTCTTAGCTTATCGAATGTGTGTGGGACATTCAAAATTTGACTTGCATTCAGTATCATATATTCATTTTCAGACGTTTTGAAAGTTTTAGGTCATCTTGCATTTGGTGTCTGATTACTATCATTTATATGCTGTATTTTGAGACTTATTATCTTTATTTAAAGGAGTTTTGGTGAAATGTTTTTAATGTATTATTTACAATAATTATTTTTCTAAAATTCCCATTTTTGTTGTGTTTATTAGCTGAACTTTATTCACAGAAAATGTACAGCTCTTAGTATACTCAACATAAAGTTTTATAAGGTTAGAAGTTTTATTTTATTGATATACATGTCAGAAACAGCATCTACTTAAATCCCGCATGTATGGACGTTTTTTGGCAGTTCCCTGAATAAAGATAAATCGAGAGTCGACTGTATTTACATTTTTGTTTCTCCGTCGCAGATAATAAGAAGTTCGCAAACCTTTGTGCTGAAATGAATTTAATTGCACATTGATATCAGATGTTCAATGGAGTAACATCTGTTAACTTGGTGCACGTACAAACACTACCTAGTGTGCCTGGAATACGTCTCAAAGCAAGATGGCGGCCATACAAATATTTAAGGTTTTATTTAGTATAACTACTAAACCATTTAACCAATTTGGACCAAATTTCGTAAAGTGTATTACAAGCATCATACATTCCAACACATAGCCACTTTTGTCAGCCATTTTGTAAAATGGCGCCACATGAATAAAGTTTTTATGTGCTATCGTGGGAAATTATTATCCCAGTTGTACCAAATTTGGTGAAGTTGTACTGTAGATATGTATTTTGGCGTATATAGGCTGCACATTTTTACCAAAAAAATTACTACAAAAAGTGGAATGCAGCTTATAGAAGAGATATTGGCATTTAAAAAAATTTTCACCTCCAAAACATGTTTAGAAATTTGTCAACATACAGTACATTTTAATGTTTTAACTTAGTTGAACAAATGAATAGCTTTTCACTCGGGCAATAATTTGTTCACTCATGGTCATAAACTAAATAACCCTTCAACCCGGAAGCGTAAAATGTAAACATGTTGGAGCTTGGCCATAGATATTGTACATGAAAAAACTAATTCACTACTGCACAAAAGCTTGCGTAGTTCACATGCCCACCTCCCGGGGCCACATGTTCACATTGATAGATGTCATTTTGTGTAACATGTTGCAGTGGTTTTGTGTTCTCAAGTCAGGTTACCATCTGTGGAATATTATTGTACAATGTATATTTGTAAACATTGCAACATATACCCACAAATTTTCTGTCACAAATATTTTGTAGGGGAGAAATCAAGTCGAAATTTATTAGGTCTGTACGGAATTGTCAGTTAACAATATTTACAGCAATACAAAAATTCTGTGCCGCCTAGCCTTGAAATGTTAATTAATATCCATAATTTTGAATCAAAAACCTCTGTGGCCTGTACATGCACGTGGCGTATATACGCCAAAATACAGTATATGTATTTTTAAAATGTTACACACTTATTTTCAGAATGGTGTCTATAAAATCATTTAGCTTAGTGTATTAAAGCTACGAAACTATAATCAATTTTTCCAGAATACAATCATCCAATGTGCTAGTAGAAAACTTTTTTATCCTCCATTTATGAAGACTACCACATGAAAAATACGGATGTTTTATGCTACATCTCAGGGAACGATCAACTAATTCCACTAAATTCTTCACACAAGTAGTGCTACAGTAGGCCATGTAAACTTATACATTTTAAGTGACACAGTCACCTATTTTTAAAACAATATCTGTAAATATTTTAGGTTCGTAAACTCTATCATTTGAAACATTTGACTATAAATCTGAAGTTGATCCTCCAAATCGTACCTCTGTAATGCAATTGATTTGCACACTAGCATTTACAAGGTTTTGTGTTTTTAAGTCCCAAATAACGCACAAGCGTCGCTGATAAAGCACATTTGTTTGTAGTTGTCTCACTACCGTTGCTTATGTTTCTCGTTTCATCTCAAATGATATTGCTTTTGATTAAACAAGGTTTACCTACCAACTCAGCTTTAAAGAACTTAAATAAAAATTAATGGCACCCATGTCTAGGAAAGTAGGCTCATTAGTTATATCAGTAACTTCTTCTTGTTTCTAGGTTCTTTAACACAAGCAATTAGAAATTTTGCAAAAGGCTTGGAGTCGTGGCTGACACAGGCCATGAGCGGGTGCCCTGAGGAAATGATTCACATCAAAGTGTCCGCTGTGAGTGCCTTTGCCCAGACGTTGCGGCGATACACGTCTCTGAACCACCTGGCGCAGGCAGCGCGTGCCGTCCTGCAGAATTCATCACAGATCAACCAGATGCTGGTTGATCTTAACAGAGTGGATTTTCATAATGTGCAAGAACAGGTTTGTTGTTGTTTGCTAAAAATTACGCAACATTTTGTTACGTGAACACAGTTATGTAATCATAGCAGAATAAATTGTTTTAATTTATTGCTCAACAAGGGTACAGACTAAACTAGGGACAAGTCTGCAACTTTCTCAGCTGTACAGTAAAGAGATTCCTTTAAAAAAGTTCTCCTCAATAAGTTAATGAAGGTCCTGGTCTTCACACACCAAAGTAATATAACCCCCTTAAGATCTTTACGAGGTTAATAAGCCTAAATCTTTTTGTACCTTCTGAAACTTATTTCCTAATTGTTTAACATTAGTAATGGTCAAGTTTGATTTTTACAACTTCGAGTTGAGTCAAGTTGTATAATAGTACAATTGAGTCTAGTCAAGTTAAGCATAACATATTTTTTTTTAGTTATAATCAAGTTTCCACCATAAATGTAAATCATGTGTACCTATGTACATGGGTATAATGGCTGCCCTTTATAACTTTCTCCCCTCTTAGAACCACAGTTTACCAAGGAAAAAGTTTGGAACTAGTTTCTACCCGTAAGAATAATTCTTTGCCAGGGTGAGTGATTCACAGTGCTGCTATTTCCCTGTTGCCGATGAGTAAATAACTATGGTAGAAATAGTAATGTCAGCAGCCGCCTGATGCTGATAGAAAAAAAATATATAATTTGTTGGGGGGGTTGGAGTGTAGTTTTCAGGCTGGTCTGTCAGCATGCTACTAGGGAGAGCGGAAAGCAGTCCTCATTGAAAGTTTTTGTTACAAAATAGGGTTTTTTTTTGACAGCGCTTTATTTGGCTATAATAGTAATGATAAGTCTACCATTACGCATATATGCATATTTCTGCTGAAAGTGTGATGTGCCATGAGACACAAGGCTTTTAATGTTTAAAAACTGTGCATCCTGTGGTGTATTTGTGTAGAGCTGAGACTGTACCCGTCCACTTTAACAAGGGTTTCATTATCTAATGTCACCTGCCCAGTCTGATATCAAAGAGGAAGCGCTACACTGGGAAGCAATATGGCTCGTCACAAATAAAACACCCACTGGATTTTATCACAGCAGATCATTACAAACGTCAACCAAATGTCAAGGCATGTAGCAGAGTTATTGTTTTCATTCTGGCTCAACTTTAGCAGTTTAGCAACGTAAAATTTTTTATTCGTGAGACATGAAAGGTAATTGTTATATGCAAGTATTTGTTGTTTATAACCTAAAAGTACCATGACTCGATTTCAGTGTTCATTAACTCGATGTCCGCTGTAAAAAAACTTGACTTGAGTGAGTCGATCTTTGTTGACTTGACTCGACTTGATATTTTGAGACTCAGCCTATCACTTTTCAACATATCTATCAGTTTGTTGGCCTTTGTTGCAATTATTGGACATAATTGGTTATATCTGCATCACAGAGTTCAGTGTGTATGTTAAAATTCTGCACTAAAATCTGTACAAATGCACATATTCTAAAGTTCAAACCTCTGTAACTATCAGTGTCACTGAGTTATTTAGTAGTAGTCCCCCCCCCCCCTTGAAATTGAATGTGGTTAGCTCATACTGGTTTGAAGTTTTATTACTTGTACGTAGTTGAGAGTAAATTGAGTTTTCACTTTGATATTTCACCACAATGTTAATTTCCCAATTTTTCTTTCTTCCTCTCTGAATTATATCCAAAGTAAGCTCTTGGTTCTAAGATTTTACATGGTTCCCATGAAATGGTTTGTTATTTCGAATGGGTCGTTATTGGAAAACCCTTTTTTAATTCAATTCAAAATGACTTGGCGGCGTATGATCTGGCTGGGGTGATTTTAACGAGTCGAGTGGGTCGACATGCGGGAACAAAATCTGATGAGGGTGGTGCTACACTTGACTTGGGGACTGCCTGTGACAGGAGTCAAACTCGTACTGTTTTCCCTGACACCAGCTTTATCATGCAAAAGTGCGGTAACTCTGTTTCTGCTGGGTGTTGAACCTAGATGAGTTTATTGGACGTGAATCTAATTATGCTGGATGTCTTGACTGTAGGATTAGGCGTGGTGTCCTCAGGAGTTATGGGGGCAATAGGCGGCGACTGCTCTATTTGGGCTACGTAATCTCCCGTGGGGTACCCGGGCCAACAGGTGCTTAAATTGTGATCCAATGGGGATGTGTGCTCAAGGGGAACGAAGGGCGAGATTGGCCGAGGGACGGCTTCATTATTTTGCGGCAGGGGTTCGACCTCGTGATGTAGTAGTTACAAGAAGGGTGTTGGTTATCTTGGCTCGTGCTGGGGCGCGGCGTTCCTTACGCCATTGTCTACTTTGTTCCACCTCTCCTGCTACACATTGAGTCCCTCGGAAACACATTAAGTACATGCAGTTTCTCTCCACTGAGAGGGAAATTACCTGGTACAATAATTAACACAGACTGTAGGAGAAATAAGAGACTATCTATCAATGACGGGAAACTGATACTTAAGTTTAATGTAAAGTTTATTACGTACAAAATGGAAACTAGAAAGCCTTGGCTAAACATCGAAATTACAAATTGATTATAATTAGCTGACTGGCTAAACAGTTATAATTAAGTGACGAAAGAAATAGGCTAAGACGAGCCTGGAGAAAGTCAATTATTCAGAATTCCCAAAATTGTTTTTCTGCTAAATTGTACGTTAATTTAAACACACTTTCACAGCATATTAAAAGTTACAGATAGTTTATCAGGAGGTAAGCTAAAACGTGCCGGCTTGTTGCCACAGAGTCACAGAAGTTACTTGGATAAAGAGTTACCGGGTATGTGGAGTAGGTTTACCTTGGACGGAGTTTCTGTCCTCACATTCAACAGGTGCAGTGTAGGAAAGCCATTTGCAGGCTGTTGTGGAGGCTGCAGTTTTCACAGTCTGCAGAGTGGATGGTGCGCCATGTTGCAGGTCGCTGAGAGGAGAGAGAGTCCTTACAGACCGAGGAAGTCTTGGCGGACTGAGGAGAGTCTTTGCAGACTGAGGAGAGTCCTCTTCGGCCAGTGAGCCCAGCGTATCTGCCGTTGGATGCTACACTTTTATTTATACGAAAATTTCTCCAGTCAGCAGTTCTTTGGGGTGCAGGGGGGTAGCGTAGCCTTCCAACATGGGGGTATTTTATCTGGGGTGCTAGAGCGCCACTCATTTATCGCTCCACTTGGAGGCGATGACAAATTAAAATGCTTGTTCCTGAGGTGGGCGGGTTGTGACATCACAAGACCACGGGGGTGCTGCCATCTCTGGGTTTTATAAGAACTTCTTCCAGGGCTAAAGCGACTAGTAGTAGAATATCACAAATATTTATTTTATTCAAGGGGGTGACTTGCATGCAGGTTTCTGGGCAGACAATGCAAATTGTTATTATGTAGGTAATTTACAATTTGTAGTGTATGTTGACAAAATAGTTTTTAATGTCTATATCTCGTATATAAGCCGCTTCCCATATTTTGTAGTCATTTTTTCTTTGTATAAATGTGGGACCTATACACACTGAAATAATGTATTTTAATGATTACCTTAAAAACAAAAGTTAGCTATTTGGAGAGGTTTCCTGTTTCAATGGTCGTGGAAACTAAAGTTGACGATATTGTGTAAACCAAATATATAACAGGAGTTCAAGTACTCATGGTGTAGTACTTGTCGACAGGTGCTCACACACACACAAAGGACGGCACATTTTGCATGTGGTTGTGCAATTGCGACGTTTCGCTGGCTAAGCCAGCTTCATCAAGCGGGGAGTTGTTGGAGTTGTAGGCTGCAAGTTTTGGTAGCCTAGTGGCCTACTTGCAACCTTAACTAATATAGTCTGTAAACCTGTTATTTAGTTACTTAGCAATATTATTGTGTTTGCAGGCATCTTGGGTGTGTCAGTGTGATGATGATGTAGTCCAGCGCCTAGAAGCAGACTTCAAAGTCACCCTCCAACAGCAAAATTCCCTTGAGCAGTGGGCTGCATGGCTGAAACAAGTAGTCACTCAAATTCTTGAACCATATGTTGGCAAGCCTAATTTCGCTAAAGCTGCAAGGCAGTTTTTGCTGAAGTGGTCATTTTACAGGTATGCAATTTGTCTAATTTTATTTTATTTGAAGTTGCAGTGTTGCTTGTTTCAATTTGGTTTTCAGAGAAGTTACAGCAGTCATCATGGTGACATAGATTTTTTCATATGAATGAAATTGGTATTTTTTTGTTAATTAAATTTGTTGAGTAGAAAAGAGTTTGTACATGTAGGTAGTTTTGTAGTTGCAAACATGAAATTTATATGGATAAAAATGTAACAATTGAAATTAAGGAAAATGAAAATGACCAGAAAGTTCACATTCAAAGTGCCATTCATTTGGGGGCCACAAGTTGCGATTGATTTAAGTGTGTTACTGGTAGACTCATAATGTACATACTGCTGGGCTTGATGATGTGTAGTAAAGGTGAAATAATTCAGCATTTATTTTGACAAGTGATGGACTTGGCAGACTGGATGTTCACAACGTCAGAGAGAGGTTTTGTTTTGTGCTGTGCTAGGTCAGACGTACCCCTTTTGGCGAGGTTACTGGATTATCTAATGTCTATGTAGAACTGGTGCATGTCCAGTGTAGTGAACTGGCATGGTAGCTTAGCAGCAGGATACAAAGCTGGGTTCGGGCAAGGAAATTTTGCGCTTCAGGCTGGGTGCTATCTGTGGTATACCTGGACGACGTGTACCGTCTGTGTTTGGCTTAGCCTTGGGGGTTTCATGCCGGGCGTACATATGCTGCAGGTAAATTAAGATTCAGACTTCTGACGGGTGTTCATGCTGGTGGGGGCATAGCCACTGTCTCGAGTCTGAAATAGGCTGTTGGAACGTTGGGTGTCTGATCTGGCTGGCTGAGGTATTCTTCAACCCAAGAGTGGACCTCCTGATCCAGACGTGTTTGTGGGACCACTACTGTGGGAGGAAGACATTAAAAGTTCAGAACACATCTCACGTTCGTGAGAAGAAATACAGGGAATGTGTACTCTAGTACATGTAGAACCGTGTGTCGAGGAGGCGGACACCCTTCTCGCAGTGCTCTGTGCCTAAATGCTGTGAGCAATGGGATTCAGGCCTCCGCTATCAACAGTCCCTGAACATAGGTGTAGGTTCTGAGTTTCTCTTCCCAACTCAGGGAACGACCCCTCCGGCGGCCAAACATGGTATAGAAGGGGAGCACCAAACTGAAACTGCACTCGAGAAGCAGAATACCTGTGAGTGGGCTCTACCGTTCTGCCTATCGAAGTATGTAGAAAGGTTGGCCGTAACTAATATGTGCGTGGATTTGCAATCAGTGTCTTGGCTCGAGTGAGTAACTTTCCCGGGTTGCTTGGGTTTCTCTCAATGGGGTGAGGTCAACTAGGTAAGGTGCAAAGTCTACAGGTAAGCGGTACCCTTGAGAGTCAGATAAAACACTGTTTATTCCGTCTTACAGGAAATAAACATGTGGTGTCGCACTACCTCCTACGTTTAGCAAGAAATTAAGGAAGCTTAACCTACGCTTAACAGGTAGAGACGACCTATGTCTGAACTAACAATGGTGGGGTATATGAGCACTGTGAAAACAACTAAAACTTGTACTAACTCCCTACGTAATTGTTGCAGTGTCTAAGTGTAGATGATGTGGCTGTTTGCTATCTTCAAGGAAGATTAATCAGGTCAGAAGAATAGTCCCGGCGCTAAGAGCATGGTGGAAACCAAGGAGTAGGTTTTACTTTGGCACTAAAAGTAAGATGAAGGTTGGAAAGTAGAGCTAGAAGTGTAGCTGAGCAGGCTGGTCTGTTCCTTCTGTGGCAAGTGCGGTGAAGGAATAAAGACTGGTGCTGAGCGAGCATCGTGGCCCACTATTTATACTCTTCTGGAGGCTTCCTTTGCTGTCATTGGCTTGCAAGTTTGATGGTGTAGGGTGCAGGTCAGAGAGAGGGGGTTGGAGACAGCACAGCTTCATGGAGGTTAAGATTACAAATAGGCTGTTAGGCTACTAAAAATATATAAAAGGACAGGAATTCAAGTACTCACAGTCTAGTACTTGTCGACAAGCACACACACTAAGTAGGACGACACATTTTCCACACAGTTGTGTCATCACAATGTTTCGCTGGCTAAGTCAGCTTCATCAGGCAACAATTTGTGACGTCACCGGCCGGCTTGGAGAATGGAGGCGGCAGCAAAGCATACTGGTGTACCCATCTAGCGGCGTGCGCTGGAACTCTGTCAATATCTATATGTCTCATGGCGGCCAACAATAAAAACTCCATTGTAGTCGGAGCTTGGCCATGCTTTTTGATGAGCTGAAGTCGGTAAAACCATTTTTGCAAAGACATCATGCATCAATTTAGTTTGCTGATAGTGCAAAATTTTGTCTTCTTGTATGTATATACTGTCTACGAAACACTTACTAATGCACTTTCCATGCAATGTTTGTACTAGTTGTTCAGACATCACAGCAATACACATTATGGTATAAACTTTTTTATTGATACTGAAAAACTGTGTTTTGAAATTTAAAGTTGGTTTTAATCGTTAAATGAAATTAAAGTAGTCTTCTGGGCATTTTTTTCCTCTCACAGTTCAATGGTGATTCGTGACTTGACACTGCGCAGTGCAGCTAGTTTTGGGTCATTTCACCTTATTCGCCTGCTGTATGATGAATACATGTTCTTTCTCATTGAGCATCAAGTGGCCCTAGAGACTGGGGAGACACCGATAGCTGTAATGGGAGAGGTAAGTTAACTTCTCTTTAATAGTAGATTAACTATAATTTTTTTCAGAGTGTAGCAGAGAATTTTCTCTTTAAATATGAAACCAAGTTTGGATTTTAGTTAGTTAACACACTGTTTACTAAGATTTATTTGTAGTTGAATGTATGGAGCATTGGTACCTGTTTGCAAAATTTAAATAGTGGAAAATCATAATTTGAAATAGTTGCAAGCCTGAATATTTGCATCATTATTCACACAGTTTTCTGTTGCCTTTTATTTGAGTTTGTCATATTCCCCAAGAAGGAAGTAGCGGTAGACAAGGAGGAGTGGGAAACTGTATTACCTCCAGAGAATAACGGCACAACTTGACCTGTGCTCTCACAGCAAATCACTGTGAGCGAATCAAAAGAGTCCTCTCGTGGAAATGTGCACAGACGATCTCTATGCGTTGAGAAAGGAGTTTCTTCCCCGCTGGGGATACTCCAAGACACTCCTTAACGATAACGCCACACAATTTTCCAAACTACGCTGGAGGGGGTTGTGTACTGAATGGCATGTCGAGCACCACACTACTGACATGCATGTACCAACCCAACAGAGCGTAGAAATCAGGAAATAAAGTGACAGCTGCCTGCGCCTTAGGGCAGGAGACGACCACACAACATGGGCACAGCATATACCAGATATAACTTTCTGCTTTCGTAACCACACCAACAAAGCCACTGGGAAATCTGCGGAGCTGCTGTACGGCGCAGGCCTAGCACGTCCGGGGGAGTTTGCCTGCCATGCACCGGACTCTAACCTAGAAGCTGCAGACTCTGCGGTGAGAGGAGGAGAGAGGAGGTTGATCACCAAGAAGTGTGCGCCAACCAGAAACGCTACATCCAGACATGACTGCCCGAAACAGTGACCATCTAAGCCTTTGTTGCCAAGTGATTGTATCTAAGTGTGGACGCACCACCTATCGACTGCTAAACAAAATTTTTGAGCGGGATTCGCCCCCAAGTGGACTGGTCCGCACGTAATTCTTGAAAGAATTAGCCAGACATTGTACCTGATACAAACTGTGCCCAGGAGAAGATGCAAGGTCCACAGGGACGATATTCCTGCGGCGTCCGTTCTAGACGACAATAAAGAACCACGCCACCTGCCAACCAGGAAGAAGTGGGAAAGAAGCAAGTAGACAGAAACTTAGGTAGTGTCGCTGAGGCAGAAGTGAGTGACGTGCTGCTGTCTAACCCAAGCCAAGGCCTCAATCTGAGCAGAAGTCCAACACAGTCAGGAGGGAGGTCACCCTTCGATTTTCATGGTTTTCAAGTTACCACACCGCCTGTTACCGTGACCGTCGTGACAACTGTACATAGGCCGGCAACAGAAGAGATAAGTGATGTGTGGGATGAGGAAACATCGTCCTTTGGTTTCGCAGCTTTCCAGCTGCGGCACCACCTACTGTCGCCCCTGCCACAATAAGAACACAGTGGTCAGTGGCAGGGGAAAGTGATGTGTGGGGAGGAGAAGAGACACCCCATGATTTTTGCGGCTTTCCAGTCTCTGAGTAGCCAGCTGCCACAGCTCAGTTTCAGTGGGCAGCGCTGCTGGAGCTTATTGACACCATGTGGCCGACCGGGGGGGGGGGGGGTGCCAACTCCAGCATCCCACAACAACAGGTGGCAATAGCCACAGAAGAGACGGGAGCAGTTCTTCCACCATCTCAACCTGTTCATCGGTGTACCACCACCCAATCCACTCATGCCTTCAACGTAGCAGGTGACCGCCTCGCTTCAGGCACCAGCAACAGGCCAGCTAGGGCTCAGGCGTGTCTTCTCACGAAGCCGGCACGCGCCTTTCCGCAGACCTTAGCCTAGGACAGGTTCCCCCGCAGTTGCCATGGGCGCCTAGCATTCTCAAAGTCATTGGCCGCCACCTGAGACGTCGCACAAGGTAAGGAACTGGCCATTCCCTACTCACAGGTTGAGGCAGTGCCCCTTGTGCCGCCCTACCTCCTGTTGCACTACAGCGTAGTCTTCACTGCCACAGGTCGTCGCATCGCCCCATTGGTCTTGCCCTCTGGTAAGCGATGGCCGGAGGGGGGGGGGGGGGGCATTTGAAATGACCTCACTACCCTGCTCGGGAGGTAGTCGAATGCTGCTCACTAGTACACCAGCCACGCACCGGCTGTACGTGAAGTTCATGGGTCCTGATGTCGTTCATGAAGAACAGGTCAATGATCCGTCTCGTCACCCGAACAACCTGCCTTGCCAAGAGTAAACCAGCGTCTACGTGGTTAATGTGGTTGATTATTGTGATCCCCCTAAAAGCAGGCTAAAGTAAACACAGGCTATTATGTCTCCCATTTGCTTTCCCTGTGTGAAGTGATATTAATTCAAGAGTTCCTGGCCATGTGGTCTGTGTAGTGAAAAGAACCTACAAGTGGTGATGCTCTAAAATCACTACCTAATTTTTTAAGTGTATTTGCTGTATTTCTTTTAGTGTTAAAAAGGTGTGTTTGTATTTTCAGTTTTGACACGTGTCCGGTTAGATTTAGTCACGATGGTCGAGGATTTTATCCGTTAGACCGAAAGCGGGGTGGTCGGGTTTAAATAGACGGCTAGAGGTGAGGGGTGTTGGCTAATACTTACTTACTCCTGCTTCTTGGGTGCCGTAGTTGTGGTGGGTTTTACTCAGATGTAAGGAGCTTGTTCCACACCGAAACTGCGATTCCACGGGTGTGCTTCGTTGGTCCAGAAGTGGATGTTGCCCCAGCTGAATATTACTTCAGTACCGGTCAACAGTCCTTTTACCATGGGATGGCATGGAGGGTGCATGCGTACACACTGAGATACGAATAATACCACAACCAGAGCAGTCGCTACTGACTCGTGCCTGAGTTGGGTGGCGCCATCCTATTCCGTCTGCCTTTCTGGTCTGGGTTGAGGAAGTGCACTCCGCTGTCTGGCGGCAAGGAACGCTGCATGTTGTTCCATACGTTTTCGACCATGCCTATGGTCATAAGGCATTGAGTCTCTGCTCGCAGTATACTATATATTAGGTACACCCTTACGCAAACAAACTACAAACTAAACACAGTTTACAGTGTCAGTCCGGATTTGACTTGCTGTTCAGGATCTATAAAGTCTACTGATCCCCCATGCTATGGGGGCTGATCAGAGACGTGTGGCTGTTTGGGTCACCAATCCTGCCACTGGATATGTGTCCACACAGGAATGGGCGGCAAGTCTCAAGCTACGAAATATTTCAGCACTAAGAGTGCTGTGGGTTAAGGCAATAACTCGAGACTGTTGCTCCTCCTTGAGTGAAGGTGTTACTAGTGGTTGTGGCTCCTCTGTTTCTCTCCGCTGGCACTCAGAAAATATGGCTGACCCCTTAAGGGTGCCCGTAGTTGAAGTTACAGTAGATTCTCGAACATTTGTTTCTGTTATGCATGTTTTAGCATATTCCTCGTTCATTAATTTTGGTCCCGTCAAAATTCCTATAGCAAAATGCTAATTATTAACCGCGTTCAATGATTGCCGATTGTTTGTTTTCCGCAACGTCCGTTCTAAACAGAGTATACTTTCGTCACAGATTGAGTACGTCAATCGGTTTTAACACTACACGAATGCAAAACAATACGGATAATCTATAATTGGTTATATCGGTAGTATTGTTTACCTTGTGCAGCAGTTTTTCATGTTCTATTTCCTACATTTTTTTTTTTTTGTTCTTCCGTGTTTACAGCATTCGTAGGTTGGTGACAGTGAGAAAGCATGTCACATTCTTCTTCTAATGTGTTTACAGCACCGTTTGGTTGGCAACGACGAAAACCAATTGCACAATCTCCGAATGTTTTGTACATTGTATGATGTTATTCTCGTAAACAGAATTTGCAAAGATGTGACAATAATTTGACGGACGTTATTATTATTGAAAAACAATTGTTTGCAGGTTTGTTTAATATTGTATAGGTTTAAAATTTGTTCAGCAAGTACATAATGGTTGGCGAAAATTGAAGTCAGTAAATAAATTATGGCAATATTCATCGTTGTATTGAACATAGCTCGGCCAACAAAGGAAGTCAGAACACTGGACAAGAAAATAAAATACTATTTTGAAGAGGCCGAAAGGACATACTGATATTTCTGGGAGCGTCTGGTATGCCCACGCTTGTCCGCAGCCTCACTCCACCTCTCGCTTGCCATTTCTTCTCGTCAGTGCCTTGGGAGTGTCTGAATAAGACACTTCCAGTAGGACTGAACGTCTCCAGCAAAAGGGGAGAGTGTAAACAGTAACTAGATCTGTTATAGAGCCCCGTTTTGAGAAGGTGTATTCCTCTTAGAGTGTTAATATGCTACTATCTACCAAATCTTCAGATGACTAAGAAAGGAGGTGGGCTACGTAGCAGAAATCGACATAAATCATGAACCCTTCAGCGTGAATTATTGGAGCTTAATATCATCACACTAGTCGACTCCCCTTGCAACGTCTCACGCGCATCCCCAGTACCTGAAATCACTGTTCCAACACCGTGTCCCATTTCACTGATTGCTGTATGTGAACATGAATCGGAACTAGACTCTCAACTTGGTATCTTTTAGCAGTGGTTCGTCTATCAGTACGTTAGCTACTACCAACCGACTACACCCGTATCTGTCGCAACACTGCGTAGCTCTAACCTGGTTGTAGACATCAAGTCACACCCACTATGTCTACAATCTGTACAGCAGCAGGGAAGGTGATCAAAATTACTTTACCTCCCAAAACCACCCATAAAGTCTGGATAGCTCCCCCGCAACTCAACTTCATTTCCAGTTGTAACCCTACTAGACCAGCTTGTTTGGACGCCCGGGTGGTGAACGGTAACCTGAGTTAAACGAATCTGTCGGAGCACATCCCACATCCATTTCATTACCATATTCGCCACCACACATGGCAACTGTCACGGTAAACAGACTTGCACTCCCTGGGCGGGAGACGTTTGCAATCCAATCAGACTTACCTTGGGGTTTGATTCCCCTCCACCGATAAAGCTCTTTCACTAGGTGGTACCCAAATGACCCCAATGGGGGCAAACCACGACCCATCAGGCAGAAAGGAACCCCATGATAAATGAATACACTGCCAAAGGGTTGTAATTAATATTCAGGAGGGTAATCAGTACTCTGTGTCTCCTGTTGGACGGAAGTACCTTCACCGCCATGACACAAGACCCAGAATTGAAAGCAACACTTTAACAAGAAAAAGAAAGAAAAGAAAAAAGATGGGAGTGCATCATCAGTACAAGTAATATAAATGCACAGTTTTGCAGCGCTGTTGGCAACTTATTGACACTAATGATTTTGCATACAGTACTGGCCTCTTTGCAACGTCTGCCCTCCATATCTTGGCTTTTTAATCTGAGTTTTCCTAACCTTGCTAGGTTTGCCATGTTAGCTTAGTTTTCCTGTAAATAAATAACATACAAATTTACCACGTAATGCTGGGACACACACAGTTCTCAGTCCAGATACCAAAAATTTAATGAAATTCCTTTGGTGCTAATAACGAACTATCAGTAATGAAGAAACTAACAACTAATGTGTGGAGTAGCATGTGCATGTGGTATTTTTTATTTAATGAAAGTGGTGGTGGTAATGGCGATAAATCAACCAAATAATTTACCACCACGTAGCAAACCACTTGTTGGTTCCAAAACAGGACCATTGGTAGTGATGCGTGCCCTACCTCGTGAGGTAGTGGTTTGAACGCAGACTACCCTCACGGTATTTCAAGTAGACCTACCGCGGCATATAGAGTTAACCTTGTGGGCCCGACAGGTGTGGAAGGATTAGGTCTCGGGGGTGGCCGCTCGGTGGTAGGGTACGATCGGGATCGAGGTGAGTCAAACCCCAGAGTGAGGCGGATGGAGGTGGATTCCCTCCCAGGGAGTTCCACTCTCCTCACTATAAGGGTCGCCTAGCGGGATGCCAGCTGTCCTGGGGATATAATGTGACGATGCAATTACGCGATTGTGGGGGTGGAGGCGTAGGATCTGGCTGGGGAAATCTTAACAGGCAGAGTGGGTCGGCGTGCGGGAACGAAATCTGACAAGAGTGGTGCCACACGTGACTTGGGGACTGCCTTTGACGGGAGTCGAGCCTGTATTATTTTCCCTGATGCCAGCTTGATGATGCAAAGATTGGTTAGCTCTGTTTCTGCCGGGTGTTGAACCCGGATGAACTTACCCAAGGTGAGTTTGATGAGGCTGGACGTCTTAGGGGCCTGGCTAGGCACAGTGTCCTCGGGGGTAGCACGAACTATAGGCGGTGACTGCTCTACTATGTCAACATAATCTCCTGTAGGATACCCGGGCCAACAGGTGCCTAAATTGTGATTCAGCAGGGACGCATGCTCAAGGTGAACAAAAGTTGAGGTAGGTAGAGGGACGGCTTCGTTAATCTGTGGCAGAGGTTCGACCTCTGACGTACTTACAAGGGCGTCGGCTATCTCGCCTCTTGCTAGTGTGCGGTGTTCCTTACGCCGTTGCCTACTCTGGGTTCCACCTCTCCTACTATACAGCAGGTCCCTTGTCAATACACTGAATATCCACCATATCTCTCCAATGAAAGTTACCTAGTACAAAATAGTTTACAACAAACTCTAGGGAATTAGGTGACTAGCAATGACGGTACACTGACAAATTAGATTAACGTGAAGTTTATTACGTGAGGTAATGAAACTGGAAAGTCCCAGTTAATAGTAAAAATGACAAAGGTTTATAATTAGCTGACTGGCTAAACAATTATAACTACTACACAATTATGCGAATTAAAGAATTAGGCTTAAGATTCCCAAAATCTACTCCGACAAAAATGTATGGTAATTTAGATGCACTCTAACAGCGCACTAAAATTTACCAGTACGGAGTCAGAGAAGTTGACTGTAGTAAGGGGTACCGGGGTCATGGAGTAGATTTACCTTGGCGAAGGATAACACGTGTTGTTGAAGAAAACTGTTTCCAAGCTGTTGGGGGCTGCAGTCTTCACAGTCTGCGGAATGGATGATGTGCCGTTTTGCAGGTCGCGGAGAGGAGAGAGAGTCCTCGCAGACTGAAGAGCCTTGTCCCAGCCGAGGAAGTTTCAGCAGACTAAGAGAGTCCTTGCAGAGTGAGAAAGGAGAGTCTTTGCATACTGAGGAGAGTTTTCAAAGACTAGGTGGGGCTCGTGTCCTCTTCAGATGGCAGTGAGTGGCAACAATGCTCTGGTGGGTCTGTAGGAGTGGGGGCAAAAGCAAAACCCTTAAGGGTTGTGCACACTGACTGGACCAAGTGCTCTTGAGTGCAATGGTCTCAAGAGTGTTGGCAAGGTGGACAAACATGCACATGTGTGTCACACTTATGGGTTTGCTGTCAACTGCAGTGTTTACAAGTAACCACCTGGTGTGATCGCCGTGGGCGTACTCAACCCGCATGCCCATTTGGGGGCTATCTCTATAAATAATAGCCTAATCAGCCGGTGCTTGGGTATGTTGTAATTATTTTAGAGTTAAGATTTTATATCATTCAAATAATTTTAATTATCTATCATTAAGGTAAAAAACACTTATTTATTTAGCAACTTACCTGTTGATTTTCTTTATACTGCTACGCAAATTTATGCTAAGGTCAGCCATTTTATCACAATTGTTTGCTGCATTTAACAACCCAGTCACAGTAAAGCATAAAATAGTCATGTACTTGCACAATATTTTAATTAGATTGTAACAAATTGAGGCACTATCTAACTGTATACAAAGCTGAATTGATGTATTCAAAATGAACTAGTTCAGAGTGCAGTGGAACTGTGATCCAATTCTTTTATTTACACTGTTATTTTGTGTATTTTTGAATAGAAGTTCAACAATCCGTCCAGCCTAACTGGCTACCCACAGCCCAGCCCATGCAATGGGGGTGTAGCCCTCTCCATGGGCGTCCCCATAGATGAGAAGATGGTCCCAGGCACGACGCTGTTGGTGCCATCAGGGGACGTTGCCCACCATGTTTCGGCAAAGCGTCTCAAGATAAGCTAACAGCTACAGTATTAACTACTCCGTGTAGTGTACTTAACTTATTGTTGGTTATTAGTTGGTCGTTGTGTTTCAGCTCCCACAATACCTGCGTTTCTTCTCGTAACATCATCTTCCTCGTTTGTTAATTCCATTGTATGTGATGCTTTAAAATTTTCGCATGGGGGAAATGTGTACATCAGAAAGTTGAGAAACAACTTTGTGTTCCTGTGTTCACATTGTATTTTCATACAGAACGAGAAAGGTGTGGTTTTGGAAAGATGATGAGTTTCCAATTTTGGTTGTTGGTGCAATGATACAGCTGAGAAAAAGGTATTTTTGATCACAGATGGGTAGCAAGTCGTGGCTGGGCTCGATGTAGGGACCCATTTTTTCAAGGTAATCAGACGCAGTGCACTGAGTTGGTGGTCAAAGGGCAGTTAGCGGAAATTCGTTGTAGCTCTGTAATGGAAGTCTTTAAGATGGTACACCTACCACATTTCTCCCTCGGAACATGTGGTTTTAGTGAGTCATGAAATTGTTCCGAAATGAAGCTTGCTTATTTGTTCTAAAGTGTGGTGTTCAATTGTATATTATCCTCTTTAGTAGCTTTTATACTGTTCGGACAATGAAGCAATATGAAAATGATGTCAGTGGAGAAAAGTCAGTACATGATGCCGGACCGTCCGTTGCTCACTTCTGTACCTGCTCAGAGCACTGTAAAAGAATCAAAGCCTGGCTAGCTTTGGTTGTACATATTTTTTTTAGTGTGTGACCGATGCATTCCTTCTGTACAGAAAGTTTTAACACCTGTAAAAATATGTGCAAAGTGTAGAGTGATTTCTGTGGATCTCAGCAATGCTGTTCATGTAAAATTATGATGTGTTTGTATGTGTTATGTACATGTCACTATTGGTGCTCTACATACATGCAGTGTGTTTACTAGTTTTTGAGTGGAAAAATTCACACAATTATTTTTCTGGTTTTTAAAAAAGCTAGCAGTTGTCATGTATGAATGTAATGAACATTGTGTTTGGCAGTGCTTGAACAGCAGAGAAAAGTGAAATAAGTGAGTGTGTTCAAATTTCGGTTGCCAGATTTTTTGATAATTTTTTGTGCAATATAAATTACACGAATGTGATTAAAGCACAAACTATAAGTTCACACATATTGTGATATATGTGTGCCTCTATGAAAGCTGGAAATACAGTTCAGGCATTCTTATTTCATTCTGTTTATAATATTTAGGTACTTCCATTCATCTGATTCCAAATAAACTGTTTGTCAACTAACACATGTGTAATTTGTTGCTGAGACATCCATTTTTATTTCTCTTTTTCTGTTGTTGATGAGATTTACAGAGCCACGGTTATTTTGCCTTCTTTCTATGCTTGTGAAGTTTGTCACTATCTTTACAAGATCTTTACTTTTATGGAAGTGCAAGAGTTATAAATAGCCATCATCAAAGGTTGGAACCTGAGGCGAATGGTGATTGTTACTTAATATTATTTTCTAACGAGTTTAAAAATGAAATTTATATTTATTTTATCGTGTATGTGTATAATATTTTTTTTTGTTAATTAGGGATGGGTTGAAAACAAAAGAGCTATTGATTGCAATAATTTCAGAGTTTTTTTAAATAATTAATTAGTGAAATAGAAAAATTGAAAACCAAAATCTATGGCAGTGTTAAGACAATTTTTATAGCTGTTCTCATCCACCATTTATTTAGACTTTTTCCTTACAATTTTAGTTTCATGCTACAATGTATTTAAGGACCTACTGTAATAATTTTCAGGTTGTATGCATTTAATTGTAATTTCACAATGCATTGGTATGATTCATTTGCAAGACAAGAGATTTGCATTGAATGTTTGTCTGGCACTTCATTTTTATATTGATTAAAAAAATATATACTGACATGAATGTGTGTAAGCAAGTAATTATTTTTAAGCAAGATTGTTGAGGAAGTATGTTTCTATGTAAAGCTTTGGACCAGTTTTAATGTAATACAGTGTGGCATTTAGCATTTTTCAGAAAATATTTAAGAAGAAAATAATATGCAGATGGTAAACCAATTGATGGGTGATGGTTTTTGACCAAGAATCCAACAATTTCAGGACCACAGAATTAAATCAACCCATCCCAATTTCTAAGTTACATAAAATGATGTCTGAAAAAAATTTGTGTAAATTAAGATTGGTTTTTATGCGATAAGTAAAATTTTTGTAATTCACAGAAAACGGGACATTGCTGTACACTTTAATCAAACTAATTTACAATTCACTTCTGAAGATTTAACTGGCATAGGTTTGATATATTCAGTTATACCAGAGAGGTAACTTTATAAATGTGCGAGAATATTTTGTGTCTATTGAACAAACTCTGTCGCTAGAATTTTCTAATAATTTACCTGTTATTTCGCCAGTGGCCTGTTATGCTATGAGCAGAGAAGCATAGGGCAATAAATACGTAAGCCTAGTAGGTATAGGCAGGTGCATTTGGTTTATTTTCAGACTACTATACAAATTGGACACTAAAAATTTTTTTCAAACCTGTGAATTGAGTATATCTATACCAAAAATTATAATCTGCTGCCAAGTGGTAACATTGTTTGTAGTTAGGGGTGTTGTGGATATTTCTGGTTGGGGAAAAACTGCATGTATTCAAATATTGTACTTATGCTGCATCACTTTCAAACAGTTTCCAAGATAAGTTCAGCTTAGGGGCCAGGAGGCTAATTAGGGTGAGGTGGGAAATTTGAAATGTGGTGAAGAGATTATCTTATGTTTAAGCCACGTGTGACTGGATTTTGTTGAAGTATTTGGTGCGCCATTTTCCAGCATTGTAGTACTGCACTATTATTAGATATTGGTAGGTCGTTCACCACTCTGGTTGTGTTACACGAGTCAAAGTTCTGGTTGTGAGATGCTGCATGTTGTTACGAATTAGCTTTTAATCCAATTCATATCAGAAAGGGGCTATGAATGTAGCTAAACAATGAGTCGTGATTAGGTGGAGCCTAACAGTACAAGATGGGGTTTATTGAACATAAGGATTATACAATGACTATTGATCGGGGAGTTTAAATGGAATATCAAGATGCTAATTAATTACATAATAAGTTTTATTACCGCATGCCACTACTATTACAATCTATGATTCTAATTGGAAAGTCCCCTTCGCCCGTTCATGTTGCCGGAGGCTGATTCTAGGAGGCAATTAACAATGGCCAGACATACCCATCTCCATGTCTTCTTGGTCCACTACCCTGATGACAAAAGACCTTGCTCCCGGTGTTACATTGGCCTGTATTGGGCCCATTGTTTAATATTTTCAGCCCCATTTACTGGCCTGTGGAAGGGGTTTCTGCAACTGTCTTTCGAAAACTGTTATTGCAACCTCGCTCGTTCCCTGGTTCAATGTTCGAAGATGTGATCGGGCGGGTGAGCGAGCGAGCAGATGCAAAAAATATTTAATAAGAACAACTAATGTTCTTGCAATTTAGAATAGAACGTTGCATTAGTAGCGAGTTACATTTTTATGTAATAATATTATTACAAAAATAAAAGCTCCGTGTATTAAAATATTAAAAGTAAATTTATTTTAATTGTTAAACATGTTGTGAATGAAATGTGATAGGCCTACACTCCAACTTGTTTAGAACAATATTCCCATGTGTAAAAAGTGGCTTTAATGGGTATATAGAGTCCACTATGTATCGTTACCGCATGTACCAATAAACCACATCCACCAACAATTTTTTGTGGACCCTGTGAAATTCCTTTGTAAGTAATGTTAAAACATAAACCACTTGTGTATCTTTTATCGCATGGTGCGTTGATCAAAATACATATATTTCCGGTCCCTTCACATAAAATTTCCTGCAACTATCGTTTTTAAGCTGGTGGTTTATGCAAACGTCTAGTAACTGGATGTGAAATATGCCATGCGTGCCACCGTTTATAAATGCTCTGCGGCACTTCGTCTAGTGTCTTGTCTTTCCATCTAGTGATGGGCAAAATCGAATGAAAACAATTAGAATAAAGTGAAACTTCGTTGTTTAGGTCCCGTTGATGTCAATTTTTCATATCAGTCGATTTTTTTTGTACGGTCCCAACAAATATTGTATATAAACAATGTTAAAAATACCAGCATGCTATGCCCCTTAAATCATTAATTTACCTGTATCCATCTATCAGATATGTCCAAAAACCAAAATATATTCAAAACAATTGTTTATCTGTGAAATAAGTGTTCAAAGTAGTACACACAAAAAACTTATTTAAAGAAGCCTAAATGCTCTTTGTATATGCGAAAATAACATGTGCTTCCTAACTTTTTTTTTTTTACTACTCTGCCAATATAAACATGGGCACCTGGCAATGAATAATAGCCAGTGGCACATCCACCTACATCACATTTTCCCCACTGGTTTTAAACCTTTTCCAAATGTTTTAATGCATATGTGCGTAACTGTGAAAAATGCCCTTTCAATAATTAATAGTAATATAAGACTCCAAACTACAGCATTTGTTAGATTTTTACAGATTTTGCACCTGAAAAAATATGTATTATTTGCACTAGCGCCAGCAAGTAAAGTGAAAAGCCAGAGTATAGGATTAGCTTGAGGCGTGCTGTTCAGGTTTCACAAGAAGGCTGTTATAATATTGGGGCAATGGCATTTAGTTAAAACAGTGTCGCTGGATCAGTACGAGTATGAGCTAATGATTGGTGGAACATACGTGGTACAGTCTGTGGCGTGCAGTTTAGGTTTCACAAGATGGCAGTTATAATAGGGACACTGGCATTTAGTTAAAACGGCATCACTGGATCAATATGAGTGCTAGCAGATGATTGATTGATTGAACATATGTGGAACATTCAGCGGCGTGTGGTTTAGGTTTCGTCAAAAACTTCCCTGAACCCTGTGAAGCGTACGGCTCAGGTTTTGTTATTACTAAAAGTTTATAAATTGCTGGCTTACATGCGCACACACACGATTGTGTAAGCTATGCACTTCACATACACTTTAGGACGAAATCCAACTTCGAATTACATAAAAGGCGAATTTCATATTAACCAAACTTGCATATATAAAATCCTATTCTTCCATTTGGGGGCTAAAAACGCTTCAAATTATATACGATTTCGAATTAATCAGTTTCGAATTAATATGGTTATATTTGCTTTATTACTTTTAATTCAACAATATTTAACGCATTTCTATTTTTTTTTAATTTTTCACAAGACTTTTATTGAATGATTGAGATGTTTTTTTATTCATTAAGATATGTTTTTTCATCCAGTATTTAAGATATGCCCTCTGTTAATTACAGGCAAGGAACTCTATACCTAAGGATGAAAATGTTTTGATTTTGAGGTTAGGAGAGTGGTCTACATTTTGAGTTTTCCCGCATGCTGTTTTTTTTTTTCAGTAGGTTCTATGAAAAACAAATAATAGAGATTTCACTGTATTAGAATGTTGCTGTATGATCAAATTTTTCAATGTTTGTCTGTGGTATTCGAATTAATCATTTGGTTTGAAGTTTTCCTTCTCGACAACAGATGGCACTAGGTGTACTACAAATTTTACCTAGTATTTTTAAGGGCATCAGCAATTGAAATTTAACTTTTTGCCATTTTTGTACAAAGATATAAAATTTTATCTTTTCATTTTTTCTTTAAACACAGTTCATGTCGAATATCCTACTTAAGAGAGGCAAAATTCCACACAACATATTCACTTTGTTAAAAGAAGAATGTTTTGCTTCACTCATGTGAATGTTCGTTTGTTTCACTCTATGAATGTCACACATATTCACTTCGTGAATGTTCATTTGGCGTATGCTCCTATTTTCGAGATAGTGGTTAAGGTGCTGACTGCCCTCCCTAGTCCAGTAAGAACGCCTACCACGGCGTGTTTGTTGCTACTCTAGCTGGGTAGGTCGTGGTGGGTTCTGTTGGGCGGCCGCTTACTGGGAGGATGCCATCTGAGGGAAGGGGAATCAAACCCCAGAGTGAGTCGAACCGTGATTGTCTCCCGTCGTGGGAGAACAATCTTCCTCACTGCTAGAGCTGCCAAAATGTGGGACGCTAGCTATCCCGGGGGTATGTATCGTGATATGGCTTAATCAACGGTAGAGGTGGATGATCCCGCGGGAGGGGTTGAGGTGATGATATGTAGGGGTCGCGTAGGCCGCCATGCAGGTACATAATTTACTGGTGATGAAGCTGCGCTGGGTTTTGGGGTGACCTTCGGTGGTAGTCGAACCCTGATTACTTTCCTGGAATCTAAGCTAATTACACACGTTGTGTACCTCCTTTTCCTCGTCTAGCTTGGGTGGCGGTTTAGTTACTGTAGGCAGGAGGGTCTCCGGCTGGGGATAGCTGATTGGTTCCTGATTGGACCATGGCTGACAAACACCTAAGTATGCATCTAACTCCGACTCAAGGTCAAGGGGAATGAATAGAGGGATAGGTCTAAGTGCATAGTCTGGTTCCGCAGATGGGAGCGTATCCTCACTCGTAACTTCGACATTTATCTTTGAATCAAATAACCTCTGTAAAGCTCTTCGTTTTCTGCGCCAGTTACGGCTTTGGATACCACCTTTCTTACTGTGCCTTCTGTTCTCCCTGTAGACGTGCAGTCCTGGGGGTGTCTCTTATTGTCACCCAAGGCACTGACTGATAGATGTGCAGTCCGGAATTAGGACACCACTCAGGGTAGGCGAGGGAACACCGGAAACCCCAGGAGCAGCGGCATGTCTTTTCGGACTTAAAGCTTTATGCAAGCTCTGGCTCCTGCGGAGTTCGGCACGCCTCACGACTATTGCTTAGTGGGGTTTTATGGCACGTGACAACTGACAGAATATTAATAAAATTAATGAGCAATGAACTACTAAAATTATGATAGTCAACAATTTCAGTTTTACGTAATATATATTATTACAATTTTGAAAATGGGAAATCCCGGTTGGATTATACAGGCTAGCTAAGAATTAATTAATTACCTAAATTGATTAAGACATAGATTAGCCTGGTAAAAGAATAAAGTAAAATTATTCTGGTTGCAAATGTATGTTAATCTACTCTCTTTACAGCGTAGTCTCTCCAGGGGAATTTGTCCTAGAAGGGAAAAACGTCATGACGACCTGCAACCGTGTAGTCAAAGGAGTAACTGGTGTAAAAGGGGTGCAGGGTTGGGACGTCGGATATACCTCTGGTGTGACGTGCAGTCATCGATTGCAGGAAGAGCCTTCTTGAAGCTGCTGGAGAGGTTGGAGCCTTCTGCAGGCTGTAGGAGATGGGAGAGGTCTTGGTCAGACCCTGGGAGTGCTTGCTGACCTATGAGGCCTGCGATTCTGGCGAGAGGCGTGCTCGTGCCTCCTTATATAGTAGAAAATCCCTGGATCAGTGATCTGGGAGTGCGGGGGTCGTAGCCTTTCATCGCAGGGGTTACTTTATCAGGGTTGCGGCGAGCACCGCACATTTCTTATCTTCCTGTGCTGAGGCTGCGACAAGTTTACCACCTCGGCCCGAGGCTTGGCGGGTGTGACGTCGCAGGGCAGCAGAGGTACTGCTATCCTGTGGTGTCTGTTTAAACTTCCTTCTCGGCTATCTCGGGATAGTGGTCCATCTGGTAAAACAACCTTGTCTCGAGGTGGTGGCGACCGAACGTCAGATTCTGGGTGGGCAGTACAATCCTTAAATTAAACGCGTTAATAATTTTATGTCCAAGGCTGTCCAACGCATGGATTCTATTCTATCGACATGTGAAAAGTACTATGCCACTGTTTGTTACTTGCTCCGAGCTCTTGCATGCTCGTTGACGGGCTAAGTCGCCCGTTACGAGTGCAGTCGCGTGGCATGCATTACATTTGAATACTGTATCAGGAAGTGAATGGCAGCTGTTGCAATAAAATTTGGTTTTTTTTCAAATAAATTTTAACATTTGTTTTCGGTTTTGTAACTTTTCGTGAACTGCATTGAAATAACGAGAACAGATTGTCACTAAAAAGAAAATAACTTAACAAACCTTCTGCCTCATTCCAAAGGTTTAAGACAGCTCCGGAATACACATTAAGACTAAAAATGATCACGAACTTAAAATGTTACTTTTTACAAAAACAAATATTATAATGTCTTACAAACACAAGTGTTATAACTTCAATCAAATACGCCATTAATTTCCAAGTTTCTTAAAGTTATTTCGAACTGTTAGCTTGTGGTAGCATTTACATTTATTTATTTTGATTAAGACGCAATGATGCTAGCGGAGAAGAAAACTGAATATTCAGAATCCGAATAATTGATTCGGTTTCAGATGAGACTATTCGAATAATAATTGATTTAGAGGATAGTTCAATTTTGCCTATCACTATTTCCAACATGTCTGTTGACACTGCAGCGTGGTGCGGCGAGTGAGACTGGCTTACTACTTCCCCTTACACGCTTCCAAGAGGGGAAGTGGTTTTCTGTAGCAATGAGCATGTCGACTTAGCGTCCTCTCTCTCACCTTTTATTCTGCCTCTCTCAGCTGCTCACCTTCCTTCCTCCCCTCACATGCTAACTAGAGGAGAAGCTGGTATCTAGCAAAAAGAAAAAGAAAAGTGTATTGGCTGTGCACGCCAGCCTATAGCTTATTTAAGTTCCTGACGAATGTAGAAATTTTATCAATATTATGCATTGCTCAAAATAGTTTCATCACTGGTATTTCAAAGCAAATGGTTTCGCCTGAAAATGCTACGCAAAACATTTTGACAGGGAATTATTATTTGCAACGTTTGTGATTAAAGGTAGTTTTTTCCCGTAAGGTTGGTGTTTCATTCTATCTGGTGTAAAATCAACATGATTTTAAATTTAACTTTCATTCTGTGTCATATTAATTTCATTTTCAGATGGTTTGAAAGTTTTAGGTCAGTTTGCATTTGGTTTCGGATTACAATCAATTATATACAGTATTTTGAGACGTTATTTTCTTTATTTAAATGAGTTTAGGAGAAATGATTTTAGTGTATTATTTACTATTATACTTTTTCTAAAATTCCCATTTTTATTATGTTTGTTAGCTAAACTTTATTTACAGAGTGATGCGTGCTTGTTAAGTCTGACTGATGCGTATAAGGATTTTTCCGCTGGACCAAAAGCGGGGTGGTTTAAGGGTGAATGTGAATGCACAGAGACAAGAAGATTACTGGTACCGAAGCAGGCGCTACTGCTTGTGGCCTAAGTTGGGCTGCGCTGTCCCATTCCACCTGCCTATCCTGCGTAGGACGAGATAATACTATCCACGGTTTGGTAGCAGTGTGAGCCAGGTATTGCTCTCTATCCCTCTTACCTTGTAAGGCATATGGCACACCAGTCTGACAGTCTATGCAGTGCACTTAAACAGGAACAGCAATTAAAGTGTAGTGCAATAGAGTTTTGCCGGCACAAGCTCGATAGGGGTCCCTACTGATTCCTCGCGCATGCGGGCTGATCAGGGACGTGGAGACGTGTGGGCCACCAAGCCTCTACTGGTTGTGCGTTCGTACCGGGTTGGGTGGCAACCCCCAGGCTAAGGTTACTTCAGCACTAACTTGTTCTGAGTGAGAGATAACCTGAGTTTGTAGCCCCTCCCTGCACAAAGGTGTTCCAAGTGGTTGGGGTGTTGCTGTTTCTCCCTACCAGCACTGACTTAGTGCTCGGGGGTTGGGAAGAAACAGGTATCCATCTAATGTGTATGTCAGTACTCTGGGTTCCTGTTGGCGGTGCATGTTGTATTCTGTTCCCAACCGTCACACAGACAAGTACCCTGTAAATGAATAGCAGAAAGGTAGTTAACAATGGGTGTTTATTGTAGGTGCAATAAACACGTGCCCTTGTGCTACCTCCTATCAGACCGTGGAGAGCTGAAGGTAACTGCGGTTCCAGGTATAAGTGACATGGTTCTAGGCGACTGTAAAAGTATTTAAAGTTAAACTGGCTAAGAAAAGGGTGTTTTGAGGAGACAAAGTGATGTTAAGTATGTGTGTGTGTTTGATGGATATCGACGTGTGTTGAGCAGGTATTAAGTATGTGTGTGTGTGTGTGATGGATATTGACGTGTGTTGAGCAGGTATTAAGTATGTGTGTGTGTTTGATATCGACGTGTGTTGAGCATGTATTGGGGCGTACTCATATCTTCCGAAGTTACCAGCACTGAATTAGTGCCCTGGAATGTCACGAGAGAGTTTGCGAAGAATGAACTGCCTGAGCTCAGCAGCGTCCGGTCTTATATAGCTGAAGCTTGTAGGCTGCCGGTGCGGGCTGCGAGGAGGGCAAGCAGAGCATCCTGGCTGGTCAGCGTTTGTGCCTCGGCGGAGGTGCTCGACCTTGCCCAATGGCTGGTGGCTTGTTGGCCCTCAGCGGGAGAGGGGGGCAGGGGGCTGCCTGCCGAGTTGCATAATCTTCATGTGAGGAGAGACTGCTCATAGGTTCCTGTTGCCTGGTAACGTAGGCGAACAAGAATATTCATGTGGAAAAATCTCTCCCCCCTTCTGCAGTGATGAAAGTAGGAACATTTAGCGATGAATCGTAATCATTGTTACCTAGTAGGTTGAGCGGCACGCGTCAAGATAATGTACAGCTCTTAATATTCTCAACATAAAGTTTTATAAGGTTAGAAGTTTTATTTTATAGATGTACATATCAGAACCTCATTTACTGAATTCCTGTTTGTGTGCACATTTTTTGGCATTCCCCTGAATAACGATAGATCGAGAGTCAACTGTATTAGGCATATGAACAACACAATAGCAGTTCAAACAATAAATCAAACAAATGACATTATAGGCTGTTCACGGTAAAGTGAGCACTTTTAAGGCCCTGCTTATTTTATCCTTTCGGTCAATTTATATCTTGTCACCCTTTTTTAATATCAAAATTGGTATGTGGCCAATAAATACAGTGTATACATTTCACCACCCTGAAATGTAAACATCTGAGACTGCAATAAAACATATTTATTAGTGGTTAATGCATGGCCTTAAAAAGTGCTCACTTTACCGTGAATAGCCTATGCCACTTATTAATTTTATATATATATATATATATATATATATATATATATATATATATATATATATATATATATATATATATATATATATAAAATATCCTTACAGTTTGGTATTAATAAAAAGGTGGTAAGTTTGACGCGTGATGCTGTCTAGCTTAGGGCAATGTGACGTTACGTCAGAAATAGTGACTTTGTTAGTGCAGGCCAGTAGCACTTACTTTGGGCGACTTGCGATTGTCTTACTTCGGTACCGGTGCACGACATGTGGACTGTGTTGGCCGTGTCGGCTGTCGACTAGTGACAAAATCGATTACGGGTTTAGCTGTTGGCTGGGCGACTGGCTTAGGGGCCTTTTGCCTACTTACACCAGCGCTTGGTGGGCTGGACGGAGCTTCTGGCTTGCTTGCTGGGGTGCGGCTGCTGGTGGAATGCTGCTATCCCCACAGGATGCTACGGCTGGAACTGATGCTGCTGTGGCTAGTGGTGGCTCTCGGAGGGCTGGGGTAGCGGCGGATGTCAAACCAAGGGCAGGCCAATCCGATGAGCACCTTCTCTCCTTGTCTGAAGGTAGCGACGATGGGTTGTGGTGTCCCTGGAACCTTCTGGGAAGCTGAAAACAGAGAAGTGGAGGAGCTGGGGGGTGAAGCCCCACCAACTTACGGGCAGCAGCTTGAGCTCATTCTATGGGAGATTCTTGGCTACGTGCCTTAATGGTCTAGGTGCAGATCCAGGTAGCTTGGTAGGTAGAGGTAGCCTTCCTCTCCTTCAGGTCCTTCCCACCTCATTTGGAAAAAGGTGTCAGGTTCAATACAGGTGTCTCATCAGATAGGAGTAAGTGACGTGCAATTCCCTAGCAAGTAGTGTTCTGCCGTCTCGGCAACTGGACCCATACCGAGCCTTATTGTTACTCCAGCCGGCAAAACAAAAGGTGCGGTGATTGATCAGGTTTTCTCGGAAGCATCTCAATAGATTTGGTGGGTGTAGTCTTAGGGCAGACAGGGCCAACCCAAAACCAACCTAAGACTCCCTCCGACAACTCACGTGGTGCTGTGGACTAGTGCAAGTTGGTGAAGTGACTTCTCCCTAGAGGTGTATGACTAGTGGTTGTTGTTCTACCGTTAGGTACATGGGGTGCACCGAATGGTGTGTGTTTGCAGATGTATGAGTCCCTCAGGGGGAGCTAACAGTTTTACACTAGGCTGTAAAATTGGATAGTTCAAACCCCGGTCTCTTGCTCCACTCTGATGGGACGTGGTATCTACTATGGATTCTAGGCCTACTAAAGGAAAGAGATGATGCATGTTCAATTAGCTAAGGCTGGATCATGGTCGTGTGGCTTTGGTTGCACGTAGACCAGTTGTGCTTTCAGGGTTTAATTATGGACGTCTTGATGACGAGTGGTGGTTGGCTGCAGACGGTTTATGCTGGTGTAGTCTCGTTCTACCTGTCAGCCTGCTGGAGGGGAAGCTAAACCACCCGGCTGCTTGGTAGTGAGGCAAGCAACTCTTTTGCTCCTCCCTTCTTGTGCTGTCTCTCACCTTAAATGGCATAGAGCGGGTTTGACTGCTGAGAACTGTGGGTTGAGCACTGTGGACACGAGTGACCCTAAAATAGTGTTGCCCAGTAGTGGCTGGTAGCACAAGCCCGGTGCCTCAGAAGGCCCACTTACCTTAGCAGGCGAACCAGAAGCTTTGAAGCAGTGTGGGTTACCACTGCTACTACTGGATGTGAGTTTCCCAACCAAGGACAGGTCATAGCACCTAAGCAAATACCCCCGCCAGCACTCGGGTGCTCCGGTAGGGGTACAACTCAGGTGTACTGTCTCTCCCTGGGTGGAAAGTGTTTCTAGTGATTGGGCTCCTCTATTTTACTCCTCCAGTGCCTGTATACTTGGTTGGAATAAAATAGATGGCAGTCGTAATATGTGTGTATCAGAACTGAAGCCGTCTGAGGGGGTCTCCAGTTATAGCTAGATCATAGCAACAATTTCCTGTTCTCGGTCGGCAGTACTTGGCTCAAGGTTATCCTAGCAGTTCAAAAGTATTCTATGACTTAGAATTGGAAGTTAGAAGAAACAAAGCTGTGTTTATTAATCACTTAGCAAACACAGTGACTCGTACTCTCCTGCCAAGTAGATGGGTGACTGGAAGTAAACCTACGGTAGCCAGGTGTAGGTGACCTGGTCCTAGCTATTTAGGGAAAGTGAAATAAAACTGACAGAAAATTGCTTACGAAAAAACTAACCACAACCGGGATGTCTGTTGGAGACGGTGAATGTGGTGTGTAGTATGTCTGTAGTTACTGAAGAAGCTTCTGGTAACTTGGTGACTGCAATTGTATCAGCTGCTGGTAACTGCTCAAGTCTATTGATGTCAATGCTGGTTGCCGCTGGTGGCTGCCGAAGACTGTTGAACAACGTTCAAGGTAGGCAGCCTCAGGTGGCTGTTGATTCGTTTACGCAAATGGTAGCAGCCTCTGGATGGCTGCTGAAGAGTGTAGGGCTGTTGGTGGCAGCCTCTGGAAGGGCTGCCGAAGGTCTACTAGTAGTCGGATGGCCCCAGCACTGGAAGTGGTGGAGCGAGCTCAAAGACACTCAGGAACAACTTGCGAGGCCCGCGCGCATGGACTTATATAGTCAGGGTAGCACGTGTCATGGCAGCCGCGAGGGAGGGCATGTTACGTCCCTCTGCTGCGAGGCCAGAGTGGGGGTAGCACCCTCCAGTCATCTCTCGGTCTTCGCGTAACTTCGGTGGCACTCGGGCATGCCCCAAGGCAGCTGACGGCTTATTGGCTTTCAGCGCAGGGGAGGGGGAGTGACGTGCCACTTGCTTGCGCAATCCCTCGTATCCACATGTCCGGCTGCCCTCTAGGATTGTGGCAGGCTGCGACTTCCGTGTATGGATTGGCGCGGGATTTGAATCTCACTTGTGTAGAAGTAGTTTACTAGGTTGCAGTGAGACGAGTCGTAATCGTTGTACATAGTTCGAATAAGCAGCATGCGTTGGAAAACAATAAGAACTTGTTTATTCCAAGAGGAATAAAACACAGTAGACCTTACTATCTCCTGACTACCTCAAACTGACGGTAAGTAATAGACTACGTTATCCAGTTGAAGGGGACCTGGTTCTAGGCTAAAAGGTGGCAGTTTCATCTAAGGTGCCTAAATCAACTTTCCCTGTCTATACTGTCTCTGTGTCCTGAAGGGACTTAAAAGGGCCCATTTCCTCGAGGGAGCGTTGGGTAGCCGTTGCCGTGGGCAAGCGACTAAGGTGGCAGATGTCTTCTAGAAGGTTTGCAGGGGAGGGCATCTGGCTGTAGGCGGCAGCAATGCTGAAGAGCTTCTATGCGTCTAGGTGGTGTTGGTCTGTGAGCCCCAGCCCGCGAGTCGGTGGAGTTAGCTGTCCAAGGCTGATGTGGCTCTCAGAAGAGCCAAGCAACAACTGGAGTTTTCGGCTAGCGCACTGCAATATATTCTTGTGGTGGAGGGCTTGCCGTGCCTGGGAGGGTGGGGGGGGGTGCGATGCACACTTATCTGTAAGCAGCTGACTGGCGGCGATTGTTAGTAGGTGGTACTATATCTCTGCTCGCTCGGGATTGCAGCAATGGCTCAACCGCTGGCTTATCGACTTTGGACTTCTTCTCGAGTGGAGGCTACGCGATTACTGACTGCTGATGATGAAACTTATAACTCTGTCACATCTGTAATAACCCCTGCAATCAGGAAATATCCTGTAGCTGCTCTGGTAGAAATCATACACTTCAAAACCTGTTCAATGCTCTTAAGAGTGAGTCGTGTAGATGAAGCGAAGTCGTTTATCTTCTTACTCAGTAAGCGTCATGCATCAAGTTGTATTGCAACTGCAAAATACAACGCATTAGGAGAGTGCACTTTTTTTCTTTAGCTGTTGTTAACACACAGCAGTGGCATTTCATATTTTCCATCTATAATGACTAGAGACCTGAAAAAGTAGGTGTTATTTTCTTTAATATGTGTTATTGTTTTGGGGGGGGTTTATGTAGGTTTCTGCATGAGGATTGCTTTGATTTTTAATGTTCTCTTTATAAAGACATACATAAGTTGAGATATGTTACTTTATTCGTAAAACCTGAAATTGGCAATGTTATTCCTATTGATAAGCGATGTTTTTTTATCAATTGTTATTTCCGTGCAAAAATTCCTAACTCCCAGAGAAATATACAGTTATGAATTTAATACAGACAATATTGAAAACAAGTTCAGAATTTACTTAAGATTTTGTATTCTGCCTGTCTCCTGGAACAACAAACTGTCGCAATGCACTAGCAAGGGCATATTGTTTAATGAAAAGTTTAATGTAAATAATTTACACACAACTGTAAAAGCACTGCTAAAAAAAAAAATAAAAGTGCCTTGTACAAACAGAAAAAAAAATTAGAGAAATCTGCCTATACGTTTTTGAACTATCGAAACTTTCGACAGATTTTTTCGTTAGGACTGATGACAAAACATTTGTTTCTACAAAACATCTCATATTTTAAAGCATATATTTACAGAGAATGTGTATGATAAAAATTCAGTTTACTAGACGAATACAAGTTTAAAATACGTGATATATTGATTTACAAATATATTCTACGTAAGTAAATGCATATAAACACATTTTTCACAGCCATACTGCTCACTTTGTAAAAAATTAAGAATTGTTGGTTAAAACGTGACGATGCTACAAAACGAATGTTTACAAGCGAAGTTGGCGTGAATTCCATAGATAACATGGTGCTTGGTGGACGTGAACACTACAATAGCGTGTTTTCCTAATGAACAAACTTTTGCAGGGCTGTGAGTAGAATGTTCACTCAAAGTGACCCATCATCACTTGTGCTCAGGTTTCTATGGTCGTTAAATACAAGTGATGGAAAGTAAACATGTTTTCGTTTAAGGTGATGAATCAAAGATATCTACTGGCCAACTTATGCATGCATTTGTATCTGAATATCCAAAAACACATCAAATACGTCGTAAGAAACAACTATGTGACGTAAAACAATAATTCGCGAAAATACTGCAGGATTTTGTACAATTCGTGAATTACAGCTGAAATTCTCAAAAATCGCAATTTTTATTTTTTTATATAAAAATTTGCGTTATTTTTCGCTTTATCGCGTTTGCTTATTTTTCTCATCTCTAATAATGACACACAAATGAGGGAATATGCCACTTGGAAACACTTGTGAACTGTAGAAAGTTTCTCTGCTAACTTTTTAAAACATGGCAGTGGCATTGTTAAATGAAGTATTTTCCTTTAAATGATAGATGCCTGCATCCATCTCCTGTGTTAATGGCCTGCCTCTTGCTTCCATTAGTTAGAATCACATTCTAAAAAAAGTGTCCAAAAAGTTGTGAAGGTCAATAACTACAGAAAAATAAATTTAAAAATAGAAATGCAAATAGTGATCTGTGTAAAAAAGCCGAAAAGCTGATTTATTACAACAATACACAGTCAAAAACGTAAGTAGCAACAAACTAACTTCTCATGAATAATATTAATGGGACTACAATGGGTTGAACAGAGTCAAGGTAAAATGAGGAGGATAAATGGCGTAGTTATGTTTGTTTTTCCCCCCGCCTGCTGTGCCCATCAGGGTCAATATTGGCTGGCACTGCTCCCACAGGGTGGGGCGTTGAATGTGCCACGCTGCTCATATGTATCTCGGCAGACAAGTGCAATGGGGGAAAGAGAACCACACCAGCGGAGGCAGCACTGTAGCATAGCTGGTCTGTTCAACGACGTTGCTCACGCACTGCGTGTTATTAGTGACAGTAAATTTTAATGAATTTCTTCCCCCCTTTTTTTTTCTTCGCTATGTAATGCATTGCGTGAGGTTAGTCCATACAACCCATTATATTTTTTAATTTTGTAGCTTTCAAATGTGTTTGAATAGATTTTCATAACAATTTTTTGTTTTTAAAATTTTTTTGCCGAATTTTGTCATACTGAAGTCTGTCGGTACGTACAATGTGTTGGTATGAAACGGGTGCCGTACCAATGAGGTTTGAGTGTATGTAGTATTTGCATGTGTTGTTTCGTCACGCCATACATGGTTATATATATGCAATGGCATATATAACTTTACGCTTCCTGACACGTAATATATAATTGAATTTGTGCATGACATTCTGTTGATATTTTGACTACATCCTTGTGTAATTTGTGCTTGAATTCCTAATTTTCTGTTTGTTACTTAAAATTAATCACTTGAATTATTTATTCCCGTATATATATTTTCCAAATTATATGTATATATATACATATATATGTGGGTTAAGCCATTCAAACCAAATGACTCTTTAGGATTTAGGAATAAAGCCATGAAGTTTATTACCTTCAAGAGTTCAATGAACAAATTAATACCAGTATACTCGCTAGAATTATTCAAAGTGTTACAGTTTGTTATGAGCTGAAGGTTTTGAGAGTGTAGTGTAACTGTTACAAATATTTATGTTATGGTTTCTGTACATTTCTGTGTATTTGACATTTTATGTAATAGCGATTATTTGTGAAGAGTATATATTTTTTATTTATTGTAGTTGCTTCATTTTAATTTTGATTTGTAATAAATGGCATGATTCTATAAATTGAAATGTGTTTTTAATTTAAAATTTTTTGTACTTAAAATAAATATTTTTTGTTAAATGTTTTATGTTTATTTTATTTATTTATTTATTTTATTTTTTTATTAATTTGGAAATATTTCCAACTTTATTGGATGGTATGGACTAAAGCTCCAGAGGTAACAAATAAATTAGCTGTTAGTTTTATTTTTAATTGCAGATGAAGTCCTTGATCAAATCCTCATGGTGGTTGCAGCAGAATGTTGAGAAAACTATTTTTAAGTATGCAGTTTGAAATAAATGTAGATAAAACTGAACTGTTGTAATCTATATATACCTACCGGTATATGATGAATGCACGCTACTACTGTCAACTATTCAGCTAGCCTTGTATACCACTACGCAGTAATATGCATTACCTCATTGCGGAACAACTTTACTAGTTGTCGGTTTTTGCCCAACTTATGTGTACACTGTGGATTGTGCATTACATGGTTATCTAATACAGTCCTGCTTGTGTAGGTACAACAGATAAATATTCTAAAATAAAGTGAGCAGCATTTCTGGCCAAGAACAAAATTTAGTTGGTGCATGTTGGTATCGTCCCAACTTGTAGTGTACCTTATTTTGTAAGAATGTTCCAAAAAAAAACTCCTGCTTCTATTGCAGGTATTTGAAACTCCATTTTATCAAATTTAAAGGATGACTTTTTATTTAATAACTTTTCTAGAGGAATTGCTATTGTAAGTGTATGCAGTGATTGAGTATTATGGAATTGTCATACCTTCTGTGTGTCTGAAGTTACTGAAACAGGCTTGCAGTGTGTTGTGGTGGCACATTTTCTGCAAAAAAGAAATAGTAGGAACATTCGATTTTTCTCTGGTTTCAGATGCAGTAAATTTATAATAAAAGGAATACACCACAATAAAAAAAAAACATACATTAGACTAGTTGATAATGGAATAACATTGAATTAGTCTATTAATCTTCAGATAATACAATAAAAGTTCTTACTGACCCACTCTTAACTCTATCCACGTACACATTGTATACATTTGTAACAACTTCAACAATCTATTAAATTTTTAACCAATTATGTCCCAGCTCTGAATTCCATTGGCAATAACCTCACCATCTGTTTGACATTATTCTATTACACACAGTGGTTTGTATTTGTGGTAGAATACAATACTAAAATAGTTTTTAAAAGTTTTGACTTCTTGTATGCCACCTTATGAAGCACTAATGCCCTGCATTGGGTGCAGCGACAATCCTTGACACACAATGCCTTAGGTTAAGTGCCACGAAAACGACTTGTTACATGACTTCTGAGGTAAGAGGTGGTCTTCGTGGTCAATATTATGTTTTCGGTTCGTAACACCAGTATCACGAGAAACTTAAGTCTCGTTTAATGTTTGGCGGGTCCTCGTTCAATAAATGGCACAGTCCGTGTGGCCTGTCGAAGTGGTGCAAAATTAGGAGTCACTGTGACAACCTGGCAAACGGGCTGGCCTTTAACAGCTGGTTTATCTTGCTGGACGAGGATCTGTTGAAGCTGCTGTCCCAGTTGAGGTGAGGGCTGGTGGCTGCCGTTGGCCTCACCAGGATGTGGAGTACTGCTGATCTTGTCGGAGCTCGGAGTAGGCTAGCGGTTGCTGGACTGCTGCCCTCCAAACGATGGGTTGGCTATACCCAGAGGTGGTTCGTCTCCCCGGCGAATAGCCTTGACCAGCCAATGAGGTGCCCTGCTGTCTATCAGTGGAGGGAAGAGTGGTTGGGATGGAATTGAGAGGTGAGGCCTCTCAGGGGGGTGGGCCGTAAAAACTGTGCCCTGCGGTGGTGTACTGCAAAGGGCAGGAGGAGGAATTGGATCACAATTCAAGCTATTTTCGGATCCATAAGCTGCCCTTCTAGACTTCCTGTGATCAACACTCCTTCCGGGGGTACGCATAGAAGGTACAAATTACCACCTCAAGAAAGTGAAGCATGTGACATGGTCCCTAGTGTGTTCTGTCAACGGCCGCAGTTGCACAGGCAAGAGTTAACCAAGTACTCCATTTGTTCGGCCCCGTGAAGAGCATGGACAGAGTGGAGGGTTCCCTTCGGCTGTACACGTAAGACTCTCAGGTGTGGTATCCACAGAGGTTAGTTCGTCAAAACTAACTCTTGCTCCTTTCTGGCCCCGTATAAAGCAGTGGCGAAGTATTGGTTAGCTCAATTGGCTACACACCTGGAGGAGGTATTTCTAATGGTCGGGGCACTACCGTACTTTACCCAGGGGCATAGCATGGGTGACAGCTCTTGCAGGCATCCGGAGGCAATCAGCATTTGGAGAAAGGCATTTGGATACACACAAAGACATACACATCCGTGAGGGGAAAAACAGGGTATGTGTTCCTATGCAGTGTATCTGCCTCACGGCAAGTCTTCCCAAGTCAGGGAACGACTCCTCCGGCACTGAAAGTGCGGTGGAAGAGACGAGCACTGGACAGACAAGCTTTGTTAGAAGATTGAGTACCTGTGAGCTGACTCCGCCATTCTGCCTACCGAAGTATGCAGAAAGGCTGGCCGGTTTAGGAGTGCATGTGGGTGGTAAGAATAGTTTCCCTCAAGGAGGATGTCAACTGGGAAAGGTATTAAGTCTACGGAAAGATGGAACTCAAAGTGTTGGTAAAACACAATGTTTATTTAATGGAATATGAAATAATCATGTTAGCCCGCACTATCTCTGCGTATGGGAGAGCTGTAGGGGAAGCTATCCTACGCAACAATGGGTAGAGGAGAACCGTTCCTGAGCTAGCGGGATAGACGACTTAGGCGAGATTCCTGGCAAGATGCTTGAGTGACTACGCGGGGCGTGGAAGGAAGGGTCTTTGTTAGAGACCAAAGAATGGTGTCCCCTCAGCGCTGAAAGTGCAGTGAATAGAGGGTAGGTAAGCTGGAAGGCTTGGAGCTAAATGTTAGAGACAAACAAACTGGTCAGTTCCCCGGCACTAAGAGTGTGCGGTGAGTAAATGAAGACTGGTATAGAGGCTTGTCACGGGCCTCCTTTTATACTAAATCGGGTGGCTACCTTGATGCTCATTGGCTGGCGTCTTTAGGGTGAGGGGATGCACCGAGCATGGAGATGGTAAAAACATAGCTGCTCCAGCTTGATGTCACCAGCTGGCTTGGAGAAGGAAGGAAGACAGCGCGAGACACATTGCAGACACTATCCAGCGGCAGACAGTGGGTACTTGCTGCCTTTGGCGCATAGCTTCGATGGTCCAGTGAATAATACAATACTGCTGAGCAGGAACATCCATTCTTACTATGGTAAACAGTACTATCTGGGGTCGCATGCCAGCCAGCAATGTCAAACTCCATTGTCATAGTAGCAACGTATGCTAACTGATGAGCTGAAGTCGAAAATGCCCATTGTTGCCAACGTTTTGTGTGCCAACTTCAATTTTTTTTTGGCTGGTTTTCGGTGAATTTTTTTGTCATTTATTTAATTCATATCGTCAAAAATTTTGATAAAAATTGGTTGAGAAAAGAATGGTTTTGTAATAGTAAGAATGAAAATTGTACGTATGTGGTCAAAAATGAGTACTCTCACATATTTCATATTGCAACAAACTTTGGCTACTTTAGTAATGGCACGAAAATAATGTAGCATATACTTAATTGGAAAATGCAAGCACTGTCATTCATTATTACCATATTACTTGGTTTAATGTTGGTTCTTTTGTCAGTCATGTTCCCAGATGTTAAGAAAGGCTTTTTGCTTTTGACCTTACCGACTGGAATCCATACTGATTTCACTGATTTTAGTCTGTTTCATAAATAATCCAACGGTTTTCATGTTTTTAACTTTACTGAAAACGTTTGTGTAGTTATCACATTCATACAAATAGCATCACATTTATCGCGTTTTGTTCTTTGGGTGAAGTTACAACTTTTGAGTTATAGTAATTTGAATGTTATTTTCGTATGACCAAAATTTTTCACTGCGTCATAAAATAAATAAGCAGTTCAAATTGCCACTTTCTCATAAGAGCCACAAAACCACCTCGTCTCACTAAAGTGGATAAATGTGATAAACTATTAGTAAACAGAACCTTGACGCATGACACTTTTGCAACAATGGGATAAACTACTTCAGCTCATCGGAAAGCATAGCCTTCTGTCTGTTTACAACTGAGTTTTGCATTGTTGACCGCCACGAGACGTTATGATATTGTACTGTTCACCACTGCAAGAATGGATTTTCCAGGCCGTTGTATTTTATTATTCACTGACCACTGAGACTATGCACTCCAAGGCACCGAGTTCTACTGCACGCTGCTAGATGGCTACACCTGTTTTCTTTGCCACCTCCCGCATTCTCCATGCCTAATGGTGATGTCGCACCTGAAGAAGCAATGTCATTGCCACCCCTCTGTCCAGCATTAAACCCTCGACCACGAACTTGCCAGCCAATGACAGCACCGGAAGCCTGCAGCAGAGTATAAATAGCGAGTCAAAGCCTGTGGATGCCAATTGTTCATCGGCCCGTTTACGAGTCACAGCGGAAGACCAGTCTTCAGTCATCCCACTGCACTTGCTGCTGGATACACTGACCAGCCTGCTCAGCTACGCACCTACCTCTACCGTCGTCCTTTCACCGCACTTTTACTGCAGATGGAATAACTTGCTCCTTGGTCTCCATCGCACCTCGTCGCCAGAGCCATCCTGTCTCAATCCTGCTTAGTCTTCACTGTATTAATGCCAATGAAACCTAACCTCCACGTCTTCTACACACTTGGACTCTGCGGCCCCTTCTGGGCCACAATTGCGTAGAGAGTTAGTACAAGTATTGTTTTCATAGTTCTTGTCCACCCCACCTTTGTAGTTCAGAACCAGGTTGCCTCTACCTGGATAATGTAGGTTTAGCTTCCCTAAAGCTCTGCCAGTGTTACGAGATAGTGTGACACCACGTGTTTACATTGTGTTTTATCTGACTCGACAGTACTCCTTTCTTTTAGACTTTGCACCTATTCTAGTTGACCTCACGCCGCTGAGAGAAACACAGGTGACCCGGGAATCCTATTGAGTCAAGCCAGCATACTATCTGAATACCCACACTCGCTGCCAACGGCCACCCTTTCTGCATACCCCGGTGGGCAGAACAGTAGTGTCCACACTCAGGTACTCTGCATCTCGAGTTCAATTTTTCAGCTCTGTGTTTGCCCTCTCCACTGCGTTTAGATGCGAGAGGGGTTGTTCCCTGGTTTGGGAAAACTTTGGCTCAGAGTTTACACCTCCCTGCAGAGACTGTTGACGGCGAAGCCTGACTCCCAGTGTTCACCGCATTTAGGCACTCAGTACTGTGATACGTTGTCCGCTGAGTCTGCAGACGCTCCACGTGACGCCACACTACGTAGAGTTACACATTCCCTGCATTTCACTTTCATCTCTAAGTGCTTTTCTCCCGTCAAAGTGGTATTCGTGGAAAGATAAAGCAGGTACTTACTGCCTCAGGGCGTTTACAAGAGCTTACCCTCTCCCTCGTAGCATATATAAACCAGCTCATTCCTAAGGAACAAGCATAGGCTCTGCACCTTCTACTGGTACCTATCACACCAGAGATCCCTAAGGAGCAGACACATCTGAACGAGGAGGTTCACCCGTGGATTGCAGAGTACCTCAGTCAGCTGGATCAGCCACCTACAGTTCCAACTGCATACTTCAGACTCGAATCTGTTGCTCTGCCCCCATCAGTATGATCAAATATCCGAAGTTAGATTATCCACTTACCTGCAACACACGTACACCCTACTGAACACCCAGGGCCAAGCCTGTCTCAGAGGTTACGCATTGCCCAGGTATCCTGCCAAAGACTTCAACTTTAAACGCAAGATTACTTTGCCCAAACCATACTTTGTGCCCTACCGCAAAGCTACCAGGTTAGTCTTCTACACTGGACAAGCACCCGTGCCACGTAGGGACGAAATCCCAAATTCAGCAACCCCATCAAAAGGGTGCCTGACCTACCACCCGACATAAACCAAACCCTCCTTGACGTGCTCGTTGGTCAGCCAAGGCATCGCACATCAATCTTAACTAATATATTACTTGGTCATAACAAAATAAAACGACGCCAGATATAATAAGTCATCCCAACATAACTTGAATAATTTTAAAAACACCATTAAATAAAATGTACCCGGAAAAATACATATGATAATACCATAGATATGCGAATCTATGGAGCGTACCGCTTGCCTTTGCCACACAACCTAGTGGCAAATAAAAGTGTATTTTGTTACCATTTTTGAGGTAAGTGTTTGGTATTTCAATTTATCATGTTTGTATGCTACCAGCAAACTTACATTAATTATGCTACGGAAAGTGAAAAGTAATGAAATGCTAAGAAAATTATTTTAGAAAGTTGCCGAGATTAGTTAACTTCCAAAACATAGCGATATCGCTTCAACGGCATATGATTTGATGCCGGCTAACAGCCAGAAGAGTTGAGCCCATGATGGCGCTCACCATCCACGTGACTCGTGAGAAGTACGTGCGCAAAGAGGCCTTAAACTGGACTTTCCCACAACAGGAAATGTTGTATTTTCAGGTGTTAAATTTGACGCGTGTCTGAGATAGTGAAGGCTGGATCACTTGTCATGTGGCTTTAGTATTACTTAGGTCGGTTGTGTGTGCTGGTTTGGTTTACAGCTTAATTACGGCTGGATATTGCAGTCTGTCACGTGGCTTTATGAGATGGAACAACGTTCTTGATTTTACGGTTCTCTAGCCACTTGGAGGTGTCTGGCTTGTAACTTGCTTCGGAACCAGCTGTAGTCGGTGATGGGTGGGAGGTGCTAGGGGTTGGTGCCTCAGTTTGCAGGTGAGGAGTAGTGAAATATCATTGATTACGTCGCATGTCTTCAGCTCGAGTGGTAGCAAGGACATGACTTGACACGACGCAGAACTCGCTGTTCCAGTCCTCTGATGCCCTGCTCCAGGAGTTACTGTTCGACACGCCTATGCGGTCCTCGGTTTTGCTCAGTAACCCTCTTACCACAGGATGACAGACCGGGTGTGTACGTAGAGGTGCTGACGAGAAAAGAGCGGGTTTGCGGCAGTCGTAGGTGGTGGTGGTGAACGAAGTAGGGCGACAAAATCTCGTTCCGCTCGTCGGCTAGCTGGAGCGGTGTTAGACCAGCCAGCTGTCTGGTAGCAAGGCGTGTAACTCTTCGCTTCTCTCTCCTGGCATCATGCCTCACCTTGAATGGCATAGAGTGGTGTAATAACGGAGAACTCAAAGTAAGCACCACAGACGCGGGTATCCCTAACTTAGTTTTGCCTGGCGACAGTCTTGTCAATGCGAGCTCCAGTGCTTCAGAATATCTTCCTCTGTTGCGGTCTGATCAGAAGCATTGGAGCCATGTGGGTTGTCAAGACTATCACTGGGTGTGAGTTTCCCAACCAAGGCCAGGCCGTAGCAACTAAGCAAATACCCCCGCCAGCACACAGGTACTCCGGTAGGGATACAACTCTCTCCCTGATTGAGATGTGTTGCAAGTGGTCATGGCTCGTCTATTCTTATCCTCCAGTACCTCAATACGTGGTAGGAATAAAATAGTTTGCCATCTAATGGGTGTGTTTTCAACTTGGAGCCACCTGAGGGGGAGTCTCCAGTTGTTGCTAATTGTGGAAATAATACTTTCCCGGCGCCGGTCGGCTGTGTTCAATTTGAGGTTCTCCCAGTAATTGGTGACAAGATTACCCTATGAATGAGACTCGAGGGTAAGAGAAGCAGACCAGTGTTTATTAAAAACTGATTAAATACGGTGACACGTGCTCTCCTGCCAGGCAGACTGGTGGTTGAAAGTAATCCTACGGAATCCAGGTGTAGGTGACCTCGTCCTAAGCTAAGTGGGGAAGTTACGTGAAAAACTGTTTAGGATTACTTAAATACAAACCTAACTCTATATAGGGGGTGTCATTAGGAGACAAAGAAAGAATTAAGTGTGGTATGTATAATGTATGGAAAGCTTCTGGTAGCTATTGGCGTCGTCGGAGCATCCGGTAGTAGGGCTGCAGAGTTCTAACGACGACCTCAGTGGTGGCAGCCTCTGATGGCTGCTGAAGACTGTTAAGTCGTTAGCGACTGCCTCTGGAAGGGCTGTTGAAAGGCTCGTAGTAGTCTTAGACTCCAGCACCCAGGTGCTCAGAGAAGACTGCAGGAACAACTGGCGAGGGCCGCTGCGCACTGCCTTATATAGAGGTGCAGCGCGTGTCGCGGCAACCGCGGGGAGGGCATGTGACGTCCGTAAGGTGTGAGGCCGGAGTGGGGTACCGCCCTCTGTTCATCTCTTGGCCTTCACGTATCCTCGATGGCGTTCGTGCATGGCTCGAGGCGGCTGATGGCTTTAGGCTCTCAGCATGGGGAAGGGGGGTTAACGCACCGCTGTTTTACGCAACCCCTAGGATCCACATGTCCAGCTGCCCTCCAGGATTGTGGCAGACCATTACATCCATATACGAAATGGCGCATGGTTTCAATCTCACAAGTGTAAAAGTGTACACTAGAGTTGCAGTGAGATGGGTCGTAATTGTTTATGGTAACTGGTATAAGCGGCATGCGTCAAATATGTCTTTCTTTTATTTTAGGGCTTGGTGATATAAAATGTTAAGTATTTGTATGTTTGGTAATGTTGCACCATGTTTGGTTTTAAATTCAAAATGTGCGCTGCGCAGAGATTGAGAACAATATTACTCCCGTATGAACGCCATAGTAAAAGACGTGGAAAGAAGACGAGAAATTTCAGAGTAAAATGTACAATGTCAATCTATATTTTAATTATTATTAGTGCAAGTGCCTATTTATTTTGAATGTAAAAAGTTTTACTCTGCGTGCATAGAACCTTCGCTTGTGTTAACCCCTTAAGCAGCCATGGTTGGTCTGCGCGACCCCCGCCTCTGGGCAGTCTGTCGAGATGAACTGGTGAGGTAAGACGCTGTCAAGTACGCACTAAAACCTTTTAATACTTATGTAGATTTCAATAGTTCATTTTAGTATACAGGTCAACCTTTGCTTTGCATACGTTTCCGTAGCATTGTGCTTCCGCTTAACTTAATTAATTGCGCCCTTCTGGTTTTTTGAATTTAATCGAGGAGAGGAGGAGAAAGATGTCCGAGATGACACGCGGTCCATGCAATTTTGCATCAGATGTCATCCGCCAACGTTAAAAGGCGTTTCAGTGTAAATTCTGATTAATTACCATGCGCAATATGAAGGGCTTTATTTCTGTGTATGTATTTGAGTTTCTTATTTCATATTTAAATATTTTACGGCCACATCCCGTTGAACCATGCGGTCAGATATCGCTAAGTACTTATCTGTGCCACCCAAGTGCTTTCAAGGTATATTTGTGTAATATATTGAAGCGTGCTGCTTATACATCTAATGTAATACAATTACGACTCATCACCAAGAGTCTCTCTTCCACCACTACAGACGTGAGACGTTGCCTACCTTAAAGGCAGCAGGAATCTATAAGCGTATTCTCTTAACCTGGAGGATACACAACCTGCCAGGCACGCCCCCCCCCCCCCCCCCATGACCTGAGAGCCTACATGCTGCCTAGACTTTGGGCAAAGCTGAGCACCGCAGACAGGCATGAAGCAGAAACGCTGACCAGAGTATTCCCACACCAACAAGGGCAGAAGGACGTCACGCCTTCCCCGTCCCCTCGTCGGCAGCCAACCAGTTTCCACTATGTAAGTCAGGACGCCGCCGAGCTCGAGAGTCAATCCTGTTCTCTCGCTACTTTCCACAGCACTGCTCAGTGCTTGGGCCTCTAGAGAACTTTGAAGCTACGCCCCCTGCCGCTACTTCACCATCAACAAACGTCAACCAGCGAACACACTCATGAACATGTTAAATTCACTTTGTCTCCTCAAGACACCTTTTGATTAGTTAAGAAGTATTGTATCTTTTCTCGTTTAGACATTTCTTTCCCGCATTTTCCATTAGAACTAGGTCGCCTACACCTGGCCAGCGTAGTAACCTTCAGCACTCAATTGCCTGGTAGGAGGTAGCACGCGTCACATTTTATTGAACCATCAATAAACATACTATTGTTTCCTACCTTACCACTTTTATTTGAGAAAGTATCTAACTGTTTGCCTTCTACACACAGGTTGTTACATACACCATTGACAAGAACCGGGTAATTTATATAACTGATTTAACTTCAACAGCGGGCACCCCTTAGGAGTCAGGCATATTTTCTACACACCCATTAGACGGCCACCTGTTGCTTTCCAACTGCCACAGCAGTGTACGTGTGCCGCCGGAGAGGAACAGAGGAGCCACAACCAGTAGCAACACCTTCACCCAGGGAGAAGCAGCAGTCTCAAGTTATTACTTTATCCCACAGCATTGTTAGTGCTGGGATATCTGTAGCTTGAGACCTGCCGTCCATCTCTGTGTGAACGCACATCCAGTGGCGGCATTGGTTACCCAAACAGCTCCCCGTCTCTGATCAGCCCGCATGCGTGGTGGATCAGTGGAGACTTAACAGAGCCTGGTCAGCAAGCCAAAACTGGACTGACACTATAAACTGTGTTTAGTTTGTTCACGTCAAGGTGTACTTAGCATACTGTAAGCAGAGACCTTATGACCATAGGCACGGTCGTAAACATGGGGAACGAAGTGCAGCGTTCCTTGCCACCAGACAGTTGAGTGCACTTTCTCAACCCAATCCGAAGCGACAGGCGGAACGGGACTGCGCCGCCCAACTCAGGCACGAGTCGGTATCGGCTGCTCCGGTAATCATCTTATTTGTATCTTAGTGTATCCGAATTCATCCGTCATGCCATCTCGTGGTGAAAGGACTGTTAACCAGCACAGCTACAGGATTCGGCTGGAATAACGTCCACTTCTGAACAAACAAATCTCACTTGTGGAATGGTCAGTTCGGCGTAGGTCAAGCTCGTTACGTCTGGGTAAAACCCACTACGACCACGGCACCCAAGAAGCAATAATAAGTACCTGCTAGCCAACACCCCTTGTCTCTCGCTGTCTATTAACCTAGACCACCCTGCTTTTGGGCTAGCGGACAAAATTCTCTACCACCGTGCCCAGTAGCCTATTGGGGCACGCGTCAAGAGATTATCTGATGCCCAATGTGGGGCGTCAGACGAATAGTTGTGCGCAGTAAACGGCTCAAACTAGACTAACCATACCCCGGGAACTAAGGGTCAAAACGATCAGTCACACGGACTTCGGGGAGTCCTTAACCGTTACCATGTCAGACGCCGAAGTCGTCGTCGCCACTGGCGAGAACTTCGACAATGAACCCTACGTATCCAACGTACAGTGTAGCCATGCTGACTGCCCAGACCATGGCACACTAAGGAAATAATGCACATGCTGCAACAAACTCTTTCACTTTGCCTGCAGAGGCTGGCCTGAAGTGACCTGAGCAACAGACAGTTTAGATTACCGCTGTACTGCTGGCCGGCAACAGCCAACAAGTTTCTGTAATGAAATTACATGCCCCGGTCGAGGCATAAACCGCATAAGGTACACGCCGTGCAGTGAACCCTATCGCAACCTATGCATATGATAGCCCGACAAACGCGTCTGTAGGCCCGAAATGGCCTACCAGTGCGAGAGATGCCGAAGGAAGCACATCCCTCACTTCTGCAGAGCCAAGCCTTCCCTGATATATATCCAACCTGGAACCGCACCTAGCCACCCAGCTACCAATAGAAATGGCAATATACAAATAACCGACTTTGCCAGTCACCCTCACATGGTGGGAAAGATACAGAGAATTTTTAAAGGACTGGAAGCAGTTCAGTACCAGATAGTGGCAGAATTCATGTGCGAGGAGGTGTTGGCTGGGCTAACGGCACAGTTGTACAGCCAGACCCAGATACTTGTTAAAGAAGCAGATATCTTCATACGAAGAAAAGAACAAATGTTTCGACATGTGTTCCTGGAGTCGACGAGGCTAACGCTGTTCGTTCCGTCGGTCGAATGTTACTCCAAAGTCTCAGGAATACTCTTGACAGCAAGACCCATGATCTTGGATGTATTAGTTGATCGAGCCCGAGAAACTGAGCAAAACTTTCTAGCCCAGACAAGTTCCGAAAAACCAGTATCCACCAAAACTTCTGAGGTTGGAGCACCTCCTGTTGTGCCTCCTATAGGCGTACCAACCACAACCCCTTGTACTGCATTCGTACTCAAATCCTGGTTCTGTTCTGAAAACCAGTGGAACAAGGACTGCCCTCAGAGATGAGGAGGAGCTGCAGTTCCGCCAAACCGAATTGACAAAACACCGCCAAATATTCTAATGCGACCTATTGGAAAACTAACTTCTGGAACCAATCCGGGAAATGCCGAGGCTAAGGTACGAAGCTGGCTTCTACCCCCCTGTTTACAAGGGCTCATCCTCCAGGGATTAAGTGAGGAAGCACCGATTCCCGTAGCCCCACACATAAAGTATTGCTACCCCAACAGAATTTATTGTATCACCAACCATGTCCAAATCAGTAATACTAGGGTGTCCATGGTTCATCCGCCGTCAATGCATTCTAGATCATGCACAACATAGAGCGTATCTGGGAGAAAACAACTGTATTACTGTAAACTGGGATCAAAACCCAGACGACATCCTGCCAATGCCCATCGATCCAATGAGCATTAATCATGAACTTGAAGAACCAGAGTTCTACCAATTAAAAGCTGTACTAGACTAGGACCCCCGCGCGTTCGGAAAGGACTGCTACGACAAACATATTCCATTCAACATGAAATATGGTCTACAACTGACGTACCAGTCTGCAACTGTCCATATAGTGTGTCGGCCCGCCGTCTTGACCTTATCATGGAACAGGTCAACGACATGCAGGACAAAGAGATCGTAGAGTTGTCAAACTCCCCATATAAATCACACGTGGTCCTTGCACCTTCAGCAAGCCATCTCGAATTCCAGAACAGAAACCAAGGTCAATAACTCTGATATATCCCTGGTGGTCCCATATTATGAGGGTCAATTAAATATGGAAACATTTTCCACTCTCGATACAAAATTCTGGCTTTCTCATCAGAAACACAAGATCTGCTCTCTAAACCATCCAGTTTGGTCTTTAAAAGTCCACGTAACCTCAGCAACTAACTGGTTTGTCCTAAGCTGCAGCCCACCACAAATGCCAACCAAACTATCGCTACGAAAAGGATCACGCCCATGCAATTACTCTCGCTGTGGCACCTGCACCATTCCCCAAACCTTCAACTTCTTTCAATAGCAGACTCACTAGTCGTACATACCCCATCCAAGGTAACTACAGCTGTTCAACAGAAAATCTGATTTATCAGCTACAGTGCCAACACTGTAATGCAGAATACTTCAACCTCACCAACACTCTCAGGCGGAGAATGAATGGTCACAGAGCAGACACTAAACAAGCCTTAGCAGGTCATATCAATAATATACAGGACATGCAGCATCACACAACAAGATTTTGAGTTCTGCTACAGTACCATAGTTGTGAGAGCCCTACCACCTTCAAGCAATAGTTCAGAACTCAGAGGCAGGGAATTAGCTCACCAATTTATAATCAAATCTAAGCAGCCGCTAGGCCTACACATAAGATAATAACAGCTCTTAACCACACTCATCAGCTATACCAGCAATTTTTTTATTTTCCCGCCCCACCCTAGTTTGCCACCCAGCTGCTAGGTTTACTACTAACAGCGCCCTTCCACCATACTGCAGTGTCCTACAACTCACAGTCTGATGAAGCTGGTTTAGCTAGCGAAACATTTCGTTCCCGCAACCGTGTGGAAAATGTGTCGTCCTTCGTATGCATATTTTGTGTGTGTGTGTGTGTGGTGGTGTGTGTGTGCGCACACCTGTCAACAAGTACTATGCTGTGAGTACTTAAATGCCTGTCCTTTTATATATTTTTATTTTAGTGGCCTATTTTCTCCATATCTTAGTAATGTTTATATTTTAACCTTTTTAAAATAGAAGATTCAAATTAAAATTGCAGCGGGACCACCTGTAGGTAACCCGTCCACCGCATGAAAGTGACAGTGTGTCTCCTTTCCGTCCATACCATTCATATCCCAATGAATTATGACAGTTTTAATCAAATTTTGGCTAGCAGTTGGCACCCTCCTTATGTAGCCTGCAAGCTTCTAGAGCAGGTCTTCCAGGGCGTTTAGGTGCTTCCCAGGAAGATGGTTTCATTTCTTGCTAGCCAAAAAGCCAAAATGTGGTGACATAACAGGCCGCGTTGCAATGTTTCCAGGCAACTGCCGCCCACGTGCTGTGGAGCTGACGGATAGAGGGGAGGAGGGGAAAGCCGCCTAGGACCGTCAGCTGGTCAATTTGCATGTTGATCACGGGAAGGATGAACATTCATGCCCAATGTCCCGTGCAGAGGTCCATCATCAGGTATATTTCATCACACATCTGCTGACACCTTCGTAGGATGCAAATACTAGTAACTTCATTGACGTAGAGAATTGTGCTGTGTTTCAGGCACACCATCGCACAATATTAAACAGATGACTAACACCAGATGGCAGAGTAAGAGTACATAACAGAAAACTAGCAGGAAATAAGCTGATGGGCTACTAATTATCATCATAAAATCAAAAACTGCACTAGCAAAAGTATTTGCAAGTTTTCTTGCAGATTAAAAAAAATAGCAGGGTAGCGTGATTTCAAGTGCAGATGCACGACCGAGGCATTATGCTAGTAGGACTAACATGTACAGACAGCAAGTGGTAATACCGTATTTACTCGTGTATAGTACGCACCATGATCTTTGCAACAAGTTCCAAGGGAAAATGAAAAAAAAAAAATTTTTTTTGGCGGCCTGTAACTAGTGTGCAAAAAGCCGAAATAAAATTCCGGAAACCTTATTCTCCTACTACTCAACATTTCCAGCTTCGTTTTTCTTTTTTCTCCTTTCTCCTTTTAACAGTCACCCAGATCTTTTGTTTTGCCGCCCTAGAATGTTAACAATACCCTTATCTTAAAAAAAAAAAAAAAATAGGTCTCGTCCCTTTCTTTTCCAGGAACATGGCTCCGTTCACTAGTCTCTGCCATGGAAACAAAGAGGGTTGACGGAATTGCGGAATAATTGAATAATTATCGACTGGCAACATCCGAGTGTTATTACAAGGGTGTGGGAGGCGGTAAACACATGGCAGCTCTGGTTTTGTGGCGTGACACCATTAGTTTGTTGCAGGAGGGGTGAAGCGGGGTTTTGGGACCTACACATAACTGAAGGATAGCTGAGAGAGAAAGAGAGAGGAGTGATGTAGGAGTGATGTAAGAGTGAGGGATGAGACAACAGACAGTCCTGCCACTTCCCTCAACATCCCCAGACAATTTATGGCTAACACTTCCCCCCCCCTTTTTTTTTTTGCACCCCAGATATGTTTTCCTTTATCTTGGGGAAAAAAGGGTACGTTATACATGAGTAAATACGGTATTGTGTTATTTTGCAGATTTATACTTTATCTTTGTAGGTAAAACTGTGAAGTGAAGGGAAAAGTGACACATGCACAGCTTGCCTTGAGCACAGACTGGCAAACTGGTGTGCTGTATTAATGTGTGACTATGGTCTTTGGTCTTCCCCAAGTCCTCACATTTGCAGTTATGATGGCTGGTATCAACAGATCATTTACACACCACCTTGTTGGTCTCTACTTTTCGTCTGCCTAGTTTCCCCATTGTAGTACGTGTGTCAGACTGCTGAATTTGCTAATTTTGTAGTTTGTCGCAAGGTGCTTATAGATAGTTACTATATTTATTTAGTTGTGTATGTTTGAAGACATTTTATGTATTAAGTTTCTGTGGCATGCTGCTCAGTCATCCTGTGCTCTGCTAGTATTGCTATCTGTGTACCATTTCTGCAGACCTTTCCAGCTCTTGATGGGGAATTTTAACCTAGCTGCCCACACGTAGAAAGTTCAACCATGCTGAGAATTTTAAAAGCAGCGGTACGTGTACTTTTACAGTAACAAGCGTTCATGTGGATCATCAGTTGAAAGAATTAATGGATATTCTGTTAACAAGTAATCCTGAGGAAAACTTTCGTATATTTGTTTTGAAATTATTCTTTACTTTCAAACATGTATAGGTTGAAATGTTTGTTTTCCAAGCTCATTAATGCAGTGTGTGTGTTCTTACGCGCCATGGTAGAAGGGGTAGAAAGGCAATAGAGCACAATACTTCCATTCATTTGCTTGCTACAGGAACACTCAAGATAAAAATCATCTCAGTCTTTACCCAACAGGGTGCAAGCATTCAAGGGATCCAGAAAAAGTTATGTAAAAAGCGGGAAATTGTGAAAGGAGGGAAATGCAGTAAAGTGTTTCAAATTGAATGAATTTGTAATAAATCAACATTGACATACCATTAATACTATACAAAAGTCTTTTAAAAAAAAAACTGCTGAACATGGAAAGCTCTACCAAAATATAATTCAGTACATTTACAAATTGAATATGCATAGCAAGAAAAAGTATGTAACATTGGCAAATATTGAAGATAGAACAAATAATCTGACTAATATAGGCATATATTTAGAAACTTTGCCTAGAAATTTCTTAAAACCTTCTGTCGCAACTGGAATTTTCATAATAAAGCACATAAAAATAAGAATCAAGGGTGACACAAATTTAGAATGATTATTTACTAATGCACTACAACAGTTCACACTTTCCATTTAATTAGACTTTGAAAAGAAGTCTGTGATTTTTGTCTGCTTCAGCTGCTGGCTCCTAACATGTTCAATTTTTTTGTCACGGACATTCAGCTGATTGAAAATACTGTCCTCGCATTTGAATCCCTAGCAGTACGTCTTCACAGTTTATACAGCTTGTAATGCCTAATGCTTGGTGGGCATGCGTACTTTTTCCTCTTCTTCACAAACTTCGTCATCTTTTTGGTCTTTGACTTTCCATGACATGGGAACCTACAATATCTTCAACTGGCTGTTCTTCAGTAATAATCATGTCGGAGTCAAAGTTGACTAAATAAGTGAATGATACATTTGGCTCAATTGGCTTCATCTTCATGGCCAACCACTGAACATGGAAAACTACCTTTCCTGAAGCAGGTCGCAATTGTTCTTTGTGTAACTTCCTTCCATGCATAAGAAATAATGTGGACTGCATCCAACACACTTATCTTCTTGTCATGTGGATTTTGTCCACTGTCAATAACGTAAAGAAAATGTGTAAATAGCGGGAAACAAAAATATTGTGTGTTGTAATTAGCGGGAAAGATGTCCATAGAATCAAATGGAGATGAAACAGGACCAAAATTAAATGGTGTAATTTGCGGGGAAATGTAAAAAGCGGTAATACAAAAATGGGGTTCTACTGTACTTACAAACGACTGATCGTGGCAATGGTTGTTAAAACTACCTGGATCATTGGGTGCAGGGCATATGTATACCAGTGGCTGGATAGTAGTACACGTCTCACGTACCATAAATGTCATGTTGGAACAATATACACAGCCAAATGACCCTTTAGAAAATAATACATTAATGTGGCAATGATAAAACAGTGTTGGAGGAATTTCATGAATGGCTGATTTTTATTCTTGAATTTTGAGTCATCGGTATAACTGACAAAACAGTTGGCTCTTTGATCTCTGTTTAACCCATTTACTACTGTAATCAGGACTTTTACAATGTTAAAAGTTAGATCAGTTAGTTGTGACAAGGATGATTAAACTGCACAAGGAGAGAGAACAGTTCCATGAAATAAAAATTATTAAATGATATATATGTCTTATTTGCAAGTGCCGAATCATATTCATTTATTTATCATTGTTCCTCATGCAAGAATTCAGAAGTTGTAATACTGTGTCTAAAAATATTACACGTAAATTTTTTTTTTTTTCAATTTTTTGGTGGTCTGCAGTGCATCTGTTCTCTGTGGAGTCTAATTTTACAGCATTTTTTTTTTTTTCAGCAATATGATTGTAATTACATGATATCTAAATTGCCTTAGTAACAGTAATAGAAATTATGTATGTGCGCAGCAGCCATTATTTATACATGTTTTGTGCGATTTTTGTGTGAAATAGAATTGAAATACTAATTGTGAAATAATTATTTTGTGAATTTTCATAAAAATGTTACAGTTTTTCTTTCCCCTCACCCCCGTTCAGTTCCTGTTTTTGTTGTGGTTCATATTCTTTAGTCTGTCAAAATAAAATCATTGATGTGCCTTTTCATTAAATATCACTTTTACACACTGCAACCAGTCGTTTGCTTACCATTATACACTTTTTTTTTGGTAATTTTGTGTCTTTCCACCATACATAGAATTAACATTTCAGTGGACTTGACAGCTTTATTCATATTGATAACCTAGAATGAAATACTCATATCTCCAGAATATCAAAGTTAAAACAGGAAGAAGGAAAAGCTGCTAAAAGAAATGCAAGGCTTAATTTTTTGGTACAAAGCAACAGGGCCTGATATTTTTTTTCCATTTACAGTAGTATACTACTCTTTTAAGCTAGTTAAAATGTCTTACTCCTGGAAGTACAGTATCTCATTTGTGAAAATGTTTGGAGATGGTGTTTTCATTCTGAGTAATCAGTATTGGCCAAGTGTACTACCTGGCCGAGACAAGCGTGCATCCAGGAAATATGCGGAACGCCCAAGGTCGCACCGTTCCCCACCCTTCCCTGTTTCGCTGACCAAGACCCTTTCAAGAATGGGTGAAAGACTATGCAGGTGGCGAGCGTAGCCATGACCGTAAGTTTGTGGCACAGTGCTAATCTTTGCTTGTTCGAGGCTAATTCCCCAAGTGTGTGCTAGACATTTCTGTGCAGACAGATGTTGTGTGCATGCTCTTGTTGACATCTTGATGCTTGTAGATTTCCCTATTTGAAGTTGATCATTTCCTTCCTCTCGGTAGCTGTGCTAGAGTTTGGTTCCCACCCCTCCCTGGTTGTACAGGTCATGTGGCCAGGTAGTAACTGTGAAATTGTTACAAACTTTTGAATATGCTACTTGTATGCAAATTCTTACCATTGCATAAAACTGACAGAAACTAAAATAAACCTAGTGACCACGACACTTTAAAAAAAAATATGGAGACATGTAACTTCTTGTACTCTCTCAATAAAGGCTATTCACTATAAAATGAGTACTTTTGAAACTAACCTTAGAAAAATGTTACTACCCCTACCTGCATATATTTTAACGGGTGCACTGAGTGATATGTGCCCTGTAAAGTTGGTAACGATGTAGGGAAAATAATTTCATGTTTTAACATCGAATAAAACATGTTAGATAACCATTTATAATTACTTAAAATAATTCTTTTGCTTCCTGTTTTTTTTTTCTATTGCATTGAAGTGTAAAAATGAGCAGATTCATGAAATTTTCCTTTACTAATAATTTTACAGTTTCATTTGACCGACGCATGAATAAACTGATGAGGCCCATGGCAACGTTAATTTTACGCGTACATAATAATGCGGAATAATTCACAACATGCATACGAGTAGATTTTAAGCAGGGCTTTCAAAAGTGCTCATTTTACCGTGAACAGCCTGTACCAACTTTGCTGGTAGTTTGTCTGTTAAATATAGTAGCAGAAAGGAAATTTTTTCCCCAAAAAGTGACCCAAAATGTTCTAAATTTACTACAAACATACTGTAATTGCCTTTTACACACTGCCTTTATTTCATTTAGGTGAGCTATGGCATAATATAAAATTATGGGTAAATTTGGCAGGATTTTGTCACACCAATTTGGAGAATTATTGTCAGATTGGCAGGTTACATATTTCTTCTCTTTCTCTCCCCTCCTGCTTAACTGAAAACAAGATAGGTGGTTTCAAATTAATGGTTCATTTTGCCATTGATTATGGTAACAATTATGTATGTGACCAAGGTTCATTGGGAAGAAAGTTATGTGGTTTTTTATTGAACTACATATTTTAAACAAAGAGTTGTACAGATTACTTAATACGTAATGCTTTATATTACCTAGTTTCCTTTAAACTAATTTGTTGATATAAAGGTGGTGTGGTTATGATAGGGAAAGAACACAGATGATGCAATAGGAAGAAAACATTGTCAGCAATCATTAACAGAGGCTGCGGTGAGATGCAAGTAAAAGTGTTGCCATTGTTCAGAATCAAAAATGATGATGGAATAAAGGAATAACTTATACTGAGGCAGGCAGTTTTTAACATCCTTATGAAGATCTTTGATCTGAAACTATAATGATGGATGCAGTCTCCTGAAGTGTACAGTATTAAACATTTAAATCAATGTTATGCTAGAAAGTGTAGCATTTATCTCCAAGATTGCTTTATAACCATGCGAATATGAACACAGATGAGCTTAAACATGATGTAGTCACTCATGTTAGTTTTAAAACCCTTCTGTATGTTACGAGAAAAACATACAATAAGTAAACCATTCTTCCTGTTGCATTTTGCTCAAGATTCCATCCATCCAAGAACATAATAAATTTATTATTTTTATTGTTATATCTAATATGGATTACTATATGTGAAGAAACTAGTGTACTTTGGATTATTGTGCAATCCTAAAACCCAGTGCAGTGCAGTTGTTTATTTTTGTCGAAAGAGTTTCGTAGTCTAGTTACAATTTTAGAAGGGAATGTGTGTGATTGCCATGATTAATGATGATGCCGATAATTTGCAGCTTGGCAATAGCCTTAGAATTTACAACTCTCGGGTTGTGCCGAAACGACATATAAGAAACCATGTCATTAAATGCTGTTGATTTATGGAGTTATAAAATGTGCTGTTCCTAAACGATACAAACATAACACAGTAAAAATAGTTGCAAATATTTTAAGTCTTAGTGCAGAATATGTTAACAATGTGTGGTTGAAAGTTTTTTTTTAATATCAAAAGCTATCAAATGCAACATTTTAATACCTGTGTACAATTTTTAAAATGTTTGTATCAAGTACATCATCTTAGAAAATGAGTAATATTCTAATTGATAGTTTAGAAAATTTTACATTTAATTTATACAATTATTTTTTTAATAGTCATGAACTTATTTCTTGATTTGTATAATTATTAATGTACTGAAAATTTTTAACGTATAGTTTATGCATTTATTTGTGTCTGCTTGTTTTTGCCACTGAAGACTGAATCAACTCACTGTAAAGAGTTCTGTCATTCATTTAATTTTATGCATTGAGATAAAATTAAGTTATGCTTGATGTTTGTGTGCTGACTTTTAATGTTGGGTGATTGGTGCATTTATGTTTGCTGGAAGCTTGCGATTTTAGAATGTTAGGTATAAATATTTTCATATATGTAATACAGGTATAACTCCAAATCTTGTTGATCAAATAAACTTTTCATGTGTGAAGTATAACTGTTGAGCTTAGGATGAAAATCTACTTTAATTTATTTTCATTAAATAGTCTTATATGTATATGTGAATTCACTCCCAGTGTCAAATTTTTTTTAATTTGTGCATTAATTTTATTTTTACGTTTTTGGAACAAACATTTAAGGTGGTGATAACATAATTACTACTTTGTAAATTATCTGTTGGTGATGAAAATACAGTGAATGTTTAGATGTGTAATATATAGACATATTTGAAGGCTTGTATTCCTATTGATAGATGCTTACTACCGTAATGATACTGTAAAATATATCTAAACATTATTTATGAGACATGTACCACTAAATATTTAAATGTTTTGGCTGATTGTAACTTACGTGTACTAATGGGGCTGTACATTTTAATTGTATCATGTGTGGCAGTGTTATTTGTGGTGTGATGTTACAAGCCGTCATGGACTCTATATGGCATTTCTTTTTTCTGGTTTATAAATTAGTGATTGTTTTTACTAAAACTGTTTAATCTTTTGCAAAGTCATCAGTACAGCTTTGCAGTTTGTAGTGAGATATAACTTAACGTATTCGTATTAGCACAAGTTTAACTGGTCTATTTTTTTGGTGTTCATGTAAAATGCTTTTAATTTTGTTGTTTGAACAGATGTGATGTTAACTCTTGAGTATGATATTTGGCTGACACCATAATTATCCATACAGAAATTTTTTTTTTCGTAGCACAATGCATTATAATCCAGTGAAACTTGAAATTTCAAGATTAGTAATGACAAAGAAGCGTACAAAATGTATAGATTACATAGAACACTAATGTAATTTTAGTATGGTTTGTCACAACTTGTCTACTTAACAAACAAAAAGGTTTGACAGTAAATATTAGTTGTCAAAGCGCACAGAAATTTATTTAAAGAGGTTTAACTGTAAACATTAGTTGTCAAAGTGCACAATAATTTATTTTACAGTGGTAAAATATATAGCATGTTGCATATTTTACAGTGGTAAAGTATACAGGATGTTGCATATTTTACAGTGGTAAAGTATACAGGATGTTGCATATTTTACAGTGGTAAAGTATACAGGATGTTGCATATTTTACAGTGGTAAAGTATACAGGATGTTGCATATTTTACAGTGGTAAAGTATACAGGATGTTGCATATTTTACAGTGGTAAAGTATACAGGATGTTGCATATTTTACAGTGGTAAAGTATACAGGATGTTGCATATTTTACAGTGGTAAAGTATACAGGATGTTGCATATTTTACAATTCGTACAATATACACAATGTATGTTTTACAATTCGTACAATATACACAATGTATGTTTTACAATTCGTACAATATACACAATGTTTGTTTTACAATGCGTACAATATACACAATGTATGTTTTACAATTCGTACAATATACACAATGTATGTTTTACAATTCGTACAATATACACAATGTATGTTTTACAATTCGTACAATATACACAATGTATGTTTTACAATTCGTACAATATACACAATGTATGTTTTACAATTCGTACAATATACACAATGTATGTTTTACAATTCGTACAATATACACAATGTATGTTTTACAATTCGTAAAAGATACAGAATGTTGCAAAAAATACATGTCAAAACTTTGGTGAAATGCTCCTCATGTCTAGAGAAAGAAATAGTGTTATGTGAATATAGGTCCATAAACACTTCTTTTCTTTACTACACCTTCCATTACATAATGTATATTGTATGGCCCGTGGGCTAGGTTATGGTTGTATGGAATACCATCATAGCTATTGTGCGCATACCACTGGCTCCTTTTTTTCCTTTCCAAATTTTCCTGGGTAATAGGTTGAATATCCACCCCATGTTAAAAGTTCTTGCCCTGTACCAGTTGATTTTGAGAAACCTGCTCCTACAACATACCATATATCAGTTGAGCATTTGTAAACCTGTACATCTTAATTTATTTCTGTACGTGTTGCTGGTAGGCTCTATCTTTTCCAATTTGGTAAAATCTGGCACTGGTTACGTTGGATCCAGGGAATAATTGGGAGGATATTGCCAAACAACTCTGTCAGATCCCTACAGGATGGTTCGACAGGTCCTTTGTTGTACATGCTGTCTTGTAGGCAAAAGCATGGACTTAGTTTCTACCAAGAATTGTGCTCGGTAACCGAGGATGGACTGACTCTGCTTTTACGTAAATTATCCACAACTTTTTTTATTCCACTTATTTCGTTCCCGTAGGTGTGCCCCAGCTGCCCAGAGCCCACTTGAACCAGCGACTGAAGAGGCCAACCCCAATGAAAAAACACTTTCCAGGTAGGTGGAGTTCCCCTTACTGTCAAGAGCCATGAAACTTATCCGTCATGTTGTCTGGACTGAGCTCAGCACAGCTAAGAGAATAGCCATAACTCACTTAAGGTTTGCACAAAGATATCAAGAGTGGCACTTACACCCTCTTAATACTCTTTTTTACTAAATTTCCTTCATTACTACAGTGGTATGACTGGGTGCTTCTGTAATACGTAGCATTTGAGTACTTGAGATATGTATGGCATTTGAGTTTTGACTAAACTCTGCTGCTTGCTATCCAAAGCAGGCCTGCAAATAAAGTAGATTCTCTAGACAATTGCTGCCAATATTTTCCGTTTTCTCCGCTAAAAAAAAAAATGCCAATGTAAGTCTCTGTTCTGAATTATGCCAGTGACTGTGGTGCAACGGATCACTGAGCACCCAGATAAGAGTCTTGCTGAAGAGAACAAATTTAAATACCTAAACTGTAGGAGAGTTGGTAGATTACGCTCCAATTTCCTCCACAAGTTAACGTAGATACTTTTGTGAAGAGTTATAAGCAAGGGTTTTGGAGTAGGAATGGTATGACCACACAAAATAGGACCATCCATACATCTTCTTTAAAGGGACTCCTAGCCTCGGACTGTCTATTACTCAAGAGACAAGAGAATTGACAATAATGTCAAGCTGTAGTTTCACCTGAATGTATACTGATGGCCACTGGGAGGTGGTATTGTTGATCTATTTTAATGAATATAACTTGTGTTACAATGCTCTAATGAAAAATGGGCATGCTTTAGAAAGTGTCCTTTTTTAAGTTTTTAAAATTATCTGCAGTTCAATTAGACTCTCCAATGTTTAGCCCATGTCTTGAGAACCTAACATGTAACAAACATTGCATAAAACATTAAGTAAACCAGGTTACTATCATATTCTACTGTCCACCTGAAATAGGCTTGGCAAACCTTTGAAAAGTTATCCCACATATGATGTGTTTGGTTGTTTCGTAAGGTTTACATATACTATCAATTATGATTAATCTGTAATTAGTATGAATAAAAGCAGTGAGAAAATAGGTGTGTTGGTAATGTCTAGTAATAAATAGTTCTTATACAAATTATTATTACCCTGAATGCGCACAAGTGCGCTGGGTTGTTTCTTTGGTGTAATTTTTCTAGACTTGGTTTAGCTTTGGGTGCATCAGGGGTAGGAATATTCTGGGAGTAGTACCTAAGAAGGGTTTCGGAAAAGTTGGAAGGAACAATGAATGCACTAAACCAACAGATACCCAATACATTTTGGTGGTTGTAGGTTAGACTGCAAATGGTAATTCAATCATTTGTGTGATAGGGCTGTTTGTAGCTTGCTGTGTCACCTCTTTGATACAATTTGCTAGGCAGGATATCTTACTACTAGGCTTCTATTTACAGGTATTTGGGTAGTTTATGCAGATCCTCTCTGCTATGGCAGTTGTGACTAAGATTGGGTGTTCTTTTTTATTCATACAGGAAACTGGCAAAAAGGAATCCACTTCGGTTGGCTCTGTTGTTCGCTGCAGATGATTGAAAAATTCGTAAACTTGCAATCTCTGAAGTCTTTGTGCTCCGGGATTCATCACATGCACAGTTCTTCTGTTCCTGTCTTTTGTAAATTATGTTTATTTGTGTGTGTGTGCGCATGCATATGTGTGTGGGGGGATGTGGGCGTCGGCGTACGTGCATGTGCACACATGGGTGTGTGCAGCATGCATGTGTGTGGTTGCGAGGAGGGGGGGGGGGGCCTTGATGACGGATGTGAGCACAATTACAAAAATGAGAACAGGTGTCCTGAAAGTCCAGTAGTGGCCATATTTTTTTCAATGCGTAGGCATTTTGTGTAGAGATATTTTGTTATAATGGAAAAGCAAGCAAATCAAGTGTACAACTCTACGGATGGGTACAGTACTTGCAAAGTAAATGCAGTTTGAGGCTGTAGTGCATACTGTATAAGTGTCTAACTTTTTACGTCTGGGAGAACAGAATCTCTGATCACTGCTCTGGAAAAAATGGAGCTGGAGAAGGCAACTTGGGCATTCCATGATGTGTGGTGTAGCCACTATCCATTGTTTTGACATAAGTTTTGTGCAGACAGCATTCATTATAGGTATTTTTCTCTAAATGCAATATATGTGGCTAGAAATAGTTTGATGTATATGTTTGTGTTATCTCTAAATAATGAAAGAGCTGAATAATTATGGTGTTGAGCTAGTGTATTGTGAAGATCTTGAAGGATGCCTGTGAATGGTTTTCATTATTTTCAACAATAATTGAATATAATTTTTGTTACAGTTTTAATATATGTAGCAACAAATAATTACCAAACATTTAATAATATCTTTCAAATTCTTTTCTGTGCAAGCCAACAAATAAAATTTTTTGTATTGTCATGTTAAAATTAAAATTATAGGCCGTTCATGGTAAAGTGAGCACTTTTGAAGCCCTAGTTACTTTTTTTTTTTCAACTCATTTATATCCTTCCACCACTTGTTAATGTAAACCCTGCATGTGAGTAATAAACACATTGTATACATTCACCATACCCAAAACCAAAAGTCCGAGGCCACAATGAAATGTATTTATTGGTTATTATGTCTGATGAAACAGCTTCTAAAAGTGCTCACTTTACCGTGAACGGCCTATAAAGTTATTGCTTCATCATAAAATGAGATGAATATTGTCAAGTAATCTTGTATATTTACTGTAATGTAAATTTCGCCAACATATTCTCACATTCATGTGGTGCTCAAGAGGTACTGAATATTGTTATTTTGTGTTCCATTAAATACATTGTATTTTTGTTCTAAGAAAATCATATGGCTACTGAGTATCAAATTCACTTTTGAAGCAGCTTGTTTTTGTATAAAAATCACACTGTTTGAATAATCATATCACTAGAATGTAAATTTATACACAGGTACATTAATGCAAATTCTAAGAAGCATTATACGAAATTTTATTAAATGCTATAAGCAGACTATCAAAAATAAATTATAATGGTGTAGTCTGTTTTGTGTCTGTAGTGACCACTCTTCTGTCCAAATTTAGTGTTTGACACTGGCAAATGACCTCTGTAACTTGAATTCAGTGTTTGGTACTTTCTCCTTTAGTGGCTGTTTTAATGATGTAATCTATAAATAATTAATTGTATTAATGTTTATTTTATGTTTATAATAATGAAACATATTTTTCTGAGCTGATTCTTGTGACTAAGCATTGTAAATTGTCTGTGGAACTTTCTTCTTTCTCTCTTCTACTGTACTGCAGGTGTTACCTCTGTGAACTTTTATCTTGTATGTGTCATCCTTTGTTTTTTGTGTGAGTGTGTGTGTGTGTGCGTGCGTGCCTCACCGGTATAACATATCACTACAGCGAAAACTATAATAGATGTGTTCTGTTAATTGTTACATAGTTCTGTTTATCAAAAATTAATCATAGCAAACCTTTGCTAATAATGAGTACTGTATTTCTTTTGTGAAAAGTTAACTAACTGGTTGAAAGGCATGTTTCACATGCCTTATGGTGGTCGTGTATGTATTGAACAGTGATAGTTTTGTTTTGTACTATTGTTTGGTACTTTGGATTGTAAATGTCCACAAAATTAAATGGCAGAATGAAGTACTTGTGTTTTATTTGACGAGTTCCTTATCTGATGTTAACTTTCGCTCAGAACACTAAATTAGTGTAAGGGTTAAACTCCTAGTAAAGTACATTGTGCTGTGTGTACTGTACATTGTCAGGGGTAAATTCAAATTTATTCAAACAATGTGTTTGTAAGAAGAAATGGGAATGGTGGGGATGAAGTACCTGAGCCAGGTAGCTTAACTAAGTTTAATTTTTTCCTTTCAAGATTTATAATTTTAAGGCAACACGAAGTGAAGCAGGAGTGATTAAAGTAAAAGATGTGAAGAAGCAACAGTCACTCTAATTTGTATAGCAGTATGCAAGATGTTATTCACAGCAACTTGATGTTATAATATTTTTCATCCCTAAGTGTAACTGTCCTAGTTACACAGAAGAATTGACCTACAAAGAACAGAAGCTCAGGTTTGATACGTCGCTTACTTTTTCTATTATGCTTAGCAATACATTTTCCTGTGAAATGTTCAGCACATTAGCAGTTGATGTCTTACAGGCTTACAAGAGCCAGTGTTGCACACAACTCCGTCAGTCTGCAGCAATAGTGAAACTATTGCACGTTACCATTTTGAAGTCGTGGACACCCCACAGTGTTGAGTGATAAGTCATGCGACTTAGAACTATTTGGTATGGCCCGTTGTTTCTCAAAACTAGGAATGGGTTGACTCCTATTTTTAACTGAATCTGAATCTATAGTTAAATCCTTTAAAATATTGTTGAATATTGAACCCTTTTATCAACAAATGGGCCTGTTCTCTTTACAGTATTTTTTCTACTCGACTACAAATAATTAAAAGAGTGAATGCACAAACCAAACAAACATGATCATTCAAGGTGAGTGTCTTGCAAAACAAAATTTAAAAAGAACATTGAATTGTCACATTATTAGAGCTGATGTGTCTGTGTGAATTGATGGTGGGAATACATCATGAATGACATGTTTGTTAATAATTAAGTATTGACGCATGTCGCACTTCTGTGCGTTGGTCATGCGCATACTACATTATGACTTTGCCCCCATCATCAAGTGACTACACTCATATGGGCGAGTCACACCGCTGCATTTCAATTAATCACATGCCTGCATGATCGCTCCTAACCTAGTGAGCAATTACAGACATGTGGCGATTATTTTTAATAGTACGGACCACCTAAAGCCGACATGCAGTCACCCATTTCCCACCTGAGGATTTGTACTGTTCGTCGAGTCATTGACATGCCGTTAGCAGAGAAGCAATTTCCAAGGGTTGCTGCAGGAGGGCAGCACCCAGCCTACAAGGCCGCCACTGCTGCCCGCTCCTCTTGGATATGCGATAGATATGTCAACAGCTTCGCGCCAAGGAGATAAGAAAAGGTAGCGCGGGCCATAGACGTAATTAAAACTACCCCCGGGAAGGGAGGCTAGTCATCCGTGCACCCCTCTGACAGCCTACAAGGCAGAATTTTTTGATATGTAAGGAGGAGCCAAACCATAGTTCAAGACGGTCACCGGTCCTCCAGCTTTTATAATGCTCAGGGCACCAACAGAGGAGGTGGCTATCGCCCTGACCTTGCAGTCTGCAAACACTTGAGCAGATCTGATTCAGGATTCATGACCACTAGCCACGAGCACAGAGGTCACTACAGTGAACTACTCGTAAATGTCTCCAATGCCACCAGCCGGGGCATCTACAGTCACCTATGGAGGATGCCTTCACTGCAGCATCCAGAGGTATCTCGACGTCCCCCACCTACTCCTTAACCCAGAAAGTCTTATCCTTTAAACTCCGCGGTAGCAAGTTTTGTCGATGTGCCTTTTGGACTGCCACTTCCCTCATTGCGAATCACGTATATTTTTATAAATTAATTAGTAGTTACATTTGTGATTGCATTTACATGCCGGTCGCCTTCACCTGCCATAACTTTAACTCTTGTTCAGAGCTACGCATCCTCCTATACTTTGCAATATGTATCAATAAAATACCTACGTGTAATCTTGTAACCCTTGTTGACTTAATTATTCAACCCTACAATCTCAGTAATAAATGGTAAGGACATTGTTGGCTCTAATTCTATTAATAAATGCTTACTGATAGGTACTGACGAGCCAAATGAACTTGATTATCCCCAACTTGAAAAGGCCGGGATAATATTCAGAATCTGAATAAGACCAGGAATACTCGGAACATCATCCGAGGTGTTTGACCTCCAGTAGGTATCGCACTCAGTACTCCAGGATATACAATCATCCATTACCTCGGTCCCAGTTTGCAATCAAGAACGGACCTAGGTGGTCATGGATATTTCCTGGTGATTTGAGTGTGTGCACTGTAAAAATATCAAGCCTCAACCAAAAATTCTAATCAAAGCTTTCCAACTGCTAGGTACGGTCGAACCAGAAGTTCTTGATTATCCTCAGCCTAAAAATTCCTGGATAGTATTCCATCGTCTGCACAAGACCAAGCATACACAAGAAACACTCTGGCCCAATTGGCCTACAGCGGGATACAAACCTGGGACCACAGGTCGTCCACATACCCATTACTTCATTCCCAGTCTGTAATTAAGACTGGACCTAAGAGGGCTTGGGTATTCACTTGGTGTTTAGTGAAGTAAGCTATTACGCCTTTGATACTAGTTTAGTGAGATGCCTCACACCACCAAAGGAAAAGCAAGCCAAATTCATAGACTAGCTCGACGAGCCTTACAGAGAGAACTAGCATCCTTAGATCAACATATAATTCCTCCAACCACTAGTGACACGCCACTTACTGAAAATATCACTGACGTATTATTTGGACCAAAAATAAATTTAATTAATGAGGTCCCACTTCTGTTTGAAGCGGTAAGGCTAGGTGGCGATTTATTACTCAGTATTGATTGGCACTGATGTTAAAAAGTTGATTCCATCGCTGCCCCAGCTCCCCCTTTGTCTATACTGAAGCATACGACTTCTGCTCGCCCTTCCTTACCAGTGTAGGATCCCATTGTCATGTGCAAGATTCGCACAGCCGCTGGGTAAACTATTCATGTTCGCATACCACCAGAGACTAACAACTCTCTTAAAGTAGTGTTATTAAAAACCAAACTTTGTCCCCCTTCGTAAGCAGACTAGGCCAGAGCCTTATAGGCTGAAACCTAACCCGGATTTCTCCGAATAGATTTAGACTTAGTTCGTTAACGGTTTCATTTCCCGCTTTAAATTAACTTGTGACAGCTGGTGTCATGCATCTTGGCAACTTTCACGGTCAGCTGGATCAAACACTCTGGGAAGGAGTCATAGTCTGTCCTACTGTCCTTGGGATTTGATTCTCCTCCTCCTCTTTAATGTCTCCCATTGATAGAGGTGTCGCCCAGTATCTTCCAGCATGAGAAGATCCATGACCCAGCCAGGCGATTCCAGTACTCGGTCTTTAGACACCCCAGGAGGAACCGATAAATATAACCGGAGCAGAATCAGAATTCATCGTTTAATCGTCACCCCATTTCCTTGCTTGGTGACATCGACTTCCTGCTAGTTTATCTCTTCACCACTGTTGACTACAGTGTGTGATAATAAAAGTGGCCACCTAACGTTCTTACGTAGTCGAGAACGCGTCAGTAGTCAAGGTAAGATTAAGATGTCTGAAGTTCACTGACATGCCGTGCAGTCATGTTATTTCCAACTAGCATAACGAAATAAGCGCACTGTTTGTTTTTCATTTACGTGTGCAATAAAGAATGCATGTACTAAATGCCACTATTTTTTTATGGTCTTATTGACTCCTTCTTAAGAGCTTGTACATTGTGGTTTTTCAGGTGTCGTATTTAACTGTGCTTCTAAATGTTATTTTTGTCTATGATTACAGAGTATTTGCTTAGGGTAACAATTCATTTAATATAATTTCCAAATTAAGTTTTAGTATATGATTTAAACAAAGTGCAGTGTAACCTTTGCCTATTTTATTAGTTTACTGATATAGAGATCATGTGTAGTTAGATTTAATTTGTTTTTAGAGGATTTTCATTCAACACCACTGAGGACTATACGGAAGACAATATGAGGGCAAATGCAGCCTTACCCTGGTGGCACCTCGGAACCTGTCCAGCACCCAGCAGCATTGATGATTGCGGACACGACAGACTACGTCGAGGAATTGTCTGATCACTCCCCGCAAGAGCACTTATCACTGTCAGGATCATTTTTTTCTCCATGAGCACTCATACCACAGAAATAAGCACGTATGTCGCAACCTATGCGATGGGATGGGGCAGAGCGACCAACGAGGGGAACGATGTTTTCTGTGCACATAAGGATTGAGTTTCCCAAGTCAAGGACCATGAATTCAGAACTGTCGCTGCCGACGACACAATCAGAATTCTGCAAGAAGTTCGCTAACCGGCCCGGGAAGTGGACAGCCAGCACAATAGAAGTCTTTTGGCGGAACCCTCTCGTTCGAGACCCAGGACCACGGCAGGCTCTTCAGAACACCAGCACCCCGAGAACTTCACACTCCCCCATTGTTGAGATGCCAGTGCAACCAGTGCCGGAGTTCTAGCTCAGTGAAATGCACACCACATTGGACGTCACCGTAGCCGCCAAGAAGCAGCTGCCCACCAGGGAGGCGCCCCATAGAACTACCAGTCCAACAAAGGCCGCCTTCCAGGCCTCAGTTCAGCTGGTACCGTCAGTCGCGATCACTCAGGATCACGCTGCCAACCTAGCAGCGGAGTTGACCCTCAATGCAGAGGCTTCCAGCTTCTGATGCCATGCTGCGCTGAGAAGGTAACCGTAAACCCAACAGTCATTATTACAGCTACCTTTCTCGCTGATTACAGACTGCCGGTGGCACCAGACGCCGCAGCCGCCATGCTGGACCACCCTTCCTGGATGGGGAGAAGATCCCATGGAGACTCCCGTCTCCCCCTGCTGTGACTGCTGTTCACCTGGTCGAGTCTTGCAAAGGAGATGTAATACTGCGCACTACTAATGTTCAGTCTCAGAATGTTCACAGGTCAACAGTTTGTCAGATGCCGTGACCTGTCCCTGAGACATCCCGTACGCACAGGATGATGCCCGTGCCGAGACGCCGATCGTAGACACAGTTCCATGGGTGCCCGCTGCACCCCCTCCTGGACGAGAGGAAGCTGCTGCAGAGGTACTCAGTTAGCCGACAGCACCAGTTGAGTCCGCAGCCACCCTGGTGACCTTCGGAGAGAGCACCTGGGTTGAGTTCCAGAAATGCAGACAGAAGAGGAACCTCAGCGAGATCGTCGTAGAACCAGAGGCCCAGTATCTGGCCCATGTTCCGATGCCAGCATCTTGAGGAGTGGTAGCTCGTCCAGTTCCGCCACCTCTGTTGAGACCGCTGTTGGAGACCCAGGCCTCTAACCTTGAACAAAGAGCAGGTTTGCCTGTCAAACCTAACCAAATGACAAAGCCTATCAACGATACTGATCCATTCCCAGTTGTAGTGGATTAAGGACCAAAGGGGAAGGTCACGTAGCCACCAGACTCCTCCTGAAAATGGCTTAACCCACGTCCTATACTGGGAAGGACAGAACTGCAGGGGTATGCCACGCAGCTTCCAGTCTACCCCTGACGGCCCCGCAGACCACCAAGTAGCTCGACGGACTTCCGCGACGGTTCCAGCCACCCTGCGCCTACCAGGGTCAGTTGGTTGCGGACCACTACAAAGAGATGTGGTCACCAGCCCGCATTACCTGGCTGAACCCCACCTACGCACGTCCGAGGAAGCGGGGACGACCAGCCAAAACGTCAAACATGCCGAAAAAGAGAGTGTTTTGGTACGTTCCAGTAAACTCAAATAGCAGCCAGATGCTATCCAATTGTGAATGTTTTCTGGATGCTTTCAAGCACTATTTTTCCTATCAAGATAGTGTTCAGTCACTTGTCTTTGCTTGTAACTATGTTTGCTGTTCCTGCATTTTTAATTACGTAACTGAGTTACCAGTGAAAATAGCTTGTAAATTGCCATGGTAAACCTGTAAATAATGCGTGGACACTTGGACACGGTAATTTGTGCCACGTTAGACGAACAGTGATAAGAAGACGTCAGATTAGTGATATCCTCAAGAGGCCAGTGTACATAGTGTTTTAAATATTGACAGAGACAGAAATAAAACAAATTCGGTATGTTATCAGATCAAAGACTTTAAAGTTTCAACTTACTTTGGTTTATATCGAGTCATATCGGCAGCCAAATAAAAACTTTGCATTTTGTAAAATTAAGCTCAAACTTTGCCTTTAAAGTCACTTTTAAAGAATTGATGCATCAAATCTTTCATGTTGTGTAGTGACGCGTGATGCTTATACATCTAATCTAATACGATTACGACTCATCGCCAAGAGCACGTCTTCCACCACTACAGCCGTGAGTGACTTGTTGCTACCCTACAGGCAGCAGGAATCTGTAAGCGTATTCTCTTCACCTGGAGAATACGCAACCCGGCAGGCATGCCCCCCCCCCCCCCCCCCGACACGCGCTGAGAGCCTAGAAGCTGCCCAGACCTTGGGCAAGGCTGAGCACCACAGATGAGGCATGAAGCAGAAACGCTGACCAAAGTATTCCCACCCCAACCAGTGCAGAAGGATGTCACACCTTCCCTGCACCCCGCGCCGGCAGCCTATAGGCTGTTCACGGTAAAGTGAGCACTTTTGAAAGCCGTCTTGTTTGGAATAATAGTAAATAAATATATTGTATTGTATCCTTAGACGTTAACTACCGAGTGCGGTGGAATATACACATTGTGCTTATTACTTACACGGCAATATTTATGTAAAAAGGTTGTTAAAGGATAAAATATGGCTGAAAGGAAAAAGTAATTACGGCCTCAAAAGGGCTCACTTTACCGTGAACAGCCTATAAAAGTTTCCTCTATGTAAGTCAGGATGCTGCTGAGCTCAAGAGTTATTCTTGTTCTTCTCTCGCTACTTTCCATGCACTGCTCAGTGCTTGGACCTCTAGAGAACTTCGAAGCATTAAGTACGGCTACTTCACCATCGATGAACGTCAGCCAGCGAACACGCTCATGAACACTTCACTTTGTCTCCTCAAGACACCTTTCTTAGACCAGTTTAGAAGTATTGTATCTTTTCTCATTTAGATATTTCTTTCCTACTTTTTCCGTTAGAACTAGGTCGCCTACACCTGGCCAGCGTAGTAACCTTCAGCACTCAATTGCCTGGTAGGAGGTAGCACACGTCGCATGTTTATTGAACCTTCAATAAACATACTTTTGTTTCCTACCTTATCACTTTTATTTCAGAGAGTATCTATCTTTTTGCCTGCTACACACAGGTTGTTACATACACCATTGACAAGAACCGGGTAATTGATATAACCGATTTAACTTCAACAGCGGGTCCCCCTCAGGGTGTGTCATATTTTCTACACACATTAGAGGGCCACCTGTTGCTTTCCAACTGCCACAGCACTGTACCAGTGGAGAGGAACAGACGAGCCACAGCCACTTGCAACACCTTCACCCAGGGAGACGACAGTCTCGTGTTATTACTTTATCCCACAGCATTGTTAGTGCTGGGATATCTGTAGCTTGAGACCTGCCGTCCATCTCTGTGTGAACGCACATCCAGTGGTGGCATTGGTGACCCAAACAGCTCCCCGTCTCTGATCAGCCTGCATGCATGGGGGATCAGTGGAGACTTAACAGAGCCTGGTCAGCAAGCCAAAACTGGACTGACACTATAAACTGTGTTTAGTTTGTTCACGTCAAGGTGTACTTAGCATACTGTAAGCAGAAACCTTACGACCATAGGTACGGTCGTAAACATGGGGAACGAAGTGCAGCGTTCCTTGCCACCAGACAGTTGAGTGCACTTTCTCAACCCAATCCGGAGCGACAGGCGGAACGGGACTGTGCCGCCCAACTCAGGCACGAGTCGGTATCGGCTGCTCTGGTAATCATCTTATTTGTATCTTAGTGTATCCGAATTCATCCGTCATGCCATCTCGTGGTGAAAGGACTGTTAACCAGCACAGCTACAGGATTCGGCTGGAATAACGTCCACTTCTGAACAAACAAATCTCACTTGTGGAATGGCCAGTTCGGCGTAGGTCAAGCTCGTTACGTCTGGGTAAAACCCACTACGACCACGGCACCCAAGAAGCAATAATAAGTACGTGCTAGCCAACACCCCTTGTCTCTCACTGTCTATTAACCTAGACCACCCTGCTTTTGGTCTAGCGGACAAAATTCTCGACCACCATGCCTAGTAGTCTATCCTGGCACGCGTCACTAGAATCAATTTAATTCCTTATGAAGCACTCTTAAAACTAATGAATTTTCAGAATCATTCAAATGATTATGTCAAAGTAATCAAATCAGTTTTCATTAATGACTATACGTTAATTTATACGGAGTCATTTTCAGCCAGCAACCAAAGTGACATTAAAATTACAATCCAAGAAAGCAAAACCAATTGTAAATATTGTTTTTGAAAGAGTGTTGTATTGCTAGTCTATTTCTATCTCTCACAATGTCGATGTAGTGGTGTCACATGTCAATATGAATAGTTAATTACTCTGCCACTACACTTGTTGCAAACTCTTGGAAGCTCGCTGATTCTGGGAAGCTCCCGGTTGGCTAATCCCCATAGCTTGTTTGTATTACACAAGTTATTTTGCCTGCTGTGTGACACGTAAGTGGCTAGGGCAGAAGCTAAGCTTAACATTCCGCACATGCAGCCACAGAAGAGCACTAAGTAATTAAGAACCCCGCCATATTAGGCTGCGCTTGGCCTAGCTTCCAACAAAACATGCGCTACTTGACGTAATGTTCTCCCAGACAGCCAATGCATCACATGTCACGTACCATAAAGAATTACACTGCGACGAGTCAGTCATTCAGAGAAATGGGAATATGTAATTCAAATTGCGCATTTGTGTCAACTCTGTGATGAATCCTTTTATCTAGTAAAAATAATTTCCTACATTAAACTAACTTAATTGATATAAAAATGGGGTAGTAAAATGGTTTTGTAAATATTAACATGATTTTACTAAAAAGGAAATAACCTAAAATGAGAAATAAATATATATTATCTCCACTTGCAGTAAGTTAAATATATGTGAAAATTTAATAGTTTATTTAAAATCCTTTTTCTGTGGGATGTCTTAGATATTCAGTAGTGCCAATTAAACCACTTGACGTGGGCCGTTTTCCAGTATTATAACTAAATGACTATGACTCATCACCCATCACGTATTTTACGTAACCCGAGGAAGGGTCAAACCCAGAATAATTCACGAATACCTACAGAATTGTTCCCAGCCTAGTGAGTGTGAGTGTTAACAGACCTGTTAATAAGCAATGCCATTCACAAGTGCCATTTAGATTGCCAGTATCTTGGAAGTCAATTCTATACATGTGAATGAGATACTGTGAAAGCCATCAAGATGCATGCCGTCACCCGGCCCTCCTCCCCCCCGCCGCTCTGGGAGCCCACAAGTCTTAAAGTGACATGAATCATTCCGAGTGTGGCCAAACCGAAGTTGAGTGTGGCCGAGTGCCGGCCGGAGGGTAGCTATCCCCACCCCAACCTGGTACTAGAGGGACATCAGGAGGTGACGTCACATCTCACACCCCGGTCCTGGTGAGGACATAACACACTATAAAGGACCACCAGTAGCTTGCCTCAACACTTTGTGTGTTTGGACTCTCTACTGACTGCCAGGCTTCTAGATCTTCAGCAGCCCCCAGTGACTGCCACCACAAGTTACCAGAGGCTTCTGCAGCCTCTACCACTTGGACACTATCGCATCTTCCATTGCCGTTCCTCCTGGTTCAACAGCCACAACTACTTTCTGGTAGGGACAACTACACTCACTGCCTTTAAAGTAGTGGCTCGCTTTTTTGTAAAGTCTCTTCTAGACATCCCTTGGTTAGAATAGATGCAACGGAGTTGTTTTCATTGCCGTCAAAGTCATTCACCATCTTGATTAGTCTTGGAAGGTCACCTATTTACCGTAGGTTACTTCCGTATCATACTCTGCTTGGTTAGGAGAGAGTACGCATCACCGTATTTATTATTCATAATAAATACATCTTTTTCCTATTACGAGTGTGTTTCTGGTCTAGAGGTAAAAGCTACGATCACTAGAAACTATATCTTCATACGACGTCAAGAGAGACCAGGTGTTTCAAGTATACGAACCATAGAGTAGGACTGCAGATTCCCTTCAGGAATCTGTACGTCAGAACATACGCCAACTTTCGACAGCCACCCATTCTATACACTCCAATGGATAGAAAGGTAGACCCACAACCACTAGGTACTCATCCATGATGGGCAAGACAGTCAGTCCAGGTTGTACTGCTACTGGAGCGCTTATGGTGCTGGAAGGAGTATTTATCTGGGTCTGAAGGCCAAACCCCTGTTGCGACCACACCCGGTAGTGGTAGGCAGAGCCAACACTGTTCACAACTCTAGGTCCGTGCGCCAGAGGTGCAGGGCTGATCGAGCACTGGACTTGCACCGTCAACCACTACTGGAAGTACACCTAGCTAGGGTTCTATCTGGAGTTTACACAGATCGAAGTATACCTAAGTATCAATGAGACCTCTATGTCTTGATGCGTACCGCTTCTACATCCATTCAAATACGATTACGACTCATCGCCTAGAGCATCTCTTCCATCTCTACAGGCATGAACAACACGTTGCCTACCCTACAGACAACAGGAACTTTTCCTTCTCACCTGGATGATATGCAACCCGGCAGGCACGCCCCCCTCCTCCGCGTTTGACTCCTACAAGTTGTCCAGACCTCGGACAAGGCCGAACACACCCGATGAGGCACAAAGCCAAAATCGCTGATGAGAGGATTTTCACGCCACCCAGGGCCGGAGGACGTCACGCCTCCCCCGCACACCGCGCCGGCAGCCTACAAGCTACCACTATATAAGTCCGGCCACAGCCGAGCTTGGGAGTCATTCTTTAGCATCTCTAGCAACCTCCCAAAGCACTGCCAGTGCTCGGGATCTTCGGAGAATTTACCAACCTTTGAGTATGCCCACGCTGCTACTTACTACATACGTCGATGATCAGTAAACCCTACGACATACGAACACAAACATTTTCATTAAACTTAGCTTTGTCTCCTCTAGACCCCTTTGTTTAGCTGTTGAACTTTAACTCTTTATTTTTCGTCTAGAACCAGTATTTCCCTTTTTCTTAGAACCAGGTCACCTGCACCTGAAACCACACAGTTACCTTCATCTATCCTCGACTTGGTAGGAGGTAGCACAGGTCACGTATTTAGTGAGCTCTCAATATCCACACGTTGCTCTCTACCTTTCTGTTTTTATTTCCAGTGTATTTATTTGTATCCACAGTTGAAGGGAGATTATGCTGTGCACTGTCAACAGAAACCGGGAATTTTACTAAACGAAATTAAGACATACATATTAGACGGCTACCTGTTTCTTCTCAGCTACACATCAGCACTGTCAGTGCTCATGGGGAAGAAACAGTGATGCCACAACCACTAGCAACACCTTCACACCAGTAGGCGTGATAGAATTAGGTTGCTTCTCACCATACTGAATAGTGCGCGGTGATTGTGGTCTGCAGTGTTGCCAGACATCCTAGTGCGAACGCACAACCAGTAGAGGTTTGGCGGTCCACATGGCTCCACGTCCGTGATCAGCCTGCCTATGGTGGGGGATCAGTGGGGACTCTTATCGAGCTCGAGCCGGTAAGTCACTATTGGGTTACACTGTTAGTATTTCTGTCTCAGTGCACTGCGTGAACTATAGAGATGTTACCCTATGCCTCACGAGAGGAGGAGTGGCAGAAAATGCAGGGAGCATCACCTTACTCACCCTACTCTCAGGCCGAGGATAGCATTACCCCATCCTATGCAGGATAGACAGGTGGAACGGGACCATGCCGCCAAACTCAGACGACGAACAATCGTGCCTGCTCCAGTTGTGTTCATTCACTTTCCACCATGTGTCCACATCCACATCAAGTGTCACCCGATTGTCACCGGGCTTCTGACTGGTGCTGAAGTGCACCTAGGCTGAGAAAACCACATCTTCTGGTCTAAAGAAGCTCGTCTGTTGAACATCCGTTCTGGCATCGACATAATTCGTCCCGCCTAAGGGCATATCTATCTAGAATACACAACTAGAAGTAAGAGTGGACAAGAACTAGCCAACGCTCCTTGTCCTATCCCAGCTACCTAAACCGCTTTTGGTCTAGCGGATAAAATCCTTGACTAACGTGTCCAGTCAGTCTAATCGGACAAGCGTCAGTCTTTTGGGAAAAGGCACAGATCTCAGAGAAAGGAGCAAAAGGCGGTGTATACTGTCACCAAGCGAGTGTGCATAACTGACCCATCGGCACTTAGCAGAGAAGCTGACCAGCCAGCATCGGAACCAAAGACTCGAGCACGCCCAGGTAAGACAGGTATACTGAGCTGAGCCGAGCCAATGTTCCAATCCAGTACACTGTTGTACCCGCTAATGTTGACTGTGTACCCAGTTGCCAACCTACGCATCCGGTGCTAGTTTCTAGCCGGAAGCTTACCAATAATTAATAACTGGGGTTATAATCTGAATGTGCCTTACGTAGCACAAAAAACCACATTGACTGTGTCACAGTTTCATAAAACGACACGTGTCACACTACATTAAAAATAGCCTCTTTGAAATGTAAGAAAATTTAAATAACAGTGAAAAATCCTGTGTTACAATGTCATCCGCCATGTCTCAAGTCACCCCACTTACGGTAGGTGAGACTTTTATAACTTGTTGAGACTCAAGGATGGGAGAGTTTATCATTTCGCCCCTCCATCATACTGTGAGAAAGAGTGAATTAACATCATACTGCGAGGAAGAGTGAATTAACAATCTTGCAAGAAAAAAGTAGGAATGCACATCACTTACATAATTTTGACAAATTACTTTCTGCAGTTCATAAAATTCTTCTTAACACGTATGTTAAATGAAAAGTGGAATAATTTTACTGCCTGTTTTACACATGTGTATTTTCCTCCTCGTATCATCACATTTAAAATCAACTTAAATTTGTTTCATGTGTAGTGTATTTCCACGTGTAAGTGGAAACTCAATTTACTTTATTTTAGCTACAGCCAAAAATTTTATACACTTCATTACTGAAATGCATGTTGCAGCAATGGCTGCTTCAGCAACATTGTATTTTAACCCATGTGTTTGAGTTTTTTTCTTTTAGATGTTTCACAATATTACACATAATTTCAGACAATGGTATAACAAAATAAGTGTTGCTTACCAAGAAAAATTGAAACAACAAATTAATTAGTTTAGTTATAATTGTTTTCTGTTTACTGGGTACTGTATGACTACCTCTTAGTTTAGGTATTGCAGATTACTTCATGTTGTGGTGAGACATTTTGTTTCTAGTTTGGATATGTGTGGTACAAGAGCATGCTATGAACTGTTTATATATATAGTTTGCCTTTTATCATAAGCATGAATCATTACCCTAGTGTTATCTCTTATCAGTCTGCTGATATGAATTTAGGTACCTTGCGATCCCCTACCAGTAAACAGGTGTGGTGAAGCTAAGCTCTCATATCTGGATACTTTATGTTAGTGTAGAGAATGGAATGGAATGTTCATCTTTATACATGCCAACAAACTTTTCACTGAAGTAAAAAATTCAGCATTTGAAAAGTGTTTTTTTTTTTTTCACACATTTGCATGCATTTTTGTGCAAAATGCTTTTGCCAACAGCTATTTCTTAAAAGCGGTGTTTTAACTGTGTTTTAATTTTGCTTGTAATAATTTATCAATCCTTGTGAGGAATGAGTGTGTATTTTAAGGTATGAGTGAAAAGCAATCACCAAATCATTAATTCAAAATGGATTACTGTGAGGTAAGGCATTAGTTCATATTTTATCATAAGTTGCACTGTTGTTTTCACTCTGTTTAAGTATTTAACATACTGTAGTAATCACCTTCATCTTGGACTACTGGGATGACTCTTATGAAAGGTAATTTCAAAATGGAGCAGAACAATACTTGTGGTGTTACAGCCTTCATTATGATCATTGTATTTAAATTTAATTATTTTGCACTTTCAGGTTGTGAGTGAAAAGTGAGTGAAAGCAGTAGTTTAGTCATAATGAAGCACTGATGGCATGTTGGCGACATCACACTTCTAAATTATGCGGGCAATGAAAAAATATATAAGAAGTATGTGTGTCTGGTGTTCGGCCTTGTTCTGTTTTTAAGGGGAAGACACCCTGAGAGAAGCATGAATTTGCAATAAATGCAAACTAGGTACAAATGGAACTGTATCTATGTGTGTTCTGTTTTCATGCATGAAAATGCATTGCTGAACAAGTTGCAGTTATCATTAAATCATGTTGTTAAAAGAAACAGTTTTCCATCTCATTCATTTAACTATGTCAGCTGGGTGGGGTACAGTTAGCGATGCCTTAACCTTTAACTAGAGATTTGATGCTTTGCACATAATGAGTATACACATTTTTGCATTCTCTAAATAGCTTCTGTACTGTTAATACAAGTTATAAAATATTTTACACAAGGTTGGTTTTCTGGCCTGCCGCCTTGAGGGGAATGGGCATGAAAGTATAAATCTTCTGACGTCAAAACCAAGATTCATTTTTAAAAAAAATGGAATAAAGACGTTATAGAGCTAATTGCATCTGCGTGTAAATTTGCATGTGGTACTGCATTAATATCAGTGTCATGCTACCTCACCTTGTGCTCTGCAGCATGTGTTGTGACACTTTGTGGTATGCTTTCCACAAGGTAGTTGAGGGAGCCTTCGTTAAGTTTGCCTTGCTCTTTGACACAGCCTCTGTGTCATTGTCCGAGGTGTGGAGAAGGGTTATGTAGTACTTTTCAACTAGCTGCAGGTGTACTTTGTAGGGTTCACATCAGTAGATAGTAAAGGCAATTTCATCTGATTAATTGCAGCCTCTTGGTGGAAGATGTTCACAAGATGGAAGCAGTGTGCACATGCATTGTCATGTTTGAAAACAAATGATTCACCAATACTGGTTATAAGTTTGGAGAATTAGTGGAAGACCCTCTCCTGTTACTGCACAGTCCGTAATGGTTTTGTCTACCCACGCACCCCTACATAGCGCAGTGTGTCATTTAAAAATTAACTGTTTTTTGAGGGGTGTATCCGTATGAATAGCATTTTAAAAAATTTCCACATGTAAATATGTGCTAGTCTCCATTTTATGTATATATTGTTTGTAATGTGCATTTTTTTTAAGTGTAAAATGGTAGTTTGAGTTTTACGTAATCATTTGTGGGTACAAAACTTATGTTACAGGTTTAACATGCAGCATACTTTTATCTATTATTATACCATGGAAGAATGGGGTAATCAGCCACTGAAAGACTTCAAGAGGTGCAAGTCAGTTCAGTTCTTTGCAACTAAAGCCGACCGGATATTCGCTGCACGATATAACGTTAGGAGCATGTAACACAAGTAAAACATTAGCTCGCTGCACGGCAGGGTGTTGGATGTAATGTGACAAGACATGCTTGACACAAGTCGAACATAAGTTCGTCTAACTCTGGTCAGGTTTGAACACTGAAACTAGTTTGTAAAGGTGCCAAAATAAAATAATCAGACTAGCTGGAAATATTGTTCAACTGGATTTACTTTGCACTTCAGTTGTAATAGCGGCACAGAAAAATATGCACTTCAATTATAGCAGCTGCAACAAAAAAATTACTCCTGAACAAGCAGGATTGCGATAAGAATTGCTGTGTCAAATATTCTCCTGCATCACAAGGATATTTGGGAAGATGGGAGAGAAAACATATTCTCCCCCAGTACCATAAATGACCCCTCACACCGGTGGAAAGAATTTAGTAGTTTTAGGTTAATCCGGAATATGATGTAAAAGAAAGATAGGTCGTAGGCACTGCTGGTGTGTTACAATTGTGATGTGACTCAAACATTCTGCCCTCTTCAAGCATCTGCCAGGTTATGTTTTACGGTGAATGTCTTGCCTACAAGAAGTACCTTTTGAATGCTTTATTGCACCACCGAAAACTGCCCAATCAAGGCATCACGTTATGCTGTCACATCTAGAAATAGCACAAACACCGCTCGTAACATGGGCGTGTATCTCATCATGTCGCCACAGCACGGCCCTTGTCATCCTTTATATGTTACACCATATTATATCAGCCATGTCCTTAGCTTCCTGGTAAAAGAAAATGATGTTACAACATGTTACAATGATCATTGCTACTGTCAAATGACTTGAAACTAAATTATACATTTTGAAATTTGAAAATATATAAAATAAACACAAATTACTACTAAAATCAACTTCAGAAAACTGAATAAATTTTATTAATTCCCAAAATTATACAAAAAGAAATATTTCCAGCACATATAAGTTACTATTGCCTGCAACATCACATGCATATGAGTCACCCTTAGCTTTTCCACACTTCTAGGCCTGGAACATACTGATTACTTCCAGCCAGACAATGCCCTTAAGGTGACATAAGTGGCATTGAGAAGTGTATGATGTCCATACATAATAACAGCCCAAAGTATGTCATCGGCCTTCTCGCTGGACCCATGGGGCGGTGTACTGGGCATGCATTACTAGAGATCCAGGAATTCCACGAGTTCAAGCAGCTATGATAGACTTTTTTAACATTTGTATTTTCTTGTTGATTTTGTAATTGAGTCTCCCGTTTCCGACATGTCCTGCAAGACTGTGAGCTGGTATTACATGTGTAGAAAGAGACTGAGAGAATCACATGCAACCTGGCACATGGTATGAAGTGATCGTCATGGAAGGCACCGGTGAATGAACAAATGGCAGTGTCTGGGGTGTGTGCAGAACAGCCAAGTGTAACGTAGCTGTCAAATGCACTTGCAGAATTCCCAGGTATCTATGCCTTATATTACTGTACTCCCTGTGCACTTTGCTCTGACAATCATCAGGCGTTGCACACATCCATCACATGTTAGTCGCACCTTCTGTCAAGATCCATTCCGGTTGCTCACTCGCCCACGCGTACTTAACACCACAGTGCTAGCAGGTCAGTACCGATGCTCACCGGGGAAGTCTCATGAATGCAGATTGTCAGTGTGGTGGTGGTGGTGTTGTATTAGATTTTCTGGGGGAGAACATTTTTCCCAGTTGCCTCTAAAAAGGCCTCGTGTAGTGCTGTTATGATTCCTGCAAGCCATAAGTTTTTGTGTAGTGCAATAGCAGTTCCATGTCCTGATGTCCGTATAGTGTGTGCTGACCATGCAAGCATCATCTTGAACCAACAGCTTTTGGTCACTTAAAAAGTATTTATATACGTAGTATTTGCAGCCAAGTGGTGAGGAGACACATTGAAGCATGTTGATAATGGAGGGCACACAAGCTGGGATAGTTCATGTTGGTGTATAGTAACATTGTACTTTACATAAGGGTACCATAACCACTAATCTTAATTCAGCATGCAAAGGATGGGTAAAATTTAAACTTTATTAGCTTTTGATATGAGTGGCATCAGAGAAGATGGATGCCCATCCAGATAACTGGCAGTGGTTCTGTTGTTGACATATGCAAGAGACAGGTGTGGTAAACTTGTTTTAGAGTATGTAAAATAGAAATATTGTTTTTCTTTGGTATGTTATGGTGAGGGTGTACTCAATAATTATTTTGTGTTTTTATGTTTTTCAGAAAGGTGAAAGTAGCAAATACGAAGGGAAAGTTGTACTGGAAAACCGAAAAATCTCCACCTTCAACATCAAACACTCTATCAGAACCAGCTGTCAATCCACAACTGATCTTTCAGTCTGTGCCAGTTGAAAATCAGGAAGAATGTAAATATTATAGTCAGTTTGTAGTATTAAAAATGTTAATGTCTTTCTAGGAAACTAGTTCAAAGGCCCTCTACAATAAGCCTATCATCTTGCAGTGCTGACGACTGCAGTGGCGTTCCCTCAGTTGCTACGTGCTACAATTAAATGCTGATAGTCAGCTAATAAGCAAAGTTCGTGTGGTTTCTAATTAGTGGCAAAAGATTGCAGGTGGTGGTGTGTGTGTGTGTGTGTGTTTTTTTTTTTTTTTTTTTTTTTTTTTTTTTTTTTTTTTTTTTTTCACGGATTTTAGAACTGTAGAAGTTGTAACATGTTTAATTTTATTTGGATCCATGGAAGTTGGAAGTATAAGATGTTTTGCTACTGGGCTTTTTAATGTGTGTAATTGCCCACACATACCAATTTGTTGCAACTTGGAGTCAAAATGGGCTTGCACCACAAAGAAAATAAATACTTAATACATCATCAGTGGCAGTGTACTCAAATCCATATACATATGTTTATATTCTGAAATGACTATGGGTTTCCCACACTTAATGCATGAGTAGATGTAAAAGGCCGATTCTGGCTCACCACCACTAAAACCGATAATTTTTCTTAAAGATATAGGGAAAAAACTAACATTACTATTTTTTCTTTATAAAATTTATATCCTATTAATAGTCCTATTTAAAAAATTCAAAATGAATGAATTTGCCAATTGCATATAGCGATTCTGATTATGAATCTGATTATGAGAGATTTTCAGATTTTGATGTAGATTATGATTATGATGCTGGCAACAGCCAGCGGCGCTAGAGCCCATGACGGCGCTCACTACGTACGTGTTACGTGTCCCGCACGTGCGCAAAGTGGCCAATAATTTTGAACTGTCGTATTAATGTTATTTTCAGTGTCAAATGTGTTATATTGTATTTGCAGTGTTTAATATGTCTTAAAAAGTTTTAAAGCGTTTGCACTAATTTTAAATTGTTTGGTTTAAAATTCAAAGTTCCCGCAGCACCGAGATTAAGAACACTTATATTTCGGCATGAACGCTGTCATAAAGAGACACTAAAATATTATTGAAATTCATAAGAAAATTATAGAAATGTAAAACAATATTTAATTTAATTTGTACCATTTTATTTTCAATACTTAAATATTTTACTCGGCGTGCATAGCACTTCTGCTTATGTGAACCCCGTAGGCGGCCATGGTAGGGCCGTGCGACACTTGTATCTGGACAGTATGTTGAGGAGAGCTGGCGAGATAAGACACTGTAACGTATGCACTACAACTTTTGTTCACTGATTTAGGTTTCCATAGTTAATTTAGTTTACCGGTTAACTGTTGCTTGCAAACGTTTTTGCCAGACATTTTCCTCAGCATCATGCTACCGCTTTATTAATTTCTTGCGCCCATGTGGTAATTTTAACTTAATCGAGGAGAAGGAGAAGTATGTCGGAGAGGTCACGTGACCCACACAACTTGAATCAGGCGCCATCCACCTATGTTTATCGCGTTTCATTGTAACTTCTGCATTATTGCTACATGCAATTTGAAGAACTTTATTTTTATGTATGTATTCGAGGGTATTTTTCGTGTTTGAATATTTTCTGGCAATATCATATATAACCACGTGGCCGACCGACGCCAAGTCTTTGTATACGCCATCGTTGCGTTTGAGAGCTTATGTATGTAACATTGTATGTGCAATATTTTATTAAGGGTTCTATATCAATTTTATTCAGGGTTCAATGTATTTTTCAAGTAAATTTATGATTTTGTACTTGACCATGTGGTCACAGTAATGTTTGATTTTACCGCCATCAGGCATGTTACATGCCTGTAACCATTTCAATTGTAAAGAGAATAATTTTCTCAGCAAGAATAATCTTTTGTCTGACTTTAATTTGCCATTTCCATGCAGAAATATTGCAATTTCACCTGCACCACATGGTCCCCTACGAACTTCATCCAGTGGCATCTGCATCATCTAAGCTTGTTTTCACACACGTGTGTATTTATTGTGAATATTCAAGTCGTGTACCATCTTGTTTCATGTATCATTCAAGGGTTTATGTAATTTTGTAATTAGTGTACGGTGCTAATCTTCTCGTCCTAACCGGCTCTGTGCATAGGCCGTCACCACACTACCCACGTGCTGGAAGGTGAGCCCCGACGAGTTTGTATTAGTGATGACGAGTAATCACACGTGTTAATATGTATTAAGGGTTTCATTTGTAATTCATCGTGTCCTGTCTTCAGGGAAAAACCGTCAGTCCACCCTAGCGGAATTGGCTAGTCATGACCGAGATAATCATTTCATTGACATGTTGATGTGTATGCGTAATAACAATAAAAACATGTCTACAGTGAACTTACCTCTTTTATTCAGTAGTGACAGTGTCCTAGCCACATATATTTTATTCAGTGTTTATTCCAGTGATGTTTAGTAAAAAGTTTAGTATTGCCTATATGTTTGTAAGTACGCACGGGTGAGATGGACACGCAGAACCCACAGCATCCCTGAGAACCCTGAGTCTCAATAGTGCGGTGATTGGAAAGCACCGCTGGCGCCCAAATTACCAGTAAGTATTTGTATCATCGTTCGTCTCGTGTCTCACCCGACGACGTCAATTACTATTCTGATCCCGATTACAAAGCTGAATACGTAGCTTTTTTCAACAAGGATGATTCTGATTATTAATCATTTGGTTCGGATTATTAAGAAAATCCAGATGTTTTAGACAATTTAGAAAATTCAGATTCAGATGTTTTAGACAATTTAGAAAATTCAATTAAAAAAGTTTTTAGAACTCAGGCAAGGCCAACACAGGCATTTTTATTTACAAAGAAAAAAATTTAATAGAAGTATGAAAACAATTTTTTATTTGATCAAATAATTCATCTATATTTATAAAAATTCATATAACTTTTAAATGTAACCACTCAACTATAAGTCTAAAGTATTGTATTAAACTATCGGAACAATTAGTTGATTCCTCCATTTAATAATTTTAAATATTTATAAATCTTCAGCCATGAATAATTAACAATAAACATTTTTTTATTTGTTTTTTTCTTTAACTACGGTTGATTTCCTGTATGAACAATCAACAACATATAAAGGCCTTCACCCCCAAAATGAATAGTAATTAATATCACCATGAAAGTTTACAGTTGGTTTATAATAAAGTTCATTATTTCTATAGCCGGTATCTAGTTTGGTTTTTAAATCTCTAAATTCATTATAAACAAGAAATTGTTTAAAATAAACACCGTTTTCAATGTCTAGATTCCAGTTTTCTTTAGGAAAAATTTCATTTCTACCGTTTTTAACATAAATGTTTCTCAGATTACAATGATCAAACATAGCAGTGTGTTTATGCTGTTCAGCACAATTTTTTCCATTAAACTGAAAGTCTACAATTACAAAATCGGGCATGTCAAATTGTAAATTATTAAACTGATCTTTTATATTAAAGCTAAAAACATTTGTTCCTTTAGGAACTTCTTTTTCTAAAAATTGCCAATAATCAAAATTAATAGGTATTTTTGGATCTTTGTATATTTTTTCTTTAATTGCAATAGCTGTGTTAGATTCATATTCAACAATAGGCCACATAATTTCTAATTTTTCAATAACAATTTTACTAGGATCAGGACGATGTTTCGTAACTTTATCATCTTCATCAAAAGTTTCATAAAGATATAAACAGTTGTTATCAGATGAATTATGAAAAAAAGTAATTTTTATAGCCACCTTTCTAATAAACTTCATTGTTATCACGAATAAAACCAAGCAGATATCTAAGAGGATAGATTATTTAATTTGTTTTGTTACTAGAGACAGTTTTAACCTCTTTTGCTATTTTTTCACTAGAAACAGATTTATCTCGATATAGATTATCTACACCAGTAAATTCTAAATCATTTATTCACTTGTTGATCTTAATAAAGCATTCATCATTGTTGATGTTATATCTGGATTATCAACAACTTCAATAATATTTCCATGTTTTGAGATTTCTGCCATAGAAAATTGAAAAGGAAAAAGTTCGAACAAACGTCAACATTATCTGATTCATCATATTTTGCCTTGTATCCAACCTTATCTCACTTTAGTAAACTAAATTGCTCATAAACATAAGCATCATTTGGAAAAGAAAGCCATCTCGTATAGGAACATCAAATTTGATTCTATTATTGTAAACATTTAAATTCACCTTAGTTTGATCAGTTGGAGGCAACGTCTGCCTCTCAAAACTCTCAATATTTTTATAACTCATTTATATAAGTAAAAAATTTATATATAAACGGCAGAATCAAAGGGAGTTTCTCGAGTTAAATTACTCATTGAAAGATGTAAAAAATATAAAGAACATCATGAAAAAGAAAAAAAATAAGAAAGAAGAGCAACCATTAATCGACGAAATGCAAATTATTGGTTTTAAAAAAGTATAAAAATTAAAATAACATCTAATATAATAAAAATAATAATCTAATAAAATCTAATAATAACACTACCGGTAGTTCCTTTAGCAGCAAAAAATTTAGATTATCCACCAACTCCAGAAGAAACATCTTTTGAAAGAGAATTACTTGCAGAACAAGAATCTCCTAATTTGGAAGAGCAAATGGGTATTATTCCATTAAAATATTTGCCGCCTATAGCAGGTGTTTCTACTATAAATCTCAGGAAAAAAATTGCAAAAAGAATAAATCTTATTAATGCAATGTATGGTTTACGAGGAAATGGAGATAATTTTTTCATTGGTGATATATATGTACAGTTAAAAAATTATATAATAAAAGTTAAGGGCAAAGCATATGAATTAACAGAAGGACTTTCTAATTTGATAACAAGAGAAAAAGAAGATCTTAAAGGTGAATTCACCAATAATGACTATAAAAACTACACAGATAGTGTTTTAGTAACCAATGTGGAATTCCAAAATTTGATCCTAATAAGAAAATAAACTCGAATAAAAGTTGGAAGTACACAAATATAATTAAACCGATTTATGATAATGATATAAAACCTCAATCAACATCAACGCCAAACACACCAGAAAGACCAATTTCTACAAGAACTCCTAAATCTGGAGAATGTATAAAAAATATAACAGTTTGCCAAAAGAACATATTTGGATGGACGATGTTAGAAAATTAATTGATAGATTGTTAATTATTCACGGTGAAGAAAATGCTGGAATAAACAATTATTACAATGAAAAAGTAAGTATAATGAATATGTTCAACAATAAGTTTTCTGATTTTGTTGTTAATAATTCAAAAGGAATTCCTTATCTGATAAGAGTTTTAAATGTAATTTCACACACATTTTGGAGCTCTGAACATCATGGCAAGGGTATAATAAATTGCACACGAAACAATTTAAATCTTCCTGAAATGCATTTGCCAGGCTATAATTATTGTGGACCATTTACAAAATTAAATTAAATACTGGAAAGAGGCGATACAGGAATAAATAAATTAGATGAAGCATGCAAATATCACAATATTTCTTACAGAGATCATAAAGATTTAGAATGTAGACATAATGCTGATAAAATTTTACAAAAAGTATCTAAAGAAATCATGTTTGATAAAAATACTCCAATCGGAGAAAAAATTGCTTCTGCTGCTGTTGCTTCAACTATGTTTACAAAAAGAAAATTAGGTTGGGCTATTAAAATGTTTTATTGAATATATATGTAAATAAATTTTTACTTATAAATGAAGATAAATATAATTGTCGATATTCTCTTTAAGGAATTAAAAGATTAAGTATAGATCAATTTTTAACATATGATCAAATTGAGAAAAAAAATAAAAAGTTGAAAGAAGGCAAAAGTTTCAAATCAACTTTATCATTGCCAACAGTTAAAAAGATGACCAAAGAAAAAACTGACAGTGGTTTACATCGTGGAGGAATTAAACCAATTATATTAGCTGCTTTAGGTGCACTTGGTGGTTTAGCTGGAGGAGCTAGTGCAACTTATAATTCTGTTGAACTAACTAAAAAAAATTATATATAAAAATATTAGAACAACAACATAGCCATAATTTACCAATGGAAAATAAATCTGGAAGCGGATCAAAAAGAGGACGGCCAGAAAAAAATGGAATACATACCAACTATCTAATATCGATATGGAACAATAAGTAAAATTATTAAATATTACATATTTCAGAAATGTTTATATGATTGATGAATAACCAAAAATAATGCTCAAAAATGAATGTGTTGTGGTTAATTTCAACATATCATCTAATACAGGAACTCATTGGATTTTGCTATTTTAAAGAAAATAACTATGTTTACTATATCAACTCATTTGGAGGTAATATTCCTAGTAATTTAATTAATTATTTCAAAAATAGCAATGTTTATTACAATGGTTATCAAATTCAGAATTTTAATTCAGTTATCTGTGGACATCTATGTTTAATTGTATTACATCTTTTTTTCTAAGGGTTGACTTCGTTGGGTGAGACACAAGACGAATGGTGACACAATAAACTTACAGTATGTGGGCGCCAATGGTGTTTCCCAGTCACCGCACCGTTGAGACTCAGGGTTCTCAGTGACGCTGTGGGTTCTGTGTATCCGTCTCACTCAAGCGTACTTACAAAACACTTTGCATTACTAAACATTTTTACTAAACTTGGATCACTTGCAGAATTGGGCGAGAGGTTGCTGTCACTACAAAAGAAAGAGTTAGAGCACTGTGTATTTGCTTTTATTCTGTTAACCATATAAGATCGTGCCAACGTTACTTCTTATGAAAACTCGGATGTGTCTAGCTAACTCCGTTCGGGTGCTCCCCAGCCCACAATTAATCTAGCGCACTCTTAGATGGATGACTTCTACCGTGGTGTTAGATAACACAGCCTTCACGAGGGAAGGGGTCTACAGCCGCTAGGGTGGACAGTAGGTGTTTCCTGAAGACAGGGCATGGAGAATTACAAAGATGAATCTGAACATGAACATGTGTGATTATTTGGCATCACTAGCACGGACTTGTCGAGGCGTGCCTCCAGCACGTGGTTAGTAAGGTGATGGTCTATACACATAGCCGGCTAGGACGGAAATAATATCACCGTACCCTTTACATAAATGACACAAATACTTTCGAAATATGATGGGACACGACATGAGTGGTCACAATAAACACGCAGATGCGTAAAAGCAAACTTAGATAGCGCGGGTGCCGCTGGATATGCTTCGTAGCGGATCACGTTGTGCAGATGAATTCTCAGTCTTCCTCCGTAAAAACGGCAAATTCTGGTCAAACAAATTATTATTTCTGTTGAAAAAATCATTCTTTCTCAGATTGAATGGGTTTTGGCCTTGTAACATGCCGGATGGCAAGAAGATCAAACATTAAAATGACCGCGTGGTCAAACATACAAATGATCAGTTATGTGAAAATTACATGAAACCTTAAATAAAAGTACATAGAACCCTGAAATAAATTACAGCACACATGATTTTACACAAATAAACTCTCAAAGAACGTGGTCGCGTGTGATGTGGCTGTAAAACAATTAAACATGAAAATAACCCAGAAATACATACATGAAAATAAAGCCCTTAAAATTGCACGCAGCAATTATACAGAAATTAACACGAAACACCTTTAACATAGGCGGATGGTGCCTGATTCAAGTTGCGCAGGCCACGTGGCCTCTCCGACATCTTTGTCCTCCTTCTCCTCGATTAAGTTCAAAAAGCCATAAGGGCATAAATTGCAGCTGGCATTGAGCATGGTCAACATCAGTGCTCCATCAGATACTCCTGCAATGCAGGAACTTACGTCCGTCAGCACCGTTGAGGGCGAGAGGCCCATTCTGCCTCATGCCCAACTGGTCACCGATGATAGGAACGTCGAACCTGTCGATGCATCCTATTAACTGACACCTGGTGCAACTCCTGCAGTCGAGGTCGTGACTCCTCTCCCTCGCACTGCCTCGCCACAGAACCTGGACGTCGAGACCATCGACGCCTCCAACTACCCGACCCTACAGCAAGACGCACCACCCGTAGCCGAGGTCGAGCATGGTGATCCACAGCTCCCTTGCACTGCCACAACAGGCACCGAGACCATCGACGCCTCCCACTACCCCTCATCTGGAGCAACACCCGCAGTGGAGGTCGAGAGTTCTCTCCCTACCACTGCCTCGTCGCGGGACCTGGAAATAGTGACAGTCGATGCCTCCAACGACCCGTCCCCATGACGGGATGCGTCTGCAGGCAAGGTGGAGAATGGTCTCCTGCCGCAACTCCCTTGTCCTGCCCTACAGGTAGAAACCCATACAGTCGGGGTGGAGGACCTGGAATCACTGCCCCGCACTGCCACAACATTGCTTGTAGCTGTGACCTCTCTTATCAGTTCCTACAGAAGCAGATGCCACGACACTACGTGCTGAACCACGACGCCTGATGTCACCTCGTGCCGCCAAGGCAGACTCAATGCCTGGGCTGTACCCCCTGCATGCTGAACTATGTCCCAGGGGCAGGCCAGCTATACCAAAGCTCGATGAACACAAGTAAGTGCAGTGCTCAACGAAGTTAATCAAACGTAGTTGTAAACCACTACGATAAACATTACAGGACTCGTTATAGATCTGTATCAAATAGTGTCATTTAATCTAGCCGACCAGTCAAAGACAGTGAGCTAGGCAAAGACACTCACATTTAGGCCAGATTAATTATTGTGTATCCAGTAAAGTGCCTACCCAGCTGTCATCAAGGGGGGAAGTATAGGAACCTGTGAGGTAAATGCAACAGACAATTATTTCACTCGACTATGTGCAAACTGAACTTGTAAATACAACAGTTATTACGCTTTACATGATTTAAAGCCTCTGAAAACAAACATTTTACTCTTCACTGACAACAAGGTTCCGTAAAATAAGTGGCAGAGAACCCACATAAAAGGTAGTATTACCTATAGACTCTCACAACAGTGATGGTAATAAATACCAATAGTGTATCACATATAGACGCTCACCACAGCGCCAGTGATAGTTGAAGACAGACACTTTGACGAAATACATGTTAGCTTTAGCCTACGATAAGAAAGACTCCTACAAAGGAATTAGTAAATTTAGATTTTTGTGTATTGAATTTGACGTGTAGGTACACCTTTAAATATTACATTGAGTTTTTACAGTGTACTTGTGAAGATCACCTACAAGAAGAATGCCGTTTTGTAGGAGGGAATTTTTATGTTATGCATTTATATGCTCATGATTTTCTAGTGCATGGGTTTTGTTTGCAATATCTTGTACACCAACTCAATATCAAACCAAAGACTGTGAGCCACAAAGCTCGGTGAAACCCAGGTGCAAGATATTTTTATCTTCAAAGAAATTGCATGTGTATATGTAATTTAAAGTCACCATCGTGCGCCATTTGCCCGCATTTCATGCATGTTTTAAAGTGTACTTGCATTTGTTTCGCATAGCTGGTCAACCCAGGTGTTGAAGGGCATACAGTTGCCAAACTAATACCCTATCACACGTAACTGTTTAGCTTGCTGTGTGACCCAAGGTTACTTGAAAGATTTTCTTTTTCTTTTTAACCACCACAGCAAGCTCCAGGATAGTTAGTGGCGTTTCCCTGCCTTCCGCGAGTAAGGCTTGAACATACTTATTATATTCCCCTTTGCTTTTCGCATGCCGTCATTTTCAGGTGCTTTTAATTTCAGGATCATGTTGTATATTCTCTTGTAAATATCCACACCGCTATGCTGAGTGTTTGTCGACAGCATGCAAAAATAAAGTAGGCCGGTGGGACTTCCGATAAACCACGGCCCGCCTGCCACGAGAGAGACAGAGCTACGGTCTCCGCATCCCACGTGTCTCGCCTTCATCGGTCGGCTCGAGAACACAGAGCGTGTGCCACTACAGCAGTCAAGCACCCAACACTAAGGGTCTCGCCTACCTGATGATAATTTATTTTTCTCTTCCCAACTTTCTTTGCTACTCCCTTCGCTACTCCTACTTAGACCTTCCAAACCTTCCAGAGAGGGGGCCTATGCCTCACTCCACCACCGTTTTACGATGAGTCTTCATCACAACAGAGGGGGGCGAATTGACACATGCTGCTTATACTACTAATCAACTACGATTACGACTCATCGCTCTTTACGTGAAGTATAGCCTTACTTCAACCTACATAAGAGTTGTCTACTTCAACCACCCACGTGAGAGTTGTGCATGCAATACTTTGCACATAAGTTCTGACAGCTTACATCTCTCGGGCGGCCGAGCACATGTTCACAAGGTTACACAACCAGCGAGCATGCCGGCTCCCCCTTCGCCCCGTGCTGAGTACGTATAAGCTTCAGCCACTTCGGGCATGGCCGAGCGCCGCCGAAGATACTCGAACCAAGGAACGCTGACAAGAGGGTTCCCACCTGCCACGCCAGCCTCCATGGCAGAAGGACATCACGTGCCTTCCCCGCACCCCACTGTGGCAGCCTAAACTTCGCACTATATAAGTCCGTGTGCAGCGGGGATCCAGAGTCATTCATGTTTATTCTTTCGCAATATCCTGAGCACTGCTCAGTTCTGGGACCTCCAGAGATCTTCCAAGTCTTAAGTACGCCGCCAGCGGCTACTTCCATCAACGACGACCAGTCATCTAGCGAACACGCTAACACTCGTTAACTTCACTTTGTCTCTTCTAGACACCCACTTTCTTTAGTACAGTTTAGTAGTAAAGTATTTTTCACGACTAGAACAATCTTTCCCTTTTTAACCTAGGACCAGGTCACCTACACCTGGCTAACGTAGGTAACCTTCAGCACTCCACTGTTCGGTAGGAGGTAGCACGAGTCACGTGTATCTTGATTTTTCAATAAATATAATTTTGTTCTCTATTCTTACGCTTTTTCATTTACAGAGTATCTTTCTATTTTACCCGCTACGAATAATCCACGTTGTGTACTGCCGACAGAAACAGAGAATTTTTCTAACAGAATTAACACAGCCATTAGACGGCCACCTGTTTCTTCCCATCCACCCGAGCACTGGTAGTGCTGGAGGGGAGGAACAGAAGAGCCACAACCACTAGGAATACCTTCACCCAAGGAGGGGCAGCAAGTTCAGGTTATTCCCTTGCTTTGAGCTTTGATAGTGCTGAAGTGACCATAGCCTGAGACTTGCCATTCAACCTTGCCTGACATCACATCCAGTAGAGGCATTGGTGGTCCAAACAGCTCCACGTCCCTGATCACCTTGCCAAGCGTGGGGAATCAGTGGAGACTTACCGAGCTCGTGCCAGCAAGCAGCTACTGAACTGACACTGTTAAATTATTTCTCGTCAAGGTGCACTACGTGTGTTGTTTAAGCAACGGACACTGTATGCCTTTCAAGGTAAGGCACTGCAAAAGGCGTAGGGAACAAAACATAGCGTTTCTTGCTGCCAAACAGTGTTCTGCACTTCCCCCTCCTACGCAGGAAAGGCAGGCAGAACGGAATTGCGCCGCCACGCTCGGGCACTAAGCAGTCGCGACTGCTCCCATGGTATTTGTATATTTTCCGCCGCATATTCGCACCAGCCAATAGTACCACCCGGTTCCGAGAGGAGTGGTTTACAGGACTGAGGCTAGATACGGCCTGGCCAATTCCAGGTTCTGGAACCGGGAATCTGATGCCTGGAATTGACAACATGGCGTGGGGCAACCCAGCACCCATTAAGTTGAGTCCAAGGATTGAAACCTCGACTTCATCAGCATCACGGAGGTCATCTGAGTAAGTCAATAGCTAACACCTCTCGCCAACCACTGATAATCCTGTATAAAACCACGCTATTGGTCTAGTGTACAAATCCTAGGCGATCGTGCCAAGCAGACCTTAACCGGGCACGCGTCAAGCTAGTATATTTAATTTGTGGGTAACTTTACCCTCAATTTATAAAAACTTCATGAAATTACTCTTATCTTATTTGCACAGTGCTAAGCTCTTAAATAATATTCATTATTAAAATATTAATCCCACACACATATATTATATCATATTGGATATATCACATATGGGGTTATCATAATATTGTATAATTCTAGACTATAATTTCATAACTAGTACAAAAGATATAAAGACGGTAGAGAATCATTATAATTACGCGTGGGCCATGTGAACCTGGGCATGTATATGATCGCTGCAAACGTGCACTACCACACCGTTGTTGTGAGCACCCTGCAATCGGGTCATGAGTGTTTACTGAAATGCAATGCCACGTGTGCCGTGCACGGGGGAGGGAGGGGTTCCTGCGTTCATCTCGTTTTCTGCGAACATGCTGACATAGGAAAATCACCAGGGCTGCGCACTGGGCGTGGAATAGGGAAAGAGGGGGGGGGGGGGGGGTTTCAGCACGTCGTGCATTGTTGCACACGTGCTAACTGGGTCACGTATCTCTGGCTTTGAACTGTTCAGCTTATTGTAATTCTAACGGAAGAATATTTCCTGATTTTCTCATCCAACAACTTAGGACACATTCCTGATTATATGAAAGGCAAGCGCTGTGACTTGGCAAACTGGTATAATGTGAATTTTATATGTAAACTTAAATAACGTAGCTATCCTACAAATTGATTCTAATACCACTCTTCACAGTATTAGGACTTACTGCCGCACAAACACTTTAGTAAAATCAATAAGGGCAGCACTCACTGGTCTTCTGATTCGAAGGAAATGCTGTGACAGATATATTCGCTTTACAACGTACTCATGGTTCATACCAAGTTCTGCACTTATATATCCCTACAATTGGCCGGAATGAGAATTTAACTCATTGCCTGTATGAACCAACATCCTGTAACTCAATATTATTGAATTCTAATATTAAATAAAGCAACATACGAGAGAGATTTATATGAAATATAATTCTTAGGAGGATCTGAACAACGTTGAAATGAGCATGAATGAAGTGGTAATATTATAATACCTTACTTTAAGTGTGGGTGGGTGGGGCAGTAATTTAATTAAGGGGGGTGGATGGCAGTTATACCGCCTCTGCAAGGCAGCAAGATTTGGAATTTAACCAAGCTTCCGCGAAATGATTTGAGCTACTCCACTATGCAATATCTAACATCCAACAGACTGCTCCGCCTGTTATGGTGGTGGGTAAATTAATTCAGTATGCGCGCTTGGCACACGAGAGGATGGGTCGCTCTGGCGCCTACACCAAATGTAATGGTTACTATTGTGCTCCACAATATATCATGCATATAGTTTCGGGGCATAGCTACTACGCTAATATTAACTGGTAAGCACGTCATAAAAGACACTGATTTATTCTGTGTTGTAACACAATAATTTACATACAATGTTCCAATTAATTGTGTGACTTTAATTGACGTGGGGTGCTACTGAATGATATTAACCTTATCTTTAAACAGTTAGCAATTACGTCTTCTTAACTCAAGCTAATGACAGTCACCACCTGAATCTTGAGGCCGGTGGCTGGATCTGGCTCGTTTGGATCACGACGCGTGACACACCCAAGGCAGCGAGCTCCTCGTTGCCCGACGTCCCGACGTGGAAGCTCCTTCCGACGTCTTTGGCCGTTGTCGTGGAAAAAGGCACCGACCCTCACTTCGCGCCAGCCTATATCAATCTCTTGTTTTGCGTCAGCCAACTGGCCTACGTCCGCTTCAGTGGTAGGGGGTGTTGTCGTGTTGCAGTCTTTTGATGCAGTCACTGGTGTCCTGGACTTGTTTGAAGTCTAATGTCTGTTTCATACTGTGACGTACATGACAATTTGTTAAGGCCCTCTTCATGCTGCCACTACAGTATGCAATATCTATAACATGTGATATTTTCTTTCTTTGGAGCTTGGTCTTATAGCATTGCATACACACTGTAACACTGTGAATGTGTTTTCAATAAGTAAATATAATATTAGAAATAGTTTAATTTTATGTTATGATGCTGATCTACCCTTGTCACTGAGGTGTTTAACTTCCTCCTCTATGAATTGGGAACCAACCCTTACCAACTGAACATGGGTTAAATATCCTACTAAATTAAATCAGTCACTAAAAGGAATGAGAGAGTTAAAATAAAGATTAAAATCGCCGGCTGGGTCAGGGGATTTTCCCACGTTGGAGAAATACTAAATTTTGGATCTATTGGGTTTAGGAACTAATAAAAGAGGAGGGGAGTTAAACCCCAGGTTAACATTTATCTGATAATTCTCTCTCTTAGTCTGGTTTACGTTACGGGCTGCCAAATATCGTAATGCCAGCTTCACTGAGATCATAGGAGTAACGGGACTAGACAGGGTCCTTAAAGTCCTGTGGTTCCCAGCCCCTCTAGAGGGTCGGCTAACGGGCAGAGGTGAAGTTGGGAGTCACTGAGACAATCTTTCTACACTTAATTATCTGTTGCTGTAGTCGGACTTGCACAGCCTTTCCAGCCACCGTGTTCACTTGGCACGTGGGCTGGGGTGTGGCTGCTTGCTGAGCAGGGCGTGGAGAGGCTGGTTTCACTGTCGTGGCCACAACCCACAACAGGAGTAGGGGATCCGGAAATTTGAACCTGTGCCACAACCAATCTAATCCTAGTATTTGTTCTACATCCTGTCATATTGCCTCTATTCCGAAGAGGTGGTGACCCTCTGGTTGCTGGCGAGATCTCCGGAGTTGTTGGTGGCTGTTGACTGTCGAGGACCCTCTGGAGGATGCTGGCTACCAATGTGGGAGAAGATTTCTAGCACTAGCTTAATCTTATTCAGAAATACCTGGCCATTACAGCATGGGACAAGGCGGGATAGCTCTTACCCTTAGCTGACACTTCCGGCCAATTACAATGGGGAGGTGCAGCAGACTGCCCTGAGGCTCAGTCTGCATGCCCTATTTAAACTTAATTTTTGAACTTGTAGATCCTCGGAAAGGTGAAGGGGCAAGCTAGTCCTGCCTCCAAGGGGGTTGGTCTTTCTGATGTCACACATGGTGTGGATCCCTATCTGCTTTTGGTGCAGAGACGTTGACATATCTTTACCTTGCCACGTGCTCGTGGAGGCCGTGATACTCCATCAAGCTGTGCTGCTCTCAAGCGGCACGATGGTGATATACAGCAACCGTCCTGGAGACGTGCTGGTGATCTCATAGAAAGAGCCAATTTCTAGGGGGGAGGGGCGGGGGCTTGCGGGCACGTGGCGAGAGACAGTAAAATCTAGAATCACGTGTCTGTAGTATCAATTGAGGCTCTCCAATGTACCCTGTACGCACGTGTTCCGGCTCAATTACTGTTTTAACAATGATGTGACTGGTTCATAAGGATTAATGCTTTCCAAGATGCGGCGCAGTGGTAGCATAGAGAGCGCTTTCTAGAAGTGCATAAATGCATCACACATCAGGGTTAATGCATTCCTTTTTGGTAATCAAACAGAAAGTGTCAAGAAGACATATAAAAGTTATTGGTAATGGTGATGTCTATAGTCTTTACTAACATGCAGGATTAGAGTATACAGCTTTGTTTTCATGTATTCTCTTTGACAATCTGTGAACAACTATGTAGGGTGGTCAGTAAGTGTGTTCAGTGACGTAGTTGTAATGTTGGCAAGACAGTGAAAGCTGATTTATGAGCAGTTTGAGACGTCAGTAATGTCCTGTTGGTCAATAATATCCCATCGGCCGGGAATGTTCCCTGCTTATCTCAAGAGTTGCTTACCACTCACGTGTACAAACCAAAAACTAGGCTAACCTATCCAATGATTGGGAAGGGTTTAGGGAATATAACCTATGTTACAGTATTCTGTTCTATTCTACCAATCTTTCTCTATAACTTTGATCTAATGTTATCATCCCGTGGGTGACCTCTGTGTATTACCTTCAAACTGTGTGGTTTTGAGTTCAAATCCCAAATTAGCTATGTACAAACCACATATTATGTATTCAGTGTTTAGATGTAAGCGTATCATATATGTCACTGCACACTGGTATGAAATCCCACTGAAATATAAATCAAATTTCTCTTCCTTTATAACATTTTCCAAATCTGGATAGCACCTTTAGGATATGCTTTTGTCTGTCTAGAATGCTGGTGTCATAGCAATGAGTTCAGTTCTTGTGGACCTGTCTCTAATGGGCTAATATGTCGGGTCAAATGATTATAAAAGCCATCATGCTGGTATTACATAAATGTTATCATGGACATTAAACACTCTGTCCTCTCCCCCTTGTGGTAATTTACGATGTCTTTATTTTGCATAGTGTAGAATCACAATTGTTGTATGTACGTACGTACATCTTCTATAAATGCCCTGTGTATATAAATATCTGTGTGTGTGTGTATGTGAATGTATACACAAACACATGCATGCACATACTCACATGCATTTACATGTGCATACACACACACACAGTTTTGCTGGAATATTGCTTTTTAAAGTGTTTTATTAAACAAACTTTCATTCAATAACTGCTAATATAGTATTTATAATATTGTGATCATCAATTTATTACTACATTATATTTTTGCTCATGACAGTACACAAAGGAGTGAAGTATATTGAAATTGGATTTTTAGGTTGGCGTCAGTGGCTATGTTGCAGCTTGTTGAGGGTCCTCGGAAGAGAAGACACTCAGCCATTGCTCGAGATTTCTTCCAGTGATATTTCTAGTGTGTACAGTTCAAGTGATGATGAAATGGTGGAGTGGGATGTGCGAAGTTTACACAGTACTGCTGAAACCATAACTACACAGTATGTAGCAATGCTCTGTATTCTTGAAAAATAAGATAACTATTGCATGCTTATTCATATAACGTTAAAAACTTGCCAACAGAAAATGTTTTTTGAACCCTGCAGGGTAAGAAAATCTAGCAAAAGCCCGTGTGGCGCCTAGGTGGCGTCCGATAAGGGCCGCAAGTTTATGAGGTTTTGCAGAGAAGGGGCATTCTGATTCATGGTTCAGATAGGGTCGCACAGCTGGTTCCAAACATATTCACTCACCACAAAATAGTTGTGTACAAAATAGTTGTACATAAAATAGTTTAACACTGACAGATATGCACAAAGCCTTTCAGCTTATATTTAACAATATGAGAAGAATTTTTAAAATATCTTCATATTAAATTCTTATGAGTGACCACACCGCAGTTAGACCCTATCTGTATCACATGACTGACGGGATGATTCTTGAAAGTTTTACATCTGTAATTTACAGGTTGCTGGTGTAACTGCTGATGCATCCCACTAAGGCGAACTGGGTTCAATTCCTGATTGGGTCACTCTGGGTTTTCGGCTTCACATGTGGAAATCATCCCAGATGATACCGATGGTCGACTGGTTTTCTGTGGCATCTCCTCCCATTTCCTCTGATCTTGCATTCTGGTGCTACTCCATTCTCATCTTACTTCACCCTAATTGGTTCTAAAGACCTCATTGCAACTCTATAAAGTTGTTATCTACATTTAGGTATTGATATTAAAACCTCTTTGTGGGTTATCATAAAAACCATGTATTCAATTCTGTGTTATTTAATGTCCTTAAGTACAGGCCTGCAGTTTTAATGGATTGTATCAGTTTTTATGGATTTTTAAACACTAGAAAAGCACTTTCCTCAAAGTGGCTGCTGCGTACATGCGACACTAGCACCCCACAGCGATGTGTGTCAGTTTCACTGATGCATTTCTTTGAAAGATTCTTACAATGAGGGTGTATAATTAAGCGACATATTTTGGACATACGTCATTGCTTCAATAGTGTATGTCCAAAATATTTTACTTAATTATTCACTGGCGCGGGTATACAGTTATCTACATATTTCTGTTCCTGGCTGTATGATCGGTCACATGCAAAGGCCAAGGCCATTATTGAAAAGAATCTTTGCCATGAATTGCCGTTTTTACGTATGCAATATGAATTTGGTGACTGGTGTTTTGCGTTTGGCATTGATATCATAATGGTGAGGAAATGAAAATTATCTCTGATACAGTTGTTGTATAAACGAAAGTATGAGTGTGAGTGGAGAAAAGAATTATCATGGTTTGTACATTCCAAACCAAAACAACTACATTAATATGTAAACGTCTTTCATATTCACTTTTTTTTTCTGTATTTTGCAAAAAAAAAATTAATTCCAAGGATTTTACAGGATTTTTATATGCAAGAACCAGGATATCAGCTTCAGGGCTGGTGGCAGCCCTGCCTTAAGATATTTTAGAATTTCTTTTATATTTCCAATTTTCTTAGTTAACACTGCTTTACTGAAAAAAATTTCTTAATTTTAACAGATGGATATGTGAACTAAAGAAGTGCAAAGATGCGTTTGGTAGCTAATACCTTTACAGACATAGTTTTTCTGTATAACAAAGACAAATTTATTTGGTCTGTAACAAACTTTGAGCTGTAGCTTGAAGTCCATGGTATTTTAGTCTGTGCTACTATCAAACAGCAGGACATAGTACAAATTTTGATTCATTTTGAAAAATTTGCAAACAATCTGTAGTGAACGATTTGCAATGAAAACGTTGTTCATGCTGTTTCAAGAATTGCATCAATAAATGCATTAAAAATTTCAAAATCAAATCCATATATTCAAATAATATTGTAACCCACCTCCACTTAAACATAAGCTGCACCTTGACCTGAAATAAATCCTGTGTGTCAAAGCCTGAATTTATTTATGTAATGATACTATCATATAATGTGAAATATGTATTTCTTGTGATCGTAACTGATGCAATTTTTCCAGGACTAACACGTCAAGCAGTTACGCATGTGATACAAGCAGTAATGTCAACACTGCGTCTATAAGAAGAGGTTGAAGTGCGCCATTGCTGAATCATATTTACACTATGATGTGACTGAAGTTCCTTAATTATACTAGTATTAAGTTAGAGATAGGAAGTTAACTTGCCTAGTACTTTTGTGTATGGTAGGCATACTTCTTTTTGGGAGTTACATACTGCTAGCATTTTCGTTCGTAATGTTTGCTACTGCACTGCCATTAAATTTTACCAGCAGTTTTATTTTAAGATGTTTGAAAGTATTCGATGCTGCATCTAAGTAAAACTAAAATTATTGTAATTTCCTCATATTTATTTGAAATTAATTTATTTCTAACTGCAATCTCATTGCAAAATAAATTGTATTTTTTTTTTTTTTTTTTTTTTAAATAATATTTGTCATGTAGAGCAAAGTTTGAATTTTTTTTTTTTTTTATTTGAGCGTATGGAAAGCAACGGCAGGTGATAGTCTGAGGAAGTATAATGAAATGGAAAATACATCTTATACAAGAAAAAATAATCATTTTACCATCCTCAGTATCTGGCATTGATCCAATAGGCTTTTCATGGTAAAGTGAGCACTTTTGAGGTCCTAGTTACTTTTTCCTTTTATACATTTTTTATCCTTAACCACTTTTTAAAATAAATACTCTCATGTACGTAATAAACACTGTGTGTATATTCTACCTCACTCAGAAGTCAACGTCTAAGGTGAAAATTAATATATTTATTGACTATTATTTCAATTGAGAAGGCTGTCAAAAGTACTCACTTTACCATGAATAGCCTACACTTCAGCGCAGTGATGAATTTTTCAATTATGAATGCTACTGAGCTCACTGAATAAACTTATTGACTCACGGATTAGTTGTATCATTCATGTCAGTAAATTTGGGAATACATTAATTCCATTTTGGTTGCCTCTTGAAACAAATGACCTGCATTAAAGATTTTGAATGTTAAAAAGTTAAAATTATATTTCTTATAACAGGATGTTTAGCAATAAAATGTTAATGTATGTCAAGCGCTATCTGTATTATTATAGTTAAACATTTGACACATCACGCATACTGACATTACTAAATACAACTTCGCCTCATCTTTACATGACATCACGTTACCCTGCGAACCCAGGATGACTTGCTTCCAGAGACTACCAGGAGCATGCCCCTAGGCAAGGGGTACCTAAGGACACGGCAGTCAAGGTAGTCTACGCCTTTATGTCAGATGTCACGTGTCTGGTAATCACCCCCGCGTGCAATAGAAGCCAGCCAAGCAGCCCAGCGCTGCCTCTAAGCTTGCAGGAGTGATGCAGCACACTTACAAAGAAAACCGCCCTTCCAGCCTCCCCCGAGAGAATGCAGCCTTCGCCACTAAGAGAGGAGTTTTAGCCCGAAGATATCCAACCGGACAAAGGTAGCCGAAGTGCCTGCAGCCGACAGTCTATACCAGGTGAGGCATTTAAAACAGGCCACTTTTAACGATAGAAGAAGATGTTTAAGACAAATGTTGTTTGGGGAAAAGGGGCCATAATGTTACATTAATAAATTGGTGTGTTGTACACCGAGGGGTGACAGAAATATAAGTATGTTAAATGGGACAATGTGATTTAATGCTTCCATTTCTAGTACGTGTGGCACATGTTTGCATTCATCTTGCGAAGAGCTGTTCAGAGGTGTGTAATAAAGTATGTCATCCCATTTACAATACCGACGTTGACCCCCATAACGCTGTCACCCCTTCACGTAACACCAAACTCTTATCGTCACATTATGGCCCCTTTCACACCAAACGTTTGTCTGAACCAGTTTCTTCTATCTTTGCAGGTAGGTGATTTATTAATGTGGCCTGTTTTAAATGCCTCACCCTACATATCCCTCCCTGAGAACAGCATAGATTAGTTAGGGTCAGTTGTTATCATAGTTACCTAGCCATATCTGCTGTTGTTTAGTTTAGCCCCAGGTCCCCTTCCCCTTGTTTACCATATTTACTTCAATTTCATCTCACTGATAGCTAGGAGTTAGTACTGGCCACTATGTCTATTCTTCTGGGGAATAAACATGTGATTATACCTATCCCCGACACGGTCGTAAAAATAGGTCTGAACAATTGCTGTCGTTTTGCATACGCTTAGTGAAGCTTGAGTAGAAATAGTAATAGTAGCAGCATGACCCAAATCAATCCGGATACTCCCATAAGAACACATGCATAACATGTGTCATATGTGATCAATTTAGCAAAATTTCACGTTGTACATTTTTATATTGTAATCATTTTTGCATGACAATTAAAAGAAGATAAAATTTGTGTAATGCAATGATTTTTGTGTTATAATATTCCGATTTAACGTAAGTAATCGTGGTTATTCCGAATGAATACATGCATAGACTAGCAAGTGTAGAAATACGCTAAAATTAAAATGATCTTAAGTAAAATTTCTGTGACATGACATTTACATAACCGGTAACTTGCAGTAAACTTTTAAAATGCAAATGTAGGCCTAATTCCATGCTAGCACTTTGCCTAACTTAAAACACCAGATGATATGATATACCAGTAAAAACTATTATGCATTTAACAAGAAAATGGAACAGCAACACATAGGCTACTGCAATTTGAAACACAACAAAAAAATTTGAAAACAATGGCAGATTTTACTGAATTAATGTTTTTTTCTTTGAATACAACAATCCGTAAGAGGCAAGAAAAAAACGTATGCCAAAGTGCCATAGTGACTACCTTTTTGTGGGAAAAAAAAAAGAATTTAAAGAATGATTTTGGTTTTTAACATGTTACATGCCACAAAAGTATTTTCAGTTTTTAACAGTTACATTGGTCTACACTTTGATAGTAAGGTAACTATAGGTTGTTCACTATAAAATGAGCACTTTTGAGAGCCCTGCTCAAGATCTACTTGTGTGCACGTTACATATTCTTCCGCGTTATGTAAAATTAATATTGCCACGTGCCTCATCACTTATTTATGCGTCGGTCAAGTGAAACTTTAAAATAGTTAGAAAAGTAAATATTTAACAAATCTGCTCGTTTTTACACTTTGATACATTTAAAAAAAAAACAGAAAGCGAAATAAATAATTTCAGTTATCACAAATAGTTACCTTAACACTTTTTGTGTGGCGTGAAGATATGGAACTACTTTCCATCCATTGTTGCCATCAATACTGGGGACATATGTCACTCAGTGTGTCTATTATAATATATGCAGGCAGGGGCAATTAATTTTTTCCGACATTTATTTCAAAAGTGCACACTTCATCGTGAACAGTCTTTGCACTAAAACTGTTTTTCATTTACATGGCTGGTTGTATAAATGGTACATATTCGACCCCATGTTTACTCATGTTGTGTGTGATGTATGGTGACCTACTTACACACATCTCCAAGGAAATACTATACACCATAGGATGCAAGTTGATTGTTACGCAAGTCAAATACATTGATTGTTAATGTGAATGGCTCTCCTGCATGTCCTCACTCGGCAGTCGACGTCATGCTGCATGCCAGTATTTCACGAGCCACAATTGACTGTTGTACCTACAGTACCTGGGGCAATTCAGATGGTCAGTAGGTTTCCAACCACCTAATATAAGCCTAGGATCTCACACTTGCTAATTGTGAGACGCATCCATTCACAGTTGCCGACGCTGCTTTTCAACATGTGCGTTGCTGTTTACAGCAATGCCTCAAGGCACTGCTTTCTCTCAGCACTGACCTTGAGTTACGTTGATTCACACCACAACTGGCAAGTTCTTCATTGTAACTAAATGGTTTTCAGAAATGAAAATACTCAAAATAACACAGGAAACGGTGAAAAGAAATTTTTATATATATATACATATATATATATTTTTTTTTTATTTGTCAACCTTGAATAATAATGAAAATTAAAAAATGTTCAGAATCCTATATAAAAATTACTGATGCTACACAAAAAAAAAAGTTATTTATTCTAAAACCCAAGACACTCAACAGAAAATTTAGAACATGGACTATATATTTGGTCTTCCTCAGACAAGATTTCATGCACTGGAGTAGAGAGATTTGGGCAGCTCTTAACATTGTGGTCTTGAGAGCAGATGAAAACGGAGCAGTGCCAGAATGCAAGGGCAGGGGAAATCCCAGAGAAAAACCACCAGCCAGCACAGTTCCCACGTGCAAAAATTCTGGTGTGACTCCGCCAGGAATCGAACCCGGTTCACCTTAGGGGAAAGCAAGTAGTCTGACCACTACACCACTGTGGCCCCAGTTCATGCACTGATTCACCACAATTGTTGTGTACATTACATCTGTACAGGTATTTTTTGCGTAACAGTTAAAAGTATTTTTGTGTAAAAGTTTCTTTTATTTGAGAAAGTAATAAGACTCCTTAGGAACACCATTTATTTATTCACTGCAAAATCCACTGCAATTTGGCACTTTCTGTAATGCCAAATCCTGAGATGTATAACATACCTGCACATAAGACAAAATGCAACTTTCGCATGTCGTGATTGGCCAGGCAAATGTTTGTTCCACAGCATAAATAGTTTTGATTATTTAAACTTGGACAAAATTATAATACAATGAAATATCTCTACATTTAAAAGCTCTATGTTATACTATTACTGAATCCAAATCAGGTAAGGAGTTACCAGTTATGTAGTGGCTGTATGGCAGCATTAGTGAGAGCATGGTTTGTCCCCTACACATCGCAGTCCTGTGACACTGGCATCAGGAGGCTGGGACCTCTCATCAGTCATTCACTATGTCTAAAATGCCATGGTAAAATATTCAAACCTTAACTCTAATTGTTAAAACTTGAAATGTGGATTTCCACCAAAATTATTTTCTTTAGTCTTCATAATGAAAAAAAATTCCAACAAATACTATGGAAACATTGCACCAACAGGTTTCTTATTTGATCCATAATTTGCATGTTATTTTCCATTAATGCATTAAATTCGCTAGTAGGATTTGCTAACCATGTGATTAATCACAATTAAAGCACATTGAAAAAAAGTGTATTATAAAAGTGAATGTGAATTTTGGATCATCACTTAAGTTCAAGATTTTAGAGAGTGCATGATCAGTGGTAGACATACGATGGGTATGGAAAATGGTTTCCAGTAGGCATTGTGGACTGCAAATTATGCCTACCGCTTTAGATGGAAATTCACTTTTATCTACCGAACACAGAAAAAAATAGACAAAAATTTAACATATGTGTGTAATAGGAAGGATATTTCCCAACAATTTGTAAAAGTTGAATCTACAGCATTGAAGTAGCTTTGATAAATAATATACAGAACCCAAAAAAAAAAAAAAGCGATATTGGCCTACAAATTTTTAATTAAGAGCTGATATTCCACTATCATTAGATCATACAGAGAAGTGCCGGTCTCACACCAACAATTTAAAACAAAATTCAGGTTCTGGGCTGACTTTTCAGTTCATAAAATTGTATTTTATCAAAATCTTGATCCACAACATACACGAGTGGAGATTTCATAAGCTATAAGTTTTCAAAGTTACTTACACACCAAACCTGTTTCTTAATTTCTAAATACTCTAATAAAGTACACCATCCCCGTGAACATCAGCTGTACTTAATGCTGTTTATACCAAATAATTAAATTGCTACACAGTATAAAAGTATTATGTAACAGTATGTTTGTAGAACTGTCCAGGAAAGCAAGCGATTTTATTGTGTAATAATACTTCCAGCACGGTATAAAAACACTATGGTCAGTATGTTGTTACATTTTTTAAATTAATGTTTGTTTTGTGAAGTTGATAATGACTGAACAGTAGGTATATTCTGAAAGTTTGAAAAGTAGGGAACAGAACTTACAGTTTGAGAACAGTCTGAAATCATTATGGATACTATTCAGACAGACACAAACTCATATCTAACAGTTAAGAAACAATTAAAAACAGAAGACAAAACTGTTTTCATAGTGTTTTTTTCAGTAGGGGTGGCAACGGCTGCTACATCCTTATACGAGTGACACAGTATTCACCAACCAGACACCATTCTTGTACTTTGGTGTTTGTTGTTATAGTCGGAGGATCTCTCTACCACAGTTCTCTCACTGTAAAATGAATTTGAGAGATTAGTGTATTTTGATATTGTGTCATTGGTTCAACTTGTGGAGACTCGCATCACAGCAATCTTATATCTAGTGCTCGTATTCCTGTACCCTATATTCATGCATGCTTGACAGAAACGTTCATGCATGAACAGGTCCTGTGACCCATTCACTAACGAAATGCACAAGTTAGTGCAATGTCTCTTTCTCAAGTAGAGAAAACTTGGTCTTTATGGCAGAATTTTTTTTTTTATTTTTTTTTTATTTTTTTTTATTTTTTTTTTTTATTTATTTATTTTTTTTTTATATGTAGTTTGAAGCCTAGGGGCAAATGTTAGAATCAGCACATAAGGCACCACGTATTTGAACAGACTGCCTATTGTACAATGTGTTTAATAGTAATTAACGAGTGTTAACGGATGTAGTAGGCCAGCGCATTATGTGGGATTATTTTCAGTGTTTGTTTTAACTGGATTGCTCCAGTCAAAGTATGGCCCGGTTGGTCGGATCCAGCTGGCCACGTGTGTTGCATGCGTATTGCGTCACGGTCACGGAGGGTGATCTACTTTTGTTCTGATAATTTTTGTGTGCCATAATCGTTTAATGTTAGTAATGTGAACTTTGTCTTTGTGTCGACTCACAGGCTTTTTTATTTTGTTTCAAGTGATCTTGTTTGCGCCATTTTGGCTTTTTTTTTCGCAGCTACGGCCCCTTGCAGGTCTTGTGAGCCAGATCGGTTTTTGTTCACCTGTACATGTTTGTTATGTATACGTATTTACTCAATTAAACTATTTACTATACATAGTAGTGGTATTGCTGTTGTGGTAATGTTGGGAGGTGCAGGCTGGCAACACACAGTTGATATTGGACATGAACCAAGGGTGGTCTCGTGGAGAGAGACAACAAGGCAAATTAGATTGTATACCAGTACATGTTAAGTAATTGAAAAAGGAACAAACAAAACACTATACTCAAACAATAACGAACCATGTCAAAAGCAGTATCACAATTGATGCAGAAAAGAAGCCAATTATAACACTATATTTATGTTCCCCACCACAGATCAAGAAGTTATGCACATTGATGGGATGTCGTGGTCTCAGGAGCGGGGAGAAGGGAGGTTTGACGGTTTGACTTACGATAGGGTACCAGGTTTTAGAATATAGTATAAAGTAGATTATCCGAATGTCGGTTATACGGACGATTAGTTATCCAGACTTGTTTAAAAAATAAAGAGAATAGTAAAAACACAAAAGTCTATTTTGTCATAGTGTTTCACTTACCCGCGAAGGAGAAACAAGCACTTGTGTGTGTTCTTGTGATGTGTCCTTTCACGTGTTGTTCACAGTGAACACGTCTGGGAGGAGAGTTTGATTTATTTTTTATTTTATGTACAGTTTCTGTTTTGGATAAGTTAGTGTTCTATTTATGGCTAATAAATTTTACATTGTGTGGAAAATATATATATATATATATATATATATATATATATATATATATATATATATAATATATATATATATATATATATATATATATATATATATATATATATTCCATGATCTGAATTTTCGATTACCTATCCAAATTACCTTTGACGCCGGCTAACGGCCAGCGGCACTAGAGCTCATGATGGCGCATACCACGCACGTGTCCTGCATGTGCGTGAAGAGGCCGATAATTTTGAACTTTCCTATAAATGTTAATTTCAGGGTAAAATGTGTTATATTGTCTTTACAGTGTTTAATATGTCTTAAAATGTTTTTAAAGTACTTGTACTAATTTAAATTGTTTGGTTATGAATATTCAAAGTGCCTGCAGGGCCGAGATTAAGAACACTAAATATTCTGGCATGAACGCCATCACAAAGAGACATTAAAATAATACTAAAACTCATAAGAAAATTATAGAAATGTAGAACAATATCTAATTTAATTTGTGCCATTTTATTTTCAATATAAAATATTTTACTCGGCGTGCATAGCACTTCCACTTATGTGAACCCCATAGGCGGCCAGGCGCGATGCTTGTATCTGGACAGTCTGTCGAGGAGAGCTCGCGAGGTAAGACACTGTCACGTGCGTACTACAACTTTTGTTCACTGATGTAGGTTTCCATAGTCAATGTAGTTTACCGGTTAATCTTTGCTTGCATACGTTTTTGCTAGACATTTTCCCCAGATTTTTATGCTTCCGCTTTACTAATCCTTACGCCCTTGTGGCATTTTAACTTAATCGAGGAGAAGGAGGAGAAAGATGTCGGAGAGGTCACGCGACCCGCGCATTTTGAATCAGATGCCATCTGCCTGTGTTTATGGCATTTCAGTGTAACTTCTGCATAATTGCTACACGCAATTCTAACAGCTTAATTTTTATGTATGTATTTGAGGGTATTTTTCATGTTTGAATATTTTACGGCAACATCGCGTATAACCACGTGGTCGACTGAAGCCAAGTCGTATACGCCATCGTTGCGTTTTAAGAGCTTATTTGTATAACATCGTCTGTGCAATCAGTTATTTCAGGGTTCTATGTATTTTCATTTAGAGTTTCATGTATTTTTCATGTAAATTGATGCTTTTTGTACTTGACCACGCGGTCACAGTAATGTTTGATTTCACCGCCATCAGGCAGGTTACAAGCCTGTAACAACGCTAATCGTAAAGAGAATCACTTGCTCAACACAAATAATATTTTATCTGAATTTAGTTTGCCGTTTGCACGCAGAAATATTGCACTTTCACCTGCACCACGTGGTTTGCTATGAACGTCATCCTGCGGCATATGCGCCACCTAAGCTTGTTTTCACACGTGTGTGTATATTGTGAATATTCATCTCGTGTCCCATCTTATTTCATGTATCATTCAAGGGTCTATGTAATTGTGTAATTAGTCTACGGTGCAATTATTCCCATCCTAACCGGCTCTGTGTGTAGGCCGTCACCACACTAACCACGTGCTGGAGGGCGAGCCCCAACGAGTTTGTGTTAGTGATGCCGAGTAATCACTCGTGCTAATGGGTATTAAGGATTTTCATTTGTAATTCACCATGTCCTGTCTTCAGGGAAAAACCATCAGTCCACCCTAGCGGCTGTCGGCCCTCTTCCCTTGTGAAGGCTGTGCTTTCATGCACCTCAGTGAGATCATCCATTTAGGCGTGCACTAGGTTAATTACAGGCTGGGGAGCACCCAAGCAGAATTGGCTAGTCATGACCGAGATAACCATTTCATTGGCACGTTGATGTGTATAAACAATTTCAATAAAACAAGTCTACAGTGAACTCAATTTTTTTCATTCAGTAGTGACAGTGTCCTAGCCACACATGTTTTATCAATTGTTTATTTCAGTGATTTTATTAAAAGTTTAGTATTGCCAATGTGTTTGTAAGTACGCACGGGTGAGATGGGCACACAGAACCCACAACGTCCCTGAGAACCCCGAGTCCCAATAGTGCGGTGATTGGGAAGCACCACTGGCACCCAAATTACCAGTAAGTATTTGTGTCATCGTTCGTCTCCTGTCTCACCCGACGGCGTCACCTTTAGTCCCTATTAGTTGGGGTAATCTACTTTCTACTGTATTCATAGAGTTGCAAAGGGTGTCAGAGCACAAGAGACTCATCCAGGGTGTGGGCCTGTTTCCACATGCGCTGTTGCGAGGTGATTTACAGAAGATGATTTTCATTCTTTACCCATGTGCCATCTTCCATTGAACCGTTTCGATGATGGCCACATTTACCTTTTGACATAGTTAAGAGGTATAGATGGCTGAATAATGGCAATTCATTGTCTTTCGGTGATAAAAAAAATTTGAGTGGTGAGTGAACCCAGGGCGAGATGAACATTCATCGACTGATGGGCTTTCCAGCTGGGACTCGTAGGTGTCCGTCATCCCCGGACATGACATGAAATGAGATCCTAGGATTGAGTGGCACAGGAATGCAAGGGTGGGGTAAATGGGAGTATCCCGAGAAAACCCACCAGCAAGCGGCTTCATCCAGCATGATACCCACATGCCGGATATCGAACCCGGATTGCCATGGTGGGAGGGGAGCGCCCTAGCCACTGCTCCACTGCTGCCCCATCTTTGGTGATAAATCCAGGTTTTGTCTGGACACTGAGTATGGCATGGCAATGGACAGCTCACAAATCTGGACTTTATCGTTGAGTGACACACTCTCAGAACTGGCATCGTCCTGGTGTGGGGAGAAATTGCCGATGATTCTCAATCTTCCTTGGTAGTGATCAGAAAAACAGTACAGGCACAGTGGTACGTCGAAGAGATTCCGTAGCCTTCAGTGATTCTCCTTATGATGCGGTTATAATGGCCAATGTTCCAAAAGGGTAATCCCTACTCACATACAGCACATCTTTCTTAGCACTGCCTTCCTGCTGTCAACACCATTCCTTGGTCAGCGTGATCGCTAGCTATCGTTCTTAAGTACATTTATGGAGTCAGCTAGGATTGTAATTTCTGCATCAATGGGTCTGCAGCATCTGGAGTTGCATTAGTAATAACTATTGGACTATATTCCACAGGACAGCATTATACATCTAGTTGACTTCGTGCTGAACTGTATTGCTAGCCGTGCTAAAAAAATATGCTGAAAGTATATTTTTGCAATTATGCTTTTTTTCTCGAATGAACTGCCCATTTGTATTGAGGTAATTAGTTATTTGCTATCATCTTCCCCAATACTTATGTCAAGTTACAGTCCATTTCAATGTTTCCTTTTGGCGTTGGTCTTTTTATGGCACCTAATAAATTTCTAACAATCTTGTAGTGCCAAGCTATCAAAACATTTGAGTCATTGAATAAAATTTTGCTTTAAGTGTAAAAATAAACGATGAAAAGAAAGTAGTAACTAAGGCACAAAACAGAAGCTTTTAAGTGTCTTCATTAGACTGTGTAACATCATGAATAAACTATATTTGTTGGGCATGAAAGCTATAGGTGTTCACAGGTGTCAAAGCATGCATGCCAGACAAGAATTATTAACTCCCTAACACCGTAGAAATCATATGCAGATTATGAGCACAATTATTTGCATGACTGAGGCAGACATTATGGTAAGCAGTAAATAGAAAGATACATATACAAATGTTATTTACTAACGAATAACTGGTCTGTTATCTAGTTTATTTTCAGAAGATGATATTTTCACTTATTAGGGAAAATATTTAATGAATTAATGTATTAGGCAAACCGAAATTATTTACATTCAGATTATGCAGGATTCACTCATCATACTCTTGTGAATAAATAAATATACATATGTTACAAATTCATATTGTAAGATTTTTTTTTTTAGTTTACATCTGGTTCTCTTGATACACTTTCAAAGAATAATTATTGTCCAGGTGACAGCATAATTTATTTTTAGTGGAGTTACATAGGAGAAATCAGACAGTGTATCATGCGCATGCCATCAGTATTTTGCTATCTATCGTCCAACAAAATTGGATATCTCCCTTTACAGATATCGTGCATGGAGACCTGGAAATTCCACAAATGCATCTGAGAACAAGTTAAGCTTCAACGACATGTACATTTGAGTTTCTGCTGCTACTGGACCACAGTAGATACCCCTTAAAACGAATGTCAACCAATAACGATCCTGCAAGGAAAAAAAATTATGGGCTCTTGTGCTGCCTGGTTTGGGGTTAATATGGAGCCAACAACCAATGAATAACTAACTGAAGCTCGAGTAAACAAATGATTGTACAGTCTAGCTAGTTGCCAAATGAATCTGTTAGATTTACGAGTGGGTCTCCACCCGTGTTCTTCGATGATTGCGCATGTGCAAATGCAGCTAGTGATAGGGCTCTGCCACGACTGCCTTATTAGCGGGCGCTAGAGCCTTCACGCCCAATCCGGTGATAGAAAACACAGAGCCAGCCATTGGCTGTTGCTTCAACTCTTCTTCACTCAGGCCAAAGCTGGAGGTTGTGACGTAGAGTGTGTCCAGCTCCGGGCCTCCGAACATCACAGAAGTCACTTGAGAGGCAGGCATGGCAATTGTGCTGAGGAGGTTTTGCGTCCGTGGGTCCACATGCACAACCTGCAAGTATAGAATTTGTATTTAAAAAAAGAGTGAGTGAGGATGTTTGGGTGGCTCTGGACATTGAGGTCTTGAGAGCCGATGAGGGTGAAGCAAGGTGAGTATGGAGCAGTGTATGAATGCAAGGACGGGTGAAACAGAAGATCCCCGAAGTAACCCGCCGATCAGTGGTATCATCCCACCTAGGTGGGAGGTGAGTGGTCTAACCACTACACCACCACGGCCCCATTTAAAAAAGAGAAACTTACTCGTAAGCCTAAATTCAGCACTGAATGTTTATTTTTCAATTGGATTTAAAAAACACTAATCAGCATTATTGCTATAAATAATTTAACATATTTAGCTCTCTGTTCTTTCAGGATATTCAGTTTTTGGAAAGTTTTTATTTCTTTTAACCGTGGTCTTCTGGCAATCCATTAAGGAATAAACTGCATTGATACATTTAGAAAAGTTGCTCAGGCGTTCAGCAATTGCGGTCTAGTTTTTTTAAAATCTAATTGAAAAAGACAGTCAAGTGTCTATCAAGTATTGTTTCAGCAAATAGACCAGCAAACACAGTCATTAAAATGACAGATAACATTTTTGATCATGAACTAAGTTTAAGCCAATCATTTGATTTGCAAGTATATAAATACACATTTATTTGACATAAAGTAATTTGTTAATGTTTTTTTTCACCAGAAGAATTTGATTTTGGTAGGTTGATAGACCCAATAAATTTTTAACGTTATTAAAACATATGTTAAACCTCATTTTAAAGACAATATTTAAGTAACTGGGAGAATTTTGAGTAATTATAGAAATTGAACGAAAAACATTTGGTTTGGCTGTTTTGGGGACACTGCCGTTTGTTTTGCGTGAATGCGTCTGCGTTGACGCGCTAAGACGCCTTGATGTTTATTTTACGTTCCCGGCACCGCTTCACTTGATCATATGGAGTTTTATGGGTATAACTGGATTGCTTTTGAGATGCTCTTTCCAACCGTATACGATTTCTGTATTTAGACTGGGTTTTTTGACGAGTATAGGTCAAAATTGTGTTAAGTTTTCTTAATTTTTTTTTTTTTTTTACATTAAACGCATACAATTTCACTATAACGTCTGCAAGAGTTCCTGCTGAAACATTGAACGCAGCACTGCAGCATAGCTGTGACATCGAAATTCAATGACGTGTTGAATGAATATCAGACCGCGAAAATTCGAAAATTCATCACTGTATCCACCATTGGTGAATGCACGTGTGTGCACCACAGGTTGACGAATTTCTGAACCTCAGGTGAAACGTTTAAAATCTCTCACGTTTGGCAGTTTATCAGAAAACTACCCAGGAAAATTAATCATACTGAACAGTAATTACGTTATTCAGTTAAACGTCCAAACTTTCGTACCAGCATGAGTCCCTCACGCATCTTTTACAGTATACTTTAAACGAAGTGCGGAGACGTGGAAATCATATGTTCGTTTTTACGGGCAGCAGCCTGTGTTTTAAAGAGTTAAGGCAATTTCACACAATCAAATTTTCCTTCAAACTACTTTCAATTTTTATTTAATTTAATTCTATATGGCGTCATAGAATAGTCATAATCGCGGTCGTTTTATGTTCTAAATTTTCTTGAATACAAAATTTCAGTCTCTTATCATAACTTTTCTGTCAGTATTAACATATTTAATCTATACTAATATTGTTACAATTTCTCTATCTAGAAATTAAGTGGGCTATACCAAGTTCGTTAAGGGACGGAGGTCTTAATCCAATAACAGAATTAATTAAAATTTCCTTATTTTATTTACAATAACTACAGCAAAATTCTCTTAACTCAAATCCTCACAATAAATTGAAATCACTTACTGTTCACAATTGACACCAATTAATAAAATTTATAATTACGACAAAGAAAGCAATGAAATTAAATAATTAAAAGACCAGTCCCAATAGACAGTGTATCAACTTATTTAATTATTTTGTCCATATTTGACAGTTCGAATATTTACAATAAAATAAGCATTACACTTCCATTCAGTCCCACCTGAGTTCAGTCCATGACCCGCCAGTGGCAATGTTCTAGAGTCCTCCAAGCGCCCTCACGCACAGTAGGCTTCACTCGTCGATTTCACACCCTCTCGTCCATTCAAGACACAAACACCTCACTCGCCGTCGTCCCGCAATGTCCAGTGGTCGTCCACAATTTACTTCGCTCGCGCACGCTCGGCCAGACGGCCTCCGTCAAAGACTGCCGGCCGCTGGGTTGCGGCAGTATATATAGTGTCTTAGGCCGCCACCTAGAATCTTCCCCAACTCGCGTGATGCGTCGCGGAGGGCTGAGGCGCCAGCCAGTCTCACCAGAACATTCTTGCGTCGTCGCTAAACGTATCGGAAACTCTAGCAGGCGAGAGGAGGTCTGCGACGCCAGCAAGTCTCGCCGCTGTCGGCATGCACGGGATTCCCAGAAGGGGGATTCAGGAGGCCGCGAGCGGATCGTTCCAGGAAGAGGGGAGGGCGAGGTCGAAATTAGTCGCATGTTGTCGCAAGTAGTCACAGGTTGTCGCAAGGAGTCACAGGAAGATGCAATTAGTGGCAAGTAGTCGCAGGTAGTCGCAAGTTGTCGCAGGTAGTTATGGGCAGTCGCAATCGCAAGTTGTTGCAGGTAGTCGCAGGTAGTAGCAGGTTGTCGTAAGTTGTTGCATTTAGTCACAGGTAGTCGCAGGTAGTCGTAAGTCGTCACGGGTAGTTGCGGATAGTCGCAAATAATCACGGGCAGTCACGGGTAGTCGCAGTTTGTCACAAGTTGTCGCAGGTAGTTAAGGGTAGTCACAGGTAGTCGAAATTAGTTACGGGTAGTCGCAGTTAGTCACGGGTAGTCACAGAAAATCACAGGTAGTAACGGGTAGTCGCATATATATGTATGTATTTTAATAACTCCATTAAATCTAAGCGAAGGGATGGCGGGCTGCTAGTCTCATAACAATAGAGATGTGTGCACACATTTAATGTCTCTATATAATAAGGATGCATATTATTTTAAAAATAAACTGTACAATCAAATGAATAACATTTGTTGGGTTTTAACCAATTATTTTCTAGTCGTGCATGAGCACGAGTCGTAAATGCTTCTAAAAATATAGCTCTGGTATTTTTTTGATCTGGTTTCATTAAAACGTTTGTGATAAATTTTCATCTGTATACTTGAAAGCTTATTGAATGCAGTTCATTGAAAGGCAAATGAAGTGGTTTTTTAGTTCAATAAATTGAAGTCAAGTAATTGAATTCAATAAATATTTGATCGCGGGAAAGAGGCTTTACTGCTTTCTCATTTTTAAATGAAGACTTAAGGGTCCCGCCTGTCTGCATCGATTTTCTCCTTTTTTGGCCGAGAAGCGCGGGAGCAATAAGGGTCACACTGGCACGCACTACAAGCGTGCCAGCGCCACAACGCGCATGGCTCTGGACTGGCGTGCAGTGTTCTCGTAGTGCTGCGTGTACCTATGGGACTTCCGGCGGCGACCCTATCATTTTATTGATGAAAAGTCAGTGATAAAGTTCAATACAGGCTCCTATCGTAGTTTGACTCGTGTCCGGGTAGTGTGTTTTAAGATACGGCAGTCTGTAAAAGCGGATTTTAACTCTATTAGAGAGCTCCAAAATAATATTTATCGCATGCGTGGTAAATTTAAAGTACCATGATGTCTTTTGGTAGGTTTAACATGTTGGGGGCACGTTTAATAGTTTCGTCGCCTCTGGTCGGCGGGTTTTCTCGGGGATCTCCCGTTTATCCCGCCCTTGCATTCCGACGCTGCTCCGTACTCACCTCGCTTCACCCTCATCGTCTCTCAGGCCCTCGATGATGAGAGCCGCCCAATCCTCTTCACGCACTCCAATAGTTTCGTCAAAAATAAAACAGGATTTCAAACACACTGCAACGCAATTCAAGTGCAATGGCAGCTTAAGAGGATGGCCAATCGCTTAGTATGGGCCTACCAACCTTTCCACAACTGAAGCATGCTACCCAGAGGTTGCCATCGTTGTCTATGGTCATCCCGTCAGGTACGCCCTTGAGGCCGTGCTTCGTGAAGTCGAAAACTGTGCGCCTGTTATCTGCAACCAGAAACGCTACGTTAAGGTGGATTCACACGTTTGCATATTACGCCGACCAGACAGAGCTAGCCGAGAGACACCGATTTACACATCGCCAGAATTTCTGCCTTACCTCCGCGTACCCAAAATTCCAAGCTTTGTTAGCTTTGGCCATTAGATGATAGGGAAGCGAGTTTTCGTTTCTTTGAAATTATGAAATTAGTTTCTCTATGACGATGTTTAGATTTCCATATATATATATATATATATATATATATATATATATATATATATATATATATATATATAATATCTCAACGTTTGTACCAGATTTCCCATGCCTAATCACGCATGATGTTTCGCAACTTATGTATAAGACTTTGGGAGGTGATTAGGAATTGAAAATCTGGTAGAAAAGTTTTGTCAAACGTGCAGCACACATGCATCGGGTGAATAATGCCTAGAAATTAGGCTACTTGTAACCATGGTGACCAATTCGACTGCGTACGGTACACCACCAATCAACTATAAAACATACATGACGTGTTTGCGTGGCCCCATTCCATGGCCAGCGCGTTCGCCAGACCTCAATCCTTTAGACTGATTTTTTTTTTTTTTTAATTGGAACACATCAAAACCGTGGTGTGCGAAGAAAAAAAAACCGTGGAACGCGTGCATCAACTTTCGTTTTGCTGCCTATTGTACCATTATGTGCTATTGCGGACAGTGTTTGTGTGATATGTCCACCCCATTCGTAACATTTTCTCCGTTACTATTGTTACTGCGTGGTATGCAGTCCCGTCGGGAATCATGTGAGGTACCTCATTTCTAGGCGTTCATTTTATAATTTGAGCATCTCATTCCAAGGCTTGCCTCCTTAAAGTTTTGAGTGAGAATAAAATGTCTCAACTTTTCTACCTGTTTTTCCATGCCTTATCATCTCCCAAAGTTTATAACTTAAGTTACGAAACATTGGGTATTTTTAAATATTTTATTTGTCTTGGTATATAATTTTTACTTTCTAAAACATGTCACAAAGTTCGCCTTTTCTTCATAGGATTTATGAGACTTAACATCGAAAAGTCGGGGGCGCGGTGGCTGAGCGGTTAGATCACTCGCCTCCCAACAAGGCTACTCCCGGATTTTCGCAAGTGGGAATCGTGCCGGACGATGCCGCTGATCGGCGGATTTTTTTTTTTTTCGGGCCTCTCCCGCTTTCCTTGCCCTTTCAACTCAACTCAATTGAAAAAGTCATATTCGATGGCAGCCATTTTAGTCGCCTTGGACACCACGCGTATCATTTTGGGTAAAGGCTGTTCACGATAAAGTGAGCACTTTAGAAATGAGCCTTGGAAATAGTCACTGTCCCTGCACGCACATATTTTAATGGGCGCACCGCGTGACATGCGCCCAGTAAAGTTGCTAACGATGGATCGAAAGTAGTTCCATATATTAACGTCGAATAAAAAGTGTTAGGTAACCATTTGTGATAACTTGAAATTATTTCTTTCGCTTCCTGTTTTTTTTTTTTTTTTTTTTTTTTTTTTTATGCATCGAAGTGTAAAAATGACCAGATTTGTAAAGTATGTACTTTCTTAATAATTTCACTTTCACTTGACCGACGCATGTGTTATCTGCTCTGTCTCTCCGGCGAGATCTATGAGAGCGTTAATACACCTGTGCGGCATTGAATGACTCATTTTCCAGGTTACAAATAAAAAATCACACGTAATGAATCTTAATCGAAATCTCCTAACGCGAATGCAAGGCAGCGTTTCACTGAGCTGAGCTCAGCTTCTTGAATTGCTGGTCTTAAAATTTAATTTTAACAATTAAATAACAATATAAATAACAATATAAATACGAACAAGTATATAGAAAGAACGAAGCCATCAAATAATTTATCCGTGTTTATGGAGCTTGTCTCCTGACGCCATCGTGCGGTAAGTGAATAGCCATCTCTCAATTTCTGTCTCCCTAAGTGCCGGGGCACAATTGTCATTAACGTTATACGTAAACAGTTTCAACAATGAACACACACCACACAATGCAAGCACAATTGATATAACGCTTGAGTTTTCGTTTGTGTTACTTTCAGTGTTGAAAAAATTAAGGCTGGGATTGTTAGTACCACGTGTTCACAAAAAAAAAACAACTCTTTCCGTACAACTGAGACTTTTTTCTAATAGTAAGTTTTATTCCGTTTAAGTTTTCAGTGTTGACATCTTACGTTAACCGTGAAAACTTAGAAGAAATTAACATTTCGAAAACTTTGCGATTGCGACGCTCCAGAAATAAACTAAAGACGATAACTGCCCAAGGACTGCACATATGTTATCGCTTTGTAAATAAGTTTCTCACTTGATAACGCAGTAGGGTGTTCAAGGTTTCTGGTTGGCCAAACACCGAGACACGACAGTACAGGTAAACCAAACTGAACTCTTGTAATTAATAATACCGTGTTTAGAGTGTCGCTTACTGCTATGCACGATTGTAGCTTTTCGGGGGTTTCTTCACATTTTTTAAACATACCTAAGAAAAATCACCCAGTATATGACGTGCATTGCTATTTCCTAAATATGTAATGTGTCACTAGCATTTTATAATTGTTTTCAAACATTGCCTTATTTTTGGTTAAATTGAACTCTTACTTATATTCTATCTATTAATTATAATATTTAATTTACAATTAATGTGAACAAACACAGGGAGATAATATGTATGTTGGCAATTGCGTAGTGAGAAATAATTCTTATGCAAAATAAAATTACACTTAGTGCGCGCAAAAGCGGCGCGTGGTCCCTGCAATGTAATTTGTTAGCATGAGGCGGAGGAATATCCTGAAAGTAGAACTTTGGCAGGGCTTCAGAAAAGTTGGAAGTAATCGTTAATGGACTTATTAACTATACTTCCTTATTCTACAGCCTTGCCAAATTGTACTTTCGGACTTCCACAAAAAACACGAAAGAGAAAACAACACACTGAATGTGTGTAGGCAGACAATCAAAAATTTTAATTTTTATACATAAACATGAAAACGTGAATATGTCGGTAAGAAACGTGTACTTTATAAGTTCAGTAATGCCTTATGTAAGAACTATTTCTTGCTAGCTCTTACCAAATCACGTCATTTCTCTTTGTTTTAGTGCACACTGACTATGGTATAAAAATAATAATTCATGGATGAAATATAAATAAGTTTCATTAAACAAAAAATATGATGTACGTTAATGTCAACCGACGTACAAAAACACTTGTGTTATGAGTAGAGACCTGCAAAATTCGCGTTATTATTTAGGGACATGTTAAACTTCTGACATACGTACCTTTGCAATATGTTATCAATGGACCATACTTTATTTGACATGCCCTGGGTAACTCTACTCCAGTAAATAAACGCTTCACAATTGTGTAGTCCAATCATGCGCAGTCCATTAAAAAATGGAGTGGCTTCACATCTATGCAGCAGCCATTGGGAACCGACGCCGGCTCGAGTGTGTGTGTGTATATATATAATATATATATATATATATATATATATATATATATATAATATAATATATATATATATAAACACACCTATTACATACTAATTTATTGTTTGGACCACCTGTTCTTCGCGAAAAGGTTTACGCAAAGGCTAGACTCCAATGCCCTATGGATATAGACCTGCAAATTTGTTCCACTGAATAAAGTTTCTCACTAGACAGCACTTTATTTGACACGACCTGTGTAACTCTGCGCCAATAAATGAACACTTCACAATCGTGTAGCCAAGTCACGTGTAGTCCAGACAGAAAGGGCGTTACTTCACATCTATGCAGCAGCCAATGGAGATACGACGCAGGCTCGAGAATATACAGCACTGCGAAGTTAAGCGTGATGCCAATTTTGCAGGTCTCTACCTATGGCACACGTGCCCTATTCCTTTGGCTATCGGCCGCGTACCTTTCTCGGGACACAGTTCCCTGCCTGACTGAGCTAATCAGAATTAGGTAACTCCGACACTGAGTGTCCGTGATTCGCGAGCAGACACCTGCTATGTGTTACGGTTAAAATCATACACTCACGAAAGTGGATTTGAGCTCTAGTGTTTTGGAGTAGAAGTAGTCCCGAAATCTTTTCGCGAAAAACAGGTGGCCCTGGCTGTTGTCCATTCGCTGTTAATTCACACATTTTGAATCAAAAGCTTTGAAAAATCACCCCATGCTTGGCTGTTTCCATAAATAGGTCTAGTGCCGCTATTATTTCATATCTGTGTTGACATGGCTGTTCACGATAAAGTGAGCACTTTTGAAATCAACCTTAAAAAAAAAGTCACTTTCCCTGCCGGCATATATTTTAACGGGCGCAATGAGGGGCATGTGTCCAGTTAAGTTGGTAACGATGGAGGGGAAAGTAGTTTCATTTATTAACGTCGATAAAAAAGTGTTAGGTAATTATTTGAAATAACTTAAATTATTTCTCTCGTTTTTTGTATTTTTTTTAATGCATCGAAGTGTAAAAATGAGCAGATTTGTACAAAATTTACTTTTCTAATAGTTTCACAGTTTCACTTGACCGACACATGAATAAAGTGTTGAGACCCATAGCAATGTTAATTTCATATAAGGCGGAACAACACACAAAATGTATACAAGTAGATGTTAAGCAGGGCTTTCAAAAGTGCCCATTTTACCGTGAACAGCCTATACCTCATTTTTTGTTGAATTGAACTTTTACTTGTGTTATGTAAATTATAATATGTAATTTATAATTAATACAAATTAAAAACAGGGAGAAAATAGGTGTGTTGTTAATGCTAATGCCTACCTAGTAAAAAATCGATCTTATGTAAAATGTTATTATAGTTGATTCACGGTATATTCAGCCTTTTCTGAAGCCCTGCCAAAGTTCTACTTCCAGGATATTCCTCCGCCTCGTGCCAACTAAGCTTAACTAAGTCTGGAAGATTACACCAGAGGGACAACGCACCGGATTCGTGCGCACTCTGTTGTAACAGTATTCTGTACAAGAACTATTTCTTACTGGGCGCTACCAACACACATGTTGTTTCACTGTTTTCATCCAAATTATTTATAAATGAAGCATTATAATTTATAGATAAAATATGAATAAAATGTCAATTTAACAGGAAAAAAGACAAGTATAAAAAGCTTATGATATAGGGCGTATTTAGGAGGCAACCGAGCACGTTATACATGGGGAGATTTTTCAAAGGTTCGATTTAAAAAAAAAAGGCAGGAGAAACTCGTGAAATTCGGTGCGTTGTGTGTAATTTCCTAGACTCGGTAGAGCTTTGTTCGCATGATGTGGAGTAATATCGGGAAAGTAGGTCTTTATCGGGGCTTCGAGAATGTTGGAAGTGACCGTGAATTGACTATGCAGGCAGTACCAGTGCAGAGAGTCGAGTCACGCACCTATCTGCGCTGTCGATACGTCGAAGTCGAACGCTGCGACTTTCTGTGTCGGAGAGTCGACCCAGTAGAACACCTTGTTATCGGCGTTCCAAGCCAGTCCGTTCGAGACGGAAGCGTTTGGCACGTGAGGCACGCATGCAGACGAGTTCGGATTCAGAGAGTACAGGTCTCCTTGGTACATTACCACGTCACCCACAGTAGGCTCCGGACCCATCGTTCCTGCAACCAGACAATAAATGGCGACAATATTCCAGAACGTTTGTAGCAACTTAAAAATATTTTTTTTGTATAACTTAGAAATTAATTTTAGAAAATAATTTTGCTTGTTTTTTAGACTATAAATAGTAGCAGAACATTATGAAATTTAGCTAAACTGTAACATCTGGGTATGGATCCTTGGCTACGTTAGATAATGTGTGACGGTTTTATAGGAAAATCAAAACCCTGTTATGTTTGAGGAAGCGAATTTTCCATTTAGATTCTCTGTCGCATACTAATATGCCTGTCAAAAATGAAATCGCAAAACCGGAAACGCGTAAACTATAAAGATAAAGTTGAAGAGACTGCTACGAGCGACAAAAGTAAAAAAAATCCTTCAAAAATAATAGTTAGCAGTCTACTATTATTTTTGAGGCAGTATCATGTATGGTAAATACAAATGTACTGGAAGAAGGTGATACATTTTGCGATACATAAGTACCTATAATACGAAATAGACACTCTCTTAGAGTATTTTTGAAATTGACTTTATTTAGCTGTCTTCAAGCAGATTTTGCAGTGATATGGACGTATCTAATTAAATGATTTTAGCAAATTCATAATCAATTTTGAGTATGAAATCGTGAGGTAGGAATTGTTTTACAAACTTTGAGATTTTTGTCATGGTACTAAGTTATGACAGTTAACATATTAGCTGGGAAAAAGTCATTAAAAAAAGAAGAAAATGGTAAATTCGTAGGTACATCCTCGACGTATACAGTAAAGTTATACCAATCGTATTTCAAAATGAGAATATCTGGGTTCCACTTGTGTTTTTTAATACATTTAATTAATAAACAACTAATTTCTTTGGTTGACATAAAAAATTTAACTATTGGAATTGAAATGGCTTGTTGTGGACGTAGCTAATAAAAAACATTTTATATCAAACTTCCAAAACAAAAAAATTCACAGCTTTCAACTGCATCTATATCTTAACGGACACACTGGCTGGCGTTCTCGTAGTTCAGTCGGCAATAACTCGGGAAAAGTAGTTCAGTGAATTACATCGCATTAGAACTGTGACGGTTAAATCTGCGATGACTGAATTTATTTAACAAAGTTTCAGTTTGCGTCATTCGTACACAGGTTAAGAATTTGAACATTAAAAAAAATATATATTTACGTTACAGACAAATTCGCAGTTTAATTTGATCGACGCACGCACAAAGTGACCGGGTCCGAGGCGGAAGGATACAGGATGAGTGGACTAGTAGATCACAAGCAGGGCTGTGTTGACCGCGAGCAGACTACAAATGAAATAAAACGCCAACAAACATCCAGGAACGCAGTCCGGGAATCCATCAGTCACGCAGTCGGGAATCCATCAGTCACGCAGTCGGGAATCCATCAGTCACGCAGTCGGGAATCCATCAGTCACGCAGTCGGGAATCCATCAGTCACGCAGTCGGGAATCCATCAGTCACGCAGTCGGGAATCCATCAGTCATGCAGTCGGGAATCCATCAGTCACGCAGTCGGGAATCCATCAGTCACGCAGTCCGGGAATCCATCAGTCACGCAGTCGGGAATCCATCAGTCACGCAGTCCGGGAATCCATCAGTCACGCCGAGCGAAGTGGCGCAGTGATAACTCGCTGGACTCGCATTCGGGAGGATCCCGGTCCGGCCATACTTTCCGACATCGCTCCAGGCGAATGCTGGGGGTGGGTTTCCCAACGAAGGCCGTGGCCGATTCCTTCCCCAATCCCTCTTCCCTGTGCAACTTGCACCGTCTCTAATGACCCTCGCTGTCGACGAGACGTTAAATGGTCGTGTGTACTGAAACATTTTCTGTGAAATCGTCGTTTGCGCCTAAACGCTTGTCTCGGTAAATAAATGTTCTGAAAATGCGAAGTTTTGCCAGAAAGGATAAAACAAAAAAAAAATTATTGTATACGTCACTATATTTCTACTTTTATCATATTAAGTGTGTTAATGAAGAAAACAATTCGTGAAAGTGGTCAAATGTCGCATTTTTAAAGCTTGCCTATGAAGTTTCTTTAAACGGTAATAGAAAAGTACGATTATACGCAGGTAGTTTGATCTTTGTACTTTCATCGCGTGTAATAAAACACCACTGTTACAAATCTAGTTTACACAGTAAAGCGTTAGTACGGAAACACTGGACGCCTTGCGCTTAGGAGCGATGAGGCGTTAGGCGTGAGTGTCAGTGTCGTCCTTATCGCTCCCTCGCTTCTTGACCTTGGACGCGCAGCTACTTAGTCCTCTCAAGCCCAATTACCTACCTATAGGCTGTTCACGATAAAGTGAGCACTTTTGAAATCAACCTAAAGAAAAAGTCACTGCTACTGACATCATATATTTCAACGGGCGCACTAAGTGACATGCGCCCAGTAAAGTTGGTCACGATTGATGGAAAGTAGTTCGATATATTTCCGTCGAATAAAAAGTGTTAGGTAACCATTTGTGATAACTTAAAATTAGTTCTTTCGCTTTCTGTTTTTTTTCTTTCTTTTAATGCATCGAAGCGTAAAAATGATCTGTTTTGTAAAATATTTTTATTTTCCAATAAAGTGATAAGGCCCGCGGCAAATTTTAATTTTACACAGTGGCGAATGAATACACAACGCGCACACAAGCAGGGATTCCGAAAGTGTTCATTTGATCGCGAACAGCCTATACCTATCACTACTCACCTGCCCAGATCCTTCCCGTAGTGTCCGCTTTGCCGTCATTGAAGCGGTTCCCTGGCTTGTCGGCCTCCACCGAGGCCATAACTAGTGGTTTAATCGGCTCCGTGGAGTTGCGGCCGTCCCACTCGAAGAGCACTAGGTCCAGCCCCCTGGTCGCCACGAACTGGTCCGTGGAGTTCTTCACAGGGATGATCAAGGTCACGGGCCCCCCTTCTGCAACGAATCTGAACTGAGAAACAACTCCCTTGCAGTCTTTATTACACAAGGCCAATTTTCAAAAAAAAAGAGTAGGTGTCAGTTTATTTATTAAATGCGCACGAGCTAATCGGAAGATTTATCAAATGATTCGAGGATTGTGAAGATTCTTTTGAAGAAAATGTGCTATGATATATCTGGAATACGAATAAAACACAACTCGGAAATAACGATCTGTGATGAAGTTATTAGTGATCGAACCGTTATCTGAGCATAACCGACTCCCTGATGGTTACAAAAATATTTTATAGGTCTAATACTCATTAATTAGAAAAATTAAAAAAAAAAACCTGAACCATTAAAACACACAATTAACATATCTGAAGAAGTAACAAATTACTACTTTAAATTATAATTCATATAATACAACAAAACAGTAAAAAAATTGTTTTATCATGCATAGTTTAAAATTTTTGGTTACTTTCTTACTTTGATAAATTAAAACTACTGTTTTTAATGTTTAACAAGGTTTTGTAAGACATATTTGCTACATTTTAGATGTCAGTAAAAAAGTATGATTTTGAGAGATGTGCAATATTACACAAATATAAAACATTGAAATTATTTACGAAAAATCCCTTTACTTTGTAGGCCTGTATATCAGCAGGGAAGAAAAATTAAAAATTGGTTATGTTATGCATGATATTAAATTTTCATTAACGTCTTGAAACTAATGCTTTTAATATTTTTCTTATTAATTAATTTTTTCTTCAATAATTAAATTGTTCATGCCTGTAAACAAATTGCTGTTAATTATTAAGTAATCTGAATTTCAGTTTTTTTTAATGTTATGGTTTTTTTCTATAATTCATTGTTATATTTATGGTAGCTTTGTTTTTATTTGAGATGTGGGTCAGCTTTCTCATATACTGCACAATACTTTGTACCCCATGAGTCCCGAAATGTGATTTTGATGCACTACAACCTGGCCATATATGTTGCAAATATTTTTAAACAATACATTTAAGACTGCAGAGAAGTACACTCATATGTAAAAATTCAGGATGCTGATGAAATGTAATTGAAAAAGTTGAATTTACCATTCGCGGTGGCATTAAAACAGTACCTACCATGTTGTGTTGCCTAGCCACCTGTACAAGTGTTGTCTATGCAATCAGCAATAAGTGTTCAGTGCTGCTATAAGTGGAACAAAACAACGTGGGCGTTGAAAGTATTCTTGACGTGAGTTCAACTACAGTGATCCAAACATACACATTGCAGGTTTTATCCGAAGAACAATAATCTGACAGAGGCAAGTAAAAATATTCCAAGCCCTGCATGTCCTACAGTATTATTCTCGTGGTCCAGTGCAGATTTCTGTTTGGTAGAAACCTGTGTCGATCCTTTAGCAGTGGCTTACCAAGGAGTACAAGGCCCTGAGAAGCAATTACAGGGACGCGCATTATTTGTTACACTGTATACCAAGCTTGTATAACGTGCGGGGCTGTTTTTCTAAAGGTCTACGAGATACAGCTCTTCACTCCAAATCTGAATCAGTGAGAATTTCCCTGTTCCAATCGGTCAACAGTATCTGACTGATTCAACAGTCCTTTCAGTGAATTTAACTAATGACACAGCGAAAAAAACGTCCTTTCAGTGAATTGTGAATTTAACTAATGACTCAGCGAAAAAACGCCCGTTTTCCTTCGCTTATTGATTCAGTGATAGTTTTCACTGATTCATCAGTGATGGAATTAGTTAAACAGCGTGTAAAATAGCCGTCAAAAAAGTTTCGTCTTTCAAAACACCATTTTATGAGGTAACACGAACATTAAGTCTTTGTTTCCGTTTTGATGTCTTTCGTTTCGTTTTCATATAATCATCACAGCGCTCTGTTTGGAGGTTTAAATTGCATTTAATGTGGTGAAGAGAGTGCACTCATATCTAATATTCGTTTTAACACTCTTAACTGCGCCAATTAAACCAAAAACGAATAGTAAGGGCATACCATTTAAAACTACGCGCTTTCGATAAATGACTAGAAGACAGATGATAAGGTGACGGTCTAAAAGCGTTCAATCTGTATAGAGCTGGACGAAAGACTGAAAAACACCATGGATTTAGATGTAAGAGTCTGTTAGGTGTGTAGATTCAATCCCGTCCACCTCCGGAATTTTTTTTTTTTTTTGCTTTTTTTTTTAAGCTGTGGAAAATTGCGTAATATAAATAGTAAACTATCATAAATATGTTTAGTTATCGCCAATATATAATTCGCCGGGTGCAGTTGGCCGTCACTTATTAAATCAGTGAATTTTTTTTTCATTGAAGCGATCAGTGGATTTCCAATGATTCTAAGTGGAGCCATTTTCACTGATTCGGATAGTTGAATTCCACTGCGAATCAGTGATCATTTCCCGTATAACTGCTCTTTCGGTGCGGCGCAGGAAACATCGAGCAGCTCAGTTGTGTCCTGTTTACAGACGAGTCCAGGTCGAGCCTTCGTAATCTAAGGCATATGTACTGCATATAGAAGAGGAGTTTAATGCAGGTGGCGGTATCTTGGTCCTAGTCAACGACACACTGATTGGGTTCATGTACACGCAATTCCATGCATATGTCAGGCTTTTAAGCAATAAAGTGAAAGCGCATTTCCTGTTTATGCCCGGCAACGCCCACCAAAATAAGCTACGTTTGTGGATTTGTTTTGTAAGGTCGTTTCGTATATCGCCAAATGTACTTCTGAGAGCAGGGCGGTGAAAAATCTGTTGCGAATATCTTCTGATGAACTGACTTGATACAGATGGTTGCTTTTCGGGTCTTTGGAAATGCAGTGATTATACTATCCTTAATTTCTGCACATGGGAGTTTTTACGTACTTAAATAGACACGCCTTTAATTTTCACTCATGGTTACAAATCCGTTAAACACTTATAAAACAACAATTTTTAGTAATTAATTTTTATACACATTTCAGGTTATATATTCGACGCATTTCTAATTATTATCATGCAGATGTACCCTCATACAGAAACAAATATACTGCTGTTCTTAATGAGCAACGTGGCATTTTTAATTCACTTGTTTTAATTTTGTAGCGATACTAATACTAAGTCATGGAAGGGTTATGAAAATTTATATGTTAAATTGATCGATATATTGGATTCGACCTTCAAAATGTATTTGACAAGCCGTTCAATTGTTTTACTTTACTTGGATATTACAGATATATTATTTTATTAAATGGAAGAGTAATAACTAGACATTTCAGAATTTATACCTAACTGGATTCTCGTGTACTCTCCGGATGCAGGGTCGTATCTGTTCACCAGATGCTGAGCAATGTCGACGTAGAAAAGGATTCCTTTCTCCTCATCCCAGTGAGGTCCTTCCGAGTGCTGTAGAGGTGCCACAACTTGAGAGATATTCACTTGGCTCAGGCAACCATTCCAGTACCTAGAGAACCAAGTTCCTTGAAGTCAGTACGAAACATTACACACATAAATTTTTTTTTTTCGCCCACTGGGAAACTGCAAATGAGGCTTTCCATTATTTCATGTTACAACACTAATTGTGTGGTTAGGTATTAAAATTACTTTTATAGTGTACAAACAGTTTTGATTTTTATTCTAAGGGTACATTGACTGAATTGTGCTGATTTATGAAGATGTGCACTTTTAACTCTACGACTCAAACCATGTTCCATATAAATCTTGAGTTCTTACCATTTGGCGATGCTAAGGAACAAAGAATGGAACCTAACTACATATATACACTGTAAAAAATAAGTGTAAATTTACACACAAATTTTTGGTAATTTTACATTTTGTATGTGTAATTTGTAAAAACGACAGTACGTGTAATTTTACACAAGTTTTCTTAATAATCCAGAGGGTAATACATGTCTTTGGTGAAAATACATTAAAGTATGACTTAATAAACACAATGTTGGTGTTAATTTACACATTTTGATGTATGTGTAAAAATACACACACTTACTGTATTAGAACCTTAAGTTATTATTATTAATCATTATTAAAAGGCTTTGTTTATCATAATTTAGAATTTTACCCATGTGGGGCATACATCAGCATTAGGTAATCTGAAATTAGTGAGTCACAGTGCTTTCGCACTCTTCCACACTTAAAGTCCAAGGTAAACGAAGAAGAGAACATAATTTAAAATTTCAAACAGAAAATAAAATGCAGTGGGAAAAGTTTTAAAAAAACCCACAGTTCAGTTGAAAAACACAAGGCAGCAGTATAAAGAGTACAGGAGAAATTTAAAGTTAAAGTTATTTCAAACAATAAACAATCAAATAATTAGGGCCCTTGTATCAATCAAAAAGAATAGTAGAGAAAATGGGGAAAGTAAACACACTGAAAAAATCTTTATTCACCAATAAAATTACAAGTAATCAAGAAGAACACAAAGAGAGTCAGCAAGCAAAAGTATAGTAAACATAAAAACACTGATTTATTTATTCTAGAAATGGTAGCTGTAAGTGATCCTGGTCTGCAAGGCCACCAGGCGTCACGTGGGTGGGCCAACGCATTCTCATAAGCAGCCGCGAAGGTCCGAATTCGAAGCTCGACCCCAGCCACGTGTCGGTAATCACCCGGCAAAACCAGGTGTTCTCATTTACACATGTACACATCAAAATAAAACATAAAAGACACTCAATTAAAAAAGAAGTCAGAAGAACATACATGAATACATAAGAAATTCAGCCCACGGGGGCCAACATGCAAGAAGCATTGCTCACGGGGGCACACACACAATGACTTAGCCCACAGGGGCTCACATGCTAGAGCTCAACCCTCGGGGACCCACACACAAGATCTTTGGCTCACGGGGGCCCACACGCTAAAGCTCATCAGTGAGTGAAACGAAAAGGCCATAACCGCAAACCTATGAGTACCATAGGGTGCTGCAATGATGCTTTGGAGCACATGCACTGGTTCGTAGGCCCAGACCACTGTGGTGTATGTCAGGACTGGGAGCACCAGCGCCCGCCACAGGCGCACACGGTCATCTTGTGACAAAGGGCAAGCTGGAGGTCAACGCAGGTGATAAGTGTGACAGGAATCCCTTGGCCCACCCCACCATTACTGCGATGTGGCGATGTCAGGGGAGTGTCGCGTCTAAATACCCGCCTAAATACTTGGCAACAGGTGACCATGAGAGAACAGCAGCCTGAAGAGTAAGAGGTGGAGGTGGACGCCTGCACCGCTTGGTGTAGAAAACACAAGAAGTCTTGGCCGGATTAGGGCGAACGCCCCAGTCATCATAGTAATGAGAAAGTGAGCAAAGTCCACTCTGAACTCGGGCCTTCAGAATAGGAGCATCCTACCCAGCAACAAGCAGGGCAGTGTCATCTGCGCACTGCATCACCAAAGCTCCCGGAGGCTGGGGGACATCAGATGTGAATAATGCATATAATAGCAGGCTTAAGAAAGATCATTGTGGAAAGCCAGCTCGCACACCATTTGCAGTTGAACAGCAACCTTCCATGCGAACCACAGGGAGCAGGAAGCAAGGAATGAACGGAGAAGAACCAAAAGATGTGAAGAAATCTCTAGTAGAAACAGCTTGTGAAGAAGGGCGTCATGGTGCATGGTGTCAGATGCCCTGGAAATGTCGAGGAGGACCATAGCAGAGTGTTTGTGGGCATTAAAACCAGCAATGGTGCGGAGAGCTGAATATCTGCGGCGAAAAACAAACTGTGTGGGTGGCAAAATAGACAGACTTTCGACTTCTGTGAGAAGCCAAGAAGAAATAATGCACTCAGCAAGGACAGACAGCAGACAGATGGGCCTATATGAAGTTGGAAGGTGATCACGAACTCCCTTCTTCAAAACAGGCACAATAACAGCATGATACCAAGCAAGAGGAAAATACATGGAGCAGAATATACCATTAATGATCAACGGTGAGTGCCACCACAGCCTTCCGAGAGAGTGAGGAGAACTCATGCGCCGAAGCTGCACAAGCTGTTGCTCCGACTGCCACCGGCGAACTTCCCAGGTCACCTGGTGACATAAGGAATGGTATTCATCTAGAAGATCAGCAGTACGCCGCTGCTGCCATCGACCACATGCACCAAACAGCGAAGTGGTTGAGGAAACTGTGTCCCACAACGAGGCACAGGATGGGCACGACTGAACTGCAACATCCATTGGAGTACGTGGGGCCGACCCCATTTGAGCATCCAGCAAACGATGGTAATGGCGCCAGTCTGCCCGAGAATAGTCTAAACCCGTAGAAGTCCCAGAAATTAGAGGTAGTGTATGTAAAACACCAATAACAGGCAGATGATATGAGTCCAAACATGTCCATGTTATGTATGTTTATTGCTACATAGTCGTTATATGAACATCCAATGCCATTGTACAGTTGTACGTCTTCAGTTGTGTAATTTTACAACGACACCGTGCGTGTGTGTGTGAAAAATTGCATTACAGACTGGAGCATATATTTACACCTACAAATTTTTTTCGTAATTTTACATTTGAATGGGTAATTTGCTAAAACGAGTATAGTATTTGTAATTTTACACTAATGTTCCTGCCAGTTCAGATATAACTACAGGTATTTGCTAAAAATATGCAATCTAGGGGTAGGGTAGAACTACTTGAACTCCTTTTGTGTGTTCAAAAGAAAATCTTAATTCCCACTGATGTAATATGCTGACTTTTGTATATAACTACGTATTCTATATCTGAAGTCAATTGTTACCCATATTTTGGAGATAACTTATTATAACTCTGATAAACTACAGAGTTAGTTAGAAAAACTGAGTGAAATAACATGAAAATAATAAAAATACATATTAAAGTCTATGAAATAACATAATGCAATTGTAAAAGGTATATGCTGACAGTGAAATTGCTTAGTAAACAGTGAAAAAGTATGGAAATTGTGTAATTACAATTACAGTCAATCTGCAATTTCACTTTTTCGTTAGTGAGAAAATACACATACACATAGGTGAAAATATAATTGCGATGTCCGTATAAATATAATAGCAGTGGAGCGAAAATACACAGATGATACAGTTTAATTTCTACTACACAGTAATAGTAATTTAACACAGTTCTATGTAAAGTTAGTTGTAAAAATTATATGGTATTTTAATAATTTGTAGCCTAAATTTACATGAACACGGAGTAAAAAAACATTGACACATGTAGGTGTAAAATTACACTGACATCAATGGAGACACTGTTGCCACATAGATTTGGTGTAAATTACATTTTTTTTTGCAGTGTACCCATTTCGCTGCCGAAAAGGAAATAGCATTTGCATCTGAAACAATGCAAATAATATTTGCTAAAACCCAAAAAACAATCAAAGAAATTACATCATGTCAGAGATTAATGCATTGAGAGCCTGAGTGGCATTAACATAGGCAAACCAGCATTTCTTCAGTTAAGGTTTAAAGATTAGTCAATATGGAAAATCATATCAAGACATTCGTTTTAATGTGCTGTGACGAAAATGGTTCTTAATGTGGGCCAGCCTTTTTTCTCTATCAGGCCACACTCGCTAAATTCCGATCGCTACACACACACACACACACACATATATATATATATATATATATATATATATATATATATATATATATATATATATATATATATATATATATATGCACACACACATATATATACATATACACTATATACCCTGTTAGTCTTTCCGGAGGTTCCTAGAATTTTTTATGAATGAAGTAGAAACTCACCCGACAACATTTAAAATACCACGCGATGGCATCATTCTCGTAATCGATCACTTCACAAATTTCCTCAAAAGTGACGAGTTAGATGAGAAATGTTGATATAAACATTACAAACAAGAACTTCCTCTCACTTTCTGGGGCAAAAAGGTTGACTGGAATTCGAAGATGACTATGAGGTTCTTATCTATAAAAAAAAATAAGGTCGGAATATGAGTACAGCTATCACTGCTACTGTGCTTTAAAGAAGACTGCAAGAACATTATTATTATTTCGAAGCAGAAGTTCTTACATGTAAATACGTGGATTATGTTGTCAATACGAGAGAAAACTGAAAATCTGTGGCATTAATATTATAGTCTGTAGGATGGATGGTGATTCATGTTCAACTGAGCATACAGCCAAACATGTCAAGATGATGATTTTAGGAGATGTAGGTGCGGGGGGAAGGGGGGAATGTATTCACAGCAATTAGGCTCTGGAATCTTAGATGTACTGTGATTTCCCCACAGTCCAATGCATCAAGTAGATGGCAAATTCCAGTTTTGCTACCGAGAAGATGAAATATATCATCATCGGGGTCCAGACCACGAGAACGCTCGATGTAGATGTGAGATGTTCACAAATAAATGTTTGTCAAAAGTAAGAATATTTCTTAATAGAGTAAGGTGCCCATATATATATATATATATATATATATATATATATATATATATATATATATATATATATATATATATATATATATATATATATATATGAACATAGACTTTATAGCTACCAAGCTACTTTAGTGTAAGGGCAAGCGAGGGAGACAATGAAAACATACAGTAGTACACATCATGTGTGTACAGAATTTATTTACAACATCCAAACAGGACACAAGCACAACTGTTCTGCTCGACTGGAGGCTATGAACTGGCCGGTGTTCTCTTTGCCGCGACGAGCTTCAGGGAAGGAATTCCCCATCGGCTTAAAGATGCTTGTCCGTGCTCATGCACACACACCCCTTGTGTCCAAACAGTCCATTAGGGCCCTCACCAGTCCATTAGCACTCTGTGCCACACCAACAGCTTATGCTCACTTACCCAGTGGCCATGGTGGCATGCCACCACATTACCCCACTGCCAGTGATGGACCCAGATCACGAAAAACCACCCTGGATGTGGTCGGGAAAGCGAACGCATCGACCGGACAGTGTAGCTGGTGGAAGAGGCAGAGATTTGCTGTCGGCGACCTGGGGAGTTGTAGGTATTCCCAGTTTGGTGGCTGGGATGGGCGTGGCTAGATCGTCAGGCAGATCTTCATTTGTGGTGTATGCCAGATTGAGGCGACCAATAGAGGCTATGGCCTGTCTGCCATTCATCTGGAGGGTTACAGCCTTAGATGTCCGATGCAGCACTGGGAAGGGGCCTTCACATGGAGGCTGAAGACATACCTTGGGCACCTCGCGATGGATGAAGACTTCTGTTGTTGATGATATGTTCTTTGAAGACAAATAGTTTTCATTCACCATGATGAGAGCCACCAATAGGTCGAAGTTCACTGAAGTGCTGCCGTAACTCTGTGATAAGACCTGTAGCCCCCATATGTTGAGAACTGGGGTGAGCTACCAGGAATTCTCCAGGCAACCGCAGCAGTTGCCATACTCCATGTCAGCAGAAGATGCATGCAATTCCTCTCTTCAGGCCGCTCTGATTCCCAAGATAATGGCTGGCAAAATGTCTAGCCAGTGCTCTGTCATGTGGCAACGTATGGCCACCTTGAGCTGCCATTGTATGCGCTCGACCATGCCATTAGCAGCAGGATGGAATGCTGTGGTCCTCAAACGAGTCATACCTATCATATTGCTGAGATCTCTGAAAAGTGTAGATTCTAACTGCCTACCCTGATAAGTTGTGATCTGTAGTGGTGTGCCAAAGCAAGTTATCCAGGTGGTGTAGAATGCTTGGGCTACAGTTGAGGCACTGAGCACTGAGCATGCTGTAGTCCCCACAAGGCCTTTATTCCTCACATTTCTTGGGTACTATGTGTAGTGGCGAAGACCATGAGCTCTCAGAAGGCCGAGCAGTCCCAAGCTTAAGCATAGCTTCGAACTCTTTCTTCGCAATTCGCAGCTTCTCTGGAGCCAAACATTGAGGCCTACTGTGCTCGGGTTGCCCAGTGGTGGTATTGATGAGGTGAACTGTGGTATGCTGGGCAGACTGCAATGTGCCAGATGGGCGAGTGATGGTAGAATACCTTTTGAGCAAATCAGAGTAGCGAACTTACTGATGAAGTGTCCTGATACTGCTGATATCATACGTGGCCTTGTGGTTAGTCGGCGGCCAAAGGTGTATTGCTGTCTACAAGGTGCCAGTTTCTGATGTCCCCCAACAGACCGTAATGGTGGAGGAAATCTGCTCCAATAATCGGCTTAGTCACATCAGCTATCACAAAACGTCATACTAAATATCGCCTCAGTACAAAGTCGAGCATTAATGTCACAAATCCATACGTTCCGATAGTTGAGCCATTGGCTGCGAACAGAGAGTAGTTAGACTTTGGATGCCTGCCTGGTAACCGAGCACATGGAAAAAACGCAAATATCCGCACCTGTGTCAACTAGAAACTGTATTTTCGTCCCTGTGTCCATGACGAAAAGGTGGCTACTAGAGGTTTGAGAGGGATCGCTGGTACCATCGAGTCCCCTGGTCGTTTCCCATGGAGTAAGTACAGAGCATCGTACATTTCCATGCCTCATCACCGAAGCATCGATGGTACCAGCAGGCTCCAAGTAAACTGCTGCTGTAGGAATGCTGGTGGCGTGATGCTGATGGAGAACGGTCCCGACAACCATAATGTCTACCACAAGCTGTGACTGCTGCGATCTCCTGTCGTAATGCTGTAGCAACTTCACCAATTTTGCAGGTCATAAGCATCGACATTTTTTCAAACATGGCCTCAAGTGAGGTGGGTTCTGCCACATGCAGCCTCGAATTGGTGTCCGCAGTGGCATCTGCGAGATCAGCAAGAGAATTAAGGGTAGAACTAAGGGTGGAACTTACTTGGGTTGACAGGATCGCTTGCGTCGGTGATGGAAGGCGGCTCAGCCACAACGACTTGAGGAGTTCATCGGGGCCAGCTGTCCCTGCTAGGTTTCGGAGGTGCTGTAGGAACTGCGAGGACCTTCGGTCGCCGATCTCTTCATGTCCTAGCAGCTGTTTCCTTTTCTTTTCTTGTGAGGCACTCAGTCGTTTAATAAGCTCTGTCTTGAATTTAGTGTATTTGTCCTGGGTTGGAGTACGAATCAGAATGTCACGCACTTCAGTAGAGTATTTACAGTCTAGGTTGCCTGCCACAGAATTAAACTTAGTCTCGTCGGAAGTAATTCCAGCAAGTGCGAACTGATTTTCCACCTGTGCGTACCACACTTCTGGGTCTAGGGTCCAAAAAGGCGGGATCCGGACAGCGACGCGATCGATGGAGGCAGTTGACGATGGAGGGTCGGACAAGACTGCTACTGTGTTCCAAGACCGACAGCAAAACTACCATGGGAGCAGGTGAGATGGTTCGCGGGGGCCCGAAACGAATTATCCGATAGTGTCCCAGAATAACTGTACTCCTTCTACCCACTTTGGCACCCATTCATAGTAGTTCCACGCGGCGCGGAAGACAGATTCCGTATGTGACTGATTGCAGGAGTGTGGGCGGCGCGGATGACCGTGCAACTGCAGGACACTTTGAAAGCTACGTTGAGGCGCACGGCGCGGACAACGATGTGTCGCGGAAGATGATAGCTTTCTCTACTCGCGAGCGTGGCATACCGCGGGAATGTAGCGCGCCGGCGCACAGTGTGTAAGCACCCAGCTGGCCAAAAATTGTATTTTCCACCCGTGTCTTAAAAGTGTAGCTCTTGAACAGACTGTTTGTACAACCCTTCGAGATAACATTTCGAGTGATGACACGCTTTTCTGCGGGGTATGTTACCCTCCAGGAGGTCTGGTACTTGTCGTTTCCCGGATTGGATAAGACAAGCCGAGAGGCAGGATCGCAGTTGACGTTTCGGACCTGCACAGTGCGGCCGACTGTGTTTACGCTTCTGTACCAAAACATGCGGGCATTTTAGTTTTAGTCATGTTTTGTAGAATTAGGTACTGATTTATTTGAATATTACAGTTTCATTGCTTCACTGGAGTGTTTAAAGGTGAAGTGCACAATGTTAGTGTGGTACCTTATTATACGAGTTCGTGTTGATATGTAGTAGGCATTGCCATCGTCTTCCGCGGTGACGCTTTGTGGAGACGTTCTCTATGCTTTCCTTCGTAAGATAAAGCAATTTCCAGCTGCAACCAGGCGCAGACACAAACACTATTAATTACTAAGTGGCACCATGTAGTGTGTTACTCGGAGAGCGGTATTCGGCTGTGGCGCACGACTGACATAAGTATGCGGAGTAATGATATTTTTCAACTCATAATTGGTAATTTGGGTATTCAGGATTGCCCTGATGACATTTACAAGACAGTAAAAAACTCGGTTAGCATTTTGTGTGCAAAGATACATTCTTGATGGACAAAATATAGCAGGAATAAAAATAAATTCTTGAAATACTGTGCAAAATGGCCGGACCAAGATGTCAGTTTCGAACAAAGTGTTTACTAAGTACTACAATCTACTAGCCAACAATGCCAAGATGTGACTTCCGATTCTGGAACGCCCAAGGACGTCCGCGTAAGCTAATTGAAGAGTCGAGCACGAGATCTAAGAGGAGGAAAACTAAATCACTTCTTGAAGAAGCGTCACAAGAAGAAATAGTTTCTGTGACACAAACAATTCTTCGAACTTCCCGGGAAGAAGATGATGCCATTATTGTAGGAGAACTTGCATATGCCTCTCCTCAACGAGCAACAAAACTCAAGAAAGCGCGAAGTATGTTCTTCCAGAAAAAAAACAGACGATGTCACCTGATCAGGGTCTCTTCTTGATGATTGAATTACAGATCTGACTTCTAACCAATACAAGGAATTAAGGGAGAATGCAATAGCATATGTACTTTGTATCCCCCCCCCCCCTACTACTTAGTAAGAAAAGTTAAAGACGAGTGTTATCCTAGTATGATCTTAATTACAGATGACACTGCAGAAGTTAAATTACAAGCAATTATAAATCATACAGTCAGCAGGATTTGTAGAGTATAAGAGGATGTTATGATTCGTGTGGCAGATAAAGAATACAAATATAAACTTCTAACGAAGTGGGGCTGTGATCGCAGTTCTGACCAAAGTCGCTATAAACAAAAATATTCCCAGGGCGACTCTACAAGTGACGAGTCCTTGTTCACCATCTCACTTGAGCCACTTCAGCTCTTAGCTTACTCTGCTACAGGAGAAAAAAAAATCATTATTTGGAAAAATCCTAGACCTTCACAGTTCGTTACTGCAGACCTATAAATATTACATTTCAAAAGGAAACTGCAGATTTAATTAGAGAAGAAGTAGAAAACATTCGCGCAGAAGAGAAGAATTTGTTGCCGACTACCGTGCCTTGTCTTCATATACGTCATTTCAGAGGTGTTATATATGCGGTGCATACCCCAAGCAGATGAATAGTAACACTGAAACAGCCGATTCAGTAGTAGACCAAGCCACACTTCAGTTCGGACTATCGCCATTAAATGCATGGATTCGATGTTTCGAATGCTTGCTTCATATATTCGATAGGCTAGGTGTAAATAAGTGGCAAATAAGGGACATAAAGGATAAACAACAAGCTGCAAATAGAAAGAAGAACATCCAGGAATGATTCAGAAAGGAAATGGGACTACTCGTTGATATGCCGAAACAAAGCAATGGGAACACAAATGATGGAAACACAGCTAGAAGATTTTTCAGAGAGACAATTGTTTCAGCAGATATAATGGGAATAGATTTGAGCTGATCAACCATCTAAGTGTCATTTTAGAAGCTCTTTCGCGTGGGTATGCCATCAATACACAGGCATTTGGCATACATGCAAATGAAGCTAGGGAATTGTACTTAATGAAGTATAAATGGTATTATATGCCTATGACATTACATAAGCTTTTAGTTCATGGAGAGAGTGTGATAGGGTACTGCATACTAACTATTGACCAACTGTCTGAGGAAGCCCAGGAAGCGAGAAACAAAGACATCAGGAATTTCAGAGAAATATTTACTAGAAAAACTTCAAGAAAATACACAAATACCGACCTTTCCCACAGACTCGGACCCTTACATTACAAGCTTAAGGAAATCAAATAAGAGAACATCTTTGCCAATCTCTAGAGATGTCCTGTAGTTACTGACTGAGCCTCCTGTACCATGTTATTCACACGAAGATACCGACAGCGAGGGTGCCAATTCTGATAGTACAACATCTAATGTCTAAAACAGTGAGTTGCATAAAGATGTTACCTTTCTATTATTATTAGTATCTTAATTGCATGCTCTATTCGTAGCATAGCATTTAATTCTGTAGCCATATATAATTATATTAATACTAGCTTTGTGTGTGTGGATTCGCCCGCGTGTACTAAACAATGCAGCTACTGTTTTATTTTACCGAAAAACTACTTTGAACACCACATTAGTGGTTCTGCCTTCAGGTGTTAGAGTCACAAAGTTGCTAGGTAAGCTTGCCCTGGAGCAGTTCTCCTCAAGTAGACCTCTGCCCCTTTCAGTAACTGTTTAGGAGGATGCATCTTCCCAATGCATTGTCCTTCTTTAATCCTGCCCAGCCTTGAGGAGAACTCGGAAACATATGTTTCCCCTTTTCCTCCTCTTAGAGGTTCAGTTTCGAAGAAATCCTACTGTATTTTTAGGTATTTATGTAAGCAACCTTTCGAAGCTAAGTGCATAACGATATCTCATTGGGTTAATGAGCTATGTAGGAGAAAACCAAAATACATTTTACCCCTTTTAACGTGCATAGGGGGGTTGAATTTAAACAATTTATACAATATGTTTTTACAGTTATTTATACAAGCAACTTTTTGAAACTAAGAGCACAGCGATATGTCACCAGGTTAATGAGATGTTAGGAATAACTCGACAACATATTTGATCCCTTTCCACTCTTAGGGGTTAAATTTTTAAAAATCCTTTAATCAGTTTTTAGATATTTGCAGGCAACCTTGTGATGCCAAAAACATTAAGTTATCTCATCGGATCAATGAGCTGTTGATAACTCGAAAACACATTTTACCCACTTTTACCCCCTTAGGGTTTGAAATTCGTAAGGTCCAAAATATCATTCTTAAATATTTATGCAGACAACTGTTTGAGGCTAATAGCATAATGATACCTCATAAGCCTAATAAACTATCAAGAACTCTGAGATACGTTTTATCCCTTTTCATATATTTTAGGGGTTGATTTCGAAAAGTCATAATAAACAGTTCTTAGATATTATGTAGGCAACCTTTTTAAGCTAAGAGAATAACTATATCTCACTGGGCTAATGCGCTACTGTGCAGGACTCGAATACACATTTGACTCCTTTTTACCCTCTTAGGGGTTGAATTTCGAAACATTGTAAAACGAGTTATTAAACATTATGTAGGCAACATTTTGAGGTTAACTGCATAATTGTAACTTTTCGGGTTCATGGATTATCGAGAATAATTCGAAAACACAATTCACCACTTTTCACCTTCTTCGTATTTAAATAAAAAATTGTTCTTAGTGGGCACCTGCACCCCAAAGAAGAGTCATGCCTAACGTCTCATGCTATTGTGTTCAGTGGTTTGGACTTCGTGTTGATGAGTCAATCAGTCATTGAGTCGGGCACTAATATTATATAACATTGAGGTTACAAACCCCATCTGTTGCAAAATTATTTGTTGTATTTACCTGAATGGTACAATGTCTTATCGCAACCTACCATATAAGCTGCATGCCAAATATTACGAACATTGACCCAATAGTTTTCGAGATATGATTTTTGGCCAGCTGGATACGCGAAATTACACACTGTGCGGCGGCGGCGAGGCGCGGGCGGAGTCCCTCGCGCGACGTGACGCGGGCTGAAGGGGCCCTGCTCGCGGACGCAGTTCGTTCGTCTCTGCGCCGTAGTCCGTCGCGGCAGGCTGTTTGGCACGACGGTTTGCTACCTCCAGCGACGCAGCGTTATCGCGTGACTCATGTCACGAACCTTCTCATCCCTGCTTGCCTTGATCAAGTCGGCGTCACCACTTTAGGTGTAAGGGCAAGCGAGGGAGACAGTCGCGTGGGTACATATGTTATTTACAACTTCCAAACAGTGCACAAGCTCAACTGTTCTGCTCGACTGGCGGCTATGAACTGGCAGGTGCTCTCTTTGTCGGGAGGAGCCTCGGGGCAGGAAAGCCACCTTCGGATTAAAGATGCTTGTCCGTTCTCACGCACACACCCCTTGTGACGAAACAGTCCATTAGTGCTCTCGCCACAGTCCATTAGCACTCTGTGCCACGCCAACATCTTATGCTCACTTACCCAGAGGCTGTGGTGGTGTGCCACCACAGACTTTAATAATGGGCGCTATCTCACGGTAGTTCAAGCTCGCTTATTATGGATGCCCTCATTCTCCAATACCGAGCAAATATATTTTGAACATGAATGTTCGCTGGTGGACAGGGACGGTAGTAAACAGGATATGGCTGTATTGGTTCGGATTTAATTTACTACAGTAGCTGAATCACGGCACTAGGAAATAGTCTTGCAAACACAAACTTTCTGCTTACACTTCATAACTGGTTTGCGTCGTATAATTGCCATGAAAAATTGCGCAGGCACTGAGGTAGTGTTGAAAGTAATACGGATAATATATGCGGATATACGAAGCTGACGGTCAGGCTCGAATACTATCCCTCAAGTCTTCGTAACAGTGTAATCTATTGAAAAAAAAAAAAAAAACTGGCTGGCCAAGTACTATCACAGCCTGACCTGGGACAAAAGAGAAATATCGTTTTATAAATTTGAAACTCTGCGATCTACTGATGAAAAAATTTCGCGGTGTGATTTACATGGCAATTGATGAGCAGCATAAATTGCTGGGCGAAATGCGTAAAAAAAAAAATGTAAATAATGGATCTGCAAGTTATTTGTACAGGTCAACCGTGAACTACAATTTCAAATGACGTGAGGCGATTCCCTATGCAAAATGAGATATAAAAAAACTATACGATCTATGTCCCACAGAATTCGAAAGGTTACCTGGCAGGATAGCCAACAGCACCCATGTAGGCTGTTCACGGTAAAGTGGGCACTCTTGAGGCCCTAGTTACTTTTACTTTCAACCATATTTTACCCTCCAAACATGTTGCCATCAGAGGTGCGTTTGTCTGTAGTAACGTCACTTGGCTGTCGCTGTCGCTACCACCAATGCTACTACTTTGCAGGTTCAACAAATCTTGATGAATTTTCTCCTCCATCGGTCAGTTATTTATCCAATAATCGTTATCTAGTTGTTTGCACATTATGGCATTGTTTTTTTTTCCCCCAGTATGCTGGGGAAATACTGTCCAATGCTGAATTAGTCAATTGCAGATTGTGCGAATTCGCAACGTTAACATTTTTGTTAGCAACGTGTGGTTTTTCCATGCTCCATATGTACTTTATCGTGTTTAGATCACAATGGTATGGCAGTAATCGGACAATTGTGTGGCCTTGGGATGTAAACTGTTTATCAATTGTGTACACGGGGTTGCTGATGTAACCGAACCTTTACAATCACCTCGGATTTTCTCTCGTCGGCATAAAAAAAAAAATCAATGTTATTTATCAGCCAATTTCTCATGTTGGTAATAGTAAGAGATATAGTTGGAGGTTCCCACGCACACTATGGTATGGAGCATTATCAATAACAATAATGCTTGGGGATGGAATCTTGGGATGTAGTTGTGTTTCAAACCATTTCATGAAAGTGTTGCTATCCATTTCATCATGATATTCTCTGTTTTTAGTTTTGGCTTAAAAAATAAACTTTGTTGCCTCGATGAAGACATTTTCACTATCTGTGAGAACTAAATATCGTCGCTGGCCTGGATGTTTTTTTTTGTACACTGCTGCTACGTCATTATGCTGCCAACACTTGTTTACAATATAATTAGAAAGAAACAAGGTCCCGTTAAGGTATGTTATAGGTAATTTGCTTTCTCCTTGTCTTGTCATTTACCCTTACAGCTCGAAGGTATTTCGCTCGCCACGTGACGATCGTTTCTTTCCGTCAAGAAAAACTACTTATTTTTACATTTTTTAAATCTTAAAACCTCTGAAATTAATTTCTTTTGCCAACACTGCCCGCAAGTTTTTTTTAGAGTTGGTATAGTTTTTTTTCATCACGTAAAACCCTTGGATTTTTCTTCGCACCAACTTCTGCATCAAATGTGTCGAACTGGCTGCTGATCCAGAAATGATAACAAACACGTATATTGCAAGTCATATTACGACATACAATGGCGGTAATGCCTAGTCTATAACTTGCGGGTAAATGAGCGCGACACGAAACTGTATGGAAAACAACACAAGCTGCCACAACAATTAACACCACATTACAACTGACGTGACTGTACTAACATGTTGTAGATAAGGCCGCTTACTCGCTATTGGCTGTAAGGAGACGAGGCAAACGGCATTTTGGTGGGGGGGGGGGGGGGGGAGGCGAGAGAGAGAGAGAGAGAGAGAGAGAGAGAGAGAAGGAGAACGTTAGTTCATATTTTTTCAGGGACTTCACTAAAGTTCGTCGAACTGTACAGATAGCAGGGAGCTGTGAGTTGCTATCCAGACGACCTCTTTAAACATCTCGCCACAGGCATTTTTTTCCACTTGCGGAATCTACGACGCGACGAGTCGCTCACTTCGCCGGGCTAGATGAGGAACTGTACGATACTAGATCCATAACTAACGACTTGTGACATGTCACTCTATGTTCAACATTAGCTGAAATGTATAATGTTCTGGGCTATGAATAATTATAATTTGATTGCTGTATAAGATGATATTTTAACTGTATAAATGTGTACACGTCACTTCATGTCATAGAGCTCTGATTTCTCAATGGTGCTGCGTTAACTTATTTGTTTATCCTATAGTCATAATTGAAGAATATTATGTGATTGGAAAGCACCTGGTTATTTTATATAGAGTACTAGAAGTAACTCAAAAATATAAAAATTTTTAATTAGCTGCTAAATTTAAACATTTAATGTTGAACCAGGAAAAAAAACAGGGATTTATGGAAAAGACAAGGCGTGATTAACACCACAATGTTCACATTGCACAAAGGTGATTACAAGTAACAAGTTTTTCACACAGTCTGCATTGCATTATTTATACTATCGCTGACAGGCTATGAGAATTGATTCAAAATCTGCACGTGGTTGTCTGTCTCCAGTCATGTGATATCTCAGTCCCAATGTGATATGCTGGAGTAATAATGCCAGTCATTGATTGGCTGTTCAGTTGTTGGTGCGCAACAGAGCTTATAAGACGTGAACTGATTACTTGATATAGGTATATACTATTATTAGTTCTTTTTTGAGTACGTACGAAGGCCTTAACCAAGTGAAACAACTTTATTATATTCTGGAGTTTGTAATACCTGTTGAGGATCCATCAGCAACAACGCCGCCATCGAAAGATGTGATCCCGAACATCTAACGGTGCCATCAATTCCTTCGGATGATTCGAACACGGCACCAGCAGAGCCTGAACTGGCTGTATCAGCCCGGAGTACAGCATCCACTTCAGTTCCTGTGACAACTGCACCATTGAACTCTTCGGCTGAGCCATCAAGACATGAGAGTCGCAACCGCGATAAGATGCTTGTGTGTTGGGCCGTTCGGTGGCATGTATAACATATCACGTGTATGGGGCCTTTTTTTTTTTCAGCCCCGCTGGCAACGTACACGGCACGCAAAAAGAGCTAAACTGAGATGAACTGGGTTCGCAGCTGAAAGTATAACAGTGACTATATACCGAGCGGTGGGTTTATATGAAGGACTCGGTGGACCATAGCCCAGAGCGGCAAAATCTGAGACGGGAAAATAAGTGAAGTGGCGTAGTTAGGAAAATAAACACTTTCTTAGAAAAAAAAAATAGTTAACATTATTCATTTCTGAGTAATTCTGTAAACAAAACATTTTTTGTTTAACATCTTTAGGGTGGCTGTTCAAAACTCGCATTATAAACTGTTGGGTTTCCCATCATAGTATAGGACAATCGTACTGGTACGAAATTGTTCCATGTTCTAATATAATGTTTAAAAAATATTAATTTAATGCAAAATATTGTTTTTAAACATCGTCACAATGACTAATGTTTGTATTTTATTTTTTTCAAGTCAATATTTGTTGGGGTTGTATGCTGGACACTATTTAAATTATTGAACTATTTAAAATATTTAAATAAAATATAGTACACGATAAATAGCCTGTAGTAATAGAACAAGTTTTTCGTTCGTGTCGTTAGAGTAAATGGTATTTATTGTAAGGTAACATCCACATACCTATCATAAATTTCTTCAAAAACTGTGAATAACATATTAAATTTCTGTCTATTGTTCAGTCTGTAGTTTAACCACAGTAGGTAGCGATCACTACCGCTGTTGGTGTCTTAGGTGCACAGTAGGGGGGGGGGGGGTGGAAGGGGAGAGGGCAAAATATATGTAGCCCCTTAGTGGAGTAAAATATAAATTCGCCTCTGTATAATAGATAGGTTGCATGCACAGGAAATGAACGCCATGATTTCGAACCTATACATTCATAACTGCGCAGTTTACTCTATACGGGGAATCGTTATATTTTATATTTATACAGGTGCATGGGACAGCAGCCAATCAGAACAGAGTAAAGATTTTTTGACGATGTTGCTTGTTTGTAATGGAGGAATATAGTTATGCTGCAGAAATGAAAGAAAAAAAAATCACTATGTACAGTACAAAACAATGTTACACTAAATCTGTCACTAAAATATATTTTGGGTATGTAAAGTGAGTCAAAAAAATGAAAACAATTTTTACAAACACACCCAACTATCATCAGCCTTATCGCAAAATTTCATTCGCTAAACATAATACATAAGTATTCAATTATTAATCAATTTCGCACGTGGTTTCTAGCCATCTGAATGTTCTGCTGTTATGTGTTATGACATTTGACTATGTTTTCTAATTGCGAACCCCTCTGAGAATTAAATGCCAATTTTACTCAAAGATTCGCAGATTTTTGTAGTGCTCATCGCTATGACAACAACTAATATTTCCCCCTCGGATCATCCTGCACTTCGTATCAGTGTGATAAGTGTTGCAAGCTTCGTACGCGAAAGGACAACTCGAGCGTACATAACAAGAAGTGTGAAGTAGTGATATGGTCGCTGGACGACGCGATCAAAGCCACGCATCACGACTCGAGCCAGCTGCCGCGTTCACACGTTTACATTATATATTTACTACAACACGATATTATACAGCTATAAAAATCGAGATCGCAGCTGCTTCGAGGAAGGGGGGGGGGGGGGCGATGGAGGGTGAAGTGGGGGTTGAGTGAATATTAGTACGTCAGGTAACTGTAAGGGGCCTCTATATGAATATTGAAAATTGTTGGTGATGGTTCGGTATGGCAATATCTGTATTGAAATCTTCAGGAGTCGAGCCTTGGAGTAAAATGCAGGCAATGAGCACTAGAGGTGTTGAATGGGGTGACTAACTGTATACACAATCATATGTTTTCGTTAATACAATTACTTTTCTATAAAAATAATTTTAGCATAATTTAAGTTAATTTGGATGAATTAACCATTTGAGGCTGGCAAAAATTAAATGGCAGTGAAGACAAGGTTGAAGTTAGCTGCCTATATCTTCCACTGTTGTGTTGGTTTCTTCATTTCCACCTACCATACTACTGTTGGTCCTGGCTACAACGCGCACGCTTAATCTACTCTGCAAGGTTTATCATTGGCTGGTCGTCGACCAATGAAGTAACGCGTTGACTGTGCGCCAATTAATGTGTTGTTACAGATGTAACAGGTTTTACAGTATATCGTGTTCATTTAAGAACTTATTAAAAAGAACAATTTTATTCTTATAAGTTGAAATTTTGAGTAGTCATAATTTTTTACTTAGATTTCGATCAAATACAACGATACAGTGAAACTATAACAGTGCGAGTATTGTATTCAAGAGGAAAAAAAATGTCCATATAGATGTGGCCCGTGTATATACGTGCATACTCCTCGAAGAGTTAAAAACGTTTATTTATCAACAGCAAAGTACATAAATAGCATTCAGTATGGCGGCTGATTGAAGTGGTTGAAAAGGAGTAGAGTTAAATAGCAACTTAAAGTTTTCGATTTTATAACCTTTTTGTAATTTTGGAATGAATTCCATTTGAGGTGAAGGGCATTTTAGGTCAAGCACTCAAGGCACAGGCTAAGATCGAGCACACTCGAGAAGACCGATGAACTAGGTCATCCACTAGCGTCTCGCACTTCAAACTGGACTCTGTGATCAAAGCTTCATAATCATGATGGTGCGCACTTCAAACTGGACTCTGTGATCAAAGCTTCATAATCATGATGGTGTTACAGATGAGGTTAACCCTCGTGGGTGTCTCTGAAAGGGACATATTATTAACATGTCAGTGTCACTGCTGTGGCAAGCACTCAGTTGCCGTTAAATACGGCACGAATTTTGGGCTGCTGTAACACATTCGCCTTGGTTATGCCGTGCTCCGTGTATGCTGCCAAGGTAAAAAGCTAAAGGAAGTTTACTGCAATGTTCTCTGTTCCGTAGAGACGAGCGTAAACTATATTTTCAAATACTTGTGACAGTTATCACTGTGAAAGATAAACACTGTGACTTGTATCGGTTATTTCGTCACAGTGATTAAAAAAAAAAATGAAGACATAAGTAACTGTGGCGATGATAGTGTTGATATGGTTATCTGTACTGCAGTACGAATTTTCAACAAATTTCGTCTGTGTAGTATTTTGATGATTAGCTGTCCCTGTCAGTATTTGTTATTGTGTAGCAATCTTTCCACAAAATATCTTTGAACTGAATTGGGTTAAGTTTATTTACTCGATACGCAAGAGACTAACAACAGTAAGCTCAAATCCGATATGGACTAAACATTTTAGTCAAGCACTCCAATTTGTACAAATTACTAACCAAAATACGTTACTGAACCCAGAAGTTGGATGCAAAACAAGCAATTATACTGTTGGTGTTATATTGCAATGTTAGTAGAAACTATATCTTCAAGAATTCATGCTCATTTTAACAGAAAAGTACACTCAATGAATATTTTTGTTAATGGCACGTAGTTGTCTTTTCTCTTGGAGAATACTCAACTGTAAGCAGAAAGACAGGTTGGTTGTGGCACGACAGTCACAGACAGCTAACATGAACTGTGGCAGACCGCAAACAGACTTCACAAACCTGTATGCAACTTGTCACAATCGCAGGAATCCTCAATGACTGTCTCACAGATACTTGTATCCTGTGAAAAGGAGATATCTGAGCCAAAGTAGCAGGCTGCGGTTTATCGATTACTCTTATATGTTCGGCTCTGCGTGAAAAAACTGTGCGTAAAATGGGTAAATGGGTCTGGACATCCTGATCATAGAGCCATCTACAGAACTTGATAAACTAACCGGTTCTCAAAATATGAGTGACTCCCACGAGCGGTTTTTTTAACCCAGTGGCATAATGCGACTTTGAAGCGACCACTGAAGACTCAGACCTTCACCAAAATTAATACATCAGATGTCCAAGGTCCCCCCTCCCTCCCGAAAAAAAAGTAAAACTTCCTAAGGTTAGAATTCGATCGGGGGGGGGGGGGGGGGGAGTGGATAGGCTAGTCCCCCCTACCCCTGGGCGACGAACCGAATCAATTTCCAGCGAGGCTAGCCCCAGATTTCCGCATGTGGGGATTGTGCCGGACGATATCGCTGGTCGACGGGTCTTCTCGGAGTTCTCCCCTCTTCCTACGCCCATGCATTCCAACGCCGCTCCATACTCACCTCTCTTCGCCCTCATCGGTTCTCGAGACAATCTCATCACTCACTCTAACGTTAGAAAACTTTTTTCACACATTTTTTACATTTTTGTGTTTGCTGATAAACAGCGCAGAGGCATCGCTATAAAGATGTATTCGCGGTTTTTTTAGACGTTATATAGCAAAGCCATTTTTTTTGCACGTTAAGATATCAGGAAACTAACGTACTTACCACGTATGTAGCTATAAAGAGGTGACGTTACACGCCTTTCTCATACTAAGGAACGAATAAAGGTCATACATCAAATTTACATATGTATATATTTTTTTACGCTGGCGTGCTAGAATGGAGGTGAACCTGAAGATCATAACGACGCACGATCGTACACGAGGCGGCTACAGGCTAGTCTATTCGCAGTTTATTCATAATTTTTAAATCAAACCTTTTAAAAATCACTTCATTTCCTAAAGTAGGGCATGCATCACAAGCGTTTTTATACCTCTGTAACATGAAAGTAGGGTAGAGTGGGGCAATTCCGACCAATTCACACTGTTTTGTAAATAAAATAAATGGAAATAGGAATTAGTTTTATGAAAATACATGAACATAAACTTCAACATATATATATTTGCTACCACCAATTAATTAGTAGATTAATAACATGTTTAACATTCACAAAAAAAATTTAGTGAAAGATGAAATTAGAGGATACACAAAATTTGGTTGGGTAATTACAATCATGAGTGGGGTCAATCCGACCATGGTAGGGCAATTATGATAACAGACATCTACCACATATGAAATGCTTTCGTCCATCGGCACCAACACAGATTTCGTGATACTAGCTTCCACATTTCTGGCACTTGATCCAATCCCCTCGGTTAGCAGACTGGCTCCATATTCTGTTGCCAAAATCATATGGTGCATCATTCGAATCTTTCATTAAGAGGGTTTGTTCTTTGCTTGAGCACATTTCTTTTTCTGCAAACAGTCTTGGCATTTTCACTGCGCCATCCACCTGTTTCTTTTTTTCTGTCGCAATTTTAACTTTTTGTGCAATTTCCTGTATGTTTCCTTCCGATGTCAGGTGTCGAGCTGTCTGTTTCTTTCTTGTTTGCTTCAGGGTGTTTGATATTCTGGATGATTTGTGTGGAGTTGGAATGATGACATTAAATAGAGAATTTGTCTGCTTGTTGGGAGACTTTGATTAGAAGCTGGTAGAAACAAGGTAGGTGAAGCTTGAGAAATAGAGCGATCAGCTGTGTTTTTAGATGTGGAATGATGGTAACATGACTTACTTTTGGCATGGTCTGGAGAACTCTCACGAGAAACATCAGAAGATGGACCTGCAGTGCGTAGAGTAGGAGGACTTCCTTTTGGGATTGAACAATAGTTAGCTTGGAAAGCTGCAGATGGTAGAAATGTATCCACTGAGATTACTTTAGGGTTAAATGGGTAGAGGCCAGTACATTGGAACCCTTTGGTAGCATTCCCATGGGATGCAGCCTTGTTCCATGTTGCTGGGAAAATATTTCCAAAGTCAGACTTGGCAATTGATTGTGTTGGGTTTTTGTGAATGAATGCAGTTGCTTCTTGGTGGTAGAAAGTCTTTAATGGTTTGAACAATGTTCAATCTAAGGGCTGGAGGATGTGTGTGGTATAGGGTGGCAAACAGAGAAGTTCAATTTCATTGTCTGTACAGAAGTTCAGACATTTAAGTGAACAATGCGATGCATGCCCATCCAAAATATGTAGGCTTCCCTGGGAGTCGGTGTTCCTGAAAATGTTGCGACCATTTGAGGAACAAGTCCTCATTTATGTAACCATATTCAGACATTGCTGCTGCAGAGCCAGGTGGCAAATTCGCACAGTATGACTCCCGATACCGCACACCCTTGAAAATCACGAACGATGGGATGTATACCCCACTAGCACTGAAAAAAACAAACCACAACTGACACGCTTTCACCACATTCTACACTATTGAGCTTGAAGATTTCTCTTTCGCCTTTTTCGCAGATTATTTTCGATGGTTTGTTGTTCAAAGGAAACCCTGATTCGTCCTCATTGAAAATTCTCTCTGGCTTCACACCGAGTCCTAGTTCAGCTATTAAATTTCCACGGAACTCATAAAAACTGCTAAAGTATTTTTCGTTCATGGCAGCTGGCCTCATTTTTTATAAACCTTCCGGTTTTCCCAAAAACAGCTGAGGATGTCAGCTCATGAACCCAGCAAGCCAATCCTTACCTGCTAATTTTTTGGAATTATTCCAGGGAACTTCGAGACGTTTCACTTCCGCATACACGTATGCTATATTTCTTACCTGAATGGTAGTCAAACCAAAGCCTCTCTTCGACAAGTTAAGCAGTCTATCACACAGTTTCTCTTCTTCCTCAGCATTGAGTACATATGGATAACCTACTCTATGTTTATATTCTTTCCCCTTGGCTCCAAATGACTGATGTAGTTTCACTCTTTGGATCCTATATTGAAGTGTGGTAAATCTAGTGTAAGCTAGTAGCTGCTCTGATGGTTGTATCCCCGCGGAGGATGCTGCTTATAGCCTGCGACATCGACTCCTCGGACCACTGAAGGGTAGCGTTTTTTCGTTTGTAGTTTCTTACCATCTGAAATTTATAAAGACACCGGTTTATGTTGATTTCCAATCATAATTTCTTTATCACAACTAAGGCTCTTATGAAATACATGAAAGAATATGTAAGCATTGCATGCGATTATATGTCCAACCTAATCACTTGGGTAGCATGGATTTTCAGTGCCTTCGTCTCATATTCTAGAAAGTGTTTGGGGTAAAAATCAAGGATGAACAAATTAATAAACTAATATAAATGGACGTACATCGTGATAAATCTTCTCCCAGGGTGGTTCCCACAGACCACATTTGGATATTGTTATTGTAATTCCAAACACACATTGACAAGAGTTGAAAACTCTACAGGCCCTATAGGGATGCTGAGTTTTTTTAACAGTATGCTGACCAATCCTCAAATTGTTGTTGTATTATTTTATGCTTCTTGTCTTATATTTTATGAATGGGTTATGCATTTGTTCTTGTAACTATTGATTATAAAATATTAATGGTAATCAGTTAGATCTATACTGAGTGCGACTAGCAAGCCTTCTGTTCTTTAACGATATAGGGTGCGACCTGCCACAGTATTATCAGCAGCAGAGAAAACCATTAGTCGCTAGGAAAGAGGATAGTCCAACAGATAAACAGCACCATTCCACAAAGGGCGATAGCTAGGAAACACTAACGTAATGTTTATCGCCTGGACTGACGAAATACCAAGCGTTCCCTTTTCTTCATAAGCTGAGTTTATGTGGGTATGATAAAATAACAAGTAACAGGTATTAAGATTTGGAGGTAACTATGGCCCATTCCGTCTTCTGTTACGCGCAGAAATGCGTTTTTCATTATGATCGGAATTACCCCGCTTTGTTGACTTCCAGCGGAGGAAGGCCTAACTGTTATGTGAAAAATGGTTTTTGTCGGAACAAACACACGGATATTATATTTCAATGAGTAAGCTACAAGACTAAACCAAGATACTACTGCAAAATTGAACTTCTGTGACTGTGAGGCCTTATTTCGAAACACGAACGTTTATTTAGAGATAAAAAATAATTGTGTAACTTACCTTGGAGTCGACATTGACATCCTTGTAAACTGCAAATTTACTGATTCCGGCGAAAACTTTTCACGAACTAAACACCAAGACTCCTAACTCACGACTGATGGGATGACAAAGTCTTCTTCCTGCTCGCTGCTAGCAGTGTTGTCAGTTTTCTTACTACGATCGCATTTGCCCTGTGACCTACTCTACCCTATGTTTTTATTTTCGTTAAACTGGAGTTTTACCTGTATTTCATTTATAGATTATAATATTGCATTTATAATAAATAAGAACAAAAGCAGTGAGAAAATACATGTGTTGACAGCGCCTAGTAAGAAATAGTTCTCATGCAAAATATCATTACAACTGAGTGCGCATTAATTCGGTGCGTAGTCTTTTGGTGTAAGTGTATAGATTTTGTTAAGCTTAGGTTGCACGAGGCGGAGGAATACCCTGGGAGTAGGGCTTCATTACAGTGAGAAGTAACCGTGAATGGATTATACTAAACATGGCTGCCCTCTGCCAATACGGTGAGTGCGTTGCACGTGCGGGTTGTAGCCAGTAAGGACCCAGAAGGGATTATTAGTTCATCCCTCCATACTTCTGACCAATAATGTTACAGTATGGAAGTAACCTGAGTTCTGAGAGCTTCGTGTAAAATGCAGCTCAAATGTTTCACAGGACCTTACGAGTCGCATTGTCTGGTCATAGATGAAGTAGATTACATGTTCGGCTTCTGAGCATGTACCCAACATTGACCTACCCCAGTTATACACAACTGTCGAAGTCACCTGGTCAACAGTGATGAAAGTGGTTTTTTTTTAATTTTAATCTTTATAGGACAAGCACACATGCATTTACAAATATGAATTTCATCATACTGCATTACAAATTCGTTAGATGAAGTATACTTATATCTGAAAGCATTTGTATGTAAATCAGTTTTCTAACCTAAAATCAAAACCACGCCCTTTGCGCCAGACGTGTTCGCAGAAAAGTAGTTCAATGTTGGGACACGGAGATTGGTTGTGCGTAGCCAGCGAGAGAGATCATCGTTAGTCTATCGGTCGGATACGCCAGAGTATCGTAACAGTGCGAATAAAGGATATGCTGCCCATGTTGTAAACTATAGGCTTTTCGCGGTAAAGTGAGCACTTTTGAAGCCTTTGTAACTTATTTTCAACATTATTTTTAAACCTTTGACCACGTTTTTTAAATCAATAGTGCCATGTAAGCATTAACCACAGCGTGTCTATTCCACCGTACTCGGAAATTAACGCCTGAGGCTAAAATAAATTATATTTCTCGATTATTATTCCCAATGAGAAGGCTTTCAAAAATGCACACTTTACCGTGAATAGCCTATATAATCGGCTGCCCGCAACATACCAAGCAAATACTGCGACTGTGCATCTATTTATATGGATGTAAATCTGTGTAAAGGCTGTTCACGATAAATTCAGTACTTTTGAAATCAACCTCTGAAAAATCTCACTGGCCCTAAACCAGCATATATTTTAAGGGAACACTGAGTTGCATGTGGCTTAATGAGGTTGGAAACGACAGAGGAAAAAAGTAGTTACATGTCTTATCATTTGAATTAAAAGCGTCAGGTAAACATTTGTGAATACTGAATTTAATTCTTTTGTTTCCTGTTTTATTTAATGGGTAAACGTTTAGTAGAAAGCAAATTTGTGAAAAGTTTATACTTTTACAATTATTTCACAATTTTACTCGACAGACGCGTGAATAAAGTGGAAAGTCCCATGGCAGCGTTAAGGTGGAACAAACTGACCTGCAAGTACATCTTAAGCAGATTTTTCAAAAGCACTCAGTTTATCATGAAAAGCCTACATCTGAAGAGGTACGAACAGATAAGGGGAAAATGTCAACTTAGGCCGTGGTTACACGAGTGCTGCTAAACACATTCAGCTAAATACATTCGGTAGCCACGTTTGAACAAGTTTAAAAACAGAACGTGTTTTCCCGGTTACACACCCAAAGCAGAATGAAATCAACAGAAATTCTAACCTCAACAAACACGCAACTTAAAATGTATGGCAAGTATTTAATTATAATATCCTCCAACATTTATCACTATTGATCTTTTTAATTGTTATGAAACCTATACTTTTACTGTAATGGCATAATGGGAGAATATTAGTACATTCAACATTAAACTTAAGTTAATTCAACAAGTGCAGGAATTCCCGCCAAATTCAGCAATATTTATTACACTGCTTGTTTACTAAGAAGCAGCCAATAGGAGCGCAGCAGTGAAGAGAAGTCGTTCTAAACGACTTATGAAAACTGTTCACTTTGAACGAGAAACAACTGCGATCGGAACTCGTTCGAAGGTAATGTAACCTCTTCAATATCTGAATTTGTTTTAGTGAAGTAGTTCTGCATTCCGTGTAACCGCGGCCATACTTGCGTTCTACGCCGCACATAAAAGTGGCAAGATTTCACGTGCGGCTTACGCATTCAATATGTAATGTACCATTTTTTTTATCTGTCACACACACACACACACACACGTACACACACACAAATATATATATATATATATATATATATATATATATATATATATATATATATAAAGAGCAACCCCCATGAAAATGGGGTTTTTATGCATACAATTAACTTATTTTTTTTTTTCTGTTCTTATTGCTACATATATTGTCACGCAAGAGTTAATGTAATATTTTTCACATGTGTCACTTTTATGATTTCAACTGCCTATGTAAATTTAATTATTTTTATTGATTTTTTTTTCTTAACACGTAAGATTTTTTAAAACTTAGTTGTATGGTGGCAATAATATTCATGTGTAATTTGATAGGCTAGTTCATTTTTCATTGTGTATTTAGTTTTATATAATTAATATTTAATTTAGTTGTGATCCCAATTTTGTAAGTCTTTCTATTTTTTTATTGTATTATATCTCAATCACCAATTGCAACATTACACAATCCATTGGAGCGGAGTTGTCAATTCCATGGTTGTTTATCTGGTTGTTTACTTTAGCATCGTTGATTACAGTCTTCTCGAAAGTCTGCCTTGCACATAGTTAGAGATAATTTTTGCTCTCAGAAATGGTTATGTAACGTTGTAAGTGTTGACTGTTGTTCATTTCTCGTTGCGCTAATCAGAATTTTTGTTATTGTTTATCTGAGACGCCTAAGATTCAGGCGCAGAGTTCTCAATGCTGTTGCGTGAGTAACATGTAAACAATAATATTGTTTGCTGGTCTAGCCCTAGCATTGTTCTTCAGTCAATGCTATATGATGGCAAAGTGGTCACATCATATGCCTAGACAACCCTAGCGTAAAAGTGATTGTGTTTTACGTAACTGTGTTAATTTAAGTGTGCATAAGAAAGTTTACCTATTGTTGACTCCCTTCTTCGTTTGATGCGAACGCGCACTTCACCGACACACGGACGGAATAAACGCGCAGACGAAAGGCTGAAAGTGAGACGCACCTCAACAGCATATAGACGATCGAGGTAAATGTTTCAGTGCATTGACTGTTCATCCAGGCAACAGCGTGCAGAAGAAGGTGCGGTAGTGAGAAGCCTCCGCACTGTGGTACATTGAAGCCGCGTCCTTAAAGCCCTGAAGACCCCGAGACACGTGGTGTGCGGCGTCAACCGCCAGCTCTCGTCTTACTGCAGAGCGAGTCGTTGGTGCGGGGTTTTGCATCGCACAAGATACGAGCTTGTAAGATCTTTGGCACGAAGATTGCCGAGCCAGGGGCAACTGGCCTGTTATTCGCTGCAATATTGCATCTTCACTGCCCGCCTGGTGGTGTCACGTGACAGACGGCCATCGTAGACACAAAAAGTAAAGAGAAAAAAAAGTATGTAGCCGAGCGTTTGCAAATAAAAAGACTCAGACTTTTCTTAGCGCAACCCGCACGAAATGATTGTCACTACATACTTTTTTTTATATTCCAATTGTTTTGATGTAAAGTTTCTGTTCCCTAATAAGAATTTTTAATACATTTTTAATGAGTGTACAATAAGAGTAACAACATGTTGAGTAAGGGCAGATAATGATTTGAAGTGTGTAGACAGACATTTCATTGTTACCAGATACTTTTTTTCTTACAATGCCTATTTTCACGTATATTACTTGTTAAGAGTTTCAATTCCACTTTATCTGTTGCAATATGTCTTTGAAACTGAGGGTGCATCTGTAACACCCATGAAAATAGGGTTTTATGCATACAATTTACTTATATTATTTTTCCTGTTCTTATTGCTACACATATTGCCATGCAAGAGTTAATGCAATATTGTTCACATATGCCACTTTTATGATTTCAACTGCCTATGAAAATTTAATTATTTTTTTCTTAACGCGTACGATTTTTTAGAACTTTCCGGGATCACGTATTTTATGGTTTTTCTTCATTTAGGTAGTTAGAAGTAGTTCTTGTGGGAGGTTTGATTAGTTTTGATCCCCATTGGCCCGCAGGTTTAGATCCTGATTGTTGATTGGCTGGCGCTATAGACCCTCTTAAGCTAGCGTCAGCCTGCAGAGACTAATGCCCTCTTCGCTAGCAGCCTCCAACGACGTCAGACGTAGGGCAGGACCTCCCGTCTGAAGTGGACGGAGAGGTAGGACTTTAAATTAGTTTTAGGGTGTGTAGACGTGTCCCTGAACCAACTTTTAAGTAAATTTGTAACCAGCAATAGAGTTTGTGTCAATGGTCGCCCATTCGTGAGGTTAAGTGGTAAGGAGCTAGATAGTTTAAACACGTCGTCTATGTACGTGTAGAGCCGAGCTCCACGTATCTCCACCTTAATCCTGCTACGCCAAATCCTGCAAGATCATCCTACCTTCAAACCGCTTGGTGATTAAAAGATAAGTCCTACAAAAAGATCTGACATTTTCATCTGGATATAATTTTATTTACAGTTTGATTCAGCTCGATGTCCGTTATCATCAGTACACAAGCGACGCCATCTTGACTTTTATAAGTACGTAAATTTCCAGCACGCACACCCACCGCAAAACCTGTGATAAGAGTAGTTTCTACCAGAGCTAGACTGTTTAGTGAGAGTACAATTTGTTTTAACGTAATATTTACTTTAGAGAACAGTTTAATTACTTTGGTTTTGAAACCAGTATATTCAGACTCTGGCAAGCTATGTCAAGTAACCGTAAAAGGGTTCAAGTAGGCTAGGCATGACCACTTCTAGCGTTGTTAGGATAGTGTGTTCTCTTTATAGCTTTTCTCATATTGCCATCACGGTTTTAAATTATTTCTGATTTAAACAATTACAATACAAAAGGAAATGAAAAGTAAAATAAATGAAGTTTATTCAAAGGGCGTATCTGTTTAGTCGTTTTCTCTACTGTAGTGTCAAGTTAACCTATTTCTTAGCCAGCGTGTGTACATACGTGTTTACAAGAGTTTTCAATTGCCTGCCTTATTTTGACGTACGTACTCAAATGCTAGTTTCTAGAGTGTGATAATGGTAATAAATTTGTTCACCAACTGGCCAATAACTGCACCGGGTAATTATACAGAGGCAGCCTATGTAAGATCACATCCTTTCCCACTGATTTATTGTAAGTCAGCTGTGCAACCTGGTCACTCAAGTACTATATGTGTTGTCCCATTGTTACGTATGCGAATTCTACACCATACACAGCACATAACTATTTGAAAATAATATAACAATATTTCATATTTGTTGTTCCAACGATAAGGCCTTGTGTGCGTTCTTCACAGCCTCCCTACACACTATATTACATATTTATATTATATATAATCTATATATATGTATATTTATTCATACATGCATACATTACATACATACATACATACATACAGTAGAACACCAGGCGTTTCCGTGTCACTTCTCGAAACAGCTTCAGTTCACAGCTCGCTAGAACGTGTCATCTAATTTTTTTTCTTTAGATGATGCTGTAGGTTACTTTAGAAGGCTAGCCACTTTACATTTATACTATACGCTGGTTCGTTGTTGAGTAGTTTAAAAGTTAAACTTAAAAATTGTAAATCCCTGCTTATAACTATATGCATTTTTATGGATTTTTATCGACTGGCTGAATAACGTTATTCCAGGAAAAACAGTTCCATGCTTTTTTCAGTTAGTTTCTGAGTGAGTGAAGTGATTTGGGCGGCTCTTAACAGCGAGGTATTGAGAGCCGATGAGGGTGATCGATGTGAATATGGAGCAGTGCCGGAATGATTGGGGCGGGAGAAACGGAGATCGCCGAGAAAACCCGCTGACCAACGGCATTGTCCTACACGATTCCCACATGCGAAAGTCGGGATTGGCCCGGCCGGGGATTGAGCCCTGTTCGCCTTGGTGGGAGGCGAGCAGTCTAACCGCGACACCACAGGGTCCTGCAAGGACAGAAACGCTGATGTAACGTTTGCAGGGGGATCCATTCCGACACTGTGATGACTAATAAATAAGGATAGAAAAATTTCGCGAATTCATTTCGGGACAAGATAGACGTCAAACACATATACAGCGAAGTGATCTTTGCAATTGGATCACAGTTTGTTAGACCCACCCTGGACGCCTCTGAACCAATATAAGTCTCACAAGTGAACACCTTGCGAATCCCGTAACTGCCAGGTGTGGGGCAACAGCCAATGAACACACAGCTGAGGCTCCAGTATGCAGAAGTCATAGGAGTCTAGCCTGGAGGTCACTGAACTCGCGAAATTTTCCTATCCCTACTAATAACTAGGGACCTACAAAATACGCGTTATTATTCGGCATCAGGCTAACTATTACAGAAGTGTACAGATTCGGGACGGCGTCATTCCCCCATTGGCTGCTGGCTAGATGTGAGGTCACGCCCTTTCTTTCTGAACTACACGTGAGTAGGGCGCACGATTGTGAAGTGTTCATTTATTGACGCAGAGTTGCCCAGGGCGTGTCACATAAAGATGGTCCAATGACAGACGTATTGCAAAGGTACGCGTGTTTTAAGTCTAACGTGTATCCAAATATTAACGCGAACTTCACAGTTTTCTACTAGTAATAAGGGATATGAAAATTTCGCGAATTCATTTCGAGATAAGATAGACGTTAAACAAATACACAGCGAAGTCACCTTTGCAATTGTATCACAGTTCATTAGGCACGCCCTAGAAGCCTCTGAGCGAATAGAAAATTTGCAAGGAAACGAGTAGCGAATCTCATATTGCCAGGTGTGAGGTAACACTGGGGCGGCAACCAATGAGCAAATATCTGAGTCTCCTAGTGTGCACAGGACTGTGGAGTCTAGTCTACAGGTCACTGAAATCGCGAGATTTTCCTAATCTTACTAACACGTGTGAAAAAAAAAAAAAAAGTGGCCTCTTTCTACCAGGCGTATGACTGCGATGCGGGCACGTCCTTGAGATGGCGCGCTTGCGCAATGATGCGGGCGGGGGCCAAAGGCGACTGGTGGAAATTTCGGGGGTGAACAAAAAATCCCGAGCAGCATATCGCGCGACTGCCAAGTGCCAGCGCGCTGATGATGGCGCCGAAGGAAAGATCTCGGCTAGATGTGTTGATTTCAGTCTCAAAAGTCAAGTATTCATTTCATACATAGCTTGCATTTCATTCCCATATTCTACGGAAAATGTTATCTGCTAACGTAGATATATTTACGTAAAATTGACTGCCGTGTCATTAACGCTGTCGCTATATTCTATTCGCGGTTTCTTCGCAGCCCATATATGACGTGTTCGGTTAATTCTTAAACATGACTTGTATCACAAGCGTTTTATATGCCTGTTAACATAAAAAGTAGGCCTACCATAATTTTGATTAAATCGAACTTCAACATAAATTTGATCTATAATTTACAATATTTGATTCGTAATTAATGTGAAAAAGACAGAGAAAACATATGTGTTGGCAGCACCTAGTAAGAAATAGTTCTTATGCAAATATGATTACACTGGGTGCGCACGAGTGCGGTGCGTTGGCCGACCGATGCGGTTTATAAGCTTTGTTTGCTCGAGGCGGAGGAATATCATGGAATTAGAACTTTGCCAGGGCTTTAGTAAAATCGTAACTAACCGTGAATGTACTGTACACATTTCTTTCTAATTCGTGCTTGCGTTGTGTCACATCGCCACTGATGTTCCACTTTTGGTTCGTTTAGGGCCACCTGTTTCACGCGAAAATATTCTTCCACAGGTTAAACTTCCACTGCGTACATTCGCACTTGTCACGGTAAGGTAAACACTTTTCAAGGGCTTGCAAATATTTCCCTTTTAGTCAATTTCAATTTTTCGGCTACTTTTTTTCTTATATAAAAGCTGTCATGTGACTAATAAACACAATGTATCAATTTCACTCTTCTCAGAAGTTAACGTCTGAGGACTAACAAAATATATTTATTGAACGTTAACGCCTTTTGGAAGGGTCTTAAAAAGTGTTCCCTTTACTGTGAGCAGCCAATAGATTTCCTTTAGTTAACTGACGCGTGTCTGTGCGAAAAGACATTTTCTACTCGAGTGGGACAATCGTAATGAAGTTGCTACAACGCTGGAAGACCGTGATTGGCCGGCAGACTCCTAATATGCGTAATAATTTAATTAATTCTACCACGAATAATGTTCTGAACTTACATTTTTAACAGTTCAACTAATCAACTTTTTAAAACAAACATTTGAAAATCACCCCATGTGTGACATATTTGGTTGTCTCCTTTCTAGGCCATGTATCACAAGCGTTTTATACTTGTAAAATAACTTAATTTTTTGTTGAATTGAACTTTTGCTTAGAGTATATTTATAATTAATTCAATTTAATTTTAAAACTTATGTTAACAAAACAGATATAAAATGAATGTGTCTGATTATAAAATCGTTCTTATGTAACATGTTATTACACCGGGTTGGCACGAACGTGGTGCGTTTTCCACTTGGCGCAATTTTTTAGACTCAGCTAATCTTTGTTTGCACGCGGCGGAGGAATACAGTGGAAGTAGGACTTCAGCAGGGCTTCAAAAAAGTAGGAATTAACTGTGGATGGACTGGCACTACGTACAGACAGCACCTGTGTCGGTTAAAGCGCCCACTGTGGAAATTTTGTTTCGTTGATATATTTCTCGCTACTTGTTATTCAGCTGCACATGAATACGCTTTCGTGCTAGCCGTTTCGTTCGCTTGTACGAGCAAAGCGATAAACTCTCGACTGGTTCCTGAATGGCCGGTTGTCGGCTTCCAGCTCTAAGCGGCCAGATAAGGGAAGACCTGGCTTCCTATCAAACAACATGCGACGTCAGTCAGGTAGACGAGAGGGAACGAGCGGTAAGCCAAATTTGTGTTTCGCCAGTACGGAGAAACTAAACGGGAAATAGCAACACTGCACTCCCACGACATACTGTACAGGGCGCGGGGCCGTGGTGGCTAAGCGGCTAGAGAGCCCCAGTTACAGGGGGCTTGAACCCATCCGGTGGTGGTTAATTTTACAATGGATATAACTAAGTGAATTATTCTCGAAACTAAGTTCGTAGTCAATAATGTAGCATTCAGAAATACACTAGTACAGTGACGTGGAATTTTATAAAATATTCTGATCACATCTCCATTTATATGTACCATAACAACTTAATGTGCTCTGGTAAACATGTGGTTTGAGCTTAATGAACAGTATTCCACCTCTCAAGCAGCCCGTTCATCAATGGATCTGTATATCCACTACTGAGAGGAGAGACAGTAGTCCCATGTCTTAACGTTGAATCAAAAGTACCAGGTTAACATTTGTGAACACTTAAATTATTTATTTTGTATCGTGTATTTTTTAAAAAATGCTTACAAGAGTAAGATTGAGTAAATTTATAAAACGTTTACTTTTCCAAGACTTTCACAGTTTCACATGACCTGCGCATGAATGAAATGATCAGGCCCGTGGCTATCTAAATTTTACCTTCGTGTGTATAGCGACTGGGGGACCGACATGTGCGGAGCGAGAGTTCGTTGGTTCTGATCCCAGCCGAGGCACGAGTATTTGTGTACGGTTTCAGTTTGAAAATTTTGTTTAAGTTTAGCAAATAAGCCACCTCGTTTACACTGACGGCTTAAAACTGCCGTGGTGTATTCATGTAAAGGCTGTTCATGGCAAACTGAGAACGTTTGAAAGCCCTGCTTAGGATCTAATTGTGTGTGCATTGTGTATTATTCCACCACATGTAAAATTATCATTGCCATAAATCTGATCACCTTATTCATGCGTCGGCCAAGTGAAACTGTACAATTATTAAAAAAAGTATATATTTTAAAAATCTGATAATTTATACAGTTATTACACATTTAAAAACCTGAAAGCATAACTAATAGCCTTAATATTGACAAATATTTTGCATAACAATTTTATTTCAGTGTTAAAGCTTGGAACTACTTTCCCCTCCGTTGTTACCAACTTTACAGGGAGCATACAGGCTAGTGTCCGTTAAAACATATGCAGGCGGGGCCAGTGACACTTTTCCAAGGTTGATTTCAATAGTGCTCATTTTACCGTGAACAGCCTTTATCAATTAGAGTGCAATTTAAACAAATTAAGTTCATAGTAAGAGAAAGCATTTTTATTTTATTTTATACTCTAAAATGGGATATTCGTAATCCTAGCAGAGTGATGTGGTCGAGGCATTACTAAGAGAATAACCTTCCACCTGAACTCATTTCAAATATGCAAAATATAATTAAAAGTGATTCACGTCGACAAATAAAACATCTTATAAACCCGATTTTGTTTAATTAATTTTATTGTTAAAATTTAGTTTTTTGGTATTGGATTACCTGATGATGTTCAACTCAACCGATCAGAAATGAATTAATTTTAACACACAGTATAACGAAAATGTAGTTCTAAATTCATAATAAAGTAAAAAAAAATTTCAGGGTGAAATAAAAATTTGTTTTATTGGCCAATTCACTATAAAAAAATGGTACGTTTAATCAGTTGAAACAGTAATTATTTATTGAATCGCGGAAATATGTCGCATTAAAATAATAAGTTTTGAAGGCACGCATAGCCAAGTTTTTATTTAGTTAATAAACAAATGCACTTGTTCAGAAAATATAATTGTCATATATATCTATTAGACGTGTGATAATCCTGTATTTATATAATAAATTAGTGATCCGACCCGGCTTCGCCCGGGTACAATTTAGTTTTTTTTTCTGCAATGTATTTGAAATCCTGTTATTTTTTACGAAACTATTAAACATGCCCCAGGTATGTTTATTTACGAAAATATATCATACCTCATACTATTAAGGAATGGTAATTTACAGCTACCACGCGTGCTGTATTTATTATTTTGTAGCCCTCCAATATAGTTAAAAACTGCTTTTTTCAGACTGACGTATCCTAAAACATACTAGCCAAACACGAGTCAAACTACGACAGGAGCCTGTATTGAACTTTAGTACAGACTTTTCATCAATAAAGTGATAGGGTCGCCGCTGAAAGTCCCATGCATAGGTACACGCAGCACTACGAGAACACTGCACGCCAGTTCAGAGTCTTGCGCATAGAGGCGATGACGCTCTTGTAGCACGTGCCTGTGTAACCCTTATAGCTTTTGCTTTAAGAGCTATAAGGGTGTTTTTCGGAAAAGAAATGAGAACAATTATGCAGGTAGGCTGGCCCCTTAACATAAACAACATAGAAAAACTTTCAGGAATAATACCAAACTCCTCAAGTGCCTTAGGGCAAATTTTCCATTTGCACTTTAACATATGAACACAAGACTAGACATTATTTGACGAGATGTCATCGCCGTGAATATTTAAATACAAAAAAAGAAAAAAACAAAACTCACGAGGCATGTATGAAACAAACAAGGGTGAAGAATTTCATGATGGTCCGTTCAAAGATAGCAAGGCAGCTCTTATGAGAAGAGAAAGCAAGGACTTCGAGTTGTATTTACAAAAAAAGAGGGGGGGGGGGGGGGGGGGAGAGCGGTGGAGAAATACAGGTGGTGGTAACAAGTCGACGTATCGTTGAGAAGGTACTCACGATTGTTGAACCTACCACTTTCTCTCCTCTATCGCAATTGGGCCTATCTCCATTAACAGTTATTTATATAGCTGAGTTACGTGTCTTGCAAAACGTCTTCTAAAGTAAACGGGATATGTACATCATTGCTTTACGTCACGCTGTTTATTACCGTAGAATGTTTACGTTCTGCTTTTTTGCAACTTCAAGAAATTAAGACATCAACTGTCTTGTGTCGGAATTGTTTAGTTTGAATTTCGTTACTCATTTATTTTGCGCCACATTAACAAGTTTTCAATACATCTGACTTGAAACCGCAGTTTCAACGCAGTAGTCTCTAGCTTGATTAAGTAATGAAACAAATTTCTTAGCTCACTTTGTTACACAAAGGAAGAAAATTACTTTAATTTTACTATAAAATGTAGTGTTAAAACTTCCTCCAAAACTATAATGTAAGGTAATCGCTGTAGCATTTTAAACTTGAAAGAGGTCAACACGACGTTACACGAAAAATATGCCTTGAGTTGTATAAGGATGATAGTGTTCAGCTAATAAACCAGGAGGACTCTACCCTGAGATTTGTTCAAAGCGATGAAGTTCAGCGTTTATTAGCAACCAACAGGGATTTCGGTGAAACGTGTACTTGATTTTCTACGCCCTTCATCTAGAACTATGCTAGTGAGGAAGATTACAAAAGCCTGGTGGTACAGATCATAAGTAATATTTAATCTGTCAGTAAGTTTGGTTCATAGGAATTGGGACGAACATGGATTTGTTTACCCATACGTTTTTATACTTTTCAGCTTCCCGCAATTCGTTTACTGAAAAGTCTTCGGAAAGAGGGCCTATTGACTTATTTAACTTCCTTGTAAAACCCTAGATCTATTCAGGACTCGAACCCCGTTAACATAGAGAACATAATCATTCAGTTAAATAAAATTCCCTTAATCTTCACAGGTCTGGCTCTCTTTTTAACAGGAATATTGCGTAGTATTATAACATCAAAACTAGATGCACTTAAATATCTTTAGAGCAACTGTGCAATAACTAATACTATATGCTGTTCACGGTAACGTGAGCACGTTTGAGGGCTTGGTTACATTTTTATTTCAATCATTTTTTATCATATAACTAACTTTTTAAATAAATATTGTCATGCAAGTAATAAACAAAGCATGTATATACCATCGCACTCGGAAGTTAACGTCCAAGGCTACAATAAAATGTATTTATTGACTATAATTTATTCCAAATGAGAGGGCTTTAAAAAGTGTTCACTTTACCATCAATAGTCCATATTAATCTTAAACAAGTTAAAAACGGTTTAAACAGGTGATGGCTTGATCTTTACCAACGGGACTCTGAATTGTATGGGCATCGTACTCGTATGCAAGTAGTTAGGACTCCATGACGATCTGGAGGCTCCACCATATTTAGAATTTCTGCTTGTAATACAACTTCAGCTTCAGTATTTGTCAGTCCATGTCGGCCTGGCTCGAAAGCAACGCGTTCAAGCACGCCTAACACAGCAAATTTGTAAATGACACGCAGTACAATACCTAGTATCTGATATCTGATAAGCAACTGACCGTTCGATGACAAATAAAAAATATAAAATCGCCACATCATATCTTGAACTTTCCCATAACTTGTGGATTCAGTTATCTATATTTTGTAAGATGTAATAATAGTATTAAAGTTCATATTGCTATCTCTAAATTCCGTAACACATTAAACGGTTTCTTATAAATACTGTATTGAGCCATATCCTGTCCCTACAATAACTTAATGATATATTTTTTAAAGTTTTATTTTGAAATACAGGGTATACTTGTCACATAAAATTAATACGTGTATAGACGTGTAGAGATCGTCGAAATGAACTGAGGAATAAATCATGATCGTTAAAACTAAATTGTCATATGCATAATCCATCAAATAGAACACTTTCTGACACAGTACCAAGATGCGTTTTAGTTAGCATTCGAAAAATAATATTAAACTGGATATGAATACCTGCTATTTGTAAGTACGAATACAGCTCCTACTTCCTAAATAAGAATACACTATAAGCGGGTCCGACTACAGAATACCTCTCTTATGTACGTTACATCTTCTATATTACGATGTTTTCCACTGCGTGTAGAAATGTAATAAAGTTACAAAATAATCATGTGCCAATGAGAGTTTAATTTATGTTACTACGAAACCTCTTCACTTAACTGTTCTGTTTTTGCTTATCTGCTTTTTTTTCACCCACTGCGGTACTGTTTAAATAAAACGTTTAAATAAAACAATATTTGGAACCAGCTTAGATTTCTTACTTCCTTACATACTCGGGCTGCATCTGTTTATCCATTTGCTGTTGCTATGGTGGAAGGATATTTTTACTGAACTCGGCTACACGTGATACGGTCAAAGATTTTGTTTCTCCTGATTATTGTTGACTAAAGAGTCGTCCAGGATGTGCCGAAACAGCTGTGCTCCAATCGTAAAACGGACACTCGAGCACACACTTGCTTCAAGTCCAAACTGACTTCAGGTGAGTTTGTCAAGTTCACGGTTGTCTGCAATTAATGTCTCAGAACTTGAACAAGGCTAAGTTCTGCCATCTTCAGCCGATCTGAACTAAAATCATGAAGCGCGAAACTTAGTTAAAACACTCGTGTGAACGCTTTTGTTATTATCTTCCATACTTCATAATTTTATTATCTAACTAAAAGCCCGATAGTCTCCAAGGAGTGACCTTTAAGTCATTTGCGAAGTTCAGCGAAAGACGTGAATGTGTTTATCGGCTGTTTACGGTAAAATGAACACTTTTGATAGCCCTACTTAAGATATGCTCCTATGGACGTTGTGTATTCTTCCACCTTATGTAAAATTAACATTGCCATGGGCCTCATCACTTTATTAATGCGTAGTTAAAGTGAAACTGTGGAATTATTAGAAAAGTTAATATGTTACAAATCTGCTCATTTGAACATTCTGATGCATAAAAAAAAAAAAAAAAAAAAAAAAAACAGAAAACGAACGAAGTAATTCAAGTTACCACAAATTGTTACCTTACACTTTTTATTTGACGTTAAGATATGGAACTACCTTCCGTATGTTGTTGCCAACTTTACTGCCCATATGTCACTCAGTGTGCCCGTTCAAATATGTGCAGGTAGAAGCAGTGACATTTTTTAAACGTTGATTTCAAAAGTGCTCACTTGATTGTGAACAGCCTTTAATCCTTTAGTATTCAGGATTTACTACCCAAAATATTTATATTGCGGCAATTTTGAAAATAATTATTTCCCCCTCTTAAATCACATCAACGTACATACATTACCTATTTCAGAACATTTTGTGCGAATTGGTGGATTGGTTCTTTCAATACGGCATAAGAAATTAATTTTCTTATTTGGTGTTATCGTGCAAAATTGCCGAAAAAAAAAAAGAGGCTCTGTGTGAGATAACTCTAATAGGTAGTATCAGCATACAAAGTCTGTTGAATTTGGTTAAATAGTTTAATAGATATGACAAACTCATCTAAAGTGTTTATAATGCCGCCATTTAGAAAATCAGTGTCTGACGTTGCTTAGTCATGTTAATTTACCTGGCTTTCTGTATCACTACTGGTGTACGAAATTCGGCGGAAATTATTTGAATGCTTCCTGTAAAATAGTAAAATGTTCCATTATCTCACCTGACGGTACATTATAAATGGACCTTGCAAAAGAGAAGATACCTCTGTAAGCGTAACTTATGCTACTCAAGAAAACTTTTAGCTTTTAAAATTTGGCTGTATTTCGTTGGATTTTTTCATAGCTACAACATAATAATCTAAATTATTTATATCAACGCGATCAAAAATGCCAGACCTACCTAAAACATGTAAGTGTATGTGCCATACCATAGCACTACTTGCGTTTAAAATTTGGAGGAATTTGGTTGATTGATCCACAAGATATGGCATATAAACTCCTTTTTTCCTTTTAACGATCTTTACAAACGTCGGACAAAATTTTATGTATTAGCACATTCTATAATAGTCATTGATACTGTCAGCATATAAAATTCTGTTGAAAATGATTGGGACATATTGTATACTAAGTAAAAATATTTTCATGGCTGTTATTTTGAAAATATGTGACTACGCTCTTGAGTAATTTACATTAAGATGGGATAGAAAAGTATACCATGCCGCATAAAATTGGTGGGAATTAATGTAATTTTTTTTTTAAAGATATATCTATGGTGGAGGAAAGAGCTTATCTATGAGCTCATCTGATGCTTGCGTGCGTAGAAACTGCCAGCATATAAAGTTAAGTTGAAATCTGTTTCGTAGATAAAGCATTCTAATATAAAATAATTATGTGCTCGCCATTTTGAAAGTAAGTTCCTGAAATATTAAAACACCCCCTTTTAAAGTGCCTGCAGTAGTGATACTTGTTTGCCAAATTTGGTATGAATTTTGAGGCTCTTCCCTCGTCCTACACTGTAGGGCGAGGGAGGGTCTCTTTTTCCCAGTAATCACGACCAAATTATCGTACATCAAAATCCCTCCATACTGAAGGAGAAAATTGGTTCACACACACCACATACACACTCACACACACACACACACACACACACACACACACACAACACACACACACAAATTCTTTGGAAATGTGGACTATATTTTATGATCAAAGCTACAATCATCATGCTTTAAGCAAAATACAAAATGAATACTTTGTTTATTACTTACATGGCAATATTTATTTAAAAAATTTGTTAAATGATAAAAAATGACTGAAATAAAAAAATTAATTCGCGCTCAAACGTGGAATAAATTATAGTCAATAAATAAATTAAATTTTTTTTGTAGCCTTAGACGTTAAATTCCGAGTGCGATGGTATATACACTAAGTTAGTGCTTTAAACTCAACATGTTACGTTATTTGCATTTATTCATTGCACACAGAGTATTTGAGCTTAAGTTAATCAATAATGAATTTTGTTATCACCACTCTCTCACTAACGTAGGGCAACAAAAAAAAAAAAAATTACTTCAAGATTTTTGTGTGGAACAAATATGCTGGGGTTTGTTCACGGTTCTGAGAGCATTTAAAATATCTTGTGTTTGATTTTTTCTTTCAGTCAATTGCGCGTCTTGGAAAGTGTAAAAATAGATCATGCCATGGTCGTAATGACCGTTACAAATATATCGATCAGCACATTCCTGTAATATACATCTTTTAGTGAAATATAAGAGTAGCTATTGCGTGAGCGTATAGGCTGTTCACGGTTAAATGAGCACTTTTGAAAGCTCTGCTTAAGATCTACTTGTATTCACGTTGTGTATTCTTCCGCGTTATGTAAAATTAACATTGTCTCGGGCTTCATCACTTTATTCACGTGTCTGTCAAATGAAACTGAAATTCGTAGGAAAGTAAATACTATACAAATCGGCTATTTTCACACTTCGATGCATTGAAAAAACAGAACGCGAAAGAAATAATTTAAGTTATCTCAAATTAATACCTAACACTTTTTTTCGACGTTAAGATATGGGACTATTTTCTATCCATCATTATCAACTTTACGGGTCAAATGTCATTCAGTGTACCCTTAAAATATATGCGTTCAGGAGCAGTAATATTTATAAGGTTCATTTCAAAAGTGCTCACTTAATCGTGGACAACCTTACCAAATTATCAATGTCCGGAAATATAGAATAGTAAAACGTGGTGGGAGTACGGTGCAGTTTGTACTGTTTACATTTGCATACTCGAATACAAAATGTGCCGTCAACCCACTTACAGTGCCAAACAAATTTTTATTTCAGTACAATGACTTATTTTTATTTACTTTCCTCTCTTTTCGCGTATTGCTGAGAAGTTTTGAAAACTTTTTTTAGGGTTTATTTTTCTGTCCAATTTGTATTCCTGAACCATATATAAATTAACATTGCCATTAGCCGATCAATTCATTCATGCGCCGATGAAGTGATATTGTGAAACATTGCGAGGAACGCAAATAAATTTCTTACGAATATCCCCAGTTTGAATCATATATGTACGAAATTGAAAGGGGATTACATTAAATTTATTCAGTGGCCAAAAATTAAACATCACGCCTTTAATACGAAGGTGAAAAAGAGGGAACTACATTTCATACACCCTGCTAGCTTAGCCTTGTGCGTCTGTAGACAGCCATTGACGTACCTACTACGCATGCACGTGTAAACGAGCCACTTATTTACAAATTATCTTGGGTTAGAGTAAACTTTACAAACACTCTCTTAACTAGTGTTGCAGGCTTTCTAATGTTCGGCCTTTATTCACCCTCTATCCTAGGTTGGTTTAGGGGGTCCTTTTAAATTAGGACAGAGTGCCATTCGAATGAGAAAATAATGTGCAGAAGTCGAAAACGCGTCGGGCGAGTCGGGAGAGTCCATTGCCGCTGCACGGAGGGGTCCCCCCAGTTCCGCAGCGACAGCGGCCGAGTGCGGTTTGGCAAGAGCTGCTCCGCGCGTGCCTATTACCTGTCGGAAAAAACGTAGGTCTCGTCGACGGTATTCAACAGCGCGGTACTAGAGAGCGATGTTATCAGTTTGGTATGAAATTATTTGTAAATTTACCATATCAGCGTATACGTACGGTGACAAAGCGCGAATGGTAAAAATATCTTCCCGTGCATGCATGCATGGTGACATTCCTACAGTTGCTCAGGAATAGTCGAATGTGTAGGGAAGTCCACAACTTCGATGGGTGAAAACGCGTATCCGGTAATGATTGCTGCCCACAAACACAAGCGCAGTAACCAGCCTCCACAGACTCTCGCGTCTTTGCTGGCAAAGGCTGTTCCTAATAAAGTGAGCACTTTTAAAGTCAACCTTATAAAAACGTCACTGCTCCTATCTGCATATATTTTAATGGGCGCACTGAGTGATACGCGCTCAGTAAAGTTGGTAACGATGGAGTGGAAAGTAGTTCCATATCTTACCGTCGAATAAAAAGTGTTAGGTAACCATTTGTGTTAACTTAAATTATTTATATCGCTTTCTGTTTTCTTTAATGCGTAGAAATATAAAAATGAGCAGATTTACTTACTTTTCTATTCATTTCACAGATTCACTTGACCGACGCATGAAGAAAGCGATGAGGCCTAAGGCAATGATAATTCTACATAAGGCGGAAGAAACCATAACGTACATACAAATAGATCTTAAGCAGGGCTTTCGAAAGTGCCCATTTTACCGTGAACAGCCTATATATGCCGTTAGGAGCAGATTTTTTTTGGAGAGATGTCGATTTCAAAAGTGCTGATTTAATCGTCAACCACCCGATAACTCAACTGACATCAACAACTCATCCTTCCATGGTTTACGTTGAGTCCGAACCCATGATCTCGTGTTATGAAGGAGCTTAAGTGGCCTCGGTTCGCCTATGTTTATTGCTGTTAGGGCTGTAATGCTTTTCAGTATTCCTCTCGACAGAAAATATGTCTCAGTTACGTTAATTAACTATCAAAGCAAAGTAATCCATTAGCGCAGGAAATCAGTGGGGTTGTCATTATTTTAGTAGTTCCGAAACGCTTTGACGTTGGAACTAGTTTAGAAGGACGGGGAGAGGGTGTACACTGGTACTTATTTCGTAATTAAAATGGGTGAAATAGAACAAGGATATAGATCTATATTGCAATACTGTTACTGTACATTAATTTATTTGTAGTATATACATAGGTTATATATTTTATATTTCACATGAATAACTAAGCAACAACCGAACAAAGCAATATTGACCGTGTAGTCAGGTTGGGACAGCGAACAGGGTTGGGGCCGTATGTCGTAGCGACCATAATATTCTTCGGCATTATGCATAACTTGATACAAGGTCGAAGGCCTTACTGATGAGCTCTAAATTTAAAAGTTTATTCGTCAAACTAGTATTTTCGCTGCAATGACTCATCTCGTTTGTGGCTACAAAAGAAACCAAGGAACGTAAAACATACAAACGCAATTATTTAAAGCATTAAGCGGTACTAATGCGGAATCATCAGAGGATAGATTTTGCTGAACATGCACTGGAGGTGCGAGTCATCGCACATTCACTTGCCCACAGCACTTCAGATATTACATCATCTTTAAGCAAATACTTCTGGAGACCGGCAGGTTTGGATGATGCTAAAAAAAAAAAAAAAAATGTTTTTCCGAACAAGAGATTGTTAAGTTATGAAGCAGTAGGCACTGAAGTGGAGCTAGAAGAATGTGTCAAATGTACTTCACTGGTGGAAACACGTGCTTCATGTGATGCTGGTGAACTTGTAGCTGAGCAGGAAAATGTTCCAATTTTTAAATAACTTTAACTGCCCTTGCATCGACCAATGTGTTTGTTTTGATACCTACAATTCATTCAGATAGGAAAGAAACTTGTCATACAGTATCTAGACGCAGGTTTCCCTAATAACGAGTGTTGGTCCATGTGAGGACCTTCGCCTCTATCAACGTATTTTTAAAATCAAACTCATGAGAATTTCTGAAAAGGTATGTCACTGAAGTAGGAGCACCCGGAGGAAACGCAAACTCCGTGGCAGTGACCACAGCTCTCACCAACTGTCATACCAAGCTCTAGATGTTCAGCAGAGTTAAAAATATGTTTAGCAGCGAAAAATAAAAAAACCAAAAGTTTTTACAATCCCATTGATACTGTAGAGTTTTTACCTCCAAAATTGTGAGAAATTAACAAACCACAAATATAGTTTAATTTCCTGTATTGGGCTAAATTCTTTTTTCTTTTTTCATATAATGCCCCAAAAATATGTTATACAAAATTTATAAAGACTGGTTAAATACAATTATGCCTGGAAACATGTTCCATACAACTTGTTAAATACCATTATGCCCGAAAAAAGGCTCCAAGAATACAGATGGTGCCAATAGGGGCACGTAAGTATAAATACGTTACAATTTGCCACTTTTCCCAAAAAGGGCTACATATAAAAATTGATAAAAATTTAGTACAATATCATTACAAAAAAATTGAAATATTACTTAACTTTCATATAACTGCCCAAACTTGTGTTTTGCCCAGTATTTAAAATTTAAAATATGGCCATTAAAAATATCTCTATTAAAACATGCCTGTTTTTCCCCTTTCAGATTTTAAATGTGAGTGTGGGGAGTGTTTCCTCCTGCCGCGTGTCCGGTGCTATCTGTCCTGTCAGGGTATCAACACCCATAATATATAGTCCAAACTTAGTGCTGTAGAGTGTGGAGGGACATGGGAGAACAACATGGAGGTTTTGCCGGAAGTACAAAAATCATTTAATTTAAAATCTCTTGATAACGCATGCCGCAGCGTCGTAGAGTTGCCTAGCAACGGCCAACTGCGATGAAGGGGTGGGAGCCAAAGAGTTGAAGGGAGGTGGGGGGGGGGGGTGAAGTCAACTGGCGGCGCCACGCAGAGATGAATCCGGAGTCGAGCAAGACAGACACACTGCCCGTCAGCTCCTCGCTCGCCGTCTAAAGGGGACAGCATACTGGTAAGTCTTCATAACCCTGGTATCTGAACGTTCTCAGGTGACAGGTAGCTGGTTAGGTGGAATCAAATACTGAAGTCGGTACGGTGATATTTACCAGCACCGTCACAGGTAAGGTTTTCGTTTAGGTGACCTTGACTGTCACAAAGACACTCGATCAATAAACTTTATTTATTGAATTAACTTTATTTTATAGTAATGTTACAATTTCATAGATTTTGCCGACTAGCTACAAAACAATTGAGCAGACGAACACAAATAAAATTTGCACATATACATTTTGCTTGGGACACGAACTCAGAACAAGCTGCAAAGACAGGTTTCTTGATGGAACAAACAAACAAAACACATGATCTGGCCATCTTCAATCACCTATTGCCATGGTCTAGAGCCCAGCTTGTATTTTATTCAAACTCAACATTAATAATGATTTATATTAATAAAGGTATTTTCTACATATCATATTCCTGAGTCACTATCGTTATAAAAATAAATAACAGTTATTTATGTTAAAGAACAAAAAAAAAAAAATTCTGTTTGCAGTGTTGTCGGTGAACGACGCTCCACTAAATAACTGGTCCAGTTGGTGATGTCCGGTGCACACCATAGACTAAAAATGAAGTAGACCGCTTATTCGTCTTCTGCGCATGTACCCAACATTGACCTACCCCAATCCTACACAACTGTCATAGTCACATGGTCAACAGTGTTGAACATGTTTGTTTTTATCTTAATTTGTAAATGACAAGCACCAATATATTAATACAATACTTTTACCAGTTTTAATTAAATAAAAATGCATTAAAAGTTGGTTAAAGGAAGTATACATTCATATCAAAGCATTTGTTTACAAATCAGTTTTCTAACCTAAAATCCAAACCACACCATTTTCGCTAGACGTGGTGGCAGTTCAGTGTTGGGACATGGAGATTGGTTGTGCGCAGCCAGCGAGATCGGCATACTTCATCTTTAGTCTATGGTTAGGGACACCCGAATTTCGCGAAAATATTTACGCAAATGCTAGATTTCAATACTCTACGGGCCTACCAGAAGTTTCCTTTTTCTCACTGGCAGAGCTTCTTGGCGAGAAGACATTTTCTACTTAACTAGACAATCAGAATTAGGCTACTCAGTACTGCACGTTCGTGATTCGTCGGCATTCACCTAAGACGAGTAACACTTAGACCATCCAATCAAGAAAGTGGATCTGAGCTTCACTGTTAAGGAATACAACTGCTCGTAAAATCTTTTCGCGAAATTCGGGTGCACGCATCCCGTATAAGGTATTATTTCTTGAGGACGTCGGAAGGGCGGCAGGGCCGGGGGCCAGATGACGTCACTGCAGAGCCGAGAGCCAGGCGTTTATGTGGCCAGCCACCGCGGCGCACCTCGACTTGCCACAGATGAAGCTGACATGCCCCCCATCGACGCTGACAGTATCCACTTGGCCTGTCGATACCTGCGGTCAACGAGTCAGGCTCAGAGCTTATCCATTGGCCCTTCAACTTCTGAAACTATAGTCTCGTGTACAGTATTTCCGTCGACAATAATTCCTGTTGACAGTCAGCTGAGAGTATTCATGTAGACATCACCCGCGAGCGGGCGAAGACACCGCTGTACACGGGACTACGGGGGGGTCGCGGCGGAATAGTGGCCAGACTACCCGCCTCTCACCAAGGCGAGCCGGGTTCGATTCCCGGCGGGGGCCCCTCCCGGACCTACCCACGTGGAAATCGTGTCAGTCAGCGTGTTTCCTCGGAGACGTTCCGTTTCTCTCCGCTCTTGGATTCTCGCGCTGCTCCATATTCCCCTCGCTTCATCCTCATCGGCCCTCGAGACCTCGGTGCTATGAACAGTCAAAATCTCTCCACTACACTCTCTGCCTTCAGAACTGTCGGAAAAGTGCACTCGTTCGTGAGGCGGTCTAAAGGCTGTTCAAGATAAAGTGAGCACTTTTGAAACCAACCTCATAAAAAAAAGTCACTGCTCCTACCTGTATATATTTTAACGGGCGCAATGAGTGACTTACGGCCAGTAAAGTTGGTAACCATGGATGGTAATAGTTCCATATCTTAACGTCAAATAATTAGTGTTGTGTAACTATTTGTGATAACTTAAATGGTTTCTTTCGCTTTCTGTTGTTTTTAATGCATAGAAGTGTAAAAATTACGAGATTTGTAACATGTTTACTTTTCTACTATTTCCACAGTGTCACCTGACCGACGGATGAATAAAGTGAAGAGGTCCATGGCAATGTTAATTTTACGTAAGGCGGAGGAGTATACAACGTGCTTACAAGTAGATCTTCAGCTAAAAGAGCTCATTTTACAGTGAACAGCGTATATTACACGTGCCTTGCTGAAGCTGGCGAGGGGACTGTCCTCGGCCTGGACGAGCCCTTCCTTGGCGACGATGACAAGCACGTTGCCGCTGATGACGGTTCCTCCCCCGCGTCGCTCGTGGTCGGTGCACACCTTCAAGCGCCAGTGGAATGCCTCCAGGGCCTCCTCCAGCTGACCCGCCTCCTCCGGAGACACCTTGCCGCCGAGCGCCGACAGGCACAGCTCCAGCCTGCAGCTCCACGAGTCCACGCGGCTCAGGTCCCTCTCCAGCTGGAACACGCCGTGTCACGAAGTCACCACTGGCCGCGGTCTCAAGAGTCGAGCCTACCACGCGGATCAACGCCCCCAAGGGAAGTGACGAGACTGCTTCAACACCGACATGATCAAAAATCCCTTCTGGAAGGGTTACGGGTGTAGGATTTAACTGGATCTCTATACTGTTGATCCAGCAAGAAAGTTTGCCGCGTCTAATGCCGGAATCACATAGCCCGGACGCGCACGACACGACGGCCAACAGCCATTGAAATACAAGATAGATCGTCGTAAGCCCCGACCGATTCTGTCTTCCGACCAGCAGTTTTGGATTAGAAATTATTTCTATTCTACGCCGTGTCGTGCGGCGCGACGCACAGAATGTACAACCTTGCAAAATGAAATTGTATTGCAAGCCTTCCTTACAATGGTAAATACGCAGCTTAAAAGAAAACTAACTTGAAAATTTCTGTGTCTAATTCTTAAAAATAATAATTTTACCTTTGTATGCATTAGCGATGTAAATTTGTCACCATTATGTATTACAGATTTCACTCTTGTTCACCGCCTTTGAAACTAACGTAGCCTACCAGCGCCTTATAAATAGCTAGGTTAAATGCCGAGAGCTTGGTGTCGGTCGTGCTGTAAATTCAAGTGGTCACATTGAAATGTGTCGTGGTTGCGTTTTTGGTCGTGTCGTGCTGTGTTGGTCGAGGCTATGTGATTCCGGCATAACACTTTACGCCCAAACGATGAAGGGGGAGACGGGCCTAGGGGGGATCGCTGGTGCCCCATGGAGAAGAGGGCGAGTTAAGCTTACCGACTTCCCCCTCCCCCAAGACTTGCGTGGGAAAGGAGTTTTTGTTCCCGAGGCTTAAGGTTCATGTATACCATAAAATTTGAGTTTCGATGTACCATAATTATCGCACGAAAGTTCATATACCCATTTGTCGCGTACCCTCAAGTCTAAAAGTCGGAAGGTGCGATCGAGCACGTGGCGGCATTCCCATACAAAACTGCACCATAAATAAAATATTCCCATTACAACCGCAGGTCGAGATAAGCGCGAGCGAGCACAAACAGGAGTTCCCAGGCAACACTGTACAACTACTACTATTTCGTACGATTAACTTCATCGACGGTGGCCTAGCCCGAGGATTCCGCGGGCCCGTCCTCTGGTTACTGTGAATCATTAAGGTGCAGCTGTAAAGAATTAATTATAATAAGCAGTATTATTTTACATGAGTCACGAATTAAAATTTTACTTATTTGGATTACGACGACAGAAAACAATACGTTACTGACAAATAATGAGCCTACTTTCCTCTACATGGGCGCAAATACATTTCAGTGAAGTTCTTATAAGGTTAAATGGCAGGTAGTTGTTAACGTCTCATTGACAGCAATATCATTGGAGATTAAACCAGAAACACGTGAAAAAGTACCAAGACAATAAAATACACGAGTCACTTACCTGGGATTCTAATTCAGAATAACTTGTACAATTAAGCTAGCCTGCAATCAACTGCATCACGGAGGCAGGATTCGGAGCATAACCTTCGGATGTATTCAGTCTAATGTTTTAAATGATAGGGTTCACAAACCTGATTTATTTACACAACCATCATTTTGAAAATAAGTGCGTGAGCCACTAAAAACACATCAGTTTACATGACCTACCAAAATGCCGCTTGTGTGAAAAATTTGGTGGAGATCGGTTGATTGATCTCCGAGATATGGCAAAAAAATTTTTTTTTAACAGGGCTATCTTATAAAAACTACCTAAAAAGAGTTTCTGTATACGATGATTTTAATACATACTATCAGCGTAGAAAGTTTGACTGAATTTGGTTAGATTGTTCAATAGATATGCCAAACATATCTAAATATCTATATGGACGCCATTTAGAAAATATATGCCTGGCCTTATTTAAATCACGTAAATTTACATCGCCTTCCGTAGTTGTGCAAAATTTCGCGGAAATTAATTGAATTGACTTGGAAACATGACAAAATGTTCATTTTACTCACGTGACACTATTATGCAAATATCCGACAAAAGAGGATCTATGGATGCATAAATAATGCTTTAATTAATTACTACTGTTTGCATACAAAATTAGCTTGAATTTTGTTAGAATTATTTATAGATATAATAAATTAAACTAAATTATTTATATAAACAACATTAAAATATGTCTGCCACACATAACATATGTTAATTTACATACCCTACAGTAGCAATACTTCGTAAAACTTTTGTATAAATCGACAGACTGGTCCACGAGATATGGTATAAAACCTCTATTGTCTTAGACGACCTTCATAAATGGAGGAAAAAAAGTTTATGTATTACCACATTGAATAAATGTTATAGATACAATATAAAAATTAAATTTAAACATGTATCATAGTTTCGTAGATGTAGGATCCTAAGCTAAAATGTTTGTATACGCTTAATTCGAAAAAAAAAAGACATATGCACACTTAAAACATATAAATTAATATGACGGAACACAGTACAACATCTTCACAAAATTTTAAAGAAGTCGGTTGATAGTTTCCCAAGATACGACATACAAATAGTATTAATTAATGTCGAGCTATCTTACAAAATGTCGGAGAAATGAGGCTTTGCATAGACAGTTTTGATGGATATAACTGATACTGACAGTATACAAAGTTAAGTTCAAATTTGTTTTCTATTATCGTAGATAAATATTCTGAGCTAAAATTTTATATAGCCATCATTTTGAAAATACAGTATGTGTGTTTAACCATCTCATAGTTTATCAGTTTACATGGCCTGCCATAGTGCGACTTGTTTGCCAAATTTGGTAGAAATCGGTTGTTTTCGGAGATAACGCGTAATTCTAATTTGTCATGTGATAATATTTTACAAAATGGCGAACAAACGAGATTTTGTGTGGACACATTTGATGGTTGTAATATATACAGCAAGCATACACAGTTTAATTGGAATTAATTAAATAGATACGACTATAGAACATTCAAAACTAAAATGTCTATATGTCCACCATCTTGAAAAATAAGTGTCTGACATATCTAAAACATATCAGGTAACATCACCTAACGTAGTAGGTACAACATATTTGCATATCTGGTAGAAATTGATAAATTTTTTTCCCCCCGAGATATGACATAAAACATTTATTTATTCGTGTGGCGTTATCTTACAAAATAGAGGACAATGTAGACCAATTTGATGTTTGTTATATATACTCTCAGCATACAAAGTTAAGTTGGAATTGATTAATTGGTTTCTAAGATACAGCATACAATACTAAAATAGCTAGATGACCGCCATTTTGAAAATTAGTGTCTAATAAACTTGAATAATATGTGTACATATCAACTGCAGCAGTACTACTAGTCTGCTAAATTTGGTAGGAATCTGTCAAGTGTTTTCCGAGATATTACACAAGAAATTTATTAATTAATGTAGCATTGTCTTACAAAATAGCTGACAAAACTATTGTTTTTGGTTTATATGATGCTTGCAGTAGGTACTATCAGTGTACAAAATTTGGTTGAAATTGGTCAAACGGTACTGTAGCTATAACAAACAAAATATTTGCATGACCACCATTTTGAAAATAAGGCCTAATTAAGTTCAATTACTTACATTTACCTAGCCCTATCAGAGTCGTACATGCGTGTCAAATTTGACTCAAAATTTGTTGAGTAGTTTTTGAGATATAATTAAAAAGCTTTATGTTTTCATGTGGCGCTATCTTCAAATATGGCGACCAGCATCAATATATAACTGTCAATTCAATACTAACAACCTGCGCTGTCAGCATACAAACTTTGTTTTAAATCGGTTTAATGGTTTCCGAGGTATGACATACCACCCTTAATTTTTTAATGGCCGCCATTGAGAGGGGAGGGGTACACACACACGAACAGACATACACACAGCACACACACACACAGCGCACACACAACATATACACATACACACAGACAAGGAACGTTATATCATAAGCCTTCCGTTCCTTCTGAAAAAGTAGGCTAAAAAGTTTGAAGTGGGAGATATGACACCCAAAACCAGCCCTTGGATACGCCCATGTGTATCATAATTCCTAGCATCAGTGTGAAAGGTCACTGATATTGAAGTATAGAGAATATTTAATAATAATAAGTATGGAAAAATGTATTCTATTATGGGGGAATCACACACCGTTTGTGCGCATGTACCCGTCATCACAGATGATTGCATAAACGAAGGTCTTAAGATTGTGCGCCGATGGAATGTAAGTGCGGAGGAAACGGGGGGACCCCGAGAAAACTCACTTTCACTGGCAACATCCGCAATGTTCCCTCACTGGAGATTCAACCCAGTTAGCTGCAGTCAGAGGCCGGTGTACTTACTAGCCACGCATCCAAGATGTTCCCTCGGTTAAGCAGTCTTTGCCTACATACCGTCTATCGTGCACAGAAACAAGTCCCTCTACGTAGGATGTTCGCTCTAACTAATGAATTAAACTTAGAGTTTGCATTAGAGATCAGTTGGTCGTGTGTGTATATATACTGCGAATAAATATTGTAATTGTAGTGCACTATGAACGACCTGGTAATTTATTCGGTGGTTCCAAACGATTAATTTTAAAATATGTGTATATTTCGAGGAGTTCGAGCGTATTCGAGTGAGGTGGCGAAATTCTGACGATTATGAAAGTAAACAATGGTCAACGACAGGTTCTGTCCAGGCAACTTTCCTTTAAGGCCAGGCTTCACCATGCATGGGTGTATAGGGAATTAAATGCTTAATTGGGACAAATATCTCTCAGTCGTTTGTCGTGGTAGTATTTTTAACCCAAGATTGTTTTGTTGGATATTAAACGCATCTAGAATTGTAAACCTTCAAAATCTTTATTGGACGTGGACGACTCACCGACGATGCATCGACGCCAGGACAGTGGGCGAGGATGGCATTGAGCATGTAGCGCGTCTCGATGTGTCCGAGGACGTGCGGCTGCTTCAGCTTCTCTATGGTGGGCAGGCCGTCCAGGGAGAGGACGTGGGCCAGCAGCCCGTCCCTCTGGAGCTGGAGCGCCATCTCGATGACAACGATCACCCCCATGGAGTAGCCGCCCAGCAAATACGGACCCTCTGGCTGGAGCGCCCGAACTTTCTGCAACACCAGCAATAAGCAGTCGACATCAGAGTCAGCCCTGACAAGCGGGCGTTGTTGCCGTTGCTGTAGCACTGGAGCCCGGGTTCACTGTAGATCACCTGTGTGCAGTGTTGGCCATGGTTCTTGTGAAAACTGTCCATTTACTTATCTACTATCCTAGGTTGGTTTAGAGTGCAGAAACTACAATGCACTAAGTGTTATAGAACAGTTGAACTGCAACAACACACATTAACCTACTATCCTAGGTCATTTTAAGTGATCCTATTAGGTTGGGATACTATGTTGAAAATTCTGGGTGAAATTTTGAATTCACAGTAACCACGATCCCAATGGTTCACAGGATATCTAGTTCCCTGTGGATCACATGAGCTTCTTCTGTCACTATTACACCTATTAGTAATAATGTATATAATTTCTAATCATATTAAAACATTACCAGTTGCAGTGTTTTTCTTCAGCACGCCATCAAAGTGCGAGCCGCCACATGGGGCATGTGAGAAATATGTTTATGTGCAGTAGGCACAGAGGACCTCATGCCAGCGAGGCCTCAAGCGACTCTCAATTTCCTAAGATCTACATGTCAAACCCTTAAATTAGTATGCAATGTGGCTGAGGTAGAGAGATTTGAGTGGTGCTGAACAGCTGATGTCTTCAGAACCGATGCGGGTGAAGTAAGGTGGAGAAGCAATGGAATGTAAGGATGTGATATAAAAGAGGAGCCCGAGAAAAACCACCAGCTGACAGCAACATTAACTAGATATCCCATTAGCGGAAATCCAGGGGTGAGCTCACCAGTAATCCTACCTGGTTCGTCATGATCATGGGGTAATCATAATCTTATACTACACCGCTGAGGCACCCATGCATCCAAGGGAATGAATCGGAGATGAAGTCGAAGGACTTCCCCGTTCCTAGTTACCACCATAGACTGATGATGAGACAGACTGCTTTTTTCTTCTACACATGTCCTCATCAGTATCTTCCCACTTTCCAGCAGAGCTGTCGAAGTTACACTACCAAACAGTGGCGTGGAACAATGAGCCACGTTTGGTTCTACAACATATCTGTGCTTTTATAACGAAATATTTCCTTGTAACTTGCCCATATGATAGTTGTATCCTATCTCGGTCAGAATATACTGGACCAAATTTCAAATAGAAGATTTTGAGTAAAACCATGAGTCCAGACCACGTGTTTTGGACAGTTTTATTGGCAAACCTACTGAATTGAGACTCGAAGAATTGATGGCATGCAGCTACTGCGTCATATTTCCTATACTTTTACCAGCAAGGTTGCAACAACGGACAGGAGAGTGGCTTGCATTCAAAATTCCACGTTAAGTTAATCACACCTAACAGATTAAAACAGTCTGACATTCCTTCGTATCCGAATATAAATATATGGAACAGTTCCTTTTGGATGTATATGTCGATAAGTTAAATGAGTGCCTGCACAAATATGAGTAATTAGCTGACAATTGGCACATAATTAGTTCAAATTTATGTTTATACATTCCTTCCTCCAGGAGAGAAAATATTCCAAAACCAAGAAGAGAAATCAAACATCAGGATGAATACATTATATATGGAGCAATAAAAAAATAAAATATTGACAATTTGAGACATCTCACATGGTGGAAAAGGTATTACGGTGTTAACATCTGACTGAGATGGTGTCTTGTTTGTTTTTCCCTACACCGACATTATCCATGTCCGCTTTCGCAAGGAAATATTTTTTTTCCCAATGATGCAGGGAAAGCACAATAGCAAATATTGTACTCATACTGGCGTCCCTGAGACTCTATGGAGACACGTCATTCTTGCTGGTATCCGTATCACATAAACAGCGATTTATTCTAACATCTTACTTAGTAAATGTGAAGTGAAGATATTTTGGCGGCTCTTAACATCGAGGCCTTGGAAGCTGATGAGATCGAAGCGAGATGATTATGGAGCAGCGCCGGAATTCAAAGGCGGAGGAAACGGGGGATTCCCGAGAAAACCCGCCGACCAGCGGCATCGTTCGGCACGATTCCCATATACGGAAATCCTGGGACGATTCCGCCCAGGATCGAACCCGGTTTGCCTTGGTGGGAGGCGAGTAGTACGGGAAGAAGTAGTTTAAAGTATCATTATTTTTTAAATTAAGTTACATGGTTTCTGGTCTCTTGGGAAGTGCACCATGCAACCTGCTACCGATGTATAAAATAAACGACGGTTATGTAGGAATTATATAATCTTTTTAAATTATTTTTGGGGTATTTTGGTCGACAGTGAAACTGAGCGAGGTGGTGCAGTGGTAGACAGCTCGTCTCGCATTCAGAAAAACGCAGGTTCGATTATTGGTTCGGCTTTCCTGATTTTTGTTTTCTTGGCCTGCTCATTCCCCGTTCCCCCTTCTCTGAACAGCGTGGTCCATCTCAGTTTACATCGCTATTGACGAGATAATAAACCCTTTGTATTGTCTGTTCATGGTAAAATGAGCACTTTTGGAAGCCCTGCTTAAGATCTTCTCGTATACATGTTGTGTGTTCTTCCGCCTTATGTAAAATTAACATTGCCATGGGCCTCACTACTTTATTCATGCGTCGGTCAAGCGAAACTGTGGAATTATCAGAAAAGTAAATATTGTACAAATATTTTCATTTTTACACTTCGATATATTAAAAAGTTCAGAAAGCGAGAGAAATAATTAAAGTTATCACAAATGGTTACCTAACACTTTTTGTTCTATGTAAATACGAGGAACTACTATCCCCTCCATCGTTACCAACTTTACAGGACACGTGTCACTCATTGCGTCCGTTTATAAATATATGCAGGCAGGGGCAGTGACTTTTTCTTATGTTCATTTCAAAAGTGCTCACTTTATCGCGAACAACCATTTGTGATATTCAGCACATGAGAATTCAGTATGGACGTTTTGTCTGAAAGAGTTTTAGTTAAATGTTTTATGCATTGTTAAGGGTACGATAATGTTAATTAATGAGAACGTTGATACAATATTTTGATTACCTTTTCGTTAATGATAATAATAATTCTTAATTTAATTTATTGTTATAAGACACCAAGCTCGGGCGTGGGATGGACCCCCGCGTTTTTCGTGAAATAGTTGTTTGCGCGAACACGCGTATCTCGGTAAATAAATGTTCTGCAAATCCGACTTTTGGTCAGAAAAAAAAAATACAATTATCTATGCCCCTATTTTTTTACTTTTGTCATATTAAACGTATTCTTGGGAAAAACAATCGTGAAAGTGGTCAAATATCGCATTTTTAAAGCTTGCCTATGCTGTTTCCTTAAGTGGTAAGAGAAAAGTAGAATCATACAGGCATAGTTTAATATGTGGTCTTTCATCGCGTATAATAAAGTCTCTCTGCTACAGATCTAGTTTGCACATTATAGCGCTACGACGGAAACACTGCATGCCTTGTGCGTAGAAACGATGAGGCGCTAGGAGTGCGTGTTAGTGTCGCCCTCGCTTCTTGACCTTGGACATGCGGCTCCATCCCACTCTTCAAAGTGGAAAAGAGTATATTAGCAACCAATTTTGGAATATCGTTTAGAATAAGTTACCGGTGTTCGTTCTCACGATTTCTACACCAACGCTCATTAGCAAGCGATGTGAAGACTTGCTGGCCAAGAAATTTAAAAATTTTATGTAATGTTTTTAATAAAACAGAATTTAATGTTATTGATTCTCAAATTGTATTTATGTTTGACTTCTGGTACTTTAATTACACATACAGTCAGTGTAAGGGAGAAAAAATCATTGCAATTTATTCTTCAATTTCAAATATTAAAAGAACATCATTTAGATTGCGATATATTATATCAATTATTTTTCCAAAATTTTCTTCCAAAAATTAAAAATAAATTGGATTGATGAACAACTTTGATAAAAAATGAATTTCACTAAACATAAAATATATCAAATATTAAGCTATATCATTTCGGAATAATAGAATTTAAGTGACCTGTTGTTAATAAACAGAATTCTCCGTGTGTAGTTTGGCTTTCCACCATGTTGACAGGCAGGAATATGTTTAAAATTGTCATAGTAATGCACTCCTCGTAGTCTGTATTGTCTTGCTAGCCTCGCCTCATCAGTGATGCAGATAGTTATGTTCCGTATTGAAGTAGAAGTAACGACTTAGTTTAAGAAAAGTACAATAAACAAAGAACTCCCGTATAGATATTATTTGGGAGGTCCATGGGGGTCGTTCTAATTCCAGTAGGGATCGTTATATAACATCGGGGAGGGAAGGGGTTCGGACCCCCACGACCTCCAAGGTTTCTACAGCCATGCCTGTGGTTATGCACTGTGTTTACCATAGTGTTATTTAATGGTTAAAGCATTAAATAAATAAAATACATTATTTATGGTCATATACGAAAAGCTTATACACTGTAATACAATGTTTTTATTTCGATAAAATATAAAAAATATTTATTTTGTCAAACAATGTGATTTGTTAATATCCCGCTTGAAATATTTCTGACCATAGTGTTTTCGAAGATTTATATGTTTTGTAATGACTATAATGGAGTTATTTTTCTCTCGTTTAAGACGTTAAACGTGAAGAGGTTAAAAATTCTAATGGTTGTTCACGGTAAACTGAGAACTTTTGAAAGCCCTGGTCAAGATCTACTTGAATGCAGTTTGCGTATTATTCCACCATTTGTAAAGTTAACATTGCCGTGGGCCTGGTAACTATTCATGCGTCGGTCAAGTACAACTATGAAATTGTTACAAACATAATTGCTTTACAAACTCGCTAATGCTTTCACTTATATAAATTAATAAGACAGTAAACAAAATAAATCACTTCAGTATTCCCAAATATTTACCTAACACTTAAAATTCAAAGTTAAAAATGGAACTATTTCGTCTCGGTCGTTGCCAACTTTACTGGGTGTAAACCAGTCAGTGCGCCTGTTAAAATATATGCAGGTTAGGGGCAGTGACATTTTTCAAATGTTTATTTAAAAAGTGCTCAGTTTATCGTGAACAGCTTATAACAAGTTTTATATTGTTCCAACAGTTATGAGAAAAATAATACAGCTCATTTTACTCATGTACTTAGTTGCCAGGAACCTGGATATTTCTTCATAGTCGCTTTAGACTTCAGTATGGCAGCTGAAGAAGTTATTTTTCTTACTCATATCTTGCTCAGTAACCATCAGACATTAATTACAGAGATGTGAGGAGTCTAAACGTATATAAATATCTCACGTTGACTGAAACTATTTCAGATCATAGAGATGCACTGACGATGATGCCATGCCCTGTCTTTTTTTCTAAGGAAATTGAAAAATAGGAGTTGGAGATAAAGTATTTGTTTCTTAAGAACGTCGAGTTCAAATCCATCTGAATTTCAAAGGATATTTGAGGTTAATCTATGCAGTTTAACATCTGACAGGTTATTGATAGTGGCAGAGAGACAACTGTTTGATCAAAGTAGCTTCGTATTTGAGTTACGTGTTGCGCTCGATTAGCAGCGCACGAGTACGTTGCGATATACTCGTTAAATTTGTCAGAGAATGCTCACCACACACTCGTGCTGTATGTAATCAGATGACGTACATCTGACTAGTTGCAGATAACATTTGAAACCCTACACACGTGCTAATATTTCCTATGTATCGCCATTTCAAGCGCAGTTACTGTCCAGTAGCTGATAAGAGGGAAAATTTCTCTCGCGGTAAGGCACTACGATAAGAATACAGGCACAGCTATGCGTGTCTAGCTAGCTTAAGTTTCTAAACTCCAAATACTAATCATTAATACACCCGGGAGCAAGAGACTGGTTCACCAAGCATGTAAAAATCTTGGAGAAGCTATTTTCAATACCAGAGATAAAAACAATGAGAAATTTTATTTCCAATCGTTATTATTTAAGCGATAATTTGAAATGTTTTGATCACGTCGTATTTTTTAAAATACTATACTCACCTGATCGCTCTCTTTTCATAAGTTTCATAGTAAACGAGCTATATTTTCGTGCGTATAGAAGTATGTATATAACTTACAAAAATGAAGCTACATATACAGAATGTCCGAAAAGTCTTTCCCTGATTACAAACTTCATTTATATCCGCTATATGTAAAACTGGTACCAAAGTGTTTGCAAACTTGCAAAGATTTTTGTTGCAACAGAACAATATACCGGAGCCGGCATCATTTCTCCATTGGCTGATTCACAGATGTGAAGCCACGCCCTTTCTGACTAAATAGCATGAGATTGGGGCACAGAACTGTGAAGTGTACATTTATTGGCGCAGAGTTACCCAAGGCGTGCCAAATAAAGTATAGTCCAATGAAACATTTATTGCAAAGTTACACGTGTTTAAAGTTCAACGAGTCTCCAAACGATAACGCGGATTTTGCAAGTCTCTACACATTAGAAAGACTGCACGTGAGACCCCTTGGTAGCACGTAGCACATCTAGTCGATATTAAATTTCTGTCCGTGCATAAGCCAACTTCACAGGAGGGATCGAAGCAATGACTGCGGATATTGGTTGTTGTAGAGTTGCAAGATCTGATACAGAGTTATGATAATTTTGTCATGCAAAAGCGCGCACCAAACATTCACCTTTGGACTGCCTCTGGTAGTTTCTAACACCTCACGAAGGGGCTCCGAACCACAAGTTTGCACGTTATGCCGGTTCACGACACCTCTCACAAAAAAAAGGTTGCCTCGTTAAGAAAAGCAACATGTTTGAGATTGTCATTGACGCCCTCAACACGTAATAACATTTAGACTGTGAAGTCGCGTGGCGTCACTGAGCAACAAAGCCTGAACAATTTGAACTTTGTACTCACGAAACAATAAACGTTTGTGTAAGATATCATGAAGAGAACGTTTAGGCATCTGTAATTCACGCGAGGCCCTACACACCGATTTATTGTGACTGCACAAAATACTGTCTCACTGCTTCCACCCTTTCAGCTGAGGTTGATGGACGGCCAGTTCTCGGTAAGTCAGCAACAGATTCTGTATTCTTGAACTTGTCATACCACGACTTATGCCCGGTTGTACCTACATCTACCCCGATTTGAGATCGATAGAACCTAGTTCCGAACCAGGATCCAGTTTGATCTTGGTTCCAATATAAAAATGTTGCACCAACGAAATTTCATGATTCTGAATCTTCGATTCGTCGATCTTGGTTCCAAAGTGAGAGATCGAGATTAAGTTGAGACAAATTTTGCTACTGTTTCGTAATATATGACGTCATGGAAGTAGACGTATTTTTCACTATAGATAGAACTATATGTGCGATGCTTTATCTGTTTTAAGTGAATTATTGTTGTACGAATTTTACTGAACATTATTCAAGTGCGTATAATGTTGTTTTAATTTCCCAAGAAAACAATCGAACGTAGTTCTATCTGTTGGTGTATTTACAAACTACATTTGTCGACGATGGCTGCTGACCTCGGATCGAGATTTCGAACCTCCAATTTCGGTTGTTCGAAATGAACTTCATCTCGATCTCCAGTCCAGTTCTGAACTCGAATGGTGCAACAGTTTTCTGTGTCGATCTTAGATTTGATCTTGTATCGAGTTTCGAACCACGATATTGCAACCGGAAATTAATGCTCTTGACATGGGTTGGCATCTTTCCAAACGTTGTCTGTAAGTTCCTCTGCACTGTTATTGGTGACCGAGTTTCGTGGTACCAGAGGACACACTCAGCTTATCCCTGATTTGTGAACATGTCCGCTTTCCTGGACACTGCAACTGCTACACTACAGTCACGCTACTGAAACCTGCAACAAAAAAACCTTGCGGATATAGTAAATTTAAAAAAGTTTGTAATCAGGGGAAGTCTTTTTGGACAGCCTTTATCTTAATGACTGAAATGCGGCTTATAACTACAAATATACCACGTCATTGCATAATTTTGCTGTTTTTTTTTCCCTTCAAATAACTAATCATTATTTTGTTCCTTAAACTCCTATAGATTCTGTGGCAACTGCTCTAATATTGAGCTGCATACAAGTGCATTGTTATATTAATGTTATATATTCTCCATGATGTTTTAGGTGCATACCTAAATGTCTATCACAAATAAATCTTGCGTGGCAAGGTGTTCGGCAGCTGAAAAAAAATGGATCACTGTAAATAAATTCAATGACAAGTGAGGTTTAATGTATTATATGCTGTTATTTTATTTCGCTCTTTTAACAAAACTGTTGATAAACTGAGATTCTTCTGTAGTGCATTTGATAGTTCCTGGTATATGAATCATAAGTATGCGCGGTTGATATTTTCAAGTTCTTATGGCGTGGACGCGAAAAGACGATACACTGCAACAATAACTAAATTTATAATTTTGTCAATGCGATCTGGCTATTTAATGACCACAGCAGGGAAGTTGTCCCGTAGAAACGACTTCGGAATACGAATTTTTGGAAGGGAGAACTTTTTTAACTGTGAAATCAGCGACATGTCCTAAAAACGGAGATTTCCTGTACTTGTTAAACGATTTCTGGGAAATCAATTAGGTAACAGATTGATTATTTCAAGTATATGTAAGGTCAAGCGTTCATGCACACGAACGCACGCAGCAAGACAGAGACAGTAAGACTAAAAAACCAAAATCAGCCATATGAAAAGCCCCCTTTCTATCGCCTCTGATTTCTGTCAATGAAGAGAACAGCCTTCGAACGCACAAGTAGAAACCGGGTGTCAAATGAAAGACTGGGTTTCTAACGGTGTTCTCCGCACTGGATATGTTTGGTCGTGGTGAAACATATGAGTTCCATTCAGAAGAACCTTGGTACGCTCCTGAGCGGCTGTGTTCGGGATACGTTCACAAGGGCTTCCCATCCCCCTTCCAACAAAATCAAGGCGTGTAAAAATACTTATCTTCGATTGCCTGTTAGTTGGCGAGATTCTTATGGCATGTTCACGGTTTCTTCATACTTTTTGAGTCAAAAATAAAAAAAAAATCAGCCCATGTATTAAGTGTTTGGTTGTTTCCTAAATTCCTAAATATACTTATATATCTTTAGAGTTTCATAATTTTGTTAACATAAAATTATCCTATTTTTGGTTAAATTGAAATTTAATTATATTTTATGTATATAGATCTGGTGATTTTTCGCGAAAAAATATGAGTAAACAGTAGACTGCAATACTATAAGCACCCAACAGCACTCCGCCTATTGTCATTAGTTGCTGTCTGTTTGAGAAGGCGTTTTCATATTTGTCCGGGCCACTAAGAATTCGGCAACATCGCCACGGCTCCTACGTGGTTCGTGTGCAGACAGTTAACACGTGCCGAAAAGTAATTCAGCCAATCAAGATAGGTAAACGAGACTACCGTGTTTTGACATCTAACTTGTCTTGAAATATTTTCGAAAACCCTCACGACCCCTTTATACATATTGCAAATTTTTTTTGTTAATAATATGTAGGGACAGGGACATTTCACAAGTTCATTTCAGGACAAAATAGACGTCAAATACGTGTACACTGAAGTTTACTTTGCAAATTGGATCGCAGTTTATTAAACACGCCCTGGACGACTGTGAGCCAATAGCGGACTGGAAAGGAAACAAGTAGCTACTTCCATACTGCCAGGTGTGAAGTGACGCTGGCTACTCACTGGGGGAGTAGCCAGTGAACAAATCACTGAAACTCGAGATTACACAGGACTGTGGAGTATAGCCTACGGGTAATTGAACTCGCGAAATTTTCCTATCCTTGTTAATATGACTAAAACAAGAGTAAAATATGTGTGTTGGTAATGCCTGGTAAGAAATAGTTCTCGTGCAAAATATTATTAAACTGAGTTCGTACTAATGCGGTGCGTAGTCGCTTTGGTGTAATTTTCTAGACTCGGTTAAGCTTTGTTTGCATGCGGCGAAGGAATAGCGTGAAAGTATAACTTCAGCATGGCTTCAGAAAAGTTGAATGAAGTACAGTCACCTGCTTATCAGGATATCGTAATCTCAGTTACTCTCGGCAAGCAATGCTCACGTAATTGGCCTCCCGATAAACGGGAAAAGCGAATGAGAATCGCTTCCCAACCATATAGCACAGGACATTCACCAGGTATCCTGATTATATCCACAGTATCTAAAAGTCATCTAGTCCTACATTGAATCTCTAATGTATATATTTTGGATGCCCAGTAGTAGATACCAGTTTGCACCACTTACTGGATATTCATTAGATATTACAAAACCACCAATGGACATTACTTTAAGTGGCTACATCTAAAGATGCATATAGGTAGGGATAGGAACTTTTCGCGAGTTTATTTCAGGACAAGCTAGACGTCAAACATGTGCACACTGGAGTTAACTTCGCAATTGGTTCGCAGTTTATTAGACACGCCCTGGACGACTCTAAGCCAATAGCAGACTTACTAAGAAACAAGTAGCGAATCCAATACTGATAGGTGCAGAGTAACACAGGCCACTCTCTGGGATTGCAACCAATGGACAAACAATTGAGGCTCGAGTATACACAGTAATGTTGAGTGTAGCCTACAGGTCTTGAAGTTGCGAAATTTTCCTATTCCTACCTATAGGGAATTCACAATATCTATATCACATTTTGGATATTGGGCGGATGTTTGGATAATTTTGGTAGTCTTTTGAATGTAATTTTGCTAATTTTGGATGTCATTGAATATCCTGAATGTCTGAGAGTGACATCCCTCACATATTTTTTGGATGTATCTGTGCTATTTGGGCAGTATACAAATACGATACGTTGGTTTGACGAATTTTCCCAGACGTGCTGTTTACATACGGCGAAATGATACTTAAAGAGGAGCCTGAAAGAAAAAATATAGTTGAATTGAGAGATTTGGGGGGGGGGGGGGGGAATCCTGAAACGAGGTTTTGGAGTCGATGAGCTTGAAATGATTGCTGAATGGAGCAGCGCAGGAATGCAAGGGCGGGGGGACGGGATATCCCTGAGAAAACCCGCCAACCAGCGGCATCAGTGGCTGACTCTTTTACAATCTGTCGGACGTAAGGTGCCTGAGGGTATTATGACCCGGCTGGTAATATGGCCCACTTGTTATTACGAGAGTAGTTTGCGTTTGTTGTTCGGGAGGTACAGAAGGGAGCATCGAGGCGGTATATGGCACCAGCAGTAGCGCCTCGTCGTGTTGAGCCGCCATTGTTCGACAGTTCTCCGTCGCATAAATACTGCTTCTTATGTGTCGCTCGGTAAGTTACATTATAATAACGCATCTAACCAACATATTAGTTTGAATTATTTTCGGCAATGGTTTACTATTTAGTGCGGAATCGAATGGATGTGTAGTTATTTGTGTATATGTTACATGTAAATTACTTTGAAGGATGTTTTTCGAAATCACCAGTGTGATAAATATGGCCCACGTGGACCATATTACCTATGCATATTACTTAAACATGGACCATATTACTTACACTGTATAAAAAGTTTGTACATTCACAAAAAGAATCCTTGGAAACCCAGTTCGCAAACGAATCTTTTGCAAAACTAAGTTACTAACATATTCTTTGTTAAATCTAAGATAGTACAATACAAAATTTTGTAGTTTTTACAAAGGATTCTTTGGTAAATGGATTTTCAAGGATTTTCTTGTTAAATCTACAAAAAAATTTGCAGCGTACACATGGGTATACTCATGGGCTGACTTGATTACACATACCGGAATAACCGGCACTATATTGTCATTTTCTCTTTCTTTCCAGGATTAATCGTGGCCAAAATAAAAGATGGTACGAATAAGCGAGGATTATGGACCCAAGACGCCCTGTCCAAGGCCATCCTTGTAGTGAAAGAAAAAGGACTTCCATTCGTGAAGCATGTCGCAGGTGTGGTGTACCCTTCACCGATATCTTTGTGATGAAAGTAATGTGAGAGCAAAGTTGGACTGTAAGCCAACCCTTTCAGCAGAACAAGAACTATGCTCGCATATATTTCGTTTATGCGATGTCGGGTACACATTAACTTCTAAGGTGCTCCAGCTGAATGTCTTCCGATACTGCAGTGATAATGGCATTCCCAACAAGTTAGTTAAAGGGATAGCTGGTCGCTGGTGGTTGGAGGGTTTTTTAAAAAGGAACCCTGACGCAAAAGGAAAGGCGCGGAGACTGAACCTTGCACGTGCTGCGAAATCGAATAGGTCCATTATAACAGATCACTTTGATAAACTGAAAAAAAAAACACTACTTGACAATAATTTACTGGATTTTCCTGAGAATATTTATAATGTGGATGAAAAGGGTGCAGATTACAACTTCATGAGGAATCTACTGTGTTTGCTAAAAAGGGAGTTAAGCGTGTCCATGATGTTGCTAAAGAGCATGGTGTGAGCATCTCAGTTGTAGCATGTGGTAATGCCACAGGGTCTGTCATTCATCCAATACTCCTATTCAAAGGAGTCATAAGAAACCCCGTTTGGGGAAGAAATATGGCCACTGGAGCAGATATTCAGATGACTCCTAAAGGTAGCATGACGACTGACACATCTGTCGAGTTTTTGAAACATTTCAACCAATTCAAGCCTGGTCGGAAATGTCTGTTAATATTTGATGGGGCCAAGCCTCTCTTGGACTATAAAATTTGCGAGGTTGCTGAGGAGAACGATATTCTTTTATATTGTTTGCCTTCGAACACAACGCACGCAATGCAACCATTAGATAAAGGCTGCTTCCGAAGCTTTGAAATTTACTGGGACCAGCATGCACTACTGTATTTCAATGTTCATAAAGATGGACACTATAGTTCAAAACTGAATTTCGGGGACGTTTTCACACCCACTTGGGAAAAGTCCATGTCTCAGGGAAACATTAAAAGTGGTTCCAAGGTCACATGCATATATCCCTTCAGCCCTCTGGTAATCCCTGACGAGGTCTTTGCTCCAAGCGCAGCAACTGAGCTGCCTACACCCGAACCACCCACCAATGAACAAGACATAGCTGAACAAATGCCTCCCGAGTCAACCTTCGGTAACCTAACACCAGGCACCTCAGGTTCGCCTCAACTACCGCTCTCCCGACATACACCAGTGACATCCACATTCCGTAAACGTCCTCGCACTCCAACGACATCATCAACTGACTCTGACGTCATATCTCCTTCAGCAGATGCTTCAGATTCTTTCGGCAATGGAGAGCATTAAATGTCACAAACTCCAGATTCGTCAGCAAAAACATCTACTCATAGCTCCTTTACTGATCTGTTTCCGACACGAGAAAGAAGAAGAAAACTTGTAACGAGAAACCTGCTGTCAACCCACGTGGGCTGCTGTAGAGCAAACGACTCTTCCAGGATATCTTAACCAGCAATCAGGAGAAAGAGACCAAGAAGAATTCCAATAGGTGCGAAACACAAGCCACCAAGGAAAACTCTGATGACTTCAATAGCGGCAGGGCGAAAACAAAGAAGAGACTGACACCAACACCTGCCGAGAGCTGATACTGTACTGTGTGCGGCAAGGACGAGGTGAAAGACATGAGATGCTGTGCAGTCTGTGGTGGACACATCCACGAAGAGAGTGTAGGCTTGTGTAAGGAGGACAAAGAACTCTTTGTGTGCCCTACATGTCATTTGTGATTTAATTTTCATAACGATAGTTTGAATTCTTGTGGTGAAATGACGACTTAGTTTTAAATTTGTGTTTTTTTTTTTTTGCAGTTTGAAATTGTGCTTTTTTTTTTTTTAAATTGAGTAGCCTTTTTAACAATACAAAGTTGTGCTTTATACTCAGTTACTTTAATACCTGACTAATTCCCCCTGCACTATTCTTCATGTTACTTTCAATGTGAAAACTTTCACTTTCTACAAAATCACAAACAGGTGGGCCATATTATATACATGTGTTGGGAATAAGGCCCGGAGGTAAATTTTTGGAAAACTTCTTTTTTATAAATGCTTAATGCAGAGATCATTGTTAATATTTATTTTCTGATAGTCAAGAAACTGTATTACAATATTGCCCAGGTGTTTGTTACTTCCTCTAATAAATAGCGGCTGTCAACATTTCCACACCTTAAGTGGGCCACAATACCCTGTTATACCTTATTTCTACTTCTGAAGAAGACATTAAAGCGATCCTGAAACAGCACAAAACTTACAAATACCTCATTTATTTGAATGCTGTTTCGCAATGGTTCTAACGATAAAAATAACGAAATACTAGTAGTTATGTTTGTGTTGTTTTAAAGGCGCAGTTGTGCTTTTATTTCAGATGGGTTTTCCGTGAGTAACCGGAAAGGATGGTTTCATTCCAAACTTCAAGAAGAAAGGAATTAATAAAGACTGTGACGAAACCTTGCACAAATATGATTTGTAGTATTGTATTACTTTCATTGCTGGAAACACAATAATTTACCCGTGAAGTAAACGTTATTGCGAGGTATGGGTTTATACAATATACAGAAATAATGCTGACAGGGATTGGATACCGTAGTGCTCGGGATCTTGACATGCTATACTCAATTGGAGGTGATGTGAAATGTGATAAGTAAACTTACCTATAAACTGACCATCAAGCTCGCATAAGCCGAAAGCTCGAACACCATATACTTACAGAACTACGTAATTAGAAAGATAAAATCATTAACAACGACGATATCAAAGAAGATAATCTAAACTCTTGATTCTAAGTATATCTAACATCAGTTCAACAATAACAGGCTGTGAAATTTACTACATGCGATGTATATTTCCAATGTCAATTTTACTATCCAAAAACATAGATAATATTCCGCTTGGGATATAAATGATTACCATATGCAAATAAACGAAGCAAAAGTACAACAATTTAGAGTAATTTTTGTCCTTGCCTTGTACGTCTTGAGCATTTAACTTTGTGCCCGTTGTTTGTTCAATTGCAAACTTAAATTATGACATACAAGGTGCTGCATGCTCTTCGTGTGCCTACATATGGGTGTTCTCTTCGCTGTGCTGAGAAATATTGACATTTTCTAGGTATGATTTTAAACGAAAAACATTGAGATAAAATATAGTAAATTTTTGTCTGAAAATTACAGTGGCACAGAAAAGAAAACTAACCCTACAAATAAACAATGGAATAGTCGAGAGATTCTAAAATTAAATAGAGCACTGTGAAAGGGCTGAATAGGACTAATGAGGCAAGTGTAATAAAAAAGAGAGAATTGAAAGTATTAGTCGGAGGTTATATTATTACGCATTTCCTTAGAAACGCTGCAATTCAATACTATATCCCCGCTTTCCGTTCCTTGTCTTTCATGCTTGAGTAGTTCATTGCCCTGATGTTAGTAGATGTTCGCATCTCTACTGTTCTTATGAAATTAATGTTTGTCGATTAATCCGTTGATTCAACAGCACTAACAAGGTGTTGAATACGTTTATCAAGTATTCAAGATAATACACAGATAACGATAATGTTGAGGTTTTTTTTTACTAATGAAGTGATCGGTTATCATGTGTCAGGCGGGAGGGTCAAAACAGAATCGGTGCAACCTAGGGAAAATTTTTATTTAAAATGTATTGTAGAAACGTTTTGGTTCCGTTATTCTTTCAGGCCTATAAAATCGATATCAGTAAAAATAATAATTTTAATGTCTATTTTTTTCAGTGCTTGTAGTAACAATCTTCTCTAAATTCGAGTGATTTCAATTCTTCTTGCAGAATTTTGTTTCCGCCTTTTTTTTTACTGTCAAGATCTCGTGATACGATATAAGAAAGTGTTACAATGATCTGTAACTTATACATTAATCCAATATTCACGAATGTCTCTCGTTCTTCATGCATAAGCTACCAGATGCACTCAGCACGAAGTCAGTTGCTAGGATGTACTGATTAATTACGTGACCAGAGCTTTATACGCTAGTGTTTAGATCAGTTTAAGACAGCTGTTGTGGAGGAATTGCGGCGGTATGCAAAGGCGGGGGGAAGGTAGAGTACCATAATAAAATCCCATCTGCTCAAGGCATTAATGATACATAACATTATATTTTATATAATATTATTATACTTATACTATATATATATATATATACACACTCACCGAACAAAAAAAAATCTATGCGTAAGTTAAGTAAGCCATGTGTACGGGTAGTGAAATTTCGCGAAAAGATTTCAAAACAAGTAATATTTCAAAACACTCTAGAGTGGCTCCGTCAAATACGAAAACGCCTTCTCAAGCAGACAGCAACCAAAGGCAGTAGACAAACTGCTGTTTGAGTGACTATAGTAGTGAAGTCTACCGTGTACTCGAATTTTTTTTTTCTCGCGAAATGCCACTAGCTCTAGCCACGTGGTTTGGGGGAGTTCTTCCCGCAGAAACGGTCGTCAGTGTCGGGACACCGGAAGTGGTTGCAGCACAACTGAAGTGGACACTCCATCCCGCATTATCTCTATGCCACGCCAAGGAGCATACAAGTAGAGAGTTGTAACTCAACGGTGTAACGGGAGGTGCTTATCTCATGCATTTGTTTGCCGAAGCAAGCCAAAGTAGGTTCTACGGTACTGCCAACGTTACAACAGAGGTGAACTACACATTCTCATTGTTATGTCGGCGGCAATGTGACGACCTCGCCAGCTGTTATTTTAGTTTATATATTGTGAGTGGCTGATGTTTTCAGGACAATATTATTGATTAGTCACTTACTCATATATATATATTTCATATCACAAACAGTTAAACCGAATATAAACTGTAACCCTGGAGGTGAAACACTACTACGGGTATTTCATGAAAATATACGTGACACGAATAAACACAAGTGAAGACTGCTTATATAGGCTATTCACGGTAAAACGAGCACTTTTGAAAGCCCTCGCATTTCGAATAATAGTCATTAAATATATTTTATTTTAACCTTAGGCGTTAAATACATGGCAATATTTATTTAAAATAGTGGCGGGTGGATAAAAAATTGCTGAAAAAAAAAGTAACTAGGGCGTCAAAAGTGCTCACTTTACCGTGAACAACCTTTACAAATATGACTGTGTAACCACCATCAAAATTAAAACGCATATTAAAATCAAACATGTGTTTATAAAATTTCTAAAAAGAAAAACTACTTGACTGTTTGTTGCATATTTATGGTATGTGTACACAGTATATGTCTTGTTTAAATATGCAACAATTCTTTTTTTTTAATGCCCAAGTTGCACGAGTGCAGAGCAGTGACTTCAGGTATCTTCGGCAAGGATACGCTTTCCTTATTCGGGTCACTTTCGCACTTGCATTGGTGGAGGGGAGGGGGAGGGTGTTCGAATCCCAGTCCGGCCAACTTGATTTCAGTTTTCCATGCTTTCCCGAAATCACTTTAGGCGGATGCTGGTGGGGTGGTTGCTGCTTTGTTCTCGCTTCTATAAGCAACTTGCCCAGTCTTTGATGACTTCGCTGTCGACGAGACGTACAAGTACATGGTCACGATTTTTTTTTTTTTTTTCGCTTCCGAGACACGGCGATACGGGCGACAATAACACCCACGAACAGCTTCCCCGTCGCCCCTACGCGCAAGACGCTGAACTGACGTCAAGTGCTTCCGCCGCTACACTTGCCTGTACAAATGATATCTTTAACAGTGGGCTTTTAATACATGCAGTGAAAGCCCATATATTAAACTACGACTGCATAGTTTTATGTTTCTCCTACCTATTAAGAAAATATGGGCAGGAAAGTTCTAAAAATTCAAGTTTTATTTTATTTTATTTTTTCCCCCCCACGATTTATTTCTCTTAGAATAAAATTAATATTTCGAAAACAAAATTATACGGCCTTTGATACTATTTTTTTTTTTTTTTATCTTTTCTGGCAACAAGTGGTATCCTCAGGACATTTAATTTCTTAGATACGCGTAAACGCGCAAACAACAAATGTATATACGCTATTCATGGTAAAGTGAGCACTTTTGAAAGCCATCTCATTTGGAATAATAGTCAACAAATTAATTTTATTTTAGCTTTAGACGTTTAATTCCGAGTGAGGTGGAATAAACACACTGTGTTTATTACTTAGATTGCTATATTTATTTTAAAAAGGTGGTTAAATTATAACGTATGGTTGAAATGAAAAAGTTACCAGGGCCTCAAAAGTGCTCACTTTACAGTGAACAGCCTATAGGAAATATGCCCGGACAACTAACTCTTAGGACCTACTATAGTCTATTTGCGGTTTATTCATTTCTTTTTAATCAAACCTTTGAAAACCACACCATATAAAAACGTGTTTGCTTGTTTCCTAATTATGTTATGTATCACAAGCGTTTTGTACTTCTGGTAACCTAAAAGTTTTCGGTTAAATTAAAATTCTGATTCATATTATACATTATAAATTGTAATATTTCATTTATAACTAATACGAATAAAAACAGTGATAAAATAGGTGTGTTCGTAATGCCTAGTGATAAATAGTTCTTATGCGAAATATCATACACTGAGTGCGCACGAATGGGGTATGTTGTCCCTCTAGTGTGATTCTCTAGACACGGGTAAGCTTTGTTTGCATGCTGCGGAGGAATATCCTGGATGATGAACTTTAGCAGGCCTTCATAAAAGTCGGAAGTAACTGTGACTGGACTAGCTATATCTAGAGACGTGTATTTAGCATCAGGCTGCTGTGGCCCTTCCAGAGGGGAGCATGTCACGCATTTAATAGAGGGATTAGGGTAGCTAGATGGAAAGAGCACTCAATTACAAAAGACTACTTTTATTAAGCACGCTGCAATACAAAGTCCGCTATATGACGGCGGATAGCAATCACAAGAGAGACGCAGAGGTCTAACTACTCTGCTGCGATATTCAGACTAGAAGGCGCTGATACCACTCCTTATTTATACAGGTAATTACGCAAAGAGGCGATTATTCTGCTCTGAGGGATCTTAATCTAGCCTTAGCGTGTCCCGAAGTCTCCCTAGCCTTAGTCGCCCTACCAGGGAGTATATTTGCCCTTACTGCGGCGACGTCGACGAGGAGGATCTCTCGACAGCGCGCTCGTCGGGCGTTGAAGCAGGACCACGACAGGTGGTCCTCTCGGCAGGTGGTCCTGGGGCAGGGCCTTCGGCGTCGCAGGCAAGATGGCGCGCAGGGCCGCCATTGCACCGGGCTTATCTACCGCCCTTCCCGTCATCGCGCTCATACCCCCTATAATTTATTTCCCAAAACAGGTGCTCGGCTGGCCGAGGTCGCCCCGCGCCTCGCATCGGCACGCTGCTTGGCAACCCTTACTGTGGCCAGTCGCAGCAAGGCTAAACTCCACAGCGCCGTGCGTGCTCGAGCTGGCGTCGGTTCTCCACTGGCTGCTGCACAGATGTGAAGCCGCTCCATTTTTTTGATTGGACTGCACGCGACTGGACTACACAATTGTGGAGTGTTCATTTACTGGTGCAGAGTTACCTATGGCGTGTCGGGTAAAGTATGGTCCCAATGACGAACTTATTGCAAAGGTGCTTGTGTTTGAAGTTGAACTTGTCCCCAAACAATCATGCGAATTCTGCAGGTCTCTGACTATATCTAGGGATAGGAAAATTTCGCGAGTTCGATGACCTGAATGCTAAGACTCCACTTTCCTGTGTTAACCTGAGCCTCAGCTATATATGTTAATTAGAAACGGCTTTAGAGAGTAGCCAGTGTTACACCACACTTAAAAGTATAAGTATCGCTATGTGTTTCCTTGCAAGTACGCTCTAAGAAATCGTTCGCAAATTTACCACATAGGTGCATATATATATATATATATATATATATATATATATATATATATATATATATATATATATATATATAGAGAGAGAGAGAGAGAGAGAGAGAGAGAGTGTTTGTGTTCAAGGTAAAGTGAGCATTTTTGAGGCCCTAGTTATTTTTTTCCTTTCAGCCATTTTTTTTATCATTTAACCATTTTAAAAAAATATACAAATATTGCCAAGTAAGTATCAAACACAGTGTGTTTATTCTACCGTATTCGGAAGTTAACGTCTAAGACTAAAATAAAATTTATTTATGTAATATTATTCGAAATGAGAGGGCTTTCAAAAGTGCTCACTCTACCATGAACATCCTTTAGTAAGAAACAGTGACTGGTAAGGTCGTTTCCCATACATCAATAGTACCGTTCTTCATCTGCTCAGGAAACAGTCAAATGCGTAGGGAAGTTCCCAACTTTGTATAGGAGCGAAGCTAATTATACCTATATCTGCAGCTTGATGTGTGGTATTATTTCCATACAGCGTATGGGTTAAAAACTTCCATTACAGTTCAGGAAGTTTACCAGAACATATTTTACAGTGTATATGCTATTGGTTCAGAGGCATCCAAGGGGTCTTTAGGAAACTGCAATCCAATTGCAAAGGTAACTTCACTCTATATGTGTTTGACGTCTATCTTGTCCCGAAATGAATTCGCGAAATTTTCCTTCCCCTAACTATATTTAATATACACTGAATAAAGGTTTTGTTGAATCTTTGTTTGGTGCAACCAAATTATTTGTTTGTATAGAGGCAATGATATATTTTGTTGCTGAAACCAAATTAATTTGTTGTTCTCATCTGGTCGCCCCAATCTGTCATTACTGCAACTGAGGATTTGTTTGACTACACATACATTTAACAGTTTGGGCCGATATAAAAAAAATTACAAGTTCGACCGAGTTTCAAACTTAGATCACCTGCGTCCGAGCGCTATGCCTTAGTAATATCAGCTAATGTGGCAACTGATGACGTCGGAAAGCTTTCAAATAGATGTAAGAATACTGCAAATACTGGGAAACGTGTGCAAACAAATATTTCAAGTTTTACAGCTTTACTTGACAGTTTCTTGAATTATTTTATTAATGTGTTCATACAATTGTTAAGCATCAATAGATGTACTAAGAAACACGGTTACTATCCTAATTGTCCCAAAAAAATACAAACAAACTCTCGAACTGTATCCTCGAACGAAGGCAGTCAGGTGAGCGGCCAAACAAATATATACAGTTGATTCAACAAAATATTTAGTTGGCAGTCTTTTTTTTTTGCCCAATACAGAGATTTTGTTTCTTGAAACATATATTTTCATAGACGAACAAAAGTAATTTTCTTGCTTTTCAAATTTTGTTTGCTCAACAATAAATATTTTTAAGGCAACTAAATATACAAGATGTGTTTAAATTCCCATAACACATTGTAAGGGCTTGTAATGGGGACCAAGACGGTTACGTTTTGCATGGGAACTCACGTGCGGAAACGTACCGTTTCCCCGCGACAAACAAAACACCGCCACATCACATGCTGACCTCTCCCACATCTGCAGCACACTGTTCGCTCGATTTGGCTCCGCTAGACTACTTTCTGTGGGGCCACATGAAGGGCGCGATTTACGAGACCCCTGCGGAATCAGAGGAGGACCTGCTGGCGCGGATTATGGTTGCGGCGGATCTTGGATCCCTTCTTGTAAGTGGACCCAGAAGAAAAACAACGCACAGTTTGTTGCAGACGTGGGAGAGGTTTAACATGTGATGTGGTGGTGTTGTACCTATACAAATATTTTGTTCGATGTTCTGTCAGTTTAAGCGACTGACCTGGAGGTAGAAAGCGGCGAGGTGCGCCAGCGACCCGCGCGGCACCTCGCTGCTGAACTGGAAGCAGGCGACGTTGCAGTCGATCCCGGAGGCGAGCTCGCGCAGGCTGTCGGCGCTGCCGTCTATAGGGTGGACGAGGAACAGCGTCCTGGCATCCCCCCTGCGGGAGCCGCCCACGAGGTGCAACAGCGTCTCGCGGGGCAGTCCCAGGAGGCCGTCCGCCCCAGGGGAGTACGCGAACTGCATGAGCGCCTCGTAGCGCCGGGCGTCCTCCAGCTCCAGCGAGACTCCAGGAGGACGACGCTGCTGCGCGCCGGGCCGGTCCACCAGCCGCAGCATCTGGAGAAACACAAACATCCAGCTATAGTTAGAGATGATGGTTCGTCTCGGGATAAGTTTACTGTTAGCTAGGATTCAAAATACTGTACGCATTTCCGACAGTTTTTATTTCCTTATTGGTTGTCATGCATGTATGAAAATACTACCTCTTTTACTGGACAAATGAGGATTCTGATACTGCAATACGAAGGTTGATTACTCGACTGGAAACAACTAATTCTGTGTCCGAATCAGCCTGTGCCCGGAAGTGACGCTGCAATTGCTGTCCGAACAGCAAGTGAAGTAGGCAAGTATACAATTAAATAAAGTTGTATAATTCTCGCATACTTGCGGAATGTGTACCGCGATTTTGAGAAGCAATTTGTAGGTTACAATTATTGATTTCCGACATGATTATTTTATTTAAAGTTTAATAGGACAACATTGCCACTTCATGGCCATACAATTTTGAACTCGGTGAATAATTATCGCAACGCTCACCTTGCAAAAAGGTCTAAACAATAAATTTGTATTAGACCTATGTTTCTAAGCTACAGAAGCTAATATAAATAAGTAATCCAAATCGCACTGATATTTAATAATGCAAGACAGTATATGTTAATGTAAATCTAATTGAAAAATTATTTAATACTTGATTTAACTCCTAAAATTTTCGGCAATAATATTAAATTATTATTCGGAATACATATAGGCCTACATTAAATAAGGTTAGCTGGCTAATAACTGTTACCGAAGCCAACAAGACTGAACGTCAGAATTCATTAAGTTTGGTGCCAAGGGTAAGTGAAGTATGCAAAAATGCAAGTACTCAAGTATATACTTGAATTCGGACATGGCTTTAGTTGAGTCAAAACATTCTTCATCCAATCATGAAGGAATAAACTGGCTAGAGTGTTATAGAAGATATGTTGGCTCAAAAAATTCTCGCCATTTTCAGCATATCTAGGTATAGTTAATTCATGGTTACTTCCAACTTCTTTGAACCCTGCTAAAGTTCTACTTCCAGGATATTCCTCCGCCTCATGCAAACAAAGCTTAACTAAGTATAGAACATTTCACCAAAGGACAAAACACCTGATTCGTGCGCACTCAATGTATTATTATTTCGCATAAGAACTATTTCTTACTAGGCAATACTAACACGCCTATTTATCTCTGTTTTTATTTATATTTATTTTAAGCGAAATATTACAGGTATAATATAAGTACAAAGTCAATTTAACTCAAAACAAGGCAGTTTTATGTAGATTAATGTATAAACGCTTCTAATGCATGACATACTTAGGAAACAACCAAACACGTCATACAAGGGGAGATTTTTCAAAGGTTTGAATCAACTAGCGCGAGGAAACCGCGAATAGACTGTAAGGTTCATTGTACTCAGGTTGGGAGCTAGACAAGATTCCTTATGGGAGAGTTTGCCGTAAGGAAAAATTTCTGCCGAAAGGCGCGCTGGTATATCAAAGAGGTCACTTTTAAGATTGTGGTAAATTGAGAAAATCTTATTGTTTTTGTGTGCACGTTCATGTTTGGCTCAAGTTTTACGTGTCAGCTACATTTCGTAACTTGTTCACACCCCTCCAATAATGTTTACAAGAGCAAATAGTGAAAATTCAACTCTGTTAACCACTGAGAGTTCATAAGCAAGCTTATTTTAGTGTAAAAATGTTCCGAATACCAGACTGTGTCCGAATTTGCCTGAAATGCATACTTGTGCGTACCTGTCACTGAAAGTGACGTCACAAGTGCCTTCCGAATTGTAAGTGTAGTACGCAAGTATATGAAGATGTATACTTCTCGCATACTTGCGGTAAATGCGCCGCCATTTTGAGAAGAAATTTGTAGGTTACTATTGATATGCGACGTAATTATCTTATTCATAGTAGGTCTGCCTTTCTGCTTGTTAGCTTGGAATTTTGAATTGAGTAAATAATTATTGTAAGGCGTACCTTAAAAAAATTCTAAACAATAAATTCACTCCAGGTCAATCTTTATAACCTACAAAAGCTACGGCAAAACAAGCAATCAAAATGGCAAACTCACGTACAATCAGTAACACAACGAAAGTTATGTAAATAAAATTTAAATATTATTTAATTCTTTATTTAACCCTATACTTCTCTGCAACTATCTAGTTATTTGTAGGAATATACATTCATTAAAAATGATCAGCTGGCTAATATATGTTACGGCGGAATCCAACATGGCTGCCTGTCCGAACTCACCAACTTTGATGCCAAGGGTAACTAAAGAATTTAATGATGCGAGTACACAAGTATAAACCTGAATTCGGACACGTCCTTAGTGCGAAATAAGTATATGTATAGGCTGTTCACCGTAAAATGACCACTTTTAAAAGCCCTGATTAAGATCTACTTGTATGTACGTTATGTATTCTTCCGCCTTATGTAAAATTAACATTGCCATGGGCCTCGTCACTTTATTCATACGATGGCCAAGTGAAACTGTGAATTTATTAGGAAAGTAAAAGTTCACAAATCTGCTCATTTTTAAAATTAGATGCATTAAAAAAAAACAGAAAGCGAAAGAAATAATATAACTAATTATAAATGGTTACCTAAGACTTTTAATTCGGCGTTAAGATATGGAACTACTTTCCCTCTTATCATTATTAACTTTACTGGGCACATGTCACTCAGTGCGGCCGTTAAAATATACGCAGGAATGGGCAGGGACATTTTTCTAAGGTTGATTTAAAAAGTGCTCACTTTATCATGAACAGCCTTTACCAGCGTCCACGACAACTTACGTCGAACGGGTCACCGACAAGTTAAGCCTCAGCTCCCTCGTCTCCACGTGTTAGGACGTACTATTTTCCGCGCTGATATTAATGCTTGATGTACGGTGTTCCAGCACCATCACATCTGGTTGTGTTTTCTAAACCTACCTATGCAAGTTACGATGTTGTGCTAGGTCAGTGTTTCCATGGCAGTAATAAATATACTGCAATGAGTGTCGCGACCGCTGATAATGAAAGGGTGTGGCGCAGCTTCGTGGTCATTACGCTCGTTTAGTGCGTGTGCGCGTGTGATTGGAAATACTGGAGTGCGATATTTATGCTTTTTAACCGTGAACTGTTTTTATGACGAAGTTAATGACCTCTGTTTATTTATCACAACGTAACTTTTCTCTGCGTGTTTGAAACAAATTAGTAACGTTCTTACGTTTTTGTGTTTTGAATGTTTGCCACAACCCCAACAAATTACCAAGCCCAGCCAGAGAATTTCTAAGGAAATAATTAAATAAACCTTAAAACCTAAGTATCTATGCAAAGAAATATGAGCGTAATAAAAGTTACGGTAGGCCTATTTGCGTGCATGTTCACAACTATATTTTTTTAAGTATGCTGCTGTTACGTAAAAAGAATGAACGAAACGAGATGCGTGTTTGAATTTACTGTCTTTATCGTTGGACTAGTTGCTCCTTCGTTTCGATATTTATTCCAACTAAGGTCGTCGTTTTAACGAAATAATCCAACACACATCTATAACAAGAGGCTGAATACTACTGTTCTTTCCCCCACAGTTGTAATAGGGTTAAACACAATGGCAGCAAAATATCATGTATTATGTGTAATGTGCTATATCGTGTAAAACAAATATATCAACAATGCAAAATAATAACCGTAAGAACTATCGTTAATACAGACATTGTTAAAGAGTCATAAAGCTGAATTAAATATGGCTATGGGCCGAAATTGTGAATATTCTTACGTAATCATTTTTTAAATACGATAGGATTCTTTGAACAGTTAATTACAGTAAGCTAAACAAAACATTTGGCAGTTAAACATTAGAAGTCACGTGGCAGTGTTTTTGTTTACGCTTAGTGGAAGGATATGTAACAGCTAACCAAAAGTAGAAATTAAGCAGGGCTTCAGAAAAGTGTGGAGTAACCTTGAATGAACTCTAAACCCTCATTACCCCAGAAGAGGAACAAGTATGGAGTTGATAAAAAGCTGTTCACTATAAACGGGGCATTTTCGAAAGCCCGGCTTGAGATTTACTTGTATTCACAATGTGTATTCTTCCGCGTATGTAAAATGAATATTGTCACGGACCCGATCACTTTTTCCATGCGAAACGCTGAAATTATTTGAAAATTGTATATTATTAAAATTTGCTAGTTCTTACATTTACATGTATGAAAAGAAACAAAAGAAACTATGTCGGTATTCACAAACGTCTAACCTAACATTCTAATTCAACGACAAGACATGGAACTAGTTTGTCATTATAGGCTGTTCACTGTAAAATGAGTACTTTTGAAAGCCCTGCTTAAGATCTACTTGTATCCCCGTTGTGTATTCTTCCTCCTTATGTAATATTAACACTATAATGGGCCTTATCACTTTATTCATGCGTTGGTAGAGTGAAACTGCTCATGTTTACACTTCGCTGCATAAAAAAAAAACATTAAGCGAAATAAATTCTTTCAGTTATTACAAATGGTTGCCTAACACTTTTATTCGACGTTGAAATATGGAACTACTTTCCCTCTAGCGTTATAGGCTGTTCACGGTAGAGTGAGCACTCCAAACAGGCTTTAACCATTAATAAATATATATTACTGCAAACTCAGGCATTAAATTATGAGCGTGGGGAAATATATACACTGTGTTTATTGGTTACATTGCAGTGTTCATATTAAAAAGCCGCACGAAGATGGAAACTGGATGAAAGGAAAAATTTAGAAGGGCCTTGAAAAGCGCTCACTTTACCGTGAACAGCCTATACCAACTTTACTGAGCGCATGTCACGCAGTGCACCCGTTAAAATATTTGTATGTGGGAGCAGTGACTATTTTTCTCAAGTTGATTTCAAAAGTGCTCTCTCTACGATGAACAGCCTTTAATAAATCGTGTTGGGCCTTTGGCTGGCCACGTAAATGATGATGATAATACATGATAGTGAAAGCTGGAGCACCTGTCCCACCGTCAGCGTCCTCATCTCGGCTGGAGACAGACACACCCCGCCGTGTCGCTCCAGCCCCATGCGGAGCTCCACCTGCATGAGCGAGTCCACCCCTAGCGCCACCAACGTTGTCTCCGCAGGCAGCTTTCGTACGTCTGGAACATCTGCACCAACCAAAACTTGATATTTATTGGATAACCGCATATGCTGGCACAAACGTTTACAATAATAAAAACAATATCCAAATCCAAATAACCTTAATAATTAATATTAAATACTGCATGTTACTTAAGTACTTATGAATAAAAAACTGCCAATTTTTTTTTGGTATACCATCTCACTTACTATTTTTCTTATTGTAATTAATAAGAGCACCATTTTTTTTTTAAATAATTTTTTATAATTTCTCCCCTATTATCAAATAATGTTGTTTTATTTGAAATTGTAATCAATCTTTCTCTTTCTACTGAAGAAAAATGTAACTGTACTGTTTTTCTGAAATGCCTACTTTAAATCCTTTATAGTGTTTAATTGTTGTGTTATTTGTATATGTATTGTATGTTACTATGTATGCAATCACAAACTGCCATGATGTTTTTTTGTGTACCATTTCTCCTTTATGAACAGGGTTGTTCGTGGGAAAGTGCAATAATTTAATTTAAAAAAATCAAATATAAATTAAGCAAAAACTTAGATCTATATATTAATTAAAATTAAGGTAATATTCACAATCAAACTAAAATCTTAAAATAAAGTATTAAATGCCAGAACTAATATATTTTAATGCTTAGTCTTAATTAAGATTTAAGGGTAAAAAATTCAAATTAAGACTAAGTAAATTAACCTATTGTGTATAAAAGTTAGTATTCCCATCCCAATCAATCTTTAAAAAATACCAACTACAAAATAATTTTATAGTTAAACAACAACAAATTAAGGGCACGGTAATGTAAGCACTTCTGTGGCCCTACTTACTTTTCTATATCAGACATCTTTTTATACTTTATTCACATTTTTTTATAGTTGTAACTAATTTTTTGCTGTAGTATATGATCAGAGAAAATGTTGACTGACGTACACTACTGACTTTAGAGTATTTACACGTAGTATTTAAACTTTTTGGGGGTCAGATATCGTGCGCGGAGTCATTGAGGACGTGTCCATTATGACAAATATGACAATATTGGTAGCCCTAGGTTGTGGTAGACTGATTAAAAAAACATCATAATATTTTTAAATCAACGACAACTTACTTTTACTTCGACGGTAGCTGTTCCAAACCTCATTCGCTGTTATGCTTTCAATCCTGGAAACTGGGATATTTTACTCATTTCAATTACTATTTTGCACATTTATTTTCAGAAACCTACTATTGGCTACTTTCACAGTTTTTATACAGGACTGAGTGGTAATCGGTTTCGCTACTCGGAAGATCCGAGGCAGAATCTTTGCATGTCAGAGATGCGGAGGACCTCGTAGATGGTCGGTGTGGGTTTCTGGGAGTATTCCCGCTTCCCCCATTACTGCATTTTGCCAACACTTTCAACAACATTTCATTACACCTTATCCGTTAACCAGGCTATGCTTGAGAGTGAAATTTTACTCATTTCATCCGTGTCCACACTTCCATAACTTTTGAGTAGCCCTGCCTCTAGTTGCAGGATTGGTATCATAGGTGACAGGTTTATCTCAGTCTAAGCCTACTTTGCGAAGGAAAGGAAGGCTTATGAGATCACTTCCCTGCCTGTGTGCATAGGTATGTGTGTATCTACGTGTGTCTCTGTGTCTGTGTGTGTGTGTTGTCAGTGCGTTGTGTGTCCCCCCCCCGCCCCCCTCCAATTTTTGAACGCGTGAACGGAATTTCATTAAACTCGTGTGCACATGTAGTACTAATAAGCAAGGACACCTGACTTACATAGTTTAATACCACGGCGGGCACTAATTTGTGACATCGCGGGTCTCTTAGGTCACTGGTTTAATTTTAATTTTTTTTTTATCTCCCAAAAACGAGGAAAATTATTTTTGAGTACACTTTTTCTACAGAGCTTGTGAGTGGTACTGGCAACAAATGGTTATGCCTCTAGGCTTGGATGGGATATAATAAAGGGGAATTGCCGAATATAATTTTGTAAAGGGTAGTGTAGGTTATTTTGTACTAGTTCGGTATCGCGAGGCACGCCTTTTATATTAACTCTGGTATGCATAGTGACATTTCTCAGTTGTCGCATTTAGTTTGTTTTGCTGGGCAGGAGGGCAAAACTGTCAATTTGGCGCCATGGTAGAGGCAGGTGTTTATTACTTACATGACAATATTTATTTAAGCAGTTGGTTAAAGGATAATATATGGTTGAAAGGAAAAAGTAACCACGGTCTCAAAAGTGCTCACTTTATCGTGAACAGCCTGTAACAAGAGTATGTTTCCAACACTCTGTCTCCTGTAGCATTTCTGTTCAATGAATGAATAATTTTGAATTCTTTCCTGTCGGCTGGGTTTTTACGATGTATATGCCGGTTTTTCCCAGTCTCTTCTAGTGTTAGCTTAGCTATAAGTGCACTTAGGTAGGTAGTCATGGCCCCAATTGCTGGCCAGGGCTGCCCAATTCCTCTTTGCCGCGATCCATGTCTCGCATGATTTCCCTTCCACGTAACACTTAGATGTAGGGTAGATAGAAAACAAAATCGATACTTCAGGTTAGCGGGCTTCACCAATCAGGAGTCAGCTCGTTCGTCGATGTGGGAGTTCCCGGCGCCATGTCATGAGCAACACAAGTCACCAGGATGCAGTAAGAGAAGATTGTGTTGATGGAGGCCCGTGTTATAATTTCACAGCAATGAGAACGGGCGGAACAATTTCACTGGCGCAGATCGAAGGCAGCGGTCAGAAAGGTCTTTTCTTCGTTTCGACTAACCTCACCAAAATTTATTTCAACTCGTAAATTTTTTAATAAATCTGCGCGAGGCGGCATCAAAGCCTTTTAGCTGAAGACTCGCCTCTAGTAAGTACGGCATGTGTGTGCATGACCGGACATAGGTTTCATCATCAGCTCAGTTTAAAGTAATGCAGTAGCTTGGTTGGTAATGTGAAGTGTTTCCTGTAATACCGGAATCTCATAGCCCCGACCAGCACGCCACCGCAAGCACGACACGACACTTTAAACTGAACAACAAATGAAATACAAGATAGATCTGACGTAAGCCCGACAATTCAGTAGTTTTGGATCAGAAATCATTTCTATTCTTCGCCGTGTTGTGTGGCACGACGCACAGAGTGTACAATTTTGCGAAATGAAATTGTATGATAAGCTTCCCCTACAATAGGAAACACGTAGCTCAAAAGAAAACAAATTATGAAAATTATTTTATTTAACTCTTATAAATAATAATTTTTCCTCTGTATGCATTAGCTATAAAACTTTGTCACCATCATGTACTATCTATTCATAATTTCACGTCTGCCCACCGCCTTTGAAACTGGCGTACTTAATCAGCGCCTTCTAAATGGATCCGAAAAATTCTACTCGCGTAGCGTCAGTAAACACTGTCGGGCTGCAAATTCGAGCAGGGCACATTGAAAATGGTCGTGGTTGCGGTTTTTGTCGTGCCGTGCTGTGCTCGTCGGGACTATACGATTCCTTCACAACACGTGTGACATGAACAAAGAAAAAATTTATTAACCTACAATAAGAACTAAATTTCTGGTCCTTGTCTCTTCTGCAGAATTTAAAACGTCTTTGCAAACATTCAACTATCATCCAGTGAACAGGTAATTATGGCAGCAGTGTTTTGAGAATGTAGTTCGTCGCAGCTGGCGAGCAGGCGAGGCTGCAGAAGTTGGAACTAATTTCGTCGTCCTCGCGATCCTGCATCCTTGTGCGCTGCTCGCCAGGAGGCCGGCAATGTAACAAACTATCAAAATGGCGGTAATGGTTAAATTTAGGGTGACATGCCATATTTCGGGGACCATTCAACCGATTAAAACCAAAATTTGTATGTCGACAGTACCTATTACAAACAACATATATGCCAAGAAATAAACACTTTTGCTAGCAATTTTGTAGGATGGCGCCACATAAATTAATGGAATTTTTTATGTAATGTCGGGAAACTATTGCCCGATTCATACCAAATTTTGCAAACAAGTAGTATTGCGACAGGTGATGTAAACTAGTATGTTTTAAGTAGGACAGACACTTATTTTCAAAATGGAAGCCATGCAGATATTTTAGTTTTGTACGCTATATCGTCGAAACTTTGTAATTAATTCCAACATAATTTTCTATGATGGCTTTATATACTACAACCATCAAATATGTACAGACCAAAATTATCTTCTTTCCACCTATTTGTAAGAGAGCACCATAAAGCCAATTCAAATTTTTATTTGATACCACACCTACTGAATGCGACTGGCTGGCCAAATGTACGTATTTTTAAATACAGAATTGTTGGCATAGTAAAATATACCTAACCAAATTCAAATATTCTTTAACTAATTATGGTAAGTTTTCTGACAGCAAATGTTCTTCTATGTAAAATTTGTAGTAATATAAAATAGATTTCCATTAAAAAAAAAAGGAATTTGTGGTAATAGAAGCTATGTTTCTGTACAGAAATGCTTACCTTAATGGAAGAAATATTAAATTTAATATAGGGTCTTAATACGGAGCTATAGATCATCCTGGCACGTTTTAAATTATTTTTATAGGTAGCGATTCAGTGGATACTTTTTCTTGGAAGTATTCTAGAAATATAAGTAGAGAAATTTTGTCTTCTGCTATAAAACTTTACTGTTACACCAGGAGAACCTAACTGCCAAAACCTTTTACCATTCTGCCCTTGGCTCTGAGGTTCATTGAGACATTTTTCTTTGTACCTTTAAATGAAAAAAATATTGCGATCAGTAAACACGCCCCCGGATAGATTATCGAACCACCAACCTTTCAGTTATCAGCGGAACGCGCTAGCCGACTGCGCCACGGAGACTATGACCATACGAATTTACGAATCGCTTATAAAGCATGAAGAAATATCATTTGATGCGAAAGTGTTACCAAGTTCGATTATTACTGTTGAAAATAAGGAAATGTTTAGCACTATTAAGCCTACTTTCCGAAGAAAATAAAGACTATTATCTCGTGAATTATTCAAGCGATTAAAAGAAAAAAATTGTATGTTGACACTGCATCATATGAGCATTGAATTTAGAGATGGATATTGTTACGACGGAATTTTCGTGATTTTTGAGCGGTTTTAGTTTTTTGTTAGGATACATATTTTATTGTTATGATACCCTTAATTTTTCGGGACGCTTTCTATTTTTTTGTTAGCAACCATTAGGTAATTTGAGTAATTTTCCTAGGATTTTTGGGAATTTTTAATTATAGTTTTCTGGGTAGGATCACTGTCCAGATCAGTCCTAGGCATTGTTCAATTGTCATTTTGGGGGTAAGATTTGCCCTTCTTTTTGTTTGTCCAAAAGTGAACCCTTCCTTTTTAGTATTTTGGTAATGATTCTAATGATTTAATAACTTTAATTTTTTATTTGGATTTTGGTTATAACTTCTGTTTTGGTGTTAGGCCCTTAACTTAGTAGTCGTAGTTGTTTTGAATTTTAATTGGTACTACCCTCCTGATAAATTATTTTTATTAATTTTTATAGCCAGGGTTCTTAATGAGCGTTTATTGGAAGCAGTAAATAATTCATTATATTCCTTTTAAGTTTTGTGAAAATTTCGGTCTTGTAACTCGGTTACGTTTAAGATGGGATTCAATTAATATTTAAAAGGGATTGGGATGTCAGATGGTTAGGTCGTGTCCTTTGTCATCTCGGGAATCGTAGCCTTGCAGTCGATAGTTCTCGAACTGCTACAAGAGTTATTAGTCGTTAGTATCGAGCTGGTCAGCCTCAGGATTTTTGGTGCTGGCCGCAGCTGTGAGTGTGTGCCTTCGTCGCTGCGACGGTAAAGTAGCAGTCATCATTATTGTTTAGTGTCGTCCCGCCTTTCGTTCAGAACTGTTTTCGAGCCGCACGTGTGTCGAAAATTTCCTGGAGTGATTAGCACTACTTTTTATCTAAATTTCATCCATTTGTTACCAAACTACTTTTGTTCATTTGCCTAATGCAAAAATTTATTTTTGTATGAGTTTTATTTATTGGTAGTTCAAATTAAATTTAAACATTTCTGGAAAACATCCTCTTTTATTTCTAAGCAGTTAATTTCACCCTCTCTTTTTAGTTATCAGGTCATTGTTAAATTCATTAAATTTAATTATTATATTTAATGAACTTACTTATTTATTTTTTAAAGTTTTACCTCGTTTCCTAAATTTCACCCAGTCAGTGATTACCTGTCAAGTTCGCGCACTATCTCTTGCAGGTAGTAGAAGTGTGTGTGAGTTCTACCAACGTTTAAAACAGAATTGATGAAATTCAAGGCTGCCCCAGTTGTACACGTGCCTTGTGGTGGAACGCCACCAGCAGAATTTGATACAGACCAGTAGTTTAAACAGATGATAATGCAGAAGCTTAGGTTAGGGAGGAGATGTATGATGGTGATCTTTAATTTTTATGTAGTGTTGAGTACACGATAAGGTGCAGCTGAAGAGGAGCTGTGGTGTACAGGTAATTGTGAAGTTGAGGGAGAGTGCCTCAACTTGCGATGTTTACCCATACAAGAGATTTCAGGGGTTTAGTTATTTTTTAAGTTAGTAGATGAGAGTTTACCTACATCTCCCTCCACTACGAGTCGTCGAGATTTCTGATGCTGTTTCAGTCAAGCTATTTAGTAGTTTTTGTACGAGTTGTTAAAAGTATGAACTATGAATGATCCACTTGATTGATATTAATCGATTGATTGAGTAACAAGAATAAATAAGCAAGTAACTAAATAAGTAATAAATGATTAATTCCCCCAAACACCAACTCACCGTTCTTCTCCTTTTAGCCTACTCCCCTTCATCCCATTTTTCCTTTGCCCCCCTTTTCCGTTCTCTCCTCTTTCCTAACCGCCCCCCCCTGAATTATTCCTTTTTCCCCTTCCCATTTTCCAGCATTTTCACAATATTGTTGATGGTGCGTCATTTTAAAAATTAGCATAACAAAACAAATTTAAGATTTTGTGTCATGTCTCCGGAGAAAAATACTGATTCCCGCTAAAATTGGAAAACTATTAACACTGCGGCAGACAATGTAAGTTGATGTTTTGAGTAGGTCGCAAAATTATTTTCAAAATGGAGGCTATATAACTATATAAACAATTTAGTTAATTATATTATATCTACCAAATAACGAACACATTTCAACTTAACTTTGTATGCTGGCAGTACCTATTATATAGATCAAATTTTTTATGCATACCCTCACCACTATTTTGTAAGATATCCCGGCATGAACAAACAAAATTTTTATATCAAATCTCGGGAATCAATCAACAGATTTTCTCCACATTTGGCGAAGAAGTTGTACTGTGGTAGATCATATTAATTTATATGTTTTAAGTGTGCAGAACCTTTATTATCACAATGAAGAAAAAACTTAGCGAGCTACGAAACTATGTAACCGATCTTAACTTAACTTTGTATATTGGATTTATCTATAGCAATCATTGAATGACCTAATACAAAACCTTTTTGTACACCATTTATAAAGATCGTCAATTAAAAAAAATTGAGTCTCTATGCTATATCCCGAGGACAACTCAAACGATCCCCACCAAATTGTTCACACAAGTAGTGCTATAAAATGTTTCACGTGCTGCAGGCTCTTTTTTAATAGTGTTAGTATAAATAATTTATATACATATGTTACATCTTTGTGAAACAATTAAAGGAAATTCAACCAAATTTTGTACGCTAACAGTATTCTTTATTAGAATCAAACATGCATACATAGATACTCTTTTGTCGGCCTGTTTGCAAAATGTGCCAGATGAGGAAACTTAATATTTTTCCATATTTCTGGAACAATTAGAATAATTTTCACCAAATTTTGCACACCATTTGTGCTGCATTAGGCTGTGTTAAGTTACAAGATTTAAGTCGAGTCAGACGTTGATTTTTTTTAAATGGTGGCTATATAAATATTTTGATCAGTGTGACATACCTATTTAAAAATTTGACCAAATTCGACCAAACATTTTACGTTAATAGTATCGATTATAAGAATTGCGTACAGAACCGCTTTTTTTAGGCAATTTTGTAGGATAGCGCCGATTAAGAAAATTAAGTTTTCATGCCATATCTCGGTGACCAATCAAGTGACTTCCACCGAATTCTTCACACAAGTTGCCCTACGATAGGCCACGTGTACTTGCGTGTTTTAGGTGGCTCACACACTTATTTTAAAAAACTATGGCAATGTAAATATTTTAGGTCAGTGGACCCTATCAGTCAAAACATTAGACTGATTACATCCGAACTTTGTGCTCCGAATACTATCTCCGTGATGCAGTGGGTCACACTACAGTTAAATTTTACGAGGTTTCCTTGGTTCGAGTCCCGGCTAACGCAGGCGTATTCACGTGAGAACGGCCTAATTACTGACACAGCCTCGATATTTTTACCTTGGATGCCTTCTATAGTCTGTCCGCGGTCTCTTCATATTTTTTTTAAAATCGAACCTTTGAAAAATCACCCCAAGTATCAAGTGTTTAGTCATATCCTAAATACGCCACATATCACAAGAGTTTTATACATCTGTTAACGTAAAGGTATATTATTTTTAGTTAAAATGAAGTTTTACCATGTATTTTATTTATAAATTATAATATTTAATTTGTAATATATATGAATAAAACAGCGAGAATACATGTGTGTTGGTAGCACCTAGTAAGAAATAGTTCTATAGCAAAACCTTATTACAACTGTGTGCGCAAGATTTCAGTGCGCTGTCGTCTTGTGGTAATTTCCTAGACTAGGTTAAGCTTCGGTTGCACGAGGCGGAGGAATATCCTTGGAAGTAGAACTCTAGCAGGGCTTAAGAAAAGTGCGAAGTAACCGTGGATTGACGACAACATCCTACTGGCGCAGATATAACTTGCGAGAAACTCAGCGGCCGGGGACTGCACATCGCGGTCTTGGGAAGGCCCGTCCTAAATGCTTCCCTGACGTAAACTTGAGGAGTTAAAATTTTTTTTTTTTTTAACCAGGGATTTCCCTTAAGGCTGGTATGTATCTAGAGCTGCTTTGCGAGTTCAAGTTCCAGAAGCGAGGGGAATCGATACGGGCGACACTAACGCGTACGCTTAGCGTCCCATCGCACCTACGCGCAAGACGGGCAGTGTTTCCATCAGCGCGCTGCAAGTACTGTGCGAATTAGATGTGTAACCGTGGGATTCTATTACACGCGATGGAAGCACACAGATGTAACTATGCTCCTATATTTGTAGTTTTACCTTGCCGCTTACGGTAATTGCAGGCAAGCTCTAAAAATGTATTTTTTTTCCACAATATTCAGGATTTTTTTTCTTTTTGAATACACTTACTATGATAAAAATAACAAAATACGGGCTTAGGTAATTAGTTTTCACGTTTTTTGGCAAAACGTATTTTGTTCATAACATTTATTTACTGAGATATACAAAGACAAATGTCTGATGTAGTACCAACAGTATTAATGTTAAATACATACAGTAATAGTTTGTTATCTGTGAGCCATCAGTAACTAATGTTGCTGTTAATGTAATATGCTGTTACCTTATTAATGCAAGTGTAATATGAAGTACTGTTGTAACAATGCGATGTTTATGTTGCGGCAAAATAAATTTTGCGTTGAACTGATGTTAAAGTTGGCGTTCAAATTTTTTTTCTTGTATTTCCTTTGCTTTAAAACAACAATCCGATGTAAAATAAACTAAGTACAATCATTTTGTCAAAAAAATAGAAATATTGCATTTGAAGAAAATAAGTAAGGCTCGGGGGATAATCGAACACGTGTCTTATGTGCATTACGATCTCCACTTAACGAAACTCAACGCCCTACCAACTACTTTATTTTAACATGTCTGAATTACTTTCACATTGTGGGTGTTCAACAACAACGACAAACTACAACACACTTTCGTTATGTGGAAATACTTTACGCTATGCATATTTGGCACACATTAACTGCTTTGCAAGGTTTGAAAGCTGTTCTAAGTTACATTTAGTTCTCATTCTATTCTTCAACATTTAAACATAGTGGTTTCATTTTACGAGGTTGTCACTGTACACTAGTACCCGCAATTTTACAACGTCAGTGTTAAATTGTGTTGGATGGACTTTACTTTAATTGCGCCGTATCGCAAATATTTCGCTCTTCCTGTTATCTTTTGAGTAATACAATATTCGGTTGTGGCAACATTACTTAAGAGACTTTGTTAAAATTAACAGTTCAACATTGTATCTGTATTAAAGAAATATGAGAATCTGTAAATGGTTGACATCATTAACTTTGTCACAACGGCATTAATACGGACCACAGTTTTACGCGGAAGCATTCAGGACTACTTGTACTCCGAAATATTAGAACTCAGATTAACTTTCGTCATTGGATGATTTTAACTGGCACGCGTTGCAGGTGTCTGCCCGTGAATCACGGACACCCAGTGTCGGAGTTACCTAATTTCGATTGGCCCAGTCAAGTTAGGGACTGTCTCCCGAAAGAGACACGTGGCCAATGACCAAAAGAAAACCGCATGTATGCTATAGAACATATGAGTCCAGCCTTTGCGTATTTTTTTTTTTTTTTTTTTTTTTTTTTTTAGCGAAAAACAGGTGGCCCTAATTACTAACGCTACTACAACGTAAACGTTCAAATAAATGGCTCAATAATTTTTTTTTTTTGGTTACAACAACATTGGGATTCTTGTGTGTGCGTGTTGTTGCAGGTGCGGGACTCGAACCCTCACACATAGTTGACGGAGCACTGTCATGGCGCACTTTTGATGAGGGGAGCTAGGGAGGAGCGAGGGTGGCAGAAAGGTGTCCCTGTATGTCGGCCAGCCGCAAGGTATAAAAGGCCGCCGGTGCATGATACATTACAGCAGCGGATCGACACATTTCATATCACCCTCATTGACCTCACAAATTCTATCTTATCGAACTAAAAATAACCCTAATTCCTCCAGCCCTAATCCAATAAAATGAATTATTTTTATCCTCCGCGACTGTCGCATAGTTTTCTCCAGGCCCTCTCCGCTTTGCCTGGTTTTCTATGCCCCTTACTAGACCCTTCTTCTTTCGGAGTGTGTCCATGGCTACAATTGCAGCCATGGCACCAGACAACCCTGCTCAGCCGCGATGCATGCGCCCATTTTGTTAACTAAACCCGACCTAAGGCGTAAAGGGCTTGCCCTGAGATGCATCCCATTCTCCAATCACCTTAGCTACTAACAAGCATGCCGGAGGGCACACAGAACTGTGAAGGTGCTCACGCTGGCGTAGCGGGATTTGGGGGCTCGCCAGGAAAAAAAATTTCAGCCCCCAATCTTTGACCCACTCTGCCGGTACCACTTCGAGGGCACGTCGACGCCGGAGGTCGGCGCGAGCAATTTGAGGGCAACACTGCAGGGCGAGCCGAGATACTGACGTCTTGGGGAGACGTTACCAGATCAGCCGATCACCACAACACAACATCACGAGGCGGAAGAGCTCCGGTCCGGTGTCGCTAATTGCCAGTGGCAAGGAGATAATTGGTTCTGGTTGCAGGATAGATCGGGAAAAAAACCTACGCGTAGCGAACTCTAGAGGTCCCTTATTAAGAGCCTTGATAATTGATAACGTAATTCTAGCTTGGAAGAATCGAGAATGATTCAGTATTGTTTGTTGAAGTATTGAGATAATTTTGTATGAGAAAGTGTAATATAAGAATTAGTAGTTTTTGCAATTGTCTTGTGTCGTTTTGCTATCTCGAGTTATTCCCCCAGTGTACAGTAACGTTAAGAGGAATATCCTCAATGACTATTGGTTCATATTCTAGTGTTACATATCTATACTAATATATAAAGAGGTACAGTTTGTAACTTTGTTTGTGTTGTGTGTTTGGATGTAGGAGGTAATCTTCGAAACTACTCATCCGATTTTAAAAATTCTTTCACCAGTAGAATGCTACGTTATCACTGAGTGTCATAGGCTATATTTTATTTTAAAAATCAATAGGGATCCCTACTAAAACTCCAATAATGTAACCCAAAGTGTAAATAAATGACCTATAAAATTCCTTACATTGCGTGCGCTGCGAAAACTATTGATGATAGAACAAAATAATGTACTACGGCTTTGCAGGACGGATAGATTCGGAAAATAAAACGTGCTGTGTGCTGCGTAAGGCGCCAACCTTAGAAGCTCTACTGCCATTATGGGGGAGTTACTTTTGTGTTTGCTGGGGATTTTCGGCAGAGACTCCCTGTAGTTACAAAAGGGACGCGTGCAGATATCATCAAAGCATTTCTTAAATCATCTCCCTTATGGAGGTCTATTCACCTAAATTTGCGAACGAATATGAGAACCTATCTTGGCGGAGACACGCATAAAGATTTCCCACAACAATTTCTCAGACTTGGAGAAGGAGTTTTTCCTTCTCTAAATTTGGGCACTAATTCTGCTGAAATCATTTTAAATGAGACATTAGGTCAGATAGTTCACAGTCTGCAGCATCTTATAGAAGCAGTATATCCGGGTCTCGAAAATTTGCTAGAAAGAGACTTTCACTGGTTGTGTTCCAGGGCAATAGTATCGCCTAGGAACGACACTGTCAGTGAAATCAACAATCTCACTATACAAAGAGTTCCCGGCCAAGTCAAAACTTATAAGTCGATTGACACAGTCACCAATGTTGACGATGTCGCCCACTTTCCTCAAGATTTTCTAAATTCGCTTAATCCTTCTGGCTTGCCACCTCACGAACTATCATTAAAAGTCGGTACTCCTATCATGCTTTTAAGAAATATAAGCCCTCCTAACATGTGTAATGGCACAAGATTGTTCATTAAAGACTTGAAAGAAAATTTAATTGTCGCGACCATCCTCACCGGTCCAGCAGCCGGCCAGCTGGAAAACATCCCGAGGATTCCCATGATTCCCACGGATTTGCCAATATCTTTCAAACGGTTGCAATTTCCCGTAAAAACATCGTTCGCGATTACTATTAATAAGTCCCAGGGTCAAACTTTCTCTTTGGTTGGAATCGACCTACGTAAAGAGTGTTTTTCCCATGGCCAACTATATGTTGGTTTATCACGAGTTGGAAGTCCCGAGAAACAGTACATTTTGCTACCAAACAATAACAGGACGCAGTTAAGTAGTTAAGCAGTTTTTTTTATCATAATTGCACCCGTGCGAAGCCCGGGGCGGGTCGCTAGTACTTAGTAAAGAGTAACAGTAGTCATCCCAGTAAAACCATTACAGTATTCGCGCAAACAACAACTTCGTAGGAAATACTTAAGTACTTGGTGGTCATCTAAAGTTCATAGCTCGCGAGGAAGCGGCTTACTGAGGATCTTGGAGATAGTCTGCAGGAGATGCTCCCGCTGCTGCAAGCGTCCGCGGGGCTGCTTGCTGACGACGACGCTGGAGAAGACGCCTTGCTTTCCGGACACCAGCAGCCGCTCCAGCGTATCCAGGAAGGAGGGCACGCTCTGGTGCGCCACTCCGGAGGACTCCAGGACTCCAGCCACGTCGGCGGCTAGACCCACGTCCGCTATCGGCCCCCACTGCACGGCCAGCCCTGGGTAGCCGTCAGACACCCGCTTCTCCACCTGAGGCACAACGTTACCCCTCTTATATATATATATACTCTATTCGGAAAGACAGAGTTATAGAATACGGGCACAACAGGGAAAGATACATGAAAACAGAACATGGACAAATATAGAGGGTTGATAAATTTAAATATCTAGGAGAATGGATCCAACCTAATGGGCTGGACAACACAACAAACATACAAAGGGTCAGGAAATTGGAATTGGCATACAGAATAACACAAAACCACTACAATAAGAAAGTAATATCAATCCAAGACAAAATTAGACACTATAATATAGTCATCAGACCAGGAGCAATATATGGATCAGAATGCCTGACGATGAACAAGAAAGGAGAACTGCGAGAACTGGAAGTAAGAGAAAGGAAAATCCTGGGAAAAATTTTTGGCACCACTCAAAAACACAGACAACACCTAGATCAAGAGGAAAAATGAAGACCTATACAGGAATACCGAAAAAAATCACAGACACAATGAGAAAAAGGACACTGAAATTTTATGGACACCTGAAAAGAATGAATGAGAATAGACTCACCAATAAAATATTCAACTACATCGCAAAATTGAAATGCACAACAGGATGGATGGTCGAGACCAGGAAAGATGCAGAAAAAGTTGGGATAACAGAAGAATTGTTCAGCAACAGAGAGAATATCAGGCGACTGATTGACAACACAATATTTCCGGAGGACCGACCGAAACCAACACCCAAGAGAGTGTGGACTGAAGAACAGAGACGAGCAGTTGGAGAAAAACTGAGGAAGTTCTGGGAAGGAAGGAAGAAGAAGATGAACCAGAAGTCTTGAATTCATTGCGGTCCATAGATGTTATTCATGTTATATATATATATATATAATATATATATATATATATATATATATATATATATATATATATATATATAGTCTATGCGCTGTTTCTTCACACTTTTTGAATGAAACATTTTAAAAATTACCCCATGTATGACGTGTTTGGTTGTCTTCTTACTATGTCACGTAATACAAGCGTATTTGTACAAAAATATTTTATTTGTGTTCAAATACAACTTTTGCTTATATTTCATGTATAAATTATAATATTCCTTTTATATATACATGGTATAAAACAAAGTCACCTGGACGCGTGTGTCTGTGTATTCGGCCAAACTTCTAAACGACTCGATGGATTCGGGTGCTTTCATGACTTACGCTGACTACACTGTAACAAAATTGAGGTAAAATTCCCTTACAGTAAGGGATACTAATTAACTCTACATGTAAGGTAAAATTATATCTTAAATGTACAGTAAATATACATAACAAGTAAAGTACTATTCTCTTATTATACGGAAATGTACCTGACAAAAATGGGAAGGGGGAGAAGGGGGGGGGGGGATCCCATACATGTAAGGGAAAATTAATTATATTGTATAATAGAATTATATTAAAAAATACCCCGGAGTGTCAGTGTTGCTAATTTATTTATTACCTACATCCTCTGACGAATAGTATCCGAAACCTCATGACTAAAATCCTCGACACTTGCTGGTGGGTGGGCGCGAATCATGGTCGTCTTTCACGATATGCAGACGCCCTATTCACTACACCACGACGACAGCGTCACAGTCCCCCTTAATACTAGCGTGCTAAAGTAGTGTTTCACCCGCCCGTCCCCCACTTAGCTATTGAGAATGTTGAAGATATGCACGCGTCGTACGGTAATTTTCCCATCCATTTATGCGCGTTTCCAACCCTATGTACGTGAATTTCACTGCAGAGTGCGGTAATTTTACCTTACCCGTAAGGAAAACAATGTTTCCGCCACAAATTTGCGAACATTACCTTACATTCGTCAGGTAATTTTACCATTATATTTTACAGTGTAAACAATAAGACGTGCAGCAAATTAATGCACTACAGAATTGTAGATCTCAAAAAGGTCTAGAAAAAAGTCTGTGACAATATACGTGTATGTTTTAAGGATGACCCACAGCAACCAATTTTGTCTTTTAAAGTTCACTTACGAAGACTTTGTGAACTACACAGTATTAATCCTATGTTAGTTACCTTAACCAGTTTGTGTATATACTTGCTGTAAACCTAAGCAACGCCATATTTGTAAATTTCACCCCAGCGAGACCTGGGCGGGTCGCTAGCAATTAATATAAATAAAAACATAGAAAAAATTAGTACCAGTAAGAAATAGTTCTCATCCAAAATATTAGTAAACTGAGTGCGCATTAATGGGGGCGCGTAGTACTTTTGGTGTAATTTTCTAGATTTGATTAAGCTTTTTTCGAATGAGACGGAGGTATATGCTGAAAGTAGAACTTTATCAGGTCTTCAGAAAATTTGGGAAGTCACCGTAGATGAACTATAACCGCCATTCAGATATTACTATGAATTTTTTTTGTTTCATTTGTGTATTTGTATGCTTAATTTATATAATATTAGTTACAGGCTGTTCACGGGGAATTGAGGCGTGCTTAGGACCTACCGTCCTTCTCATTTTGTATCTTTCCACTGGAAGATTAATATTGCCAATGACCACTTCACTTTCTTCCTGCGTCACCCAAGTAAGACTCAGAGAATTATTAGCAAAGTAGATGTTTGAATAATATGCAAGTACGTGTTTTCATTTGTATGAAATAAAAAAAACTTAGGCTTCAGTAGCAGTAAAATTTCTAATTACACTCTCTGTACGTCTCAGGTCTTACAACTATTTTTATTTAATTCAGCGCCAACTTTAAACTGTGGCCTACATCTCGGTGTGTATTGTAGCATGCGTATAGTAGCGGAAAATGATTAATAATCTTTTCAGTGGTTAATTTCAAAATTATTAATCATTGTCCACGACTATACGCATGCTATAATACACACCTACATGAAGCCCACGATTTAAAGTTGGCAGTGAATTAAATAAAAATAGTTCTAAGACCTGAGACATACTGAGAGTGTAATTAGCAATTTTACTGCTACTGATGTCTTAAGTCGTTTTTTATTTCATACATATAGAAACACGAATTTTAATATTATTAACACATCTAAAACATTAACGGCTAACGGGCTGTGATTAAGGTGACCAACAACCTGCAGGTCAATAGTGAGTATATATTTTTTAATATGTTTAGTTAAACTACATTCTAAATTAGAAATGGTTAAAACTGCTTCAAATCAGCGAATTTTACCGAAGAACTTTTAAAACTGCTCCAGTTAAATCGGAAAAAATTGTACTGATAACTTCAGCTAATGGTAATGGTATTCACTGGTTATACCGTGAGTTTGACTAACTTATAGTGAATTCCACTGGCCTGGCAGTAAACCTTTAGCGCAATTCACTGATTTGCCAGTAGATAAGAAACTCAGTGAAATAATTCTACTGACTGGAATCACCGATTCAGATTTAGGTGGTAGGGAAATATTTTGGTAAAGGCATTTTTGGGACGCCCGATTTAAACGAAAAGATTTTCTCCCTAGTTTGTATTTCAAAACATTTTAGCTGAGAACCACTTTCGTGATTAGATGGTTTTAATTGCTATGCGTCTTAGGTATCTCGCAACAATGTCTTCTCTCAAATATTTAGGGCTGGTAATCAAAGTAAAACTGCAGGTGTGTACGAAGGATATTGAAGTATGGTCCGCGTAAAACTCTGTTCGAAAAACCAAGTGTCCCTAGATATGGGACATACACAATACGAAAGATATGCGCGTCGCACAAGTATAGTTATTCTCTAACCAACCAATAATACAACCAAGAATATCGGCCATACTAACCATCAATACCTACCAGACCAACCAACCAACCGACCATACAAACCAACTGACCACACAAGCAAAATATTCCTCAATACATTGCTCAGAAAATTCCACAAAACATTCCTCAGAACATTCCTCAAACCATTCCTCAGAACATTCCTCATTCCATTTATTCCTCAAAACATTCCTCAGTACATCCCTCAAAACATTCTTCAGAACATTCCTTATTCCATTTATTCCTCAAAACATTCCTCAGAACATTCCTCAAACCATTCCTCAGCACATTCCTCATTCCATTTATTCCTCAAAACATTCCTCAGTACATCCCTCAAAACATTCATTTTCTGAAAAAAGAAAACAGCTATCTGTACTTTTCCCACGAACTTCGTCGGTGGGCTGCGAGCGAGCTGAGTCACGTATTATTTCTGCATAGTAATAATAATATTTCTCGTGAGAGTGACTATTGAACTTGGGACTGATTTTTTAATTAAAGGGTAAACTAGTAGTTTGCTGCCCATAATGAGGATGGGTCCAGCCCCACAACTCACGATGGGGATCTGGGGTGGCACCTGTAATAAATCGAGTCCCGGTTTCGTTTATGAGAGACAGCAACACTGGCCATTAGAGAATGTTATATTTGTCCTACTCTTTACAAAAAATACCTACATATATCAAGGCGGGGACAGTTTTAAGAATAAAGATAGGGAAATGTGTAAGATCCATAAAAGTTTTGAAACAATAAAATCTTGCTCTCTGATCTAATGTATTTGTGATTTCAACTAATGATGATTTTTTACTATATTTTGTTTGTATCATATGTATTGTATATTTTGGAATTGAGCATAATATTATGTTATCTTCCATAATAGCATGTAATTTGTAAGAGATGTAGATTGATGATACATACAATATATTTACATAATTTCTAGATTGGTGATATGTATATCAGATGGATATCTTGGTACACTGAATTGACAAGTTCAATATCCTGGGTCAAAGCACTCAGCATGGAATCAACGGGACACTATTGAATGAATGTATACAATCAGTGTTGCACTCACGAGTCTCTCCATGGAGGAGTTGGCGAGCGCGTAGTTGGTCTGTCCCGGGTTGCCGAAGCCCGCAGCTGCGCTCGAGAACGCCACGAAGTACTTCAAGTGCGGGCAGTGCTGGCGGGACATCTGGTCCAGGTGGCGCAGCATCTCCATCTTCGGACGCCACACTTCAAGGAAGTCCTCCGTGGTCTGCCCCTCGAACAACCTATCGCTCAGTACCTGGGATAGCCACAATCAGTGTTGTCAGATTTTTAAAATTATATTTTTGTACAGGATGCTAGAAATGTCCTTATTTTTGAGTCAGTTTCCTTACATGCCACTGAAACACATTAAAGAAATTAACCTGAAGAAATTTTATTTTTTTATGACAGACTTATAGCCTAGCCTATAAATTCAACAAACAATGTAAGACTAACTAACGGATATTAACCCTTGCATTGCCGTTTCTAACACTGTATATGCTTTCATCTAAATAATTTTCAGAACTAGAAACTACCTAGAAGTATCATTAAAAAATAAGTACTATTAAATCTTTTGTAATGCATAATTTGAGCATTTCAGTTATACAGTGATTTTTACTGGACACACAATTGAACAATCAACACAAGCTTACATAATCCAAACTGGCATTTGGACATTTATTTTATGCTTTTAAATATGCGGAGTGATATAAATACACATCGAGGACATCGCATTAGATACTCAAAAAGTTCACCCTTCAAAAATCCCATTATTAAAATTAATAGCGAAATTTATGGAGCTTCCTTAGGGAAACATCCAACATGGCATACAGGAACATATATGAATAACATTAGATTGACAAAAGACATGCAAGATGAGTTAAATTCATTCCCCCCTCTTTTCCTCTCGATGTGATCCCTTTAACATACCTGAAAGGAGTAATTATGCTTGTTAAGTTGGTGGATCAAGTGTTTATGTTGACCAAAATTTTTGCACTTGTGTGTGTGTTGCATGTAAAAGGATGTTGTTATCAATTGCAATATCGTATTGCGCTTGGTTGTAACAGGAAGTTGTTTATCGCATGGAAGTGGTGGCTTGGTGCCCCCCCCCCCCCCCCATGTACATCCAATGATAAGGTCCCAGCATGTAGCGGCAACGTCTAGAGAAACGGAGCACTGCCACGGAGTTTCATTATTCGCATTTTAAATGCCGACTCTGACTTCTTGTAAGTTTGCGTGGAAACTTTTGATTAGATTGAGTGAGTGAGTGAAGAGATTTGGGTAACACTTTACAGCGAGGTCTTGAGAGCTAATTTTGATTAGATTAAAGGAAGATAAGTAACACCGCTCACCAAAGCAAAGAGTATTACTACCTCCAAAACAACTTTTTAATCCAAAATTAAACTGTGGTATGTAAAAACAACTACATTTTAATTAAGCACGAATAAGTTTAGTTCATTCCAGTGTGCTTCTTACTTGTAATTTTCGTATTTTAGCTCATGTAATTGAAGCTATGTGAGCACGCCTCACAAAAAGACAAATTTCTGTACAAATACGGAAATGCAAGACTACTGAAGGCTGGTCTACGATAAAGTCCCTGGTCGTAAACAGTCCCGGATTTCCGCATGTGGGAATCGTGCTGGACGATGCCGCGTGCCGGTGGGTTTTCTCAAGGTACTCCCATTTCACCCGCCCTTGCATTCCAGCGCCGCTCCTTCCTAGGGTCTCATTTCATGTCATGTCCGGGGATGACGGGCACCTCCGGGTTCCAGCTGGAAGGCCCGTCACTTGGTGAGTGTCGCCTCGCCCTCGGTTCACTCCCCACTCCAGTATTTTTTTTTTACCTGTCCTGGAAGTCGCAATGGTATTTACAGTGAAGTACGAATACCTGTTGTTCAACATCTTGTCCATAACTCTTTGTAAGAACCAGTCACAAACTTTCCGAGGAAACGTAACCTGGAACAGTTTTAAGTCAATACTAGCGATTAAAACTGTGGCTATTTTATAAAACAAGGACAACTTAGATTTTTGTATGTTGTTTTGTTATAGCAGTTCTTTACCTATAGTCTCGTCAATGTCGGTTGGTTATTCGTGGCAGTCGTGGTCGCAGGACTTGAGAACAGTCTTGTATACGACTAGCTATCTACGACCCTGAATTGTATTAATAGGATAAAAGCAAAACGTGGTGGCCGTAGTTTATATATATATATATATATATATATATATATATATATATATATATAAACGTCTGTCTGTAAAATCAGTTTCTGCGCATATGCATGTATACCAGCAAATACACGTTCTGGGTGTATATATATATATATATATATATATATATATACACCCAGAACGTGTATTTGCTGGTATACATGCATATGCGCAGAAACTGATTTTACAGACCATATTTAACTATGAACTCCCATTAAGATCATTCGTGAGTCAATAACAGGTTTTGTCTGAAGTAACACCTAATGCCGTAAGATGGCTAGATAATTTGGATATCGGGCTGTAATAATAGGCCATATGTTGCCTTAACTCCTTTCATACGCAGTCAACAGGAAGGCATCTTTTGGCCGGTATCGCACAACATGAGGCTCAGTGCCCAATGGTGTCTTTTGTGTGGGTAACTAGTCCATACATAATTACATCCAACTTTTCTGAAGCCCTGCTAAAGTTCTACTTCCAGGGTATTCTTACGCCTCATGAAAACAAAGTTTAAGAGTGGGATGGACCTCAGTAATTTTTGTGAAATAGTTGTTTGCGCGAATACGAGTATCTCGGTAAATAAATGTTCTGCAAATACGACTTTTTGTCAGAAAAGATAAAAAATAATTATCTATGCCCCTATTTTTTTTACTTTTGTCATACTAAGTGTATTATTGCGAAAAATTTTTGTAAAAAAATGGTCAAATATCGCATTTTTAAAGCTTATCTATGCAGTTTCCTTAAGGGGCAAGAAAAAAGTACAAACATACAGGCGTAGTTTAATATGTGTGCTTTCATCGCGTGTAATACAACCCCACTGTTATGTATCTAATTTGCACAGTGCAGTGTCACGACGGAAACAATGCACGCCTTGCGTATAGAAGCGATGAGGCACTAGGCGTGCATGTTAATGTCGCCCGTATAGCTTCCTCGCTTCTTGACCTTGGACACGTGGGTCCATCCCACTCTTAATTATGTCTATAAAATTATAGTAAAGAGACAACCCACTGCATTCGTGCGCACTCAGTTTAATGGTATTTATAATAAGAATTATTTATTACTAGGCATTATCAACACAGCAATTTTTTACTTTCTAGGTTTATTCATATAAATTATAAATATAAAATTGTAATTTATCAATAACATATAAGTCAAAGTTCAATTTAACAGAAAATAAGATACTTTTATGTTAACATAAGTATAAAACAGTTGTGATTCATGATATATTAAGGAAACAAAACCAAATACGTTGTGCATGGGACGGTTTTTCAAAGTTTGGATTCTAAAGGTGTCAAAAACACGTGAATTGACTATAATTCGTAAGATGCACTACTGCCATATGTAGGCCTAACAAAAAGCCTACAGCTCACTGGTTACGATGACTAAACAAGTGCCGTGTCAGAATTCAGTACAGAAGACATAAAATATATTTATATGTGCAGCACATGAGGACATAAAATAAAAGTGGGTCTTAAATGGTTGGTTGTGTTATAGGCATCTCACGATTGACTGAGCACTTTTGAAATCAACATTTGAAACATATTTTAAAAGGCGCAGTAATTGTAATGCGTCCAGTAAATCTGATAACGTCAGAAGGAAGGCAGTTCCGTGTCTTACCGTTGAATTAAAAGATTTTGGTAAACATTTATGAATACGGAAATAATTCTTTTTTCTCTCTGGTTTTTAATGCGTGTAAGCATAGGAATGGTCAAATGTGTAAATATTGGTTTTTGTAATAGATTTTTTAAAATTTAACTTGACTGATGCTTGAATAAAGTTATTAGGCCCATTATCAGGTTTTTTTTTTTTTTTTTTAATATATACGAATAAAGGGAAATCATAAGATAATTATTCCATATATAACACGTACGGACAGAGAAGGGAGTTGTAGCAGCAAGTTTTCCAAGGTCAGGGACTTAGCAATGTTTCGAGGCTGTTATACACCGACTGGACTAAACACGGCCCTCATAGGTAGTATTAGTATATAGGGCCGCCTATGTTAAGACTGTGTCCCCCACCTCGAAACTTAAAAAATTCATAACTATTAAGCTAATGGACCGATTTCCAATGTTTACGTACGGTGGGAGAATACACAATGCACATGAAAGTATATGCTGAGCAGGGCTTTCAAAATGGCTCAGTTTGCCGTGAACAGCTGATACGTCCGTGCAAAAAAAATGAAGTGAGAGAGCAGGCACGTACGGCGGCGAGGTGCAAGATGGCGACGACGGGTCCGGCGCAGGTCTTAACCACCTGCGGCACGTCTCCCGGGGCAGCGAGCACGACGTCGACGCCGGCGTCCTTCCACCGGCGCATGCGCAGCTGCCTGTGCCCCGACGTCGTTCCTCCCGCCTTCCTCGATGTCAGCACCAGGTGGCGCGCGCCTCGGGACACCAGCATCTCGCACAGCTCCAGCCCGAGCCCGCCCAGGCCGCCTGCCACAGCAAAGTTCTACTTTGAGGCTATCCCTCCGCTTCGTGCAAACAAAGCCTGACCGAGTCTTGAAAATTACACTGAAGGAACAACGCGTCGAATTTGTGTGCACCTATTTTAATAACAAATTGTATGAAGACTATTTACTACTAGGCATTACCAATATGCTTACTTCTTCTCCGTTTATGTTCATGCAAATTATAAATGGATTATTATTATTTATACATAAAATATAAGTAGAAGTTCAAGTCAACCAAAAATAAGGTACTTTTTTATTAAACAGAAGTATAAAATGCTTGTGATACATGACATATCTGAGAAACAACCAAGTCTTATATGGGGTGCTTTTTCAAAAGGTTTGATTGAAAAAGTTTGAAGATGCCACTTTTAATAAATAAATTAGAAAGCGTATTTCGATTCTAAATCCTTCACAAAATTAGTCTTGCAAAAAAAAAATTACTAGGCAGGATTATAATAATAATTATTATGCCAGCGCATTATAAGATATTAATATACTTTTTTTTTTACAAATAGATTTAATAACTGATTTTATGGGCATCCATTTCAACCTCGGATGTTATCATTTTTATAACTGAAATGAATGAACATTAAATAAAAAATTTCGAAACACTCGTTAACATTAGTACCAGTATCCTCTTAGATACAACCACATAAATTATTAATATTACCCTATTTGACGTGGGCTTTCTTCAAAAATTCGCTTTCTTGAGCATTCACAATGGAAATGCGCTCAAATTTTAGATAATATCATACTTTCATGAACTGATTTTCCTCAAGATTTAAATAAGGAAATTTTATCACAATATTTAGTAGCGCTACAAAATGCATTACATTGTTCTCTTGTATACTACGTAAAATCACACTTTTCTTGCAATATTAATATCGTGTGTACTACTTTACTTTTTAACGAGTTCTGCTTGTTGAATATATTGGTGCAGTACTACATCTGAAGCCCCTATACTTCTACATTAACATAATTTTTACTGCACACGCATTATTTTTGTTTTACATTTAAAAGAGTTAAGAAAAGACGCATACGGATAGTAGTATGAGCGGGCTAGTTCTGGACCATTGGACAGCAAGAGTGGCACAAGGCACATTTTATAAATTTCGTGATGGTGTGTTACCCCTCCCCTCCCACCTGTATCCTGTTTATGTGGTATGGTGGGTTTCCCCCTCCTGCCCTCCCCCTGATGGGTTCCCCTCCACCCTGGAAGATGTACTGTGATTGGCTGTTGCCAGAGAAAGATACTCGTCAGCCAATTACAGCATACCTCAATGGACTGAGGAGGAGGTGGAGGGTGACCTGTCATACCACACATACAGAGCAGAGTGGGTAGGGAGGGGAACACACCATCACGAAATTTATGAAATGGTCCTTGTACCACTCTTGCTCCTCAGTGGTTCAGAACGGGTCCGCTTATACTATTACGGACCATCTTTACAGTCTTAAAATTTTTTGATATCTCGACATTATGGACGCATATATAAACTGACTGGACACATGGCAATGTTAATTTCACGTACGACGGATGGATGCTAACTGGTATAAAAGTAGACGGCCATGCAAAATGGTTTAGTTAACAGAGAACGACATCAATTCAATCAAGAATGCATCAGGTCAGTAAATGTAGAAATGAATGAACTGAGTCGGCTTCGTGAGAGCCGAGCTGTTAATAGATAGTAGCAACGACACGCCCAACACACACACACACACAAACAGATTATTTGATTTCATTAGCCCTTGCCCCCCGAGAAAATTATGTTGAATACGGAGGGGCGCGAGAGCTAAGCACTAGCCTCAAATCACTGAAGCAGTTCAACGAAATGCTTAACTATGATATACTTTTCTCACCTAATGCGTGCGCGGGGCCGCGGTGGTGTAGTGGCTAGTCTTCTCCCACCTAGGCAAACCGGACTCGATTCCCGGCAAGGTCGTCCTGGGATTTTCGCACTTGGGGATAGTGCCGGACGATGCCGCTGGTCGGCGGGTTTTCTCGGGGATCTCCCGCTTCCCCGCCCTTGTATTCCGGCGCTGCTCCATACTTACCTCATTCCACCCTCGTCGACTCTCAAGGCCTGGATGTTAAGAACCGCCCAAATATTTTCACTCACTCACCAATCGGTCCGCCAAAGGCAGCAGAATTTTCATTTTACAAATACAACTTAATCCAATTAAAACACAGAGCAGGATAAATTTGGTTTAATGTGGCTCGAACCTGTGACGATGATGAACTCGTTGCGATTGAAGCACAGTTTGGGTTCCGCCAGTACAGCTGTGGGTGTGTCGTTGTCCGCCACGTGGATCAGAACCTTGCCAATGTGGCTACCTGCAGCCATGAACCTGCCACATACACGTCAAAATATAAATTATTTATTACTATAAGTCAAGGACCTTTTAAAATTACTTAGTAACGATTTCTACTGTAGGTGGAAGCTATGACGGTCACCTTGGCGCGCTCTACAAAAGCGCCATCGCCGCTACGCGCAAGACTCTGAACTGGCGTGCAGTGTTCTCGTGGTGCTGCGTGTACCTATAGGATTTTCACCAGTGGCACTATCATTTTATTGCTGAGAATTCTGTAGCAAAGGTCAATACAGGCTCCTATCGTAGTTTAGCTCGTGTACGGCTAGTATGTTTTAAGATGCGGTGGTCCGAAAATAAAAACCTGGTTTTTTTTTAACTACGTATAATGAAGGGCTCCGAAATAACATGTACAACATGCGTGGTAACTTTAAAGTACCATTCCGTCATCGTCTGAGGTATGAGGTTTTTTTTTGTAGGTAAACATATTGGGGGTACGTTCAAAAGTCTTGTCAAAAAACCAGCATTTCAAACACTCTGAATCACAGTTCTAGCGGCAGGCAGGCGGAACTCTTAAAAGACTCGTCGACAGCGAGATCATAAAAGACGGAACAAGTTAGCCGGCCAAGCAGTAACGGGCACGGAATGGAACGTGGCTGGCCTGTTATTAAGGTCCGAGTCCAGCGTTCGCCTGAAGTCATTTCGGGGTAACCATGGAAAACAGAAAGAAGGATGGCCTGACCAGAACCCCGTGTCCTCCCTATGGGAGTCTGATTTTACTGTGCCGCCTTGCTCAGTAGTTTCTGCTAAATTTTTTTATTGATATTTTCATGTGGCTTTTAATGAATACAATAAAATAAACCATTTATTTTTTCTTCTGCGGCGTAGTAGACCTACAAGGGCGGGCAACATAAATATAACCATCTAATCGCAAAATTCTCGGATAGGTCCATTAGTAAGGCCATCTACCATCCCAGTGATCCCACACATTCGTTGAAATAAAATCTCGCAGTGTTTCATTTTAACGGCAGTTTGTGAACGAATTGTATGCAGAATGTAACTGGACCTAGTCCGTTGCTTGCGGTGTCCGAAGACAGAACCAAGCAATTTGAAAACTGCGACACTAACGAAAGGAGAAACCGTCAAACCAATTTTACTACGCAAAATAGACAACAGAAAGATTCCAGAAAAAATACGTTTACGAATACCAACTAACAAAATCTGGATAGAAAGGCTGGATTGCTACACACGGGTATTTTGTCTTTGCTTGGTTCCATTTGATAGTCACTATAAGCAATGGACAAGTCTAATTAAACTTCAAATATAATCCGCACGATGTTTGTAACTGAAGTGGTGTTATCAGTGACGAAATAATAGGAGGCTATAGTCAAAAGGGGCTGGCTGTCCTACCCTCAGGATATACCTGTAGCTCGATGTAATTATGAATCAACGATACGAGGCAAAGAAGGGCTGAAAAAGGGGCGAGGGGGAGAGAAATTAAGATACGGAAAGAAACTTGAGTGCATGAGAGAAACTACCAACATCATCGTTCTATCCTCACACTAACCACTCTCCGAAATATATTTTGCTTATCTACCTTAGACGTGGATGGCTAACGACTAATCATCAAGGACACAGTGAGTTCTAAATTAATGTGAAGTTCATGTTTTCTCTATTTAACATTTGTTCAAAACCTGATTTGTAAAATGATACGTTAACATTTTACTCCCCTTTTAATTGAAAACTATTTTTTTTCCACAAAACACTCTAACAAAACTACTGCTTACAATTTTACAGCTGTAACGTTGTTACTCGATAACCCTATGGCAGTATAAAGTGAAAAGAAACAGCAATGATCACCAGTTAATTATGTTTCTTGATCTAGTAACCTCTCGTTACACTGTCCTTACAAGTCACTTCCCATGTACGTAGAGTTAACTCAGTTTTCAGAGCCGTGGTGGTGTGGTGGTCAGGTTACTCACTTCCAACCACGGTGATCCGGGTTCGATCCCGGCAGGTTCGTCCTGGATTTTCGCATGTGGGAAACATTGCCCAGTGGGTATTCTTTGGCTACTCCCGTTTCCATTGCCGCTTACTTTCTTCCCTGATCCAACCCCATCTCGGTTTACCCTCATCGACGCTGAAGACCTCAGCTGTTAAAAAAGAGTTCCCCTAAATCTCTCTCACTTCGTCTTACGCGGTGCGTTCAAAAAATGCAAGAGCTGGCCTCCAGAGAGAATATACCCAGAGAGAAGCCCCTGGTGCAGGTTGACCTTGGACCTTATCACGTATGCACACTAAGTTAAAACGTCCTAGCTCTATGCGCTTGTTTACAGCGATGCTTTTAACGAACGTGTGTAGTATGCGGTGGTCGTGTTCACCATTGCAGGGAAAGTTGAGCAGACAGTCTGCATCAAATGTTGGCACATATTTCGGTCGAATTCAGTCCGTTCTTACTGAAGATTTGGGTATGAGACGCGTATCTGCCAAGTTGATGCCAAAACTGTCCTCGGATGACCAAAAACAAAAGCTACTTCAATATGTGCAAGATCTCCCTGACGTGCTGATAATAACGGGAGAAAAAAAAAGTATAACAGGTGATAAGTCGTGGGTCTGGCGGAGAGCCCGAAACCAGAGCCAAGTCTTCGCAGTTGAAGACCACACAACTGCTCCGAGACCCAAGAAAGCACGAATGAGTCAAAGCAACGCGAAGACGCTCCAACTTTCCGGACGATACAGAAGGACTATTATCGCGAACTGTCGTGGTGGTTTGGGGATAGCATTCGTCGGAGAAAGCGAGAACTGCATGCATCAATTGAGCGGGAATTCAACCGTGACAGCGCACTTTCCAATTCACAGTAAGTTGTGCAGCGGTTTTTGACCAAGCACAGCATTCCCCAGGTACACCAGCCACCGCATTCCCCAGATCTCACACCCTCTGAGACTTTTCCCTCTTCCCGAAAACTAAGTGTCCCAGTTGACAGGAAGAAGATTCAAAGACGTCGAGGAAAGCCCACAGCTACGTTCAAAGCATGCTTCCAGCAATGTAAACGACGCTGTATGTAGATTACTTTGAAGGGGAATGAATGACATATCTGTAAGTGTTGTATTCTTTTTCTCTCTCATCATTGCCGAAGCTCAGAGCGGGGGGTGTGCTCGGGCCCTTGTGATGGCCCTTATACCACCCATACGGTTGCAGCAGTTGTATCTCTCTGCGGGCTGAGGAAGTTTCCCTCACCAGACCTCAAAGAACACATATCCCAGAGGTCAGGACGCCCTGCACGTATCGGCGCAACTCAGACAGCCCGCCAGTCAGACCAGCAAAGCCGCGGTTATTCTTTTTCTGTTAGTCCCAAACACGATATTTTTTTATCATACCTCCCACACATTATATAAAAATCAGAAATAAACATCAGTGATATCAAGGAAATATGCGCGTTTTATGCAGCTGTCTACTCCTTGGCGGAGTAACACTTGAAAAGAGCGAAATAATATAAACCAAACTGTCACCTGAATGCAGCTTCAACTTGATCCCACTCGAACACTGTAGATGGCAGAGGCTTCACAACGCCAGTCCTTATTCCATCCGCAAGTAAACTCTGAAGCTGATCACAGGCATACTGGTCGTCCGACATTATTTTAATAAGGTTTATGCCGTGGAAGGAAATGTTCTTCAGAAATGCTCTAAGACCTAGAAATTGCAATTAGTTTAATTATTGTTTAGTCACGCAGACAAAAGTCACAACTATTTCATATAAGACAAACATACAAAACTGAGCTCGCACTTACCATACAATAATGCAAGTGTCTCAAAGTGCAAGAAGTATGAGTTCAAGTACCCTCTAAACACGAGTGGGTATAAAGTAATTAATTACCTTACATACAGATACAGACAGAAGTTATTTCATTTGAATCATTCCTTTATTCATATTTTGAAAGGATGTCAATACAAAGGTGTAAAACGCGAGGCCCATTTACAAAAGTAGCTCGTCTATAAGCTGTTTGCAACTGAAAACTATTCGAAAAAAATTCTCAAACCCCCTCCCTTTAAATGTAGATTTTTTTTTTTACATAAACATTGGCGTTTTTTAAAAGTGCATTGTCAAAATTAATGGCTCCGGAAATATTGTTGTTTTTTTTTTTTTGTTTCGTTTTAAACATGTAAGGGCAGATACTGTTCTCGGTAAAATGAGAACTTTTGAACTCAGGCTTCCAGTCAAGTTAGCAGTGCACTAAGTAAAATAGTTCTTCCAAGTCTCGCAGTTGCATTTCCGTTGTAATTTATAAATTTGCGGTGAACGAAGTTAGCGTTTCTGCTTTATGCGCATTAGAGTGCAAATAAGCACATTACGAAAACGTTTGGGTTCCTAACAATTTTACGTTTACACTCGAACGATGAATGAATAAAGTCATAAAGCAGACGGCAGTGTAAATTTTGCATATGGTGGAACAATACATAATGAGAAAACTAGATCTTAAGTACGGCTTTGAAAGTGCACTTTTAACCACGATTGGTACTAAAATTAATTAAAAAAAAAAAAAAAATTGTCACGTACAAGGCATATCTAGCTAGCACTTCGGAGTCAAAATGTAACCCCGTAGAAACCTTTTCTATTATTAAAAAAAATACTGGTTCCTAGTACGCGAGGTTCCAACACATTATATAGGGACGCAGTGGCTGAGCGGTTAGCCTGCTCGCCTCCCACCAAGGCGAACCGGGTTCAATCCCCGGCCGGGCCACTGGATTTTCGCAAGTGGGAATCGTGCCGGACGATGCCACTGGTCGGCGGGTTTCCTCGGCGATCTCCCATTTCCCCCCCGCCCTTGCATTCCGGCGCCGCTCCATACTCACCTCAATCACCCTCATCGGCTCTCAAGACGTCGCTGTTAAGAGCCGCTCAAATCTCTTCACTCACTCTAACACATTATTGAGTAATGCACCACTTTCATAAGTGTGAAATGACGACTGCAGTCCTGATAAGATTGCTATTCGTTCTAACCCATGCTTACTCAGGACTCTAACCCGGAACCCTTCGCGTCGTAAGCCAGCACCTAGTCAAGTGCTCCAGGCAGGCCGGCACCACAGCTAACTCAGTCACGCAGTCCACTATCAAGACAAATCATTCGTACCTCAAGTTCCACTACGATACGCGCAATTGGATGTAGTTATATGCAAAGTATAACCATTTCACAAAATAGCAGGTTTTTGTGTAATGTGTTTTCAGATAGTAGTCAAAACCCTTTTCTAATCCCATGCCTTTTCTCTTCAAGGTGAATACAGCTTATGAATTATTCCACATCAAAATTTATTGTTGAAATACAATTTTGTGAAGACGATCATTGAGCACTGGTTTCTTTCCATAATAAAAATATTCAATGCTGTTAACATATAATTCAGGTGGGAAGCCCAATTTAAATGTTAAATGTAATGTTTAAGAAAAGACAAGCTAGGTGGCTCCCCTGCCTAAAGCTTTTGTCCGAGTGCGGGAACAATAAGGGTTACAATGACACGTGCTGCAAGAGCGCCATCGCCGCTACGCGCAGGCTTCTAAACTGGCGTACAGTGTTCTCGTAGTGCTGCGTGTAAATATGGAACTTTTAGCGGTGACACTACAATTTTATTGATGGAAAGTCTGTAGTAAAGACAGGCTCCTGTCGTAGTTTGAAAATGGGGGGAAACAGTTTGGCATTGCAGCTACGAATCCATTGTCTACAGTCGAAATTCAATTCCACCAATCGATTGCCAAAGGATCAAAGAATATGTGCTGTTGACTGAGAACTGCGAAGTATCGTTAAATGGGGGGGGGGGGGAGGGGGGTCAATTTTGAGTTCGTTTCACCGCGTCTCATAACTTCCACGTGGTATAACTTTTGACTAGGAGAAGCTACGACGCTCGTTTATGTCTTAATTTTCTGCTCTCGTCAAGATAAACTGATTGAATGCATAAAAAACATTTTTTTGACGTGGTTATGGTGAAATCGTATGAGTTTAATGTAAAAAAAATAAGAAAACTTAACACAATGTCGGCCTATACGCGTCAAAAAGCTAAGTTCAAATACAGAAACCGTGTACGGATGGAAAGAGCATCTCCAAAACAATTCAGTGATACCCATAAAACCCCATATTATCGAGTGAAGTGGTGCCTGGGACGTAAAAATAAACATCAAAGCGTCCGAGCGCGTCAATGTAGACGTATTACGCAAAACAAACGGCCGTGTCCCCAATACAGCCACGCCCCAATTTTTTTTTTAAACAATATTCGAGGGCTTAAAAATAATATTTATAGCATGCGTGATATCTTTTAAGTACCCTTCCTTCCTCGTCTGGAGCATGCTTTAGCGCCAAGCAGGCGGGGGATATTTACGACACTGAGCTTCTTAGATTGAATCACACATGAGCTCGCTCTTTCCTTGCGAAGCTACGACCTTATCAAACTCACCAATGGACTTGTCCGTGTACATGTCGAACTTGCCTATCTCGAGGAAATGGCCGTTGTCGGCGAGGCACCGCACCGAAGCCTGCAGCTTCTCCTCCGCCAGAGAGTTGAGCACCAGGTCCACACCTCGACCGTTCGTCCGCAGCATGACCATGCTGTAGAAAGACTCGTCCCTCGAGTTCCCTATGTTGCGGTCGTCCAGCTGAAACACACCGTCACTCGCATTCCTGAAGGCTTTTCACCATAACGTGAGCACTTCTGAAATCAACCTTAGAAAAAAGTCACTACGCCTACCTGCATTTATATTTAAGGGCGCCGGAGTGACATCCACCCAGTAGAGTTGATAGCAATGGATGGGAAGTAGTTCCGTATCTTAAGTCGATTAAAAAGTGTTAAGCAACCATTTGTGATAACTTAAATCAATTCTTTCGATTTCTGTTGTTTTTTTAATGCATCGAAGTGTAAAAATGAGCAGGGCTTTCAAGAGTGCTCAGTTTATCGTGAACAGCATATAACAATCCGACGGCGTAACAAACACGTTAATACTAGGCTGTTCACATACAGATTACAGGATCATGAAATTACGAGCACGCATTAAAGTTATTTGAGTTTATTCACGAGACCAAATAGTTACAATCAGAATTAAAGGCCCGTGCACTGTTTACCTCGAAGTTACAATGTAGAACATAAAAAATCCGGTATCTGACAACTCATAAATAAATTCTAATACGAACGGTCATAAGACTCCCCTTTAGCCCAGTGGCGTATGGTGAAGTGTTGCAAGGTAAGCTGGTGCTTGCTCACTGCTGTACGTTCTCGGTGCACGCAGCAGGAGCACTCTCATCATTGCAGAAGCTCAGAGCGGGGGGTGTGCTCGGGCCCTTGTGAGGGCCCTTATACCACCCATTCGGTTGCAGCAGTTGTATCTCTCTGCGGGCTGAGGAAGTATCCCTCTCCAGACCGCAAAGAACACATAGCCCAGAGGTCAGGACGCCCTGCACGTCCCGGCACAACGCAGCAGGAGCCAGTAACCACCTAGCAGTCTAGGGAAACCGAATGCATTCCGGCCACTCTCAAGCGAGCAGCGAGGGAACCCGTTACACGCGTCCTGTGACGTCAGCTCCCGAGCTACGTTTTAGCGGCGGAAGTGTAAACTAGCAAGCAAGAGCGACAACGCCAGTCAGTTTACCTTGCAACAGTTCACCACACGCCACTGCTTTAGCCTCAAGCCCCCTTCCAGCCACTCCGGACGATAAACTCACTTACCCCTGGCCAATTGTCTTCTTCGCAAAAATCTGATCTCGCTCGAGGGTTCTGTCCGTCGTGGTCCGTAGCTTGTCGTCTTCCCCGTGAGAAGGCGTTCGCGAAATTATGAATGGCGGTAGACCCCTCACCTGCCGTGTGAGCGCTTCAGATCCAGGCTGCTGGCATAATTCTCCCCCCCCCCCCCCTAGCACGGCGACTCTGTTTGTTTACTGATTTACCGGTGCTTCTCAAAACACTGGCTTGGCTACAACGGTTCCAATTGGCCGGCGCATGAATAAAGGGACGAGGCCCATGTCAATTGCGATAAACCATTCCCAATCAGGCAGGCCGGGATCAGTGACGTACATTTGTTGATAAAGCTGCTGGGGGGGGGGGTGCGGGAGGGGGATACATTCTTTACATAGAAATTTTACGTGAACAATTACTTCCTTGTATACACACATACTTTTATTACAAAATATTTTTTGCTACCGCTGTTGTCTGTTATGTGGCGTGGAATAAAGTGAATATATATGACCAATAGTGGTCAAAATATGAGTTTACTTACAGTGATAAAAACTGCAGCTTTGCACAAAAAAAAAAATCTTCACAGACACGTCTTAAACAGCATCTGACTATAAAAAATGTAGCTTTAGCGAAATGCTGCATTGTTGGATATTCAAATGCATGAAAGGAAACATGTCTTTCTGCTATGTCTTTGCCGTTCTTTTATCGTTTACCAAATATGTGATAAAAGAAAGTTAATGCTGCGTAGAATACCGCAACTGCTGTCAGAAGAGTGTGTCAGAGGTTTGGAGGAGGGGGGGGGGGGAGTGACCGTCCACCCCTCGTCTCTCTCTCTCTCTCCCCCTCCCAATATTCTATGCCCCTGGCCGAGTTACAACGAACAACCGCCCGAGTGAGAGTCCGGATTGTCGAAGACTATCACACCTCTGCTCTGGTTTAATGCACACGCTTGTCTGAGGAAACGCAGTCCCCAAATTAAGTCCTGGTTACGATCCATAGCAAGGTGCATGTTAAGTTCTACTTTCTATTTACTGTGGGGACAACACCGTTTACACACACGCTTAGCCGCAGGTAGCCGCATATACTGCGGTGGCACAGCGTGAAACTGCACTGCCGCGCTCCAAGAACAACAATTGCAGTTGCAGGGGCCACGGTAGCTGAGCGCTTAGACTGCTCGCTGTACAAAAGACGAACCGGGTTCAATCCCCAGCCGGTTCACTTCGAATTTTCGTAAGTGGGAATCGTACCGGAAGATGTCGTTGGTCGGCAGGTTTTCTCAGGGATCTCCCGTTTCGCACGCCCTTTCATTCCAGCGCTGCTCCATACTAACCTCGCTTCACCCTCATCGAGTCGCCAAAATCTCTTCACCTGTCATTGGGTTGCCCGTGAAGTATGTTCGCTGAGACAGTATGTGCATGACAAAGAGACAACGTAATGGAGAGGCGGAGTGAATTTCAACTCATACTTTCTCTTGTGCCGTGAACTACCGAGTAACTCGGTGATCCCGGTGGCCGAAAACCTTTTTTTGATGTGTATATTTTCTTGTAGTTACCACCATCTGACCTGAGGAAACCTGTCCTTCAAGAAGGTCCTCTTCTCCTCCGTGCCAACAGTGGTGAAGACGGCGCATCCTATGTGCAGGGATATTGCGATGGCCGCCTGACCAACTCCCCCGCTGCCCGAGTGGATCAGCACGCTCTGCCCCGGCCGCATCTGGCCTCGCACGATCAAGGAGTAGTAAGCCTGCAAGGACCAATACAGTGACTGTTTATGCCGTAGCGGAATGTGCTTACGTTCACTTGATTATGACATTTACCTTACAAGGACGTGGAATATAAATTAATGCTTAACAAGGTAATTATTGCCACGAATGGAAAACCGACACACGACACCAATCTCCTGCCACTCTAGCTTGTATCTCCGCCTGGGAAGTTTTACATTTGTGTTTCCACACATCAAAGAACATTATTAGAAAGAAATAATTGGAGTAAGTGACGAGACGATGGGTACCCTAAATTAGCTGTGATCTTCCCCAGGAGCCCTACACTGGGAAAAAATTCCTTCATTTTACGGAAAGGTGCTGGCAAAAATTTATCCAGAGGGGTCTGTAAACTCTCCGTAAAAATACGGACACATTGATTTTCAAAAACGGACTTTCCGTAAAATTCACGGAACCTCTCCGTTAATTCCCTAGTTAGTTTTCTGTACGTCTTGTTTAAATAATTTTTAGTATATATTTAATTTTAATTTTTATTGTGTGGGTATTCCACTGTGTATAAAAAGATATTTAAAAAAGTTAGAATATTTTATACTTAAGAAATATTTGTACCCGAGTCAAAAAGTTGCAAGTTATGTGTGTGAAATATTTCTCGTACAGTGGTTCTATTTTTTCGCCGATAAAAGGAGATATAGAATAATGCAAGTTTCCTTTTAATTAGCCACGGGTGACCGCCAGAGACCGGCGCGTAGCCGTTGGCATGTAAACCTCCAAGTAACTCTCAGGCACGGAGGCGAGGCCCACAGTCCAAGAACTCCGTCCAACCACAAATGCAAAGCCAAGTTAAGTTGAAGTTTATCACGTCCATTCACAGTTACTTCCAATATTAATGAAATCTTCATAAAGTTCTACTTCCAGGGTATTCCTCCTCCTCGTGCAAGCACAGATTAACCACGTCTTGAAAATCACACCCAAGGAACAAAGCACCTCATTTGTGCGCACTCATTGTAATTTTTTTTTTTTTTTTTTCACATAACAACTATTTCTTAGTAGGTATTACCAACACATATTTCCCCCTGTGTTTATTCTTACTGATTATTAAATGAATATTATTATTTATAGATATAATATAAGTAAAAAGTTCAAGTTGTTAAAAAATAAGGTTCTTTTATGTTAACACATGTGATACATGGCATTCTTAGTTAACAACCAAGAACGTCATACATGGGTATTCTTTAAAACTTTGATCCAGAAAGTGTGAAGAAACCAATAATAGACTATTGCGGTGGTTGAGAAAAGTACGTATTATCGAGGTAGAGTAGCCGGTGCAGAAGTACACTGACCGTGGCGTAGACGACAGGTACTGTGGCAGCTTCTTGCAGACTCCACTGCCGAGGAACCTCCCACACGAACGACGACCGGACATCGGTGCTGAGGCCTGCCGCCGTGACGATGGCCATCACCCTCTTCCCCTCCTTGTCCAGGCCGGAGACCTCCATCCCCAACACGCAGTCCTGCACCGACACAACGCCAATCAAACTACCATCAATAGACACCTGCGACATTCACGTTATTATCTCGGAACACGGTAAAGCACGTGTACATTTCCAATAGGTTTGCCATTGGGCCACACTATTTTTGACACTCCCCTGGATAACCCAGAGCCAATAAGTTAACACTTTATAATTCTGCAGTGGCGTTTATTCCATAGACGCAAGGTAAGCAATGCTTACCCTATACACATTGGAAATGCTCGACCCTTTAGAAGTTTTCGCCTTAACTTTAAAAACATTTAATTCTGAGTTTCCCGTTTCCGATTCGAGAAACAGAGTTTCCGTAACTCCCGTACTGTACACGCATAGTGCTGCTATCTAGTAGTCGTTTCCACAAACGGGAGCGACTAGCGATGAATCGAACTCGCAAGCAACAACACGCCACCGCGTCCCTACGGCAGGGTAAGCATCTTTCTGTTTGCGTTCTCCGGTCCTACATTTCTCCTTGGAAAAAGGACGAAAGTGTTCGGGTAAACGGGAGTTTCTTATAATTTGGAATATGCTCTCTAAATAATATTCAGTTATGAGCAATTATTTTGAGCATTAGTTTAACGTATTCCTTTCGTACCGTTTTCCCATTTGTACGAATACAGATATAAAATTTAAAATACCATTAGTTCTTCACCTTCGTTTCTGAAAAGTAATTTTCCGTCATTGTCACTCTTCGTCATTGTCATTCTTTTTTTTTCAGAATATTATTTTATGTCAGAACGAGAAAACGTGCAAAATGATACAAAAGTATAATGCAATCTTATCCTTTTGAATACCCTTCAACTTATCAGATAGAATTTATAAAGATAAGCATTATTATTACCAACTTCTTGCGTGCATTGGCTAGTAAGTCTTCAGCGGCCATTATTCTGGTAAGTAACGGGCTGCCAAAAAAATCACCCTCAACGTTGAGATGAGAATGTGCTGACTCTTTAGTGCACACGAGGGCCATACCTGTTGTTTTCGGCAAGCCGGAAAAAAAAATGGGTGATACGAGAATATTTGTGTGCGGTCAGAGGCGACAGAACACAGTGGCAAGGGGAACTGGATGAGCCCGAGAAAACCTGCTGGATGTCGGACACGTCCGTCACGTTTCCAACATTTGAAAATCTAAACTTTTCCGTTTCGGGTTCATCCCCAAATAACCGTGCTGGAAGGTCGGTGACCTAATACACAAATTGAGGTCACTTCAATAATCAGTGTATATTCGTTTCTTGCTTTTCATTAGAATTATTAATTTGATGCCTGCAACTGTCAAGGTTTGTACGTAAACGTGACCTAATTTATAATTAACAATATTGCATACTCATCGGATAGACTAACATAAGTCAGGTAGCTAGGAGGTCAATATATTTATACATACATACTCGTACAATAAAGTTATAAAGACATGCACATTAAGAACACTAACAGTCAGAAAAGTCAATAATTTCATTAATTCTATTCAATTTCAGATACAAGTGCTCTGGGATAATAGCAGCTGTAGTCTACTGCATGATTGCGTTTATGCTTTTAGAAATCAAGCAAACATAATACGTTCGCGTCACACTTAAATATTTATTTATCAAAGCAACATAATATCGCTGGGCGTTTAGGCAGAAGAAGTGGAATAGTTAACATTTATATCCCAAAGAAAGTTTCCATTACTGAAAGCATTTTGTGAAATAAGAAATTTATCTTCTAAAATTGAACAGGATTTCAGTGCTCACCTCTGGTAGATGTCCATTCGCTGTGATAACGTCTCTGAAGTTTAGCGCCGAGTAGCACACATGTATCAAAGTGCCCTTATCATCACTGAAAAAAGAAAAATATTAATAAACGACAATAAACTCAAAACTTAATTAATAAGGTCGTTAAAATAACATGCTTTCACAAACGTCTCATGCTATTAATCTGCTTTCTTTACGCCGTACTACAAACCCGGTTCAGTGATCAAAATTGAGATTAATATTATACTTTCATCTCTACAAAAAGTGAGAATGGTTAGAAGACATCACAGATATATTACGAAATATTACGAAAATGAAAGTGGTATACATGTAGGGCCTAAAGAAAATAGATTGGCTGAATTCATCAGTGAAATAGGGGAAACGTCATCAGTGATCGAACCAAGAGAATGTAACGAAACACATGCGTTACCAATATGACCACATTTACTCAAGACTGCTGATAAAACTATGAACTCGATTCTCTATCGAACCAGATCAGCAGCAATGCACCAACTGAGCAATGCTTGTTTGGCCGCATGGGCCGCGGTGGTGTAGTGGTTAGACTACTCGCTTCCCACCAAGCTGAACCGGGTCCGATTTCCGGCGGAATCGCCCCCGGATTTTTGCACACGGAATTGTGCCTTTCCCCCGCCCTTGCATTCCGGCACTGCTCCATACTCATTTCGCTTCACTATCATCGGCCCCCAAGACCTCGATGTTAAGAGCCGCCCAAATCTCTTCACTCACTTTTTGTCCGCGTACTAGGGGTGAAAACGAATTGACGTATCTGTAGCTTCATCGGTATTCGAACAGGGCATTTGGAGACCTGATGACGTCGTTAAGGAGCCATGATGTTGCGCTCATCAACAAGTTCATCATCATGCTATAAGAAAGTAGGCGAATTTTATCAGCCAATTGGTCAAGTGACGCGATTGTCTAAAAGCGATAATGCATTTCGTAATTCGGTATTTTGTATATAACGAAGCTTGCATAAGGATTCAGCAAACACGAAACATTCATTATGTATATATAAAGTGGTATAGGAACTTCGTTTAATTTATCATTGCTCTAGATTTTGGGTTCTTCAAAACTTCCAAATTTGCAACTGAAATGACGAAATGGGTTCACACAAAATTATAATTGGTGGCAAGCGTTAGCATTCCTGAGATTTATATTTCAATATTTTAGTTCAAAGGAAGCAACGACTCACTGCATCCGAACTAGAACCTAACAAATACCAATTCTGAGAGGACAAAATAATTAAGCATTCTCTATAATAAAAAAAAGCATGCTCGGCACGTCCTGGCAAAAACTACGGCCCACTTTCGGTATGTTCTGGTTTATGTACGTTTTTCTTAAACTTGAGACCTGCTTAGGTGTAAGAAACGGGCGAGCCTGCGGTAAACACCGATTTAGTAAATGTAAAAACATTTAATAACATATTCAGTGCTGTAGTTAAACCTTTTTAAAAAGGCGTGAGTGTCGATTATTGAATGTTTGCGAGATAGGCGACTTGAATGTTTATGTTTGTTATATAAATGTTATATTTCTTTTAACTAAGCATTTAAATATGTCTTTTTTTTTTAACTACAAAACAGTATAAACCATCACCACGCAAAAAAAAAAAAAAAAACCAGAATTTGTATGCAGCTGCTCTGAAATTTACTGCGGCTTGGTATCAGATTCTGACGGCTCAGTGTCGGACAACGCAATCGTAGGTCGTATTCCGACTGCGTCAAGGTGACGCCCATCTTGAGAAAGCCCACCTTGCACTTCTGTTGTTTACATTTACAACGCAAACATACAAAAAAAAATGGGATGTGGCTGTGTTGTGGGCACGGCCGTTTGTTTTGCGCAAATACGTCTACGTTGACGCGCTCGGACGCCTTGATGTTTATTTTACGTTCCTGGTACCGCTTCACTCGTTCATATGATGTTTTATGGGTATCACTGGATTGCTTTTAGATGCTCTTTCCAACCGCATACGATTTCTGTATTTCGATTTGGCTTTTTGACGCGTATAGGCCTACATTGTGTTAAGTTTTCTTAATTTTTTTATATTATACTCATAGAATTTCACCATAACCACGCCACACAAATGGTTGTATGCAAGCAATCGATTGATCTTGACGAGTGCTGTCGATTGAAACCTAAACGAAAGCCGTAGCTTCTCCTAGTCAAAAGTTATACTACGCAGCAGTTATGAGACGTGGCGAAACGAACTCAAAATTTCACCCTCACCCCCCTCTCGCACGCGATACTTCGCAGTCCTCACACAACGTAACATATTATTTGATCCTTTGGCAATCGAGTGGTGTGATTGAATCTTGAATGTAAAAGATAGATTCGGAGGTGCAATGCCAAACTGTATCCGCGATTTTTATCATCAGATTTTATGGATTACCTCTCATTATGGTTACAAATTTAAAGACGTATTCACGTCAAAATGCGCGATGAATTATCCGAAGTCATCTATTACCACCATTTTTAGCACACAACTTAGGACAAAAGTTCAAATCTTCTGAATGCTTTGACTTGGGAGACAGGCTGACTTGGGGACACGGGAGGTCGGGACCGCGTCATGACGTCACAGGATCACGTTCACCAATCAGCGTGTTCTCGTCTTAGGACACAGGTCGAGATAACACGACTGTAGACAGGCTTTAACAGTGACAGCCGTGCATCAAGTCATGGATTGGGAAGTATAAGTTGTTCATGGTAAAATGAGCACGTTTCAAAGCCTTGTTTATGATCTACTTGCATGCATGCTGTGTATTCTTCCGTCTTATGTAAAGTTAACATTGCCATGGGCATCATAACTTTATTCAAGCGTCGGTCAAGTGAAACTGTGAAATTATTAAGAAAGTAAATACTTTACAAATCTACTAATTTTTATACTTCGATGCATTGAAAAACAGAATGCGAAAGAAACTATATAAGTTATTACTAGGGATAGGAAAAATTCGCGAGTTCAATGACCTGTAGACTAGACTCCACAGTCCTGTGTCCACTCGAGCCTCAGATGTTTGTTCATTGGCTGCTGTCTCGTGGAGTAGCCAGTGTTACTTCACGCCTGGCAGTACGACACTCGCTACTTGTTTCCTTGCGAGTCTGTTATTGGTTCAGAGTTGTCCAGGGCATGTCCAATAAACTGCGATCCAATTGTAAAGTCAACTTCAGTGTACATGTGGTTGACGTCTATCTTGTCCTGAAATAAACTCGCGAAATGTTCGTATCCCTAGTTATCACAAATAGTTACCTAACACTTTTTATTCGACGTTATAATATGGAACTACTATCCAGTCACCGTTACCAACTTTACTAGGGGATTGGCACTCAGTGCGCCCGTTAAAATACATGCAGTCAGGGGCCAGTTTTTTTCTTCTAAAGTATATTTTTAAAGTGCTCACTTTATCGTGAACAGCCTTTAGCTGAATGAGAGCCTGTTTTCCAAAACAGCCCAAAACGAATTTCGGCTTGTGGTTAGTGAAAGTGCAAACAAAAACTTAAAATAACAGCAGGAAAAGGTCGCGTGTTTGAGAAATAGGTATAGGAAATTGTCATGTCCGTAGAGTGAATACAGGTTATATAGCGATCTCGCTGGTTGCGCGCAAACACTCTACATGATATAACACTGAACTGATATTTTGTCAACACGACTGTCATAAACTACGCGGATGGGATTTGAGGTTTGAACACTATTAAGGAATCAATTGTTTTAAAATGTTTGTATACACAATCTTAACCAATTTGGAAAGGAATTTGATTAAATTAAAATTGGTAAACGTATAAGTGCTTATCTTTTGAAAATTGAGCTACAAACAAACGCGTTCATCACTCTTGACCACGTAACTTTAACAGTTTTGTTGTTTAGAGGTAGGTCAATGTTGGGTACATGCGCAGGAGACCAGTAATCTGTCCACCTAATCTTTAGTTCGTGGTTACGTCCTGCCCAGCTTTGGTCGGCGTGAGAAGAAACTAGAACCCGCAGGCCGCTCATGTCTTCAGGAAGAGTAAACCACGTGTATGACTACACTGTAAACTTCCTAACCTGTAATGGAAGTTTTTAACCTATACACAGTATACCACTGTGATGCATAACTCTCGTGTCCAGTGGCGCTTATTGTATTTTATGTAAACTAAGTTAGTTATGTTTGTAAGCCGTTATAGGCAGGTTAACTTAATTTGCAGCGCCACTTCGTACAATCATTATTATTATTTATTTTATGTTTCATAGTTCATTCATTTGTATTCTATGAACTAACCTCGACGTACGAGTTGCCAGGGACTTGTTGACTGGGAATATTACAGCAATGTCTTTTCATAAAATAGAAATTAATTTTTATTTGAATGTTATGGTTGATTTTGGAAGCATGGGATGTGTAATATGATTTATCATTTGTGGATACTGGCTTCAGCCGACATTCCTACCACTCGGTTGGTAAGTCTATTTATTATGTTTATGTAAACAGGAGTTCTTTCGTGGTCTGAGTCATTTTTTTACCCCAGCGATCCTGAATATTAGTGCTCAAGAGTGATTCTAGCCGAGAACTGATCGTCATTTAATTGCTTATCTGTGCGATCTTAAGAATTACATTTTAAATATTATATATATGAATACATAGAGTTAATTATTTAAAACGTACAGACGGGACCTATAAATTCTGGTACCTCTACACCACACATCAAGCTGCAGATATAGGGATGTTAAGAGTCGCTACTGTACAAAGTTGGGAATTTCCCCAAGCATTTGAGTGTTTCTTGGGCAAATGTAGGAATGCTACAATGATTGAAAAGGGAAAACATGACCATTTCTGCTTTCCCACTGGGCCTGTACACTGGTATGGTACATTTCCGAATAATTTCTTAGAGTGTATGGGATTGGAGCTGATTGGAGCCGGTAGCCATGCCCTAGGGTCCGGTGTAACAGGCGAATTTTACCCCCAGGTGGATTTCACCCCCCAGGTAGGAAAGGACGGGCACCCTCGCGATCGAGACAGGAAAATAACATACTAAGTAGATCATTATACCATTGGTGAGATGTCGGCATAGTGGGTTGCCGTACGGAAAGAAAAGGGGAGTTCAGAATATGACCTTTTCTGAAAGTGGTACAATTCCACTCTACTAATTACACAGAACACGAAATTACTACACTTGAAAATTATTTCTGGGTAAAATCCAAGCTTCACTGATGCGTGGCCGCTTCGCAGTCACCACCTACAAAAAACCGCCGGCGCTCCTTGAATCACTGTTTTGGGGATTAACTCCCCTGCTGGCGCTGGGACTCTGGCTCAGCGCGTAATTTTTTATTACGTTTGAACAGTAATTTTGTTTGCGAGGGGGCAATACTTGTTTCTTAAATTGTTGTTCTATCATGGGAGATGGTCTGGCTAGAAAGTGATGAGGGCGACGCTCACGGGAGATTAGTGCCAACTTAATGTATTGCGTTCAGCCGAGGGTCGTAAACAGTGTTATACTATTGTCGCGGTTGTCAGCGGATCGCCAAGCTGATTTGACACTCGCCGCCCCTCGGCATTCAAGGGGATAACACCGCCTGGGTACAATTCGCCTGCCACACCGGTATGCATGGTACTGCGTATTAGACACTTGCAGCTGGCGGCTGGGGAGAAAGCTCCTCGGGTCTGATAAAAGTGAACGCGGTTGGAGCTGTACTTGGGTGACGCTTCTTGCGTCTGGCGTAATGGCTTGCCGTTACCGCCAGAACTGTGGGCTACACTAGTAAGCTGTCGACGTCTGGGACAGAAGGGCAGCGGGGCTGTGGATGCATTTCCCGAGAACATCATCGTATTTTGCTCACCGCTCCAGCTCCTGTGAAACCGGGGCCACGATGACTAAACGGTTAGACTTTTTTTCTTTTTAATTTATATCATTAACCCTACTTAGCAGCACAGCCACCCATGGTGTTCAATTCTATCATGACTACTACAATTTAACAAACACTATATTAATCATATTGACTCACAATTTTTTATTTGTGGGAGGGCGGCTGTTTGGCTGGGTGCCCGTGATTAAAGCTACAAATCCTAGGAAGGCGGTGAGCTATTCTGCCCCGACCGCTCGTTTCCCGCTAAGGCGAACCGTGTTCAATCCCCGGCCGGTTCACTACGGATTTTCGCAAGTGGGAATCATGCCGGACGATACCGCTGGTCGGCGGGTTTTCTCGGGGATCTCCGGTTTCCTCCACTCCTTCATTCCGACGCTATTCCGTACTCTCCTCACTTCACTCTCATCGGCTCTCAAGACCTCGATGTTAACAGCCACCTAAACTCTTCACTCACTCACTCCACACTCTAAATCTGAACCGGTGAGAATTGCACTGTTTAAATCAGTCAAACGTATATAACTGATTCAACAGTCACCTCAGTGAATTTAACTGATGAATCAGTAAAAAAAATTCCAGATTTCCTTCACTTATTGATTCAGTGACGTCTTTCATTGATTCATTAGTCTTTTTTTTTTTTTTTTTTCCTCACTGTTTACTATGTGGTTTATAGGGAGTAGAAAGCGGAGGGGAAAGGGTGTGTGAGTTCAAGTCCAGCCTCATCAGAAACTTATTTTACTTTTTAAAATAGGATAAATTGCGCAATATAAATAGCAGACTATCGTAAATATGTTTATTTCACGTAATTAATTGGCTACATTAAATAAAAACAGTATTTAATTCACCACTGTAGTCGGCCGTCACTTATTCAATCAGTGAAATAATCTCACGTCACTAATTCAATCAGTGAAATTTTTTCACTGAAACAATCAGTGGTTTTCCACTGATTCTAAGTGGAGCTATTTTTACTGATTTGAGTAGTTGAATTTCACTGCGAATCAGTGGTTTCCCACTGATTCGAATTTAGAGTGCAGTGAAACCTGTCGGACCACGCCTACCTGCAGTTATTCTGCGCGCTGAAGTAAGGAGAGAGTGGAGATCGAATTAGAGGTATCGAGAGCCGACGAGGGTGGGGCGAGATACGGATGGGGAGGCGCCGGAATCCAAGAGCGGGAGGAAACGGGGGATCACCGAGAAAACACGCCCAACCAGAGGATTCGTCCAGCACGATTCCCACGTGGGAAGTTCCGGGAGCGGCCTCGCCGGGAATCGAGCCCGGTTTGCCTAGGTGGGAGGCAAGCAGTCTGACCACTACACTACCGCGGCCCCTCCGAAGCAAAGAGGCCGTAAGGCTCCTGTGTAGCTGGGGCTGTTCAGCGCGTTTAAGGTCGAGAAGCGGGTGAGCTATACAGGCGGCACTACAAGGTACACCTAGCGCATCATCGCCCCTACGCGCAAGACGTGCAGTGTTTCCATTGGTTCGCTGTACTGTGCCAGTTAGATCAAACTACGCCCGTACAGAAACTGCACCGGAAAGCTTTTAAAAAAGCAACATTTTTTAAAAATCCTTTTATCGATTTTTTTCTCTTTTAATGCACTTAATACAAAAAAAATGTAATAAAATTACCGGCTTAGATAATTGATTTTTACTTTTTCTGGGACCACGGTGGCTGAGCGCTTCACTACGGATTTTCGCAAGAGGGAATCATGCCGGACGATACCGGGTTTTCTCGAGTATCTCCCGTTTCCCCCACACTTTCATTCCGGAGCTGCTCCATACCCACTTCAATCACCCTCACCGGCTCTCAAGACCTTGATGTTAAGATCCGTCCATATCTCTTCACTCACTCACTTCACTCTTTACTTTTTCTGGCAAAAAAATAAAGCCGTATTACTAAAACATTCATACTCTGAGATAAGCATATTTGCGCAAACAACTATTTCATAGAAACTATTTTAGTAAATGTTTCTCTTATTTGTCCTTACCGTCTTGGGTTTATGTTTGTTTGACTGTAGTTCACTTTTCACATGAAATATTTGAAAACGGTGGTTGTCAGTACACAGAGCGTATCGTAATAAATATATTTAAATCCATAATATTTTACCCAAGCTGTTTTCGTTTCATCTGTAACTGTCATAAAGTTTAACTAATTAATTACTACCTAAAATCAGTTCATTCTGGTATCAGAAATTCTGTAAAGATGTTATGTTTGTACATTTTTTTAAAACATTTTAATGAGTAAATTATGACGATATATATATATATACAAGATTGAAAAGATGCCTTCACAAGAAGGTCGATCTGTCCCCGCCATCTTGAATTTATGTAATTTCCGCCATAACTTAAATCACAGATTTTATTTATTTTTTGTTAGGCATTGACAGGGCACAGGGCATTGCTTTGCACATGTTATAAAATACATATTGCTTGACTGTTGTCTGTAAAATGATTTCTGTAATAGTCCACAAGAAAAATAAATAAGTTATATTTCTCGCGGGCACTCACTGATCAAACTATTATAGCCTGTTCGCAGTTTATTCGACCTTTTTGAATAAAACCTTTGCAAAATCTCCTCATGTATGAGGTGTTTAGTTTTTTCCAACATATGCCGTGTATAACAATCGTATTATACTCGTGTTCATAAAAGTTACTTTTTTTTCTGTTAAATTGAAATGTTCATATTTTATCTATAAATTATAATGCTTCGTTTATAAATAATTCGAATTAAAAACAGGGAGAAAACACGTGTGTTGGTAGTGCCTAGTGAGAAATAGTTCTTACACAAAATACTGCTACAACTGAGTGCGCACGAACTCGGTGCGCTGTCCTTTGGTGTAATTTTCCAGACTTAGTTAAGTTTAGTTTGTACGAGGCGAAGTGATTTCCTGGAAGTAGAACTTTAGCAGGGCTCTAGAAAAGTCTGAAGTAAACATGAATATAATCAGGCAGAGTAATGTACTAACTTGATAAAGCTTCACAAGTTATTATTTATGCGGTGTCACGAGAAACATTTCTTCTCTTAACGGATATAGTACATTTAAATCAGGATTAATGATATGTAGGCATGTAAAATGTGGTCGTGAAGAACAATGTTTCGGATTTCAGCGTGTAGCATGGCTCATAGCGTGTTGCGTACAGTGTACATGTCTAAATGCGGTCAGGTGTACAATGCTCAATAGTTTGACTAAGCGGTTGCGAAGTACATCTAATAGCTGTTGTTCGCGGTGTCTCAGCGTGTAGTCAATGGCTCTCAATAGCGTGTTCGCGGTATCTCGCGTGTAGCAATGGCTCTCAATAGCGTTCGCGGTTCCAGCGTGTAGCAATGGCTCATGTGTTCCGGCAATTCGCGTGTGTTACGGTACATGGCTCCAATGCGTGTTCGCGGTTCTCAGCGTGTAGCAATGGCTCTCAATAGCTGTTCGCGGTATCTCAGCGTGTACAATGGCTCTCAATAGCGTGTTCGCGGTTCTCAGGTGTACATGGCTCTCAATAGCGTGTTCGCGGTATCTCAGCGTGTAGCAATGGCTCTCATAGCGTGTTCGGTCCAGGTAATGTCAGCGTGTATCAGTGAGCAATGGCTCTCAATAGTTCGTTTCGGGTCATGGCTCTCAATGCGGTTGCTCGGGTACAATGGCTCTCATAGCGTGTTCGCGGTTAGGGTACAATGGTTCAATACGTGTTCGCGGTATTCAGCGTGTAGCAATGGCTCTCAATAGCTGTTCGCGGTTCTCAGCGTGTACAATGGCTCTCAATAGCGTGTTCGCGGTTCTCAGCGTGTAGCAATGGCTCTCAATAGCTGTTCGCGGTATCTCAGCGTGTACAATGGCTTCAATAGCTGTCCGTTTCAGCGTGTACAATGGCTATAGCGGTTGCGTATTCAGCGTGTAGCAATGGCTCTCAATAGCGTGTTCGCGGTATCTCAGCGTGTAGCAATGGCTCTCAATAGCGTGTTCGCGGTATCTCAGCGGTGTAGCAATGGCTCTCAATAGCGTGTTCGCGGTATCTCAGCGTGTAGCAATGGCTCTCAATAGCGTGTTCGCGGTATCTCAGCGTGTAGCAATGGCTCTCAATAGCGTGTTCGCGGTATCTCAGCGTGTAGCAATGGCTCTCAATAGCGTGTTCGCGGTATCTCAGCGTGTAGCAATGGCTCTCAATAGCGTGTTCGCGGTATCTCAGCGTGTAGCAATGGCTCTCAATAGCGTGTTCGCGGTATCTCAGCGTGTAGCAATGGCTCTCAATAGCGTGTTCGCGGTATCTCAGCGTGTAGCAATGGCTCTCAATAGCGTGTTCGCGGTGTCTCAGCGTGTAACAATGGCTCTCAATAGCGTTGTTCGCGGTATCTCAGCGTGTAGCAATGGCTCTCAATAGCGTGTTCGCGGTATCTCAGCGTGTAGCAATGGCTCTCAATAGCGTGTTCGCGGTATCTCAGCGTGTAGCAATGGCTCTCAATAGCGTGTTCGCGGTATCTCAGCGTTGTAGCAATGGCTCTCAATAGCTGTTCGCGGTGTCTCAGCGTGTACAATGGCTCTCAATAGCGTGTTCGCGGTATCTCAGCGTGTAGCAATGGCTCTCAATAGCGTGTTCGCGGTATCTCAGCGTGTAGCAATGGCTCTCAATAGCGTGTTCGCGGTATCCAGCGTGTAGCAATGGCTCTCAATAGCTGTTCGCGGTTATCTCAGCGTGTAGCAATGGCTCTCAATAGCGTGTTCGCGGTATCTCAGCGTGTAGCAATGGCTCTCAATAGCGTGTTCGCGGTATCTCAGCGTGTAGCAATGGCTCTCAATAGCGTGTTCGCGGTATCTCAGCGTGTAGCAATGGCTCTCAATAGCTGTTCGCGGTATCTCAGCGTGTACAATGGCTCTCAATAGCGTGTTCGCGGTATCTCAGCGTGTAGCAATGGCTCTCAATAGCGTGTTCGCGGTATCTCAGCGTGTAGCAATGGCTCTCAATAGCGTGTTCGCGGTATCTCAGCGTGTAGCAATGGCTCTCAATAGCGTGTTCGCGGTATCTCAGCGTGTAACAATGGCTCTCAATAGCGTGTTCGCGGTATCTCAGCGTGTAGCAATGGCTCTCAATAGCGTGTTCGCGGTATCTCAGCGTGTAGCAATGGCTCTCAATAGCGTGTTCGCGGTATCTCAGCGTGTACAATGGCTCTCAATAGCGTGTTCGCGGTATCTCGCGTGTAGCAATGGCTCTCAATAGCGTGTTCGCGGTTCTCAGCGTGTAGCAATGGCTCTCATCAATAGCGTGTTCGCGGTATCTCAGCGTGTAGCAATGGCTCTCAATAGCGTGTTCGCGGTATCTCAGCGTGTAGCAATGGCTCTCAATAGCGTGTTTCGCGGTATCTCAGCGTGTAGCAATGGCTCTCAATAGCGTGTTCGGTATTCGCGTAGCAATGGCTTCAATAGCTGTTCGCGTACTAGCGTGTAGCAATGGCTCTCAATAGCGTGTTCGCGGTTCTCAGCGTGTACAATGGCTCTCAATAGCGTGTTCGCGGTATCTCAGCGTGTAGCAATGGCTCTCAATAGCGTGTTCGCGGTATCTCAGCGTGTAGCAATGGCTCTCAATAGCGTGTTCGCGGTATCTCAGCGTGTAGCAATGGCTCTCAATAGCGTGTTCGCGGTATCTCAGCGTGTAGCAATGGCTCTCAATAGCGTGTTCGCGGTATCTCAGCGTGTAGCAATGGCTCTCAATAGCGTGTTCGCGTTCCGCGTGTATGCTTCAAAGCGTGGTAGCGACAATGGCTCTCAATAGCGTGTTCGCGGTATCTCAGCGTGTAGCAATGGCTCTCAATAGCGTGTTCGCGGTATCTCAGCGTGTAGCAATGGCTCTCAATAGCGTGTTCGCGGTATCTCAGCGTGTAGCAATGGCTCTCAATAGCGTGTTCGCGGTATCTCAGCGTGTAGCAATGGCTCTCAATAGCGTGTTCGCGGTATCTCAGCGTGTAGCAATGGCTCTCAATAGCGTGTGTTCGCGGTATCTCAGCGTGTAGCAATGGCTCTCAATAGCGTGTTCGCGGTATCTCAGCGTGTAAGCAATGGCTCTCAATAGCGTGTTCGCGGTATCTCAGCGTGTAGCAATGGCTCTCAATAGCGTGTTCGCGGTATCTCAGCGTGTAGCAATGGCTCTCAATAGCGTGTTCGCGGTATCTCAGCGTGTAGCAATGGCTCTCAATAGCGTGGGTTCGCGGTATCTCAGCGTGTAGCAATGGCTCTCAATAGCGTGTTCGCGGTATCTCAGCGTGTAGCAATGGCTCTCAATAGCGTGTTCGCGGTATCTCAGCGTGTAGCAATGGCTCTCAATAGCGTGTTCGCGGTATCTCAGCGTGTAGCAATGGCTCTCAATAGCTGTGTTCGCGGTATCTCAGCGTGTACAATGGCTCTCAATAGCGTGTTCGCGGTATCTCAGCGTGTAGCAATGGCTCTCAATAGCGTGTTCGCGGTATCTCAGCGTGTAGCAATGGCTCTCAATAGCGTGTTCGCGGTATCTCAGCGTGTAGCAATGGCTCTCAATGCGTGTTCGCGGTATCTCAGCGTGTAGCAATGGCTCTCAATAGCGTGTTCGCGGTATCTCAGCGTGTAGCAATGGCTCTCAATAGCGTGTTCGCGGTATCTCAGCGTGTAGCAATGGCTCTCAATAGCGTGTTCGCGGTATCTCAGCGTGTAGCAATGGCTCTCAATAGCGTGTTCGCGGTATCTCAGCGTGTAGCAATGGCTCTCAATAGCGTGTTCGCGGTATCTCAGCGTGTAGCAATGGCTCTCAATAGCGTGTTCGCGGTATCTCAGCGTGTAGCAATGGCTCTCAATAGCGTGTTCGCGGTATCTCAGCGTGTAGCAATGGCTCTCAATAGCGTGTTCGCGGTATCTCAGCGTGTAGCAATGGCTCTCAATAGCTTGTTCGCGGTGTCTCAGCGTGTAACAATGGCTCTCAATAGCGTTGTTCGCGGTATCTCAGCGTGTAGCAATGGCTCTCAATAGCGTGTTCGCGGTATCTCAGCGTGTAGCAATGGCTCTCAATAGCGTGTTCGCGGTATCTCAGCGTGTAGCAATGGCTCTCAATAGCGTGTTCGCGGTATCTCAGCGTGTAGCAATGGCTCTCAATAGCGTGTTCGCGGTATCTCAGCGTGTAGCAATGGCTCTCAATAGCGTGTTCGCGGTATCTCAGCGTGTAGCAATGGCTCTCAATAGCTTGTTCGCGGTGTCTCAGCGTGTAACAATGGCTCTCAATAGCGTGTTCGCGGTATCTCAGCGTGTAGCAATGGCTCTCAATAGCGTGTTCGCGGTATCTCAGCGTGTAGCAATGGCTCTCAATAGCGTGTTCGCGGTATCTCAGCGTGTAGCAATGGCTCTCAATAGCGTGTTCGCGGTATCTCAGCGTGTAGCAATGGCTCTCAATAGCTTGTTCGCGGTGTCTCAGCGTGTAACAATGGCTCTCAATAGCGTGTTCGCGGTATCTCAGCGTGTAGCAATGGCTCTCAATAGCTTGTTCGCGGTGTCTCAGCGTGTAACAATGGCTCTCAATAGCGTGTTCGCGGTATCTCAGCGTGTAGCAATGGCTCTCAATAGCTTGTTCGCGGTGTCTCAGCGTGTAACAATGGCTCTCAATAGCGTGTTCGCGGTATCTCAGCGTGTAGCAATGGCTCTCAATAGCGTGTTCGCGGTATCTCAGCGTGTAGCAATGGCTCTCAATAGCGTGTTCGCGGTATCTCAGCGTGTAGCAATGGCTCTCAATAGCGTGTTCGCGGTATCTCAGCGTGTAGCAATGGCTCTCAATAGCTTGTTCGCGGTGTCTCAGCGTGTAACAATGGCTCTCAATAGCGTGTTCGCGGTATCTCAGCGTGTAGCAATGGCTCTCAATAGCGTGTTCGCGGTATCTCAGCGTGTAGCAATGGCTCTCAATAGCGTGTTCGCGGTATCTCAGCGTGTAGCAATGGCTCTCAATAGCGTGTTCGCGGTATCTCAGCGTGTAGCAATGGCTCTCAATAGCTTGTTCGCGGTGTCTCAGCGTGTAACAATGGCTCTCAATAGCGTGTTCGCGGTATCTCAGCGTGTAGCAATGGCTCTCAATTGCGTGTTCGCGGTATCTCAGCGTGTAGCAATGGCTCTCAATAGCGTGTTCGCGGTATCTCAGCGTGTAGCAATGGCTCTCAATAGCGTGTTCGCGGTATCTCAGCGTGTAGCAATGGCTCTCAATAGCGTGTTCGCGGTATCTCAGCGTGTAGCAATGGTTCTCAATAGCGTGTTCGCGGTATCTCAGCGTGTAGCAATGGCTCTCAATAGCGTGTTCGCGGTATCTCAGCGTGTAGCAATGGCTCTCAATAGCGTGTTCGCGGTATCTCAGCGTGTAGCAATGGCTCTCAATAGCTTGTTCGCGGTGTCTCAGCGTGTAACAATGGCTCTCAATAGCGTGTTCGCGGTATCTCAGCGTGTAGCAATGGCTCTCAATAGCTGTGTTCGCGGTATCTCAGCGTGTAGCAATGGCTCTCAATAGCGTGTTCGCGGTATCTCAGCGTGTAGCAATGGCTCTCAATAGCGTGTTCGCGGTATCTCAGCGTGTAACAATGGCTCTCAATAGCGTGTTCGCGGTATCTCAGCGTGTAGCAATGGCTCTCAATAGCGTGTTCGCGGTATCTCAGCGTGTAGCAATGGCTCTCAATAGCTTGTTCGCGGTGTCTCAGCGTGTAACAATGGCTCTCAATAGCGTGTTCGCGGTATCTCAGCGTGTAGCAATGGCTCTCAATAGCGTGTTCGCGGTATCTCAGCGTGTAGCAATGGCTCTCAATAGCTTGTTCGCGGTATCTCAGCGTGTAGCAATTTCTCTCAATAGCACTGCAAGGCCAAGTTTTCTCAGACACTGTTGGATTTGTGGACGTTATATTCGACACCACGTGCCATAGTAGTGGGCACACGTTTGTGTTCGTTAATTTGTAAGTTTTTATTATTTTATTTCGAGAATACTTTAGGGTGTTTCCGAATTTCGTTTGCGCAAACGTGCCCTATTTTTGCTCAATTTTTTGTATTTCCTGTCGCAAATATGATAGTAAAGTAAATATTGTTTGTCAAATCGAAGTAAATTCTTTGAATGAGATGTTTTGATGTATCTCTGTATCTAATACGTAGATATTTTGATGTGTGCTGGTTTCAATAATATGGTTAAAATATTGCGTATTTGTTAATATGTTAATACATTTCATAACAAATGTAATATCGTATCAAATGTAATAATTTTAAAATTTATCTGTTGTACAAAGCATGCATATTTCCGCGATCACTTCGATATACATCGAATAGTTGGACGAAATAACAAGTCCAGAGAAAGCCACGATCTATGTATACTTCCACGTGCGTTTCTTCTTCCTTGTTCGATGCCATTTTTCTAGCAAGCGGTCGCCTTGGTTTTTTTTTGTTAGCTTTATAGTCCTTCATCGCAAGATGAATTAGTTTGTCCGCCGGTTTGGATAACTGTTTCGTCTTGACTATTCACTGTTCCGTGCTATTGCGGTAGTATTTTATATTCCGGGTTAACATTTCATACATTTTTTTTTATTTAACTTTGTGCAGCGGTTCCAGTCGGGGACCCCATGTGGCATTAGTTGCCAACACATTTCTGACGTGAGCCGAACTGTGCACCCGTTTCTCGGGATGGTGTTTTCACCGTGGCACTCTTCGTGCTTTTTATCTCGGCTGGACCAGGATAATCCCGCGTGTAAAACTCGGGGAGCGACCACAGCCGGGAAACGAACCCGGTTCACCTTGGAGGGAGGTAAGCGCTCTAGCCGCTGCGCCACAGCGACTCCAATACCGAGAGCGGATACTTCGTGTCTATAATCAGCACTCTACCGCGTGTTATACCCGGGATTCAAGTTCGCTTCAAGGTTGAGAAGCTCAATGCTTTTAGTTTGTCAACTAAATTTTTTTCGCCACTAGGTAAGCGCTAGTGTCGCATGTGTACCGGATTTTTTTTTTATTTTCTACGTTAGAAAACGAAATAATTGCAATAATCGTAAATAAAATCGTATTATATAAGGAGACGATCTCTGTCTGTCTGTCCATCTTTAATACTTCTAAGGCCTTCGAAACTCAACAAAAGTTCTTCAAATTTTGCAGAGCGAATCCTCAGGGTAAAATACAGGCCAAGTTCGAATTTCAGCACGATCAGATTACGCAATCATGACTTTTGACAGTGAAAATTAACTTTTTAAATACTTTTTCCCATGAAAGTTTTGTATTAATGCATAGAGATAAGAAGGTAAGGGAATATATTTTTTTTTTACGTTAAATGCCTCGCTTCAATGTTGAGTTAATTTTCACATCGTTTCATAGAACTATATCAAGTGGGGCTTAATGGCCCAGTGGCTACAGCTATCCCAAGTGGGGCCATAGTGGCTCAGTGGATAGAGCGATTCCAAGTGGGGTCGCAGTGGCCCAGTGGATTGAACTATATCCAATGTTCAGTTAATTTCACATCTTTCTTTTTTCAGTCTTTGTATGATAACAAAAATGTGTAACATCGTAACTATTCTAAGCACGTGACCATATTGAAAGCATGGTGACGGGCTAACCCCTAGTATAAAATAACTACTGTACTTAACTAAGTGAAATACTTATCGTTTATTATTCACATAGCTTAAATTCTTAATTACAAGTGACATCTTTGTAACACTAGCGCTTACCTAGCGTCAGAAATTTTTCCAGTGCGAAAGTCTCGCATAGGAAAACTCGTTTTGTTACTAACCTGAGTATAATTAACGTTATAGGCTGTTCACGGTAAAGTGAGTACTATTTAAGGCCCTCATAACAGGCATTTAACCATTGATAAATGTAACTTATTGCAGCCTCAGGCTTTAAATTTTGAGTTAGGTGAATGTATTCACTGTGTTTATTGGTCACATTGCTATGTTTATATTAAAAAAACAGCAGAAAGATGGAAATCGGATGAAAGGAAAATTTTTAGAAGGGCCTTAAAAAATGCTCACTTTACCGTGAACAGCCTATACCTGTGGCGAGGGTCGGCGGTCTGTATCCACCGCAGGCTGGAGAGGTCCCCTGGCCTGGCGATGTCGACTCGCGCGTGCTCCGTCGTCTTGCGCACGACGTCTTCGTCCTCCTGAGGACTGAGGAAGCGGTAGCTGCCCCAGGCGCCGTCCTTGAGCACGTTGGAGGCCAGCCCGAGGGCGAGCTGGTCGCGGTACAGAGGGCAGTCCAGGCAGAACCTCGGGGCCGCGGAGTCCAGCACCGCCACGTACCTACGAGGATCAGTCCTCCAAGTATTGTCCGTTCACGGTTTCTTCGGCCTTTTTTTAATCAAACCTTTGAAAAATCTCCCCATGTATGACGTGTTTAGTTATTTCCTAACTACGCCTTGTATCGCAAGCGTTTTATACTTGTCTTCATAAAAGATACTTTTCCTCGTGTTAAATGGAAAGTTATTAATATCTTATCTATAAATTATAATGCTTCAATGATAAACTATTGGAATAAAAAACAGGGCGTAAATAAGTATGTTGGTAACGTCTAGTGAGAAACAGTTCTTATATAAAATATCATTACAACTGAGTGCGCACGAATGTGGTGCGGTGTCCCTCTGGTGTAATTATCCATTCTTATTCAGCTTAGTTTGCACGAGGCGGAGGAATATCCTGGAAGTAGAACATTAGCAGGGCTTCAGAAAAGGCTGAAGTAACCGTGAATGGATTATACAAGGCAACAGTCGCCGTGTGATAGCCACACTTGAACACTTCATGATGCTTGTGTGTTAATCTTAGAAAAAGTGATGTTTAGAGACCTGAAAAATTCGCTAGTTCAAAGACCTGTAGACTATACTTAGGGATCGGAACATTTCACGAGTTCATTTCAGGACAAGATAGACGTCAATCACGTGTACACTGAAGTTAACTTTGCAATTGAATCGCAGTTTATTAGACACGTCCTGGACGACTCTAAACCAATAGCAGACTTGCAAGGAAACAAGTAGCGAGTGCCATTCTGCCAGGTGTGAAATAACACTGGCTACTCTATGGGGCAACAACCAACGAACAAATATCTGAGACTCGAGTTTACACATGACTGTGGAGTCTAGCCTACAGGTCTTTTAACTCGCGAATTTTCCCTATCCCTAACTATACTCCATTGTCGTATGTAAAATCATGCAAATATCACTGTTCGTTGGTTGCTTGCTGTATTAGCGGATGACGGTGATTGGGTCTGCATTTTATTGCTTGTTTATTATAATTTCAGAGTTGTCCAGGAGGTGTAAACTAACAGGTATGCCTACAGCATAAGGAATACAAACGTACGAGGTTTTGAATTCTAGCTTGTCACGGAACGAAACAGCGAATTTTTCAGATCCCTAATGATATGGCATCTGGTCTGTTGCCACAAATACATCTTGTGGATCGGATCATGTAAGATTAAACTCAGAAATGTGTTTTGTTTCCTGCATGCCGAAGCTGGTTACGAGGAAAAAAAACAACGAAAGGTGAAAATAACTACAAAATAAATCAAAATGCGATAGTAAATTTGCGATGTTTATGGAAATAAATTTTTGAACATTATATATATATATATATATTATATATATATACACACACACACACACACACACACACACACACACACACACACACAATATTTACGCAAACATGAAATTTAAACAATGCTATGAAAAATAATTATGCAAAATAAACAACACATTATAAAGACGACAACAACAGAAATAAAGTACAACCAAAACATACAAGATACGGACGTGGTATATAAGGAAAGAAGTATTACACACAAGAATAACATTTTTCCAAGCAGCAACAAAGTGAGAATAAGGAAAAATGATACCGTAAATAAGTGCGAACCAAGCAAAAAAGTCACAAAAACGCAACGACAGGGTTTAATCAGCATAATAAAAACACAATTTTGCAAACGGTACAAGCTTTATCATGATCAGGAACAAGTACCCAGTCGAAAAGAAAGAAGGAAAGAAGAATGCATGAGCACAAAAACGACACATGTGTACCCAAAGAAGAAAGACAGAACTCGCGCAACGTTTCGGGAGCGAACAACTTGTCCCGTCTTGACTTTACGCGAGACTAGAATTTATAATACGCGAGTAGAGGCCCAGGAATTTCGCGAATTCATTAGATGACAAGTTACATTTCAAACACATGTGCACTTGATTTTGTTTTACAATCGGACCGCTGTTTGCAGGACACGTCCTGGATGAACTGAGCCAATAACTAGTCTGAAAATAACAGAGGATGCAATCTCGTGCTACCTGGTCTGTGGTAAAACTTGAGCATCAGCCAATAAACAACTATAACGGAGGCTCGAGTACACGAAGGATTGTGGAGTCTAGCTTGTTGGCAAATGAATCCGCGAAATTTCCGGGACTATACGCATGACTAGGGACTAGAGATAGGAAAATTTCGCGCGTTCAGTGACCTGTAGGCTAGACTCCACATTACTGTGTCTACTCCAGCCTCGATTGTTTGTCCATTGGTTGCTATCCCAGAGAGTGGCCTGTGTTACTCCGCACCTGGCAGTATGGGATTCGTTACTTGTTTCCTTACAAGTCTGCTGTTGGCTCAGAGTGGTCCAGGGCGTGTCTAATAAACTGCGAACCAATTGCTAAGTCAACTCCACTGTGCAAATGTTTGACATCTAGCTTGTCCTGAAATCAACTCGCCAAATGTTCCTATCCCTACTAGGGACCTGAAGAATTCGTGGATTTATTTTGGGACGAGCATGAATTAAAAAAAAAAAAAAAAACATTCGTGTATATAACTATAGCCATTAATCCACACAATGTTTAACACTTCCTGAAGAACTCTGGCCCAATCGTCGCCTTCCAATGTGATAGCAGACAACCAATGTGCAGTCGATATCGGCGTATGTGTACATAAGACTGTAGAGTCCAGCCTGCAGGTCGTTGAACTCGCGAATTTTTCAGGTCTCTATACATGAGTACCGGGAAAATAAGTGCAAAATTGAGAAACGCCTAGAGGTTGGTTCACACCACTTCACTGACATTAGAGGAATATGGACGTGAGTTGCCTATCTGCATGCTATATGCTCTACTGCAAGGACATAAGTTCTGTTCGGCTGTGCATTTTGCATGATTCGGAGTGGTGTCAGAAGAACAATGACGAGAAATTTCCAATGGGCAATGCACCTTTATTTCGGAACAATGTTTCTGTGACGATTATGACGGAAGGCAGAACATTGTTCGAAGGCAATATTTACATATCTGAAAGTGTTCGCATTTGGAATAATGTAACTTCTGTCTTTGGAACAAATTTATAGTTCTAAGGGGTGGAAACGGAGAATGTCTAGTTTTGTGGATGGTCCCACGAATACAACACCTCTATATAGGCTGTTTACAGTAAAATTAGCACATTGAAAGCTTGGTTAATATCTACTTGTATACATGTTGTGTATTCTTCCGCCTTATGTAAAATTAACATTGCTCTGGGCCTCATCACTTTATGCATGCGTCTGTCAGGTGAAACTGTGGAATAATTAGAAAAGTAAATATGTTACAAACGCGGTAATTTTTAACCTTCAATGCATAAAAAAAGTTTTCATAAATCGTAATCTAACACTTTTTATTCAACGTTAAGGCATGGGACTACTTTGCCTTTATCGTTACCAACTTTACTGGACGCATGCCACTCAGCGCGCCTGTTAAAATATATATGCAGGCAGGGACAGCGACTCTTTTTTTTTAAGGTTGATCTCAAGAAGTGCTCACTTTATCGTGAAAATCCTTTAATGTATAATAAATTTATTCTCGTGGCGAGTACTGTAGGAAAGCGAGCCAACGTACCTGATGAAAGGAACTCCTGGTTCTCGCCTGAGGCAGTTGACGAATCCAACAATCCCAGTGCAAGAATCTTCCTCAGCTACGATCAGTACGTCGCAGTCCTCCGAGTTTCTTAGCACTCCCCTCAAGCCATCCACCCATTGGAAGGTATCATCGTTTTTCATGTGGAACAAAATTTGCTTGCGCGGGTGTTCAACCTACATTTAAGGATACAAGCAAGCCAATGTACACTGAGCCCAACAAACTACTTAATTGTTTGTATGGGCCGAAAAAATATATTTTGTTGAGAAGGAACATAGTTAATTTTGTACGTCAAAAAACGCTTGAATAAACAAAACCTTTTTGCTGGGCCGAAATAAATTTAACTTCCAATTAAATGTTTAGTTGAACCAACTGTATGTATTTGTTTGGCCTCTCATTTAATTGCCTTCGTTTGAAAATACAGCTCGAGAGTTTGTTTGTCATTTATGTAGCAATTAGGATAGTAACACTAGACACACACACACCAACACACACATACCAACACACACACACACACCAACACACACATACCAACACACACACCAACACACACATACCAACACACACACACCAATACACACACAAACCAATACACACACACACCAATACACACCAACACACACACACTTTAAAAAAATGCAATTTCGCTATTAGTGAGTTTAGCTGAAGTTGCTATAATCCATTTACTGTTACTTCACACTTTTCTGAAGTACTGTTTAAGTTCTACTTCCAGGGGATTCCTCCGCCTCATATGCAAATTAAGCTTAAAAAAGTCAAGAAAATTACACCAAAGGACAACGCACCGAATTCGTATGCACTCATTTGTAATAATAATTTTGTATGAGAACTATTTCTTACTAGGAGCTACCAATAGACATGTTTTCTCACTGTTTTTATAAATATTCATTGTAAATTAAATATAATAATTTATAAATACGATATCGGTAAAACTCAATTTAACGAAATATAAGATCTGTTATGTCAACAGAGGTATAGAATGCTTGTGATACATTACATATTAGGTAAACAACCAAACACGTCATACATGGGGTGATTTACAATGGTTAGATTAAAAAAGTTTCACGAAACTGCGAATAGACTATATGACTTAGCGCTTGGGCTGTAAAACGATCTACGTTCGAATCTCGGCTGGGGCTTCGAAAGTTTTGTACTAATCGAATCTGTTTAATGTACGTAGAGCCAAACTAATATATTATAGTTGCACCAACCGAATCGTTTGGAGGCAACCTAATAAGAGTATATGTTAAGCACGGATTTAAATTTGCACAATTATATCTCATTCACCTTCGAACGTTTTAACAAAAATCTTTGAAAAATCACCCCATGTGTTACGTACTTAGTTATTTCGTAAATATGCCATGTATCAAGTGTTTTATACCTCTGTAAACGCAGACGTAACTTATTTTTCGTCAAACTGAAGTTTTACCTATATTATATTTATACATTATAATATTTATTGTGTAATAAAAACGGATAAACAAAACAGTTTTAAGAATTTCTGTAGAAAAATAAAATTTATGACAAATATAAAAATGCTCCAGAAATCCTAGCAACAGATATTGGTCAAATAAAGAGGTTAAACAAGTTCAAATATTTTGGGGAAATCATTCATGAAAATGGTTTGGAAAAATTCGAGGTAGATGAAAGGATACGCAAGATGGAAAGAGCATATGGCATAACCAGGAATATCAACAACAAAGATGTTTATCTAAAAATCTTAAAGTACAGCACTACAACACAGTATTCAAACCGGAATGTCTTTACACAAAAGAATGTCTAGTATTGAATCACAAGTGCATAAATTATAAGTTATTAGAAAGAAGAATTATACGTAAAATACTTGGTCCACTAAAAACTACAGAATTCTGGAAATTAAGAAGTAATGATGAAATATATCGCAACATAGAAAACATAACAGAAACAATACGGAAGAGACGATTGCTATTTTTTGGACATTTAAATAGAATGGATGGCAACAGATTAACCAAACGGATCTTGAAATATCTGTGAAACAAGAAATCAACAACAACGTGGATTCAGGAAGTTAAGAAAGATTAGGAAAGAAACAAAACAAGTGAAGAAGAAGCAACACAGAGAGAAATTTTTAAGAAAGAAGTGTTAAAAATGGAAGGATTCCAAGGCAGGAAGGAAAAGAAAACAGGCTCGAAATGGTCCGAGGAGAGGAAAAAGATACATAGTGAGAAGATGAAGGAGTGTTGGGGAAAGAAGAAAGAACAACAAAGGACGAAGCAATGAAATTGGTTCGTGGTCCCTAGAAGACCCTAACGGAAAAAAAAAGAAAAAACTGATAAAACCAGTAAGAAAAAAAGTCTGTGTTTTTAGTGCCTAGTAATAAATAGTTCTCATGCAAAATAATATTACAGTTGGGTGCGCAGGAAAGCTGTGCGATGTCTGTTTGGCGTAATTTTTCTGACAGTTCAGCTTAATTTGAACGAGGCGGAGGAATATGCTGGAAGTAGAAATTTAGCAGGGTTCCAGAAAAGTTGGAGGTAACCATGGACGGACTATATTAAAGGTGTTCAACTACACCTGACCTTACAGTAAGTCATCTTAAGCCCCTGTCACACTGTCAAGTTTTTTCGTCAAACTGCTTCCAATAAGTTTGGTCTAATAGAGTTGGACAGTTATGACGTAAACGCCGCCGTATCTGTCTGAGAAAGTTGGATGACTCCAGTTCCCACCAAACATTTGAAGATTGGACCAGTTCTATGATTTCTTTGATGTTTGACGTTCTCAGCCAATCAGAATAGTGCACGACAAAAGTGGAAGTCTAGATAAGTCTTATAAAATAATGGACAATTGCTGTAAACGAAGTTGTTTATGAAGACAATTAATTTATGTAGAAGCTGTCTAGGCATAATGCTATTTTAAGTGAATATTGCACATAATATTACGAATTCGGGAGCATTATATTTCATTGTGGAGGACACATCTCTTATAAACAATACTGAAATTTAGTAAGAGTGAAAATAAATTACAACATTCTTTAGATTTCTTCCTGCAATGGACTTCATGGAAAAACAAAAGCAATATCTAACCATGAAAATAATTTTAAAATAATAATTCAAATTAAATTCCCCAATCAAACAAATGTGAAAGTGTGACACATTTTCAAACACATTCAAGATTATTTTATAAAATTTGTCGGCAGGAAAAATTTGATCACCGTATTATGTCTTCAAATTTTATTGTCATATATACACTATCTACCAAAAAGTAATTGGGCACTTGTCCACAATGTTTGCTCGGTGGTTGTCACCCCATTAGGATCTTGCAGGGCCACCTCTTGCGGATATAATAGCAGTCACCCTGTCTGGCATGCTCTCTACGAGTGTTTGCAGGACATCCACGGGGATTGTCGCCATTCCTCTTGCAACCATTCCACGAGTTGAGCAATGGATTTTGGCCATCCCTGACGAGCCCTCTCTCGGCAATCCAATTCGTCCCAAATATGTTCTATAGGGTTGATATCGGGGTTCTGGAGGGGCCAGTCCAATAGGCGAACATTGTTGTTGGCGTACCACTGCTTAGTAGCCACAATGTTGGGAGCATTTCATTATCCAGAATGTTACAATAGGCCTCTGTGTTCATGCTACAACGGACAAACACCAGCGGTCCTACGCCGAAGGCCGTGAAACACAAGTCAACAGACGTACTAAATTTCCCATCTTCACGGGTACCCAATTACTTTTTGGGAGATAGTGTATTTGAAGGTGAAAATTCGACAGTGTGACAGGGGCTTTACTTGCACGCGGGCGGGCTCGTAAAGTGACGCAAGTACTCACGTGCTTCCGGAAGAGACTGGCCTCGGAATCACCTGGCAGACGGAATGTGGCTACCAGAGTGGCCTCGCCTTCCAAGTCTGCGGTGGCGGGCTGGTCGTGGTCGTTGAGCGCAATGAGGAAGCCCCCGGGTACGACGGCCCGGAGACCTGGTCGTGGGTCTACCTGGTGAACGATCACGACGTCGTCGTCTCCTGGGGGCGAGCGGGAGCTGACGCCAACCCCCGCCGCCTGCAGGACTGCCCTGGTCGCCTCCGCCACTTCGCCGCCGGCCGCGAACGTCAACCTCACCTTGAGACAAACATGCGCGGCTAAATATGGCTTGTTTATTTACTTCAGACACACTTCAGTTTAGGGGCCGCGGTGGGTGAGTCATTAGCACGCTCGCCTCCCACCAAAGCGAACCGGGCTCAATTCCCCGGCCGGATCACCGGATTTTCGCAAGTGGGAATCGTGCCGGACGATGCCGCTTGGTCGGCGGATTTCCTCGGGGATCTCCCGTTTCCCCCGCCCCTCCATTCCGGCGCCGTTCCATACTCACTCCTATCACCCTCATCGGCTCCCAAGATCCTGCTGTTAAGAGCCGCTCAAATCTCTTCACTCACTCACACTTCAGTTTATACTTCCAAGTGCCGTAAACAAACAATTTTTTAAAGCGTGCTGTACTTAAAATGCGGGGGAACATTTGTTTCGTTTTCACAGTAGATGACTGTAGGGACCTGCAAAATTCGCGTTATTATTAGAGACCCCGGGACTTCTAGCGTATTAATTTGGCAACACGCTAGACTCCACGATCCTTTGCGTACTGAACACTCGGTTAGTTTTTAATTGGACAATCGGCATCGTTTCTCCATTGGCTACTGCACAGGCGTGACGTCACGCTGTTTTTAAATGAACTGTACGTGAGTGAGGCACACGACTGCGAAGTGTTTATTGGTGCATAGTTACAAAAGGCGTGTCAAATAAAGTATGTTCCAATGACTGGTGTATTGCGAAGGTACATGTGTTATAGGTTGATCGTGTCCCCCAAATAATAACTCGAATTTTGCAGGTATACGTAGTGCCACATGTTCTTCGCGGAAAGATCTGTGCTCAAGCTAGACGTCAACTTCTTACGTGGAAGCTTGCATATTTCCTTTAGCTATTTACTGCGTGTTTATTTATGTAAGATGACATTTTATACTCGACTGAGTCAATCATCACAAAGTCAACCTGACACTGAATGCCCGTGATTGGCTGGTATACACTTAAGATGCGCGCGAGTTAAAATCATCCAACCGCGATACTGGCTCTGAACTAACATGTTTTGGAGTACAACTTGTCGTGGAATATTTTCGCTAAAAACAAGTGGCCCTAGCTATACGTAGGGATAGGAACATTTCGCGAGTTCATTTCAGGACCAGCTGGACGTTAAACATGTGCACATTGGAGTTAACTTTACAATTGGTTCGCAGCTTATTAGACACGCCCTGGACGACTCTGAGCCAATAGCAGACTTGTAAGGAAACAAGTAGCGAATCCCATACTGTTAGGTGCGGAGTAACACAGGCCACTCTCTGGGATAGCAACCAATGGACAAACAACTGAGGCTGGAGAAGACACTGTAATGTGGAGTCTAGCCTACAGGTAATTGAAATCGCGAAATTTTTCTATCCCTAGTTATACGTTTTGTGCTCAGCGACAGTGACACGAACCAGGCATTCTCTAGAGCAGAAGTGCTGTTTACGGATTAATTAACCACAGGAAAGACTATTGTAGTATAATAATTTATTCCTGGAAAATCTCCGGCCGGGTCACTCCGGATTTTCGCTTAGGGGAATCGTGTCAGACGATGCTGTTCGTCGATGGGCTTTCTCGAGGATCTCCCGTTTCCCCCGCTCCTTCATTCCGGTGCTGCTCCATACTCACCTCAACACCCTCATCGGCTCTCAAGACTCGATGTTAAGAGCCGTCCAAATCTCTTCACTCACTCATTCCTGGAAAATAATTATGAAAATCTGTGTCTTTACGTATATGATCACATTTTTTAACGCAGGGCCTAAATATTATAGCTAGGGGTAGCGAAATTTCGCGGAAAGATTTCAAGACAAGTTATATTTCAAAACACTGTAGGGTTGTTTACCTGTATTGATTGTCTGAAGTAATTTTTGACACATGTTAACTGTCTGCACACGAATCACGTAGGAGCCATGCCTATGTTGCCGGATTCTGAGTGGCCCGGTCAAATATGAAAACACCTTCTCAAGCAGATGGTAACCAATGGGAATAGACAAACTACCCTTGGGTGCATATAGCCTTGAAGTCCACCCTGTATTAAATTATTATTTTTTGCGAAACATCATTAGCTCTAATTTTAGCCACCATTAAACTTCAGCCAATATTTATAAAATACAAGATTGCAAAATAAATAAAAAACATTGTCAAATATATAAACGAACATATGTAACATATTAATAACTTGTCTATAACGTTATTATTATATACTCTTGGCGTAGTTTACTATAGCTACCATTTTCAAAACGGTGACCAATAATATATTTTGATTGGCCAGGAATCACTGAAAATCGAACAGAACTTTATATGGGAGACTGTATAACTCATTAAGCAAAATTTAATAATAATTTGAGTGTAGTTACTAAGATATGTATAAGGAAACTGCTGCCATTTTCAAAACGGTGACTATAGGTCAATATTAATGAGGTGGAAAATGTGCGAACGTTAGATCTGGCAATTAAAAATGCAAGGAGCGCGTTTCAAAACAGCGGTTCGTTTTGTCCCAAGGGAAATAGGTCACTTGGCATGATGAAAAAAGTATAGTTTCGTTTACCCTAGTGTCCTTGTAATGCAATTATAACATCAATATTATCTGTGAATTTTATGGTAGCTAAGTATAGCTGAACCACTGACCTGTCTTGCAAACAAAACACGATCAGGAGTGGGATACATGCCATTATCGTCAGTGTTGGACTACTGCCCAATTATATAGAATTTCATTACATAAGCAATGCTTCGTCAATTGAAAACCTTACAATTAACTGTTCAGTTCAATAAGAATTGCCGTGCGAAATAAACAAGTTATAAACTGGGTAGACTTTTGGCAAGTACAAATTGTCCATTATAAGTAAGGAAGTAGCAAATTCTTCAGATCATCAACTAACAAGATCATGTGGTGAAACGTATAACATTACAAAAAAAACGGTTTATTTTATGATGATGAAGAAAAGGGAGTTTTCCTCCTTCATAAAGTGCAAATAAAAGGGTCTGAAAAATAGATTCGTTTGCACAATTCCCCCCCCCCCCCTTCTAAGACCATATAATTCTAGCCAAATAAGCAAATATTTCTAAAACTAACAAAGACGTCTTCGATATTGCTCTGGCACAATTAGTGTCATATGAGGATACAATTTTGGACTGGAAAGGGAAATAATTTTTAAATTAATACAACTGGTAGAAGTATTTCAAAAGCGCTTTGAATAACTTACGGGAGAAGCCCAAAAGATTCACTAAACACTTATAATATATGTAATACTTGAACGAATACTGGAGGTGACTGCTATTAGTAAAAGCTGTGATGTGCTTATAACACTGAAGGATGGCATAGACGGTGAATTACATAAGTGTAAATACAGCTTATCAACCAATGGCAAATACAGTGAGTTATTTGATCGACAGTCAGACAAACTTAAAACCCCACATTCAGAAGAGATTAACTACTAAAGGAACAGAAATAAGACGCGATATACATGTGCGTAACCATGTGAAACTGCAATCACGCAGTCAAGAAGCAGACATCAGAATTTTGTTTCATGCGAAAGGTGTATGTCAGAATAGACACAAGTCAATTATAGAGACCTGTAAAATTCGCGTTATTATTTGAGGACTAGTTAAATTTCAAACACGTGAATCTTTGCAACATATTTGTGATTGGACCATACTTTATTTGACACTCCCTGGGTAACACTGCGCCTATAAATGAACGCTTCGCATTTGTGTACTCCAATCATATGAATTTCAGTCAGAAAGGGCGTGGCTTCACAGCTATACAGCTGCCAACGGAGATACGACGCCAACTAGAGTGTATACAGTACTGTGGAGTTCAGCTTGGTTACAAATAATAATGTGAATTTTGCATGTCCCTAGTCAATTATAATTCGAACAGTGGACACTGATATGGGTTTATAATTTTCATTTTTAAATAGTCCCAATGTTAATTAATTGTGGATGTCATTTAGTTGTTGCATTGTAATGCATTTACTTTTCAGTTCTCTTGGTTGAGATAAAGCAATGGCTCTGCAATTATTTCACGCGTTCATTGGAAGTGATGCCACATTTTTTTTTTGCGTGTTATAGGAAGAAGTCTGTATCAGACATATCTAGTAGCATTCTTGGAAAGGCCCGAACGTTCAGGCCTTTGCAGCCCACACAAATTAAACAATTTATGCCAGATTTGGAAATGTTTGTTGTACTGTTTTATGATAAATCCCCATCAAGTTATAATGCAAATTAGTATAAAATCTGTTCTCGATAAAGTGAGCACTTTTGAAATCAACTTTATAAAAAAGTCTTTGCTCTTACTTGTATACATTTTAACGGGCGCACTGAGTGACATGCGCCCAGTAAAGTTGGTAACGATTGATGGGAAGTAGTTCCATATCCTAACGTCGAATAAGAAGTGTTAGGCAACGATTTTTGATAACTTTTAAATTATTTATTTCACTTTCTGGTTTTTAAATGCATCGAAGTATAAAAATGAGCAGATTTCTGAAATATTTACTTTTCTATTAATTTCAGATTTTCGCTTGATCGACGCATGAACAAAGTGATTAGGCCCATGACAATGTTAATCTTACATAAGGTGGAAGAATACACAACGTTCCTACGAGCAGAGCTTTTAAAAGTGCTCATTTTACAGTGAATAGCCCATATCGATGCGCTTTTTAACAGGAGAGGACGATCCATCGGTAGATTACATCCAACCAAAGCAGCCCTATTTCAACATGTGTTGCGGTGATTGTATCAGGCTGGGTACTGTCGGGGACAATGTTTGATAAAACACCAGGGATCGGACTCCGCGGAACTACACGGGGTTATTTTGCGCGGGTGAATCAGCCGACGTGTGCATGGATACTGCATGTCGACGTAACCTTCGGAAGCAATGCCCTCGGCCGACGTAACCCTCAGTAGCTAACGACTCGGACTACGGATGTCACGCGTTGCGGGCGAATCAGGGGAAAAGTAGAAGTAGGGGAGAGAGCCTCGGTCGGCTCCTAACATCGTGGTCTTGTGAGCCGATGGGGACGGCGCGAGGTGATGATGGAGTAGCGCTGGAATGCAAGGGCGAGGGAAACGGGAGATCCTCGAGGAAACCCCACCGGCCAGCGGCGCCGTGCAGGAGCGACTCTGCCGGGAATACAACCCGGTTCGCTTTGGTGGGAGGCGAGTAGTCTGACCACGATACCACGGTGCACCCCCCCCCCCCCCGGGAAAAGTAGGGAAAATGAGAATAACATGGAAAATTCATACACGCTATTTCAGAACGGATGCGGAAGAACCTCTTAAGGAAGTACCGATGAGCAGAGAGCAAATTAAGAAAAATGCCACCTTGAAATTCGAAATAATGAAAAATGGTCAAAAATTGCCAGCCGCCTTAGTGGCTTAAAACTATCGGGTCCCTGGACATTCCTACTGAGTCGTTCCTCTGCAAATCTAATTATTTAGGAAAATAGAGAAGTTTGAAATTCGATATCCCTTAAAATCTCACATTTAAGTTGCGATCAACAGTACACCGTGAGACGATGAGGGAGTGATAGGGTTAACGAACGAAACAAATTGGAATGCAATTGAATAAAAAAATCGACTCCCCGTAAAATCTCAAAATCTTGGAGAATCGCTGGACTTTTTCAAGCTCCTCCTGGAAATATGTTGGTGCCGAAAAGCTTGGAAAACGTGGACGATCAAATGTAGCAAGCAGCAAAACATCCCCCCCCCCCCAATCCAAGTCTTAATGCTATATCCTCCTAGGTTTTCGGTTGTGGGCTTCGCAAGAGGCGGGATTCGGGAAAAGGAGGAAGGGTCTTCAAAAAGCAATTCTGTATTTCGCGAAAGTTGTCAAAGATAAGGTGGGCAAGGGCGTTGAAAGTGGCGATTTTTCGAAGCGCAATTTTTCGGTACTTGAAGGGCACGAATATAGAACCGCATCAAATAAGGGGTAAAAGTAGGGTTTAAATGAGCATTAACCGAGAAATTCTTACACCGAACTCGAGATGGACGGGAAAGAATGCATGAGATATATTCACCGCGAGCAGGAAACAAATGAGTGACTACTCAGTCTTGTTGGTCAAGTTTAAACCGTTTAGGAGATACAGCAATTTTTAATTCAACCCCTTAACGTCGTGCCGTTAAGAAGAGGTCGAGATTACACGGCGAGATGGTGGGAACTGATAGGTTCAAGTATCGCGTCAAACTGTACCACTGTAGGTCAAACGGTTTTGGAAAAGCCTTAAAAACCCAAAATGTTAAAAAAATTTATAGGTTGGATGAATCCCCCACAAACCCCTATAAAAAATGCCTCGGTGCCAAATTGCAATTCCCTAACACAAACGGTGGCGTTGAAATAGCGCTCGATCTAAAATCAGCTGCATCAAAACGTAACATCTGCGTCAAACGATCTCCTCCGAGGGAGAGGGTATACGTGAGGGGGGATGGGGATGAAAAAAAAAAAAAAGATAGGAATAGGAACTGAGGGTGGTGGCATCCTCCGAACCCCCAAGGAGCGGTGGAGGCTGCTGATCAACCGTAAACTTTATGTTTTTCAGGACCAAACTTTCGCTCTTCATTAATATAGCCTTAGAAATTAACCTGCCTAATCTATGTTCAACTTTATGTTTAGAACCGGTGGAGGGAGGAGGGAGGGAGGGAGATACATGTGGTGAGAAGCACAGGTAACCAAAAAAACTGATGGAATTAAGCGAGAAATTAAGGGAAGATGGAATAGCCCAACCATCAGCAAGCTCTACCAAAAAACGAGCTCCTACATAGTATGTAAACGTATTTAAGTTAACGGAAAGCTTACTACTTGACTTTAATTTGCATTGCCAACAAGCAATCATGTCATGTGATGTGTGATTGAAGCTTGGCTCAAGCCAAATTTCTCATCACTGGCTCATACTTGCTAACGACAAACTTGCAGATCGCCTTAATTAGCTTTAAAATTTGCCAAGGATAGCTTTCCTCAATGTTTTATAATCAAGCTTGTTACAAGCTTCGCCCGTGGAGACTAGTTATCTTCAAAATCGTTGACTTACACAAGAGGCTTGCTGCAAGCTTACAGTCGTGACCAGCATGATCCAAGTTTGACTCAAGCCAAGTATGCTATCGGGGAGCTAGCCTACTGTGCAAGCCAGCAAGCTTGAATCAAACTAACCAGTCTCTATATGTCAAGCCTTGACAAGCTGCAAGTGTAATTCGAGCCGTCTGCAAGCTTTTCATTAGTAAGAATGTGCCAACCATGAGAAATTTGGCTTGAATCAAGCTTGAATCACACATGATACTCAAAGACCCAGAAATTTCGCGAATTTAATTTAAAGATAATCCGGACTTTAAATGCATGTACACTTGACCCTCTTTTTCGATTGCACCGCAGTTTGTAAGCCACGTCCTGAACGAATTAGAGCCAGTAAGAAACCTCTAAGCAAACAAGTACTTATTCCCGCGTTACCTGCTCTGGGGTTGTGGAACATCTGCCAATGAACAACAAACTCAGGCTTGAGTAAACAGAGAATTGTGGAGTCTAGCTTGTTGACAAATGAACAACCGACATTTCCGGGGCTCCAGAGATAGAACGAGCTTGCTCGGCTAGGCAGTTCAAGACGAATGCAAGTTAGCCGCAAGATCACATGCTACCTATGGGGTATCGATAGTGCCCCATGGGGAAAGGGGCAAGTTATGGTTGCCGACTTCCCCCCCCCCCCCAATTCCGGGGAAGGGGTTTTTGTGCCCCAGGCTTAAGGTTCGTGTATACCTTTTAAGTTGGGTTTGGATGTACCGTAATTATTGTACACAAGTCCATATATAGTACATTCCCCATTGGAAGCAACTTTCTCGGAGCCCTGCTAAATATCTACTTGCAGGCCCGTTTCGTATCATTCCGCCAAATGTAAACAAACATTGCCATGTGACTGCCATGTAGCATCTGTCAAAATCAATGTTTACATTCCATTGTGTGTGTACATATGTTCGTATACTTTCGCTACACCTAAAAATAAACACTGGAATGCGACTTCTACTTTTATATGTGTCAAATGTGTTGTTTACTGTTTACGCCTTTTGAAAGAATTCTGTCATATTCCAAAAACCATTCCGTATTAATATTCACAGTTTAGGCTCCTAACATTATTTAGGTCAGCTTAATGACGTTTTAAAAATGCCTGAATTGACGACAGTTCTAACATTAACATATTTGTTTTCCACGACGTAGCTCAATACATGTCATGCACGTTAGTATTTTGCCGCGACTGTGTTTAACACTGTTACAACTGCGAGGTAAAGGGGTGTACTAATTATCATTTTGTTATTGATATGTGTTGGGTCATTTCTTTAAAAGGACGGCCTCAGTTGGAATAAATATTAAAACGAAGGAACAACCAGCCGAACGAAAAAGGCACATTGAAGTCAAGCACGCAACTCATGTTTCTCACTTTTGTCATACAAACTTAAAATATAGCGGTGAACATGCACACAAATAAGCCTACAATAACTTTTATTCCTCTCATATTTCTATGTATTGCTGCTTAATGTTTATTAGGTTTATTGAAATTTATCGGGATGGGCTTAGTATTTTTCTTCTGGGATTGTGGCAGATTACGTTACAGATTGTGTTTCAAACCCCTTAGGGCAAAGGTACAACGTTGTGTAAAAAACCGGCGTGGGTGTAAATAATTAACTTCGTCATAAAAACAGTTCACAGTTAAAATGTATAAATAGTGCTAATAAAATGTTTGAAATCACGCACACACACGGCCAGCGTATCGACCACGATGCGCAAAGACACGCCATTTCACAGACGCAATGATTAACGAAACACACGTCCGTCACAGTATATTTATTACTGCCGTGGAAACATAGATTTATCACAACATCGTAACTTGTCTAGGTAGGTTTAAAAAACACGACGTCTACAAACGTGATGTGGTAATTTGATGTATTTTTCAGAGTACGAATAATTTACGCTTCGTTTGGTAAAACAGCAACACGCCATGTCACGACTCGCCACGTCTGCCAACTTTACTTTGTTTCTGCCCCGCCATCATATCTAAATATATTAAAATAACTATTCAAACAATAAAACCTCTTTACTTGTTTACCAGCGAAGTGAAAGTTCCCCGAGTGTGAAAGAGACGAAGAAAGAGAGAGAGAGAGAGAGAGAGAGAGAGAGAGAGAGAGAGAGAGAGATAAGCCTCGCCAAGCAGACAGTTTTTCAGTTGCTTTCCGCTCGATAAAACAACACCGTACCATTACGGCCTACTCGCGATATTTTCCGCTATTATTTTAAACTGTAGAAAAGAGATATGTTGCCATCGGGGCTAATTTACAAATAGTATACTAAAATCGAGGTTAAAATAATATTTTAACTGTGAACTATTTCTTACCGGTCGTTGCCAACACGTCGCTGCACTCGCTGTTGTTAATTCATATTTAAAAAAGAAATATATATTACAAGTTATAGAAGATATTAAGGTAAAGGTTCGGAAAAGTTAATCACAGTGTTATATATTTGTGGAATACAGGTCATTGAAAAAAACAGGTTGACATGTTATGCCTAGAGTTTTCCAAACGTTGATTTCCATAAGTCGCTTCCAATCGGGAATGGACTATACCAATATGTTGCGTACCATAATTATAGCACGCCATACCATAATTATAGCATGTCGTACCATAACATTCGGAATTTGTACGATCATTTTAAAAAGCTAATAATAATTGTATTAGCATGCTTCGGGCATTAAAATACACCCATTCGTTTTATACTAGGTCCTACAGTTCGCGATATATTAACAGAAACATTTACATGCTTACTATAATTTTCTGTGCAACCTGCAAGCATTCCGAAGTAAAGGCTGTTCACGATAATGTGAGCACTTTTGAAATCAACCTTAGAAAAAAGTCACTACTCCTCCCTGCATATATGTTAACCTGCACATTGAGTGACATGCGCCCAGTAAAGTTAGTAATGATGGATGGGAAGTAGTTCAATATCTTAATGTCGAATAAAAAGTACTAGGTTACCATTTCTGATAATTTAAATTATTTCTTTCGCTTTCTGTTTTTTTTTTTATGCATAGAAGTGTAAAGATGAGTAGATATGTATATTTACTTTTCTAATAATTTCACAGTTTCACTTGACCGACGCATGAATAAAGTGACGAGGCACATGAATGTTAAACTTACATAAGGCGGAAGTCTACACAAGGTGCAGACAAGTAGACCTTAAGCAGGGCTTTCAAAAGTGCTCATTTTACCGTGAATATCCTATATGCAAGTTCGTATATTATGTCGAACTCTTAGATGGTGTTTTAAGCCGCCAACAGAAATGCCATCGGGAAGACGTTTTCTGCCGCCATTTACGAACCGTTTGAGATACACTATTGGCTCTTGGTACATAACTTAAATATGTTGAATTCTAGGTGGTGGCAGGCGTACAACTCACCGTAACGAGGGGCTCCGCGGCTAGAACCTCGGCGACCAGGGGTAACACGGGTGGGCGTCCTGGAGATCCTTGCAGCTCGGCGACCCGCAGCACCGCCGCCCCGGGTGTCCGGAGCTCCTCCAGGACCAGCTGGAGGCAGACGGACAGCGCCTGGCGGAGGTCGGCGGCGGCGTGGCCGCGGTGCGGAACCAACCTCAGGCCGTCGACGCGCGGCTTGGGGTCGTCGCGGCGCCTCGCAGCCCTCGTGGCCGTCACGTCGTGCACCTGCACGCCACGGCACTCGGCCAGCTGCAGCTGTGGGTACGTCCGCACCTCCAGCTGCTCCGCTGCAACAACACCCAGGTTATAGAGGCTGTTCACATTCAGTGAGCACTTTTGAAATCAACCTTAGAAAAAAGTCACAGCTCTTACCTGCATATATTTCAATGGACGCACTGTGTGACATGCGCCCAGTATAGTTGGTAACGATGGAGGGGAAAGTATTTCCATATCTTAAAGTCGAATAAAAAGTGTTACGTATCAATTTGTGATAACTTAAATCATTTTTTTCGCTTCCTCTTTTTTAATGCACCGGAGTGTAAACATCACCAGATTTGTAAAATTATTACTTTTCTAAAAATTCAACAGTTTCATCTGACCGACGCATGAATCAAGTGATGAGGCCCATGGCAATGTTAATTTTACATAAGGCGGAAGAATACACAACGTGAATTGAATACAAATAGATCTTAAGCAGGGCTTTCAAAAGTGCTAATTTTACCGTGTACAGCCTATAGGAACAAAACTAGATTTCTTATGGGAGAATTACGCATAGTGAAAGTTTCCACTGGTAGGGGCGCATTGTTCCAAAAGGTAACTTTTATTCAAAATTTTAAGCTATATGATTAATATAAGAAAAATATTTTACTTAATTACGATGTTATTTTATGTTTGATTTATGATTATAAAATTATCCTGTTTTTAACGTACTTAGAAGATAGAAAAAATCTAATAAAGGCTGTTCACGGTAAAATGAGCACTTTTGAAAGCCCTGCTTCTACTTGTAAACACGTTGTTCATGCCTCCACCTTATGTAAAATTAAAATAGCCGTAGGCCTCATCACTTCATTTGTGCGTTGGTCAAGTGAAACTGTGAAATTATTAAGAAAGTATATACTTTATAAATCTGCTCATTTATACACTTCGATACATCAAAAATAACAGGAAGTGAATGAAATAATTTTAAATGATCACAAATGGTTACTTAACACTTTTTATTCAACGTTAGAATATGGAACTACTTTCCATCTATCGTTACAAACTTTACTGGGCGAATGTCACTGAGTGCGCCCGTTAAAATATATGCATGCCGGGGCAGTGAGCATTTCCTAAGGTTCATTTCTAAAGTGCTCACTTTATCGTGAACAGCTTTTACCTTGCCGACACTAGTGCTTACCTAGTGGCAAAAATGTTTGGCTGCCAAACTTTCAACACTGCCCTTCCCAACCTGTAGTAGAAGTAGGCCCTAACCCTCATTCAACAGCCCACTTCAGTAAATGTAACTAACGAATTTGTGGAAAATTTACCGTTTTCCTTTATTTATCGATTTCGTGACATTTTACAGCGATTCATTGACCATTTCATTTGCTGTTTTCCAGTGATTTTTTTTTTTTTTTTTACTGATGGCAGTAGTTAATATCAACTGAAATAATAATGCATAAACTAAAAAAAAGAACACAGAGAATATTCTTTTAAAATGCGAGTATGGTTTTTTTTATAATACTATTTTAGGAGGAAACATGAACATTCAGTCTTTCATTCCGTTTTTACAATAATTACATATATTAATAATCCATTTTAAGGCATGCTTAGCCAAATTTATTTTCACAAAAACATTATAGACTGCTGCATATAAATGTAACACTGTCTCATTTTGAGCAATTTGAAAAACTTGCGGGAACTTATGATATTGTCATTTTTTACATTGTTGAAGTACCCCATGATATCTTATTTCAATGCGAATTATTACATAGCGAATGAGTTTTAATTATTGTTACACCCCAAAAACACCACAATTATGATTTTGCTATGCCATTATGCAAAAAAAAAATGTCCGTTATAAATTTTTTAATGTGAATAAATATAACTTGTAAGACATGTCTGCAAGTTGAACAAAATTTACTACAAATACAAACTAAAGGCTGTGTACCTGTAGGCTCTCCTCAGATATGGTTATCACCCTCCCCACACCTCCCCTATGCTGTGCTAATTATTCTGAATTCCTGTCTCATCATCACCCAAAACACTCTGCTGTGCTGTGATTGATTCCCCTCCCCTTCGCTCCTACTGACATCCGTCATCCAACCATTTTCCCAGCGAGGTAGGCTGTCTTCAATTCCAAACTTGATAGTTAGGCAGCACTCCTGTCGTCATCATAGGCCGTCACCCTAGTTGTAGAGTTCATCACCAGGAGCGCTGATAGATCTTGATGCCATCATCGCCCAGTAGGTAGTACACAGGTTCTCGCAATGCCTGCCAGAGAGCGGGTGAATCGCTACTTAGCTATCGTGACGGTTGCAGGAACAGAAATCTAAATGTTGTTTTTATAAGAAAGAAATACGCAGACTAACTCGCGCATTCAAGACGAGTATGTAGTATATATCATGATTGAACAATCGATTAGTTAAAGCATAATTATATAAAAAAGTTAGGAATGTAAGTAATATTTTGTATATAAAACTTTAAAATTGTCAAAAATACATATATGAGCAATATATTCACGAACTCGCATTTTGAAGGAGATTTAGATTAGAGACTCACGAAAGCCAAGCATTCAAAACGATTTTTTAATTAAAAAAATATCTCAATTAATTATTAATTTTTTTTTACAAAACAATATACCAAATAACGTGTCTAAGGATTCGTATTTATTAGACACTTAAAAATATACTGCTAGAAAAAAATTGATTATGTAACTATAATTGTCGCCATCTTGAATTTTAGTAAGCATAGAAACATAGTTTTTTATTTTAAAATTAATTATGTATCCACTCTCAAAATCAAATACAATACATTGGTTACATTTCAACAGCTCATTTAAGTCATCAACCTTTTCTAGCATGATCAATTTATAAAAACAGCATTAAAAATTCTGTCCTACAACTGTCGAGATAGCTAAGTGGTCAAAGGCGTCGAGTTTTCGAGCTGGGGTTCCCTGGTTCAAAACCAACCAATAGCAGATCTTTCTTATAGTGTACTAATGCATTACACACATGATGGAGAGAATTGTCTTAAGCTTCCAGCCGATCTCAGAGTTCTTAATAACCTTTAATAGTATTATATCTTGGAGGGTGAGCAGGCAGCACTACCGATCGATGACAGCATAAAGATACATCACTACAACTAGGAAGATAGCCTATGATGACGATAATAGCGCTGCCTATCTGTCAAGTTTGGAACTGAAAACAGCCTACCTCGCTGGGAAAATGATTGGATGACGAATGTCAGTAGGAGCGGGGGATCAATCACAACACAGAAGAGTGGTTGGGTAATGATGAGACAGGAATTCAGAATAAATAGCACAGCAGTGGGAAGGGTGAGGAGAGTCTACAGGTTCACAGCAGGGACCCGATCTAACCCAAACTAACTGCAGAACACCTCGTTGTAAAGGAGGTAGGTGAGGGTGTGTAGGTAGTTGAAAGGGTGGATATATATGTTAGTGTATCAGACATCAGGTGTAGATAACCACAGTATAGTTCGTTGTGATGGAGGATGATGAAAAAAGGGGGCGGGCATGTAGATTAAGGAGTAGAGAGGGCTGTTAGTGCAACAAATAAATAGGCATATGAGAGGAGGTTGGAGAGCCTAAAATCTCGCAGCAAGCATTCAATTTATTCCTGACGTAATTAGAGTGTAGCTCATTGTGAAGGAGTGGGTGGCGGGTGCGGGCATGGGGTGTAAGTAGGTGAAGAGGTTGGATCATGCAGAGCAGATTGTGGTGCTGATAGAGGAGGAAGAGGTGTTGCGGGTTGCGGAGTTTAAGGGGTTTTTTAAATTGAGATGAAAGACCCTTCTCAATTTAATCTTATGGGACTACGTCTGCAAGGTAAAATAAAAATGTGGTGTGAAACGCCCCCGCTACCACTAATTATCGGATTCCCGGAACACTGTATTTATTTAGTGTGTCGTGTCGACTGTGGTGGTAGTGAAAAAGTGTGAAGCAATTTCTCTTGGTTTCGGCAAGATCAATGAACTCTGGCACGCACCAAGACATTTTGGACCACACATATCCCCTATTTTGGCAACAGCTTGAAGTATCCCCTCTTCTCTATCAGCACGATAGTTCTTCTGTCCATAAAGCAAGGTCTGTTGCCTCGAGGTTCCCTATTGCAATCAGGGTTGATCTTTGGGTTGCTCAAGGTCCGGATTTCAACCCAGTAGAACATTCTTCGCAATCTGTTCCAGCGTCTTTTGCATACCAGTTCCAATGGACCAGCAGACCAAAGACCAACGTCAACTATTCACCACGTTACAGGAAAAACTGAAACACATTCTGGGGAATGGCATGACCTTGTGAAGCTCCCACCCCGAATATTAACTGACATAACACCAAAGGACGATCCGAAATCGTAGCAGTTACACGGATTGCGCTTCTGGGACCAACTAAAACGGATGTCTGGTGACGTTTGGCGACAGAATATTTTTAACAATAACACCAACTGGAATATTCTTAGAAAAGTTAGCAGAGAGTTGTGAAAAGGATTTTACGTGTTTTCGTTTTACGGAAAGAGTACCTATCTTTTTGAGTGTTTACCACTGGAATATATTTTCTTTATTACACAAATATGAAGAGGTTATTCCGGCGTTTTAGTAATACGTTCAAGTTTTAAAATTTTTTTCAAATTGTCATTTTATCCAATAATAATTTATGGAAAGAAGCCAACTACAGGATTAAACTACCACGGTTATCTGTCCTACGTTGCCAACCAAAACCGGCATGTAGAAAAACAAGGACATAATCTCTTGACATACTGTTACCTGTTAACGTCATGATTTGTATATCTTGCTTGTATTGGGCCCACTATTCCCGTATATCGTCCGTGGACAATATACTCGTCTCCCGCATAGTTTTCTAGTCTGCATGGTGGAAGTATCTTCAGAAAAAGCCATTCACGATCGCTATACATCTTTTAAGCGTGCGGGACCGCGAGTGATGTGTTAGTGAGCGACGTCTTGTCAAATGGCACGGAGCGGATTGACTGATGCACTCGTTTATACCCACTCCACTAGATGAAGCTATAAAACCCAGTTACAACAGGGCGCGAATACCGAAGGACCGTCTTCATGAAGCACTTTTTGGCCGCGGCAATTTACATGTGGTAAAGTATTCACTAGACAAAATGAATAAACCTCGCAGTGGTTTCTAACTGTGAAATGTTCATAACCAACTCTGGGATCGTGTACTTAGACACCAAACCGTTGCAACCAGGGCCTTTGAAAAGGTATGTCTATATTTACTGCAGTTAGGCTTAGACATGAACACTAGAGTAACTCACGTGCGTCCTTGAACTTGGTGGGGTCGATCACGACCTTGCGAAACTTGGTGGGCAGATACAAGCTGGAGGTGTCGCTCAGCTGTTGTAGCAGCACCACTTGCAGTATGGTGTCCAGTAGAGACACCCAGTTCTCGTTCCTTCTAACTGTGCCTCCGACACCCTCTGGAACCAACACGTACAATCACGTCTACCTACTGTGTTCAAGAATTCCTCTCTGGTGATTATTGTCTCCACGCCGTCAATGTAAACCCAATATTGTTTAACCACAATTAGGCTTTTAAATTAACTATCAAGCAGACTCCATTCTTATCGTGTGTTGGTTAACATGAAAAATGCGTTGATGATTTATGTCCCTATGGCAGTAGATAACTTACTTTATCCTTCACGAGTGGAAAAAATAACACGAATTCAACTTTACCATAACATAGTGAAAGAGTAACTCTTATTTCTTTCTTTGAAAAACAAGTACTTCTCTCTATAAATTCTGAAATTATGCGTACTTATTTTCTACCATTCGTTTGCTGATCTACAATTCCGCAATCTTTAATACCAGAAACGTCAAACAATGAAAAATTCTGTATACTTATATCTATCATTTTAAGGCAAAAAATTATTCTGTACGTATATAAGGGTAATGGAATAGAACCTGAATTATAATGCTTCATGTGTACTTTCAGATGTCCACAATATTTGCGTATCTTACTTTGAGCTCGCTCTTGTTCCGTGTTCCTTGAAGTACAGTATCTGACAGTTTATTATTGACATGTTCGCTGATAAATTAAAGGTTATTCTCAAATTTATTTCCCAACACTCATAGTTTTGTAATACATTTCAATTTATGCCAGAAAAGATTTTTTTTTTTTTCAAATCAAACCATACATGATTTTGAGACCATGTTGATATACGTATATGTAGCAGAAAGTATTCATAAAAAAATATATTTTGAATATAATTGAAGATTTTCTTCATATTTAGCAGTGCAATATATTTGTAATAGAATTTCACAAGCGCCTGCACTTATTCATTTCACAGACAGGAAATTGTTCATGGAAGAAGCACATTTCGCTTGGTAAGAATTGTTGGTAAGAATTATTGCTTAGTAGCGCTCGATAATACCGTTCTCATAAAGGAATGAACATCTTAAAACGCACTCTATGATACCATCGAGTGTTTGAAGAGATTCGGGCGGCTCTTAACATCGAGGTCTTAAGAGCCGCTGAGGGTGAAGCAAGGTGAGAATTGAGCAGCGCCGGAATGTAAGGACGGGGGAAACGGGAGATCCCCGAGAAAACCCGCCGACCAGCGAAATCGTCCGGCAAGATTCCCATATGCGAAAATCCGGGATCGACCCCGCCGGATATCGAACCCGGTTCGCCTTGATGGTAGGTGAGTAAACTAACCACTACACCACCGCGGCCCCATGAAACCATCAAAAACTATTAAATACTAATTCTGAAATAGCTAGCCTCGAAGGCCCCGCGTCGAGGACTTGAGAGCCGAGCGGTGGTCTACTTCCAGCGGATTCGCCTGGATTTTCGCAAGTGAAAATGTGGTGGGTCTTGCCGTTTGCCGGAAGGTCTTCTCAGGGTGTTCCAGTTTCCCCATTCTCGCATTCCGCCGTTCGCTCCGTCTTCAACTCATTTCAACCTCACCCGGCGCTCAAGCTCTCACTGTGCGGGGCACGCTTACTTGGATTGTTTGAAATTCACGTTTTCCCCAAAAACTACTTGAATGTGCGTCCAAATGCACTGATCTACGAAAAATAACGCGCACTTCATACGAGGCCTGTCGAGTGCTTTCAAGACGTCACGCACTTCAGAAACACCATTTCAAAACACTCCAGCAGGTAAAAACGACTTTTACAAAGCGCTGTTCCTCACAATATACGTGCAAGATACATACATCACACTCATAGGCTCTGCATTGAATCTTGCTATAGACTTTCCATCAATGAAATGGTAGGGTCATCGCTTGAAGTCCCATACGTACAGGCAGCACGATGGAAACACTGCACGCAGTTCAGTACCTTGCACGTAGCGGCGATGGCGAGCTAGATGCACGTGGCAATTTAGTCTTTATCACTCCCTAGTTTCTCGGCTCCAAAAAAAATTAAGGTAAACTAATTGCCATAATAGAAGTTGCACCCAATATAGGTCAAAATTGAACGAATATTAGCACGGTCGAGGCAAATAACTAGAGATAGGAACAATTCGCGAGTTCAATGACTTGTAGGCTAGACTACACAGTCATGTTTATACCCGAACCTCAATTGTTTGTTCATTGGTTGCTGCCCCATAGAGTAGCCAGTGTTCTTCACACCTGGCAGTACGAGATTCGCTACTTGTTTCCTTACAAGTCTGCTATTGGTCCAGAGTCATCCAGGACATGTCTAATAAACTGCTATTGAATTGCAAAGTCAACTTCAGTGTAAACGTGTTCGACATCTATGTTGTCCTGAAATGAACTGGCGAAATGCTTTTACTCCTACAACTAACTTATCACAGTCGCAACCTTCTGAACTCAGCTAGCCTCAACATTCTTCCAAGCTTTTGCGACTAAGAAACTCTATAAAGTTGAGAATCCACACTCACCCTTGACCTGCAGAACGCCAGCGAACTGGCCTGTGTAGTGGTAGCCCCTGAGTCGGAGGATGGTGTTGACGTCGGCGGAGTGGAGTGTTATGCAGCCGTGCGGCGCTGCCGACGGCGGCAGCTTCGCGAACTCCTTGCGGACGCCCTCGCTGACGGCGACCCTCCCCGAGGCGGACACCACGTCGCCGACTCTCACCTCGAACGCTCCGCTGTCCAGCACGTCCACCTTCAGCTCCGTTGCGCCCCCTAACACACACACACACACGCGCGCGTGCGCGCGGAGGTGACAAACTGCGTGTGTCTCGTGAGTGAGTGAAGAGAGATGGGCGGCTCTTAAAAGCGAGGTCTTGAGAGTCGAAGAGGGCGATTGATGTGAGTGTGGAGCAGCGCCGGAATGAAAGGGAAGGGGAAACGGGAGATCCCCGAGGAAAACCCGCCGACCAGCGGCATCGTTCCTGCACGATTCTCACGTGCGATAATCCGGGAATGACCCAGGCGGGAATCGAACCCGGGTCGTCTTGGTGGGAGGCAACTAGTCTGACTTCTACACCACCGCGGCCCCTGGTGGGGGAGAAGGGAGTGCGCCTGCAGAGTTTCGATCTTCCCTCATCGACCAAGAAAAATTTCTCTTTTATACCGAGTGTTTTTGAACAACGCCGATAAGCACCAGCAGGTTATTAATTACGAAAAAATAAGACGAAAATGTAATATCAAAATCAAATATAAATAAAAGTATCATAAAATACTTGTGCTTAAGCAACAAATCGATGAACGATTTTCTTGTAGAACGGAGATATCACACGTCTGAAAAAGCGATTGGCAATATCATACCCCTTCTCATTTTTCGATGAAACTATGTAACCCTTATATGTGAGTGGTTTAATTTAAAGAAACATTATGAATCAGCAGGTATAAATTAATAAGAAAGTTCCTCTTGTTGGAAAACTCAGGTGATATGTTTTCGAGAAAGAAACAGAACGCATGTTGATTGACAGGTAGGCATCACCCAATTCACGTAAAGGCATTTTAAGTTAGGATTCTGTGGGGGATCACAGCTCCCTTGAAAATCAATCTCCGGAAAAAACAGTGTGCATAAATTTTCATGTGTTGTTCAAAAACATCCGTTGAATATTACCTCAGTAAATTCATGGACTGATTGGCTCTTCGAATGTAGGCAGCCACACATCACGGCGTAAACAAATGCACTTAGTGTTTGTTACTCACTCACGTCGTAACGGCTCGACGGATTTGGATGAAATTTGGTACAGGGGTAGATTATATTCTTGATTAGCACATTGGATACTTTTCATCATGGAAAACAGAACAGTTTCATAGGGAATATATGAAATATGCTACCAACCGTTTGAGTAGGCGCTGGTTGGTGGTCTGTTTTTATATTCCTGAAGGAAATGTTCAATTTTCCAGGATGAAAAGTACCCTATGTGCTAATCGATAATATAGTCTACCTTTGTACCAAATTCGATCTAAATCTGTTGCACCCGGGCGAACCCGCGGGTAACAGCTAGTAATACATATGAACATATACATTAGCACAAAACATAGCCCTTTGTACACTTCCCAATTGTAAAGAAATTAATAGTAAATATAATTGAAAAATCCAGGAAACTGGTAAACGAAGGAAATTTATGCTTAATGATCTGTAAATCGGACCAAAGAAACAGGCGTAGAATTCAGTACAGTGTACAATCAGCGATGTGGTAAAACGAGGCGTTCGTATGTGTGAGTATGCATGGCTGCATATACACACGCGCATATATACGAGTGTTTCACTGTATTAATTTTGGGTATTTACATACGGCGGTAATACGGACACAATTTTAGACCGCTAACACGTGAACATATGCATTCGTGTACGGTCGTAATGCAGTGCGACACTCGGACGGAACATCCGAGATGCCCGTCTACAGAAATCCCAGAGCTGCAATGCGTCAGTATCACAACGTTTAGATACTCTGATCGTAGCACGTTAGTTACTATAGGGTGTTCGCGGTGTAATGAGCACTTTTTAAAGCCCTGATTATGATCTACTTATATTTACGTTGTGTATTCTTCCACAACATGTAAAAGTGACATTTCCCATGGGCCTCAGGACTTTATTCACGCATTGGTGAAATTATTACAAAAGTATATATTTTAAAAATCTGCTCATTTTTCACTTTTAATGCACTAAACAATAAAGAGAAAGTGAAATAAATAATTTAAGTTCACACAAACTTTTACCTAACATTTTTTATTCGACGTTAAGATATTGAACTAATTTCCGTCCTTTTTTTTGCCAACTTTACCGGGCGCATGTCACTCAGGGTGCCAGGTAAAATATTCAGGCAGAGGCAGTGGATTTTCTCTAAGGTTGATTTCAAAAGTGCTCACTTTATCGTGAATAGTTTTTATCGGCAGACGTTTCGGTGTAAAAGGCAGGTGCTGGCGCCTGCAGGATATGCAGGCAACATGACTCTCACACGGCGAAGTTTGCCTATCTGCAGGCATTGCGCGACGCACTTTTGACGTTCTGTGACAGCCAAAGAATACTGTACATTTCAGAATGGCAATTCTTCAATTAAATATTATTAACTATTGTTTCGTCTATTACTTATGTGAGATCAGCCCCTTTATATATAAAATACGCCAATGTTTATATAAGTATGTGTGCATATACGTGTGCTTATATTGTTTACGATCGTATGTGGAATGTGAATTCGTAGGTATAACTTCTACGTCAATATATAGTGATTAATATAACAAGCGTACCGATTTTTATTGTGAATTTTAACTTTTTTTGTATTCTACCAAGTTGTACAAAATAAATTATTGCCTAATACCATTTAATATACAGAAATAGATTAACGGAAAAGAAATACGTAAGTTATTAAATTTGGCGAAATAACTTTATTGAATTAATTTTGACAAATGTAAAATTTGTAACAGCAATAACAGAATATTTGATTGAGTATTTTGTTATGTAAAAATTGAAATATTGTTTCGTATTAAACTTAAAGTAACGTATCGCGTATGATGAATGTGAAGCAAAATATTTGTAACGAAATCGTAATTGAAACTCACCCGTTAAGTGCTTGAGTGGCGAAGAGTAAGCCCCAAGAACCCTTTCCAAACTTTCTTGCGTGCGCCACTGAGCGGTCAAGTGATTCCCATGTTCCTTGCTCACTAATAAAGGCCTGTTAGACCGGGACCTTAGGGTAGAAAATTGATGTTCGTATGTTCCTTTGCGAAGAAAGCAAGAGACGAATTTTTATTGCATTCCTTTATGTTCCGGGGTACTGAAATGCTTTGGTGCCACTTTCACAGTGAGGTCATTTCAAAATGGCGGCCATATCAAAATACCCATAATCGCATTAACAAAACTAGCTGCAACTCTCTTTTCCTTCAACCGATTTTAATTTTTTTTTGCCGAATAGTTCTTTTGATGTTAGTTAATTTGTTACGAAATATTTCATAAGTCTAACCTTTTTCTCGGAAATCTTGGAAAACTGAAAATGTAAGAATTATTATTATTTTTTTAAATTTTGCGTTTCTGTGAAAAAACAAAGCAGAAATCAAGAATAAATGTATTAATTGGAAGTGAAAGATAGTTTTATAAGCTATAATTTGATAATTTACATAAGGATGGTGCCCTTCACTACAGCATCACAATAAGCGAAATAATCTGGGAACGTGTATGTTTTCAAGTGACAGATGTCACAAATGATTCTCATTATTCTCTTTTACTTCTGTCTGGCCTGTAATTTTGTTTGCAAGTAATCTCTTACTTTTGTAATGATCATTATTTTTAATATATCTGAATATATGCTGTGGGAGAATGGTCGGGTAAGCTATGATGGAGAATATGATGGCAGTTGCAAAGTTCGAACTGCCACCTTCTGCTAACAGACGGCGTACCTCCGACACGACATGGACATGCCAATTATAGACAACAGAAAGTGCACAGAATCAAGAAGTAAAGAAAGTTATTTTAAGTTATATAACTTTATCACTGAGCAATCAACATGGAATGACTATAAATTTGTGGAGTTGAAAAAGTGCCTAGGTGAGTTGACAGCTACTCACTTTGAAGCATACCATGCCAGGTGGCATTGTTTTTGCTATCAAAATGCCACACATAAAGGGCATACGAAACGTGCCCACATAATGTTCATGGAACAAACTCTATTCTCACTACAGTATGATCACGAAGATAGCTCTTATCTCCTTGCACACTTCACAAGAGCAAAAACTAGTGCTTATGTGAAATATATGTGCATATTTGCATTTTTTTTTGTGACAATGGCCCAACCAAGCACAATACATTGAATGTAGTGCAAATTGAAAATGCCAGGGAAAAACTGTTTGAAGCTATGGAACTCAGTAATGATGACAGGTTACATGTGTGGGTAAACGGAAGTATGTATAAATCCGGCCAGTGCTCATGCCATTGACGTGATGTATCACAGAAATTGTTGGAATCAAAATGTAAAGAAGAAGTTACAGTAGGTAAATATTTCACATGAAAGGCAAGATAAATTTAGTGAGGCATCATACATTGAATTGATTAGTTTATTGAATTTTTTTTGGAACAAGGAAATGTAGTTAGTATGGCAGAATATACAAAGGTATTTGTGTAACAAATAGTGTGGCTGAATGTTAGTGAAGTTAAGAGTCAGGATGTGGTAGTTGATTGGAGACAGGTTGCTAAGGGAACCAATGAATGTGCATCTTATCTGAGCAGTACACGCGAAGAGGCAGATAAAAATATTATTATGCATACCCAGGAAGTAGAGCAACACAGGCATATGCATACCAAGGAAGTAAAAAAGTCTGGAGCAACACAGACATCTTTTCTCCTGGCATAGATGTCATTGTTCTTGTTTTGAACAAGTATCCTCACTCCCACAAAATACAAAATTCTCTCTCATTGGAAGTGGAGAAAGGAACTGAACTATACCGCTTCGACCAATATACAAGTTAGGAAATCTAATAGCTGAAGCTCTTGGTGGTTTACACTCAATATCAGGACCTGACATCACTTGATCAGTTAAAAAAAAAAAAACTAAGTTTCTGGAAGCCTTTCATGACAGTGGACAGTATTTTTCTACATGCATTGGCGTGTCCAGTACAACTATCACTAAAATTGGAGATCTGAGGTGGTGGCTTCTTATAAAAAAGCAAGTGGTAGGTGAAAATCTCCCTCCAACGAGGTCGTCACTGAAGGTATCTGTATTGAGGGCTCATTTCCAGGCAATGGAATAGAGTCAGTGCGACCGAAGACATCCTAGTTCACCCAATCCCACAAACTTTGGCTGGCAGCACGAAGATGGCCCCTTAGTCCCTGTTACATGCAACTATACTCCAGCCCGTCTAGCAATACTTGAGCTTGTCAAGAACAGCTGTGCCAAAACAAAGTGTCAGAGCGTTCGCTGCAAGTGTTACACAACTAACCTCCCCTGCACAGAAATGTGTAGCTGTGTTGGAGATGAAGACTTGTGTGAAAACAGCGTAAGCAGTGAAACACTCATATTCGAAAGTGAAGATAATGTTCACTTAATGTGAAAACATTAAAACAAACTGATTCAGTTTGGATGTATTGTTATGTCTACACAGTGAAATTATGCGTGTATAAATAAAATAGTAACTTTATATTAGACAACTTGAAATGAGACGTAATATAAACAATAATGAAAGTAAACGTAGTTTCAATGTAAATAAAAATTTTTCTGAAATATCACACATACAAAAATAACGCCCAAATTAGGTAGATTTCTTATTTAAATTGTCAATTTTACACCACAAAAAAAAAAAAAAACAACCGTGTGTGCATTAAAAACATGGTTTGCTAATACCTCTTCATATTTCTACCTTTTACCAAGCAATCAATTCCCCCTTATCACATTTACAAAATAATATTTATGCATTCAGTTGTAGTGGAAATATTGCACATAAGGTAAAAACAGAATATGTGAGGATAAACCATGTGAAAGTTAAAAAATAATTTATACCTACTAAGAAACATTTATCATTTAAATACATACACTTTCCAATATTATTTAGCATATTATGTTCCTGTTGTGAAGAGCAGCATCCTTGTGTAAGATATCAAATTAAATCTTATGAAATTATCTTTCAGTATTATTAAACACTTATTGTCGATTTATGCTTTATTTTATCATAGTGATGCAAAATCTAAAAAAAATAATTCTTAAATTTTCAATTTTCCAAGATTTCCGGAAAAATAGTTAGATTTAAGCAAAAATGTGTTGGAAAATGAATTAACTAACGCTAAAGAGCTACCCGTTAAAAGAAAATAAAATGAAAATCTGATAAAGGATAACACGGTCACAGCCTCTTTATGAATGAAACGGTGGCCATTTTGAAATTGCCACCATTTTGAAATGAGGTCTGTGTGAAAGTGGCACCAAAGCATTTCAGTATCCCGGGACATATAGGAACACAGTAAAATTAGTCTCTTGCTTTCTTCAAGAAGGAGCATACGCAATACCCTAAGGGCCTCTACTATGTGGTTTTATCCCAGCCACGGTGAGTAAGGAACCTCCTACCAACATAATTGTTCTGTTAAGAAGTGTCTCCCCCTTGTACCCACGACATCGTTGTGATGTCTCTCCGAAACCGTTTGATCTCATCTCGTGCATTCTTATGGCTGGCTGTTAACGAAAAATTTCTATCCTTCAAATCAGAAGAGCTTTCGCTTCTGCCTTGTACTAAACCTTAGGTAGAAATTCCAGTTTAAATCTTCATTCAAACAAGATGCTCATAAACATTCCATGGTTAACTGAACAATCATGACAATTTGCGCTTAATTTTTCTCTCCATCATACGTATAAATATTGTCAGTGAAATACGCAAATATGTAAGTATCAATAAAGAGGAAGGCGAGAAAATGTTATCATTATACCAATTCCTATTAAAAGCACATAAAATGAAATAAAAGCTTTTTCAGTGACCACCAATTTCAACATTTCATAAAAAAAAAATTAAGATACACTAATTACCATAAAAATAGTCGCAACCAATAAACGTCGAAATGAAACGAATCGTAGCAAGGTAGTATTAACGATAATACAATTAACTGATTATAATAGAGACAAATTTCTCCACTTTTTTTGGGAAAGAATTGCGTAGTAGAAAAGTAACTCTAGAGCATTTTTGCACGAATCCTAGCGTGGATACATCCGTTGACAAGGTCAGCGATGGAGCCTTACAGACGTCTAATGCTATGTCGTGGAAGATCGACCCATAGTGGTCACAACTGCCACTTCAGACGCTGCAGACCTGTTGATGGCTGAAGCTACTGTCGCGGCCATCTCCGTCAATTTTGTGTAGGCGTCAGGTTTGGAGACCAGTTTCGCCAAGAGAGAGCGGCGTCAAAAGAACGAAGACGGTCCTGAAAAGTACGTAGTGTAATGTGAGCGGATATTTTAGAGTTGGCAATTTACTGTTGCAACCGTACCACGAAGGGAACTACAAGAATCACGCTGTTGCGGGCACAAGTGAGAGGAGAGCTGTCCACGAGGTTGACGCCTGCCCGTGGTCGAGGGCGACGCCCCTCAAGAGAGAGAGAGAGAGAGAGAGAGATGCCAGGGGACAGCGGGGTAGGCGTTGACCTTAATACGGCCGACACATCCCGCCCCCTTCTCGAAGGATTTGTAACCTGATGCGTGTCGGAGGTTGATCGTCCAACGAGGCTGGAGCGATCCCCGATCAGCGAGTCTGCCGATGCTGGAGCAGCGTCGGGAGGAGTCAGAGCAGAGGTGGTCCAGGAGCTGGGTCGAGACCAGGCTTGGGCAAGCCGTCCTTCTTCGCCACATCTCCACTACACTAGCCGACGGAGGAGCTCCGGTCGAACAGAGGCTGTCAGTAGTAGGTGATCTTGAGTAGAGCGCAAGGGCGAGCAGGGCGCGATACGAATCGGGAAGAGCGACAAATACAATAAAGTAACTGTTGAATCAAAGAGGATTTAGACGTAAATCACAGTAAACAGAAAGTAAGACAGTAGAGGAGAACTGAATATAATATAAACGTAGAAGGATAAAAGAAAGGTAACATTTAGTGTATAAGTGTAATTTATAATTGTAGTTGTGAACAGAATTTATATTGTAATAAAGGGAGCAGTGATTTTAGGTATTTGGTGGTAGTGATTTAGAAGAGTTAATATAGTTGATCCTGGTACATGGTTTGGGGGCCTTAAGCCAGGATGTGCACAGTGGTTATGTAAGGCTATAGATAGGACGTTCTCCTTCCTGGTTAGAGCCGTCCGCTTTCCCTTGATCATTACCCCGAGAAGATTGAGAATCATAAGAGATTGCTCCCCAAGCCTTGATGACGCAGGTTCTTTCCGGTGGCTCGCTCAACGATGAAGTCTGAGATCTTGCGCTATGCAGTCGTCGCACCACACTACTGCTGTTATCTGTGCCCAGAAGAAACCTGGATTCTTCACTAAAGACAACGCATAACCATCCTTCAGTTGTCAATGTTATCTGTTTATAGGCTGTTCTAGGTAAAATCAGCACTTCTGAAATCCCTGATTACGATCTACTTGTATACACGTTGTTTATTCCGCCGTCCTATGTAAAATTAATGCTGCCATGGGCCTCATCACTTTATTCATGCGTCGATCAAATGAAACTGGGAAATTATTAAGAAAGTAAATACTTTAGAAATCTGTTCATTTTTACACTACGACGAATTAAAAAAACAGAAAGTGAAAGAAATAATTTTATGTTAACACAGATGGTTACCTAACACTTCTTATTCGACATTAATATATGGAACTACTTTCACTCCATCGTTACCAACTTTACAGGTTGAATGTCACGCAGTGAGCTCATTAAAATATATACATGCAGGGGCAGTGACGTTTTTCTAGGGTTCATTTCTAAAGTGCTCACTTTATCGTGAACAGCCTTTACAACAAAGTCGCCAAACAAGGGAGCCAAACAAGGGAGCCAAACAAGGGAGCCAAACAAGGGAGCCGAAGACGAACGACGTAAGAGCTACCTAAACGCGACTTTATTTTTCGTTATACGGTGGCACACGCAGTTCACCAGTGATGCCACCGCTTGTATTTGGATGGCAGAAGGATTAATGTTGGCTAAGTTCACGTATTTCGGAGGATGAAATGTAAAATTAATTAAATATGCAAAATGTTTGCATCAATCTCACTAATATCCTTTGGTGCAGGCTCCCTGTCGACATGAGTCCTTCTGAAGAAACACATTTCCAACAAACCACTACCAGCTTTAGCAGTTGTTCCTTGAAGACCAAAACGGTAAAAAAAAAAAAAAAGACAACAAATATAACTATCCTCTATATCAAGGATCTTAACTGTCCAAGACCTATAATCTTTATTGACATCCTTAACTCTCTTCTGGTGACCATTCTTGGTCGCCCAGAGCAGCCTTGGCGAGTATGTTTTCCTTCATGTCACCGCTGCTTCCAAAGCCGTCACACAGTTCGATCTCAACGGTCCAAGCTGGAGACAATTTGACGGAAAGACGACCGAGCTACCGTAGTCCAAAATTTCTCCCTCTCTCAAACTATGCTAGTTGCTCATGCCTGCACTGAGAAAAAGGTCTTGTTGAATCAAACAAGATTCGTCTGGCGCAACCAAATTTATTTGTTTGTATAGGGGCAATTAAATATTTTGTTGCTGAAACGAAATTATTTTGTTGTTCTCATTTTGTTGCCTCCTCAGACAAATGTTTGGTTGGCGCAACTAAAGATTTGTTCAGCTCCACGTACATTAAACAGTTTGGGGTGATAATAAAATAAAGTTTGCAAGCCCGACCGAGTTTCGAACCTAGATACCAAGCATCCGTGCGCTGTGCCTCAGGAACCTCAGCAAATTTGGCACCTTGTGAACTTGGAATGCTTTTTTTAACCAGATATATGCAAACACTGGAAAACGTGTGCAAACAATATTTTCAAGTTTTACGGCTTTACTTTAAAGTTTCCTGTTGAATTGTTTTATTAATGTGTTTATAAGAATATTAAGCATCAATAAATGCAGTAAAAAACACGGTTGCTATGCTAATTAGTTAATTGTCACAAAATATACAAACAAACTAACGAGCTGTATTTTCGAACGAAGACATTCTAATGGAGTGGCGAACAAACGTATACAGTTGATTCAACAAAATATTTAATTGACGGGGTTTTTTTTTTTTTTTTTTCGACTAACAAAAGTAAGTTTGTTGCTTTTCAAATTTTGTTTTCTCAACAATATATTTGGTTAGGGCAACTGAATACATTTCTTGCATTTACAAACAAATATTTTGTTCGATTTTCTCTCAGTGGACGCGCAGCCGAGGCATGCTAGCTACTCTATGTCGTTCATTACACAAACACGCTAATTTTACTTCAAACATCTTCGTCCTACGGACGTTCACATTACAACGATTCTGAAGGAGTTAACGCCCTTCGACCACAGTTATTACGGCCTATCGCTATCAAACGTAGTATTATTCTTGAAGGCGCTTATAACAGTTTTCACCTCTAATGGGTTATTCATTTTGGGTGCTGGTATTTTAATGGAAATGAGTGTATTGGACTGTTTCCATAATAATAGTTACTGTAAAGATTTTTTTTTTTTCCTGGTAGATTACAAAAATTTTTTTTATATTGACAGCTAACCAGCTATCCTCGGACAGTGGATTCAAATCCTTTTGGGATCGGACGAATTTTCTAACAGTTTTGCAGGAAATAAGCTGGAAAGCACTTACCATGATCATCCAACACCGTAGCATGATGGAAAATGACGTCGCTGAAAGTGACAGCCAAATTTTCCTGGGACACACCTCGTCGCGCTGCCAAAGACTGCCACACAATTACCTGAATCGAATTGAAAATGAAGTAAATATTTAAACTTTTTCCCATATATAGCTTTCAATATTCTTAAAACTAACTTTTTACAGTAGTTTACTGTTCATTTTATAAACAGGTTGCGATGAAGCTGAACGGTAATGAATCAGATGCGACTTCAGTCCCTGCGGCAGTTTACGTCTGGTGTAGAACAAACTACAAAGATACTGTGAGAAATATTTATACATTAAGTGTCCTGAAATAATTTTTGCAGAGACGTTATTCCTAAAATCGTATAAAATCTTCAGACTCAGATTGAATATTTCCAAATGAAGAACTCAATTACTTTCGTCTCACACACTCAAAATAACAAGCAAGTATTCATTACAAAATCGAACCTGATCGTTGAACATACATATTTTATATTTATTTACTTTTTGTGCTAACTGTTTTTATTAGATTTAAAGCTGTAAAAATGTTCGCTAGAGATGCAAATAACTATCAGAAAATAAAATTATTTCTCATGTTATCCACTGATTGTTTGAGAAAATTTATTAAAATTTCAAGACGTTAATTGAGCCGTATCTTGTGAATGTAATTACATTTATCTCACACGTCATACTTAATTACTGAATCAATTTTTGAAGCTGCATGGGAGATGTTCGCTTACAATTAAGATCAAGAGGCCTATGATCACGTTGACTACCTTGGTAAAATTTATCGATGAATGGGTACGTTAGGTGACGTATCCTTGGTTATTGATAACAACTTCGGTTTTACCTCTTTGCGTGCATAATACAAATTCGCAATAAAATTTCTGTATATTAACATTTCATTGCTTTCTTATTAATGCTTGTGAGAACGACTACAAAAAAAAAAGTAACATACGTAGCCAAATATTTTCAATTATGAGTGTATTTGAACATCAGTATGATTGCCGTTTAGTCAAATTATTCTTAGTCTGTTATTGGTGCTTTTTTAAGTTAAGTATTACTGTCGTTTCGTTTTCTGCTCTAACAGGCGCTAATGATAACGAAGTCGGAAAATGTTCGAGCCACAGATACCTCGACTTTACACCAATGCTTTACACGTACTGTGTATTGTAGGACTGAGAAACATGTCAGACTTACCAAGTATCCAGTACTGTGTATTGTAGGACTGAGAAACATGTCAGACTTACCAAGTATCCAGTACTGTGTATTGTAGGACTGAGAAACATGTCAGACTTACCAAGTATCCAGTACTGTGTATTGTAGGACTGAGAAACATGTCAGACTTACCAAGTATCCAGTACTGTGTATTGTAGGACTGAGAAACATGTCAGACTTACCAAGTATCCAGTACTGTGTATTGTAGGACTGAGAAACATGTCAGACTTACCAAGTATCCAGTACTGTGTATTGTAGGACTGAGAAACATGTCAGACTTACCAAGTATCCAGTAGCGGGGAATAAAATCCTCCCGTCTATTTTATGGCCTCTACACCATTCGTACTTAGGACTGTTGACATCCACAGCAAAGACGTTTCTGGAGTTTGTCTTTCAATGCGGAAATGTGGGGGAAAAAACGTAAACGCAAGAATTAGAACTATCAATAACGTAGGACACACATTACAATTTTTGTACAGACATATAAATTATTATTTCACAGCTGGTATATACAGTAAATACACACACACATGCATATATATATATAATATATATATATATATAGCTTGAAGTAAAATACACCGAAGAAACCACGATAAGAATTTTTTAAACCAAATGCTTGATAAAAAATAATATAATTGCTATTTCTGTAGATTATTTTTTAACGCACCTAACATGAAGCTTTAAATGTATACCAGTTGACTCAAAATAAAAGTTAGAAATAATTATAACTGAAATGTGATCATGCTTTTGTTGGTAAATAAATATATATTGTGTACAATAAAATACACAAAAATTCCATTATAAATATTTTTGAAATAATGTGCTTGATTTTAAGAAATTTAATAGCTAGTTTTATGTATTATTTATAAGTCACTTATCATCGTGCATACAAATAGACAACGATTGACTCGAAAGAAAAACATAAAAATATAGGCCTAACTAACGCGTTGATCATGTCTTCGTTGGTAAATTATAGTGTTTCTCGTGTGTTTTAATAATGATTTTGAATGCTTTCTTTTCAAGTTGACGTGATGTTTATTTAAAAACAATGTTCGTCTTCTTTGATGGTTTCTATACGTTACATAATATAATAATTACATAAGTATCGTAACTTCATAATAGTATTTATTGAACTGCCACGTATAACATTGGCGTACGAATAATACTCTGTTAACAAAAAACCTTCAATAATTTAAAGTAAGCTGAAAAATTACGACATTTGGGCAGAGAGTTTATATTCACGTTCACTGCAAAACTTTCCGAACAAAAAATCGTATCTCTCTAAGTGCAAAATATGCCAGTTTTTAAATGCATGCAAATATTACAAAAATAATAACAATTTTATGTCCAAATTTTATACTGAATCTTATTGTACGCAATAGTCTCTAACAATGTCGAGTTCTAAATAGTAATTCTGCCATGATATTACACAAACTCATATCGTAACTTACAATAAAAGGTATGTTTAACCAAATTTAATATTGTTCTTTATTTCCGAATAAAGTATAATATATTGGGCGCCAGGGAAGAAGTAGAAAACACAAAATATAGTTATTGGTAAAGCATAAACCTCGACAGAGATGCAAGTGTTGCAGTGAACATTACCACTGTAGTGTAGGTCTTACGTCTGCTGGGTGAAGGCGTACAGAAGTTTGAAAAAATTTAACAAAGAGCAATAGAATTAGCTTTGTTAATATCTTGTACAATGATTCCGAAATGCTAGAATGAGTAACATCATTGTCAATAACTGGTTCTGATTGTAAGACGCTGTGATAAATATAAAATGTAAAGTTTAATATGATACCGAAGAGAGTTAGGGAGGAAATAGACAAGTAAAGCTGTGAGAAGTTGCACTATAAAGCATGTATAGAAGGATGAGGTGGTACTGAATTATTTAATGAAATATTTATGGCAGCTAAAAATTTCAAAGAATTGTAAACATGGTTAAATAAATTAAAGGTTAATATATTATATGTGAGAATTTCGTGGCTTTAATTTAATATCTAGTCGTGTAAAAAGTTCCTTTAAATTAATTTTTAGTCACAATAATAAAAATAATCGATAAAATGGTTAGAAATAGCACAGTTGACGAAACAAAATCTGTTATTTAAATTCCTTTAAATACAATGATGTAAGCGTTTCCACATTTAGATATTGGGAATAAACGTAGTGGAAATTTAGTTCAAATTTAGTCATAAGTTAGTTTGTAAGCCGTCCCCTGATAAGCCTTCACGGATAACACTGGGGGATGTTAATAAGCCTTATCCAATTCAATCGAAAGATTACTGGATCATCTATTGCTAATCAATAAAAATCTTAGTCTTTAGACTCATTAAACAGTAAATATTTTAATGAATTACGAAAATTTGAATAACGTCTGTTTTAAGCTTTTCTCGTAGTTGATAGAGATCGCTTCTGCTTTATTAACCTGTCAGTAATTAATCAGCAGTAAAATTTCCTCAACGGCACGGGGAAAGTTGGGTGGATGGATAAACATTAGGATCCTCTGCGTGCGAAGACTACAGATATTGAATCTCGCCTAGCAAGAAAAGTTAGCAGTTATTGAGTCCGTTTTCCAGTCATGATTTGTGCTAGTGTGGAATAGAAGGCGCACTGATTTAACATAGCTGCAGTATTCATAAAAACGTTACTTAATCTTTACTTTAACAGCGATCTTCAAAACTCTTGGACTATGATCCCTAACGTTAATTTGTAAACTTTTACGATTACGTAAGCGGTACGTTGTTGAAATCTTACTTACAAAACACGACGTCCTGATCGAAAAGGCCGAAAAAGAGCATCTTTAATGTAACATTTTTCTGTGGTAACTTTCTATTCGCGTGTGTCTTTGTACGCAGCGCCTCGAAGTGTTTACTCGCAAAGTACATACACCCACAACGCATTTCAGTGACATCAATCTGGAAGGTTTAAGTAACGTCTCTTTCGTGAATGGTCATGAGCTTACAGGCAGCTAATATTTTATGAACACGTTCGATACAATAAACTGTTCTCCTTCCGTTTCCTCCAGCGTTTGTGGGCAAGACGGATGATTACAATATATGTATATAACAAACAGTATGTTATTATTATGCAAATTCTCTCTTCTCGCTTTAAAATGTTTCAAACTCCGAGTAAGTATAGGCTGTTCACAGTAAAATGAGCACTTTTGAAAGCCCTGCTTAAGATCTACTTGCATGCACGTTGTGTATTCTTCCGCCCGATGCAAAATTAACATTGCCATGGGTCTCAGCACTTAATCCATGCGTCGGTCATGTGAAACTGTAAAATTATTAGGAAAGTAAACATTTAAAAAATCTGCTTATTTTTACACTTCTATACATCAAAAAAGCATAAAGGGAAAGAAATAGTTTAGGTTACCGCAAATGTTTACCTAACACTTTTAATTCGACGTTAAGATATGGAAGCACTTTCCCTCCATCGTCACCAACTTTACCGGGCGCGCGTCACTCAGCGCGCCAGTTTAAATATATGCAGGCAGGACTAGCGACTTCTTTTTCTAACGCTGATTCCAAACGTGCTGACTTTATAGCGAACAGTCTTTAAGATTGGTACGTAGAAAAACACGCAGACTGAAAATTACCTTGTTAGAGAAGGAAGGCACGAACCACTTGCAGGTATGATCCCACACTATCAGAGGAGACAACATGGCGGTTCCTGTTTTCACAGGCAACTGGCGACTTGGAAACAGGGCTGACATCTTCACAGGTACGCCACTCACGAACAGTCTGGGAACCAAAAAACCCCCAACTGTGCGAAGAACTAAATGATGTGACCGCATGCATGAGGTTGGCTGTAGTCCGTTCAAGGTGCCACGCGACTTTTATGAAGCCCTGATAATGTTCTACTTTCAAGTTATCCCTCCGCCTCATGGAAAAAAAAAATTTAACAAGTCTATTAAATTAAATCAAAGGGACAACGCACAGTATTCGGGCGCGCTCACTTTAATAATGTTTTGCAAAAGAATTATTTATTACTAAGCATTGCGAACACACATATTTTCTCTCTGGTTATATATATTATTTATTATTGAATGATATGTTATAATTTATTGACAAAATAAAAATAAAACTTCAATATAACCGAAAGCAAGATAGTTTAATGTTAACAAAAGTATAAAACGCTTGTGTTGCGTGACATAGTTAGGAAACAGCTGAACGTGTCATACACGGGGTGATTTATAGACGGTTTAATTTAAAAATTGTGGGAAGATACAGCGAATAGAGTATAAAAAGCCACACAACATACAATGACTGTCGGGAAGTTTTCTCCGATGAAAGTCACGAAGATCTCTCTTTGTTAGCCCGGGCCAACGAGGCTGGGTGAGCGCCCGTACACCAGGTATGCGATAAAAAAAAAAAAAACTGTCCAATTACGTTGCATTCGAAATAAGCAACAAAAACCAAGAGAGTTGTTTATTTCCCTGGGTACAGCGCACCAGAGTACGTGTATACTTCCAGCCAATCGAGCATAGGAGCTGCACGAAACCTGAAGGTTTAAGATCGCAAGTCACATTCGCGCAAGCGATTTTCAGCAGGAACGTGTTGAATTTTAGGCCAGGGAAATTAAAACAAAAGTGACCTTAATTAATGCGTTTTTATAATAGCTTGTACTTATATTGCGTAGTTTGTAATAGCACTGTAAAAAAAAATTGTAATTTTCACTGAGAAATCCTTTGTAATCTTACAAACGCTTGTAACAGTACAAATATTTCTCTTGCAAAACTACTTGGTCGTGAAATTGCAAGGACCGTGTTTTTAATATACCTCAATAAATGTTTGTACTATACTGACCCGTTTACACGAGCTTCAGCAAAATGGCTGACACTCAACAACGTAAAATCGTATACAGCTGTTTGTGCAACAACTATAGGCAAAGTAAAGTGTATCTGAGTGCAAAAAGAAATGTATTGCAAATTTGAATAATGTAAAACACTTAAATTAACAAAAATAATCATAATAAAACGACAATTCCAATAAATCGTGACCGTGATATTAATTAATAATTAATTTTTTTCCTAGCTACACAGAACTTCTAAATCAGCTCTCAATGCCTCGTTATTAAGAACCATCCAAATCTCCTAACTCAACAACAGAACGCTTAAAATGAAATAATTGTACCTATTCTTCTAAACTAAATAACTTAATTAATATTTTGTAGGTACTTGTAGCTATATTTACTGTAAAAAATAAGTTATAAGTTTCAAGTCACCTTTTTCTCGTGGTTAAGGGTGCCGGTTTGTAATACAAAGGGTGTGGGTTCTATTTTCCTTGCTGGCATAGTGTAATAGTCTTCATCCGTTAATTATATACTGATTTTTTTTATTATTCTCTGTTATTAATTTATCACATTTGTTTTCTAGAAGAAAAATAACAATCTTATGTTCACTTCTCAATGATGTCAGTTGTAATACAAGGGTATCATTTGAAATATTACAAATAAATGTTTTGCAGATTTAACAACAAAATTCTTTGTAGTTTTACAAACGATTTTATTGGCAACTGGGTTTCCATAGAATTTTTCTCGTTAAAGTACAAAAAATTGTTTAGAACGATAGCTAGGCCTGATTCATTGTCTACATTATCCTTAAATTACGTGAAGTGAAGTTATGTTATGTTAAACCTGTTTTAATACTGTGTATTTTCGTATTTGTTTTCAAGCCAACACAGCGAAACAAGCCCACTGTTTACGTCCCGTTCCCCACCAAAATCAAGCATCTACTCTATAACAGTACAAAATGTCCTGTATTTTACAGCTGCATCCATCCAGGGAAAAGCACGTGGTCTATATAAATTCAGTATGTAAGTTGAACAGTTAGATTAAATCACATAAAAAAAGAGGTGGTATTAAGGTGGCCATCTTCCTTAGGCCGCAATAGAAGTGTGAAATGTATAACATCGAGGTTCAGCATGCCAACCAAGATTTTGTAAGCCGAATACACAAATAGGCTGTGATTGTCAAACTATGCTACGCACGGTAATGCAAATCTACACTGTCAAAAATGTCCACATTTTCAGCAGCAGGTTTGTACGGAAATTTAAAGTTAATGTACGGGGACATCCTATGTAAATATGAAAAACGGAAACAAGCTCAGTACATACAAAATACGGAAAATTTCAATATTCCCTACGACTTCCGGTTTCGAAAAAAAAAAAAAAAAATGGGCGAGGCTATACAATGCATTCTTCACCGTTATAATCAGAAAATCAGTGTAACTAAGACAGTTAGGTCGTTCTTGCCACTGACACGTATATCTTCAAACATTTGAAAGTAGCGCAAGCCACCTGTAATAATTAGCAACACTTCAAAAATTCCAGAATAATTGAAACTGAAAATTTTACGTGCGTCACCATAATGAAAATAATATTTACACAGCAGATTAGACAAATCTCAAGAACGTGGTAAACAATATGTAAGGGCCATTGTGCCTGTCATAGTTTTAATTCTTGTCTAACATCCCTTAATTAGTAAACATTTAAAAAAAATTTCAATTTCTCTGTTACACAAAATGAAACGCCTGCATAAAGAAAACTAACCATTTTGTGCCTTAATCCCTCCAGATAAACAGGAAAGAGGTTCCTTGAAACGACGGAAGTTCTATGAAATTGAAGGGAAGTCCATCACTGAGGAAAACGAAATGTCCGTAATATTAAAAATGTTTCTGTATTATCCTTTACGGAATTTTTCCGTAATTTAACGGTAGGGGTGGGGGGATTTTGGCAGCTCTCAACAACGGGGTCTTGAAAACCCGACGAGGATTAATCGAGGTCAGGACAGAGTAGAGCCAGAATGCCGGGGCGGGGGGAAACGGGAGATCCCCGACAAAACCCGCCGACCAGCGGCATCGTCCGGCAGGACTTTCGTGTGCGAAAATCCTGAAGCGGCGACGCCGGAGATCGAACCCAGTTCGCCCCTTGGTGGAAGGCAGGCGCTCTAGTTATTGCGTCGACCGCGGCCCCTGTAATATCACGGGATTTTTTTTTTTAACAATTCGAAAAGCTTTCTTCCGAGAAGAATTGGATAGCTGCGCAGGGTGCATTCCATGTACTCTTAAGATGATTCATTAAATGGTTATTACTTTTAGTTGTAAATTGTTTGTATTTGTGACGGAAGTAACAATTTTTATAGAAAATTCGGCATTGTTTTTACTATTTTAGATTTGATATTTCTTAAACTGGCTTCGTTGGAAGCGCGCGCGCACACACACACACACACACACACACACACACACACACACACACACACACACACATATATATATATATATATATATATATATATATATATGTATATATGTATATATATATATATGTATGTATATATGTATATATGTATATATATATATATATATATATATATATATATATATATATATATATATATGTGTGTGTGTGTGTGTGTGTGTTTGTGTGTGTGTGTGTGTGTGTGTGTGTGTGTGTGTGTGTGTGTGTGTGTGTGTGGTTTTATTCCTGAATGTTGTCGCCGAAATTTCAGGACTTTGATTATTACGAAGAAGCTCTATATTTTACTGGTGAGGTAAGAGAACATGCCTCCTGTGTGGAAGGAACAAGATGTGAGCCAGAGAAGAAGAAGAAGAGAGAGACAGGCCGATAGGTACTGTTTTACAAGTGACCTTGAATATGCCATCTCCTGAAAGAATCTGAGATATTCACGGCCCACGGCCTATAACCAAGGTATATTCTGCATGTGATGAATCCTTTCACCACTGGTGTGCAGCATTTAAGGACGAAGTGGGGAAATTAACAAAACAGCGGGACGAACATGCAGAATCGACCGAAAGACTTATCAGAAAAAATACATAGTTTCTGGCATGGAAGGGTTGGACATATACGCAATATGGGCATAGCCTACTGTGGGCTTGTGCGAAGCATTGCAGTGAAAGCTATTGCACAGTGTATATCGTCCAGTTGGTATATGATACGCGATATATCCAACATACAGACCTATATACAACATCTGGACTACTTCAACCGAGGTAGGATTATTGAAAGTTGGAAGTAAGCCGAAGCATAGCCTGTGCGACCAAGGAGTTTGGGGATCGCACATATCACTCTGTCGCGTGCTTGGACTTCTTATCTAATGACAGAAACCGCTGTACGGAAGTTTAGTATTGGTCGTCCACGAGCAAATACAGCGAGAGAGGAGTGGCATGTCGCCCTACAGTCGACGAGAGATCGACGGCAGACAACGGGTGAAAATGCCCGACACATGCAAAACACTTCTGGACGCTCGATATCGCGCTTTACCGTGGACAAGATACCGAACACAGGCGGTTTATTTGCTCGGTGACCCGTATGGCAGGCGCCATTGATGCCTGCCCATCATCGGAGACAGCGTTTGCTGTGGTGCCAGGAATGCGAGAACTTGTGAGCTCAGCAACCTGTTCGAGTGCCCTTCGCAGATGAGAGCCGATTTCGTCTAACTAGCGATCCCGGACGTTCGTACATCTGGAGAGAGCGGGGAACATGCAATAAAACCCCAACATTGTCGAAAAGCACCGTTTTATGAAAAGGGGGGGGGGGCGGAATTTTCGTTTATGGAGGCATAATGCCGGGACCACAGAGCAAGTAAGGAGACAAGATTGGATACTTCCATGTTGTAACGATCTTCTTATTTTAAAGTCTTTTCTTAGGGTGGAGGGTGTGTGGTAGGTGCCTGGATTAACACCAACAGCAGACACGTATTACGAAAAATAATCACCTTATATAATAAAACAAAAATAAAATATTTTAATTATTATTTTGTGTTAAATACGCCTCATTGAAGTAGTTAATAATCACGTTGTGTTCAATGTTTAATAAAATAGCTTATTTACAAAAAAATTATTATTTTTTTGGCAATTTCCGGATATCATTTACAATTGTCTGCAGCTTGCATTATTCTTGAGAGGTTCTAGAACAAAGTTTTCAAATTGCGAAAATACATCCTACTTTACTAACAATATTTAGTTTCTGAATGCTGTTTTCGGCAATAATTAAATATATCTGTGCTGTTTGTGTTAGCTCTTGTCTTTTAAATATTTACTTTACCTCCAATTCTGACCAACATAATAGAATAAATCTTGCACTAACAGTGGAAAAACAGATTGAATATTTTAAGTCTTTTTTAGTAAGTTATTAAATCAGCACCTAAAATATACGAAGGTTAAATCAGTATGTTTCAGATACAAACCACTCATAGATTTGACCCAAAACTGATATGTTCCATAAAATCATTAATTCTAGTGGTGAAATGTGTATGTTAGTATTTCCACAGGCACTTATTTCAAATAACACGATTGTAAGCCCTATCTACTGTCACCCCTCTGGCTGGGACCGTATGGAGATCGAAATAACACGATTGTAAGCCCTATCTACTGTCACCCCCCCCCCTGGCTGGGACCGTATGGAGATCGAAATAACACGATTGTAAGCCCTATCTACTGTCACCCCCCCCCCTGGCTGGGACCTTATGGAGATCGAAATAACACGATTGTAAGCCCTATCTACTGTCACCCCCCCCCCTGGCTGGGACCGTATGGAGATCCAAATATTCCAAGGAGGTTCAGTAACTATTTTGCTACTCTTCCGAGGTTCCTCTTCCTATAGGCTGTTCACGGCAAAATGAGTACTTTTGAAAGCCCTGCTTATAAACATTGATATGGGCCTCGTCACTTTATTCATGCGTCGGTCAAGTGAAACTGTGGAATTATTACAAAAGAAAAGATTTTACGAATCTACTCATTTTTACACTTCGATGCGTTAAAAAAAAAAAAAAAAAGCGAAGGAAATAATTTAAGTTATCACAAATGGTTACCTGACACGTTTTATTCGACGTTAATATTTGGAACTACTTTCCATTCATCGTTACCAACTTTACTGGGCGCATGTGACTCAGTTAGCCCGTTAGAATATGTGCAGGTAGGGGATAGTGATTTTTCTCTAAGGTTGATTTTAAAAGTGCTCACTTTATCGTGAACAGCCTTTAACGTGCTTCATTTCCAGGGCACTGCAGGCCATGATTTCCTCTTCATGGGAGACAATGTTACGCCTCATCACGCAGCGGCTGTCACCGAGCTGGCGGAGACTGAAGACATTCGCCTCACGGACTGACCCGTACGGTCCCCAGACCTAGATCCACTCGAACATTTGCCGGACATTACTGTGTGTCGCCTCTGACAGCACGTCGACAGCTGCCAGCGACGACTCGGCAACTGTGGTCGGCGCTACAAGAATAATGGGCCATGATGCCTCAAGAGCTCGTCGACAACTTCATACCAAGCATGAACAGAATGTGCAAGACTTGCATCGCAGTCAGAGGTGATCATATCCCCTACTAAGGACTGCATTTTTCTTGGCTGCAGCATGTTACATGAACGTTTCTGTCGGTGTTGAATAAACCTCCTTTACGTCCTTTGGTTTTCTATCTTGGTTGGTCACTTTTATTCACCTATCCCATGGAGGTAAGGATAGTCAGGAGATGGCATGTTATGATGTTGAAGCTACATTTTCGATCGTCGTCATGCTGTGATACCCAAAACAATAGAAATATGGTTGCTGGCTTATGCATCAAATGAACGTTATCTACGGTGTTGTTTTAAACAAATAAAACTGCCGAAACTGAACTGAAAAAGTTCAACATTGACATGCTTCAATATAATATACAATAGTTGTATTGTGTTTCTCACAGGGTAAGTTTTCCATGTTTTTGGTGTCACATGTCGGAAAGATTTCATCACTTCCCCACGCACTACCATAGAAAAGGCCACCTCTTGCTTTTCCCATGCTCTTACGTTAAGGTGACAAATTTAGTCTTATGGTTGGCAATGGACACAGTCCAATCATACCAACATAGTAACAAGAACACACCATCGCCATTAAAACTTCAAAGATTTACTTACGGAGGTGTTACGGTATGCTTTGTACCTAATTGAAACACTACTGCACGGCTTTATAGCGAAAACTTGCCCCTCTCAGTTTTCTTTTGACGTCAGTGCAGTAAGAGACAGCCTACCATTGCTTACCCGCTATCAGATGCGAAATTTAAATAGAAAATCCCATGTTAAGAAAATTTTGCCTCAGTGAGTTAGTTTCAAAGATATGCGTTTCAAACATAATGTATTATTCACGAATTTTCTAGAAGCTCCCTACGGCTGAGATGTTTCCATAAAACTTAAAACATTTTTGCAAGGTATTCTTAATATTTGTTTTACAAAAAAAAGTAGATACTGCCTAATCTATATTGAAAGTATACACTCTTAAAGGTCTTCTAAAAAAATTCGCGAAGAATACGTTTTGTTTGAAACGCCTGTCTTTAAAACTAACGCACTGAGGCGAAATTTCTTTAACATAGGATTTCCTATATAAATTTGCAGCTGCCAGCCGGGTAGGCAGTGATCTTAATATCAGACTCTTTCTTACTACACTGGCGTGAAAAAAGCTGAAGGGACAAATGCCAAATGCTAGTACGCGAACCTCTGTCGTGTGATATGAATCTTCCATGGCGGCTCATATAGCTGCTGGTATACCATAGACTAAATATGAGGTAGACCGCTTATTCGTCTTCTGCGTGTGTACCCAACATTGACCTACCCCAAAGGAACACAACTGTCAAAGTCACATGGTCAACAGTGATGAACGTGTCTGTTTAAATCTTAACTTTTAAATGACAAGCACTGTTACATTATTAAGTATTTTTGCTAGTTTGAATAAAATCAAAAAGAATTACAAATTGATTAGAGGAAGTATAAAAACATCTCAAAGCACTTGTTTACTAACCAGTGTTTGAACCTCTAATCCAATCCACGCCATTTTTGCTAGAAGTGTAGGCAGAGAAGCAGTTCAATGTTGAGACACGGAGATTGGTTGTGCACAGCCAGCGAGATCGGTCTACCTCATATTTAGTCTATGTGGTATACCGACTCGTGCACTAGGGCTCGTAGAAACTTGTACAATATAGGCTATCCATGGTAAAGTGAGCACTTCTTAAGGCCCTGCAAAATTTTTCCATTCAGCCCATTTCTATCTTACCGCCACTTCTTCATATAAACATTGCCATGTGACTAATAAACACGGTGTATACTTTTCACCTTTCCTAAAAGTTTACGTCCGACGCTCCAATAAGCCACATTTATAAGTGGTTAATGCTCTGGAAGGGCCTTAGAAAGTGCTCACTTTATTGCGAACAGCCTATACCAAACACGGCTGCAGGTACCGTGTAATATCGGCTGGAGAGAGTGAAGTGATACCTGCCGAGGGCGGAGAGGAGAGCAGGCAGCGGGTCGCATTTCTTGGCCTGCAGGGGGAGCAGGACGGCGTCATGGCTGAGGGACGGCCTCATGGCGGGCAGCAGCAGGGCGTGCGGGGCCACCTCCACCACGACGGCGTCGTGGGGCGCCCCGGAGCACGCCTGGCGGAACAGCACGGGAGAACTGTAGTTGTGCGCGAGGTACTCGGCCGAGCAGGTCTGCCCCAGCGGCGTACCCCAGTCCTTCCTGGCCACGCTGCTACTCAGCCAGCGCTCCGTCCTGGCCCGAGCCGAGGGGATCACCTGCGCGCATGCATCTTCCGTGTGTATACAGGAAGGTTCGCAATTAGACCGACAAACTTCGGGAGGCGATTCTACACGAAAAAGTTAAAGGAAAACATACTTACTTGACACTTTATACCTAAACAGAATATTAAGGGCGGTATAAGCCTTAAAAAAAACGATGTTTTAAACCGTATCTGTGCAAAATATCGGTGACGAAGTAAAATACAACGACAACTCCCGGAACATTATTGTATGTTATCGGGGGACCTTCAACATAAGAGCCGATATTTTGCACTAACAGGGGCTTAAAATATCGTTTTTTAAAAGCGCTCATACCTCCCTTAATATTCGGTTTAGGTATAAGGAAATGTCACATATATTTTCCTTTTACTTTTTCATGAAGAATCGCTTCCCGAAGATTGTCGGGTGTGTGTATATATATATATATATAATACAGGGGTTACACAATAGTCCATTCTTGGTTACTTACAACTTTCCTGAAGCCCTGCTCAAGTTATACTTCCAGGATATTCCTCCGCCTCATGTAAACAAAGCCTAATCTAGTCTAGAAAATTACACCAAAGGTATTAAACACTGCATTCGTGCGCATTCAGTGCATTAATATCTTGCATTTGAACTATTTATTACTACGCGATACCAACTCACCTGGTTTCTCACTGTTTCTATTCATATTAATTATAAATCAAATATTATAATTTATACATATAATACAAGTAAAATAACGTATTTTTACGCCAATAGAGGTGTAAACCGCTTGTGGTACATGGCATATTTACGAAATAACCAAAAATGTCATATGCAGAATGATTTTTCCAAGGTGAGATTCAAAAAGTGTGAAGAAACCACGAATGGACTATATATACAGCTCGTGATTTTACGCGAAAAAGTTTGAGTACAGGGTAAACTTCAATAGTATAAGCACCCAACAGCAGTTTGTCCACTGCCATCGGTTGCTGTCTGCTTGAGAAGGCGTTTCCATATTTGATCGGGCCACTCATAATTCGGCAACACATCGGCACGGCTCCTACGTGATTCGTGTACAGACAGCTAGCACGTGCCAAAAATTAATTCGGCCAATAAAGACAGGTAAACGACCTTACAGTGTTTTGAATTGTAACTTGTCTTGAAATCTTTCCGCAAAATTTCGCTACCCCTAAAGTCATGCTCAAGTTATACTTTTAATGTATTCTTACGCAAAAAAAAAAAAAAAAAAAAAAAAAAAAAAAAGAAAAGCTTAAGGAACAAGGCACCGTATTTGTGAGCTCTCAATTTAATAATATTTTTCAAGAAAACTACCTTTTACTAGGTACTACCAACACACCTATTTTTTCTCCGGTTTTATTCGTAATAACTATAAAGGTTTTATTATAATTTACAGATAAAATATAAGGAAAAGAACAATTAAACCAAAAATAATATACTTTTACTTTAACAGAAGTATAAAACGTTTGTGATATATGCCATATTTAGGAATAAAGCCAATCACATCGTACATGGAAATATTTGAAAGATTTGATTAAAAACTCTGAAGATACAGTGAAAAGACTATAACTCACCTTGAAGTTAACATGCACCGAGAAGAAAGGTTTGTTGAAATAAACAAATTTCATTGCTGCAACGAAATTATAGGTTGTTTGTTCACGGTTGATCGATTACTTTTGAAATCAACCTGCGGGAAACATCGCTGCTCCTACCTGCATATATTTTAACGGCCACACTAACAGTTAAGTTGGCGATGCCGGAGAGTAAGTAGCCTTATGTTTCAATGTTGAATTTAAAGTGTTACGTTAACGTTATTGAATACCGATGCTTTTTTATTTAGATTTAAGCATACACATTATTATATAATTAAACACATTGTTACGATATTTTTTTTCCTAAATCATTTACATATTCACGTGACCGTACGCGGAAGTTACATAGCCCCGATAAACACAGCACGACACGTCATAAACCGCGACCACGACACAACATGTATATTTTCAATGCGACACTTCGAATTTGCAGCCCGACAGTTTATTGACGCGGCACGAAGAGTAGAATTTTTCGGAACCATTTAGAAGGCGTTGATTAACTACGCTAGATTAAAAGGCGGTGGGCGGACGGGAATTTAGAATACATGATGGCGACAAACTGCTATCGCTCATGTATAAAAAGGTAAAACTATTTTTTTCTAAGAGTTAAATAAAGTACTTTTCAACATTTTTTTCTTTTAAGCTGCGTGTTTGCCATTAGAGGGAAAGCTTGCCATACAGTTTCATTTTGCAAGATTGTACAATCTGTGTGTCGTGCCGCACGGCACGACGAAAATAGAAATAATTTCTAATCCTAAACTGCTGGTCGGACGACAGAATTTATCGGGCTTACGTCAGATCTGTCTTGTATTTCATTGACTGTTTAGTAAGTGTCGTGTCGGGGTTGTCGTGCCGTGCTTGTCGGGGCTATGTGACTCCGGTATTATATGAATAAAGCGAGCAGGCCTTTGATAATGTTAGTTTGATATATGGCGGGAAAATACACAAGCAGATCTTCAGCAGAACTTATCAAAAGTCCTTATTTTACAGTGATTAGCATTCAGTGGTTTGTACAGGAGAAATTGAATATTTTGTTGCTTAAACCAAATTATTTTGTGGTTAGTTCTTGGTCATGGTTATCATAAACAAATGTGAAGAGATCATCCAAAATTGAACCCATAAACTTGCACCTGAACAGAACACCATAGCGACCTCGAGTATAGTGGCTGCTAGTGAAATAGGAATGTTTTAAATACGTACCTCAAAAAAGGCTTTGCACTACCAGGATTTCTGAGTAACTAGGTTAATTTGCTCATGGCCCAGGAGGAACTACGGAGTGAAAATATAATGCACTGTCATTACAGAATATCGTGCCAGACTTTACGAATATCTATTAGTAACGCGCCTTTGTCCCACGGAACATCTTTCGCATGCAAACAATAGCAGGTCATGAAAAACATTTGTAAGGCGTGTACAGAATGATACTAATGCAGGACACGTACGCAGGTTAATATTTTTAAGTTCGAAATTTTTTTTTTTGTTTCTCGTTGAACTTATTTTACTCCGATTGTTTATACCAATATTAACCATCAACATATACACACTATCAGTCACTTACAAATAATTTTACTACCATCAGAAAAAAAAAATATTTTTTGGACTAAGATTCAGCTTACACACATTATGTCACATATGCGTATTTAAATATTATGCATTCTTAATATATTCAAATTCGTTGTTTTATAGAACACGCAATGCATATTATATATTCTATTACCTTAAATCATTCGAACAATCTTCTTGCCAAACAATATGCAGCAAGAATTTACATGCAAACTCCTTTATTCCTTCAACCACATCAGCAGCAATATAAAATAATCTGTAGCCAAAAAACTAATTCCGATCAATGTTAGCAAAGCACTTTGTACCCTTATCTACATAACAATACTGAAAAATAAGGACAACTTCGCAAACTTCTGAATTAGACAAAACCCCAAATCGCGATAGCCCAAAGACCTTTAATGAGTTTAAGTTTCTTGTGAAAAGTCACTACTTGGAATTCAGTCGTACTTCATTTGGAGAAAATAAAAATGTTAATACTTTAATTAATTTAAAAGCGAAATTAATTATTTTTGAAGAACGGTTTGGGAAAAGTGATAATATTGCTACAAAAAGAGGTGGTCTGTTAAATTAATAAAGACAGTGAATATGTCAACATTTGATTACTAATGAATTGAAAAATGCTTAAGAGTCTTATGGTGACTTTTAACTAGATCAAGGCAGCTTTGCAAAAATAATGATTTTTTTAAATTTAAACTTTATGATACTTGTTGAGAGTAGGACGGAGCTGCGCGTCCAAGGTCAAGAAGCGAGGGCGCGATACGGGCGACACTAACACGCACGCCCAGTGCCTCATCGCTCCTACGTGCAAGACGTGCAGGGTTTTCGTCGTAACGCTGTACTGTGCAAATTAGATTTGTAACAGTGAGACTTTACGCCATGAAAATCCACAGACTAAACTACGCTCGAATGTTTGTACTTTTCTCTATCCGGTTAACGAAACTGGATACGCAAGCTTTAGAAATGCAATATTTGACCATTTTCACGAATTTTTTCTCCAAGAATACAGTTAAAATGACAATACTAAAAAAAATAAGGGCATACATAATTTTTTTTTTTATCTTTCCTCACAAAAAAAATTATTTTCATAACATTTATTTACTGAGATACACATATTCGCACAAACCACTATTTCAAAGAAAATGTTTCAGTCCATTCTCCTCTTAACAAACTAAAGTTTGCTTTGCTGGAATTTTGCAGAAATAATAAATCAGAAAATCTGTATTTTTAAAATAATTTCTCAATTTTATGAGTTATCGAAACGGAAGGATATCGGATGAAGTACGTAAGGAGAATTTGCCACTCAAAAGAAAATCTGTAAAAGATAGGCGTTGTTTTTATTGTTTAGAGAATAAATTAGTCAGATTACATTTAATTTGCGTTTGCCATTGCAGCTATACAACTGATAACTGCCTGAAATTAATTGTCAATGTAAGAGTCATTTGCACAAGATGGTTTATTATTCCTCAGTTTGTATTATAAAATAAGATTTGAGGGCAAATTGGCGTGCAAGTTTAAAACTCATGCGAAACAGGCCTACACTACACATTTTTCAAATACAAGATATATATTTGGTAGCACTGACTTACATCTTAGTAAAACCGAGCCATTGTACATGGTGGTCCGCACCACAGCTCGGGATCGGTCACCATCTCTGTTTACATTATTGACCACTAATCGCCATGTCGTATGTACGTGACATGACTCCAATGACCTCAAACTGATCAATCGGGAAGACGTCGAAAAAGATGTAAAAATCTAAAAAAAAAAAAAAAAAATTAAGTTAAACAGAGAAAATAATTACATTATTGACTCTGACACCTGTGTTATATTGGTGAAGCCGTGAATGGGCCCGGGGGGGGGGGAGGGGGGGAGACACGACCTAGACCTCTGTGATCTCGAACTAGAAAAATCGAGAAATATTCGAAAAAAAAAATATATATATTACTGGCCCCAAACTGCCATTTTGTATGTGGGAGACCATGCCTTAAACCTAGTGACCTTAAACTCGAAACACCTACAAACAATTTAAAACATGGAAAAACTCGAAAAAAAATCTAGGAACAAATTGCACTGCTGACTCGGATCATCATGTTGTATGTAAGCGACCGTGATCTTAATCCCAATGATCTTGAACTCAAAAATCGAGAACAAATTCTTAAAAAATCAAGGGAAAAGTTACATAAATTATGGCAAACCTATGATGTGTGTGAACCTTAGGGTTCGAATATAATAAAGATGGCAGAGCACAGACACTCCCTGGTACGACGATCAGTATGCGATTTAATAGTCGGTTCTTCTTTCCCCTGCCCCAATAGATAATTGACAAAATAGTTGATCAATCTGCCACACACAAGCTAATTACTAGCTGTTAGTAAGACACGTCCACTTCCCCCCCCCCCGGCCAACAACAACCCCATCGTACCACTCGACTCTCCACCTCCATCACAATTTACTCGCCATAACTTGACTTCCATCACCAGTCACCTTCGCCAAAACCCGACACCCAAATCTCCAGCTCCTTCGTCATTAACTCACCATAGCTCGACGTCTCCATTTACTCGCCGTAGCTTGAACTCCTCATGCATGATTCACCCTCGCCAACAACCCACCAGACTACCCCTAACACCTCCCTCTAACTGCAGACAATCAATTCCTTCCTTCTCACTCCACCTAATATACCCCACTACATCTACTCACTGTATTTGGACAGTTCAATCGGTTCCCTACCACCACCTCCAATCAGCTGCCATTAATCATCCGATTACTCCCTAAAATTCGACTCCTCCCACTACCACCATGCCACGACTCCCTCACACTACAATCAATTCAGCCAGTTCCATTTACTCACTATAGTTTGACACCATTCACCCCGCCTCTTTATTTCACTGACTATTTCGTCGGCACGGTGTCTGGGCAGTTTACTACCTCAAAGATGGAGATGCCAAATATCCTTAATGGAAATTTGGACCTGGTGAGAGGACCTGTCCCATTTTAAGGGTGGACTTGCAAAACGAACTGAGGGGGCGGACCACATATATGCAATCATGCTTTCGCATGTGGTACATGCCATATCCTGGCCATATGTAAGGGAAGCCTGCCAAAAAGGACTCCCATCCAAGTGCATGCATACAGCAGTCTACCAATTGGTAGCTTCTGCTAACTTCGAATTATTAGCTGCTCTGGTGTAAAAAGTCCTCATTTCTTCATACTAGTAACACACCGAGTATTAACATGATCAGGATAATAATCACCAGACCCATCAGGGCTTGACCCAGAATTTCTCAGGGTTGGTTTCGCACAGTGCCCGATCCCGATCTGAATCTAGTCAGTTTACAATGTATTGTTGGTTAATGGCGCAGCTGGGATGCAATTCACTGTGTTCAACTAGCACATGACTCTGCTGGTGAATTCCGACAGCATTGCTTTTGTGCTTTCGGTAGCTTTGATCGTTACCAGATCAAAGTCGAGTCTTAAGTGGAGTGCTAATAACAAGAACTTCCACCTCAATTGCTTTCGGAGATCCTCGACACTAACGCAGTCATACAGCACATGCTGCATGGTCTGCAGCACCAGGCAATCATCGCAGAGTGGATTATCAACGAGCCTCAGGTCGTGGAGTTTCGCTTTGAAATTGCCATGTCCTGAGAGTAATTGCATCAAATAGTAGTTAGGACGGATGCTCAACTGAACTCTTTCTTGGACGCTAGAACGGCCATACCAACCAACTATATGAGCCGTTCATATTACCAAGCACACAAACCGACCATATCCACCAGCCATGTGAACCGACCATACAAAGCAACCATACGAACCAAACATATGAGCTAACTAGACGAATAGTCCATACTACCCACTCGTCCCAACCAGGCCATCAGCCCAGCAAGACCGACTGGGTATTCCAATGGGCAAGACTAACACTACAAACAATACATATGTGCCAACCATACCATCCAAACATATGAACCGACCATACCAACGAACCATAAGAAGTATTCATACCAGCCAGCAATACGCGCGTACCTTATGAACAATCTATACTAGCCAGCCATACAAAGAAACTATGTCAGCCAACTATACGACTATATGAACAAGTAATACCAGCCAGACATACCAAACAACAATACAATTCTAGTTAAAGAACACTGAGGTCAATGCCAATGTCGTCTACATCCGCCATTGTGGTCGGGGTCAGTAGTGTAATTTGTTCCTAGATTTTTACGAGTATTTTCCATTTTTTAATTTTTTTGTTCAATATTTTGAATTTAAGGTTACTAGGGTTAAAGTCAAGTCCACACACATTCTACATGGTGGTCGTAGTTAGAGAGTTGTAATTTGTGCCTAGAGTTCTAAAAGTTTTTTTTTTTTCAATTATTTACAATTTTCCTCAACTTTTTGAGTTCAAGGTCACTGAGGTCAAGGTCGCCCATATCCAACATGGCGATCGGAATCAGTATTGTAAATATTCCCTCGATTTTTAGAATTTTTAAAATATATTATGCAATTTTTTCTCCATTTTTCTAGTTCTAGGTCATTGGGGTCAAGGTCACCTACATACAACATGGTGGTTACGGATAAACAATGTTAAAAAACATGGCCTTCTCAGGCAGACGACCACGACCCTGGCTGTGATGTCGACCATTAATGGTGGACGACTCCTAGCTCCTATCCCCCTGCGCCCGGAGGAACTTTTCCTTACTACTGCTAGGCAGGTATAGCGAGCAATAATTCATGGATGGAATCCGTTTTCTGGATGGCTTTAAATCTTCTGTTAGGACAACACGAATTATTGTTATTCTACGACCTATTCTGTAGCTACGGTACCCGATGCTTTTTTCCCTTTATCAACTTGCCTAGCTGATAACGACGAGATAAAGTGGCGGCACGTTAGCAATATAATTCTATTGAGCGGAGATTATTTGTTTTTCTCAAACATTGTAAAACCCATGCTTTCGACCCATATGCATTTTGTATGAAGGCTATGTCAGCAAGTATGTCATAACCTCTATCATATCATACAAACGAGACTACAATCTAAGAGCTGTTTATAGAAACTCGGTAACAGGCATAAGTAGAGCCTCCGTGGCGCAATCGGCTAGCGCGTTCGGCTGTTAACCGAAAGGTTGGTGGTTCGAGCCCACCCGGGGGCGTTGCTTTTTACACTGACAGCTGTGATTTAATGACACGGCAAAAATTGAACATGTATGTCTACTTCATGGCCAAGAGCTGAATTATTTTGAAAAATAAAATTTTTTGGTCAAACTGCAGGAAACTCAATATATATTTTAATGACGTTAACATGAATTTCGTTGTTAATAACAATGGAAGTAAAACTTGCGTGAGTGGTTTAGAACTCGAGTTCAGAACTACTTCGCCTGGAGTAATTTTATAAGCCATTTATTTCTAACTTGTTATTTATGTTAAATGATTCTTTAAGTAACACAGCTCGTATCATCGTCCCTCGTACGGCAAAATATCATCTCCAAAAAAATACTCTTCGTTAACGAATGTATGAATTTGGAGTAGGGTAAACTTCAGATGAAATCCTGCTTCACCAACTGTCCACAAAAGTAAAAATAGCACAACTCTCCAGATAATCATGCTAGGTAATTATGATGTTAAGCAAACTGAGCAGATCATCGAGTGACATTAATTAATATTCCGAGTCACTGCTTGGGCTAGTGGGCATGCTCTTGTAAAACTGACATAATTTTTTTCTTGTATGTGCGGTGTGGAAGAAACAGTCGCCATGTAAGTAATATTATTTCGAAGAGTCCAACGGTTCCTTGCTGCCATCTGCATTTTTTTTTAGCATAAAATATATTTGATGGAGAGTAGATGGTGAAGTCCTTGAAACTTGGCTGTAAATGGAAATCCTCACTTACGGTATATTTTCTGTAGTTTTGTACGTACATATTTTGTAATTTTGATATGGTTATGTGTAAATATGCTTTATACGATAAAAACTGACCACCACTTAATTTTTTTAAATACTTTTCTCAACCTATTCCTTGAAGCAGATATACTATGATTTGTTATCAGTGTCTACGGGCATGGGTGTATCAGAACCATAATCGACAACGCCATTTACAACTCTGGCTATACAATTTGCACCTGCTTTGGTAACCAGATTATCGCAAGGTCATCACCTTTGCCGTTACGGTAATAAGATCTCCAACATCGGCTACAGTGCTCTGCGACATGAAAGAGCTGCTTACAAGAGGAGTCCTTTTTAAACGATAACTCGTTGCGACAAGTAAATACACGTTAAACATTTAAGGGTAAAAGTTTCTGCCGTCTACGGAGAAACGCGTGTGTTGCCGTTATGGCATGACGTGGCTGTGTTTTGCCCCCTTTGGCTACGTTAATTGACTGAAACAACTTTTGACATCATCCGTGTACCCAACGCGGATTAAACTCATCGGCGATGAAGGAAACACAATCATAGACAGTGTAGGAGAGGCGTAGTTACACGAGATATACGTCGCATGACAGCGTCAATAAGGGCCGATTATGAACAGTTAAGACTTTCGCTTGAAATGAACGAACTTGAAAATAATTCCGAAGCTCCTGTAGCATTAAAGACTGGTATTATATGAGGAGGGAGTATACATGAAACATAGGAAACATATAATATATCTGTTGTATATGTAATATATATGGTGTTGCAGTATGTCAATACTTCAAGGAAATATTCCGCATATCTGGTGGGTTAAAAAATGTTATATGAACGTAGGTCTGCAAACTCTTCGTTTATATTTTACAGCTCGTAATACATAACGTACAGTGTATGGCCCGCTAGCTGGATCATGTTACTGTGGAATGTCATCGTAGCTGTAATTGGCAGCCCTGGTTTGAATCGGCTAGACTTTTATTTGTGATGACATTTAAAGGCACTTGTGTATGCGACCCGAGTGGACGATGTGGACACCCTTTGTAACCGTATTGTGGCGGGCTGCGAAACAATTAGGAAAACTCCAGGGATTCATCAACGCATCCGGGTGTCCATTCAACGTCGGGTTGATGCATGTGTTCCTGCTGATGGAGGGCATTTTGAACATTTCATCTAGTGCCGACGATAAGCGTTCACACATGTGAGACTAATTCCTGCGCAGTTCCTACTGTTCTTGGTGTGGTGTCGTAGTGTGAGGTGTCACATTTCATGCAAACGAACGCAGCGTCAGCATTCCACAGTAACATGATCCAGCCCGGGGGCCATACACTGTACGTTATGTATTACGAGCTGTGGTTAAGAAACGAAGCGTTTGTACGGACCGATGTTCATATGGCACATTTTCGTCCTCCAGATGAGAGGAATGTTCCCCCGAAGTATTGACATGCAAGTTTGCAACGTACTGTATTTAACGACGATGCGGTATCTTTTCTGAACATATTGCTGTATTTGATTGAACACGTAGTCACCGCTTAGAATTCTAAGGAAACCGAACACACGTGAAGCTTTTACATGCTGTTCTCCATTGCTGTCGCAATGCTTCTTCAGAGCCGGACGTTACCTCGAGATGTGTCCTAGGGAGGCGCGGTAAGAGGAGCATGTACCTGCGCTTTCAAGGTCAAGAAGCGAAGGAGCTTTACGGGCGACACTAACACGCACCCCTAGTACCTCATCACTCCTACGTGCAAAGCGTGCAGTGTTTCCATCGCGATCCTCTACTGGAAAGTAGATCTGTAACATTGGGTCTTTATTACACGCGTTGAAAGCTCACATATTAAAATACGCATGTATAGTCGTACTTTTATCCTACCGCTTAAGGGGGGGGGGGGCAGTATCCACTCTATCTTCGAATTTTCTAACAAATCTTCGTAATGAAAAGGTATGGCCAGAAATAAAAAATCAAAACTAGACATGATATGAACGACTACTTAACGATTTTTTTTTAATTTGTAGGGTTTCAAATATACCTATGTTTTCCTATGTGGGACTGAAATTATTAAATAATTAGATAAGGCTTGATTACGGTTACAGATGTGACACTAATCATGTAAGAAAAATAAGCGGGATTTAGAAATAACTGTTAATATATTACATATGTCATGACTAGCTTGGTTTTTAAATATTGACTCCGAAAATTAAGGTAATGAGGGAAATGTGTAAATCCAAGATAGAAAGGATACTTCCCCCTTAAGGGACTCGCTTGCCTGCATCGTTTTTATCCTCTTAGAATCGCGGGTGATATATGGACTACACTGGCAGGCGCTTCAAGAGCACCATCGCCTCTACGCGCAGGACTCTGAACTGGAGTGTAGCGTTCTTGTAGTGTTGCGTGTGCCTATGCATGGGACTCCCAGCAGTGACCCTATTAATTTATTGATGGAAAGCCTGCAGCAAAGTTGAATACAGGCTCCTATCGTAATTTGGTTCGTGTCCGGGTATTATGTTCTAAGATAAGGCATTCTGAAAAAGCAACTGTTTTTAACAATATTGGAGGATTCCGAAATAATATATACAGCATGTGTGGTAACTTTAAAGTACAATTCTGTCCTAGTCTGGGGTATATCTTTTCAGATAAACATACTGGAGGCACGTTTAGTAGTTTAGCCAAAATAACAGGATTTCAAAAATCTGCAATTCAGTAAAGCACCAGTCAGGCGGAACCCTTAAGGAAATTGCATAAGCAAGCTTAAAAAATACGATGTTTGGCCGTTTTCAAGAAATTTTCCCTCCATTTAATATAGTAACAGTAATACATGTATATGGCATAAATAATGGTTCTACCTATACTGGCAAAAGTAGTATTTCTAGAAAATTTAGGCCTTATTTACCGAAATACGTGTATCCATGCAAACAACGATTTCACAGAAAATGTTTCAGTACATACTCCTTTTAAGGGCGCAAGGTTACTAAAAAATTTGTAATTTTTTCTATTTGTACAAAACATTGTTCAAAGTACAAATTGCATGCAATGCCATCTTCGTAAAAAAAATATACTTGCAACGTCTCATTATGTAGAGAATCTAATTAGTACTGTTAATTCTTACAGTGGTATGGAAATCTAGTACACGATTACAAGCATGATTATTTTATAGAAATGCTACTGTTGTGACGTGTTCTATATATAAGTTTATTATTCAGTAATTTTATTTTTATTTTATTTTAGATATTTACTATCGTACACGCAGCAGTTGAGATGTTATTATTCATATATTCAATATTACGTATTAATTTTCATATTGTTAAGTTTTGAACTACATGTTAATTTGTGTAAGTTGGTAATGGTTGATAACAACATATTTATTGCAATAATAAGGAATGCACCCCGATATAAGCCATATGTCACACAGGTAAATTCAAATCAGGTAACCGACGCCAAGTTGAGTTGTTGAATGAATGTTCTGGTCTCCATCTTGTTTGAAATGGTTCACTAACGTAACAGGTAGGGCAGACCTGAGCTCCGTCTGAACAGTGAAGAATTATAATTTAAAAGTGAGTTGGACCCCGACAAATATGTTCCGTTTTACGTAAATAGCTGACAGAGTGTTTTCAAATTGTCTGAAGAGGGCTTAAGAGCTTTGCAACTTCAAGTATAACGCAGAGATATAAGGTATCTTATCACCGCCATACTAAGTGACCATTGGTCCAGCGGTGGAGTGTTAAAGACGTTTCCTGTTAACTACATTTTTTAATACAACACTTTATTGCTGATCACACAGTGCCTGAAATAAAAGAACTCGTATTTTACACTACCGAATTTAGACATTGCTAGCCAGGAACATTTTATTCAGTATAGACGCATAGGTAGATTTCTTGTAAAATGTAACGCGTGAGTGTGATTACTATTTGAACATTAACCAAACTTTCTGCACACTAAGACATTTTTAATTTGGTACGAACTATTAAAACACTGCAATAACTTAAATTATGGCTGCCAAGCACACACACATAATTGCTACTTTTGACAGACATACAGAGTTTTAAATTTAATATTCTAGTCCAGCTGTTGCGCCGTAATTGTAAATATTCTGTGGTTACAATGTAAAGTTGGAAACATTATTTAAAATGGGAAAATATTTTGCTTGCATTAAACTCCACTTCATCCTTGGACTTCTTTGATTGATATACTAGTAGTTAGATTCCCTATTATTTCCCAAAAAAATATCTAAAGTGTGACATATGTATAGCTGTGTGAAGGCGGAGATAAGCCTGAAGGAAACATACTGGTAAGATGTAAGTTTTTTGATGTTTTTGTGGTGATTTTTAGTATTTTTTTTGCAGTGTGTGTTCTGTCACATACACATTCAGTTGTTTATTTGCAAACCATGCCTACATGTTGCATAATAATTACACATATAAATATCTCTCCATCTGTTTTCACATACATTAAAGAACCCTAATTCACCACACAGTTAGTATTTTTTGAATAAATTGGACGTAAAATGCAAGTTATTTTTGTTGGGCTGCAACCATACAGACAAATACTAAGTTATACAAATGAAACAATTTAGAATATAAACTAATGCTCTGGGCTACCGCATGGCTCACGTAATAATAAAAAAAATACATAGCATAAGATAACTCTCTCTCTCTCTCTCTCTCTCTCTCTCTCTCTATATATATATATATATATCTCTGAAAAATATGTATAATATAGATAAATATGTTATATTTTTAATATTTTAAAAAATGTTTCATACCTTTCTGTCAAGCGGTAGCTACAGCATTAGTTTACGTTGTAATTATTTTTATTTATACAACTTAGTATTTGTTATTACAGCTGCAGGAAAACAGAACAGAATCACGTTTTACATTAAATTATTTAAAAAAAATGTGAAGTGAAAAATTTTTAATGCCAGAAAATTGTCACTACAGACAATGCGTACAAGTTGAACAATGTTTGGCACAGTAAAATATAGCCTGTTCACTTTAAAGTGAGCACTTTTGAGGCCCTATTTCTGCCATTTTTTTTATCCTTTAACTACCTTTTTAAATACAAGCTGACATGTAAGTAATTAACACGGCGAGTAGATTCCATCTTACTCGGAAGTTAACGTCTAAGGCTAAAATCCTATTATATAATAGGACGATCTCTGTCTGTCTGACTGTCCGTCCCTCTTTAATATTTCTAAGTCCCTTGAAATTCAACAGAAGTCCTTCAAATTTTGCAGAGCGAATCATCGGGGTGAAATACAGGTCAAGTTAAAATTTTAGCAAGGTCAGATTACGCAATCATTACCTTTGATCCAAAAAAACCAATTTTTTAAATTACTTTTTTCCTATGAAAGTTTTGTATTAATGCACAGAGATCATTGCATACAGATATGAAGGTAATGGAATGTAACTTTTGTTTACTCTGAATGTCTCGCTTCAATGTTATGTTAGTCAAGTGGGGCCACAGTGGCTCAGTGTATAGAGAAATACTATATATATATATATATATATATATATATATATATATATATATATATATATATATATTCAGTCTTTGTATGATAACCAAATTTTTTAACATTGTAAATATTCTAGGCAAGTGACCATACTGAAAACACGGTCACGGGCTAAACCCACAGTAAAATATATTCATAGAATATTATTAAAAATGAGAGGGCTTTTAAAATTGCTCACATCACCGTGAATAGGCAATAATTAATTTGTTGGCACCCAAGACCCTTAATCCCAGTTGTTAAGCTGTTGGTGGCGGTACCTGTCGCAGGCGCTGCAGTAGTTGGTGTGCGGCGGGACGCACCAGCGGGCCGTGGAAGGCGGCGCCCCTCGTGGCCACCTCGCATGCCGCCGCCCCCGCCTGACGCGCCGCCTCCACCAGCCGCCGCACGCCGGGGGCGGCGCCGCTCACCGTCACCTGGCGCTCGCCGTTGTCGCACGCGACCACCACGCCCTCCTCCAAGGACAGCGCCTCTACCTCTGCCGCCGACATGCCTGCGGGCAGCACGGTAAATTTAGTGTTTTTTTTTTTTTATTGGAGGCTGCGCTGGTGTAGTGGTTGGATTGCTCGCCTCCCAACTTGGCGAAAACGTGTTTAATCCCCGGCCGGGTCACAACCAGAATGTTGCTTGCAGGAATCGGGCCTGACGATGCCTCTGGTTGGCGGATTTTCTCTCGGGGATCTCCCGTTCCCGTCCCCCCCCCAAGCCCTAGCATTCTGACAAGCAACAAACAGCACTGAGCGAACGTCAGCTTACCTCGCAACCGTTCACCACTAAAACAAATAAACTAAAGGAACAACACCTACACTGTACAACACCCAACACAAACAACGTTACACTGACACCATCACAACACAGACACAGACATCAAACACACGACGGACACCTCACGAAAACGACGACAACCGTCGGCCTCTCTGTCTCCGGAGAGGATGGCGCGGTGGGGGTTCGAGGGTGGAGGCAGAGGAATTTTAACTTTTGATATTTTAAAACTATTACGTAAAATTTTTTTTTCAGATTATAACAAAATATAGTTTTATGCCTTTGAAATTTTAAAATTTAACTAGTTATTAATTTTTATAGCGCGACAAATTTTATGTTTCTACAATTTTCCTAATTCATTTTAAATTCTCGTAACTAAGACCACTTATGGTCTTCAGCTGGGTACTGGTGCCATTTTAATACGTTATGTTATGTTCTGCAACAGTTCACCACACGCTACTGGACAAGAACTACGAGCGCTGTCGTCAGTATGGGCCGTTCCTCAAGCCGAGTATGTTTGTGGTTCCACTCCACCTCTCTACTAAACTCCTCGGGATGCTCGGCACCTGTCCACGTCGGGACAGTCTGTGCCGACGCATCCACCCGATTGCGTTCGCCAGGCCAGTCAATTTGCCCCACCACATCCCCAGTGCGCACGTCTTTCCTCCAACGAGATATATTTATTTTGCGATATGGATCAATCAGCTACTACTTCGCTGGGTACGTGAGTAGCCTCGTCCTCAACTACTCCAGATATAATTTGATGCTCCTCGCTTCTCCTCTGATCTCGGGTCATCCTTGAAATACTCCGGCATACGACAGAAAACGCCAGGACAACCCCCTCTGACAAATAGTCAGGTCCCGATTACTTATGCCCGGTTGCACCAACATCTTCCCCGATCCTATATCGATTGATCGTAGTTCCGAACCAGGAGCCAGTGTGATCTTAGTTCCAATGTAAACGTGTTGCACCAACGAAATTTCATGATTCTGGATCCCCGATTCGTCGATCTTGGTTATAAAGCGAGAGATCGATATTAACTATGAGACAAATTTTGCTATTGGTTCGTAATATACGACGTCATGGAAGTAAGCGTATTTTTCACTATAGATAGAACTAGATGTGCGATGTTTGATCTGTTTTAAGTGAATTATTGCTCTACGAATTTTACTGAATAATATTCAGGTGAGTAAAATGTTGTTTTAATTTCTCAAGAAAACAATCGAATGTAGTTCTAACTGTTGGCGTATTTTCAAACTACATTTGTCGACGATGGCTGCTGATCCCTGCTCGAGATTTCTAACCGCCAATTTCGGCGGTTCAAAATTAACTCCATCTCGATCCTCAGTCGAGCTCTGAACTCGAATGGTGCAACAGACTCCTGTGTCGATCTTAGATCCGATCTCGGATCGATTTTGCGAACCGCGACGGTGCAACAGGGCATAAGTAATACTGCAGGCAGGTGTGTAGGAGGTGCGGCGTGGCGTGATGGAAGACGTACGTACCTACGACGGCCATACTGCCGCCCTGGCAGCGGAGGTCGTCTGTGGCCTTCCCGCGGTGGTAGGCGGACAGGACGGCCTGCTCCAAGGTGAGGCAGCCGTCGGCGTAGGCGGCGGAGTGCTCCCCCAGGGAGTGGCCGACGACGCGGTTGAACCTCACGCCGGTGCTCCTCAGAATTTCGAACAGTCCCATCTGCAAGCCACATCAGCCAATGTTAAAAGACTGCTCACTGTGAGGTGAGCACTCTTGAAATCAACCTCAGGGAGTTAATCATTGCCCATAATCTCATGCGTGCTACAGTAAACACTGACATGCCAGCTTCCAATTCAGTTGGAAGGGAACTAATAAAGAGCACTTCTAGAACTTGACGTTGTACGCTGAGTTTTATGCGCATTTGAGTATAAATTTTCATATTAATAACACATTTTATAGGCCTACTTATAACAGTTCTATCGTTTCACAGTGATAGCGCATGAATAAGTTGATCAGGCACCATGGTATAGTCCATTCACGGTTTACTCGGACTTTTCACCGGAAACCTTTGAAAAATGACCCCATGTATTACGTATTTAGTTATTTCCTCAATATGTAAACTAAATAAGTAGAGCTTTGGCAGGGCTTTAGAAAAGTGTGAAGTTACCGTGAGTGGCTTATACCTATGTATTATTCGGCTGTGCATGGGTGTGAAATTCTGTTCACGGTAAACTGAGCAGTTACGTAAGCCTAAGATCTACTTGAACGCACGTTTGAATTTTTGCACTGTATGTAAAACTAATATCGCCTGATCACTTTGTCCACACGTCAGTCAAGTAAAACTCTGAAATTATTTTTTTAAAACTATTGTCTTACAAATTTGCTCATTCTTATACTTACACAGTAAAAAAAAAATCGAAATTCAAACCACAGCATCTATGGACTAATACAAACATAAGAACCCTAGTAAATAAAGTTTTGGATATGTCATGTAGTATTTTTAAATTTAAGTTGAAGTTGGACAAAAAAACTCAGGGAGTCAGCAAGCTGAACGTACTTGCGTGCAGAACAAGTTGCATACGACGAAGGCGAACGGAATTGGCGCGCCACGCGAGAAATAAAATGCAAACACTTCTGGCAGCCTGTACTTCTCAATTTTTATCACTCGTTGTTCATATAGTTTGTCACACGCGCACTGACAAGCAACCACTAGCGGTGCCCACGTACAGTATAGTCCATTCGTGAGTTCTCCACACTTAAATCAAACCTTTGAAAAAACACCCCATGCATGACGCGTTTGGTTGTTTTCTAAATATGTTATGTACAACAAGCGTTGTATACTTGTATTAACATAAAAGTACCATTTTTTGATTAAAATTCACTTTTATTTATATTTTATCAACAAATTATTATATTTAATTTACCATCAATATGAAGTAAAAACAGGGAGAATATAGGTATAATGGTAGTGCCTAGTAGTAAATAGTTCTTATGCAAAATATTTTTACACTGAGTGCGAACGAATACGGTGCGTTGGCCATCTGCTGTAATTTTTTAAGCCTTGTTTGTATCAGGCGGAGGAATATATCTTGGAAGTAGAACTTAAGCAGGTCATCAGAAAAGTTTGAAGTAACCGTGAATGGAGTATAACTGAAGTTTCTCTATGTGTAGGCGCTCTCCTCAAGACGCGCCAGTTCCGTTCGCCTTCGTGGTATGCAGCTTGTTCAAAGCGCAAGTAAGTTAAGCTGCAAACTGCCTTCGTGGTATGCAGCTTGTTCAAAGCGCAAGTAAGTTAAGCTGCAAACTGCCTTCGTGGTATGCAGCTTGTTCAAAGCGCAAGTAAGTTAAGCTGCAAACTGCCTTCGTGGTATGCAGCTTGTTCAAAGCGCAAGTAAGTTAAGCTGCAAACTGCCTTCGTTGTTTCGCCTAACGTCAACTTAAATTAACAAATACTTTATGACCTTTCCAAAACTTCTATTACTAGGGTTCTTATATTTGTATTTGTCTCGCAGATAAAGCGGTTTGAATTTCGGCATGTTATTAAAAAATACAATACGAGCATTAAAAAAAAATCAGAGAGAAAAATAAATAATAATATCATTATTCACAAATATATGCCTAACACATTTAATTCAATGTTTAGGCAAAGAACGATTATCCTTCCGTCGTTACCAACATTGCTTTATGAATGCCGCTCAAGTTGCCCGTTAAAATATATGCAAGTAGGCACAGTGAGATTCCGTGAGCAGTCTTTAGTTGTGGACATTGCCGTGTCCGATAACTCACAGTGCGAGAGAAGGAAACTACAAGATAGAAAATCCATAAACTCAAAAGTTACTCTTCCTTGTAGGCTGTTTACGGTAAAGTAAGAACTTTTGTACATAACTTTTCAACAAAATATTACCATGTAAGTAATAAACACAGTGTATATACTCCACTGTACTCGGAAGTTAACGTCTAAGGCAAAATTAAAACCTATTTATTGACTACTAGCTACCTACCCCAGCCTTGCTCGGGTGCGATTTACAATATGGCGTTGTTTAGGTTTACAGCAAGTATATACACTAAATGCTTAAGGAAACTAACATAGTATTGATACTGTGTTATTCAAAAAATTCTCGAAAGTCAACTTCTATTTTTAAAACGACAAAAATGGTTACTGTGGGTCATCCTTAACGGATAAACTTATGCTGCAAAAGGAATTTTTGGAGACATTTTTTAGATATACAATTCTATAGTAGTTGTGACGCCCAGGAAAATAGGGTTTTTATGCACACAATTAACTTATATTATTTTTCCTGTTCTTATTACTACACATATTGTCATGCAAGAGTTAATGTAATATTTTTCACACCTGTCACTTATATGATTTCAAATGCCTATATAAATTTTATTTATTTATATTAATTTTATTTTTCTTAACACCTAAGATTTTTAAAAATCAGATGTATGGTGTCGATAACATTTATGCCTAATTTTGATAGGCTAGTTCATTTTTCATAGTGTATTAATTTTTATATAATTAATAATTATTTTTGATGTGATCTCAATTTTGCAAGTCTTTCTACTCTTTATTGTATTATATCTCAGTTTCGATATCACGTATTCTTTGATTTTTCTTCATTTAGGTTGTTAGAAGTGGTTCATTTGGGTGGTTTGAATAGTTTTGATCCCCATTGGCCCGCAGATTTAAATCCTTATCGTTGATTGGCTGGCCCTATAGACCCTCTTAAGCTAGCGTCAGCCAGCAGAGACTAACGCTCTCTTCGCTAGCAGCCTCCAACGACGTCAGACGTAGGACAGGATGTCCCGTCTGAAGTGGACGGAGAGGTAGGACTTTAAATTAGTTTTAGGGTGTATAGATGTGTCCCTGAACCAACTTTTAAGTAAATTTGTAACCAGCAATGGAGCTTGTATCAATAGTCGCCCATTCGGGAGGTTAAGTGGTCAGGAGCTGGATACTTCAAACACGCCATCTATGTACGTGTAGAGTGGAGCTTCACGTATCTCCACCTTAATCCTGCTACGCCAAATCCTGCAAAAGCATCCTATCTTCGAACCGCTTGGTGATTAAAGATAACTCCTACAAAAAGATCTGACATTTTCATCTGGACCTAATTTTATTTACAGTTTGATTCAGCTTGATGTCCGTTAGCATCAGTACACAAGCGACGCCATCTTGACTTTTATAAGTACGTAAATTTCCAGCATGCACACCCACCGCAAAACCTGTGATAAGAGTTGTTTCTACCAGAGCTAGACTGTTTAGTGAGAACACAATTTGTTTTAACGTAATATTTACTTTAGAGAACAGTTTTATTAATTTGGTTTTGAAACCAGTATATTCAGACTCTGGCAAGCTATGTCACGTAACCGTAAAAGGGTTCAAGTAGGCTAGGCATGACCACTTCTAGCGTTGTTAGGATAGTGTGTTCTCTTTATAGCTTTTCTCACATTGCCATCACGGTTTTAAATTATTTCTGATTCAAACAATTACAATACAAAAGGAAATGAAAAGTAAAATAAATGAAGTTCATTAAAAGGGCGTATCTGTTTTGTCGTTTTCTCTACTGTAGTGTCAAGTTAATCTATTTCTTAGCCAGCGTGTGTACATTCGTGTTTACAAGAGTTTTCAATTGTCTGCCTTATTTTGACGTACGTACTCAAATGCTAGTTTCTAGAGTGTGATAATGGTAAAAAATGTGTTCACCAACTGGTCAATAACTGCACCGGGTAATTATACAGAGGCAGCCTATGTAAGATCACAACCTTTCCCACTGATTTACTGCAAGTCAGCAGTGCAGCCTGGTCACTCAAGTGTTATATGTGTTGTCTCATTGTTGCGTATGCTAGTTCTACACCATACACAGCACATATCAATTTGAAAATAATATGACAATATTTCATATTTGCTGTTCCAACGAGAAGGCCTTGTGTGTGTTCTTCATAGCTGCCTACACACTATATTAAATGTATTTTATGAAATATATGCTATATTTCATAGTATATATTAATTTGCTGTATCTCTTACGTTTTAGTCAGCGTAAGCCATGTAAGCGCCCGAAAAAGCGTCTTTTTCAGACTTGATTAGAACAATTTGACATTTTTCTACTATTCTTACATTAAATATTAATATATTATGTACCTGTACCATCCTGAATAAATTATATAAATTACGGGGAAAACCATATCAAAATCCATCAAGTAGTTTAGAAGCCTTATCCGAGTACACAGATACACTTTGTTTGATAATATGTATAGATTACTCCAAACAAGAGGGCTTTCAAAAGTGCTTGTGTGAAGCACATAATACCTGCATGGCCACGATAGCAACAAACGTGGTGGAGAAGTCGGTCTCTGCGAAGTCGAAGTCGGAGGAGCACACGGCGTCGTGCAAGTCGATGTGGAACTCCTTCACGGCTCGCGCGCATCGGTCCAGCGTGTCCCTGAAGACGGGTATCCGCAAGAGCTCGGCCCCCATGCCAGGGAACTGGCTGCCGTAGCCGGAGAAGACGAACCATACTTGCCTGCGCGTCTGCGAGCACTTCTGCAACACCGTGGTCGTACTCACCTAACACGCTTCACAAGGTCACGTTCACACAGCTCAGAGGGTTTTCTATGCCTTCAACGGCTAAGGGTTCTTCCGCCCGCCTGGTCTTTAACTGCGCTGCAGAGCGTTTGAGATCCTGGCTTTTCAACGAAACTGCTGAAAGTGGCCCCAGTATGTTTCAAGACTCTTCGCGATAAACTGAGCACTTTCGAAATTAACCTTAGAAAAAAGTCACTGCCCCTTGCATGCATTTATTTTATTGGGCGCACTGTGTGACATTCTCGCAATATAGTTGGTAGCGATGGAAGGGGAGTACAGTAGTGCCATATCTCAAAGTCGAAAGAAAAGTGTTAGGTAACCATTTGTGATAACTGACATTTATTTATTTGTAAAAATAAGCAGATTTGTAAAATATTTACTTTCGTAATAACTCCACAGTTTCATTTGTCCGACGCATGGATAAAGTGATGAGGCCCAGATTAATGTCGAATTTACACAAGGCGGAGGAGTACACAACGCGTCTACAAGATCTTAAGCAGGTCTTTCGAAAGTGCCCATTTTATCGTGAACAGCTTATACCTATGTAACGACTTCAAACCCCTGGCGAGGAAGGAATGGTACTTCAAAGTTACTACGCTTGCTGTAAATATTTTTTGGAGCCCTCCAATATAGTTAAAAATAGCTTTTTAAAACTGCCTTATCTTAAAACATACTAGCCGGACACGAGACAAGCTACTTTAGGAACCAGTACAGAACCTCGCTACAGACTTTTCATCGATGAAATTATGGGGTAATCGCTAAAAGTTCCATAGTTTCACGCATCACTACGAGAACACTGCACGCTAGTTTAGAGCCCTGCGCGTAGCGGCGATGGCGCCCTTGTAGCGGGCGCCAGTGTGACACCTTATAGCTCCTGCGCTTCTCGGCGGAAAAAAGGATAAAAAACGATTCAGGCAGGCGGGCCTCTTAAACCTGCAATTGGAAAACTCATTTGTACTTGAATAAATAAAAGCCAAGGAAATATTTACCAATAAGTTTTCCTTGATGTACCGAAATGTTGCAGTTTTTTGTAAAAATTTGTTTTAAATTTCTGGCGTCAAGAAAGTAAAGTTTTTTTTATCAATCGTATTCAACTTAGGTTCTTCCTCGGAACATTTATTTAATGACAGCATCAACTGACAAAACTCGTAACGAGCTAGCTGAATACTGTAATAATTTTCTACTGAAGGCAGTATGCCTTGAACAATCTAAGAGTTGGGATAAATTTCCAGAAATATTTATTGATGGGATATTATCAGCGGTTTGTGCAATCTTTGCAACCGAAAAAGTATCGATCCAACACACACAAGTCCACAGAAGTGCTACCCTTATATGCGAAGGAGTACGTCACAGTTACAAAGTATCATCTTGTGAATTTACGGAAGTGTCTATATGTACTAGAATGTGATTTCGTACAATAGTTCAAATCAATAAAAAAAATCAATGATAGGCGAATAACGATTAAACATACTACTACGCGATATTTAAAATTGAATTGATGGTTGTCAACGACGAAATTACTTTGTATATATTGAACTACACACCTGAACATAAATATGGCACACATGCAAATAAGAATGCAATGCCTGTTGATCTTCAGAATTATACTTGATTTCAAGTGACTTTGCTAATAGCATTCGTATTTCCGTTTTCAGGAGGTAGTACTACATACTTAAAATGTGATTTTTATTTACGGTAAAATTTTGTGTTCTTGTTTAGTATTGAATACTATTCCCTAGAAATATACGTATATTCTGGAAGGCAACAAGTAATTTCCATAAAGCTAAATTTGTAAATTATAAAGCAGAAATTGCTAAACCAATGGCCATATTCTAATTTCCAAGGAACATTTCCGTTAGTTTCCTGTGGAGATTTCCTTAATATAGAATAGTAATTGGTACAGGTTGTTCACGGTAAAATGAGCACTTTTGAAAGCCCTGCTTAAGATCTACTTGCGTACACGCTGTGTATTCTTCCGCCTTATGTAAAATTAACGTTGACATGGGCCTCATCAATTTATTCATGCGGGGGTCACCTGAAACTGTGTAATTATTAGAAAAGTAAATATACTATAAATCTGCTAATTTTTACAATTCTATGCATTCAAAATCAGAATGCGAAAGAAATGATTTAAGTTATCAGAAATGGTTATATTAATACTCTTTACTCGACTTTGAGGTATGGAACTACATTCCATTCATCGTTACCAACTTAACCCGGGCGCATGTTACTCAGTGCGCCTGTTAAAATATATGCAGGTAGGAGCAGTGACTTTTTTCTAAGACTGATTTCAAAAGTTTCACTTTATCGTGAACAGCCTTTAATAAATGTGTATATATTTACCTATTATAACATCAGTGGCCAATATCTGTCTATATGCTGTTCACAGTAAAATTAGCACTTTTGAAAACCTGTTTAGGATCTATTGTATGTACGTTGTGTATTCTTCCGCCTTATGTAAAATTAACATTGTCATGGGCCTCATCACTTTATTTATGCTTCGGTCAAGTGAAACTGTGAAATTATTAGAAAAGTAAAGATTTTATAAATCTGCCAATTTTTACACACGGGTGCATTAAAAAAAAATCAGAAAACGAAATAAATAATTTAAATGATCACGACAGGTTACCTAACCCTTTTTACTTGACATTAAGATATGGAAATATTTTCCGGCAATCGTTACCAACTTTACCGGGTGCATGTCATTCAGTGCGCCCGTGTAAGTATATGCAGGCATGGGCAGTGACTTTTCTCTAAGGTTGATTTCAAAAGTGCTCACTTTATCGCGAACAGCCTTTATCAATCGGATGACCGCAACGGGAAATTTCAGTGGCGAAACCTTGTGGGACTGTCACCTGAACGACTTTGTTGACCCTGCCGAGCGCTGTCCTCGTGACGTATCCCCTGTACGGGTGGCGCGGTATGTCGACCTCGTGGACGCCGTGCAGCAAGCTGACCAAGTCCTCGTCGAAGCCCTCCCTCTCGACGGCGTCCAAGAGGGCGTCGACGGACCTCTCGCAGCGGCCAGACACCCCGACCAGGACAGGCGCCTTCCGGCGGCCGTCGTCGGCGGCTGGCGACCGTCGGGACGCGGGGCGACGCAGGATCAGGTGCGCGTTCGACCCGCCGAAGCCGAAGGAGTTGATGGCAACGAGATCTCCCGGCAAGGTCGTCTTCTCGGTCACGACCTGGTCGCACACAAGAGCATCTCCCTCACGTGTCATACTGGGATCGTTTCAGCGGCGAATTTCGGATGTATTGCTACCGAGTGTGATTCGGACTGCACTAAAGAGCGTTGGCTACGAAAATAATTTGTTATTATATATTTATACTACATGCTGTTCAACATTTAGACACTGCAAATGATTACTCTTAGGAATGCTGAAAAAAATATCGATATATAGAAATGACGATATTATATTAATGATATATCGATATAAATCGTCGATATTTTCAACGATAGTTTATCGAAACCAATACCATTTTCCAGGTATCGGAAATTAATATTTTACAAAATGCCCTTGTAATAAAATTTGTTTTGTATGCAAAAATTAAATTTAAGAACTACTATGTTTATTTTGGCAACATGCACCAAAAACAGGCGCCACATCTTTCTGTAATGCCTCCGGTCCTCAATATGTAATATAATTTACCATCTGTCAAGTCCTACAATACGCAAAATATCGTATTTTGGTGTACCAAAAATAGCTATTTTTCTTTCAATATGTCATTTAGTAAAACTATACTTTTATAAATATCCAATATAAATAATATAGATTTTTTTCATCAACTTCCATAGTTACCCTTTCCTACAAAAATTTGAGCTGTTAGTTTTTGCATAAATACATGTCAAAATCTCAGTTCTACTGTGTTATAAATGTACGCTACAAATAAAGAAAACCAACTCACGGACACAAATGGGATAACTCACACTAAAACAAGAAACTAAGAACTACTTCGAGACATCTGTAAAATCGCACAAGGAAATATGATTTTGTAATTTAAAAATATTGCTGAAAATAAGGGAGTGTTTGTGTATTTGTGCTTTGTGACTACCACTGAATTTTTGTAAAGTAATGAATTAATGTTACGAGAATAATACGCAAATGATAATATTTTGATAAACAATTATAAAATAAACTGGAATACAGTACGTAAATAATACATTACACTATACGCTTAAATAAATAAATAAACTATTTACAATCATGCGTTACAAAATAACACCGGACAAATATACATTATTAAATAAACGGTTGATGCTTAAACGGATAATAAAAGCATTAAGTATCACATTAGTTAAGTTCTAAAGGTAATAAAATAATTAAATACTACTCGCAATAGTCTTTATTTAAATAAACATTAAAATGAGTTTTCAAAAATTTTTTTTTTGAAAATTGTATACTAGTAGTGAAGCAACAGTAAAATAATCGTGACGTAATTTAAAACGGCACACTATGCACACCTTAAAATGAATTAAGGCAAGATCTTTTAGTTGCCATTGTTAAATTATCTGCATATATTTTGGTTTAGTTTATTTGTGCATTACGACACCGTAACATTTTGGCTTTGACATATCGTTATGTAAAAACCACGCGATCTAAAAAATTTTCATCTGAAGAAAAAGCAGCCACACGTATGTAATGTCTAGAAGTTAAAACAGTCCGTGAATAAATACAAAATAACAAATTTGTGGCCAACACCCATAACAGGGAAGTTTTTCCATCACTTATAACAAAATTCGCATTGATGTATAGTTTCAATGTTCCATTAACTTTACAGCGCATCAACAGTAATTATCGTGAACAAAATAATAGACTCTTTACAAAAACTGAAATGAACAGTATGGATTGCATCGCGTGTTACACACGATAGTATATTTGATTCGTATACTTTAAACTGGGTAATTCTTTGCCTTATGACAGTCAGTAATACATAATATTCATTGGAGCAAGCTTGTCAAACGGGGTGCGAAGCTATAGAGCGATGGTAAGTGGGAAAGAAGAGACCGACATAAATGTCTTTCCTATAATGGTGGATGCGACACAGTTCTAACTTGTCTTTACTGCCAGTAATGTGTGCAAAGTGTTAATAGAGAAGAATTCAACAAAAGGCATACATTCTAAGACCTATGATATAATCTGTTATTCTTACTTTTGGTGTCATCGTAAACAAATATTTACTTTATAAGGACGAGTACAAAGCAATTAGTGACACAGGCCAATCTTTAAGAGCCATATGTTTTAAAATATAATATGTGCTTACCACATATAGAGTCCAATCTTCATAAATGAATTAGAAATAGAAGTTGTGATTGCCGTAGACCTAGTAATGGCCAATAGTGCTTGGTACTTGAACGAGAAATATCTTTTTTTTACCAACATGGCCTGTCGGTGACTCAAAACTCTTTTTGTAATATTGCGGGATATTGTGCCGAACAAAGGTGCCATTACTTCGTGATTAGAGTCACATAATGCCAGTGGATGTTAAGGTAATAATTTGCACAGTAAAGATAGTGTCAAACTTTCAAAGTTCAGGCCACCAAGAGATGCCTAGGAGAGAACCCATATTAGAGAGAGGAGGTAATGTACGTGCATTGGGGAAAAAATAAACTTGTTAAACATTCATATTTTTACTATTTTCTGTTTACAAGCCCCTCTCGGGCATATAATAGGAAATCATTACTAAATAAAGTGGTAATTCAGGCCATCCTAGGGACCGTGGTGGCACAGTGGTTAGACTACTCGACACCCATCCAGGCGAACCGGGTTCGATTCCCGGAGCGGTAGCTCCCGGATTTTCGCATGCGGGAATCGTGCCAGGCGATGCCGCTAGTCGGCGGGTTTTCTCGGGGATCTCCGTTTTCTTCCGCCCTTGCATTCCGCCCTGCTCTATACAAACTTCGCTTCACCATCATCGGTTTTCAAGACATAGATGTCAAGAGCCGCCCAAATTTCTCCACTTCAGTCAATTCTGAAGCTCCGATACAATACTCTCCTAAGTAGGCCTACTTGTAATTTTATGAAGTAATTGATTGCTGGATGAACTCTTCATACTTCATTGAATGATTTTCACACGATAGATTGTATTTCAGAACTACGTCCAAACGCATTTGTAAATGGGAGATTTGTCTCTTGACGCATACGATAATCTCTGTTAAAGGAATCGCTCTGGGGTGTTACTTAATCTTGCTGATTACGTCGACGGCTCTTGGAGTCCCACCTTTATCTGCCCGTCCAGAAGCTGCGGCACTTGTCGGTTGGGCTCCTTGTAGTGCAGGCTGGGCGGTATCTGCTGCGTCTCGAAGGCCAATATGACCTTGGCGATGGAGCAGAGGCCAGACGCCGCCTCGGAGTGACCCATGCTGGACTTGACTGAGCCGACGAGCAGCGGGGACTTGCGATTGTCGTCACAGAACACTTCAGCGATCGCCAGCAGCTCCTGAGGGTCACCAACCTACACACAGGAATTCAAATCACATACGTCTCTATCTCAACTACGTACTTCTAAAACCTCGTAAGTCCAATTCGCACATAAGTGTTCGATTATGCTTTAAATTTGTGTGTTTTCAATACTCATCTGTTGATAAAAACCTCTTTAAGTTTCCTCTGTATTACGTTGCTCTAGCTTTAAAGGAATGAAACCTCGTACTTCTGTCCGCCAAACAATTTTGCTCTCCAATACGCATTTTCTCAAATGGAGTTCCGACGTTTTAGAGATATGTCAACAACATATTTTTTGACTGCCCTCAAAACAACGAAGTCTCTAAGGGGAAGCGTAGGTATAGGCTGTTCACGATTAACTGAGCACTTTTGAAATCATCCTTTGAAATAAGTCCCTGCTCCTACCTGCATAAATCTTAACGGGCTTATTGAATGGCATGCATCCTGTAAATTTTGTACTGACGGAAGGACAGTAGTCCCATGTCTTAATGTTTGATTAAAATTTTTAGGTAAATTTTCGTAAATACTGAATTGATTTTTTAACATCCATAACTGTAAGAATGAGTAAGTTCGTAAAATGTTTACTTTTCTAATAATTTCAGAGGTTCATTTGACAGACGCAAGAATAATATAATCAGGCCCACGGAAATGTTAATTGTACATAAGGTGGAAGAATACACAACATGCATACATGCATACAAGTAGATCTTAAGCAGGGCTTTCAAAAGTGCTCAGTTTACCGTGAACAGCCTTCAATGCGTGCAAATGAATAAAGGCGTACGCTAAATTTTGCCGCATTTAGATGAAGCTATACCGACTCTCCTACGCGATATTGACAAATTTGTTCAATTGTATCCTAATAGACGGCAGCGAAATTTAGCTTGTAAGCCTTAGGGGACAACAAATATATTGAAGTTCTTAGAGCTTTCCTGCTCGTTATCGAAAATGCGCCAATTTATTCCACCACACACCTCAGTCCCCCCCCCCCCGCCCCTTTTTCTCCTGACATACCCGTTATCAATAGTAATTATTTTCTACTAGCATAAACTTTCTATTCAATCAGCTGTTTGAATCAGAACGAACTAAGTATTAAATAGCTTTGCAGTCTACTGAAATTATATGCCACAGAGAAACGGAATTCCCCACCAATGCCCGTATAAATCGTTTGCGAATATTATTAGAGGGCTGGGATAAGTGCTTGCAACTTCTTTGACTGTTTATTTTATTAACCTGAGAAATATGGACTTCGTACCAGATTATTGAACGATGAGCTTCTGACCTGCAGATCAATGTTTATTTTCTGGCGTATTAGGAGAAGTGAGTACTACATTACTACTCCAATAAACAGTGGCCTATTTTAAATACGTATATCCACAATGAAACCATACAAGTAAAAGCTTTTATAATTGCAATTAGTTTCTCTTTGATGGCCCAAACTATTTTAAATTTATAAACTGTCTCTGTTAATACCAGTGGTAATGTATTCTCTTTATACTCCGTAAACGTTGTGTCCAGTGTCCTGATTCAAGTATGATGTTGATTTGATAAAGCTCGCGGAATATGTAGGAAAAGACTCGCCATAATTGTAGCGCTGCCACTGGGAAGGTTAAAATTACAGCATCGTGCCACAGTAGAGTGAAAAGTGCAAGGACAATCAGAAGTCTTCTGAGAAAACCTGATTCTCCAATGTTCTTCCTATCACTAACACATATTCACACTGCAAATGAAATGTGAGAGATACTGATGCCAGACGTAGAAACCTGTTTACTAGTCAACTGAGGTGTGAAGGGTGCTTCTGGTAAATGTGATATAATTTCTTTGAAACAAAATTTTACTGCGTAATTGGTTGAAAGTTGTACGGGTCTTGTCTAACAAATCGTGGTTCAATAGAAGCAGAAACACAAACGACAAAGTGGTTGAAAAGTAACTTGTATTAATGAATTCGCGAAATTTCAAGGACTGTGCCGATAATTTTAGGACAAGATTTAGTGATAATATTTTACGCCAAATTTAGTTTTTAAAAACACTATATTTCCGTGCCATCGGTTCTATTATGGTCGACTCAACACAAGCTTCACCACTAAAATGATTACTATTCGGAGTGAAGATTTTATGGTGTTATATTAATTCAGATTTCGTCATTAAATACTATAGAGCTCATGTTTGTTACCTCAAAAAATTTGCCGTATAATTACTGTTTTTACTTTTGTGAATGTTGTATACAGTTAACACTAATTCATCTTTACATGTGTTTTCACATAAAATATTTCAATAAATTAAATTATTTGAACTAACATTACACCTATCATCACTGCAAATAAAAAAAATCATATTTTAGGGTTTTATTACTTTCAGCACATGTACTGAAGTTCTCAGATAATGTGGAATTTTTTGTTGCTAGCAAAAAAAATGTGATTTTGTAGAGAAAAATAATTAATCAAAGAATTAAAACTATTTTTGTATATGCATTCACAATTTTAATTATATCTTTAAATTATTATTATATCTACACAGTTTGTGTTACTTGTTGTTACTTGTTGCTCTTACTCACTCTCGAAATAAAGTTTCTGTCTTTTCGCAATTTCTAGCGTGTTAGAAATTTTTCTGAGTTCAAAATTAATATTATACGTTATTACAACTGGGTTCATACATTTTTAATACAAACTGTGAGACACTGTTTTACAAATAAACTTGTTTAGTTAGGCAAAATTTGGTTTCATATTATGTTTTAACCTACATTTTTGTGTTTGGTGGTGAATCAAGTGGCATTTCGGTGTTATTTCGGTATTATCGCTATTAAATGTAGAAGTAGAGTAAGTTCTGTATCCGACTGTACAGCATGCAGAACTCATTAACACGTAGTACACACACTACCAAAATTGTCAGATAAGTATGATTAAAGTTCCATACAAAGGAAGAAAGCCTACATATGCTCTACAATACTGGATAAAACATTTACTAGAAATTAATTACATAATTTTATAATGTTTTTAAAAATGAAAAATTTGAAGTTGTTTTAAACCAAAATTCGGACGTATTTCTACTGTGGATGCTTCTAATACACCTTAAAAATATATATATTTTAAAGAAAGATGATAATAATATTAATTACTCAGTACGGAATAAAAAGTAGTAATTACTTATACAGATATTTTAAGAATTAATTTTATACACAGCCATTTCAATCATGAAAATGATAACTTTCGTGGGTGAAATGGATCAATTATTAAGATATTTATAAAAATGTTTAGTAATTTTTATTGCATAATATTAGAATAGTTAATATGATAGTCTTTTTGATGAAGGAGTTTTACTCGCAAAATGTGTTTTCTGAAGCATCCATAGTGGAAATAAGCTCATTTCTAAATAAAAATAAACATTTGATACTTAATTGATTAAATCATTTCCATATGTAGTATTTAACAAAATAATTATCAGTGTTATAAAATGCATGCTTTCTTCTTTCAAAAAGCGAAATTTTCTGACATGTTGGTAGTGTGTGTACTACTTTTTAATGAAATCTTTATGTTGTGCAGTTGGACGCAGTGTTACATTTCAAGCCACCCTTCTTCCAACTTGACATATAAACTTATCTCTAACAATTAAAAAAAAGCTGCATTTGTGCATGAAGGACTCTGAAGTGTAGCTTGGGAGTAATGTCTCCGTAAAAAAAAAAAAAAACAAGGTAACTTTAGTAACCTGCTGAATATGTATAAGCTGTTCGTGTTAAAAGTGAGAAATTGTGGAAGTCCTGCTAAAGATCTACTTGTAAGCACATTGTTTATTCTTCCACCACATGTAAAACTTAACTTGTGAAATTGTTAGGAAAGTAAATATTTCACAATCTGTTAATGGTTACATTAACATGCATTAAAAAAAACGCAAAAGAAATAATTTCACTATTCACAGACGTTCACCTAACACTTTTCGTTCAACGTTAAGACATGGAACTAATTTCCCTCCGTTGTTGCCAAATTTACCGGGCGCCTGTTAGTCAGTGTACCAGATGAAATATATGCAGGTAAGGGTAGTCACATTTTTCAAAGGTTGATTAAAAAAAAAAAGTGCTCAATTACCCGTGAACAGCATTCACTGCACGTAATTATTCGGTAATATACCATATCAGTATATACGTATAGTGAGAAATAGCGAGTGGCAAATTTTTTCCCATACACCCACGGTAGTGTTTCTGCATTTGCTCATGAAAAATTCAAATAAACTAGTTAAGAGTGTTATAGATGATACGTTCGCTCAAAAAATTTTCGAGGTCATCCATAATCTCTATGTATAGAATAGGTACAATTTTCCGACAGTCGTACGAGATTGAACTGACCAGTGGCGCGTGGTGAACTGTTGCAAGGTGAGCTGGTGTTATACCTGTGCTGTCCCCTGGTTACTTGCCAGTTAACATGTCCACCACTAAAACGTAGTTTGGCAGGTGACGCCACAGGACGTGTTTAATGGGTCCCTCGCCTGCTCGTGATTGGTGGAGATATATACAGTATGAGTATAAAAAAATACCCCAACTATGAAGGTCTATAATATCGAAACAATAAAACCTAAACCTTGTTTGACCAATCAAATGAACCAAGGAAGCGTGAAGTTTGTTTACCATATCTTCATAAATGTTCAATGTGGCAAAAGTTCCCGGTGGAACTGGCGTTGGCCTATCCATCCTTCCCTCCAGATGGCCGATACCAATTAAAAGGCCATACCTAGAGCACTGCTTTCTAATCTTTACTTTAACCCCCGATAAGCAAAAGCCAAATCGGATCTTCGATCTTCAGGGTCCACCGGGAGCTTTGCAATTTTTGAAACCGTCATGCTGTCCGAATAATGTTAAGAAACGCTACACTAAATTACTCACTCACACAAGTAACTACCGCGTCCGCGCTTATCCTTCTTACAAGTAAAAATTTAACCACGACGGTGTCCCATTATCTGCATTCGCGGCCCAGTGCGCTCGAGTGTGTATGGACTTAGCTTTGGGGAATGACAGGTAACCAGAATCATTTCCCGCCACCTCGCCTCCGGGCGCAAAGGGCGTAGTCAAACCACGCTGCAGTCATTCGTTACGGTTCTCATTCACACACACATCCATTCAATGCAATCTGCTTGCGACCTCGTTGAGGTCCGGTCCTTCATTCCGTGGGTTGTCCTTCCGTTCTCACGTCCCGTTGCCGCCTGCCTGGTCGCCATCGGCTATTCCCTGAACGAGACTAAGTCCCATCCAGTGACAACCATGAGCGGCCCGAACGACGTCTACGAGATACTCAAACTCGTTACACACTCCTGTCAGCATGTCCGGTGTTACGGTTTAGATGGCGTCCGTAATTCTCGTTTTGAGGTCGTCAATGTTAGCCGGCAATGGTGGACGAAACACTTGATCCTCTATATTCGCCCATAGACAAGGACGCACGAGGTAAGATCCGGGCTTCTTGGGGGCCAGTGATGAAGAGCCTGGTCACCAGCTGCTCCGCAAACAATCCAGCATTGTTGCAACATCTCATTCAGGTATCGGCGAACATCTAGGTGCCAATGGGGTGGTACACCATCCTGCTGAAAAATTAAGTCCCCACCGCTTCTTCTAACAGAGGAAACAGTGGGATGTGAAAAAAAAAAAAAAGGACCGAAAACCGTGTCTTTGGATGCAGCACAAAACACGTTCACTTTAGGGAAAGCCGTGTTCCTACAAATGGTCCGGTGAACCGGCACAATGTGCGGATGTGGAGTCAAGAGCAGCCACATGAAACCACCGAACACGAGCACGCTTCCCCCAAAGTGAATGAGTTTTGCGCTGGACCAGAAGACACGGTTTCCGGCACTATCTTTTGTCACGTGCCCACTGTTACTGGAATCCCTTATTTGGACATGCTTACAGACTGGTTGTTACCTCAGTTAGAAGAGGCGGCGGGGGACTTCATTTTCCAGCCGCTCGTGGTGGTCACACTGAACATTTACGAAGATATGGCAAACAAACTTCACGGTTCCACGGTTCATTTGATTGGTCGACGAAGGTTGTAGGTTATTTGGTTTTGATATTATATACCTCCAAAATTGGGGGAATCGTTTACACTCATCCTGTATTATAGTTTCCCTAGGCTACCCAGTGGTTACTGGTTCCTGATGCGTGCATCGAGAATGTACAGCCGTGAGAAAGCACCAACTTAACTTGCAACAGTTCACTGCGCGCCACTGGAACTGACCTTGGTGCCAGCGCGATGGTCATCGAAATTGCCTACGAGCGCGGGATTGACTCCAGCATCGCGGTATGGGATAGAACTGACCTTGGCGCCAGTGCTGTCAGCCTCGATGTAGCATACTAGTGCGGGGTTGACCTCAGCCTCGCGATACGAGATTGAACTGACTATGGTGCCAGTTCCGTGGGACTCGATGTAGCCTACTAGCGCGGGGTTGACTCCAGCCTCGTGGTATGGGATTGAACTGATCTTGGTGCCAGTGCTGTTGGCCTCGATGTAGCATACTAGAGCAGGGTCGACCTCAGCCTCGCCGTAAGTGAGTGAACTGACCTTGGTGTCAGTTCCATGGGCCTCGATGTAGCCTGCTAGCACGAGGTTGCCTCCAGCCTCGCGATACGAGATTGAACTGACCTTGGTGCCAGTGCCGTGGGCTTCGATGTAGCCTACTAGCGCGGGGTCGATTCCAGTCTCGAGATACGAGATGGGACTGAAGTTGAAGCCTTTGCCATGGGCCTCGATGTAGCAAACGACCGGAGGGTCAACTTCAGCCTCATGGTACGAGATTGAACTGGCATTGGTGCTAGTGTCATGGACCTCGATGTAGCCTACGAGCGTGGGGTCGACTCTATCCTCGCGATACGGGATTGAACTGACCTTGGTGCCAGTATCGTTGGCCTCGATGGATCCTACGAGTGTGGGGTCGAACTCAGCCTCGTGGTACGAGATTGAACTGACCTTGGTGCCACTGCCGTGGGCCTCGATGTAACCTATAAGTGCGGGGTAGATTTCAGCCTCGCGGTACGAGATTCAAATGCCCTTGGTGCCAGTGCCGTGGGCCTCGATGTAGCATATTAGCGCTTGGTCGACTTCAGCTTCGCCTTACGAGATATAACTGACCTTTGCACCAATGCCGTGGGCCTCGATGTAGCCTACGAGTGCGGGGTTGAATCCAGCCTTGTGGAATGAAATTGAACTTACTTTGGTGCCAGTGCTGTGAGCCTCGATGTAGTCTAGTACCACCGAGTCAACTCCAGCCTCGCGGTACGAGATTGAACTGACATTGGTGCCAGTGCCGTGGGTCTTGATATAGCCTACGAGCGTTGGGTTGACTCCAGCCTCGCAGTACGAGATTAAACTGACCTTGGTGCCAGTGCTGTGAGCCTCGATGTAGTCTAGTACCACCGGGTCAACCCCAGCCTCGCGGTACAAGATTGAACTGACCTTGGTGCCAGTGCCATGGGCCTCGATGTAGCCTACCAGCGCGGGGTCGAATTAAGCCTCGCCATACGATATTGAATTGACTTTGGTGCCAGTGCCGTGGGTCTTGATGTAGCCTACGAGCACGGGGTCGACTCCAGCCTCACGGTACGAGATTGAAATGACCTTGGTGCCAGTACTTTGGGTCTCGATTTAGCCTACGAGCTCGGGGTCGACTTAAGCCTCGCGATATGAGATTGAACTGACCTTGATGACTGTGCCGTGGGTATCGATGTAGCCTACGAGCGCGGTGTCGACTCCAGCCTCACGTTACGAGATTGAAAGGACCTTGGTGCCAATGCTGTGAGTCTCGATGTAGCCTACGAGCACGGGTTCGACTTAAGCCTCGCGATACGATATTGAACTGACCTTGGTTCGAGTTCCGTGGGCCTCGATGTAACCTACCAGCGTGGGGTTGACTCCAGCCTAACGGTACGAGATGGAACTGACCTTTGTGCCAGTGCCGTGGGCCTCGATGTAGCCTACTAGCGCGGGGTCGACTCCAACTTCGCCTTGCGAGGTAGACTGACCTTGGTGCCAGTGCCGTGGGTCTCGATGTAGCCTACCAGCTTGGGGTTGACTCCAGCCTAACGGTACGAGATGGAACTGACCTTTGTGCCAGTGCCGTGGGCCTCGATGTAGCCTACGAGCGCGGGGTCGACTCCAACTTCGCCTTGCGAGGTAGACTGACCTTGGTGCCAGTGCCGTGGGTCTCGATGTAGCCTACCAGCGTGGGGTTGACTCCAGCCTAACGGTACGAGATGGAACTGACCTTTGTGCCAGTGCCGTGGGTCTCGATGTAGCCTACGAGCGCGGGGTCGACTCCAGCCTCGCGGTAAGCTTCGCGCATGAGCGCGGACTGCATCTGCGACGAGGGGAACATTATGCTGTTCTCCTTGTAGCCGTCCGAGTTGACTCGCACCCCGACCACCTCGGCGTAGTGGCGCCTGGCGTCCTCCTTCCTCTGCAGTAGTATGGCCACCACCGCCTCCGCCCGTGTGTATCCGTCCGCTGTCAAGCATACACACACACACACACTCTCTCTCTCTCTCTTTCTCTCAATCTTATATATAGTCTTCGTGGTTTCTTCACACTTTTAAATAACATTTTTGAAATATTCACCTAACGTATGACATGCTTGGTTGTTTCCTAAATATGTCGTTTAGCCATCACAAGTGTTTTATACGTGTGTTAACATAAAAAATTCACTATCTTTCTTTTATTAAATTGAACTTTCATAGTTTGTTCATCATAAAATGAGCACTTTTGAAAGCGCTGTTTAAGATATTCTTGTATGCGCATTGTGTATTCATCCACTATACGTACTATTAACGCTACCACGAGCCTAATGACTTTATTCGTGCCTCGGTTAACGGCAACTTAAATTTTTTTTTAAAAGTTAATAATTTACAAATGTTTTAGCTCTGCACTTATATGCATTAAAAGGAAAATTAAATATTCCAGTATTCAAATATGTTTATTTAACACACGTGATTTAACGTTAACACATGGAACTACTTTCTCTCCATTGTTGCCATCTTTACTGGGCGCGTGACAGTCAGTGTATGCAAGTAGGGACAGTGACATTTTTCAAAGGTTGATTTCAAAAGTGCTCACTGTACCGTGAGCATCCTTTACTTATATTTTATCTAGAAATAAAAACATTTAATTTATAATTAATATTTAAATTAAAACAGGGAGAAAGTAAGTGTGTTAGTAATAACTAATTAAAAATAGTTCTTATGCATAATATTATTACACTAACTGCACACGAACACGGTGCGCTGTCCGTTTGGTGTAATTCCTTAGACTCGGCTATGCTTTGTTTGCATGAGGCGGAGGAGTATCCTTAAAGCAGAACTTGAGCATGGCTTCAGAGAAGTTGGAAGAAATCGTGAATATTTTATAGTCAGTCCAACCAAGGGCAAGTAAGTAATGTGTAGAGTGAAGTGGATAGATCTGGGCGGCTTGTCAGTCTGTTGGCTGGTTCGAAAGCAGTTAGAATTAGGAATTAGGCATACGCTAATGGATTTAGTTTTTTTGGCGTTTCTGTTCAAGAAATATATATATATATATCACCACGAACTTTTTTGAGCAGAAAAACGATCTTCTTTGCTTTCGAAGCCGTTTGTAACGTTCATGTATAAGCTGCTTCCTGGAAAGATCAGACAACTTAATGATTACATAAACAATTACTGGGGAACAAATTGTTATATTTGCGTCGGTATAGAGTTTGAGAGTGTCGTTTGTAAAACTTAGGTGTTTATTTAAAGTTCATGTCTTCAAAACTGACTTCAACACACCAAATTTCATTAGCACGTATTTCCCTATACCAAAATCTCACTGCTTTCAAACCAGACAACAGTATTGGCAGCGGGGTTCTGAGGGCCGAAGATGGTGAAACGAGGCGAGTACGGAGCAGCGCCGGAATGCAAGGGCGGGAGAAACGGAATATCCCCGAGAAAATCCGCCGACTAGCACCACGATTCCCACATACGAAAATCCGGGAGCGACTCCGCCGGGAACCAAACCCGGATCGTCGAGAAAGGGGGGGGGGGGGGGTGGCGATCAGTCCAACCATTAAAACCCACCGCGGCTTCTTCCGAGGATGGAGTTGCATCTCAAAAGTATACGAGTATGTTTGCAAACGTGTTATCTTTACGTTTGAAGGGGCCAGGAGGGAGATGTGTTATGTTAAAAATGCAATTTTCGTGTTAAACTGAGTTAACAGTATAGGCGAGCACAGGATCAGGAAATTTTTTGGTTTTTTTGCAAAGGAGGGGGAGGGGGAGGAGTTTGCAAACAGCTAAATGGATATCCACTTTCACGAGATTTGAAAGACGAAGTAAGGATTTGTATTTAAACTCATTAATCACGAATAGCCTTTACACTACACCGAATTAATTTTAAAGTAGTGGGCATTTCAAACACGCGGTCTGTCTATTGAAAAATACGAAGTTGGTAAGATTATTTTAAATTTCCCCAATTACTTGATGTAATTGGGGGATACAGGTGCACCTCCTGTATCCCCCAATTACTTGGTGTAATTGGGGGATACAGGTGCACCTCCTGTACCCTCACTGAGCGCGCCTATGGTAAACAGTATGTATGCCCTAAAATATTCCCTTCATCTTCCCAGCATTTCGTCTTTCTTCGTTACACCAAGGCAAAAACTTCAGATAACACCTTCATCCCAAATCCCTTAAATTATGGCGTGTACAGAAGAACCGATACTGCGTGTTTGTTCAAAATAGGACTTAGAGGATCGAGTGCGTTGTTGTGCTCAGCTTAAGCCATGTTTCATGATATTTTTCAATGTAATTATCTGAAAGACATGTATATAAGGACTACAAAGATGTGAATATTTGTAGTCAAATGGTTATAGTTTTTCAAAATATAGCTCCGAAAATTTGAATATTTCGAAATATAGGAGCCCAAGTTTTAATGCTCCTAATTAACTCTGCCAAATAAATAACATGCCATGATATCTACGTCATATACACAACATGTTAAGTATCTAGGATATAAAACGATGGTTACTCGGGTAGTGAAGTCCTAAATCTCTTTTAAAATAGATGCTGAAGTTTTTGCCAACACGGTTTTATTCATCCAAGAGAAACGATAAAATATTAATATGTTATATACAATTATTAATATAGTCAATTACTGGTTACTTCCAACTTTTCTGAAGCCTTGCTGAAGTGCTACTTCCATGATATTCCTCCGCCTCATGCAAGCAAAGCCTAGAAAATCACGCCAAGGGGACAACTCACCGCATTCGTGCGCGCTCATTTGACACGAGAACTATTTCTCATTAGGTATTACCAACACACCTATTTTCGCAATGTTTCTATTCATATTAATTATATGTGATATGTTACAGTTTATGGAGAACATATGCACCAAAGTCAAATCTGACAAAAAAATACGGTAGCTTTGTGTTACAGAATGATAAAACGCTTGCGGTACATGTTGTACTTTAGGGAACAACCAAACACATCACACACTGGTTGATTTTTCAAAAGTTCGATTTAAAAAATGCGACGAACACTGCGAACATACTATAGAACGAACATGAACAAAGGTCAAGTTTATTATAGGCTGTTAATGGTAAAATGAGCACTTTTGAAAGCCCTGCTTAAGATCTACTTGTATGCATGTTGTGTATTCTCCCGCATTATATAATATTAACATTTCCATGGGCCTCACCACTTTATTCATGCGTTGGTCACGTGAAACTGTGAAATTATTAGACAAGTAAATATTTTTCAAATTTGCTCATTTTTACACTTTGACGCACTAAAGAAATATAAAGCGAAATAAATAATATTGTTTATCACAAATGGTTACCTAACACTTATAAATTGACGTTAATATATGGAACTACTTTCCATCCATTGTTACCAACTTTACAGTGGGCGTATGTCACCCAGTGCGCCCGTTAAATTATATGCAGGCAGGAACAGTAACTTATTCTAATGTTGATTTCAAAAGTGCTCACTTTAACGTGAACAACCTTTAAACTCACTTTAAATTCACGGTAAAGTGAGCAGTTCTGAAAACCCTCTTATTATGAATAGTAGTCGATAAATATATTTCAGTTTAACCTCAGACGTTAACTTCCGAGTGCAGTGGAATCTCCCCACTGTGTTTATTGCTTATATGGCAATATTTATTTAAAAAAAGCTAGTGAAAGGATAAAAATGGCTGAGAGAGAAATGTAACTAGGGCCCCAAAAGTGCTTACTTTGCAGTGAACAGCCTATAGGAACAAAACGTGATTTATAATTAGAGAGCTCGGCGTAGGGAAAAATATACGCCAAGTGCGCAATGTTCCAAAAGCTACTACAGTAACCTATTTATAGGTTATCCTAAAATGTACCTTTAAATTAAAATTTTAAGCTACTTGAATAATAAAAATATTTAACTTAATTACGGAGTAATATTATATTTGGTTTTTGATTGTTAAAATTATTTTGTTTTTAAACGTAGAAAATAGAGAAAATCTGGTACATTGCGGACACTAGCACTTAACCTAGTGGTCAAAATCTTTGGTTGTGTAATTTATAACTACAACGGTGATCAGTCTCCACCATCTTGGATTTTTAGAATTTTCGCAAAAACCTGCAGTGCAGATTTGGTATTGAATTTTCATTTGTAAGTACATTTTTTGAAGTTGGTATTGCTTGACTACTCTGGTTTGTTTTACTGCTGTAGACGCTCGCAGGAAAAATCACTTTCTTCTTCCCAGCTGTTACTAGTTAAAAGGCAGTGAAAACATAACAACTTGATGAAGCTTGAGTAGCCATTATTTATGCTGTCTCGTGCGAAACATTTCGTCAGATCAACTTAAATGTGAGTTATGGCGAAATATGGATAGATTCAAGATGGCGGGGACTGATACTGAGGTACGGAGCATAGACTAAAGATGAGGTAGACCGATCTCGCTTGCTGCGCTCAACCAATCTCCGTGTACCAACACTGAACTGCTTTTCTGCCAACACGTCTAGTGAAAATGGCGTTAATTGAATTTGACGTTAGAACAGTGTTTTGTAAACATGTGCTTTGAAATGTTTGTATACGTCCTTTAAATAATCTGGAATGCAGTTAGATTAGTTTCAAATTGGAAAAAGTATGAAAATACTTGCCTTTTGGAAACTAGGATATTTGACCAAACTCGTTCATCACTGTTGAAATGAGGCCACGGTAGCTGAGCGATTAACGAACCCTGTTCGCCTCCAACCAAGGCGAACAGGGTTCGATTCCCGGCCGTGTCGCTGGACTTTCGCAGGTGGGAATCGTGCCGGACGATGCCATTGGTCGGCGGGGCCTTCTCCGGGATCTCCCGTTTCCCCCGCCCCTTCATCACGGCGCCACTCCATATTCACTTCAATCACCTTCATCGGCTCTCAAGATCACGCTGTTAAGAGCCGACCAAATCTCTTCCCTTCCATCACTGTTGACCACGTGGCTTTCACAGCTCAATGTTGGATACATACTCAGAAGACGAATAATAGGTTAGGTTTGGTGAGGTATTAACTTAATAAGCGTAGGTGGGCTAAGGTGAATACAACAATCATATACCATTTGACAAATAAAATTACCAAATATATGGGAAACACGTGTACCTTTTCATATTGTATTATTATAATTTCTTAATTATTCATAAAACAGTAATAACAGTTGCAACTCGTCTTTGGTGCTATGGCTCGGAGCGGGATAAGAGGACTCACCCGAGTCGTCGAAGACCTTGCACTTGCCGTCGTGGTTGAGGGCGCCGGCCTTGCAGAGCGCCGCCGACAGCAGGGGGTTGAGGGAGATGTTAGTGGCGGCGACCACAGCCGCGTCGCAGCGCCCCGACGTGATGCCGTCCACCGCAGCCTCCACGGCGTACAAACTGGAGGAGCAGCCCGTGTCCAGAGCCACGCTCGGTCCTGGAGTCCATTCAAGGTCACTTACAACCCGAGTTACACTTTTATGATATTCCTCCGCCTCGTTCGAACAAAGCTTAAGGCGTGCCAGTCTCCGCCTCCTTGGATTTTGGGGAATTTCCGCCGCAAATTGCATTGCAGGTTTTGTATTTATTTTGGGCTTCGACAAAGCGTAGGACATTGAATTGCACATGTTCTGTAACATGTATTCCTAGATTACTGTTCCAGGACCATTTCAGTAAGCGAAAGTAAGAAACAATTATTTATGTCTTGCCTTCAATCACTAGTCGAACAACAATCAATTCTATAGAGATGTAATAGTTTGATTAAACTTAAGGAGCTATTATTGATGTCATGTAATGCGAGAAATCTCATTAAACGTTTCTTAAATGGAACTTATTGCAAAAATAGTGAAAATCCATGATGGCGGGGACTGAGCCCCCTTAAGGGTCCTATGTACCTTAGCGTTCAAGATCAAGAAGCGAGGGGGCGATACGGGCGACATATAACACGCACGCCTAGCGCCTCATCGTTCCTACGCACAAGGCGTGCAGCGTTTCCGTTATAACGCTTTACCTGTGCAAACTAGAGCTGTAATAGTGGGGTTTTATTACACGCGATAAAAGTACACAGATCAAACTATCTGCGTGTAGTCGTGTTTTTCTCTTACCGCTTAAGGAAACTTGATAGGCAAGCTTTAAAAATGCGATATTTGACCACTTTCATGATTTCTTCTCCGTTAATACACTTAATATTATCAAAGTAAAAAGATAGCGATATAGAAAATAGTTTTTTTTATCCTTTCTGATAAAACTTCGTATTTCCAGAACATTTATTTACCGAGACACGCGTTTAGGCGCAAACGACAATTTCAACAGAAAACGTTTAAGTATATAGGACCTTAAAGGCCGTGTCTGAATTGGCCAAGAGAGCGCTCTCTCGTGCTTTAGCTCTCCCGAACACGTCATTATGACGTCAGAGAAAACACTCTCTGGTCGTCTCAATTCGCCGGTGAGGGTGCGAAAGAGCGAGAGCGCACTGAGAGAGCACGAAGTTGTATTCTCGCTGGCGCTCTCTCGCACTCTCTGACCACGCTCCTTATTTGTTTACGTTATTTCCGTAATTGAAAATATTTATAACAACTTTCTGAGCCAAAACCTCGTCGCATTTTACCTGTAAGTGAATAATTTCAACTGTTTTAAACAACAAAATATCATACGTAATACGCATTAATAAAAATTGAAAAACGGATATCTGAAAGATGACGGTTTTATGTCAAACAAAAATAATAGTATTTGATGCACTAATATATATTATCGTAGTTTTATAATTATTTTTGTTTTATTTATGAACACATATATTTTACTTACAATAGCTATGATCACTATTTTAGCTTAACATGATTTCTCGCCTTTCGGCGTCAGCTGTCTACATGACGTCGGAAAGAAACGAGAGAGTGGTTGACTCAATTCCACAGAGCGAGAACGTGAGAGAGCGCGAAGCTGTGTTCTCACCAGGTTATGCGAAAGAGTGCTCTATCGAGAGAGTATTCTTTAAATAGAGATACAGCCCAAGTCTGGGAAATTATACCGGAAACAGGTACTGTTTCCCCTATGGTTTCATTCAATGTTGCAGGTAATTTTATAGTTAAATAATAAAATATACGTAAAAGTCCTATTTAACATAAAATAAATATAATGAACATGATGGGAGTGATGAAGCGTTTTAGTTAGGACAATTATATTTATTTTTTACTTTCAGATATATGAAAAATAGTTTGTCTCGTTATATTTTATTTTACCGGATAATTAGTTTTCAAGATATTATCTTAACATAGATGAGGTTAATCATAATTCTGAATGCTCCATATTTCTGATTTCGCCGGATTTTTGGATATGTTATTGAGCACATGTTCCTGAGCCAAAACCCGTTTATAAAGCTCCTGTTGCAATTCTGCCCAGATGTAAATGCCAATTTCCTGGACATTTAATATTAAGAGCTAATAAAATTCTCACTAATTTACTTGTAGTGTTATAAAAATAATCTTGGCAAACAGTTCAGAAAGAATTCTTTGTTCAAGTAAAGTAACTTTTTACCGTGTATTTATAGTTGGTTAAACAAGCCACACTCACGCACTCGTGAACCTCGAGAGACGGGAAATAAAGTTAAATATATGCAAAAATATACTAATATATGTGAAATACAAATGCATTTATTTATAAGCACCTTCTTTTAACTGAATATATGTATGTAGGTTTCTCCCCATGCCAATATTAAATTAATAATATCAATGAATATTTCATATATCGTTCCTTATGGTAATTTTTTTCGATTGTATGACAATATTTTATATTTAAACTCCTTGATTCGAATCGTGGAGTAGAACCGTTTTAAACTGGTACGCAGATTATTCAGGGATACTTTTTTTTTCATCAACTTTCTTTAAACCATTGTTCAATTTCTGTTATAGTAACATCGATTTTACCTTTAAACTGGTAGCAGGACAGCAGCGAAAGTTTGCAAAATGTGCGTGGGAGAGAACGTATGAGAAATTTGGCTAGAAATTAGCTTAGGCCTGCGTGTTAAGAAGTAAAACACCGGCGGTAAATACCTTTGAAGTCGAAAAAGTACGAGATGCGATTCGCCACCAAAGCATCGGAATTTCCCAGGAGGTAGCGACCGCAGTTCTCTTCTTCGAATTTGTGAGCCCAAAACTGTTCGGAGTCGCTGAACGATATCCCCACGAAGACTCCAATTCTACATCCACGTAATTTCTGTGGGTTCTGACCTGCAATTCACATACAACTCGGTACTCAGGCTCAAGCATCCTACATACATTTTTCATTCAATTCTATTTCACGATAAAGAAACATCTTCACGAGCTATCAAGTGTTAAAAGCTGCTCACGGTAAACTGAGAACTCTTGAAAACCATGCTTAAGATCTACTTGTATGCACTACGTGTATTCTTCCGCAATACGTACAATTAAAATTGTCACGGGTCACATCACTTTTTTTCATGCACTCGGGCAAGTGAAACAGAAATTATTGGGAAAGTTAATATTTCACAAATGTGATCATTCTTGCACTCATAGGCTACTATGCATTAAAAAATACATAAAGCAAAAGAAATCAAATTGTTATTTACAAACGTTTACCTAACATTTTTAATTCAACGACAAGGAATTGAACTACTCTCTTTCCGTCATTAGCAACTTTACTGGCCGCATTTCCCTGTGTGTGCTCGCTAGAACATATGCAGTTACACGCAGTGACATTTTTCTAAGGTTGGTTTCGAAAGTACTTACTTTACCGTGAACAGCCTATACCTATATAATTAATAAGAGCACTTAATAGATGCAATAGGTTTAGAAAAAGTACATTTTGTCAATTATGTGTACAAATTTAAGAAGCAGATTGGCTCAACTTGGGCAAGTTAAGACAGCCAATAGAGCAAACCAAGGTTAACATTGCATAGACGTATTCTTACGAAAATGTATTAAGCTGAAAATCAACACAAACTTACATGTACTCAGTCTCCAAATTATTTTCTTTTTTTGAATTTGACAGACAGAAGTATAATCTATTAAATATTATTTCCCCGAAAAAAAAAAACAATTGAAATAGCTATTGCTATAATATTTATAGCCAATTAATGAAGTATGCTCTTAACAACTAATAATCCTTCAGGAAATGCTGGGGCCTCGGCGAATCGGTTTCAATACCCGATTGGGTCACTCCTGATTTTTGCAAGTGGAAATCGTGCCAGACGATGCCACTGGTTGGCGGGTTTTCTCGGGGATCTTCCGTTTCCCTCGCCCTTGCATTACGATGCTGCTCCATTCTCACCTCATTTCATCCTCATCGGCTCTCAAGACCTCGTGTTAAGAGCCGCCTAAATCTTTCAACCCAGCAATTTAGGAAATTTTAAGATTATTTCTAAATGTTGGCGCTAATCGGCCTACAACGGAGAATGTGAAAACATGATATTCGTATAGACATGTCACAGAGATACACGTTTAAATATCTCGGTTCTTCTCAGAATAATTAGCCGTTCCGCACACTCTAAAACTCAGTCAATGATTTGAATTCAGTGGAATTGTTCTACTAAATTTTCAGTTAAGAGCCGATGTCTCGGGGCGAATTATGGAATGCAGTGAGGTTTAACTGTCATGCCAATACAGTTCACTAGGAATAAGTAGATATAGGCTGTTTAAGGTAAGCTGAGCACTTTTGAAGGGCCTGCTTACGATCTACTATTACGCAATTTAAGTATTCTTCCGCCTTATGTAAAATTAAAATTGACATCGGCCCCCTCACTTTATTCATGCTCCGGTCGAGTGAAACTGTGAGAGTATTAAGAAAATAAATATTTAAAAAATAAGACAAAGAAATAAGTTATGTTATAAAAAATGTCATAAAACAATTAAATTAGACGTTAAGATACGGAACTACATTCCATCCATCGTTACCAACATTACTGGGCGAAAGCCACTCGGTGCACCCATTAAAATATGTTTGCAGGGGCAGTGACAGTTTTCTGAGGTTCTTTTCAAAAGAGCTCACTTTGTCGTGTACAGACTTTATTACAGTTAAATCAGCGAATGTCATCAACTAAATTGACAAGTAGAATTTTTCTGATTCAAGTGGAGAAGCTTCAACAGACCTGCCTTCAAAATTGGATATTTGAATCAGTCTTGACTGTTTCGATGCCCTGACTATGATAATGCGTAATTTCGATCACGTTTCCTTGGGAAAAAAAACTAGATCATGCATTTATTGCACCACTGTTCACCTGAAAGTTTCAGTTGCGCAAATATGAAATATATACTTTTTACAATTGTTACCACATTAAGAGAACATTTATTGATCCAACTTTTACAACTGCTCTCGTCATTAGAAGTCGCAATTAATTTGGTCTACCGGTGAAATACCGAATCTTCTTTAAACAAGACGCTTTGGTTAATCAAACCGCAGCTTTAAATATGTCTACCAGAACACGCTTTAATAATAAAACATATGGTTAACACGACCGTTATTTGCAGATAACCACTAAATTCACATTGATAATTTTTTCTGTAAAGTTTTGAATACATTAGTACCTTTAATACAGACAACATATTAAAAGTTTCCCACCAAAATAACAAAGTATGCATATAATTTTATTTCTTTTAAATATCAAACTCGGGGCCGGACAGAGTATTCTTTTAAAAATACGACGTTTCGTTACACTGCCCATTGAGGTTTTAAAATTAGAACACAGTTTAAGTCACACTTGATACCTAAACACAGACAGAAAAAGCTTGGAAGTGATGTCACATACCTGAATCAATGATGGCTTCGTAAACAGTTTCCAGAACAATTCTCGCTTGCGGGTCAACACTTTCCACTTGAGCAGGATTCATCCCGAAAAACTCTGCGTCGAACTCGTCCAAATTCTTCAGCATTGCAGCATATTTAGGAGCACCCCAAGAACCTATCAAAACAGTTATCGCTTTTTGCGGTGAAATTCTTTTATGAAATGTGTAACAGTATTAATTTGCTATGTCCGTAATTTGTATTTGTGGCAATGTCAAAAAACATACAAATGAGCATAAAACATAGTTATATATGCAAATTGATTACTTAAAAATTAAAATCTGCGTGCTATTTCTGATTATGCCATAAGTAGTAGGGGCGTGTCCGTTCTAGACCAGCTGAGGTGAATGTCATGTGAACGGAATGGAGTTAAAAATAGATTTATAGCAGTTTTGCAAAAAATATTTTTTTGCACTCCACTACTCTTAGTGCCATAGGTACATCAGCCCCATCATTTGCTAACACCCAACACGACACCCTGCTCCGCACCTAGCACAGCACTGCTCAGCACTGCTTCACATTACTACCACAGATGTCTACAACATCTGCTGCATTTGTTGCATTTGCAGCATAAGCATAGACGTCTCCTCTCCATACGAGATGCCGTTCCTACATGATACCAGCTAGTTCTTCAAACCTACTGTTTTGCCCTAACTGCAGACTCTGTTATATGTGTTTCTTCAGTAAATACATTGTATTTCTACAACATCGCTATAATATCCCCTGTCGAACAAATATTACTCTACAGTAACCTCTTCAGAGTGTGGGATCACATAACGCCATATGCAAAGTATCTTGAAATTACGTGGGAGGCATCATTGGTGTTGGTGTGTGTTTAATTGGAATACAACGCATGAGTTTATCATTGAAGACGCTCAAATAAAGCGACATTAATTTTTAATGAATGCAATTAATTATAATTTTAAATAATATGTATGTACGTGTGTGAATGTTTGTATAATGTAACATGTGCAAAACAGTTGTACAATATAGTATTAAGGTGTAAGTACAATTTTAAAGAACGTTTTGGTAAATCTTTGTAATGTTTTTGTAAAGTTTTCTAAATGTTGGTATGATTTGTTGTAAGCTTTATATAAAACATGTAAAACTTTGTATGAACTGTTTAAATGTTTTGTTAAACTTTATAATTTTTGTAACAGTTTTTAAAAATGTTTTCAAATATTTGTTGTAAACTTGTAAAACTTTGTTGTAAACTTTTGAAATATTCTGTTTATAAATTTAGTTTTAAGGATAATTTTGAAAATATTAATTAAAAATCAATAGCGAAGGAAATAACATGTTTTGTTATTTAATAGTTTTAATTTCTTTTGTCACAGTTATTGTAAAATATGTTTGCACTATTGAACTTTGAGTATATCTGAAGATGAAGTATTTGTGGATGAATTGGGATGCAATATTTATTAATTCTGTTTTACACTAACGTTATTTACATTATTTGAAAACCAACAGGTATGTAAGAGTGAATCTTGTGAATGAACTCTGAAAGTAAAGTAATGAGAGAGAATCTCGAGAAAGACCGTCGACCCAGTTGAAACACATTGGTGACACAACCTACACTGTTATTATTGAACAGGGTGAGAGTGGTCTGGGAGAACTACAGTTAGAGCGTATACGACCTCTTGTCCGCACAGCGCGGCTAAGGAATGTCTAGTGGCAAGCTTTGCTCCACATCACTGGCTGGCAGCAACTTTGTCTTACAATAAACCAAAATATTATGAAAAGGACACACGTAACTGTAAAACACTCGATAAAAATCGAGTGTTACTTAAAAAACTTTGAACATATAAAAAATGACCGTGTCTGTGAGTCAACACAATGATGTCTACTGTGAAGAGATATCATTCTTCAACTATGTGCTGAAATAAATGACACTCTTTTTAACGTACAATGTACACGCAATTATTATATTTTCAACAAAACCATTGGGAGAAAAACAGTTTGGCTTAAAGAGACATTATAAAGTTTGCAACACTGGTTCTCCACATCAACATCCACAACCACACCCACATCCAATCCACATCCACAGCCACATCCAACTCCAGCTCCACATCCACATGCATATCGACATCCACATCCACATCCATATCAACATCCAGCTCCACACTAGCACCACATAGCACCACATGCTCCACTCGCTCCACATGCTCCATACGCTCCATAGCTCCATAGCTATATCACTCCATCGCTCCATAGATCCATCACTCCATAGCTCCATAGCTCTATCGCTCCATCGCTCCATCGATCCATAGATCTATCACTCCATAGCTCCATAGCTCCATAGCTCTATAGCACCACACACACTCTTGGGATAAGTTAAATTAATTTCTTAGTGTATTCAATTAGTTTGTGGAAAATCATTAGTCTGTCATTTGGTGTTAGTATTTATTCCTTTGTGCTTGGATAATATTTACGTTTCGTGTTGTAGGACTTTACGTATTCAATCATTTTGGGAAAGATTGTTCTTCTGGTTTAACCTGTGTTTCATTGCGTCTACTTGACTGTGCGTTACGTTTTGCTCTTGAGAGCTAATGAAGGAGATGTGCGTATTCTTGGTGAGTTTCGATTTTGATTGTAATTCATTTTATGCCAGTTGGACGCGTCATTAGTTGGGTCACGTGTTTGATTAATTTCGTTTAGTTGTCAGTTATATATGTCGCCTATATTGTTAGGGAGATAAATTTGTGCTTAATTCGTTACGTTATTCTTATAAATTTGTGTGAGTCTAGCCAATACACCACCATGGCCCCCATGTGGTTATGTAAAATTGATAAAGAAATATATCATCACGATTATACACCGAGCAAAAAAAAAATAGTTTCATATATCAAATAAATTTACTTGAAGAGTTTTGTTTACACTGAACAATATTTGGTTCACTCAAATACTTATAAGGTCTTATTCCAAACATATGCATTTGTTCCTTTGAAACAAATAAAGAATTTACAAATTATTTGTAGAAAGTAACACTTATTCGTTTGTTCCAGCATGTATTGACTATGACAGCCTCTTTATGAGCAACTTTCAACAATGGGTTTGGTTACCGCGAACATTATAATTATCGTGTTAGAGACAAATGAATAGTTCTTTTTGGGGCGAATAAGTATCTTGTTAGCTAAAACAGTCTGATAGGGCTACGCTTATTATTACAGAATTAGCCGCGGCAGTAAAATAAGTTCTGCCATTGTCAGCGTAGGTTGTCGGGTGATAGGTAATTTGATTGCATTAGTTCAAATTTACATCTTAAGAGTTTGTTGGTAATTAATGGAACCATAAGGATATTAACAGTGTTCGTTATTTTTTTTTTTTTTTAATGCTTACGGGCCTTGGCCACGGGAAAAGTTATTATTCAATGTTTGTGCCACTTTATGTAAAACTTGTAGACACTATCTGTTACTATATTTTCCTCAGATAATTTTTTTTTTTTAGATCGCATCGTTTTTGCAAAGATGACATGCCGAAATCCAAAATTTACTTTTTTTTTTGTGTGCAAATAAAATAATCCAAACATTTAGCAACAAATTTAAAATGGACAACTAAAAGGTATTGTCTTAATTTATTTAGCAAAAGTCTTTTCCAAAATTTTAAGGACAGCCACAAGTCATAATCATAAAATAATTTCCTAATTTTCACTAATTTTTTGAAATAAAAAAAAAAATAAAAAAAAAAAATAAAAAAATAAAAAAAACCTTATCTTGTGCGATTTTGTAGACATCTTGACGTAGCACTTAGCATATTCTTTCAGGGCGAATTGTCTTATTTCTGTACATAAGCTGGTTTTCCTTATTTGTACAGTTTGGAAATAATCGGGATTTAGACATGTATTTATGCGAAAACTATGCGCCCAAACCGTTCTTTTCCCGAGGGAATAATAATCACTGTTAAACAACGCCCTTAACAATGGCACAAACAATGCCAGTGACAGAAATTTCAACAGAAAAAAAGTTGAACGGCCAAACCTGATTAATAACACTGAACACCGCAAATGCCATGCATGCAATATATAAACATGTAAACGTTCTGTTTCGCTAACAGTCAGTCTATCTTATGTCGTTAGGGCGAATCACAATCCCCTATTTCAATGTTGTTACAATAACAAAAACTGCAATGTACAAATGTACAGACGTTTAGTTGCTCCAACCAAACATTACGCGTTTGGGACAACAAACCAAGGGGAAAAAAAAAATGTTTTTGTCAACAAACTATTTAATTGGCGTTCCACAAAAAATTAATTTGTATGTGTTAACCAAACTTTGTTTTATTCAACAAAACCTTTTTATTAGTGTAGTGCGTTCTAAACTACACAATGCTCGACGTGGTTCACATAGTTGGTTATGCTTGGTGTTGCGTCAGAGAAATTGTTTTACAATGTTGCTATTTTTGGCAAGGCGACAGACAGTTTGTGCCAACCGTACTTCTCAATTTCGCTTCGTAAAATTGACCCCCTCCCCCCTTGTATTTTTAAGTGGTAATAAATGACGAAATTCTTCGTATTTCTTCCTGTAATGGGCTGCATTGTAACGGAACCGCAGTATCCTGTTTCAAAAAATTATGTTTAAGAGGAATGGTGCACGAAAGCCGTGTGATTGCCTTAATTTTGGCCAAAAGTCGTTTTTCTGAGAACATTAAGAATAATTTCGAACACCTTCGCACATTGAGAGATATTCACTTCCATTACTACTGTCGAAGCACTGGCGGAAGATAAGAAAGAATATCTTATTTCTCATCTTCCATCAGTGCTCACAGAATAAAAACGGTGGTGAATATTTAACAATTCAAGATGTAGTAAAAATTAATATTTACGTCTTGTCGCGCAAAAAATTTGATAAACCCTCTGAAAAACAAGTTGTGACGAAAATCGGGTAAACATACTGCTTTCGTGCACCATCGGCCGTAAATAAAAATCACGCCATATTCGTCAAATTAAAAAAAAAAAAACTTTTGACTGTGTGGCAGATTTCAAACCTTAATCAAGATCATTTGACGAACTTTGTTTCATGGAAAATATGTATAGTCACATGTCGTTTTTTTTTTTATTTTGTCCAATACATATGAAGGAAAAAATTCGATTGTGTGACTGGATTAAGGTTCCCACCTACCTGGATCATTTTTCCGAGTTTGAGACCGAGAAGCGCGGGAGCAATGAGGGCGACACTGTCACGCGCATAAAGTGCCCCATCGCCTCTAAAGCGCAATGCTCTGAACTGGCGTGTAATGTTTTAGTAGCACCGCGTGTAAAGGCTGTTCACGATAAAGTGAGCACTTTTGAAATGAACCTTAGCAAAAAATTCACTGTCCCTTATTTTAACGGGCATAGTGAGTGACATGCATCCAGTAAAATTGGTAACACGGGATTCAAAGTAGTTCTATCTTAGCGTCGAATAAAAAGTGTTAGGTAACCATTTGTGATAACTTAAAATATTTCTTTCGGGTTGCTGCTGTTCTTTAATGCATTGAGGTGTAAAAATGAGCAGATTGGTAAAATATTTACTTTTCTAATAATTTTGCCTTTTCACTCGACCGACAACGCGTGAATTAAGTGATGAGGCCAATGGTTACGTTTGTGAGTGCGGGCAGTTCCATGAGGAGAGAGTGCAAGTGCGAGTGTGATTGTTGGCTATTTGGAACACAGCCTAAAGCTGGGCTCACAGCCATCCGTTTCATCCGTCAGTCGCCCGTCCGTCCGTCCGTCACGTGATCTTCAACCAATCGCAGGGCTACTTTTTCTTCTATCCTTCAATCCGTCAAATATATCTCAAACTTGAACTTTCTACGGACGGACGTTGGGCCACCGCCTTGTAATATCGTTCCTCGAACATGGCGGTCGGAAAACATTCATTTGTTTATTTGTCTGATTATTTTATTTTTAGATACACAAGGCAGTGAAGTTGTTTACTTTTTTTACATTTTACCTTTGAATTGAACTGAAGATAACTTGTAGATTTTCGGAGGAAATGCTGATAAATCACGCTAAGGAAAGAGAATACATTTATTAAATTCATTTAAAACATTTGACTGTGCGCGAGAAAGTTCGTGTTGTCGGGTGGTACAACTGGAAATTTTCTGGCCCGACGGATTGATGGACGATGGACTGTTGTGGGTCGCTTTCAATTGACGGGATGAAACAGTCGACGGATGTCTGACTGATGGACGGGCGACTGACGGAAGCGACGGATGGTTGTGAGCCAAACTTAAGTTTACATAAGGCGGATGGATACACAACGTGCATACAAGTATCATCTTAAGCGGGGTTGGCCAAAGTGCTCATACTACCGTGAATAGCCTATACCTGTGAGACTTTCAGCCATGTAGGAAGTTTCAATACAGGGCTCTTGAATAAGTTTTGTATATATCTGACGCGTATATTTTGAGAAGCGGCTCTTTTCGAAAAGGCTGTTTTTCTTCGTTTTGGAGTACTCTGAAATGGCGTTTCTAACATGAGTGACATTTTTAAAGTACTAAATGGCCTTCGTCTGTTGTGTGTGTTCCTTCCGTATACCAGCATATTGGACGCACGTTTAATAGTTTTGTGGGAAAACGTGAATTCCAAACACTATGCAACGCAGTTCAAGTGCTAGGTAGGCGGGATCCTTAAGAATGGGATGGACCCCGCGTCCGAGGTCAAGAAGCGAGGGAGCGATACGGGCGACACTAACACGCACGCCTAGCGCCTCATCGCTCCTACGCGCAAGGCGTGCATTGTTTCCGTCGTGACACTGTACTGTGCACGTTAGATATGTAACAGTGGGTTTTTTTATTACACGCGATGAAAGCCCATATATTAAACTACGCCCGTATCTCTGTACTTTTCTCTTGCCGCTTAAGTAAAAGAATAGGAGCATAAATAAATGTTTTTTTTTGGTCCTTTTCTGACAAAAAGTAGTGTTTGCAGAACATTTATTTTCAATTATACGCGTATTCGCGTAAATGACTATTTCACAAAAAATAAAAAATAAAGGCCGGAGTTTATGTGTTGGTTTGTCCCACTCTTTAACTGCGTTCACTTACCTAGATCCTGCTGGCGGCGGTCGCAGGACACCAGATCCTCCCCCGCGAACAGCTTCCTTCCGAACTCGGCGACCGAGTCGCACTCGGGGAAGCGGCCGGAAATGCCCGAGATCACCACATTCGCTACCGGCACAGCCATCGCACCCGCTCTCTACAACACAAAACTGTCCCCTCAAACCTGGGTAGGGCACATGTGTATCTGTAATTGTCTCACTGCTGTTCCGTATGTTTCTCGTTTTATTTACATTGAAATTGCTTTCGACCAGACGTATATTTCTTAAACTATCATTTAATGATTGACTTTAAAACTATACACTAAAGATCGGATAGTCAGTTTTTTTCTTCCGAGAACTTTTAGTATATGTTTCTGCATAAAATGAAGTTTCTGTCTGACTGACTGACTTGACTCACTGATTCACTCATTAAAGCGTAGTCTAAACCGCTAGACACAGAAGAATGAAAATATCAAGGATGCTCTTAGGGTGCATGCACCTACTAAGAAAGGATTTTTCGAAATAAAACCCTAAAGATGGAGAAAAGGGTGAAATGTGTTTTCGAGGTCTCATTTATAGATCATTAGCCCGTTGAGATGTCATTATGCTATTGGCTTTCAAAGGCTACTTATTAAAATTCCTAAAAACTGAATTCAGTGTTTTTTAATACTAAACACCAAAAGGGTTGTTAAGGCATTTCGTTATGTTCTTTGTTTTAAATACGTAAGTATATAAAAACGTAATAATTATTTTCGGATTTTTTTTAAAATTCATTTCCTAAGAGGGTGGAAATGTGTAAAGAGCATTTATCTAGTACTCCTCAATGGCTTTTTAACCCAGTAAGACAGGCTTATTGTTATGCTCCTTTGCCCTTTGGCTACGGAAATTACTAAAAATTAATTTCAAGATTTTCCGAAACAATAGCATATTAATCACGTCAGATAGCGTTATCTACTTTACCTTAAAAGGTTGTCTGTATAAATGTCTAAAAACTATTTTTCAGGATTTCTTGCATTCAAACTCTAAGGGGGTAAAATGAGATAAGCTGTGTTTTCGAGTACTCCTTAAAAGCTCATTTACCAGATAAAATATCGTTGTGCTCTTAGCTTCAAAATGTTGCCTATACGAATATCGATAAGTAATTCTAGGAATTTTTGAAATCCCAATTACTAAGGGCATGAAAATTGATAACATGTGTTTTTGAGGACTCCTAAAATTGCATTAACGCTATAAGATGCCGTTATTGTCTTTGCTTCAAACGGCTACTTATGAAATGCCAAAAATATATATAAGGATTTTTAAAATTTAAAACTAAAGAAGGGGAAAAAAGGGTTAATTTATTTTTGAGAACACCTCAATAGTTCATTAACTTCATAATAAATCGTTATGCAATTTACTTTGTTAGGCAAATGCTTAAAAACTGATTTCGGGATTTTTCGAAATTCAACTCCTGATAGGGTGGACAAATGCAAATTATTGTTTTGTGTATGCCTCAATAGCTCATTAAACAGCTATAATATTTTTCTGCCTTTTGCTTCCAAGGATTGGCTTAATGGATAAATAAGACGAAATTCCAAATTTTTAGAAATTGAAATTCTTAAGAACATGAAAAGCTATAAAAATCGTTTCCATATCAGTAACTTTCAAACCTGTATATTTTGTTAAAACTTATCAAGCGATAAATTTATGAACACAAAGGAAGCCCGTATATTACTGTAAACAAAAAAAATAAATTATTTCCTTTACAATTGCAGAGAAATTTGTCACGGCTGTGCAGGACTAATAATTGACTTCCCTTTTATATAAAATTCACGGCCAGCAAAATACAATGCGTTCTGTTATTTTTTCACTTACGAGTTTGTTTATAAGTGCTTAATCACATTTATACAGTGGCTAATAATTTCGTACATCTTGCATGGAGTGTTAAATGCGATATAGTGCACATGCAATTTGCCCAATAACCAGCCTATGAGCCGCAGTATTTATTTTATTTATTGTTTGCAAGCGAAACTACCAGAACGAAAGACTTGCGAATCGCCTAAAGAAATGTGAAAATCACGTTTGACAGTGGCGATGGTGTGCGTTTAATTTTGATTTCCCTACAAATCGGAGCCTTGTTGACGAAAATGCTATTTGACTTAACTTGAATATTTTCCACTAGCGTTGATACTAAAAATATTCAGAAGACAAAAAACTGTTCATCCTATCATTATTTTATAGTTTTAAGCAAATCATTAATAATATCTTTAAAAATATTGCCATAGAAGAAGATTTTACAAGGATCGTGCAACTTTAACATGATCAATCTTTCGCACAGTTTGCTTGAGATGTGCACATTTACTTCATAAAAATATCTTGTGGAAATCCAGAAGCTAATTAAGGTAATAAAAGTTGATTGATTGGAACACAATAATTTATATTTCATTCCCTTCAGGGCTGGGGCAACCCAGGAACTAAGGGGCAGGGGAAACGGGAGATCCCCGAGAAAACCCGCCGACCAGCGGCATCGTCCGACACGATTCCCACATAACGAAAATCCAGGAGTGACGCCGCCGGGAATCGAACCCGGTCCGTCTAGGATGGCGAGTTTTCTCGGGGATCTCCCGTTTCCCCTGCTCCTTAACTCCATTCTCATCTCGATTACCCCGTCATCGATTCTCGAAACCTCAATGTCAAGAGCAGCCCAAATCTCTGCATTCTCCACTCTGGCGCAGAACATGATGCATCGCGCCACTCAAACATTCGGTTTTACCGCAGCACCTCGGCCCTTCTTAAGCGATGGGCATGAAGTATATTCACACGTAGAAATACCTTGTATACAGAAGTATACACACACATACACCGTGGACCAGAAATAATGTGCCATACTCACAGTGCTCAAAGGGGGACGCGAAAGGAATAGATTCGTAAAGGCTGTTCATGATAAAATGAGCACTTTTGAAATCAATCTTAGAAAAAAGTCACTGCCCCTACATGCATACATTTCAACGAACGCAATGAGTAACACGTGTCCAGTAAAGTTGGTAACGATGGAGGGGAAGGCAGTTCCATATATTAATGTCGAGCAAAAAGTGTTAGTAACCATTTCTATTAACTTAAATTATTTCTTTCGCTTTCTGTTTTTTTTATGCACCGAAGAGTAAAAATAAGCATATTTGTACAATATTTACTTTTATAATAATTTCGCAGTTTCACTTGCCCGACGCTTGAATAAAGTGATGAGGCCCATGACAATGTTAACTTTACATAAAGCAGACGCACACACAACGTGCATACAAGTAGATTTTAAGCAGGGCTTTCAAAAGTGCTAATTTTGCCGTGAACAGTCTATAAAAATAATTCGTGGTCCGCGAACTTTTCCTTCTCCCTCAAACAATAGAATGGACGACAGGTACAGAGAAGCGAAAATATGTAATCAATTCATACACTCTAGAATTGTATTCATTTAAGATACAAAATTAACTTATATGTCTATTATAAAATATTTTGCTTTAAATTTGTCTACTGTATACAAAACACGAGAATATTTCCTCCAGAGACGGGGCAGAGGATTTGGTAAGAAGAGATCCTTCGGAGTCCATATTATGTCTTACACTATGCGCGAGTCTGATAATTTAAATTCTGTGTAGCTAATACAATTCTTCAGACAAAATAATTTAACTTCAATAATTTTGCATCGAATGCACTGTTCTTTATTAAATAATGCTTCTTATATAACATATAGGATCAGTGAAAATTTAAGGTAATCTGTGAATAGTCACTGATTCCGATTAGGACCGTGGATGTAAAGTAAAGCACATTGTCTTAATTCATGTACCGCGCGTTCTTACGCAAAATTTGCTTTCAGAGAAAAACGTAGTATAAGAACATGCTGTACCAATCCTCAATAAATATTCCGTATGGCATGATGCTCGTTTTGCCAATCACTGACTGCGCGGCAATACTCTAAATTCAAAATTCTCAGCACTCGTGACTCACGTGCGATACGTCTGGAGCTCGTAGAAGCAGGGACGAACCCCTTTCTCGCACCACGTCGGCGCGCAGAATGATTCGGCTCCGCGAACCTGCCCAATTTTTTGAACTTTAACGGCGGTTGTACGGCAACATGGGGGAAAACGTCCTGCGAGGTAGTTTTACTGTGGGCTTCTACAACCCCATCTGCCTAATCGTGGGAGCATGCGGCCCCGACTGCGCAACGCGAAGTGGTACAACAGTAACTCACCTTTGTCTCGTCCCCCCTCCCCCGCCACCCTCCTCATCCATCACAAGAGTGCTGCAGCAACCGCGAGTTTCACATCATTTTGGAGTGTGCGAGGGAAATAATAGGATGACAAGTTGATCACAAACTAGCGTAAAATGACTGTTATTATTCTGAAACAGTCGTCATTTTACAAACACGCACGTCTTGGAGAACGCAGCTTGACGACTCCGTGACATTACCAGCGGAAGACGCGTGTTATCCTTAAAAAAAAAAAAAAAAAAAAAATCACATCCCATTATTTTCCAGTGTATGTACATTTAATTTTCAGCGTCACGCAAGAGACACTGAAGATACTATAACACCATTCAAGAGACTAAAACCAATTTCTACATTAATGTTTTTTTTCTGACGTGAATTACGTCTTTAAATTTGCAACCATAGTGGGTGGCAATCCAGAAAATCCGATGATAACAAAAATCGGGGTATGCAGTTTGGCGTTGCAGCTCCGAATCTACCGTCTGCATTCAAAATTCAACTGCACCACTCGATTTTCAAAGGATCAAATAATATGTTACGTTGAAGCGAGGACTACGAATCACCTTTGTGGGGGGGGGGGGGGGTTGTAATTTTGAGTTCGTTTCGCCGCGTCTCATAGCTTCCGCGTAGTAGGTATAACTTTCGACTAGGAGAAACTACGAAATCGACAGCTCTCGTCAAGATCAATCGATTACGTCTATAGAAACATTTGTGTCTCGTAGTTATGGCGAAAGTGTATGCGTTTCATGTAAAGAATTAAGAAATCTTAACAGAATTTAGGCCTAGGCTAGTCAAAAAACCAAGTCATAATGCAGACATCGTATACGGTTGGAAAGAGCATCCCAAAAGCAATCCAGTGATACCTATAAAACCACATATGATAGAGAGAAGCGGTGCCGGGAACGTAAAATATACATCAAGCCGTCCGAGTGCGTCAACGTAGACGAATTCACGCAAAACAAACGGCCGTGTCCCCAACACAGCCATCCCCATTTTTTATTCTTTTAATATGAAATTATAGCCTGAAAATTTGTGACAATGGAAGAAAATGACTTTTAAAATTATGAAAGATTTGTATATTTTTGTACAAATCTCACAATTGAACAAAATTTTTTCGTTATGACGAAGAGTGGGGAGATAAGGAAGGCTCTTAACATCTAGTTCTTGAGAGCCGATGAGGGTGAAGCGATGTAAGAATGGAGCACCCCAGGAATGGAAGGACAGGGGAAACGGGAGATCCCCGAGAAAACCCGCCGACCAGCGCGATCGCCAGGCACGACTCCCATGTGCAAAAATCCGGGAGCGACCAGCAGGGAATCGAGCTCGGTTTGGCCAGGTGGCAGGCGAGTAGTCTGACCACCAAATCACCGCGGCCCCATGGTTTACACGTCAGGGTACAGTTCAAAATAATTGCTAATATTATCAGAATGGCGTGGAAAATAATTCTTGGAAATTTGTCATACGCTTATCTCGTATTTAAGTTTTATATTTTCAGATCAAATGTAATTTAAATATTAACTAAAACTTAATCTCTTAACGCAGGTGATCTAAGTACCGGATTTAAAATAAATTGCAACATATTACACTTGTGACTTTAATACCCGGTTAAGCTGAAACTCAACTTCGTGTTAAAACAACATATTGAATTTTGTACGAATCAAGATTTTGACATAAAATCCTTATATTTACGCTAAAACATATTACTAATGTTATTTATCAAATGAACTGGTATTTTTATCTAGTAATAATTATCATACCAAGAAACTAGTAAATATGATCAAAATACCGAAACCAAATTTGGTCTCTTAAACATCGTTTAGCGTCCAAAATAAAAACAATTCTATCTTTTACGACAGCAAGATAAAAAGTAAAATGTAACTATGAGCAGCGTGATTTATTACATGCTTATTATATTTTTGTGGTATTAAATGACAACTGTATACTAGTGACGGGATAGTTTCTGCCACGCAGATTACGGAAATACTGAGATGACTTGAAGTTCTGCCATGAATGGGGAAGGGCAAATTAATAATTGACTGAGCGGAACAATATTCCTCGGTAAATGCTGGCTCAATTTTACCAGTCTGTAGGATTTTATCCACAGCATCAAGCTTTCCTTTGTTTTTGACTTTACTTTGTAACCTCCCTCTACCAGTATTTCGACTGTCGAAATTATCTCGCTGGTGTGCGAGTAATTTCGTACCCTATGGGAAGCGACCAAAAGTCTTACAATTTGAGGGCTATGGAGAGGTTTCGCCGTTCACGAAATATAGAATCAATAACTTGATTTAAAGTAATAAGAAAATTTCTATGGAGTTTGCTTGATTGGCTATATATTTATATTAAAAAAAACCGTGAGCAGTAGCAATAGTGAAGTTAGCTGAAAAAAATATGGTTACTCGTTTTAGAGTAATAACTTGTAGATGCCACAAAATCGGAACACATGACAGAACGGATTGCTTTGATATTTAAAAAAATTGTCACACCAAACTCTATAGTAGAAAAGTTAAAACAAATCCTTCTTAATTTTAACCGAATTCCATCTTCATAAAAGCTCTTGTTAAAAAAATTTTCCTGGAATAGGTTTTATCAAATGTCATTGTTATAGAGACGCAAATCATAGCGAAGAGGACGTCACCCCAATACATTTTCCCACTGCCAGAAAATTGCAATATTCGAGGACATCTCTTAGTTCGAGTAGGAGGGTGATGCTATGGCGTGGGCAAGCCTTAATTACACAGCTTGCCTGAACGCGCCATCCCGTGTGTAAATGCGACAAGGACATCGGTTCAGCGGAAATATGCAAACAGAACACGCGATTGGCAAAACATGGCCGGACGAGGAACGGGGGTGTGGTGGCGTGACATAGGCTAGCCAGACGAATGAAAGGAGGTCTGTTCTCGCCTCGACGTCAACCAGGGAAGATGATTCAGAAGGTAAGAAGGATGACGACGTGCCGCCAGCTGTAGTCCGTCTACAAACCAGCCTTCGACATCATGCAAGGTGGACAATATTGGTCCAGTAACCAACCGCAGAGGTAACGTAAATATATCAATCATCAGATCCTCCGAGACGTCGCCAGTTAATGTAATCTGTATGGAACCCGTATGGGAATAATAACGTGTCAAACCATGGAACGAATAAACATTTATTCAATTATATAGTAACTGTAAACCATCGGCTGCGACTAACTCCAAACCGTATGTATTTAAGCATTAAATAATAAATTAAAAATTTCAAAAGTCTAAAATCTATAGTAACGTGTAGTACAAAAGCACTAAATAAAATCTGATGCAGCAGGTGCCTATTTTTCAAATCATTTATCACTTTTGCTAGGCAATATCTCTTTTAAGAGGACAAATAAATTTTGGATTGACTTATCTCAAATGCCGGGAAAACGTAATCTTAAGGCTAAAACAATATATATAAAAAGACTACGTTCAATCGTTCAATGTGGATTTATAAAAACAACGAATTTCACAAAATTTTATTGTTTTTAATGCAATTATTAACACGGGCAACTTTTAGCAACTGAGCTCCAAATGAATAAAAATCGTATTAAATTTGCCAAGACTACTACCGTAAATACTGACCATAAAGTCAGGAGCAAGAAAATAGCTAAACAATTTTAACATACTATTAATGTCTTTGAACGAACGTAAAACTACAGTCGGATATAAAAGGTAAATGTTTCTTAAAAATTAACTTTTGCTTTGCAATAAAAGACGTACGCCAACCAATAAACGTTAGGCAACTTTCTAAGAGACATGAAACTCAGCGTTAATACTGTAATGTATTAGTGGACTTGGGGCTGAATTGTGCTGCAACAGAGGTCAATTCTGTTTACCTTTTTGAGAAATGTAGATATAGGCTGTAACAGATAGTGTTTTATATTTACCAATGGAACTTAACTCACCAATGGTGTACTGGTCGTCTCAGGAACTCTGCTGGGGCATTCACATGCACTGGCATTCACAATACATAAAACCCTCAATTTTATCGAGGAGCACTTCATTTGGATAATTATCTTTATAAAAGAAAATTAGGCTTTCGTAGTTCAACACTGCCAATAAAAGAAAACAAAATATTACTAATTATCTTTAATTCAAAGACGAAAGAGATAAATTAAAATAAGAATAAAAATGTTTAACTGTGTGTGAAAATCAAAATAATTAAGTAAAAATTCTGTTCTGCGAGTAGATTAAAGTGATTAAAATATTACCACCATTCAAACAAAAGCATTACTTAAATTGAAAATAAAATAAAATTTAATGGCTTTAATTCTGCTTTCAAATGATTAGATGAACTGTAGATTAATTAAACTGTTTCCAAATAAAAGTGTCTGTAGTCTTACTGTCTCTTAACACACACACACACACATCATACATACACACATAAATACATACAAACACACACATACACACACATATATATATAGTGCACTCCATTAAATATAGCGTTACACTTTCAAACCACATTCCCACGTATCTGACCTAGATTTACATCTCTCCAAAAACTAGCAAAAGTTCAATGTTCTCCAAACGAAGATAAGTCCAAATCAAGAAATTAGAAAAATAGTTCTTCACTCCTAATTTATATTCAGATCACTGTAAAGTCTAAAAGTTTGCTCCGGTAACTAGCTCAAATCAGGTAGCATAGGACCACTGGGCTGAATTAATAAGTGACAAAAGGCACTGGAACGAAAACTTCCAAAACTATACCATCTGTCACTATCATTTCAAGAGCAATGATATACTTGCAAGAGACGTTACCAAGCATAAGTCTGTATGCCCATAAATTAGGTGGCGTCACCTTAATCTGTAGGTAGTGCTGAAGTTACCAGCATGGCGTCGTGGCGTCGGTGTAGACTGCGCCCATCGACTGCATCCACTAATAAATCCAAACTAAATCACCTATACTTAGGCCTTTTCTTAACTTGCCAAGGTAGCACTCAATAAAAATAACTTCGGGTACCAAGAACTCTGACCTAGATTATGTCGATGCCGGGGATTTCGCCCAAGAAATCCCGGCTATTAAACAAGCGTCCTTGGATCTATAGATCCGTACCCAGAAGCTCTTGACTTCCGGCAACTTCCTCAAGACGTATCAATGGAGCTCAGCTACTCTCGGTTCAGTAAGTCACCTATATAGCTTAACACAAAAGAAAACCGTGAATAAAAGAAAATAAACAGTGTTAATAATTAAAATAATAAATTATGAGACTTGAAAAACTCTGAAATATCATTACGTTAACATACTTAAGTTCAGCAGCCAAAATGCGCAGAATAAAGTGCTTACTTACCGTAGAGTAACATAAATTCACATACAAGAATTTAAAAGAATCGTGGATTCTAACTCATATTACACATTAAAAAAATAATGAAACAAAATATGTAAAATTGCAGAATTGTTCCAATTTAAATAAGTAAATGCTTATACATACACAAAATATGTAGGTGTCATATGGTGCAAACAATACACATGTTAATCTGCATACTAGTTTCGGGGTATGTAAATGAGAATACATGGATATGTTACAGAATGTCCTTTTTGTTACTTACGATATTCATTTCCAGTTAAAAACTGCAAAAGACTGTGTGTATTTAGCATACATAAAAAAAAACATGATACATTGAACACTCATTTACGAGACACTCTCAAAACGTAAACAACTCTGCGGTAAAAAAAAAAAAAAAAAAAAATCATAACATCATTTACAGTCTGTTCAACAATCCAGAAATAAAATTATTCTCTTCCTGAAAGAAAATATGCATACACATTTGTTTTCAAAACAACAATCAACATTAAAACACTTTGAAATAAAACTCACTTTTAAAATTATTCATTACTATTCATATGAAAAGAAAAGAAAATTGTAAGACGTTTATTGAGTAAAATATAAAAGAATGAAATAGAAACATAACTCTGGAACGTTTTTTTTATACTGTCTCCGCTTTGGCTCACGTTTCGTGACTCGCTGCTCTGTAATCAAAGAAGACACCGGGCGATTAGTGATACACCTCTCGCATCTTGACTCACATCGCTGTTCACCTCCAAGCTTCTTCAGTAGAAAATGGTAGTCTCTGCTGTTCGGTCGGGCGTGTTGTGAAGTCTCTTAAACTCGTTCCAAATAAGTGTCCATCGTCGTTCAAAGGCACTTTCATGATGTAAGTTTCGTCGCACACGTAATGGAGCTTCAAATTATGTGGGATTCGCTACGCTCATCGCTGCACTAGTACGTGAAAACTCCGTCTGAAAACTGTTGTCTTCTCACGTCTCGGATAATGGTTATTGAAAAATTTTACATACTGAAGACGGTGTTTTTATATATTCAACCGCTGACTAACTGGACTAAAACTGATTTACGTCAAAGTGATCAAACTTGACTTAGTGCAGCTCGTGATGTTTTAAATGACTGTTTCATGAACCGACTAACTTTCTAAGCAGTGTTCAAATAAAATGATGTTAGCAACTTCTCAAGATTGTTTTGAACAATACGACGAGTGTTTACAGAAAATCGTGCATTCATCACGTAACACATACGTAGTTTCTCTTTACGTCATTCTCACTCAAAAAAGCAGTAAACAATAAATTAACAATTAATAATTTTAAAATATACACATGTTAATATTTGCAAATATACACAAAAATAATTTCAATAATGATCGTAATCAAAATCTAACCTGAATATTATCTCTCTCTCTCGCTCTCTCTCTCTCTCTCTCTCTCTCTCTCTCTCTCTCTCTCTCTCTCTCTCTCTCTCTCTCTCTCAACAATCAAAATAATTATACAAATCAACTTATTATGAATAACATTACAGAAAATACACATTAAAAACCAAACTTTATACTCGATTAGTTGTTCCAGCCTCTTGGCTTATTCAGAAATCTTCGATCTTCTCTCATAGGCTAAACAACGGCCAATAAGAAGACCCAACGATGACCTGTCTTGAAGAAATCTCAACTGATTAATGGAATATCGTCATATTTTACAACCTAGGTACCACCTTATCACTTAGGAAATTCAGATATTTATACATATTTACACATGAGAAAATATATACCCATATAAAAAAATCGTAGTGAAAAGTGAAGTGAAAAATAATAGTGAAAATAAAAGTCAATTATGTGTGCATAAATGCTTCGAATAACTTGTAGAAAATTAGCTTCAAATAATAAAATCTAGTTTCTCTTTGCAAAATAAGGACAAATCTGTCCCTTCAAAAATCTCTCGACGAAATAAAATAAATAATCAAATATATGAATATACTCATATGAGGTAAGTGTTAAGCAGGTGAGTGGCAAAACTTGAATGTAAACATTGTTCATTGCTGACTTTGTGCCAGGATGTATATGTAATATCCCTCTGCTAGGGTGTGCATGTAATATCCCGATTCCTTCTTGTTCCTCTTATACGTGACTCGTAAATTCTCTCTCACTTAAAATAAAATTCAGCCTAAAATTCATTTTGCCTTGAAATATGGACAACTGTACTTTGAAGTTTCAACTCGTTCGTATGCAGGACATACAAGACGGTATGATAGGAACAGCTCAGTAAAAATTCTCACATAATAATTCTGTAACACGACGTAACGATGTGTAGGAGCATACACTCTTCCCACGCTAAATAAATAACATCTCTGGAACAAAATCCTCAGAGGAAACCATAACTCTCAATAATAATATTACGTCGCCATAAGATTCCACAGTAAACATAGCATCTAGGCTGCGATCCAGTAAACCTTCATCTACTGTTATTCCGTGGCATAAACCTTTATGAAGCATACAGCGTATTCTGTCTCCAAAGAACATAAACTTGTTTCTCACACATAAAAATTCAAATAAAATTCTTTATTAAATTACTTCTTCTCTAAGGGGTTCTTAAATGGTTTTAATTGCACGGTATTAAATCTCTCTACAAATTCTTCATGCAATGTAGATAAACTGTAACAGTTCTCCGGAATTACTTCTGTCACACGGAACGGACCTTCAAACAGAAGGAATAACTTCTTCGTTACATTTTCAGCAGCAGAACTTAGATAACTTCTCCTCTTCAGAACGAAATTATCAACTTGAAATTTGTTTACATGAGATAGCTTCTGTTGTCTACGCTTGGACTGTGCCGAGCAATATAATTTCCTCTTCACAATATCCAAAAGAACTTCTTGTGTGTTGGGCGTACTGCTTTCTCCAAAACATATTTCCTCTTGCAACAGCTTCGGTAACACCTTATAGCGACAGTCTCAGACTCTTACACATTTACAATAAACTCTTACATACGTACAACAAATCCTTTTATGTACAACAAACTTATATATTCCTGTGTCGTGTGGGAACATTTAATCACACTTTGTTATCTGTCCCTCCAGTATCAAATACCGTTTCAATGAGAAAATACAGCCTCACGGCTCGATGGAGTTCCATGTCAATAGTTGGAACATTTCTGAGATTTATGTTGCGTCCATCCAGGAGCTTCTTCCTCCTCCTCCTGTCTCTTCTTTCCCTTCGAAATGTGCTCAGCTTCAATTTTGACTGTGGAAGTTTTCACGCATGTGACCTTGGAGAATGTGCTGTCAAAAATTGTTTTCTCATAGCCTTCAAGTCGGTTGCGTTTCTGTGTTTGTAACGTGATTTGCGATTGTAAACGTTGATAATTTGTTGGACAGAAATGCTTGCCTGTGTGATGGTTTTGACGTTCAGTGTACAGTTCTGATGCGATGAACGTGGTACTCGCCGAATGACTTGCACTGTTGCTTACGTTACAGTCCTACACAGATTCTGTTCTAGTAGACAATTGTCTGTGTCTTCAACCAGATTTGCAGGTGCTTGTTTTTCTGGAGTAATTTCCATCATCGCATCACTCCCTTCTTCCAGTGTACTGCACTGCTGTTTCAATGTTTCACCGTTTTGTGGCGAGTACAGAATTGGTGCGCGATTATCCACTAGCTGATTGCCATTCGTTGATAGACAGCTCTAATCTGTTGTATTTAATACACAAAATATGTAGGTGTCAATATGTTACAAATCAATGCACGTGTTAACCTCCATCATAGTTTCGGGAATTGTACATGAGAGTACATGAATATGTTACAATACCATAAACGGTAAGAAGCGCAAAGGAATACCTAATCTTTCCGTATCACTTGCTAGCAAATTATCACTCGAACGTACCAGTTCGGCGTTAGTTCGATTTTTCCCAACATGGTTTGCTATATATTCCCACCCACTATTACTCAAACTGTATACCAAAATTCATGCTTATCTTATCTGCTGAAAAGATGTACTTCACTTTAAGTTAGCTTTCGCCTTGGCAAACAATGGGCTGGCATGAAACACTTCGTGCTAGCTTGTTTCATATACACCACGCGAGTTTTAGTAATTTTTAATTTTTCTAAAAGTACTTTATTTTTTTTAAGACATTTTAAATCATGATAGTGGTACCTCAGTGGACCAATCCATGTCTTGTACGCATACATCAACGAAATATCAACGAAAAAAATTTTTTTCGTTTTCCTTTGATGAATTGTATATTATTTGTAGCAAATTTTGAATTTTTCTTTTAAATGGCTGGGCTGTAAACATATAGTATACGCAGGGACCTGCAAAAATCGCGTTATATTTTTACATCAGGCTAAAATTCATAGTACTTTATATACTCTAGCCTGAATTATTTCCCCATTGGATGCTGCGTAAATGTTAAGTCACGCCCTTTATGAGTGAACTGCACGTGATTGGGACACACAATTGTGAAGCGTTCATTTATTGGCTCAGAGTTAAGGGGGTACGTGTCAAATAAAGAATGGCTCAATGACACACGTATTGCAAACTAAAAGTGTTTTAAGTTTAACATGTCCTCATATAATAACGAGAATTTTGCAGGTCTCTAAGTATACGAAATAACTGTTAATATGTGTAATTTATATAACTAAAAGGGCCTCGAAAATTTAGCAAGAAAACACTATTTGATTTTATTAAATAACATTGGGTCTTGCAAAAGTATACATTCTTCTTGCATGCTGAAATCTCAGAATATGTTATCGTTAAAGAATTTTGGTTTGAATTTCGATATTTTCGTGCTTAGATAAACAGGAAACATTCAAACAGTAAATCTTCAGAATTTTAAGATTGTCTTTAATAATATTGTTCTGAGTTTTACAGGGGATTTGAAAAATTTATACTTTCAAGAAGTGAGTGTTATTTTACTGTGTAATCTTGAATCAACTTAATATGTAGTCTTGGCGCACTTCATGATGAGTTAACTTATTTTTAATTAATTTATATTTTTCTCCACTTGCATGTAATAACGTGATGTTATCCTGTTTTCTAAACCCCAGTTTTTAATGCGTTAAAATTGAGCGTTTCGTAAAAACACAATCTTAACACATCACAACAGTCTAGACTTCGCTGCACGAGGGGAAGGAGTCAGTTAGGCAGTCAGACAGTCTTCGTCTCGGGAAAAGACACGTTCCTCTGGAGAAGGGCCGGTTCTGAGGGGTGTCGGTGGAAAAGGGTTGTTGTCATTGTGGAGTCGGAGCAGCTCTGATGACGAAGGTGGGAGGTGCAGGGGTGTTTGGACAGGATCACGTACCTCTGGACTCTGGTCGGTTCTGAGTGGTGCAGGGTAGGGTGGGAGTGGGTGGCTACGAGCGAGCGGGACCCGATCGGAGCACAAGTAAGCAGATGACGCCATCTTGAATCAGTTGCGACAATTGAGAATCGAGGACAGATGGGTGACTGACCCCCAGGACATCGCAGAGGAGAGGTGGTAGGTGGTGGCTGGCATCGTGGAGTCGGGCCGGTTCTGAAGGGTGCAGGGTAGGGGTGGGTGGTTTGGGGCGCGAGGGGGTGGCAGGCAGGTCTCCTCCGATCGGAATGCAACTAATCAGTTGTCGCCATCTTGCCTTAGTGCCGAAAACATTTCATGATCGCGTCTAGATCGGGGCAGCGTATAATGGCAAGGGGGAGGGGGAGGGGTGAAGTGACCTCAGCTATCCCCCTCGGCGCCATCTTCAGTCGCTCCTGTACGCTTGGAGGAGACGGACATGCTACTTGTCAGCTCCTTCATAAACACCGCATCTCTACACACTTGGGGACCGACGAGCTTACAATAGGGGATTATCGCACCGGCGAGCATCGCACCTACCTTCATCTCTAGTGATAGCTGCAATTTAGGTAGTATTTTATAGGGGAAATATCAATTTTCGTGTGTTAACTTATCTTTTTCGGATCGATATACTGCGTTTGTGATAAGTAATTGATTTCTGTGTTCGGGAGACGAAAATACCATTTGCGTTAACAATTCGCGTTTTTTGTATCCAAGTGACGTGAATTTCACAGATTTAATGGAAATTTGTAGTACGTGTCTATAAAGTGTTGCACGATTACGCTTTGCGGGCTTAAGTACTTCTTCACTTCATCCGAGTGTCCTTACGTTTCGATGGAAATAATTTGTGTTAAAAGTGAATTATTCTGAAAATAGTGAAACTTTAGTTTAAAAATTATCGTTTCGTTGTCTGTTGAAGGACGAATGCAGAGTTTTTCTCTTAAATTTCAACTCATTTGTCTATCGGCTTCGCTACATGTATATGATCAGGCTCTCCACATACACAGCTTATAAGACGATGTAATTGCTACGCTGGACTCCACATCAAATGAACATGTTTTAAAAAATACTCAAGGAATGTGCGAGAAGCGTCGAGTAATACACGTGTATTTCTATTACGCTATTGTGTCTGTTTAAAATTTAAATGCGAGTTTAATCTTTGATTTATTCATACTGATCTTTGTTTATTCATACTCACTAGCTGGATTTCGTTTAGTGAGTTTGCACTTGTCGCCATCAGATGTTATTTACATAGTTAAAATTCTATCGCGTGTAAATTATATTTCTAAGTTCGAGACTCATGTTACATTTCAGACTCACGTAATTGCACTTATTATTCACTTAGTCGTTTGAAAATTCGCGATTCAATGCGTGTAATTTATTCCTACATACAACTCTCTGAAATACTCTAACATTTCATTGCATTCCGAAAACAGATCGTTTAACACATAAATCACATCTTTCAAAGTCGTCTATCTACCATCTACGAGCAATATCCCACCAAAAAACATAACATTTACACTTAGACCACTCTTAGAAAACGTTTAAACGTTCTGGAATTCTCTCGTGTGTTAAATGCATTCGTGAAAATCGCCTATCTGTCAGCAACATTCCTCCAAACCCCTCAAAATAAGAAAAAATAAGAAAATGTACACTTAGCCTACTCTTGCACTCAACTCAGCACCTGTATAACACATTGCAACACACCACTCTGGTCAATCGCCCCTAGGTCACCACACCGTCAACATCGTACAGAGCTCGTCCTCCCAAAAAGAAGGAAAGAAAATCAATAAATAAATAAAAATATGTATAAAAAATATTTTGATCCGATTAAAAATAAAAAACTTTTTTGATTAACCCTTTTTGACTAACCCTTCCAATGAAAGCTAACCCTTAAATTAAATTAAACCCTTTCAATTTAATTAACCATTTTTGATTTACCCTTTCAATCAATTTAATTAACCCTTTGATATAAATTTAACCCTTTGATATAAATTTAACCCTTTGATATAAAATCTAGAACCCGCCCGCCCCTACTACTGTATTGCACCACAGCCTCTCTGCTGGTACGATTATATGCAATACTTACTTATGCAGGTTGAATGCCTTTCGCGAATGCTTCCAAAAGAAAACGAAGTCCTACTGTGGAGATTTATTACAAGCAGGAACCTGTGAAGTTCCCGGTATGTTAATGTTTCCCGCTTACAGTCTCAGATTTGGCAAATTATAACTGCTTCATGTTCCATTTCCTCAATTAGACAGCTCACTGCAGTGCAGGTTTATCTGGAACTTGCACTGATAACTGCAGCACCATACGTACAATTGAATACTTATGTGCCAATTATAGATTTATGAAGTTAACACAATATCCCACTTACTTTACGGAGTGTGTCCTATGATTAACTTCAGCTATAGTATAGGAGTTCTCAACCTCGGGGCACGCCCGTTTAGGGGTATGTGCGAGAATTTCAAGGGATGCGTGGTAAACTATAACAAATAAATTGTAAATATTATAATAACAACATTTAAGAATAAATCACACTGTTAAAACAATACCTAACAGAACAGTAGATGTGTGCATATATTTGTGTTTATAAAAATACAGGATGTCCTCAAATATGTGGGCAGAAATCGGGGAGCGGATACTACACTCCAAAAAAACAAAATGTTCCTACGAAAATATCTCCTAAAGTCGATTATTTCCGAGTTACAGACCTTCCAATGTTTTGCTGGATGTATTCATAACAACCTTCCTGGCATATTCTAGTTTGAGTAGCTGTACCCATATTCGTGTACAAGCAACGATATGTCACTCTCCAAGAAGTGCTCTAAATGTTTGTCATGTACCAGAATGCATGTCTGAACACTCAACGTCATAGATTGTCCGATACGTTCAAAGGCTCCAGGAACTGCACGTTTCTGCTGGCAACCTTGTTATACTTGCTGGCGAAGCACTGCGACGTCCGGAACTGAAGTTGCGTGAACAATGTCCTTGAGATGCCCCCGCAGGTGGATTGAGATCCGGGGTTCTAAGCGTACCGCATTCCACTTTAGTCGGCTGTGAACAGTGTAATTGGAAATGTAATAAGACTCACATCATTCCAGCTGGTCAGATTAACAGACACGCCTAGTAAGAGATCGATTATCACCAACGCATGTGGTACGATGTTGGAAGGTCTGTAACTCCGAAACTTTCGACTTTAAGACATAAGTTCAAAGGGACATTTTGTGTTGTTTTTTGGGTACACTTCCCCGATCACTTCCCACATTTTTGGGAACATCCTGAATATATAATAAATTTTAAAGCATAGACCAATATATATGACCTCATGCAGTAAGGAGGGTATGGGCCTCAAAATGTTGAGAACCCCTGGTTTCGAGTGTGCAATGTAGGCAAAATATCGCCTATCGTGACGTGTTGCGATAAAAGCTATCATCTGTGCCTATTGCAGAAGGGGGGGCTGGTAGACTTTGTCATCCCATTGAAGAATTCTACCGACCAGTTCGTGGCAACCAGCGGCCGCGACCTGGTGTTGTTCAGGTTGGACGGTCGCAACTCGCCGGAGACGGCGAAACTCAAGGTCATCGCCTCAGTGGAGACAGACAAGCCGGACAACCGTATCAACGATGGGTAAGCCGATGCCTCGGGCAGGAACTGGGCAGGTCAGTGTTTCTCACCCGTTGGAGTCACCATTATTTTCCGTACGTTCCGAGCAGTTTGGGGTTGTTTCTTGGGAGGTTTAGTCGGATTTATCTAAAAGAAACCGTGTAATTGCAAGGGTTTAAATGTTGGGCTTTCTCCCGAAAAAATGAATTTACACTGCTAACAAAAGTTCCCCGTCGGCTGCCAAACCGAGTTCAAGAAACGCAACGAAAGGGTTGGCATGATGTGCCCTATTACACACACATTTGAACATTTTTTAGTGTCAGAATGAAACCCACGCGAACGCTTGTTTCATACCGTTCCTTATTTGTTTGTCCTTTAAAGGAAATAAATGCGTTCACTATTTTGCTATGGATAACTAATATCACAATTTCAACAGTTTTAAGAACACACAACGGATTTTTTTATTTTACTTTTTTTATTTAACACTTCCAAACAAAAAAAAAGCACCTTGGCCATCTTCGCTCGAGTCACATGTGAAATGTTTTATATCACGACAATTGCGGGCGTGTTAAGATTCTTCGGCTCAATCCAGGATGTCAAGTTGAATAAAAATAGTTTACATTCCATGTTGTACTCTTAAGAGCACATAAAGTGGGGGGGGGGGGGGAACGCAATACTCGCTAACATCATTCCAGTATGAAACAAACAAAAGGAATAAACTGAAAAATAACTCAACAAAAAAAATCTCATCTTTTTCAACATCAAACAATAGGTCTTCTCAGATACATTGACGAACTTCAATAACGTGTAGAACCTCCACGATTCCTGAGGCACTCTTGTATCTGGCGAGGCATGCCAAAAACAAGATAACTAAGCATTTACTGAGGTAAATTCTCTCCTTTCTCAATTGCGGTGGTTTTTAAAGTCTGAATGGTCATTGGTGTTTGTGAGCGGTTTGCAAACGCTCGCTTGAGTAAGTACCACAATTTCTCTATGCAAGTCATTTCAGCTGAATAAGCTGGCCAGTTCTTTCTTCGGATCCCACGTAGATACAGATACGGGGAATATATTAAACTTTTTGACAGAAGCAGGGAATATGCTAAACTATTTTGTGAGCAGTATATTTTTAGTAAATCAGGTATAAAAACTCAAGGTCTTGTCTGTGTATTTGTAAGCACTTATTATATGTGTATTTGTACAAATGTAACCTCTTATTGAAAGGATTCGTAAATAAAATATAAGGTTGGTATAAGTTTACCACTAAACGGTTGGACGTCTTTATATTTTTATCTAAAATATTTTTATAGCATAATTTTCTGCAAATGTGTAATCCCAGTTATTATTAGGACTCAGTAGTTTATAACAAACCCCAAAATTCAAAGTTAACAGCATTAATATAAATATTCATACTATCCAATGGATAAAACTTAAACAGGAAATTGTTAAATTTGATGTTTTGACCCCTCTACATTACAGTAAAATCTAATAAATCGTTTTAATTAATATAAAATGTTTAATGTATTTGTTACATATGTATCACTACTGTTATTTGCCTCTGTGTTTTAATGCCAACTTATTTGTATCTGTTTTTGCTATATATAAAAATAATTTTGAAAAATATAGATTGAAAAATTTTTTTTATTAGTCACCATTGAGTTTTTCATCTACACTTATATTCTTTCGGTATTTACAGATATATGACTTTATTACTTAAATACATGTTTTGCTTAATATCGTCATAATAGCGCCGACACAAATTTTGAAATACTAAATATTGTAATTATTTTCACGCAAGCATTACTACCGTGTAGGGTGAAATACAAACAACTAGACAGTCATGACTTTCGTTTGTATATTCAGCAAAAATACACGTAACAGATATAGTTCTGCTAATAGCATGCATGCCTTAAATAACTGTTCTAACTGAAATAAACTTTGAGTATGACGAAAAGCATTGTTAACGCACATGTGTATTTTTAGTAAAATGCACAAAGGAACACAACTACACATCTATAAACGTCAGTGAGTTTATGGAGCGCCAAAATGCGAAAAATAACCACTGCAAAAAAATGTGTCCCAAATTGTGACCGTATTCTCCACTAACATGATCTTTCAGCAAACAAAAATTTCACAAAATAAACTGAGGTTATTACCTCTACTGTTACAACTTACGTCAATGAGCTTAGAAAATCTTAACGTATACATAACAAGTTTACGAGAAATTTATTTTAACATTGAGATAAAATATAGTTTTACTACCTCAGCAGGACAAAAAGATAACCTTTGAGATTTGATGTTAAAGCAGCCATGGGGCAGCTAATCGGCAGATTCACACGAACAACACTTATTTATTTGGTCATCAGATTATTGTGCGAAATTCCCCCCCCCCCCCCCATGCGCTAAATCAACATATCATGCCGAAGCTAACTTACTTGTAACACAAGTCATTTACGACATAGGAAGTTTGGAGTGTGTTACTGCGCCACTATGCGCCTGCCAATTTACACCCTTCAGAGTGAAAACGTCATAAACTAATTAAATTACTCGTGATACAACAACAACTGTTAAACAATATGACGCAAAATATCGAATTTACAAGGGCGGTTACGTGACGCTATGCTTTCTTACTTCCAAAAATTAAAAACCTCGGCGTTTGGGCATAAAGGCATGTAAGAGCACAGTTTCAAAAAAAAAAAAAAAAAAAAAAAAAAGGTACTGAAATCGGACCCCAAAATATTGTTGGGCTCAACATACTGAGCGAAAACAAAATTCGACAAAACCGTTTTGGGCTAAATGCTTTCATGACATGAATAAAACTGCGCCCCGGATGTAAAGGCCGAAATACTCAACTTATCGACAAGCGGTTTGGATAAAAACTTGACGACAAATCCCTAACTTCGTTATATGTACCTTCAACTACCAAACAAATATTACTGAATGATAATAGTTAGAATATGCAACCAACATTGGCACGTTCCCTACAGCGATTCTCACCGACGTATGACGTGTTTATTTGTTATGACGTAACATAAGTGTTTTATACATGTTTTTACATAAAAGTATCTAATTTTCGATTAAGTTGAAATTTTACTTCTGATTTATACAAAATTTATATTTTCCATTCGTTACACAGAATGTTAATAATCGCACGTAAACACTTAGGGGGGAAACATTCCTCACATCTGTAGGATGAAAAAAATGTTATCTGAACATGGGTCCGCAAATGCTTCGATTCGTCACTACAACCCGCAATTCATAATGTACAGTGTATGGCCCGTGGGCTGGATCAGGTTACTGTGGAATGCCACCGCAGCGTTAGTTTGCATGATACACGACACCTCATACTACGACACTACTACTAGAACAATAGGAACTGCACAGGAAGTAGTAACACGTGTGGGAAGGCAATAATGGAAATGTTCAAAATGCCTGTATGGACACCCGGATGCGTTGATGAATACCTGGAAAATCCCCGATTGTTTCGCAACCCGCCATAATACGTTTACGGAGGGTGCCCACATTGTCCACTGGGGTTGCATTCTCAAGTGCCTTCAAATGTCCCCACAAACTAAAGTCTAGTGGAGTCAAATCAGTGCTCCTCCGGGGCTGGTATGGGAATGAAAATTACAGCTGTGATGGCATTCCACAGTAACATGATCCAGCCCGCAGGTCATACATTGTACGTTATGTATTACGGGCTGTAGTAAAGAAACGAAGCGTTTGCGGACCTTTGCTCATACAACCTTTTGTCGCCCTCCAGATGTGAAGAACGTTTCCCCGAAGTAATGGCATGCAATTTCGCAACATCCTGTAAACATGAATAAAGCAGAGGGAAAATATTTGCGGTGGCGAAGCCAAGTAAGAAATAGTTCTTATGCAAAATGTTATTAAAGCGAATGCGCACTCATGCGGTGCGGTGCCCTTTTGGAGAAATTTCCTAGACTCGGTTAAGCTCTGTTTGCGGGAGGCGGAAGAATATACTGGCTTCAGAAAAAATATTGAAGTAATAGTGAATGGATTATACCACCCGTAGAACGAACGTGGGTGGGTAAACGCGCTGCTCGTTCCTGTACAGTAGCGGCAACAGAATGACGCCGATCAGCAAATGTATACAGAAACTTCTAGAGACGCAAACTGCACAGCATTTAAACACATGACCGCACCAAAATATTTCAAAAGTTTTTCGCCATAAACATGGGCAAAGCAAACAACCTTGAAGCTTAGACGAACCACAATTCCTCATTTAAACAATAAAGGTGAAAATCAAGTGATGTGAATGTATCTTTCAAGTGTGTAAATATTCAAATGTTTGATATCCTCATAAAGGAACGCATTTTTTTAAATAGATAACACGGGACGAGATTAAAGTTGTGGATTTGTGATATTGCAGAACTTATACTTGAAGACTAACGGCAATTGTATAATACACTGCGTCCCTGTCAAATATAAGTAAAAAAAAATAATAATGTTACGATAGAACAATAGGCCTGTAGAACTAAGTTACGGGGAGGGGATCCTAGAAATAATTTAAACCACACAAACAGTGGAATTACAGCAGCAAAATTTAAAGTAGTAAATTAAAAACAAATAAAATCATATTTAAAAAAAATGAATTTTACTGACCAAACAATGACGATCATAGCCGGAAAAAACTGGATCGAAATCAAACATATCTGAAATACAAATAAACTGCAACAGAGAAAACGACACAAGACCTCGCAAAACGGATACAAAAAGAGACCAAAATGTAAGGGCATTAAAACGCAAGAGACGATAAAATACGTAATATTTTGTGGTGTCGTTCGTAATTTTATTTACCTTTGTTTGAGAGACGAAAAAATTTCTTTCTAATTGTAGTTTTTACTTAATTTTTACTTGGAGTTCTAATGGGAAACAATATTGTCCACTACGTGAGATATTTCTAAATCAAGACTTGTCTAGTTCACAGTTCAGTTTCTGTTACAAATCTTGGCGAAGAAGTTTTCTTTTACTGCAGGGTAAAAACGTTGTTGTATGCAACAAATATCCTACTTATATTTACAATTATAAGAATACAGTAATAGGAGCAAGGTTTTATTGAAAATAATTATTTCAGGCTGAAGTTTAAATGATCACTGTGTGGTTGCGGGAACAATGGGTCCGGATATTTCCTTAAGGTATCAAGCAAAATTGTATTCGCTAGACTCTAACACTTCTAATGGAACTATAAAATTTAAAAGACGTGACCATTGTGACCCAGAAACATCAATCTTATTTCTTAGGAAGAAACCTATTCTGTCTGAAAATCTATTGTTTGACAGTTTATTATAAGTGCTGTTTGAAAAAAAAGGCCCATTTGTTATGTAAGGCCATTGTCCATTGAATCAGGAAGCTTGTACTGCATTTATAGTATCAGTAAGTGACAAATAGTATTGTAATACGAAATTATACAATTGAAATGCTTCAGGGAAATCATTGAAATTGCTCACCATTTAAACCAACGTCCAACATACTACCTGAGAGTAAGCTTATTTTATTTGTTATAAATGTAATATCATCTTTACAGGGAACCTTCCCCGCCATGTTGGATTATTGGTTTTTCTAGATTGTTTATATTTTGAAAATAGAAAACTCCGAAATTACCCTCACACCCAACTTGGTATTAACCTTAAAAAGCAGTTCGCGAATTGCGACTGAACTACGAACTTGTATTTACGTCACAATATTGATTTTGCAAAATTTCTGCAGAATTAATATTGAGATGTAATTGTAAGGTGAATGAGTAAGGTGGGTGAAAAGATTTGGGCGGCTTTTAAAAGAGAGGTCTTGAGAGCCGATGAGGGTGAAGTGTGGTGAATATGGAGCATCGCCGGAATGGAAGGGCGGAGGAAACGGGAGATACCCGAGAAAACCCGCCGACCAACGGCATTGTCCGACACGATTCCCGCATGCGATAATCCGGAGTGACCTGGCCGAGGATTGAACCCGGATCGCCCTAATTGTAAGGTCAATAGCTACTTGAGAATAGGGACACTTTCGGGATTTCTTAAATATAAACAAGCTAGAAAAAAAGGGAATGTTCAATATGGCGAGGGACATGTGTTGACTACTTCAATAATACAGTGAGTTCATGGGCTCATCGGGGCCGACTATCCGCAATGGATGGAGCATTTTGATCCAGAAACAATGAGATAACAGTAGTAGGAAATTTATCGTTTGATGCACAAGGGGATCGCGGATCGGAGCCAGAGCCACCCGGACGCCATGTTGTTACGTCACCCACCCGCCATTTTTGTCCCATATGACTTTGACCTGGACACTTGACCCTCGACCTTGATGCTGGTGGCCTTTGACCCCAAAAACCCAAATAATTCCGGAGAAATTCTTAAAAAGTTTTTAAAAAGGATTACGAAGAATTTAATTAAAACATCTTTTAAAAATTTCTAAAACTGCATTATTAAAAGTTTTATAAGAATTGTTTCAAAATTTATAAAAAAAACTATTAAAATTTTACTGAAAATCATAAAAAAAAAACATTTAAAAATGCAAGTCCCCTGGCAACCATTTTCCCCAACAATTCCCTTTTTTTTCTTAAAATTTTCTTTTTTCCCCCCCCCCCCTAAAACTGCGGGAAAAAAAACAGAAAAAAAAATGAAAATATTATAAAAAAAACTTACATTTCCGGAGGTCCTCCCAGCACCATGTCCAACTGCCTCGCCTCCACTACCCCCATCTATACTAATTCTATCGTATGCCACCATACTTGCTTTTTAGTTTATCATTTGTTTACATGTGTCTGGAGGTGGTCATATTTGGTTTTTCATTCGTCATTTATTTATAAATGATACTGCAGGCTGCCATATTTGTTTTTTCGTTCGTCATTTGTAAATATATGTTACTGGAGGCAGCCATGTTAGTCGATACAATATGTCATCTAGTAGGCGTCCGCCATCTTGCTAGGTGCAGACATTCATGTTGGTTTTTTTTTATAGTCATTTGTTTTAGAGTTGGTCTCTCACATCGTTCTATTAAAATATTCGATTTCATGTGTTTACATCACCTGTGTACCACCAGGTATTAGCCATATTTGTTTATGTGGTTATAGTATAGGGTACGCTGATTACCCCTGCCAATATTTTTCATTAGCTAATTAGTGTTTAGTCGGCAAACCTCCACCACCTTCGTTCCATACTCTCCATTTTTAGATTATATTTTTCAACACACAGTTAGTATCTATTATGCCACCTGCTGTCGGCCTGTACCGAATGGTAACACAGACCATTCCTGCAAAGTACGTAAACTATTATATTTAATTTTTTTTATTTGTCTACATAAGTAATTTTATTAAAAATATTTATTTAAAATATTTGTTATTAAAAATATTTCTTATGTATAAAGCGCGGAGGTTTTTGAAATAAAATACAGCATATCTTTTTACACAAAATTTATTGTACACTTAATAAAATATACAGGTTTATTAATCTTCTTCGAATTTAACCACTCGATGTCTGCCTCGGCGACCTACTGTGGGTATTGAAGTAGGCAGGAAAACCCCACCACTTCCGTTATGTCGTTTCAACCCTTCTCGAACTTTGAAACTGGCGATGCTCGAAGAAGACTAAACAGTTATAGCGTGTGTACAGCCAGCTGTGCTCATGACAGTATTTTGATGGTCTTGTCTCAGCGATTGTAAGATACAAGCCGGCAGTGAAGTATCAGGCAGCATGCGTGAGTGTTGGCAGGAATATTTCCATGTGTAGTGAATTCGATTCTGCGGTCAATCACGTTGGAGGTAATACGATCGCCCTGTTTACTCACATCGAATACCATGAGCGGGGCCAAACTCTTTAGAATACAAGGGATCAGCATCGGGGATTGGGTGCGTCCATAATATGTTTTTTGGGCAGGGCCAAACTCTTTAGAATATAAGGGATCAGTATCGGGGATTGGGTGCGTCCATAATATGTTTTTTGGGCAGGGCCAAACTCTTTAGAATATAAGGGATCAGTATCGGGGATTGGGTGCGTCCATAATATGTTTTTTGGGCAGGGCCAAACTCTTTAGAATATAAGGGATCAGTATCGGGGATTGGGTGCGTCCATAATATGTTTTTTTGGTATTGAGCGTACATCTGATATGTCAGTAGGTACTGTTCATGTTCAAAGTTCGTATTCATATCAACGTACGGGTAGCTTTAGCTATTCAAACATATTGTGACAATTTCTATTTTACATGCGTCGTACTGCGAACGGCTCACTCTTACATTGCGCTGTCTCCCGGCCTGTAGCCCAACAATGATATACCTCATTTCTCAGAAGCACAATTAGACTTCACCATCCAGTGTATGGCCCGTTATGTATAACGGGCTGTAGTGAAGAAACGAAGCATTTGCGGACGGACCTATGTTTATATAACATTTTTTCATCCTCCAGATGTGAGGAATGGTTCCTCGAAGCATTCACATGCAATACTGCAACATTCTGTATAAAAACACATAAATTAAATGCATCCTATATCTTGGCACATTTTGACAATTTTATACTACGTATGCACTACAGCTGGTTAACAATACGCAAAATTTTGTGTTACAGAAACCACATAAAATTCCAGAAAAATTTTATATCTCCATTTTTTTTCAGTTTCTTAAAGGAATACGCCTGTGTAAAATATAAAATTCCATCGCAATCATTTTACAAAATTTTTGATATTTAACCATAAACTTAGCTTAATATTTTGTGTGTTATGTTATTTATCCTAATACTGAATTTTTAAAGTTGTTGAATCTACTGATAAATACCTAGATATTCATTGTATTTGTTACAGCAAAGCATGAAATATTTAAAGGAAGATATATCTTAATGTTACGTACTATACATTTAGCATACCTACTATATCTGAAAAAAAGATCAAAATAAACGTTTTAACGAGAAACAATTAATTATTATGCGCCTTGATATAATTTTTCCTTTTTTCTTTTTGGTTAACTTCTATTAAATCATTTTTTACATTTTGATTTTTTTAAGTATATGGGAAACTCAAAAAATTATTAATATTAATATTGTTTAATGTTTGAATTTCCAAAAATTAGATTGTGGAGCTTTGCAAAACCAGCGAAGTACTTAGTAGAATACCACAAATATGCCCTTAAAATTGTCAAACATTTACGTGATAATTCTTACACCATTAATATTGGACAAATTAAAGCAAAATGTAAGTTGTGCAACCAGAAGAATTGAATTTCCAGCAACGGTTTATCAGATGTTAAAAGTAACCTGCATCTAGAATGTGCTGTGGTTGTGCTATTTTAGCCAAATGTGTGCCAGCCCCTCAGTGCAATAATGGCATATGTGTATGTGCAGAGTGCCTGTTTGGTTAAATCGAAAGAGGGCGGCGCGGAGGTCCTTGAATCGTGTTTGCCTCTGCATAGCGCGTCCTATGCTACGTTACTTATACTCTTACTAGCATACGTAAATACACTTTCTGTCGTTAGCTTATATCGCTTTCATTTCATTTTTGCTACAAACTTTATGTGACGAAGTCCATATCGCTATAAAACACGCGTAATACATAGAAAAGGTTTTAATCACATCTAAATTATAAACACCATTGATTGTTTCCTTCATTATTAATAGTATATAAGTTATACCCAAATTAATATTTTGCAGTCGTAATACCTGAAATTAAAAAATGTTATTTATGACAAATATTATCTCCATCAGAACATGGTTCATTTCGTACAAATTTGAAATTATACTTTACTTACATGAAATGCAAACTTTAAGTGGTTTGCAATTATAAAACAAGGGGTTATCATTAGAACTGGTGAGCACACTTTCCTTTACATGGGTGCAAATAATTTTGATGTTGTTATTAATAGGTTTGATGGTAGATGTTTCTTGACATGTCATTGATAGCGATATCATTAGAAATGCAACCAGAATCAAACGCAATACTTACACACGTGCCTTACCTGGGACTTGAAAACACAACACCTCACACTATAAGCTGACATGTTACCAACTGCATAATGGAGGTCAGCTTCGGAACATCAACTTCGATATTAATCAGTTTAAAGTTTGGGTAGACTATGATTACCAACTTCAAATATTTACTGGTAACATCATTTTGAAAACAAGTGTGTGAGGCACTTAAAAAACGAAATTTTTTCCTGCCTACCGTAACCCTAATTGTGTGCAGAATTTCGTGTAAATAGCTTGACTGGTTCCCAAGGTATGGCATTAACTCGTTTGGGATATCTAAGAAAACACCCTAAAACCGGTTCGTACAGAAATATCTCTTGTTTTTAAGACATACTGAAATAAGTCAAATTACTAAATAAACGTGGTAAATTATTCTAAATTACTTTTACTCCTGTGGAATAAAGTCATTATTGATAATGTATTTACAAAATGATTAATATAATATTTATATTTATATTTACCACACTAAATACGACTTCCCAAGATTGAGTAGTTTCAGTGTTTATATATATATATATTTTATATAAAATCTGTTTTAAAATTTCCTAATTAATCTGATGTAAAATGACCACTAGACCGATTTTAAAGTTTCCTACAACAATATTTGGAATGCATCTCAAACAATTTTTTTTCGTTTATTTCTCTTAGCTGGAATATAATATACAAACTTAAGTAACCAAGGAAGAATGTGCTAAGGCGATTGTTACAATAAGATTGTGGGAGGATATGACGTCACATCGTGATATCCCCAAAGAAATAAAGGCTTTATGAGTCCTTCTTCGAGGGCTAAACATCTAACATGGCCAGACGTTTCAGTTAAGTGCCCCTCCCGTCGGCGCCTTGATGACAGTGTACGTGACGACTCCGGAGGATTGAGGATGGCCAGCGGCGTGTAACCAGGCGGAGGAAGGTCGGAGATGTTCCGTTCGAATGGAATCTTCAGTGATGCCTGTCGTATTTGGCTTGAAAATACCGACGCCATCGCTTCCGAAGCTATCAAGTAAGACCTATCCATGGCACGAGTCAAAAGTATAGTCGCAACTTGGCATTCTTAGTGAAGTATTTTGAAAATAATGCTAACTGTCAGATTTGTCCAAGGAACTGTTTTAATGAGGAAGCCAAGTTTAGTTGGTTGCTGCAGTATGAAAATCGCTTTTGTTATAAATGTTTAAATTGACTTTCCTTGGTGAATATTCCCAGTGGCCATTTCATTTTCGTGTTCTACCTCGAGAACAGTAATTTTAAATTATATTAAAAGAGTGTGACTATCTGAACTTTGTCTGCAAAATGGCATGCAGTAGTATTAAAGCAGATTTAATTTAGTTACCCTCTCTCCATGTTGAATTTTTGGGTTTTAAAAGCAGTAATTCTCAATCTGATTACTTTGGCAAAATTCCTTATAGGTATCTGACGGCATGAATTTCGAGTGTTATTATATTTCTTCAAATTTAATTTGTCTTGAAGGGTTAGTAAACTTAAATATTATCCTGCAAATGCAAGAGCATGTTCAGTCTACGACAGCATGTGCTGTACGCGAAAATAAGGATGACATGTGAGACAGAAACACGATACGAGAGAGAGGTTGACATGTGAGATTGAAATACGACACGAGAGAAAGATGACATGGAAGGTGGAGACGAGGAACGAAGGAGAAGAGGAGAGGCCGAGAAGTAAGGCGGTAGATGACATCGCCTTGGCCACCGCCCGACACGATTGTAATAAACAAGCTGTATGTGATTCTTGAAGGTAACCTGGTAGTCTGTAAATGCTACTAGAGGTGTGCCTCCCCACGAAATCCTGACCGGACAAAACTTGGAATGTATCGTAGAAGAGCTGCGAGAGCTACCTAAGCTTTACGTTGTCACTACCGAGGAAGGACCCGGGAAGGTAAAACAAGAATTAATAGATCTGGTCAGGAGAAGGTTGTTTTTGTCCGCTGAACGGCGAAGTAAGTACTGCAGTGTCAGTAAGAAGAATAAATTCTCGGTAAACGATTTGGTATCACGAAGAACAAACCCCCACCAGCAGTTATTGGGCAGGCGTCACAAAAAAAAGTTATTTTTTTATTTTTGAAGGGCCATTCATAGTTACTCAAGTTATTCGTGACAACTGCCACGAGTTAGCCGATCTGGAAGGAAATCCTGTAGGCCGAAGCAACATCAACATAACGCAGTTGAGACCCTACTTGACACTTGTAACAATTAATCTGATATACAGCAATATGACAACACAGGTGCGAAGTCACCTTAAACAAAGTTTGAAGGTGACTTCGTAGTTTTTGAAGGGCCATTCATAGTTACTCAAGTTATTCGTGACAACTGCCACGAGTTAGCCGATCTGGAAGGAAATCCTGTAGGCCGAAGCAACATAACGCAGTTGAGACCCTACTTGACACTTGTAACAATTAATCTGATATACAGCAATATGACAACACAGGTGTGAAGTCACCTTAAACAAAGTTTGAAGGCGACTTCGTAGTTTTTGACGGGGAAGACGTACTGCGGGGAGCAAAATTATCTACATCGCGTGCAACGAATTATTAATGTCCGGAGCTAATTTGATGCTTAGAGCCTTGAGTGAAAACTGCAAATTTATTATTTGAAGTATATTAAAGTGTCTTTGTTTATGTACTTGAATTAAAGGGTCCATCGTATTTTGTCAGTGTTATTATGTCACGCCGTTTGTCACGCATGTTCGCCTTGCCCGGAAGAAATACGAGAATGCTATGAAAATGCTCCTATTATGTTACGTCGCTACACGAAGCCTAATAGCTGTCCTGAAGGTGATGATACTTATGTCGTCATTACACGCTGCTGACATCGAAGTCTACGTAGAGAAAATGGAAGGACACGTGTCATTGATACGGCCGAGGCTACAGAAGAACTGAGAAGTACTGCAAAATTGATTAATTTTTGCTAATGTCACTGAAGTTATGATTGCGAGAAATTTACGTACAGCCCTAACCAATGCGCCCAACTCGAAATAATTAAGGGGAACATGTCACACAAACACATTCCTATTACATTACATTTATACACAACTCTCCTAACAACCTAACCGTGTTTACATTCTAGGTATCGGCGATCTGGTACTCAGCGATTTGTTGATTTAAATCCCATCTCGTGCTGAAATTGAGGGTTTGAACTTTTATTTTACCCAGAGATACGATGACACGCATCATCGTTTATTTATCATCTCGATATATCCCCGTAGTGACGAACGACATGTTTTGCAATGTGAACATTTTCAATGCATTTATTATTGTTGAAGTACCATGTTGTTTGTATGTTTTCTCTTTGTCTGCGTTACGGTTGTTGGGGATATTGGGGTTTTCTGTTAATTTGAAGGTTTTATAGTTGTCTGATGTTATCCCCATGCTCATAAGAATGTATTGTTGACATTTTACGTTGCTTGGGCATTCGGAACGTTGCAATGACTATGGAAATATACCTTTTCCTTACACAAGATCATTTGCCTTAATTGCTTGTTACGTTCTTCTTAAAATGAAATTTTAGCTTGGAGGTAAGCCAGCAACGTACCAAGTAAAGTAGTTTACGTGCTTCGACTATCTCTCCAATGGTAATATAAAATGAAAATCTAATAGTAAAGTCGGCTACATTTTATATGAGATCTGAAAGACTTAATGCATCAAGCAAAGAACAAATTGGGTTGATTTAAAGTGACTGTTTTGTATCTAGTCGTCAATGAACACTTAATAAGGGCAAATGAAAAGCGAACTGTTATGTGAGTTGCAAGGGCAAAGTGTAAATAAAGTCTACAGTGAAACCGAGGTTTTTCCGCGAAAACATTTCTAAGTGATCAATGTGGTTAAAAACTGTTTCTGACTGTGTTTCATGTATGGAGTTTACCATCTATGTCACGGAAACACTTGCCTGGTGATGATTCCATTAGAAACAACGTCTCGGAGCGTGAAAAGTGCTGACTGCTTTGCAACGCGAGACGATGCGAGCGAACACGTAAAACAGCCATGTTGCAACTGACGTGGTGGCTTTGCTCGGAGGAGGCGTCGCACTGGACGGTCGGAGTCGACCAATCAGCACACTGCTTTCGACTGTTTGGTTTGAACCGTTGTGAACTGTCCAATCCTGGAAGTGTTTGTGAATGTTATGATTTCTGTTTCAGAAAAAGGAAATGGTATATGTTAAACTTATTATTTAAAGTGAAGTTTATGACTGGATTCTAAGTATTTGCAGAACATTAGGTAAATGTGTTAAGTTATTTGAAGTGCAAGTTGATTACTTTACTTTGTTAATGATTTGGTTCTGTAACGTTGTCGCTAGTGTAACAACAATCCCAGCTGTTTGCTTTTAAATCACCACGTGTTTTTTGACACTGAATTTTAACACATGAGTTTCATGGTGAGGTCATTACAAAATAATTTTTCTCCTGCGTATACGTTAACATTCTAGTGTAATGAAACGGGGCATTCTGTAGTGCTTTGCACTTCAGAAACGTAATGTAAAGTTTTTTACTGTCAGATTTATTTACTTAAATTTTGTCTGCAAAATACACCAAACGTAATATTATGTTTATATTGACACTGGAACTAACAAAATACTTTATTTTGTTGAGAATAGACATTGAGTGGTGTGTTTACCAACACGAACTTGTTATTGTTTGGACATTGAAAGACATATTTAAAGGTTAATTTGTCCACTCATGTGTATAACTGGTTTGAATGAACATACTTATACTAATTTTCTTTGTATTCACTTAATTTAAGAATTAATGCTTACCTGTGGTGACATTTTGTTTCATGAGCCGGGCAGTATTATGTCTGTAATTTTAGTTATCGATTTTGACGTGTGATTATTATCAATATGAGATGTAGGAACGTGCCCTGCACGTTGTTTTGGTATGAAGGGAGGCGAATTCAAACTTTATTGTTATCAGCCAATCTCGGTTGAGCTAACAGTGAGGTTTGGGACTTCCACATTCATGCTTGGCATGGGCATGTAAGCCCTGGATTCGCCCTTCTTTTGCCAGTAGCCATGAAACCGTGACGACGTCATATTTTAGAGGCCCGAGAGTTTCGTCGAGGATGGGCCCCGGCTTCGCACCTGGTTCCTTGTCAATTATGTTTTTACATACTGAGTTTGTGTTAGGCGACCTGGATTTCCTGCTTCTGCAGCTCCAGGCGAAGTAATTCCAGAATTTTGAGGTGTGATATATGCGGGGACGAGAGCCGACGACGTCACCTGCTACATGGAGACTCGTAGGTTTGACGACGTGCTGCGGTATGATGGGTTCATCTATTTGCATCCGCAATGTTGTGGACATTAACGAGTGAGTTTTGAAATAAATCTTACCAAGCTGAATATAACATGTGTTCTGGAAGGGACACATTTCCACATGTCAATTGGAAGATGTATTTTGGATGCCCTATTAATGTGATCGCATATAAACTTTATTTGGAGTGCTAATATCAGTTTGCCCCAGAAGTCCACACTCTAAGAACTAATCGGGGAGTAATTTATTTGAAGAGAAGAAGCTTGATATCATGAAATTACAGAATTTTCATTTTATTGATTGCTGTTGGATGAGATAGTTTTCTTTTTCAATTCGAGAACTGAATTGCTTGATAATGAATTAATGCTGCAAGCCCAACATCAAAATTCTCACACTGAAATATATTTAAGAGCTACTCAGATCAGTTTCACTGTAGTAGAGCTTTCTTATTTTGCCTGTCAAATTATTTTTTGAAGGTTTAAGAACCTATGTATGTATATTGTAGTGTAATTTTCTCTGAAAGCGATTTCTGTATTTGATGAGTCCTTCTGTTTCTCACTTGTAAGGGTTTTGATTTGCTGCGTTTCATGAATTATCTTGTTTCTACGAGTTGATTGAATATGTTCCGATTTCATGTGTTGCCTAGGTTTTTTTTATAATGAAAGTACTATATTGTGTCTTCTGATAATGTCTTGTGCTAAAGTACTATGAAGATATATATATATATATAATTTTTTCATCCGAAGTGTCTGAACTTCTTGTCAATTGTCTTAAAAGTGCTATGCCAGTGTTTAAAATGTGTCGATTTGAGTAAAAAGATGTTTTCCACATATTTTGCTCTGATTTAGCTTCTTGTAGCATGTTGGCCTAAGTGTATTACATGTGTTGCATGAAAAAAAAAATCCTATTGGAATACTTACTCGGAATATTTCCAGAAAGATTTTGCTGGAAATGTCCCAACATTATTTTAATTTAATTGATGTTGCTTAGATGGCAATTCATTTGTCTACTGAGTTCAGGAAAGTACGAGACTTGGCACCGTCTTACTCCTAAAGCAATTCATATTACTAGGCGCTTGGCGCCAAGGTTCTAGGGTCCGCTAAAAGTTGATTAATTTTCTTTTGCCATAGTCATTTATTTTCTCTGGACACTCAAAATAATTTTCACCACCATTTATAAATTTTCGAATTGTATGTGTTTTCCGGTTGTAAAGTTAGTTGGGCTACTGTACTTAGAGCTTGCATCAACACATCAATATTTACTCTTACACCCTGTGAGAACTTTTACAAGTATAGACGTGGCTTTCCCAGCGTGGAGGCCTATTTACGCATTGAAACTGTGTAAACATCACAGTTATCACAGAAGATCCATTCTGTAAATAACCAGACTCACTTTAAACATGGCCTAGTGTAGCACTACTAGTGGGAAAAGTTCGGTGGGGGCCGGTTGATTGATCTCGGGCATATGACAAAAAAAAAAAAAAAAAAAAAAAAAAAAAAAAAAAAAAAAACTGTTTTCTCGTGTGATGGTATATTCATTACTGGAGTACAAAACGACGATTTATTGGTACATAACGTTATAACGTAAGTGTACCCTGTACGGCCTAACTAAGGTTCAGGAATTTTTTTGCAATTCTTTAAGTGCAAATTACTGCTTCGTAACAACTGGACTCAAAAAAGAAAACACAGGAACAATGTAACATACATAGCCAATCGCAAGAATATTTAGACAATAGGGAACAGGCAACAAATCATTTTATAAACAGTGCATATTTGGCATATTAAGTACTCAATGTACTCAAAATAGCCTCAGTTCAGTTAGTATAATAGGAATGAAACAAATAATTATTTACTAGTTCGAATTGATACCGTAATGGTAAAGAAAGGATTCTTCTTTTGTCTTCCGTCAATCCTACACAATCTTTATGTATACGTCCTAAGAAATCGTTCCAAAAATTTAGTAAGAAGGCGGGAGTGGTAATGTTGTGTCCCAACAAATCCATGGTAGCATTCATACACTGGCTTAGGAAAAAGTTAATTCCATAGGAAAGTTCCCAACTTTGAATAGTAGTGACTCTAAACATTCTCATATTTGTAGTCTGAAACGTGGTATTATTGGTGTACATTACAGTTTCGAAATTTTAGCAGGATTATTTTTACAGTATATACTGTCGACCACCAATGTAAAAAATCATATCCATCACTGAAGTTTTATTGCACATTCTACAATACCAATAATGTGATTTGGTTGATGTCAATTTGGCCTTCTTCTTTGTAAGTTTGCACGGTAGGGCTCGAGAATTCATTGTTGGGTTACTTACAGACATATTTTAATTGATCACAAATTATGCTTTCTTCAGGACAGTAACTTTGCTGTTAATGGCAGATTTTCTCTTGGAAACTGTTTGCAATTTAATATTTTGTTCTACTGTGATGAGTATAGCTTCGGTATGATAACTGCGTTAGGGGCCGCTGTAATGTAGTGGTTAGACAATTCGCTTCCCACCCAGTCAAACCAGCTTCGATTCTCTGCGGGGTCGCTCCCAGATTTTCGCATCTGGGGATCGTGCTGGACCATGCCTCTGGTCTGAGGGTTTTCTCGGGGGTCTAACGTTTACCGCACCCTTGCATTCTGGCGCTGTTACATACTCACCTAACTTCACCATAATCGGCTCTCAAAATCTCAATGTTAAGGGCCGCCCAAATATCTCCACTTCACTCATCTGTCATTTCTGAAAATGAGATACCAGAGTATTAGACACTAAGAATAATCACACATGATTACAAAAGAAACAGGCTGTTCATTTAGTTATGGTGGTTAATTAATTAATTAATTCATTTTAGTTTACCGCGAGAGGTTGTATCAAGCGGGCTCCTTCACCATTGTTATGGTCCCTTAGAGGGGCATTCAGAATTTAAATGGTCAGCGTATTCAGAAGGATATAACGTGATATACTATTTCAACTTCCTGTATTTCAAATATAAATAACACAACGGTTACAATACTGTTTACAACATTCTACATCAATTACTTTGCTATACTTGACTTCGGGAGAGCTCAACTTGAGATATACGATTTACTATTTAGTTGAAACAGTTAATTATTATTATATTCAGTCTAATAATCTAACGTGTTTAGTTAGCTAATTGTAACGTCTTAACCTTAATGATGCCGAAGGCTGATCATCGTAACGGCTCCGGCGGATGCAACCCTTGATGTTGTTTCTCCATCTTCCTCTGTCGTCGGCTGACTGTGGTAAGACCAGACCCGCACTCGATGCCCCGCTGGTCTAAATACGGCGCTTATTTTTTTTGCCAACATTGAACTGTTGCCATAATGCCTCGCTCCCCTTACACGTGGCAAAGCCGTATCACCAAGGCTTGTCCACGCCATTACAATTTGTAAGATAAAATATATCGAAAACCAGACATTGTGTGGAAAAAATTACCAAGTTTTTAAAGTTTCACGTAAAGAATACATTGCAATAATATATAACTTTTCATTTATAAACCTTCTCTCTTATGTTAGAAGGCGGAAGGGTGGTGTTTGTGCTTATATCTCATGTGTACTCACTTTGGCCTGCATAGGCCGTATCGATGCCTCACTGCAAGGGAGAGATGTTATGTTAGAACTCATTTTAATAATGAATTATTATTCAATTTATCCCAGCACTGCTTGAAACTAGACATTATAAACTATCAAATAAACAGGTGATCTATTTTAATATTTTTGTTATGTAATAATTAAAAGAAGACATACCGGTTGGAAATAATAACACTCAACTGCGGCGCAACAGATAAACAAATTCGCCCTTATCTACAACAGCACACAGATACTGTACAACTGGTAACAGAGACATGCTGTGCTGTTTACTACTCGAAACTGCTGGTGTGACCATCTTTCGTACCGAGAGCTAGTCAGTAGTCCATATTGAGTTCTAGGCTGTATAGGGTACGCTTACTTTAGCTACTGTTAATGTTAAAATCGTTTGGGACATGTACCATACTGACATAAAATATTTACATTACTGTGATTTTGGAAATATCTGACCACTTCCTCGTGTAATATAAATTTTGATGGGATGCTAAAGCATAACTTGTCACCTGAATTTTGTAGTATCAATTAATAGTTAATTGAGATAGGACACGAAAACTTAATTTTTTATGTGGTGCTATCTTCCAAAAATGCGAACAAATGAGTTTATATATTCACTCATTTTATGAATGCATATATTTGATCAGGATATAAAGTTATGTTGAAATTTATTAGTTTGTTTCTAAGATATAGCATGCTATGCTAAAATGTTTATAGGTGTGCGCTATTATAAAAATAGGCACCTGGCTCTCTTAAAACATAGCCTATCAATTTATATGACCTATAACAGTATTATTTGTTTGCCAAATTTTTAAATAATTGTTTGATTGTTATTGACAAAATTTTACTTATTCACATAGCACTATCTTACAAAATGGGGGACAAAGGAGGCTGTGTATTGATACGTTTGATGCTTGTAAAATATAATTGCAATATAATAAGTTTGGTCAAAATTGGACAAACAGTATGGTAGATCTTGCAAATAAACCTATAATATTTATATAACAGCAACTATACAAATAAGTACCTGAAACCATTTAAATTGCATAAAAGAGCATGGCCTACAATAGTATTTCTTATATGCCCAATTTGGCAGGAATCGATTGTGTAGTTACCGAGATACAACATAAAAACATAATTTTTGATGTTGCACTGTCTTCTCAAATAGCCGGTTAATAAGGCTATCCCTATTCAATGTGTACATCGTACACTAAAATTGGTTTAAGTCGGCTAAATGTTTCCCGAAATATAATGTTAAAGCTTAATTTTTCAACTTATACTATTTTACAAAATGGCGTACTAGAAATTTAGCAATGTCTAAATTCAATGCTTATATCATACACAGCCTTTGTACCAAATTTGAGATACCCGAGATATGAGATAATGGTGCACATTTAAATAACTGCCGTAATATTGAAAATAAGCACCCCCCGTGATCGAAAAATATAAAATTCTGATTTCCTTACAAAATGCTAATATGTTGATCTAGTTTGGTTAAATTAGGTTGTCGGGTTTAACAGTTATTAGGGTTTGGTTAGAAGGGGGGGGGGGGCAAACATTCCAGACAGACAACCAGGAGATTGTATATGCCTATCTTTCATTCGAGAAGTAGGCTAAAAAAAAAAAAAAAATAAAAAAAAAAACAACGTTGTGGTTACTTTGGCCATGTGTTACGTACTTTTAAATTCAACACAATTTGTCGAAATTTCATAACAAAAATTGTCGCTGGCCATTAGTTTTCTGTGAAACTTATGTACAAAATAATTGCTCTTACGCCGTAGAGCGTAGAGTATATCACGCAGAAAAATTAAATATGAAGTTGAATTGTTACGTTCTGACTGCGGCGCTATCATCGTCGTTAACATGTCGATTCCTCGTTCTGCTTAAGTAGCATTCTCGGTGGCAAACTCCTTTTCCTTCCCCTGATTCCCCCCCCCCCCTTCTCACTCTCTCTCTGTTCCTTCTTCACCCTCCGGTGGTGCGTCTCCGTTCTTACAGGCTTTGGCCTAAGTTTTATAAGGGCATACTCTATGGTGGCCCGTGTCTTTCTCTGATCGTCAGGCGTCTAGTGTACATCCTAAGCTCCGCTGAAACTTCACCTGCATGATACATGAGGCCACGCTGTTGAAAAAGAAAATCCTTCATTTAAAGGAAAAGCGCTGGTAAAAATTTATCCAAAAGTGTCCGTAAACTTTCCGTAAAATTACGGACACATTGATTTTCAGAAACGGACATCCCGTAAAATTCACGGAACCTCTCCGTTAATTTTCAAGCCAGTTTTCTTTACTTTCCGTTTAAAATAAAAAGAAATAATGAAAATGTCTTTAATTTTAGTTATGTGGGTGTTCTACTCTCACTTGAAAATTGTGGTATAACTTTTATATTCCTATTCGAAAGACAAAAGCAAAAATTCAGTTTCTTGTAAATTTAGTGTATTTTTAGTGTTGCCAAATGTTACAGACGCCTGATGCTATTTTTTTAATGTTTGAAATGATAGGTTATAGTTGCGTGGATAACCTTAACTGCCGCAGAAACGATAATTTTCTTGTTACAGTGGCGAAGAAAGCTTCGTGTAGAATCGGCAGTGTTCGTCCCCGTAACTCGAAGCCAAAGGGAATACGGAGACTTTCCGTATTTTGTATTTACGGACTTAACTCCATTTTTCGTATTTACCGATTGCCTTTCCGTAAATACACCGTACATTTCCGTAAGACATTCCGTAAATATACGGCAATTTGTAACATTGCAGCTTTATGCATCAAGCAAAGAACAAATTTTGTTAATTTAAAGTGACTGTTTTGTATCTAGTCGTTAATGAACCCTTGATAAGGGCAAATGAAAAGCTAACTGTTATGTGAATTGAAAGGGCAAAGTGTAAATAAAGGCTACAGTGAAACCGAAGTTTTTCCGTGAAAACATTTCCAAGTGATCAATGTGGTTAAAAACTGTTTCTGACTGTGTTTCATGTATGGAGTTTACCATCTATGTCACCTCAAACCGTATGTTCTTGATTGTTGGCGCACCTTTATTTCCTTTGCCCCTTTTCCTGTCTTGTTTATTACTATTTCTTGCCCATTTCTCATACCTGTTGATTTTCTTTTGCATGTAACCTTTGACTCCGTCGAGTCGCGCTGAGACCACTTATCATCACTGCAGTGGAAAGTCGACTTGTGATCGATCAGCTGGCCGAGTTTGGTGAAAAGTGACTCATCCTTCGGCACCTCATTCCTCCTGGCTGTTGTGGGTCAGTCACCCCGTCGCTCGAGAAGAAACTCTCTGCTGGCACTAAGTGGAGGGCCCACTTGGCTGCCCACCTTACCTGGGGACAAGCTCTTGGTTTCTCGACTGTTTAAAAGAAGATGTCCAAGAGAAGATGAAATTGATCTCTCCACGAATTGCAATCGTCATATACTGTTACTGTTTACTTATATTTGTACTTGGAGAACTAATCCGCGATACGATGATCTCCTCTTCTCGATGAGCTGTGTATCTACATTATTTTTTTATCGTGTTCTTCTGAGACTGTTCTATGTGCCATTATTTAAAGATTGCAGAGCAGGTGGCCACACCGACCGTTTTGGGGTGGAGGTTGCAATGGCGGCTCTGCCATCGCCGTTAACACATAGATTATTTATTCTGCTTAGTAGTATTCTCAGTAGCGAACTCGTTTACCTTACCCTGATTCTTCTCTCTTCCCTCCCTCTTCGCCCAACTGGTTGTGCATCCCCATCTTTATAGGCATTGGCATAAGTTTTATAAGGGTATGTTCTCTGGTGGCCCGTGTCTTTCTCTGTTCGTCAGGGCGTCTAGTGTGAAACGTCACCTGCATGGCACATGAGACCAGCTGACATCGCATGAGGCAGCGATGCCCGACAAAATTTGGTCAAATTGTATTTAACTGTACGATGCAAATATTATAGTGATTGAGGTGTGATGTGCCCGTGCGGCTAACCATGAAGCAACGAACGGTGAGTTGTGGCTCGAGCCCTTCTTTTGTTTAGGGCTTTGTATTGTTTTAATCAATGTTGTGCCGTAGGTTTTGTCTTGAAGTGGGCATGCAGCTTAGTGATACTTCTCTAAATTGTAGTTTGTCACAGTTTTCTAAATTCATTTTGGTGAAACAAGTTTAGCTAATTATGCGTGCTTGCTTGATAATCTTAACACGTACGCAGTGTTTGTTCTTTGCACTACTCTTTTGTATTCATGTTGGCTTGCTGTACCACGACTCAGCTATGGGCGTATGATATTTTTTAATTACTATGGAATCTGGTAATTTTAAAAGCCTACGAGGTTTTGGTAGGATATGCAGGATCGCCTTCAGAGTGCTTAGGTTTCACATGACATTTCAATAAATTTAATTAATATTTTATTTGGTTGAAGACTTTAACAGGCCGCGACAGGCTGCCCTTATTCCTATGTACGTCCCATTATGATTTCCACTTTGCTATGATTGTGTAACAGTATTATACTTTCTGCTTTAATGAATATTTGTTGAAGCAGTATAAACAACTTGTTTGAGCATTTTGGTTGTTATGTATTTTATAACACTCTGTATATTTGTACCTGATATTATGCTGCATTTAAAATATATTGCATTTTATTCGAGCCTTGACTATTCTAGTCGTGTATTGTATTTTGGAATGAGCAGTATTGTGATATTTCTGTTTCCATGAAGGATTATGTTCATAAATTGGTTGGAATTTATAAAGTGTATTCACAGCAATTTATTTTTTATATATCGTGTTGCCAATTGTATGAATTTTGTATTAAAAGTGAAATAGATCTATGGAGAATGAAAGTGTTTTGTACAATTTTTTTTGTGAGAGGTTTATAGCAACATGCCATGTCTTCAGACAACTTCGCCACATCATCATATCTTAATTTTGACATATAAGTTTCATATTTGTTCTATGAGTGAATATTAGTTTTTGCATACATTCATAATTACAGATGTAAATCAAGTACGACAACTTTTTATTTATGTGCATAAATAGGAAAAAATATTTTTTTTTATCGCTAGATACTTTATCTTGGCAGCATTAGCAATAAACCTTTTTTTTTTTTTTTTTTTATCAATTGCACAAAACAGGTTATAATAAATTTTAAATTTAAGAATTTAATTTGCGTAAATCATGTGAATTTTAACTTGTAAAGGAGGGACTTGTTAGCATGTGCATTTATTCAACGATCATAATTGAAAATGCAGCGACAAGTTGTGCAATGTGAACAGCTGCTCTCGCTGAGCATTGTGCATTGTGCTGCTGGTGTTACACAAGTTATTTTCCTTGCAGGCGCGTGAAGATCCACCCACATACTGGCCTATTGTAGAGGTTCCAACTGAAGCTATGGGCTTGATTCACCCGCCGTTTTTATTGTCGACAAAAACAATCTATAATACGCATGTCAACTATATTTTGCGGAGTCATAGTAGAGGTAAAGTAAAATTTTTAAGCTGACAAGGGCGATGTATTTTGGGCAGTAGTCTTACAATTTTGCAATGCGACGTATATTCAACTGTTGCTAATTACGAAGACATTTTATTATGTAACTAGCGACCCGCCCTGGCTTCGCACGGGTGCAATTAAGATAAAAAAACTGCTTAACCCGGCGTTAATTAGGTTGGGTAAACTCTCCTAAAGCATTAAAAAAAGCACATTATAATTGAATAATTAATTAAATAATTTATAATTTAAATTTTTTTTGCTATTTTTATTTGATATTTTTTTACTTTTTTTTAATTTTTCATATTAATATACATTATATTACAATGCAATTTATCTGAGATAGAAGTATTTAATATGTTATTGGCTAGGACATTCTCTGTAGACAATGTTTGACGTCCTGTTATTGTTTGGTAGCAAAATGTACTATTTCTCGGGACTTGCAACTCGTGATAAACCAACATATAGTTGGCCATGGGAAAAAAACTCTTTACGTAGGTCGATTCCAACCAAAGAGAACATTTGATCCTGGGACTTATTAATAGTAATTGCGAACGATGTTTTTACGGGAAATTGCAACCGTTTGAAAGATATTGGCAAATCCGTGGGAATCATGGGAATCCTCGGGATGTTTGCCAGCTGGCCGGCTGCTGGACCGGTGAGGATGGTCGCGACAATCAAATTTTCTTTCAAGTCTTTAATGAGCAATCTTGTGCCATTACACATGTTAGGAGGGCTTATATTCCTTAAAAGCATGATAGGAGTACCGGCTTTTAATGATAGTTCGTGAGGTGGCAAGCCAGAAGTATTAAGCGAATTTAGAAAATCTTGAGGAAAGTGGACGACATCGTCAACATTGGTGACTGTGTCAATCGACTTATAGGTTTTGACTTGGCCGGGAACTCTTTGTATAATGAGATTGTTGATTTCATTGACAGTGTCGTTCCTAGGCGATACTATTGTCCTGGAACACAACCAGTGAAAGTCTCTTTCTAGTAAATTTTCGAGGCCGGATATACTGCTTCTATAAGATGCTGCAGACTGTGAACTATCTGACCTAATGTCTCATTTAAAATGATTTCAGCAGAATTAGTGCCCAAATTTAGAGAAGGAAAAACTCCAAGTCTGAGCAATTGTTGTGAGAAATCTTTATGCGTGTCTCCACCTAGATAGGCTCTCATATTCGTTCGCAAATTTAGGTGTTGAATAGAACTCCATAAGGGAGATGATTTAAGACATGCTTTGATTATATCCGCACGCGTCCCTTTTGTAACTACAGGGAGTGTCTGCCGAAAATCCCCAGCAGACACAAAAGTAACTCCCCCCATAATGGCAGTAGAGCTTCTAAGGTTGGCGCCGTACGCAGCACACAGCACGTTTTATTTTCCGAATCTGTCCGTCGTGCAATGCCGTAGTACATTATTTTGTTCTATCATCAATAGTTTTCGCAGCGCACGCAATGTAAGGAATTTTATAGGTCATTTTTTTACACTTTGGGTTACATTATTGGAGTTTTAGTAGGGATCCCTATTGATTTTTTAAATAAAATATAGCCTATGACACTCAGTGATAACGTAGCATTCTACTGGTGAAAGAATTTTTAAAATCGGATGAGTAGTTTCGAAGATTACCTCCTTCATCCAAACACACACACACACAAAGTTACAAACACTACCTCTTTATAATATTAGTATAGGTTATCAGCAACATTTACGCCGACAAAAAAAAATTTTTCGAAAAATTTTACATTAGTTGAACGCACCGAGTTACACATTAGAAAAAAAAAACCAAATGATTCAACAAGTTGTTATTGCAATGGCGGCGCCACTGCCACCGTTTAGTATTGATAACGAACGTTGACAGCTAGTACTTAGTGACTTTCTCGCTGGCTCCTCGGTTCCCCTCCTCTTTTTTGCCCTCAATCCCCTTCCTTTGATTCCCCTCCAAGTGCTTCACAGTTCCTTTATGATTAAAGAGTGTTACTAAATAGGCATGAACTTCTTCCTCTCCTATTCACTCGACTACTCTCACTTTGTGCACGTCGAAACTACGCTTGGATTTATGGACCATAACAGCTGATGGTCGTCTACACTCTGCACAATGTGCCATTATTATAAATTAACGATTCACCATCCAGTGAGACGTGAAAGTTTTAATGTTTCTTATTGCTTGTGGCTGAGCGGCTGGTGCAGAAACATGTGTTAAACGATGAGTCGTGGGTGTGCTTTGTAATAATTTTGGGCTGGGTAGTAGTTTTAGGGATTTTGTGTGGTGTAGTGTGTGCTGTTTTTCGGGAAATGCAGTGATTAAGGTTTTTCTAAATTCTGTTTCTTTGCCCATTCAAAATTAAGTTTGGAGTAACTAAGCCTGGTCGCGACGTGGCTTGCATTAATTTTAATGTGTTGTGTCATCTTTGCTCTGCAGCCCCATTTGGTTTGTCCAGCTACCTGGTATTTTTCCGTTAAGCAATCGTACACGAATCTCTCATGTGGTAGCCCTTTTTAATATTGTTTTATCGATAATTTCAAGAATTGGTGCTTTATACGGGTTCCTTAAGAACTGCCACCTCTTTTGATATTCTTTAATGGAATTTTGTAAAGTTTTAAATAAACACATTTTTATTGAAGAAAGGCTGTGATCAGCTGCACTTGGCTGCCCTTCCTCGTCATTCATGTTCCTATTTATAATATTTAGCCAAAACCATATAAGTATTATTTTACATGTGTGGTTAAAGAAAGCTGAAACCATTTCAGTACTTATTTAATGTAAGCACTTTATTATTCTAGTCAAGTTGAATCCAGTATTAATTGGTGTGCTTCAGCGAAGCTCTGGTTGCATCATTATACGAAGGCATTTTAATATTGTATTTTCGAAGAGCCTCTAATGTTGCAAATTGATGTTCAGAAGTGAGCCAGGTTATTTGTATTTTACTATTTCAAAGGTGAAGCGGCTCCTTTAAATGAATATGTTGGATGCCTTTTAATATGGTTTGGTGTTTGTACGATCTTTTGGCAATCAATCAAGGAACATTATGTTGTTAAGGTTTTATTAAAATTTTTGCTAATGATTTTAAACCAATTGTGAATATATGGTGCTATTATGTCAATATATTTCTTGAATCACGCTCTGTATTCACATTTATTTGGTCTAGAAGCCACAAAAAAAAAATCTACGCTACTCTGCCAACCCTTTACTCAAGTATTGTCATTGTTTTGTCGCAGCTCATGAGCAACATCAGATTTATTTACACATTGCGGCAGGAGGAGTTGATTTCTCTACTGAAAGACCTTGAGGCCCCTGTTGACGACAGCTTGAACATGGCCCAGCTCCGCCGCATCGCCGTGCAACACTGCCATGAGCAAAAAGGTGACATGGCACAGCCCCTCCTCAGGCAGGTCGATCCCGTGGTGACTGTTGCCAGCAATTCACCTAATTTGGATAAAATTTTCTTCCTATCTTTGGAACGGATTTCTTCACTCGTCCCCTTAGATCCTGCCCATATTATTAATTTTTTTATTGCTGTCAGTAAATTAGCGTATTAAAGTTTATGTTCCGAGAATAGCCTCTTGAAAGCTATCTCCATTATGTGTAAAGGCTTTATTTTGCAATTGCTCTGCGAAGAATTAATATCTTTAGAATGGGGTACATTTTTAGCTAACTGTATGCTACTTTCCCCGCCTACTAATTTGCGTGAGCTGCGACGATCTGCAGTAGAGGTGCAAAGTCGCTTAGCTGCATCTGATCAATACCGGGCGCAGTTTCCTCCGCCCAGGCTTGTCCACAGCGATGTGAGTCTCGATGCGCTTGGCCAAATGCTTCATATACAGGCTGTTGACCAATGTAGGTCGTCGGTGCATTGTGTTAACTGTTGCCTTGTGGAACATGGTTTTTAAGTTAAGTAGGCGTAGCTTGGCAGACAGGAAATGTTTTCGCTGTAGCGAGCTTGGCCATCTTCGCAGCTCATGTAAGAAGCTGGGAAATGAGGAGTGACTTGTAAGTGGTATATGTCTGCTAGTCAAATGTGTAAGAAAACCCTGCGTACTGTACAGAAGTGCGCAGTGATTGTTACGTTTGGCGAACACAATTTTCCTGTTCTGAACGACACCGGGGCCACTCATTGTGTTATGTGTGAGGCGTTTCTTACACAGCTTATTGAATTAAAAATTATTTCCCAAGGGCATATTAGTTGAGTCTCTAAGAAGAATTTTTGTATCGCCAATGGCGATATTGTGAAATCAGACGTTATGATAAACCTACATTGAAAAATCGGTAGGTATTCCTGTACTTTCCCCTTCTGGGGTTTCCTGTATCTTTCTCAGGACTTGAGTTTAGGTCTGGAGTTTTTGGGCAAAACCAGAGCCTCGGTTAATTTTTTAATCCTTTTTTAATCATCAGGATAGGGTTACAGGTGTACGTAATTCCGGAGGTGTTTACGACTATCGTCAGGGTGACCTTTCTGTTGCGGATTTCAATCTCCACCTCGATCAATTGAAGGAAGAGTTTGGCGATGTTATTACATCTCGCATTGTGAAATGCGACGTCCTTCCGTACAAATTCACTTTGACTGATGACACACCCGTGCGGGGCCGCCATTTTAGGCGCCCTCTCCCTAAACTCCAGGCTTTTCGGGAGATTGTTGACAAACGTTCAGCAGCTGGCTTTATTGCCTGTCCACCTTGGACTACTGTTCTCTGGGATTCCTGGTGAGTAAAAAGGACAGTGATGAAAACAGGTTAGTTGTGAACCATTCTTTAGTAAACAAAAAGATCCATAAAGATCCTTTTCCTCAACCGACTATAGATTGTGCCCTCCAGCACTAGAGTAAGGCGTGGGTGTTTTCGGTTCTTGACCTGAACAACAGCTTTCACCAGTACCTGTTATAACCGGCGTGCTGGAAATACACTGCATTTAGTACATCTTGGAGCCAATACGAATTTACTTGTACACCCATGGGCTAGAATTTTGATGGCCAGGCTTTGTCTCGTGTACTCGACCATGTTTTGTCAGATGTTAAATACAAATTCGAATGAATCAATGAATTACTTTAGTATACTATCCACGTTTTTTCTTCTTGCTTAAATGTTGCTGATAATTACATAATCAAATGTCTTCGTAAATATCAACAGTTAAATATATGTTGCATCGTAAAATCGTAAGGCTACTGTGCAAAATAGATCGCCCTTGTCAGCTTAAAAACTATGCTTTACCTCTACTATAACTCTGAAAATGTTGTAATTAGAGTGTCAAATATATGAAGCATGGACCGAACAGCTTGCAAACAGCAGAAATGAAACTTTAAAGTCTAGTGGCTTTTCACATTTTTTGATAAAAGCAAATATCAGAGAGAAGGAATACTAAAAATAAAAAGTATGAATAATAAACAAATTAAATATTATTACAATTATTTGGAATAGTGATATCACAAGAATGAACAATTGCCAATTTTCGAAAAAAATATTAAACTTCCATAGTCTACTTTTTAAGAAGCATGTGTAGACAGACCTCGGGAATGGCGACAAGACCAATAAGAAAATCTTGCGGAGCACCTAAGCAAGAAGAAAAAACGTGGATGGTATACTAACGTAATTCATTGATTCATTTGAAATATTCGTTTTTACGTACCTTTTATTTTTACAAAATAATTTAGTTGTAAATGAGACAAATTGTATACAAATGTTTAAAATATAATTTTATTCATAAGAGATATCTGCACAAAATGCAGATTTACAGAGAAATTTAAGTTATAATCATCTACACTTCGTGATTATATTTTTTTCTGGTCATGAAAATGTTTGGACAGAAATTAGTTTTTTTTTTTTTTACAAAACTTCTGCAATTTAACAATTGCTAATAATAACTTATCTGTAATTGCTGTATTATAATAATGCATTAAATTCATGTAATAATTTATCTATACATATGTTGCAGGTAAATACAGCAAGTGATTTACAAGAGCTTACTTGATATGTTACTTATATACACATATTTTACAAAACACATTCGACACACAATAGAACAACACATTATTAGAGAAAAAAATAATTGCATAAGGCAGAATGCCTCACACAGAATTTTTCGCATGACGTGTTATTGAAATACATCTCCTACTTAATTCTTAGTTTTCTGTGTTGCAGAAATTAAGTAGTAAAATATCTGCTCACAGTTCACAACAGAACTGTAAGTTAAGTTTCTTAAAACTACTTACTATATGCCCTTTTCTCGCATGTAACACTGTATCATCAAGTACACTTTTTTTATCGTTAAGAGAGTAACAAAATATAGACCAAAATATTCATTCACACACGCAAAGCCATTGTGTTTCATTTATTTGACGTGAAACTCTACAAATTTTATACACTTAAAACTAGCAGTGATGAATTGGGTATTATTTAAAAAATTAATTTTGCTTATTATTGTACTATTAAACTTTTATTCGCAAGTATTACAAGTATTACTTGGAATTTATTATAACGACATTTGACACAATCGTAACTAACTGTAATAAGGTACTGTGAAGTAAGAAATATTTAAAACATCAATTACAAACTCTGTTCTCAGCGGAACGATTGCTAAAGGTACAGAAATAAAAGTTATAAATTAACATAGTACGATACTATTCTTTTCTAATATTACCTTATGTATGCAACCATGAATATTTTGTATTAAAAACAAAATTCGGTACTTACAAGAGAGAAGGATAATTTTCAGTTTACGATACGAAAATAGAGCTAGAAACAAAATGCTTGTCTGGTTTTGACTAGGTACATAGCTTATCTGTACTGAGTTTAAATGAGGTATAACCAAACATTTAGTAATAAAATTCACGTATACCGATTAGCACAATTCTGACAGAAAATATACCAAAGTAAATTTCCTCACATTCGATATTTTTAATAAAACAGGATTACCAAATGTATTCATGCACTGTTTCGAAATCAGAACGCCATTTTGCTTAAGGGCAACCTAAAGCGAAATCCCGTGATCAGGTTCGGGGGCAGGGTGATCAGGATGGTCACTGAGATGAAATATCTTGGTGTTATCCTGAAAAGTCGTCTGGCGTTCCATGCTCACGTCCGCTATGCGGTGAATAAGGCCGTCACGATGTTTTACCGGCTAAGGGCGGTGGCACCTGCAAACTGGGGGCTCGGATACCGGACGTTAAAGTTGATGTACAAGTCTGTCTTCCTGCCCATCCTCACGTACGCGTGTGGGGTGTGGTACCCGGAGGTGGAGCGAGTTCATGGCAAGAGAACAATCAACAGTGCTCAAAGAGCTGCACTACTGGGAATCACAAAGGCTTATAGGACAACTTCTAGCGATGCTCTCCAGCTTATTGCTGGAGAGATCCCTCTGGATCTGCTGGTGGTACAAATGGGTACTATTTCTCGTAGGAGAAAGCGGGGCGTTATTCCCACAGCTGAACTGAAAGAAATGAAGGAAGCCACACTAACAGCTTGGCAGACCAGATGGGACCTCAGTACCAAGGGTCGTTTGACTCACGGTCTGTTTCCTAGTGTAAGGGAAAGACTGAGACTGGAGAAGTGGCTCGAAGTGGGTCACTACTCCGTCCAGTACTTAACCGGTCACGGAAACTTCCGAGACAAGTTGTCCTCCCTGGGCCTTGTTGGGGATCCTATGAGCGTAGTGTGTGAAGTGGAGGACATCTCCACCCATGCTCTCGATTGCCCCAAAGTGGAGGATCTCAAACTGAACTTTGAAGGAATCCATAGACCTCTCTGTCTCAGGCCCATGCTTCGGGACAGGGACAACACCAGGATCTTGTTACAACACCTAACAAGGATCGGTAAAAGAAGGGAGGAGTTTGACGTCTGGTGGTCTGGCCCTCGGTTGAGTAGGGACCTGGACATGTCGGAGGTAGACAGCGGGAGGGATGATACTGTGATAGATGTTGTGAACCTCAATGGGTGATCACATCTTCCCAGTCGTAATCTTGGATGATGGGGGTGGCCCCGTTAACACCCCACCAACTTAGAAGTAACAGAACAACTGCCTGTAATGGTGCATGGGAGAATCCCCTGTGTACCCCCCTCCAGGGCAGAAGCAAGGCTGAAAAGGGAGCAAAAGTTACCCAGATCTACGTCTATAACATGAGTTATAAACCTAGAACCTCACATGTCAAGTGGACAAGGTTCTCAAGAGCGAGATCCACCTGGTTGGCAGTGTACGTGGAGCCCTGTGGTATTTGTGCGGGAAGGCTTTGCTCGTGTTACTTGTAACATGAGCAGGCTTAAACGCGATAGCAGACGAAGAACAGTCTGCGCCATGTCTCGAGACAGTGAGGTAAGGTCAACGGGGGTACCTGTGGAGGAGGTACGGACCGATCAGTCACGAAATACCGAGGCTGAGAGGGAAGTCTTTCTCCACAAGGTCCTCATGAGGAAATCGATGGCAACACCTGAGGAAGCCAAAACAATCGATATTGACTGGCCGGATGAAAAGAACATGGTTGATGCCGCTGTACAGGTTTGGCCTGCACAGTCGGATCCAAGTGACCCACAATGGCTTTATAACGAGCTGATCAGGGGTGCGATGCTGACGAAGATGGAAGATCCGACAACGTTGACATATGCTCTTGCCCTTGTCATAAGGATCATGGAGGGGGGATAGGGTTCTATTCCCTAGGATGGAGACCGTGGACAGCCTTGTCGTCACCCAGGCAGGCCTGCCAACTAAACCTGCAGAGCTGGTCACTCTGATCAAAGAATGTCTTTGGCGTAGGGGCGAAAGATTCGTTGAATCTGACGCCCTTCAGGATGCCATCCGCACATACAGGAGGCGTACCTTTGATTACAGTAAGCCTTTCAACGGGTACACTGTTGTCAGGTACTAGTCCTTCTCCTCGGAGGGCATTCTACCACCAGTCTGGTCACGCCACACAGATGTGACATGCAGCTCCCTTGGGAGGGGCCTGGCCGGGTAGAAGAAGGATCTGGGAGGAATGATCGGAGAGTTCAGGAATCTCTCGATCTGAATGGAGCAAATGCAAGGTAATGGAAAACCGAGTTCCTTCCCATTGAGCCTCCAACCACCTGGCCAGTAGAATATACACTGATTAAGTCAATCCAGGAAATGACGTCATGCCGCTGAGCAATGCTCTGGCATAATTTTATTGATTTGAAGACGACGAATGTACCTGTTTGTTTTAATTTGTCGGACAACTGAAAAGCGAAAAGTGCGCAGCGATGGTTTTGAATGTGTCTGTGTGTGCATGATTGCGTTACGAAGCGCAGTTTTGAGTTTCGATACAAGCTCTTTGCCTCTGGGGGCAAGGTGGAGGGGGATGTTACTGGTTACCGGACATCCCCCGAAACTTAGTCCTGCACAACCCAGGTGCACTGAGCCGAGAAGATAGTTATGAGGATACCGTCATGCTTAACTTCAAACAAGTAAGGATTTGCGCAGTCGCGGATTATAGTTAGTTGTGTGAGTGAGTAGTTTGGTTGTAGTATGCTTTTACATTTTCGGACAGCATGGCGGTTTCAAAATTGCAAAGTTCCCGGTGGTTACCTGAGATAAAAAGAGCCGACTTAGCTTTTTGTTTGTGGGAGCTAATGTAGCTTGGTTAGAAAGTAGCTCTCCAGGTATGACCTTTTAATAGGTATCTGCCACCTGGAGGGGAGGTTTGGTGAGGCCAGCGCCGGTTCCACTGGGAACTATGTCTATACAAAAAAATTTGGTGGCAGGATAATACTATGCGCGTGTACTATTACACATGTAGATTAAAATATATGTTATTAATAACCCCAAGAGTGATGGTTGTTAAAGATATTCAGAAGGCGTGTAGTTGGGTGCTTAGTCCAAACAACACATTCAGAAGTTAAATTATCACAGACGAATTCGAAACTGGTGATATACTAAAAAAATACACATTATTTCGTGTACGAAAACCAAAACTAGCTGTTCCTGTGAGTAATATTAGTTTTGAGTAAGAGCATGTCCATTAGCCCCAGACATTATTTGTGGAATGCTCATATTTTTACATAAATATTACAGCAACCTTAAAAATTTAACTGTCACTTAGGCCTTATTGTAACGACGTATTAGTACTAGTTAAAGCAACTTCACTTGTTATCATTCCAAATGCAATACAGAAATTAAGAGATTGAATACGTTTGGTAATAGTTTAAACACACATTTAATGAGAAATAAATGTATTTATAAATATGTATTTATATAAATACATATTCAGGTTAAAAACCGAAATAAGGAATTACAAATTTTATAAAACCAAAGAAACAAAAAGTGTTTCGTGTGGTAATTTCTTTACCTAGGAATACGATGTACAAAATGTGTTCTTACTATACACTTATTTATTCTCTTCTTTTTCCGGAAATTTCACTAAAAAAATTCGTTGTGGGAGAAAGTTAAACTGTCCTAACTTCTCCTAACATGCTTTTCTCTCACTTTTTCATAGCCAAATCAAACTCATATTTGAGCTGTAGTTTTATCATATCTCCCGTCCGAATCTCCAAACCCCGAGACGAAATTCTTCTTGAGCAAATATATCTGAAAACAAGGAGTGGTTAGAACATAATGTTAGCAGTCATAGAACAAATTTCATAAAACATAAAAACTAATATTTAAGAATAATACTACTGAACAATTACTATATATTGCAATCATTATTTGGTCGGTATTATATTTATGTAGTCATCTACGTATTTTTAATTTCTTCAAATATTTCTAAAAACCTACACCTTGCTTTTTAACTTGATAAATTTTTATTGGAATACCTCATACTGGTTTTTAAATAAACCAGAAAATCTTTTATTTAATTGCAAAATGCCATCAATTTTTGTAAAATGATTTATCAGTGTTTTGTACCTTATTTCATTATTTGTAAAAGTATTGTTTTAAAAACCAAATTTAATTTATTTGGTACTAGTTCCTAGAATAGGGACATTTTTTTAATACAATGTATTAAATTTTATGAGTTAATAATTCTTATAATTCGAATACAACAAATATACTCTAAATGGGTTTATAAAATGTTATTTTTGTTTCTTTTTCATGCAATAAACTGTCACATAATTAATTATATAATGGGCTCCACAGTTATTTATGACCATTACATTAAAAAAATATGTAACAATTTAACATTATGTGTACTGCTTACGTTTTCAATTTGTTTTCCATAAACAGTGTTATTAAATTAATTAAAGAAACTTTTTTCCAAATAAATTTTTTCTTCATTACATAATTTTGCATTTCTTTACATAGTCTTAACCCTGCCTTATGTTCGAATTTTAAATAATTTTTTAGTCAATTTTATAATTTTACCTTAATTTTTATATACTTTTAACTTTATGTAACCAAAAACCATAATATGAATTTATTTACAATACTCATTAAATATTCATCTTTTGGGTTTTTATAGTAACCAATTCTTCTTGATGAAGGAATAGATCATTATAATTAGCAGTACAACGTTCAGGTAACAATATATAACCTTCATATCTATCATTTAAATATAATGCAATATTTAAACCAGAAACAATAAATAAAACGGTACATTTTTAATTAATTCTGTCGTACGTTCGGACATTTTAAAAATGTTTAATTGCGTTTGATCTAATCAACTATTGCATTCACTTAAACAAAATTGCCTGTTGATAGTGATTGACTTAAGATTTGGCCATATGATTATTTCGGTCCAAATATTTCATATATCTTGTACGTTTCTTGTTATTATGTCAGATTACTTCAATAGATTTTTATTTTGTTATATTAAATGTTTTACGTATATTTTTATTGTAGAAATAAAAGTTATTTTCTGTTAGTTTGTATGTCAAACCATAGAAATTCTACCTATTATTCCGTTCCCATATGTTCGATACAATTTTATATCTTTAATTAATTATAAATGTTGTCTTGTTTCATTGAATGAAGCGTTTTTTACTAGATTTGGAGCGAAAAATATACTGAACAGTGTATAATTTATATAAAATTTATTATGACATTTTTAAATAAATATTTTCGTGATATTCTATCAAATATTAGATACAACTAGAGAAAATTTATAAGATTCTTACAAAAAGAGTTTTTGTAAACGTTCCGCTAATTTTAATCTGTTCCTGTCATATACTTACCATTTAATATTGAATACCGATTTTTAATCTGTTTCTGTCATATACTTACCATTTAATATTGAATACCGATTTTGTTAATTTTGTATTAATTTAACGGTATCTATTATTTAAATTAAGAAAAATTATCTACCAGTTGACACCGATACTTCTCTTTTCTTAAGATTAAAGGTGAATCGTATATGCCAAATTATATAATAGCTTATTAATCATTCTGAAATCAGGTAATTTACTTACCTTACTAATACAATTTCTGCAGTTTCTAAATAAATTAAACAATTAATTTTCTACGAATAGGTAGAGTTACCTTATTAATTAGTATTATTTTATATAACCTTACAGAGAAACAATCAATTTTATATGCTAAATTAAATATTGCTTTATCTAGACTAGTATTTATTAATCTGAATGTAAGAATACATCTTAATTCAATTACAGTATATTTTCAACCTCCTTTATTTTGCTCTCATAATGTTGACTTAAGTGGTTAGTGTCGTTTATATAATTATAAAAACATTTAACGATATAATTATATTGTTCGCTTGTATATTTGTTTTACTATCACTATTTGATATTGTGTGTTGAAGTTAATATCACTGCTAAATTAACTGTAACTAACTAATATATCTATAAGCATATACAAGTTAATTAAAGGCAATGATTAATAGTTTTGAACACCTCGCAACATATAAATCGTTTAAGGAGAATATTAAAAAACCGCTGAATAGAGTGTTTTCCAAAGAAAATGTTTTTAAATAAATGTTATATATATATATATATATCGATTTATAAAAACCTATTTAACCAACATTTCTTAACACTATACAAGCAAAATTTAAACGTCTTCCTTCTCTTTAGCTTACTTGACATTCATTTCGGGTTTATAACTTGTGCAGTAAATATGTGAGGTGCCGACAAGCATATTGTAGCAGTATATATATATATATATATATATATATATATATATATATATATATATATATATATATAGGATTCTATCGAGGCCAAGCACAGTTTCTGATATAATTCGGTACCGATCTATATTGTAAATCTTGGAAACAAAGTACAATATGCTTGTCGGCACCTCATATATATATATATATATATATATATATATATATATATATATATATATATATATATATATATAAAATCTATATAAACATGCTAGATGGTATTTATAGATTCTGTCGCTGAGTATGAAAATTACTTGTCTACTGAGACATGAAAATGAAAGCTACCACCTTCAGTTAAAATATAAGACAAGCTATAACACTGCACACCGCACCAAAAGCATAACCAAAACAATCGACCAGTCGCAGTGAAATGTTATGCATTGGTGAGTAAAATAATAAGATTTATTTATGTACGCGATAAGGACGAAGTTACTCTTATCAATTTGATATCAGTGTTGTGATAAAAGCATTTTGTTATTTCTTTGGTATCACAATAACGTGCATCTTTAAAAAAAAAATTTAACTTACACGGTAAAGTAATTTTAAGGAAAACAAAGATTTGAAAATTTTATGGACACAATATAGTCTATATTACTAGACTCCATTAGGAATGTAATTGATCATCATGATTTTTTATAGTTTCAGCGTGTTGTTTGCCCACCTGAGCTGCGATCACAGCCTCTTCTCTTCGAAGAAGACTTTTCACAAATCTGCGAAAGGTGTCTGGAAGAATTTTGGTTTCATTTATCCCTCATTTTTTTGAACAGTTCTGTAGCAGAATGATATATGGTTTGGACTTAGGCAGCCGCCACAACTCTTCCCAGATGGGGATGAAGTCAGAATTTGCAACCAGCGGTTAATGCTAATCGACTGCCATTGTTCTCGTAACACTTGCCTAATGGGTAGGCGCACTGTCATGCCGAAAAAATAAAGGGGGCAGTTTCACATTGCCGCCGCAATGTGGGTATGGCTGAACTGTCCAAAATTGCTCGTTAGATTTCTACATGTGTGGGTAAAAGTAACAACTTCAGTGGACCAATACCACACCACTAAATACATCCTCCTAACACCGCCTTAGAAATTCGGAACAAACATTCGTCTCACCCACACACACATCCTTCGGCTCCTCACAACACGCAACGTGATTCATTACTTCACAATATGCGTCTCCGTAGTTCTACTTCATTGTAAATGGCATGTAGCATTCTGTGCAATTATCTCCAGATTATGGTCTGCAGGTAGTCCACTGAATCGAAGTACAACCTACATCCGGCGGTACGGTACTATTACTCACAACATATATCAACGCCAATCACGTGGTTTGACTTCTACGATATCTATCTCTCGATATTTTCCGTCTATGTGCCACGGATTGGTTTGCTGCAACTCCCTCATGTTTCCATTCCAACACTAATTTACCCACAGTTGCATTGGGTGCAAGAAACTTCCCTTAAAATCACGTGGATAAAGGACACATCCTGAGATTACCAGAAGCTTGTAACATTTAACATTTCTTAACTTTTGTCGTGCGTTCAAACTGACAACTGTACTTGATAGATACGTCATTAAACACCATCTGTATAGGAGTGTAGTGCGTGCAGATGCTCCCGCTTACATAGTAGAGAAGCGTGACATGGTTGAAGACCATATAATGTAGCCCTAGAGATTCGGAGGCTATATCCACTCTCTAAGAAATAATTCGCAAATTTACCACATCAGTGTATACATACATTGAGAAACAACGATTGGTAAACTTTTTGTCCCATACAACTATGGTAACATTCATGCATTTACTTAGGAAAGATCAAATACAAATGAAAGTTACTGAGTTTATATAGTAGCAACGCTAGACTTTCCTATACTTTCAGTCTGATGTGTAGTATTATTCTCATACAATGTATTGGTTCAAAACTTCCATTACAGTTTAGGAAGTTTAGCAGAAACATTTTCACAGTGCAATTCTCTAGAGAAGATACAGTACCGGTCAAAAGTTTAAGACCAAAGTGAAAAATCATGAAATTGCACGTAGAACCTAAACTTCTGCCGCAACAGTCGTTTCAATTTCCTCTCTACCTCTTAGGCATATAAGAACATATTTCCTCAAATCTAATTGGATTAAGCTATATATATATATATACACACCAAAAAATACTTGTGATAATATCTGCAACAACGTGTAGCACACGGATTTTCTTATGTAGGAAAGTGTAGGTATTTTGGTGTAACATTATAATACTTCAAAATTCATAACTTCTAAACTTCATAGCTTAACCCAATTAAATTTGAGGAAATATGTTCCTATATGCACAAAAGATAGAAAAAAATTTTAACGTCTGTTGCGAGAAAGTTTAGGTTCTACATGCAATTCCATGATTTTTCGCTGTGGTATTAAATTTTTGACCAGTACTGTATATCACGCATGCAGTTTGTACTCTTTCAGTGGCGGATAGTTGATGCCATTACCTGTGTGCGCGGACGTTATCCTCACTGGATCTTCTGCAAGTTCTTGTTCTGCTTATACGCCTTCAAGAAGAAGTCGAGGAACAAGGCGAAGAAGATGACGGAGTGGAGGAGGAGGAAGGCGGCGACCAGCTTCGGGTAGCCGCAGTCGAAGATGAGCACTTGCGCCGAGTGGATGAACACCAGAGCGAACTGCAGCTGCGAACACGAAGGAAGAGATCGTCGTAGGTCAGGAGGGACACATCAGGAAGATTCTTTGGCTTAGGCACTGGCAGATAGTTAGGGCTTAACACCTCTTCGACAGCGAGATCATTGCAGACTCAGCAAGTTGCTCAGAGAAGGAGGCACATGCCAGGACTCTGCAATGGCCCTATACCAAGGAACCATGGCAGCGTTTGTCTGGAGTTATTTCGGGAAACCATGTTAAACAGAAATCAGGATGAGCGGACGGGGAATCGAACCCAGGCCTTCCTGAATGCGGGCCCAACGCGTTACCAATGCATGGCGACCTGCGAAATTCGCGTTGTTATTTGAGGACAAGTTAAAGTTCAAACACGTGTACCTTTGCAACACGTTTGTAATTGGACCATGCTTTATTTGACAACACCCTGGGTAACTCTGCGCCTAGAAATGAACGCTTCAGAACTGTGTGCTCCAATCACATGCAGTTCAGTCAGAAAGGGAGTGGCTTTACAGCTATATAGCAGCCAACGGAGAAACGACGCTTGCTCAAGTGTATACAGTACTGTCGAGTTTAGCCTGGTTCCAAGTAATAACGCAAATTTTGCAGATCTCTACCAATGCACCATATCGCTCAGTCTTATAGAAGTCGGCTTCCTACCGTTGGGATCTCCAATTTGATCCCAGGACCAGGCAGACGGGAAGATTTCGGGCCGGGATTCTTGCGTGGGTTAATGTGACAGGCACTACTATGGTGCGGAAGTTTAATCGGGGTGTTGCCATTTGTCCTCCTTTCTTCATTCCACCGCTCTCCCAATCCTACCTCATCACTCAGCTTTGGCCATTAAGGCAGATCTGTCCATGGAGTAGGATAACTGTACGGAATAAGCTTTGGACTTCTCTAAACCTTTGGAGGCTATATCTAATAATTCATGTTTACTTGCAAACTGAGATTTAATTAAAGTGTTTCAGGAAAAGATATTTCTAGTATGTGTTGTGCTTGTAGTATATCATAAAATTTAGACATAGAGACCCACGATAGCAGTATTCTTCTGGTCCTTGTACGAACAGCAGCAGTTACACATCACGCTATGCCAACAGCGCCCAGTATTATTTATCCAGGAAAACAATGAAAATACTGGTGTTAATTTCTGACAGCGCACAACATCGACCATTATTTCATATATATTGCATTATACCATAAGTAGACTATCAAATTCGGGGTAGTTTAATACTGACAGAATTACAAAGTCTAATAATTATTTGTGTTTGAAGTTGAACTGAACATTCAACGCTCTCTATATTGACTACAAAATAGGACGAGACAGGCCAGGAAGAAAACACAAATATTATCGATACTGGAGTAATAACCGGCAAACTCACACAATGTATGAAAACAACAAAATACTGTATTTGTGGGCAATCAGGGTGTTTATAGGTTGTTTCTTCAATGCAGGGGCAAGCACTGCAAGGCGATTCTCTACGCATAACGAGATAGAAAACATTATAACATCCATGTCCGACAGTAATTCGTGAGGGAGGTAGATGCCCTTGAAAACTGATATCTCGAAAAGTTTTAACTTGCAATAACAAAGTCTAGTGGAAATGAAATAACAATTTCTGAATACTGGTGTATCCAATCGAAATCTGAACTCTGCGAACATTCAACGTCCGTCTGAGAGTGTCACACCATGGCAGCGTTTTTGTACATTAATGTACACGTGATTATGACATCATTAAAAGCGATAAACAACCAAAGGTCAAAAGCCTTTTCATTCACTGATCCTACCTGCATATATTTTAACGGACGCACTGAGTAACACGCAACCAGTAAAGTTGGTAACGATGGATGGGAAGTAGTTCATATCTTAACGTCGAATAAAAAGTGTTAGATAACCATTTGTGATAACTTAAGTTATTTCTTTGGTTTCTGTTTTTTTTTATTCACGGAAGTGTAAAAATGAGCACATTTATAAAATATTTACTTTTCTAATAATTACCCAGTTTCGCTTGACCGACGCATGAATAAAGTGATAGAGTCCATAGTAACGTTAATTTCACGCAAGGCGGAATAATACACGAAGTGCATACAAGTAGATCTTAAGCAGGGCTATCAAAAGAGCTAATTTTACCGTGAGCAACCTACACACACATTTCGTTGATAATAACAAGGCTCCCCCTATTTCCTCAATGAATGAGGATGATATTACCGAACAACCGTTTGCAGATTTCAGATCTAGATCCAAGCCAACAGTATTCACGGAATTGCTATTTCATCTCAAGTAGCTTTGATTATTTTTAATTAAAACCATGCGAAATCGATAATATTCTCCATCTCATTTCGGATAGGGAATCACCTTACAGAGTTTGCACTTCTAGTTCAGGATCACGCTGTGTATACGAACATGAGTAATCAGAGATACGTAATTCAAAAACATATCTCCAATCAAATTCAAGTTAAAAATAAATCAAGACGCCCAAAAATATCACAATTTTTTTCTGGTGTTCAACCCACAAGAGAAGCCCAACGTGCTAAAAAATTATACACATTAGTGTATACAAAGTATAGGCTGTTCACGATAAAGTGAGCATTTTTGGAAGCAACCTTAGAAAAAAATTCACTGCCCCTGCCTACATATATTATAACGGGCGCACTTGGTGACATATGCCTAGTAAAGTTGGTAACGAGGGATGGAAAAATAGTTACATATATTAACGTAAAATTAAAAATGTTAGGTAACCATTTGTAACAACTAAAATTATTTATTTTGTTTTGTAATTTATTTTAAATGCTTCGAAGTGTAACAAAGAGCAGATTTGTGAAATATTTACTTTTTTAATAAATTCAGTTTCACTTGATCGACGCATGAATAAAGTGACGAGGTCCATGGCAGTGTTAATTTTACATAAGTAGGAATAATATGCAACGGGCATACAAGAAAATCTTAAGCAGGGCTTTCAAAACTGCTCATTTTACCGTGAACCGCCTTTATCGACCAGAACACACATTGGACGAAAACTGTTGTTATAGGCTGTTCACGGTAAAGTGAGCCCTTTTTAAGGCTCTTATAAATTTTTCCTTTTATATAATTTCCATGTTTCTGCTGCTTTTTAATATAAACATTGCAATGTGACCAATAACTACAGTGTATATATTTCAACGCCCTCAAAACTTAATGCCTGAGCCTGCAAGTGGTTAATGTCGGTTGAGAGGGCTTTAAAAACGTGCTCACTTTATCGTGAACAGCCTGTAGCTACTAGGAACTGCAGGCACGACTTGCGGCTGGAGCGTGGGCTATCTAGTGCGCAGGAGAAGAGGTGTGCGAGAGAGAAGGGAGCAGGTGAGGGCGAGTGCGTAACAGGCCGGTGCATGGGCGGGGAACCTGTCTGCACGGCCGACTCGGGTGTGTCGAATCCGCAAGCTCACTACTCCTCTTACGACAAGACCATTCGAGCAGGAAGCTTGTGAAACGGAACGCAGACTAAACAAAGAAGTGGAGAAAGGGCGAACGAGAGAGAGAGACAGACAGAGAGAGAGAGAGAGAGAAGTGGTCTGACGAAGCGTGCCTACGCTTGTCGCTTTCTGCCCGGGGAGCCCATTGACCCACTGACTCTCATCCCCTCCTGCCTCTCTCGCGGTAAAAGGAAAACAATACCAGAACCTGTCCCCAGCCTCCGTAGTGGTACAGGCTGTTCGCGGTAAAGTGAGCACTTTTTAAGGCCCTTCTGAATTTTTCCTTTCATCCAATTTCCATCTTCCTGCTGCTTTCTAACATAAACATTGCAACGCGTCTAATAAACACAGTGCATACATTTCACCACCCCCAAAAATTTAATGCCTGAGGCTGCAGTACGATATTTGTATTAGTGGTTAATGCATGTTGGAAGGGTCTTAAAGAGCGCTCACTTTACCGTGAACAGCCTATACTCTCGAGTAGTGATGGGCAGAATCGAATATTTCCAGGAATGGGATGCTTGCGCCGCGTTGCGATGCTGCTGATTTCACTGGTCCAGTAATCTCAGTAACGTCTCATCTATCGTTCCGATACCGCTGACGACCACTGATGGCGACTGGCAGCCGTGTTTGCGAGTCTCTGGGTGGCGCCCTGCGCGAGGCTAAGACGAGTACTGGAAAACACCGAGAATTGCTGGAGCTGGATGAGGTCGTGCAGTGTCAGTAAAAAATTTGTTGGCGGGACTTTCAAATATGAGCCGAGAACTAAACGTCATTTCAGAGGTTGGTGCGACTTACAGGATTGTTCTGCCCATAGAAGACGCACGAAAAGCATTGGAAAGTAATTAAGACTCTATTAGAGGATATTACAGTTGTTTTCCCCCTAATCTGTAGAGGCCAGAACTTTGCATGAGTGGAATGTACGTTTTTATATAAGCAAATTACCGGCAGGTTAATTTATAAGATATTCTGTGGTAATATAACTTGCAATGCCTCGGTTTCGTTTGTTTGTATTTACAAGCTCTATTTCGTTCCACTGCCAAATGTTCCGAAACTATCAAATCACTGGAACATGCGAAATAATTACTGATTACTGATACTGGTCCGTTACTGCTAACGAACACTGGCGAGACACCAGTGATATCAGTGATCTTCAGCAGTAAAGGAACGCAGCACTGATACTCGAATACTTGTAAGAATCGAGAAAATTTCACTCGCAACTTGAAGTCCACTCGAATTAGTGATCCGACGAGTCGAGTAGACTCGGTAGCAGACTCGATTCTCGAAGGTACTCGACTGTCTCGAATAGTAACCCCACAGATTCGAGTCTGTAGGTAGAGAGTCAAGAAACTTCAATATTGATTGTTGTTGTGATTATTATTTGTGAAATTCTGAATAAATATTATTTGATGCTAAAGATAAATTTATATGATCGTAGAACCCTAATGTTATACTTACCTTTTGTGATCCAATCATTTGTATATTTATTTCAACATGCAAAGGCTTTATAGGCCTACTGGTTATAATACTAGGGTAAATAAAAATCAAACAGGTGTATCGTGGTGTTTAAAACAATGAGCGTGTAGCATTGTGGTTGCTTCATGGCAAATTAAAGTAAAAACAGTATTAGTACAAAACAAGCAGCGTAGAGTTGTGACAATTTAAAATTCGAGTTTGCTAGTAAAGTACTCGAGTATTTGGACTCGATTTGGAACTCGATTATTTTATTAAAGTACTCGAGTGTACTCGAAGATACTGCTTTCATTCACATTGTTACAAATTAATATAAGAAGATGGAGTCGAGGGGCGGCGAATGCCGAATCCAGACAACTATACAAAAGGCAGTGAAACGAAAAACAATGTCTTAAAAGTCAACACACACGAAACATTGCCTTTATTATTGAACAAAAATATTTTAAAACTTTATTATGTGATATAAATAGACCACAAAACACATGTAAATACTTCAACTTCATTAAAAAATAACCATATAGTATTAACAATACAATCAAGTCTTGAAAATATTAGAGAAAAAGAGTGGAACAAACGACGTAACATTTGCATGAAATATCGAGTCCTTGTGAGAGACATAGGTAGTGAATTCTGTAACACATTAATTTTCTGTTTCCCTTATGGTTTAGTCAGCGTAAGGCTTGGAAGCGTGCGAAAAGCGGCTTTTTCCGACTTTATTATAAATCGTCGGCATTTCTCTATTGTCCTTAGAATAAATATAAATATATTATATATTCGAACCATCCTCAAGATATTCTCTAAATGATGGCGAAAACCGCATCAAAATCCATCAAGTAGTTTAGAATCCTTAGCTGAATGCACAGACAAAAGCGGCAGGGTGACTTTGTTTTATACAGTATGTTCACGGTAAACTAAGCATCTTTGATGCCCTAGTTACTTTTTTCTTTCAGCCATGTTTTAACCTTTAACAACCTTTTTAAAATAAATATTGCCGTTTAAAAAATACACACGGTGTGTAGATTATACCGCACTAGAAAGTTAACGTCTAAGGCTGAAATAAAATAATTTATTGACTACTATTCGAAATGAGAGGGCTTTCAAAAGTGCTCGCTTTACCGGGGAAAGCCTCTACTTCTTGTCCATGACGTCACCAGAGCGTTATCGCGGCTCGAAGCTCGGCCTCTCTCGCCATCTCCACTAGCACGCAGAATTAACGCCCATCAACACGGATCCGACACTTAAGGATCGATCACCAGGGGCGGGGGGGGGGGGGGTAACTTCCGGTGGGGCCAAACCGATGACCAGTGGTACAATGTTAAAGAATTTCCGTATATTGTCGGAATGTTTTACGGAAATGTAGTGTATATATGGAAAGGCAATCCGTAATGACGAAAAACGGAGTTAAGTCCGTAAATACAAAATACAGAAAGTCTCCGTATTCCCTTTGAAGCCTCGCTTAAGTACAAAATATTTTAACTTTTTTATATCATTTCTTATACACGGTAGAACACCCACATAACGAAAATTAAAGACATTTTCACTATCTCTTTTTATTTTAAACGGAAAGTACAGAAAACTAACTTGGAAATTAACGGAGAGGTTCCGTGAAATTTACGGAAAGTCCGTTTCTGAAAATCTATGTGTCCGTAATTTTACGGAGAGTTTACGGACACTTCTGGATAAATTTTTACCAGCACTTTTCCCGTAAAATGAAGGATTTTTTTTAAATAGCGTATTTCACTTGAGTTGAGAACTATGGGTGTCTCTTAACAACGAGGCACTGAGAGCTGGTGGGCGTGAAATGAGGTGAGAACGGAGCAGCGCCAGAACGCAAGCGCGGGGAAAACGGGAGATCCACGAGAAAACTCGCCGAACAGCGGCATCGTCCGGCACGATTACCTGGCCGAGGATTGTACCCGGCCCGCCGTGGTAGGAAGAGAGCAGCCTAATCACTCAACCACTTCAGCCCCACAGGTTTGGTGGTTATCAACTCGTACCTTGTGGGTAAAATTGTTATACAGTGGCCAGTGAATATACTAACAAATTTTTAAAATTCCGGGGGGGGGGGGGGGGGATTTGTGAGTAGTATTCTGGATGGTAAATTATACATCATTAACTGAAGCGTCCAAACATTCAAATAAAATATGTAGACTATATGATAAACTGGTAAATATTTCTGCCATACTTTTCTTATTAGTAACTATTAATTGGTGGTGTGGCTTTTAAATATCCCAAAATGTTCTAAAAAATAGTCGACACCGCGAAACATACAGTAATCCTAGTTAGGAGAATCATTTTATATAAGTACTCATATAAAAGTTGCATTTCAAATAATAAATAGAATCATTTTTAATAAGACTTAAATGTTAGTTTTTTACTTTTATCTAGAACATATATGAATTTACTAACATTCAGGGTGTTTACGCATGTAATAATTTATTAACTGTATTACAATTTGAAAATAACTAAAAAGTTCTAATTGTGGGGAAACAGTGGACAATAAATTTCTGGAAGAACACGTGCTTTTATTAAACTTGTAAAGGTGTTAAAATAAATTGATTAAAAAATAATTTTATATTTTTATTTTAGGTTTCATGAAAAGTGGGCATTGTAGTAATTATTCGAGGGATGATTACGAGGATTTTCATTATCAAGTAGATTGTGGTGGATTTTCAATTGTGGCGTAGTAGAATTCTGTGAATGGAAATTGGCAACACTGAACTCACGCTCGCCTACGCGCCTTGTGCGTGGGGTGTTACATTTGACCGCTTCGCGCCTGCAGGTTAGATGATCCGCACTACTGCTTTGTATTGCTGGTCGTCAAGACGTGAGAGAAGGCGGGAAACGAACAGCCTGCAGGTTAGATGATTCGCTTTACCGCTTTGTATTGCTGGTCGTCAAGACGTGAGAGAAGGCGGGAAACGAACAGCCCTATACACGCCCCTCATAACTCCGTAAGCATGTAAGTATTTAATTAAAGGCCGTTCACAGCAAAGTGAGCACTTTTTGAATCTGTTTAATCGGATATAATAACCAATAAATACGTTTCATTGTAATCTCGGACTTTTAGTTTTGGGTATGGTGAATGTATACACTGTGTTTATTACTCACATGGCAGTGTTTACATTAACAAGTGGTGGAAGGATATAAACTGGTTTAAAGAAAAAAGTAACTAGGGCTTCAAAAGTGCTCACTTTACCGTGAACGGCCTATAAGTAGTTAGGACCCGTTGCACTTTTAAACAAAAAAAAAAAAAAAAAAAAAAAAAAAACTACATTGGTAGGAAAATACTATCACTACTTAGAAGTTTAAACGCATGAAAGGAGAAAAATAATATACAATAAATGACGTTCTGTGACCAATAAAGACCCGCATTTCGTGCAGCTATTCAATATGAAAAAAAAAGTAACCGTAGAAAAGAAAATATAAACGTACGTGGCATTCATTCTATTATTCTGATTTCGAATGGATACTGCAGACATGAGCAATGTCCATCGTTTCTAAAGGCAAGGGGCATTACAAGAATATTATTTCTTTTATAATCAATGGCGGCAGTTCTCCTAGCAAAGAGAACGTTGGCAGGAAATGTATGTATCAAATTAGGCGGAGAACGATCGCTTCTAACACCTCAGTTGCCCTTCACACGGAAAAGTTGAGGCAGAACTCAGAATTTAATATTAACGGTACTTAACTGTAAACCTACATTCACTCTTCACGGCCATTCACTCCCGGTCATATTCAAATAGCTACTCAGTTATAGGGACGTAATCCTTTTGTATACATTGAAAGCACCTCAAGAGGATCACCTGATGTAGAGGGTACCGGGAGTGCAGCAAAGTTACGGTGAGCATACAGAAGCTAATTACAGTCTATTCGTGGTACCTTCACACTTTTTGAATTAAACCTTTGAAAAAAAAAAATTACCCCACATATGTGTTTTGTTGTTTCCTAAGTATGCAATTTATTACAAGCGTTTTAAAATTCTGTAAACATAAAAGTATCTATTTTTTTAAACCGATCTTTCACTATTATTTTATCTATAAATTTTAATATTTAATTTATAATTATTATAAACAATAATAGAGATAAAATAGATGTGTCGGTAATACTCGGTAATAAATGGTTCTCAAGGAATATATTATTAAACTGGATGGGGAAAATAACGTGAGTTGTACCTTATGTGTAATTTTATAGACTAAACAAAGATTTGTTTTCATTTGGCAGGAGGAATGGCTTGAAAGTTGAACTTAAGCGTAGCGTCACAAAAGTTGGAAGTTACATTAATGGACTATAGCATGGCGATCCCTTCTATTTAAGGCTACTCGGTCACAAGCGGTTTCGCTACGATCTGAAAACTGGCCCTGTGTCTGATTGGCCATTGTGAGCACTGAAATGTTTCCTGTCGTTCGGGCTTCCCTCTATAATCCATTCACGGTTACTTCATACCTTCCTGAAACCCTGCTGAAGTCTGTACTTCCAGGATATTCCTCTACCTCGTGCAAACTAAGTTTAACTAAGTCTAGAAAATTACACCAAAGGACCACGCGCCTAACTCGCGTGCGCTCAGTTGTAATATTATCTTGCATGAGCACTATTTCTCACTAGGTCCTACCAACGCACATATTTTTTCACTGCTTTTCCTTCAAATTAATTATAAATTGTAATGATTTGTATTGTATTGTATTGTAGAGGGCTTTTTAATGTCCCCCTGTTTTATGCTGAAAAGCTTAGCAGTGGACGGTTTACAGACTAACTTATACGCTAACTTAAATTAACACCCATGCCGTACCCGGGATTCAAACCCACAGCCTCCTGCATTCCTGATCGGTGGGCACCAACCGACTACACTACGGGAGGTTGGCAATTGTAGTATTAAACTTTATAAATGAAATACAGGTGAAACTTCAATTTAACGAAAAATAGGATACTTTTATGCTAACAGAGGTATAAAAAGGTTGTGGTACATGGCGTATTTCGGAAATAACGAAATGCATCATACATGGGGTGATTTTTCAAAGGTTGTATTAAAAAAAAGTGTGATGAAACCGTGAATACACTATAGCAGGATAGTGCCCGGGTACTGATCGGCGAATTACGTCCCGACACACCGCCAGTAATTTTTTTACATCTGTAAGCTTCGTTGTTCTCGTGTTTTCACGCACGCCACGCGTCGACGGCCGCAGCCACGCAGCGCGGGCACTTTTGCGTGGGCGCGTGGTCACGGAGATTGCCGGTCCGGAATTGCCAACCTTAGCGAATCTTACGTCTTATAGCCTGTAGCTAGATAAGTGTAACTGAGGGGATCTGCGAAACTTTGGCGAGTAATATCGTTTCATTTGACATTATCTTTACAATTTTTTTTTAACATTGGCCAAAATGAAAATTGTTGATAATGGATACAAATTTTTACGTTTAAATGAGCAAAAATTGTTGCATTTGTATTACACTTCGGTAGGGCTTTCTAGCACAACAGCAAAGCTAGAAATGACGGTGTTGTTTGTCTGCTAGCTAACCTGGAAGAAAACGTTTCATTATATTGACGGAGTAGAATTATAATATCTGCCTAAAATTGAAAAAAAATACCAAATATAAATTTAAGAATCATCATTCTATTTAAAAAATAACAAATTTTAAATAGGATGTCAATGCCACATGAATTCCTTCCCAATGCAACAATTAATAATCATTTTAAGGATAACTCTCTCAAACGAAACGTATTATATGCATCTCTTCTTAAGGTATACTGGTACCTTAAGAAATCTTGACATTTCTTAGTTTAACAATTTTTTAAATCTAATTTAATTTTAATATAAAAATTTTTCACTTTACAAAAAAAAAAATTGATGAATTAATAAAATTATTTTTGAAAACTTCTTAACTTGGCATTATTCTCAGAGAAGGTTATTAGAAATAGTTATTTTTGAAACTGATGCAGAGAAAATTTCTTAAATATTGATTCCTCATTTTAACTCTTGGCTGCAGGTTTGCTAGCCAGAACCCTTAAATTGATATTCGCGTTACCTTTTACCGCGCGTGCTCTTGTACAAGCTTCTGCAAGGCCTGGTGCACGAGTCGGTATACCATCCCCTATGCGAGCCGGTATGATGGAATCCTCTTCCACGACAGCAGTTGGCGTACTACTGTATAGTATGCGGCACACCACTCGCCGAATGTATGTACATGTGTGCATATGGTTCGCTGTAGATGGTGGACTCCACTTGCAGAATTGGTAACACGTAACTTGGGGTATTTAAAAGCCACTACTTTTTAACGTGGTTTCATTATTACTGGCAATTCTGACGGTTTAATGGGAACTGATGTATTTACAACCTATCAAATATTGTACGTATTTGAAAGATTTGCATCAGTTCCCATGACGTAATTATTTATTCACTTATTATTATTAGTATAGTAAAGTAAAATAACCAATCCGAGGGATTTTTTAGTTCACAGTCATCATTTTTCTATTTGTGAATAGAGCAGAATACTTCTACTGTGATACCACACCTTAGAAATCACCATAGGATAAATTGTTGTATACCTACTTGAAAATCCTTTCGATCTGTGGTGAGTGTTTTAAGACCTGAATATACCTTCAACCGGTATATACATTCTGCTTAAGTCGGTATTCATTGGCTTTTTTATATTCGTATTACCATCTGAAACAATTTTTTGTTTACATTACTAATTCGTTTGAAGTTATTGCCATAGGGAGCTTGCTACAGTTCTGAAACAGCACTGTGATTGGTCAAATATGAACGTTGGTACGGGGCATGCGAAACAAAACATGACATGCCTCATTGCCAAACATGGTATAGAATCCGGTCGTACATGGCCACAAATGCCATGACAGCTGCCCACAAAGCTGATTTAACAGCTGCCATAGTCAATTTGCGCCGCTTTCTCACGTATCGAATCAAACATTTGAAAAAGTTAGGCCATGCATGGAGTGTCTGGTTGTTTCTTGTATATGTCGCCTCTCGTCGGCGTTCAGTTTGAGAAACGCAATTTCCTTTGTTGTATCGAAACATTAGAACCATACATCAACACTTCGCTCAGAAAGCAACCACGATACTGTAAGACACCGTCTTTTTTTACTATGAAGCTGGTGTGAAAGTTATCAATTCTACTTTATATTACACTAGGAACCCGTCCCGGCCTCGCTCGGGTGCGATTTACAAATAGGGCGTTGTTCAGGCTTACAGCAAGTATATACACTAAATTCTTAAGGTAACTAACATAGGATTAATACTGTTTTATTCTAAAAGTCTTCGTAAGAGAAGCCCTATTTTTAATCAAATTTTAAAAGAACAATGGTTACTGTGGGTCATTCCTTAAAAGATAAACATGTGCTGTCGCGGACCTATTTTTAGACCTTTTTGAGATATACAATTCTGTAGTACATCAATTTGGTGTATAGCTTATGGTGTAGTCAGCGTAAGCCATGTGAGCACCCGAAGCCTTAGCTGAATACACAGACACACGCGGCCGGGCGACTTTGTTTTAAACGAAGTATAGATAGTATTTCGATTCAATTCAAGAGCGGTTACACCGTAAGCTCAGTGTTCGCCCGAAGTAGTCCGGACACATTTCTCCACATCACTTAAACTTGACACAGCACACAAATTTCAGGTTCCGTGTGAATTTCTCAGTTATCATCCACGGTGAATTTGATGTACTTCTGAACTCTGAGGTTTCGGCAGCATGCCACGTTCCATTTTCGGCAATCCTTGCAAATACGGCCGCAGACCACTACTTTCCAAATTCATTTCTGATTGATACACAATTGCTATTTTAACTCCTCAGAAGGATTTACAGGTAAAAATAATTGGGAATTTAGCGAGTACGTTTACCGTGTTTCGTTACGCAGTAGCATGCCTGCATCGCATTCAACAAAACGAGAACACATCGCTGTATGATATTATTAGCAATCGAAGCAAAACCCGCCAATGTTCTTGGTATATTCTATTCGCGGTTCCTTCGCACATTTTGGGTCAAACCTTTGTACAATCACCAAATGTATGACGTGTTTTGTTGTTTCTTAAATACGTCATTTATCCCAAGCGTTCTATACTTCTGTTAACATAAAATTAGTTTATTTTTTGTTAAGTTGGGCATTTAATTGTATTCTACCAATAAATTGTAATAACTCATTTATAATTAGTGTGAATAAAAGCAGGGAAAACAAAGTTGTGTTAACAAATGCCTAGTGTGAAATAGTTCTTAAGCAGAATATTATTATTGAAGTGAGAGCACACTAAATAGGTGCTTTGTCACTTTGCTGCAATATTCTATACTTTGCTAAGTTTTGTTTATATGTGACGGAGCAATATCATGAAGTATATCTTCATCAGGGCTCCAGAAAAACCGTAAGTATTCGTGATTGGACTATAGCGTGTAATCGAACGCCCTTTCGCGGTGCGCTAATATAAAGCCAAATAGTTGTCTTCGACAGATGTTCTTCCAATACTTATGACAGCCAACAGTGAAGTCAATAATTAATTAAGTGACATTTGCGTGCCATTTTATATATGCGGTATGTACATCACCTTAGAACGCCTCAGTGTAATGCAATAGTGGGCGGTATTCGTGTAAGACAAACTACATAATATAAAATTTTCTATACATTATCAACAAAAAATTTATAACGAGTATATTGAAAAAAAATAAGGGTTTTGTCTTTGAACTTGATAATTTTGCACTGGGAAATTCGTAAACCATCTTCACATGTTACCGTTTGCAACGTAAATAATACGTGTTCAAACGGTAGTCCGAGCGCTAAGAAAACCTATAAAACCCGTTTAACGATAACGAATTATGCTGGAATCACAATAGCGCGACAGACGCGACGCGATAGGTGCGACGCGAATAATATAAGTTTCCAGCCAATCAGGATCGAGACTTCTGTGACGTCAACGCGACGAAAATCGCCCGCGCGACAAGATTCCCGAATAGGAAATATTTCAACTTTATTCGCGTCGCGGCCGCGACATGTCTGTAAATATCTCTAAGTCACCATATTTTTGGCGCTAAAGTTTTACATGCGCTATTATTAATAAGCAAAGCAATGCACTTTAATGCTTAGATTAAATTACAGTCATATTTTCACGTTCATAGTACTAGCGGACATGGAAATAATTTTTTTGAAAGGAATGCTGTGGTGCTAAGAAGCCACAGATGTTGTCATTTAAAAGTTGTCATAGAGCACAGACTTGTTTGTTTACCTTTGGAAAAGAATAATGGAGTAAATTATATTTGGATAATTTCCTTTTAAATTTCTGGTCAAAGAGAAATAGAAATCCCGAGTATTTTATTGCATTAAAATGTAACATATTTTTACACTTATTGCTGATGATATATGTGTATTCAACCACATGTTATTTATTTTAATTTGCATACATATTTGATTCCAGTGCATTATAATTTTATTGTAAAGTAAATAACATATTTTGTATTATAGTTGTCCGTTTTCTTAGCAGGATAATTTTAATGTATGCTGGTTGAGGTGGACATAGAGGTCAAAGTTGGTAACTACGTACAAAAATTATTGATAAAAATATTCCATATGATTGTGTGAATAAGAAAGGTGTTATTTTAAAATAGCTTGGATTCATTAAGCAATTTCCTTCTTGCAGGATATAATTTGAGTGATCTTCAGTCGAGTACATCACCAGTGCCATTCCAGCTATGATATGCGCCATTAAAATGTTCGGCTTCATGAACTGAGGTAATCAATATCTAGTCCTCAAAATAAGTAAGACGTGCATGATAAGACTGTTGAATACTATTCTTCTTAGCAGTTTCAAATGTAGTGTAATGTTAAAATTTTGGTCGTGACATCTAAATTTGAAAAGGAATAGTTAAAGCCTAGTTTGCAAGAACGCTCGAGAGGCCAAAGAGACATACCCAGTGGCTTGGGAATTTCAGAACTTGATAGCTCTACAGAGCTTGAATAATCACCAAACCCATATTCACTTCATAATAATTTTGAACAAGCAATAGAAATTCATGAACTTTGCGAGCATACATAATAATTTCCATGCATATCGTTTGAATGTTGTGTTTAGGAAAGATATGTAATATTTGAATTAAGTTTAAGTAACTATTCTGGTTCTTCTTTATGTTACTCCATGTCGGGGTATTGTCTTCTGTTGTCTTGTGTGTGTATGGTATAATGCATGTCTTGTCTGCAATTGTAGTAAGGACTTATTATGTCAGTGCTATGTTTTGTTTTATTTACTTTAATATTAAAAGGGTTTCTTGTTAATTTGAAGAGGGTTCTCCTTGTTTTCGCCAAGTATTCTGCAACTGTTGCTTAATGTATGCACACTGTTATATTCATTCAAAATAATTTCCCTCGGGGCTCTCCAATTACACTCTAAACTTTAATATGTGAGTCTCTGTTAGTGGAGAATTTTGACAGTACAAGTGAAAACCAGGCAAACATAATAAATGCATCTGTTCGTGTCTAAGATATTCCGTAGGGCACACCAGCAGTTCTGTCGATCGACAATACCCTCACAGTTCTGACTCCTCTACACAGGGCCATTACCACGTGGTAGGCTATTCCGGTGGTGTTCGTCTGCATGGCGCGCTCAACAATGCAAAATAAGATAAAAATAGAAACATGAATGGTCATCGTAAAAGAGGTAGTAGCAAGAAACCATCAATAAAAAAATTGAAATGTTGATAGCGGGGCAGTAAAATCTAGTGTTCACATTAACGCGAAGTTTTGTTGTCGCGTCGCGCCCTTCGCATCGTATCTGTCTCGCTATTGCAACTATATAGACACATACTGCAATTTATACAACATTGTACCGTATACATGATACTTTTTGTCATTTTTATTTAACAAAATCTTTTACCATAATTTTTTTTTGTTTAAAATATTAACTTTTTTTCTGTAACTAACAAACATATCCGTATTTTAACATAATTATAGCAACGTTATGTTTGAACGTATTACGTAGAAATGTTTGATACATAATCAATGAATGCAACGGCTCCAGACGTCAGTATCGCTCGGCACGTGCTGCTAGAACTTCTGTCCGCCTAATCGTCGTCAGCCTTTCGTTTGCGATGTCCTTGTCCACGGAGGACAGCAGGGAACCGATGTTGAGGATGGCTGTAGTTCTGGGAGAATAGTAATGGTACCGGAATTGTTCAGGGTTCGCAGTCGTCTGCACACCCTGCAAGATTCAACAAACGCGAAGATCTGTCAGCATATACGTAACTAAGACGTCTTATGAAACAGAAAGGAAGAATTATGCATAATGACTCCCATAACTCTTAGCAGTATTGATCTCCTGAAATATTAGGCAGACAATTTGGAAGAGATTTCTTTAGAGAATTTCTGGAGCACTTAAACGGCCCGAATTGGGGGATCGGGGGGAATATTTCGCAACTGTGATTTGCCAGATTCTGAAAGGCCTTTCAATGACGTTTGTTCATTTTTGTCCACGTCTTAATTTGTTAAATCATCAATTAATTTTGCAAATGCGTTTGATGCACGGCCTTCATATAATTATGTTTTTACTCTCTCGCACCTGTTTTTCCCTCCATGATTTAGCAACTCCTTTTTACACTTAAATTTTGTCCATACTGCAACGAAGACTTAATGAACTGAGGCATATGTGTTTATATCATTTACTTGCAGTTTTCATGCGAAGTGATGCAAATGCCAGAGAATAACAGGAATGAGTTAGTCAGCTCGTTGATATAGACGAATTAGGAGTCGTCTAAACGGAAGCCTCGTTACTTATTTAAACTATGAACTTCAATGGGCACATTCCACATTTTTTTATTTTCTTTATTTTAACTGGTAACTGTACGGGAAATAAGTAAATAACATAGACGAACTGCTGCAAAAAATAAGTCACAATAGTTAAACTTGTCTAAAGAGATTTCGTAGGACATTATGCGCCGTTGAAGTCAATTATTCCGAGTGTTAACAGAGAATATTTTGGGTGAAAATGGAGTATTAAGATTGTGCGTTTTAAGAATATCTACAGCTCCTGAAAGACTCACCATCCATGCCAAATCATTTAATGTAAACAATTGCAGTTGCCACTCTAACGTTGCAATGACTGTAAACACGCCAGACATGATCGGCTTCATAGTGACAGACTTTTGATCAGTATGTTAAAAACGACGGAAAACGTCCCTTTATGTCATTACGCTAAACAACGCTATTTTAAAAGAATTAACGAACACAATTATTAACCGTGAACTAAAATGCTTTGCATTTAAGCAACACTGATATAACACACTGGATTGAATTCATTCGTTATCAAGGTAGATTTGAAGCACTAAATTTTGTTTGTACTCGCAGTATTGGAACACAATTCTTCAAACTCCCACTGTGCAACTATGAACCAGCAATTAATATGAAGAAACAGTGCAGCCGAGTCATGATCAAACAAATCAATTATTTAAGTACTCGGGCCTCTACTGATTAATTTAGAGGGGTTATTGTGTAGTAACAAGTAATATCATTATATTTGCATGTGGGAAACTTGGCGGACATTGCGATTAGTAGGAGGGTCTTATCAAAGTGCTTCAATTTTTGCAACAACTCATAACTTTGCTGCTGCATATTCACTTCACCTTAATCATACTTACTCTAAAAATATGACGGCTATTTAATGTCCCCTTTGTGTTACAACACCGTATCAACCTAAAAGTATGGGGTTTTGCCTGCCACCAAGGGATTCGGCTAGCTGGTTAAAGTGTTATTATTTATTTTCCCATATTATTTGGGGCTTTTGTGTATTAACACATGACGATTATTTTTTTCCGTTGTCATGCTGGTTAAGGTGGTCGCCTGGGTAGGTCGCCGAACGGTGTGTCCAGCTCCAGCAGAAAACGTTTTATAGAAAACCCGTCCAACGTATCTGAGGTCTGTTTACGAATAGCAGTTAAGAAACGTTACGCGTCTGTATACATTTTTTCCGGTACAAACCGTTAAAAAAGGAATAGGGACGTGCATCAAACCTGGTTTTTTTTTATAATTACGTCATAAAATGGTAGGATCTCCTCTGAAAGTCTCTTAGAGGCGCGTTATCGATGGCAAGACTGCACGCCAGTTCGGTGCTTTGCGCGTAGAGGCGACGAGAGAGTTGATGCGCATGGCTCGCTCGCCCCTAGCGCTTCCACGCTTTAAGGCCTGAAACGTGTGAAATTCCTTCAACCAGGTGGCCACCTTAATAAACTTTCTTTGATAAGCTCCGAAATATAATGCAACGTAAAAGTGGCAGTACCAATTACATCGTAGTAATAATTTGATACAGGCAAAATACATTGGGAGCGAAAACACCAAGTGCAAACTATGTGAGATGATCCGTTATGAAAAATACGGTAGAAAACACTATTAGGCCTGTACCATAACGTGAATATTAAATGAGAGACACACATGTGAAAACTAGGAAAACTAAAAATTGTTATTTGCAAAATGTCAGAAACGGCGTTAGATGAGACCTTAGAATCGTTAAGAGAGATATCCTGATTTTATTTTGGCCTTGTTTGAACATCGAGCGAATATTATTATCGTCCGGCATTAGGAAATAAGATGGCACCATGTCATTGGCTATCATAACTGTGTTGCCCGTGGATGATTATCGATTGTTGTGACGTAATATTCGTTTACACATTTAAGGAACACAAAAAGGTTGCCGTGGTGTAAAACTTTCAGGTGAGCGTTTTTCGAGGAATCGTGTATCGTTTGAAAGGGTGTCTCACATTTGCTGCCAGGTATGGGGCCTAATGACGGGCGAAGTTATTATGTGGAAAACGTTCGCACGTGACAAATATCAAAACAGGCCAGCACTATTCACGATTCTGTCGTTTCATCTCACGTAGTTTTTGACATTTTGCAAATAAATAAATTTTTCATTCTCACTTTTCGAGGACGTTTCTCTCCCTTCACGTATGGTTACTTTCCGTAACAAATTATCTCGCAATGTTTGGAGCTATGATTCAGGATCGTCCTGTACTATGCAGTTGTTGCACATCTTAGTTCTAATAATCAGTGTTTAACTTTATATATACAAACAATAATATCTACAATAAATAAGGTATTCACCTCATAATTCTATGGGCGCATATCTTGTACCATCCTTAAAAGTAACTTTTTTATTATGTTGTACAAATATTTTCAAGGTTTTATTTCATCAAACCTAGGCCAGTTTCGTTACGTTATCCATTCACAATTTGAATATAATTTTGTAGTGTTTTAAAAGTATATTGCGACACACTTGATATGCATATTACCAGACACAACATTGAATTATATAACGAAATTCACAGGGATTATTACAACGGCAACCGTAATACAGAATTACGGTGCATTCAATTACTAGCTATTACCGACGGCTCAAACAGCGTGCAAAATTAAAACCTGAATTATAAGAACCAAGTGTTCATTTTATTGGTCTTCTTTATTACTGTGATATTCTGAATTAGCACATAGGGTACTTTTAATCCCGGAAAAAACAACATTTCTCAAGGAATAAAAAAAAACAGACCACAAACTCAAATGGTTTTCATTTATATTCCTTAAGAAACTTTTCATTTTTTTCCGGGATGAAAAGTACCCTATGTGCTAATACAGAATATAATCTACCGCTGTACCAAAATGCATCCAAATCCGTCGAGCCGTTACGACATGATTGAGTAACAAACAAACACACACACTTTCGCATTGATATTATTATTAGGATGCTATATGGGCTACGGTCTGAGCACGGTTATAATTTTGCTATGGAAAGGGAGTTAAAAACAAAATAAAAACACAAAATTTACGTCCCGAAATAATTACCTGTGCCAGAGAATCGTTTTCTGATGCAACAATTATTAATGCCAAAAGTTAAGTCAATTACCAGCTTTTCCGATTTATACTATTTCTTTTTCGTTATTTTAAAAATAATATCATCCTGTAGAACATGCAGGAAACCAACATTTGAACAGCACCGTGTGAGCATACCTTTAGTGAAAAGAGAAGATGATATGTAGCAATATATCGCTTCCCTCATTATAGAGGCTCAACAAACAGTTTCACTTGCAAAATGTTACACAATTTAGAACTTCTGTAAAACTGTAGTTTCGTGCACGCAAACCCACGCACAGTTATTTCCTGAGTAAAGTAGTCATTTGCAAACATTACGCCACTGAGCCCCGTTTATCTGCGCGTGGGATGGTTTCTAAGTAATATCCCAAACGAACTGGCATCTTGTCAAGAATCAATTCATGTTTTCTGTCTTGCTCTTCTTTTTTGTGGTTAGAAATTCTGATTTGAGATTTTTTGCTCGTTGTATTGGTTTTAAGCTGACGGAACAAACGAAATGACAGGTAGTGCAAGTTTTCGGGTCAAATTTATCTTCGCTATCGACTGGTAAAATCGTGTTTTTTTTCCCCCTTTCTTCGAGGAATCGCATAAAAGTGCACATAAAAATATTACCGTGACCGAATACCTTAATTGAGACGTATGAGCCTGAGAGTAAAAATATTTTCAAACGGAAAATTGTGACGTTGACGGAGTGTTCCGTCTATAGGCTATTCACGGTAAACAGAGCACTTTGAAAGCCCTGCTTAAGATATACTTGTATACACGTTGTGTGTTCTTCGGCCTTATGTAAAATTTAAATTACTATGGGCCTGATCGCTTTATTCATGCGTCGGTCAAGTGAAACTGTGATAATATTAGAAAAGTAAATATCGTGAAAATCTGCTAATTTTACACTTCGATGCATTAAAATAACAGAAAGCGAGAGAAATAATTTAAATTTTCGCAAATTGTTACCTGACACTTTTTATTCGACGTTAATTAGTGTATGGACCTACTTTCCACTCCATCGTTACCAACTTTACTGGCCGCATGCCACTCATTGCGCACGTTAAAATACATGCAGGTAGGAGCGATGACTTTTTTCTAATGTCAATTTATAAAGTGCTCGCTTTATCGCGAACAGCCTTTACGAATCGATATTCTATCGGCTTCAGAATCAGTGCAAAATAAAGGGACGGACGTGCAGAGTGCGAATGACAGATCGATCGGTTTGTGTTTCTCGTTCGGCGAGGAATGTGGAACGTCCAGCGAATCGGTCGCGCCACCCGTTGTAAAAAAGTAGGCCAGCCGTATTTCGACGGACATTAATTGGCCTCCGCTTCCACCATGCGACTTTCCCTTTAGTTGTGGCCGGCCGCGGGGCGGACTCGCCTTAACGCCAGCAGCTCACCGCGAAGACGGATTCCAAGCCCCAGTTGCGGGCGCGCCGGGCTAGAGTCTGTTCCCGTTAGTAAAGTGAGCACTTTTCAGGGCCTGCTTACTTCATTATTTCAGCCATTTTTCACGTGAAATACATCTTTAAATTTGCAACCATAGCGGGAGGCAATCCAGAAAATCCGATGATAACCAAATCGGGGGATACAGTTTGGCATTGCAGCTCCGAATCTATCGTCTACATTCAAAATTAAATTACACCACTCGATTGCCAAAATATCAAAGAATCTGTTACGTCGAGAGAGGACTGCGAAGAATCGCGCGGGGGTTTTTTTTGGGGCGGGGGGGGGGGGGGGGGAGAGGTGGCGCAATTCTGAGTTCGTTTCGATGCTTCTCATAACGACACTCGTTTGAGTTTCAATCGACAGCTCTCGTCGAGGTCAATCGATTGCGTGTATGAAAACATTTGTGTGGCGTGGATATGGTGAAATTGTATGCGTTTAATGTAAAAAAAATTAAGAAAACTTAACACGATTTCGGCCTATACTCATCAAAAAGCCAATAGTATGCGGTTGGAAAGAGCGTCTCAAAAGCAATCCAGTGGTACCCATGAAACCTCATATGATCGAGTGAAGCGGTGCCGGGAACGTAAAATAAACATCAAGGCGTCCGAGCGCGTCAACGTAGACGTATTCACGCAAAACAAACGGCCGTGTCCCCAGCACAGCCAACCCAATTTCTTATTAGTAAAATTTTGTAGCAATTTTCGTCACACTCGTTCCTCTGGCATTTATACGTGTCGCTTTGTATGTTTCTTAATAAAACGATGTTGACGACTAGAATATTGTTCATAATAGATCACATGTCTCGAAATTGGTGAGCCCCTGTCGTCCAAAGTATGCATTTATTATCGGAACAAAGCCGTTAATTAATATTTTTAATAAAAAATGGTGGCTCAGTGGCAATACATTGGACACGCATTTGGGAGGATGCAGGTTCGGTTCCAGTCTGGCCAATACGGTTTTTAGGGTTTTCTATGCTTTTTCTAAATCGCTCCAGTGCAATACCGGGGTCGTTCATAACTGCAGGCCAAGGCCGACCTCGCTGTTAACATAACAATAAAATCGCCAAAGGCTGTTCACGATATAAAGTGAGCACTTTAGAAATTAACCTTTGAAAAATGTATCTGCCCCTGCATGCATATATTTTAATGGGCGCAGTGAGTGACATTCGCCCAGTAAAGTTGGTAACGATGGATGGAAGGTAGTTCCACATTCGAACGTTGAATAAGAAGTGTTAGGTAACCATTTATGATGTCTTAAAATTATTTATATCGCTTTCTGTTTTTTTTTTAATTCATCGATGTGGAAAAATTAGCAGATTTATAAAGTATTTACTTTCTTAATAATTTCAGAGTTTAATTTGACCAACGCATGATTACCGTGACGAGGTCCATGACAATGTTAATTTTACATAAGGCGGGGGAATACACAACGTGTAGATCTTTAGCAGGGCTTTCAAAAGTACCCATTTTACCGTGAACAGTCTATAAGTACATTCCCATTTAAATATGTACTTGAAACACAATGTAACGCCGTTAAGTCGGAAGTCTAATTTTAAGAGTGGTCTCTCTAGGTTTAATGGCGATATTAACATTAAATTATATCATGAATTTACTTTGTCCATTGTATTTTTATGCGAAAAAAAAAATACTGATACGGATCTCAGTGGGTGATTTACTTATCTCTTTATGTTCTTTAACGCTGGTTTCTTTTGTAATGGTGGCTACTACTGTCTCGTTTGCAATTTTCTTGTGTTAGTTGTTTTGTGACGTGTTTGGATGTTTCCAAAATATGTCATATATACCAATCTTTTTATGCACATGTTAACATAGAAGTACCTTGTTTATTGGTTCAAATGAACTTTAATTTTTATTTTACTAATTATTATATTTCATTTATATTTGATGTGAAAACTAACTTGGAAAAAAATAGTTATGTTGGTAGTGGCTGGTAAGTAATAGTTCTTATGAAGAATATTACTCCACTTATTGCGCCAGAATGCGGTGCGTTGTCCATTTGGTGTGTTTTTTCTAGACATAGTTAAGCATTGTTTGAATGAGGCGAAGGGATATCCTAGGATTGAGACTGAATCAGAGCTTCAGTAAAGTTCCAAGTAACTATGAATGCACATGCTATACAGATGGGTCGTTACAGCTATTTCTGTACTTGTTCCAAAATTATAGTGATACAGAATTGTATCGGTTAAGAAGTATTTGAGATCGTCTCTGTGTCATATACAGGAATTGCCGCGTACGTCGCTACCTCGCCAGTCACTCGCGTAGCATTGTACGTGAATGTTGTCAGGTACACGTGTTATTAGGTGTTGGTGTTCTGTGCGGTGTGAGTTACAGTGGAAGAAAGTATCTGTAATCAATATCCCGCGCAACTATAACTTTAGCAGGGCTCCAGAAAAAATTGGAAATAACCGTCATCGGACTGTTGAAGGCAGGCTTAAGGTAACAGAGGCGGGTAGGAGATTCAGCTGGAAAATTGGCATGTCATGGGAACGTAATGCTTGAGTAACCGCTACCAATGCGCAATAGAGCAGCAATGCTCTACCAGCATAAAAAAATACGCTTACTTTTCTCTCGTTAAACTTGCGCTTCTTCTTACTGCTCCAGGATGCACGGAACGTCTAACGAAGATCCCGATGCACCCACACGAAGACCACAATGCACCCAGACGAAGACCACGATGCACCCAGACGAAGACCACAATGCACCCACACGAAGACCACGATGCACCCAGACGAAGACCACGATGCACCCAGACGAAGACCACGATGCACCCACACGAAGACCACGATGCACCCAGACGAAGACCACAATGCACCCACACGAAGACCACAATGCACCCAGACGAAGACCACGATGCACCCAGACGAAGACCACGATGCACCCAGACGAAGACCACAATGCACCCACACGAAGACCACAATGCACCCAGACGAAGACCACGATGCACCCAGACGAAGACCACGATGCACCCACACGAAGACCACGATGCACCCAGACGAAGACCGCAATGCACCCAGACGGGCGAGGATAGGAGAATGAAAAGGAACTGCCACGAAGTCAATGAAGTATAAGGTGTGTTTTCTTCGCACGATAATAACGCGTTTGGAGATGAGTTAAGGTTTATTTGGCTCAGGTTGAGAAGCTCAATAATTTTAGTTTGCCGACTAAAATTTTTTTGCCACTGGTAAGCGCTGGTGTCGCATGTGTACCGGATTTTCTCTATTTTCTACGTTTAAAAAACGAAATAATTACAATAATAAAAAATCACATTTAAAATAACTACGTAACTAAGTAAAATCTTAATCTTTTATTTTCAGGTAGCTTAAAATTTTAAATAAAAGTGACCTGTACCTATGGAACACTGCGCACCTAGTGGTGGAAATGTTTCCTATGCCAAACTCTCCCATAAGAAAACTCGTTTTGTTCCCAACCTGAGTAGAATTAAACTTACCAACGTCATTCGATTAGCAGACTTTATCCTTGAGGTGTGACATGTAACCCAGTCTAATTGCCCATCGCCAATAGAACTGCCGAAACCATTATGATCATGTGTATATCCAAGTACTACGGTTTTTCAACAAACATACCCATTTGTATGAGTAAAATTTTCTACTAATTCGAGTATACTCTAGTTGTATTAAAAATTAGCTCAGAGAAAGTGCAACAACTTCCAAAGCACCTAATTACATAAAGAGTTTCTAGCCTCAAATTATACTGTATATATTATATATATATATATATATATATATATATATATATATATATATAACTCAAACGGAAAAATAAGTAGTCCGATGTTGGAATACGGAGACTGTTTTATTTCCACACCTGCAATCCGCACTCCAGACCATATTTCCTTTACGTATATACACCGTTAGCGACACAGTAGTCATGGTCTAACGTGACCCTACAATACAGAAGGCCATTCATTCGTTTGTGCAGGGCCAGTCAACGACCATACACCAATCAACGCTCATTCGCTTACGAGCCACATTCTGACAACAGTGTAGCGACTGTTGATGAGCTCCCTTAGAAGAGCGTCCAACCAATATGCCACGAGAGTGTGACAGGAGGAGATATACAAAGATGCTCACTAACGGCGGTGGCTGTGCTTTTATAAGTCTGTGTCGCAAGGCGCAGAAGCGTTGATTAGAACTGCGAATACAAAATAATGATAATAATAATAATAAAACATCTTTACAGATAACACTTATTTTTTGAAAAGAAAAAGAAATAGAAAATCAAAGAAAATTTAATGTCTACTATAAAATTAGAAAGTAGTTTATGTGAAATATATAAAAGCAACATACATAAAATAAAAATAAGCTGAATAGTGAACATACACGATTTCTCTTTTGGTGTATGTTTATATAGGCTGTTCACGGTAAAGTGAGCACTTTTTAAGGCCCTGCTAAATTTTTACTTTCAGTCAATTTCTATCTTGCCACCACTTTTAAATATAAATATTGCTATGGAGTTAATAAACACAGTGTACACATTCCACTAATCTCAAATGTAAACATCTGAACATCTGAGACTGCAATAAAGTATATTTATTACTCGTCAATGCCTGTTGGGAGAACGTTAAAAAGTGCTCACTTTATCGTGAACAGCCTATATGTCGCTTTTGTAATGTCTGCAGTGCCTAGTCAACGATCATACACCGACAAACACTCGCGTACCTTGCATCTACTGCCTAGTTTCATACACGCTGAAATTATTCTGTGCGATTCCATCGGAAATCTGAGTTCAACGAGGCATGGGAGAAGAATGTAACTCAGATCACCGATCCGAGTCGTCGAGGCAGGTGATGGGGGGAGGGGGGGGGCTACCCACGTTTCAACCGCGTTGTTTTCTGCGTGCCGGAGAGAGAGAGAGAGAGAGATAAAGCCAAGTGAATGGTGACGTTGTTGCAAGAATGCTTCGCGTTTAGTTGGCTGAAATCAGCAGCTGGTCGTGCGAAGACCGTCCTAACAGGTTTCTGCTCTCCTTTGCGATGTCGCAACCATGCCAACGAACGCGAAGAGACAGTTCGTTAAAGAACCACAGAGAAGGTTGGAAAACTTGATAACTCCTAAGTTACTCGCCTTACAGCTCTAAGAAAAGTTCTAGAAAACAAGTATCACTATAAGGTTCGTAAGAGTCATCGTAGTTTGTATCTACCAGCAATGAAAAGCTGTCTGATTCTAATAATAGAATAAGTTATTAATTCGCATTAATTCGTAATGCTTTATGTTCTAGTATTAATTTTTATTCTGATGGGATAACAAGCACCACCGGTTTTGTACAGGGAAAGGAAGAAGGTGGCGAAGAACAGGTTTACGAAAGAAAATAATAAAAACGCTTCTCACAACCGTAGACTGAATACATTCTATTACAGAATCGCATGGTCTTAGATTACCATTATTACGGCAGCGATAATTATCGTCCCTTTATTATATTACTTATTTTTTAAATGTCATTAAGGCAATACATTTAATCACGATATTAAGGTATCCAAACAGAAAAATCGTGGCGAAGAGGTCTTCTTAGTTCTGTGAAAATGCCTTGTCTCCCAGGTGTTAAATAGCTTCCTAAAATAAATTTGCATCAGTATTTTAGTTTAAATAGACACTTAGAAGGGCCAAGTTTAGTTTTGATTATAACGATTTACTATATATTCGTGATATTCTACTACTACGAAAAACTGATCATAACCTTTTCAGTCATACGTGTCCTCTATCTGGGACTTGCGTATGAGGTGGGTTGATTGGTCTGCACTGTACACAGCAGTACATACCGTCCTATGAGAAAGCTTCCTTACGTGTGGGAGATATCGTTCGCTGCTGAGACTATGCTCCCTAGCCTCATAAGCCACTGCTGCCAGTAACATAACGCACATATTTATTGCTATTGGTTTCTATGTAAGACAAAGCGTCGTCTTAATATCAGTACAGTCCCGAACAAAAAAATTGTTTGGTGCAAAGCCTAAATTATATATTTATCTTTGACTGAAAGGGTCAATGGGGGGAAATACTAGGAGTTTCATTGCGTGTAGAGACCCGGAGATTTCGCGGATTCATCTGAGGACAAGTTAAACTGCATGCACGTGTACGCATGGCCTTGTGCTTCCATTGGACCATAGCTTGTTAGACACGTCCCTAGGGGGAATGAGAACTAAATCCCGAGATATCGTGTCCGGGGTTGAATTGGAGCAACAGACAATGAACTACGAACTGATGCTCGAGTGCACAAACGATTGTGGAGCCTAGCTCGTTGCCGAGCGAATCCGCGAAATTTCCGGGTCGCTAATCGTGTGTATTTCCCGTTACGGTTGCAGGCAGCGCTGGTTCCGCTCGTAAAACACCTGCATCTGCGAGACAGCTACTTACGAGTTGGACGGAAGTTATGTGCTTCTTCCACCACAGGTACTTTTGATACTGAGGGCCCATCGCCGACACCATGTAGTAGAAGTACATGACGACATGGACAATGTTGTTTATGAGGTTCGAGAATGTTCCGTGACCACCTGGAACATTACAATACTGCAAGTGAACACGACTTATTTTTTAACTTCGGAAAACAATTGCTACGCCGCACTTCATAGCGTATGACACTATAAATGAACACTAAAAAAAAATGTATATTGTATTATTCAAGGTTTTGAATGACAGTGCGTGCGACGTAAGAAAGATATGTCTTGTAAATAAATTTGTACAAATTTTGTAACGAATAGATTACTAATTAAGATTCAATGCTGTTTCATTATTTCTCACATCTTGGTTTCACTATCAATACTTAAATCTGTGCTATCTTGTGGATATAAGATTTTAAGAATACATGTTTATAAATTACGCCTACAGACGTTTGCTTAGCTGTTTAACTTACTCAGTAGGACAGCCGTAAAATCTGAAGTGGTAACATGTTTTAACATTAGAAATAAAATGCGAAAATAAATGTTATATTACGTTATATATAAAATATTTGTACGCCAGATGTTATACCTGTTTCCTTAAGAAAAGCCAGCAGCAAAATATTTATCACCATTTTTTTTATTTTACTTGTTACTTCTCTTAATGAGCAAGAAATGAAAGAATCCTAACTTGTGAGTAACACGTAAAGAAAATATTCGAAAGGAAAGATGATTTATAAAAAATAAATATAATTTTATATTTTATAAGATTGCTGGTTGCTTTAATTTTCAACATTTCTCCCAGTTGCCAACAACGCAGACGAATATCATAGCGACAGTAAAACATTTTTCACGTCCTACTTAACACATTTCTGAGATATAGAGATGAAATATTCAACATATATATATATATATATATATATATATATATATATATATATATATATATATATATATATATATATATATATATATATATATATATATATAGTTTTCTCATCAGTTACAGTACGGAATTTTGAAAACAGCAGAGTAATTAAGAAATTAATTGCCCTGAAATGCAGGAAAATACTTGTCACTTTTTAGCGTTGTTATCAAAACCTAAACAAATATTACCCAGTTACATTTTACTCTAAAGCGTTTCCAATATGTTAGTCTCGTAGTTATTTTTTTTTTTTTTTTTACTTTTCAACCAATGGTTCTGACGCAAACACAACGTAATTGGTTAAAAACAGGAACGAAAACTGGCGTTAGTCAACAAAATACAATGGAAAAATTGAAAGCAAAAAAAAATTAAGTTAAGATACCAAATCTCACGTCCAGCTTTAGTACCTCGTAACACAGTCAGGCTGCAACAGCAAAATGAATTAGACAAGTATGTCATCAAAGCTAAACGCAATTTAATGCGTTATATTTTAACATATCGTAGATATCTTAGTATGTGTAAACACCCCCTCCCCCACACTCACACACACACACACACATATATGTATATATATGTATATATATATATATATATATATATATATATATATATATATATATATATATACACATATATAGTATGATTCACGGTTAAATGAGCACTTTTGAAATCAACCTTAGAAAAATGTCACTGTTCCTACCTGCATATATTTTAAAGGGACGCACTGAGTGACATGCTCTCAGTAGAGTTGGTAACGACGGAGGGGAAGTAGTTCCATATCTTAACGTCGAATAAAAAGTGTTAGGTAGCCAGTTGTAATAACTTGAGTTATTTACATCACTTTCTGTTTTTTTATGCGTACAAGTGTAAAAATTAGCAGCTTTTTTTTTTTAAACAAATTTACTTTTCTAATAATTTTACAGTTTCACTTGACCGACGCATGAAGATAGCGATGAAGCCAATGGCAATGACTAGGGATACACGAATTTCGCGAAAATATTTCCGCTCATGTTAAATTTCAATACCCTACGAGCGTGCCAGCGGTTTCCTTTTGCTTATTGGCGGCGTGTGTTCGTCAGAAACATTTTCTTAGTTGACTGGCCAATAAGAATGTTGTTACTCCGATACTGTACGTCTCCGATTCGGGGACAGACATTTAACACGGGTAACAACCAGATCACGCAATCACAAAAGTGGATCTGAGCTAAAGTGTTTTGAAACACAACAGGTCGCGAAATCTTTTCCCGAAATTCGTGTGCCCCTAGCAATGACAATTATACATAAGACGGAAGAACGCAGAACGTGCATACAAGTAGATCTTAAGCAAGGCTTTCAAAAGTGCTCATTTCACCGTGAACAGCCTATAGTAATATCAGACTCACGCTCATCTAATTCCAATACTGAAACCTCGTGAACTTCTTCGGTGGACGGAAAGGTACCCCCCCCCCCCTTCATCATGATCCCGCAACATCCTCCTAGCGATCTACTACATCAACCCAACTCAACAGCTACTGGGACTAGGTAAATGGGGAAACGAACTCACACGATCGCGTCCCCTAACACAGCGACATGACAAGCTCTTCCCTCCGCCCTTACCCGCCAGGAACTTGACGCAGATCCACGTCTCCACGGGCGTCAGCGTGTGGTGGTACAGGTGGAGCACTGACACCTGGTTGTTCTTCTTCCTCATCACGAAGAATACCTGGAACACAGAGCGACACGTCGTGACGGAGTTCCGAAGCTCCCTTGTCATCTTTCGAGACTAAACCCTTGTACACAGCAAACAATTTCTCTACTTGTTACAAGAAAATTCTTTGGAGACTTGTTGCACAAGATTTTCTTGTAATTCTACAGCTGAAATATTTGTTATTTACAACCCGTTATTTTGGGAACATAACCACATTTTTATGGAGCTCAATATCTAGAGACCTGAAAAATTCGCGAGTTCAATGACCTGTAGGCTATACTCCATTTTCGTATGTAAAATCATGCAAATATCACTTTTCACTGGTTGCTTATCGTATTAGCGGAATACACTGATTGGATCTGCATTTTAATCTGTGTTTATTATTGGCTCAGAGTTGTCCAGGAGGTGTAAACGAACGGTTTAACCAATATCACAAGCAATACAAACGTTCGAGTTTTGAATTTTAGCTTGTCCCGAAATTAAATAGCGAATTCTTCACGTCTCGATCAATATCTATACATAATATAAAATAAAGTTGCCCGGCCGCGTGTGTCTGTATTCGGGTAAGGCTTCTAAACTACTGGATGGATTTTGATGCGGGTTTCACTATAATTTAGAGAATTTATTGAAGAAATTTGTACTGTAAAATACATTAATATTTAATTTAAGGATAGTAGAGATATGTCGACGTTTTCTAATCAAGTCGGAAAAAGCCGCTTAAATGGTCTGCACAGAATTCCGCGACAGCATATGTTTGTATTTTAAGGATTACCCACGGTAACCACTTTTGTCTTTTAGGGGTTCACTTACGAAGAATTTGTGAAAAAAACATTATTAATACTATGTTAGTTACCTTATGCCCTAAGCATTTAGTGCATATACTTGCTGTAAACCTAAACAAAGACATATTTGTAAATGTCGCCAGGGAATGTCGCTAGTTTATTATAATCTTGAAGTCTACAACATTTGCTAGGTAAAACTCAACATTAGTTCTACACATTCTACATAAAGGTATTGTGAAATTTGTACTAATTAATTTGTAGTGTTACAGAAACATATTTGGCAACTAGATTCTAAGATATTTCCCTGTAACAAGTAGAGATCTTTTTTACAGTGTATGTAAGGTAATGAATAATGGCTACAACAATGTTTACCTATATACTATCTTCAATGCATTATTACCCAGACGAAATCTTGAAGTGGAATGGGGTGGAAAGGTTCGGACGTCTGTTAAAAACGATGTATTGAGAGTCGATGAGCGTGAAGCAAGGTGGATTTGGGACAGCGCAAGAACGCAGGCGCAGGAAAAAGGCGATGTCACCGAGATAACCCGTCAACCAGCGGCATAGTCCGGCGCGATTCTTGCATGTGAAAATCCGAGAGTGAAACCGACGGGACAGGAAAAGTGTGCGGGTTTATATTGATTCATTAAAAAAATAATATAAAGAGGTTAATAATTTGGAATCTGCGAAAACGGGCAGGCTTCAATCGTAACACCTTAACTTTTATGTGTGTTACTGGCTGTTATAAGGTAACGTACTCCTACTTATAAAACTTTGTTTATTAGTTATAGTTATGGTGTATATTTCATATTCGTTTATATATATATTTGGTTACATAATACAAAAGAATAAAAAAGTTTATTCGAAAGGAAACTAAATATTACTACTAATTTCTTCGTTTGCAAATTTCTTTCATGTTTTTACAATAGCGGACTTAAAAAAACTTCCACATAAAATGAAGGCCAACTAATTAGTTCATTTCGAAAAAGAAAGTGGAACTGCTTCCTTTGAAGGTGCTACGGTTCTCGATCAATTATGAATCAATAATATGTTAATACATACACAACTTGCTTACATTAACTGCAGAAGGGGATATTTCACGCCATGAACTTCGTATAACATAAAAGGTATACATTCTCACATGTTAAAACTCAGTCAAATAAGGCTTCATTTAATTGGCGACCGTTTTCAAACCCGTAAACACGAATTTTGCTAGAAATTACACCAAGTGATATCCGAAAAACACATTAAATGTATACTAAAATTCTGGATAAACATTTCACTTGTGGACTACAGCACGGATCGCAAAATTGTAATTAGTGAGTTGTTTCTATTTCTCAGTGAAAGACACGTGGGAAAAGTGTTTTTTTTTGGGGGGGGGGGGGGGGATACTACGAAAGCATTTATAAATTCCTGAATTTTATTTGAAACGAAATATTGGCGATTTTTTCAACTCTAGAAAAGTAGATAGTTTTTCAAGTTTTTCAACAAACACAATACAAAACATATGACTATTGACTGTGTCATTAGCATACAAACCCATGGTATTAAGTCGGTTATGGGGAGGGGGCGGGGAATGTCGTGGGTATAAAGTTTGTATAGGACGGGTCCTAGGATGCTACCGTGAGGGACGCCAGCCCTAATGTATTTCTTTGTAGAAAGCGTTCCTTTAATGGATATTAGTATATGTAAAAGGGGAGTTCTGGGCAACCCCACATTCTCATCAAAAAATCGGGCAATTTGAGGCCAAAATCAAGGTTTTTTTTGCTCCAAAATCATGGTTTCAAATTTAAGAACTTAAGCCTGTAAAGAGCAAACGTGGCCAGTTTATTTTGTATTACTAACTAGTAACACACAAACAAAGAAAACACCTCCATTATCTCCTGACGAAAGTCAAGATAGTTCGGGATGTCGTTTCTTCCCCTACAAAATCAGTATCTCGCATCACAACATTGCGAAGTAATAGAGTAAACGACAAATAAACCAGTATGGTTGTTGCATTGGGAGGCAACATTAATGTCGTTCAACCTTACATATTATAACTAGGTCGCACGTTTAGGAAAAAATAAAAGTATACGTGACGTCGCGGGAGTTTAAAGTATGAAACATCTGAAGACCTTTAACAGACTTGGTGTCTGATGGATTTGCTGTAATCCAACCATGAAAGTGATCGATGTTTTTAAGAGTAAACCTGAGTGACAAAGAAAATAGTTAACTCATGAGGATACGATATTTTAAGAATTTTGTTTAATTGTACACTATATTATTTATTTTACTTCGATAAATACCATTTATTGTCTAATGTCATTAAGGTTGAAGCAAAGCAACTGCCTATGGAGCGCTGCAACTGACTGTACAATGCTAAGAACTCATACAAAATTAGTACAGACACCATAAAAATTGTCAGGAAAGTGTGATTTATGGTGTGTACGAAAGAAGAATGTATATATTTAGAACCATTATAAAACATACTGTTTAAATGTAAAAAATTTATAGATCCATATAGTCTACATTTGTAACAAAATTTAAGAGCATTTCCATCTGAAATGCTTCGGAATGCAGAATTTACAAGAAAATATTCTTCAACAAAGATCGTCGTAATATTTACTGTGATAATGTGTAATAAAACCATACTAATAATGTTTCATATCAATTGTATACTTAACTTTATTTACGTCAGTTTCAGCCATTAATGTTTGTGACAAATGCAGACATATAAAGTCATTTCTAAAAACTATTACCTACATTATTATTACGATTTTCTCGCATACAATCAATTATGACGATATTCAATGACGAAGATTTTCTTGCAAATTATACTTTCTGAAGCATCCAGAACAGAAAGACGCTTAAATGTTGTTAAAGATACAGACTCTTTTAGTAGATTATTTTTACAATTAAAAAAGTATATTTTATTAAAATATTTTGTAATGTTGCAAAATAGATACACTCTTCTTTCATTTACAACACAAATTGCACTTTTCTGACAATTTTCATGGTGTCTGTACTACTATTTAATGAGTTCTTCACATTGTATAGGCGGGTACAGTGCTCCATAGGCTGTTGCTTTACTTCAACCTTGAGGCAAATACATTGTGAACAATAATGAAAACTTCAAGGTCACATGCGACGGCAACTAAGCATAGCGACGAAGATGGAAAATTGAATAAACAAGCTCAGCGTGTGTTCCGCTTCCTCAGATTTTAAAGCGGTGGCCATAATAATACAGCAATTTGTTCAGAAAACATACAGCATTGTCGTTATAGTTTAAAACACTGTTTTACAGACGAATAAGTATCGTAAACAGAGGGCTATGCTATAGTCTATTCACTGTTTCTTCACACTTTTTGAAAGAAACATTTGAAAAATTACCCCATATCTGACGTGTTTAGTTGTTTTCTAAAAATTTAATTTACCACAAGCGTTTTATACCCCTGTTAACATAAAAGTATCTCAGTGTCCGTTAAATTTGTAGTTTAACTATATCATATTTATAATTTACAATATTACATTTATAGTAAATGTGATAAAAAAAACCGTGAGAAAACACGCGTGTTGGTAGCGCCCAGCAAGAAATAGTTTTCATGCAAAATGTTATTACAACTGAGTGCGCACGAATTCAGTGCGTTGTCTTTTGGTGTAATTTCCTAGACTTAGTTAAGCTTAGTTTGCCCGAGGCGGAGGAATATCCTGGAAGTAGAACTTTGGCAGGGCTTCAGAAAAGTGTGAAGTAACCGTGAATGGACAATAACAGCGATTTTTGCTGAATTTGGCAATTTTCAACGACCACATTTTTGTTTCAGTAATTAAATTTATGAACAGGCAACTAAATATAACCTTCATTTCCGTAATTAAGAAAAAGTATTTACATAAAATAATTCCATAGATTTTTTTAAAAAGAAATAAGCATAGACACAACTTTTTGCAGCTAGACCCACGTGACAACTGAGGACGCCCCTTAAGGTGTGTAGCTGCAAGCGACGAGTCTCGACATCCCGCCAACCTTTTGACTCACGACATACAATTGTGGGATTACCGGATTGGAAAACCACCAGCATTTAAAACTCGGTGATTTTCGCCTAAACTATTACAAATGACGTTAGTTGAACAAGTTACAAGCTAGGTTCAGTTCTGTGATTTACAGTGGTAATCATGGTCGTATTTAGTCCTTGGCGCATGGGCCGGCAATTTCTGAAAAAAACTCAAAAATGGAATAAAATAACAACTAAAATTGAGACGTTCGGTAAATTTTTGTTTTAATGTTCTTTTTATAAGTAATGCTTTCTATAGACTATTTCATAACGGCAAAGTGAGCACTTTTGAAAGCCCTCTCATTTGGAGTAATGGTCAATCAATATATTTATCTTCCGAGTGTGGTGGAATACACCCACTTTATTTACTACCAACATGGCAATATTTATGTCAAAAGGTGGTTAAAGGCTAGAAAAATGGCTGAAAGGAAAAATTTAGTAGAGCCTCAAAAGTGGTCACTTTACCGTGAACTGCCTATAGTCTCTAGTGTCTTCATGCATTGCACATGGTTGCCGTGACAGCATATTCAAGGTTAGTGACATGATCTTCAACAATCGCCGTTTAACGTCCGACGTCTGTGGGAACAATGGGAAATTATTTTTCAACAGAGAAAGCTCGTTCTGTAACTCACCCTCACCTGCATTGCTTCCGTCGAGATCAACAAACGGACAAGGCATTATCACAAGCAGTAGCATAGTTTCGTTTGTTCTCCCTCATTTCATAAAGCAGAGGGAAATGATTTTCTCAGAGAACGGCAAACAGCTCAATTCGCCTCTGGTAGCACACATTTGTGATCTTGCAATTACGTTTTTAATATTAACTTCTGTAATAACAAAAACAGAGAAACAAAATATAAATGCGTCACTTTGAGGTGAAGCCGCAGTGGCTGAGCGGTTAGCTTTTGCTCGCCTCCCACCAAGGTGAGCAGGGTTCAATCCCCGGCCGGGTCATTTTTCGCATGTGAGAATCGTGCTGGTCGGCAGGTTTTCTCGGGGATCTCCAGTTTCCCTTTGCCCTTTCATTCCGGCGTTACTCCTTACTCGAATAAATCAACCTCATCGGCTCTCAAGACTTCGCTGTTGAGAACGGGCCAAATCGCTTCACTCACTCACTCACTTTGAGGTAAACAACAATTTTCACTTATATTACACACGTGAATATCAAACATCAGTGAATGTGTCCTTGATAAGCATAGTCTTGCTACTTGTTACAACCTTGCATATTGATATGAAATATATAATTATGTATTTATTACTCAGATGAACAATCACATTTAGAAAATAATGGTGTTCATAAATCAGTAATATAGTCTTACCGAGAACCGAGGAAACTTTACACCTGCTTGGGTAACTGTAATTACGTAATTTAAATATTTAATGTTATCTACCCTGGTAATGTTTGCCACCCTCTCAAAAAAAAAAACATTTTGATTGGCGCAAAGTTGTCGCAGTTTGCAGTAAAGAAATAACTGTCGTATTCGCAGAAGGCGTCGTAAATTCATAGGTGTGAAATTATATATGGTGTGCCCTTTTGTGATAAAACTATGACTGTGTAATTTCAAGAAGGTTGGTGAGAAATCTTTAAACCAGTACTTTTCTGTAATTTCACGGGTAATTTTTTTTCCCTAACTGCGTCATCGGGCCTTGTTTCTACAAGATCAAAAGTAGCGATCCCATAATGGCTGTTCGCGAGCCCTGCAGTCAAGAAGCGAGGGTATTTGTGCAGCAAACGTTCCATAATTACAGTGCACCGGCCAGGACGTGCCAGCCATAAACGTTCTTTGTTGTTATTCAGAGATACTCTTGCAGTTTCTCAGCAAAGAGATAATACCCGAGTTATCCGTCACGTGGACCACGCAAGGTTTTTCCACAGTCCATTGAGGGGTTGTATTTTATCCATCTCTGATTTTTCTAACAAATATTCCTAATAACAATTAATGACCAGACAATAAAAAAATCAAAGCTAGGTATGACATGGAGGACTACTTAACGAGATTTTGAAAACTGTAAGGATTCAATTAAACCTGTATTATCCCATGTGGAATTGACATCATTAAGTAATTGGTAGAGACCTGCAAAATTCGCGTTATTATTTAGGAACACGTTAAACTTCAAACACATGTGCTTTTGTAATAAGTTTTTCATTTGACCGTACTTTATTTGACACGCCCTGGGAAACTCTTCGCCAGTCAATAAACACTTCATAATTGTGTAGTCCAATCACGTGTAGTCCAGTCAAAAAAAATGGAGTGACTAACTACACATTTATGCAGCAGCCAATCGGGAACCAACGCTGGCTCGAGTATATACAGCATTGTGAAGTTTAGCCTGGTGCCGAATAATAACGCGAATCCTGCAGGTCTCTAGCAATCGGGTAATATTTTATTGCGTTTCCAGATGCGAAAATAATCATGCAAGAAAAATAAGTTGGATTTCGAAATAACTGTTTAGGGTCCTATATACTGAAACGTTTTCTGTGAAATCATTGTTTGTGCGTAAGAGCGTATCTCGGTAAATAAAAGTCTGGAAATGCGAAGTTTTGACAGAAAGGATTTATATATATATATATATATATATATCTACGCCCCAATTTTTTTTACTTTTGTCATATTAAGTGTATTCTTGGAGAAAAAAATTTGTGAAAATGGTCAAATATCGCATTTTTAAAGCTCGCCTATGCAGTTTCCTTAAGCGGCAAGAGGAAAGTACAAAAATACGGGTGTAGTTTAATCCGTGGTCTTTCATTACGTGTAATAAAACCCCTATGTTACATATCTAATTTGTACAGTACAGGACCGCGACGGAAACACTGCACGCCTTGCGCGTAGGAGCGATGAGACACTAGGCTCCCTCGCTTCTTGACCTTGGACGCATAGCTACATAGTCCTCTTAATACGCAAATCCAAGATGGCGAGGATACTTCCTCCTTAAGGGCGCTGACTACCATGCCTACATCCGCAGTGGTGCAGTGGTCAGACAACTCGCGTCCTACCTACGCGAACCAGGATCGATTCCCGACGCGGGGTCGCTCCCGGATTCTCGCATGTGGGAATCATTCTGTACGATGCCCCTCACCTCATTTCACCCTAATCGGCTCTCAAGACCTCGATTTTAAGAGCCGCCCAAATTTGCTTCAAATTCATTTAGGTATGTATGATATAAACTCGTAGGAGTAATACAATTTTTCCGAGGACATTTATTTTGTTGGTAATATATATTTTTTCTAGTAACATGGTTATAGTAATTGCCTTTGAATGTTAAAATATATTAGAGTACTGAGTATCCAATTAGTATATCGTAGTTTATGTATATCTATAATAATGTGATGTTCCTTGCCTTACGTAAACAATAATAACAGTATTATAACGTATTCCAATTTAGGAGCACCTAGTATTCCACGTTAGGCACACCTACTGCTTAATGTGAAATACTAGCAACTATTAACATCATTACTTTTGACTTTAACTGCCATGAACAATTTGTGTGTTCGCATTTTTTTTCAAGTGCGTAAAATATATAAGTGTGTTGGTGAAAAATACTATATTTTAATATTTGCATATAAATGAGTTTTGTGCTTTACGCCAGGAAGTATTCCATAATGGAGCCCTTTACCGTATTCTACGTTACATCTCTTAAGCAATAGTGGCATGTTACGAAATCCTACCAACTTCTAAGTTTAGTATTTTTACCCCGAAAATTTAACATTAAATTTGAATTTCACAACAGAAATGTTGAGTAAATCAAATTTTTTGAAAATTTCCTAGTGTTCCAGTATTCTCTGAGAATGTTGCGTTAAGCGTTTTTTTTTTTGTTTGAAACCGTTATCCTTGAAATTAATGAATGGAGAACGAATTCCTTTGACATTGAATCTCCATTTAACCCTTATGACTGCGTAGGCTTGGTAGGTAAAGGTTGTTCACGATAAAGTGAGCACTTTTTTGAAATCAACCTTAGAAAAAAGTCGCTGCTCTTACCTGCATGTATTTTAACGGACGCAGTGGCTTGGCATGCGCCCAGTAAACTTGGTAACGGCGGAAGGAAAAGTAGTTCCATATCTTAACTTCGGATAAAAAGTGTTAGGTAACCATGTATGCTATAAGTTAATATCTTAAATTATACCTTTCGCTTACTGTTTTTTTTATCCACATAAGTGTAAAAATTGACCAGATTTGCAACATATTTACTTTTGTAATAATTTCACACTTTTACCTTACCGACACGTGAATAAAGTCATTACGAAGTGCATACAAGTAGATCTTAAGCAGGGCTTTCAAAAGTGCTAATTTTACCGTGAACTGCGTACAACATCCTTAATATAGTAGGAGAGTGCCTATAAATGAAGCACGGCACCAGATTATAAAACATGCAGCACTCATACGAATGTATTTCACACGTTACCAAAATTGTCAGAAAATTTCGACATACTGCGCATGTAAGAAGAATGCATATCTTTGATAACACTGTAAAATATAATAGCATTAATGTGATATAAATATATTAAAAGTTATTATAGTATATTAGTAGGAATAGGAATACTCTCTTTGTGGGAACTATACCCGTGATTCAGGTTGTTGGCAGTTATTCATGCAATCGTTTCTTTCTGTGCGTGAACTTTTAATTTTATTGGCGTATGGCTGCAATTAAGTGATATCCCCTGGGCACTTGCTGCAGCATATCAGTTGCATTTTAGGCCATGTCCACTGTAATTTGACTATATTAAGTTCTGGGTGCTGTCTTTAACTTCAGGAGCCGATCAGGATTGTTGACGTATTCCTTTACGGAAAAATCACATAATTACTGGGTTTTTTTTTTCATACGGACTGATGGTTAATTTGTTCTCTGAGACGTATGATTTTATTTTGACAAGTGAGACTGATAATCACGCCTTGATTTGATCCAGTTGTGGAAAACAGTGTTGATCATTAGGGATTATATAGCCTGCCAAGCACGCAAATACGGTGCGTTGCTTTCTCTTTGGATTTTTTTCTTTTCTTTATGTTTACATGTCGCGGAAGGGTATGTAGTGAGTAGTAGGTAAGTGGAAATATCGCAGGGAAAATTAGCGCGGACAGACTATATACATAGAGCTTCTACAGTAGGGCTCACTGTTCCAATTTCTCAACAGATATTTATATTCACAGAACACGTCTTCGCCAAATGTTTACGTTGTTCTTTTAGTTATCTAGGGGTTTTATAAGTTGACAGAATAGGCCGACGCTAATACAGAAACCCTGAAATCCAGTTTCAATGCTGTTCTGCTGTGACCTCCGCTGATATCTCCCCCCCCCCCCCCCCGTGTCGACCATGCTGACGTGGTACCTGCGGTAGGGGAGACGACAATCGTGCGATCTGTTCGCTAGGTAGAGTCCCCGACAGTCGTGACGAGTGGGAGGGTTTGTCACCCTACCACGGCATGACTGATAACTTGCCACCGCCAAGTCGGCAGTCGTGTGGTTCGATGCTCACTTTTTTCCCCCAGAAGCATTTACGTGCAAAACAGCACTCCAGAAAAAAAAATTTTTTAACATCGAATCCTGTATAAGACTACAAATTTCTCGCACTATTTGGACCTGGTTAGCAACTGCAGAAAATTTCTAATAAACACGTACACTTCCATAATCCTCTTTTATATAAAATTTTAGTACGTAACTTATACGATAACATAATGCATACTGAGGAAATTTACCACTAGCAACTAAGTAAAAATTCATGCCTTAGAAAATAGCTGTAGGCGCAAATAACGGCTGTATATGTAAAAAAAATAAAAATAAAAAAAAAAATTACGAACCCAATTAAATACAATAGTTTCTGTGACAGAAATTGTACTTTTAGTCAACAGCTGTCAAATAATTTCATTCTAGACTACTCATTCCTATTTATCAAGCATTAACTTAACTATAAAACCAGAAAACAACGCTGTTTTAAAAACTACACTGTAAAAATATTCCTGGTAAACTTCCTAAACTGTAATGGAAGTTTTCTACATATACATTGTATGGAAATAATAACACACGCCAAGCTGCAGATTTTGGAATGTTAAGTGTCACTACTATACAAAATTGGGAATTTTCCTATGCATTTGACTGTTTCCTGAGCAAATGTTAGAACGCTACAATGAATGCATAGAGAAAAAAATTACCATCCCTGCTTTCTCACTATGCGTATACACTGGCATGGTAAATTTCCGAATAATTTCTTAGTGTGTATCAATGTTGGTGATGGGTTATTCTTCAAGCACGTGTAAGTTTGCAGTACGTTTGTCATTGGCCCATACATAATTCATCACGCCCTGGATACCACTGTGCCAATGAAAGAACTCTTCATGAAATGTGATGACGAATCATGCGCACTCCTGTCAAAAGAGGAGTGTGTTCACATCTAGGTAGCAGCCAATGAACAAGTGACACTAGAGATAGAATCTACAGGACTGCGAACTCTAGAACGATGCCAAACACGACGCGAATTTCGCAGACGCTTACAAATGACACGTTCAGTGTTCCATATTAAATAGGTTATGTAATATTTTTTCGCGTCTTGGCGAACAGATAAAGTCGCTACAGTGAAATACTGTCAGGCCAGCCGTTGTCCATAAAACGGTTGCGGAGGACACGAGATGCATTCCAGCATTTTCAGACCATGCCATAGTACAGTACCCACTTAGAGCAGTGCCTTAATGGCAGGGATAGGAACATTTCGCGAGTTCATTTCAGTGCAAGATAGACGTCAAACACGTGTACACTGGAGTTGACTTTGCAATTGGATCGCAGTTTATTAGACACGCCCTGGACGACTCTGAGCCAATAGCAGACTTGCAAGGAAACAAGTAGCGAGTGCCATGCTGCCAGGTGTGAAGTAACACTGGCTGCTCCATGTGGCAGCAGCCAATGAACAAACAACTGAGGCTCGAGTATACACATGACTGTGGAGTCTAGCTTATAAGTCATTGAACTCGCGGAATTTTTCCTATCCCTACTTAATGGGTAAAAGTTTTAATCCTGTTGACAGAGAACTAAGGAATATACTACACATATTTAAGGTAAATTCTACTTCATAGATACATAATTATTATAGTGGTCTACGTCACTAACGTAGACCATGTGCATATCACGGGAAAAATCAACCGATGAATTGATATATGGATCAAATTATTATATAAAAGATCTGTTTTTCCAATTTTGTCATTTCCGATCAAATCGTTTCATTGGAAATCTCAAAAAATGAAGATAAACTAAGGAAAACTTACGAAATTGACGAACTGCTTGTTACGTTCGAAGCTTGTCAAGTAATAAAAACTAGATATTTCGCCTTTAAACAAATTGTACGTACTATATCTTCTTGATAATAGCCTTGTCAGATAAAACTTGGGCTGCAGCTTTTTTTCAGATTTCCGATAAGGCGCACGTCCGCCAACATGGCACACATCTGACACCAATGAAAAATTCAGGAAAAATTATTACGTTTTAAAATGTGTGTTCATTCTGATTCACTGCCAAAATATGACGGGTCAATTTGATATACCAATTAAAACTGTTGTAACTTAAGCCATGTTTGGTATTATAATATAAGGCTAGTTAACATGCTATAACTGAATTCCGTTCCCTATCACTTGCGGATCACAGGTCTACTTAGCTGTGGTATAAAGAACTAGCAAACTATACATTTCTAAACTTGAAGGTTCAGTTTTGAAGTGATTGTAACGCTAAAGCTAAAAGAGGGGTTGAAATGTAATTGGTGGTCGCGTCGCTGTAATGAGATGCTGGTAAAAGGTTAATGTCTATTAAACAGGGTGAAGTAAATACGACAATTATAATTTATTTATAACCAAGTCTGGTCTGCTTTATAATTATTTTTGAACGTACAGGAGTAAGTATTTTACTTTTTCCATATTTTTTTTTGTAACATTCCAGAATTTAATTAAAAGCTTAGGAAAGGAAACGGAACCAAAAGAGAAACAACGTAGTGACGGCATCAATTTGCTTGAAGTATTCTCTATATTACACATATTATGAATTAAAATTAGTCCTGAAATCAGATATAAGTCGTTTGTTTGTCATAGTTTCTTGCTCAAGTAATGGTGAATGAAATTATTATGATACGTGTGGTATAAATGAATAAACATTTTTAACCGTAAAATAATAGTTCATTTAAGCTTTTCACATCTTATAAATATGAGTTTTTTTTTGTACGTTGGGAAATTGGTAATCAGATTCGTATTATATACTCTGTTATCTTACGAAGAAATATTGGCCAGAAATGTATAATAACTGTAAAAATGGCAGGCTTTTTGTACAGGAGGTTACATTGTAGAACTCGAGTAGCAAATCGAATAAGATTTTACATAAGATGGTTAAATACATATTAGATTGTTCGAATATTATATTCATCGCGGACAAAAGTATTTCATGTTTGGGATTTCAATTTCTCATGTTCGTTTACTAAGAGTATGTAAATTAATTTCAAAATAAATTTTATTTATTTTGGTGGAAATGTAATTTTATCAAGCATGAGGATACCTAAATAAAAAATGAAAACAATTACATATTTTGTTTTCATTTTTATAATTCAGTTAAATTTTTTTAGAATATGGTTTCACATCACGATACAGGATATAATATTTAAAAAACCTATACTTTAAATGTTTAAAAATAAGCTTCTTTCTGGCAGGTGGGAAGGATTTCGCACTTGGAAGGTAAACATTTTGCAGCGTCTCTGAAGTGGAAGATTTCTGTTTATTCATGTTTGTTCTCGACGTTGGCGACCAGCTCATGCAAACCTTCCTGTAATATTGTTGAGTCACTGTTTCATAAATGCATTTATTGACTTTAACCACAGACAATTGAGATAACCTTGGCATTTACGGAGGCCCTCACTTTGTTTAGGGGCGGTGTATAGTCGGCCTTCATGTAACAAGTACACTGTCATATACAATAGGAAATTAGCGAATAGTCACGAAGAGAAAACATAATTGTGAGTGTTGCTTCTGTTGTGATGTTAAGATTTTCGTTGTGTATTTTTTTACACCATCAAGCACTCAGTGAGAAACGGTCATTCTGTCTGTAATGCCTTTTTTTTTTTGTTAGAATAACAATCTCCGTTTGAGAACTTAACACCACTCTCGCTTAGAATCATTAAACATTCGTTATTTTACTTGTGATAACACATCAACCACACACGATCGCTGTAACAGTAATTACAGTAAAGCATGACGACGATGAATCAAATAGCGTGGGAATACTAACCAAGTAGCAGCCTTTCGGGGTGCTGGCGATCTTTCAAGTTGCGTTCCGTAGGCGGATATAATCCCTACAACTGATATGGAATGCGACTGCACATTAGAGCAGCGACGGAAAACAAGAATGGGGAATCAGAGAGTACGAACATGGTACAACTCTATAATACTAACAATTTAATTATCTAAAGAACGAAACGTCGCAGTGAATTGAATTGTTCATAATAACAAAATAAGAAATACAGGAGCGATAATTCAGTAGCGTAAATATATATATATATATATATATATATATATATATATATATATAGACACACACACACTTAAGCAGTACCAAGAATTCTACATTTAGTTCATATTAAAACTCTAATGATGATTGATTTTAATGGCATAGATGTGACGAACTTTACGGTTGCAATCCCAAAATGTTCGAAACTTCAAATGTTTGTTATAAAATTGGCTTGCGTTGATAGATCTACGAATTTTTCACTTCGAAATAATATGAAAAATATTAATGCAGCATGAAGTTGTCTAGTCAGATTAAAACATGCATTTGTTATTTAAGAGAAAAATATTGTCTTCTAAAAAGGAACGTGTTACCTATATCCCATGTTATAACTACGCCCCTAAGCGAGATATGCAAACACTGTGAAAAGCAGTAATTTGATTTCGGAAAACCTCATTCACAAGTGTACCACATAAGGAAATAAAATTTACCATATCCCGCTTTCACACAACCGCCTTCCCGAATTGTAATAAGAGAAATAGCTTTATAAAACTTGCTATAGTATAATCACGTTTTCTACACACTTTTTGAATCAAACCTTTGAAAAATTACTCTGGGCATGAAATTTTTCATTCTTTTCTAAATACGCCACGTTTCACAAGCGTTTTATAATTGTGTTCAATAAAATACCTTATTTGTGGTTAAACTGAACTTTTACTTATATTTCATTTGTAAATTATAATATTTCATTTACAATTAATACGAAGGAAAACGGTGAGAATATATGTGTGTTGGTGATGTACGAAGTAGTTCATATGAAAAATATTGTTACACCGAGTGCGCACGAATTCGGTACGTTGTCACTTTGGTGTAATGCTCCAGATTTGGCTAAGCTTTGTTTGCACGAGGCGGAGGGAATATCCTGAAAGTAGAAATTCACCAGGTTTCCAGAAAAGTGCGAAGTAACTGTGACTGTACTATAGAAGCGAATCTGTGCCACTCTGCACTGTAAAATCGGAATCAGTAGATATCTACTGATTGCCAGTTGAAACTGCTCCGTCCGGAATCAGTAGAAAAAGATGACTATTAATCTCTTCAGTTAAATAAAATCCACTAGTACAAACATAAGAAAATCAGTTATTTATAGTCGATTAATAAATAGTACAAGAATTAAAAACCGCGAATTAAGGTTTTGAAATAAATTAAGTAATTACAATTACTTTGTCGCAAAACCAAATTATTACATGTTGAAGGAAATTTTGGAAGTGGTTGGAATCGAACCGCTACCCAGAACGCAACACATTCTTTTGTTTCTTTTGGTTGACGTACTACCAACTCTGCTACTTTGCCACTGAGATAAACGGTCTCGCATTTGCGTAGTAGTATAAAATTACAATGGCGAACGGCTGTAAGTTTTGTAATGTGAAAGTACTTTATGTTGTCGAAATATATACATATTATGCGCACATAGATGTCTTTGTTAGTCTCGAAAGTCATTCTAAGTTAAGTTTAGTTCTGATTGTGTTCTTTAAAAGAGAAAAATAGTGGTTTTAACAGTGTTGTCGGTGTTTTCTTGTATCTGTTATTTTACAACACAACGAAATTTTACAAAATGAAACTATTATTCTGAAAAGACAGATTGACTAGTAATAACTGTGCTAATTAGACAGCGGAACGTTAAAACAATGCAATATTTTTTTTTAATTTGTCGTTTCCTCATTATTTCATCTGTTAACTTGCAGACCACGAAACTTTTGTTGATGAAAAATCCGCATTTCTTATAGAATCACTGCACTATCGAGTCAGTAAAACTATCACTGCTATATCCGTCACTAAAAATAATAGATTGAAACCTGTAGTGCTTCGTTGCATTGTAAAATGGCGGATACTAGCGGACATCGATAACCTCGTACATTGAAACCACTATATTTATCTTTTAAACCACAGAATACCAACTAAACTAAACATAGATTGACTTTCGAACTTTGCAAAGACACGTACTTGCGCAGAATATCTATATACTTCGACAATAAGAAATACTTTCACATCACGAAACTTACAGCAATATTTGACATTACATTTTGTGGTTCAGTACCCATAATACGAGCACACGTTTGGCAGTGCAGGGCAGTGTAGGGCAGTGGATATGGCTGATCATGAAAGCTTCGCCATGCTCTGCTTTACGGGCGGAGGTTTGAGCCCAACCACGTCCAAAAACGGTTTTGTGTAGACGATAGCCTATTTGTGTTCTGCGACATCACATAGGAAAGCTCTGTACTTATTTATTAACCAACTATAAATACCTGGTTTTCTACTGCTTGAATTAGTAGATTTCTTTTAACTAATGAGTTAGTGGTATTTTTTCTACAGATTCCTGATGGAGCAGTTTTAACTGGTAATCAGTAAAAAAATAACTGATTCCGATTTAGAGTGTGCTTTCCAGAACGCAAGTGAATCGAGTAAATGGGTCCAGTACCCCGTGCTAGCTTCCCTGGTATTTATTAGGGCGTCTCAGAAATCAAATGAAATATACCGTGTTCGTTGAGAGATTTTCGCCTTAATAAATCAACTGAAACTCTTCTTTACAGATCGTCACTGCAAAGGTTCTTAGAATGAAACGAATTCGTGAGCAATGCTAGCCTGGTTTGGTGTCTGCAATCTGGGAACTTTGACAGACAATAACATCGCCCGTCATTAGGAAATTGAAGGGGTGCTACGTCAATAATCAACAAAAACCTGTTACCCGTGGGTGTTTACCGATTACTATGAAGATATTTTGTACTATTACAAGAAAAATCCTTGGAAACCCAGTTGTCAAGAAAATACCTTGTAAAACTACAAACAGCTTTCTTGTAAAATCTGCAAAACATATATTTGTAATATTACAAATGACAGCCTTGTATATAAAACTTACATTATTGTGAAGTGTACATAATTTTTTTTTCTTCCAGATAGCAAATGTGATGCATTAATAACAGAGCCTAACACGTATTGTTCACAGTTATAATATAGGGCAGTTTTTAAATCAACTTTCGAAAAATGACACTCGACTACCTGTTTGTATGTTGACGGATACACTGACCGGTATGGGCCCAAAGTTGGTAACGATAGAGGGAAAGTAGTTCTATTTATTAACATTGAAGTAAACGTGTTAGATAAAAAAAAATATGATACTGAAATTGTTTCTTTGGCTTTATGTTTTTTGAATGCATATAAATATAAGAATAAGCAAATAGTAAAATAATCACTTTTTAAAAAAAATTTCACATTTTCACTTTATCGATGCACGAATGGTGATCAGGCCCATGGAAATATTAATTTTACAAACGGCGGAAGAATATAAAATGTGCGTGGATGTATAGATCTTAAGCATGGCTTTCGAAAGCGGTCAGTTTACCGTGAACAGCCAATAACACTATTGAAATAATGCACTCTAGAGTTTGATCGGGTGTACGACTACGATGAGAGAGCCCACCTGGAGTTGTGAGCCGTGGGCGGGGGCCCCCGCCGACTCACGGCAATTATGGGCGCGGGTTGAAATTTCCGGGCAGCATATCTCGCGACTCCGGTGCGCTAGCGCGTTGATTTTGGTGCCAAACGAAATATCTCGGCTCAAGCTGTCGACGTATACCACGGAAGCCAGGTAGATATCTATTTCATTTCTCTCATTAAATTCCCAATTCCCAAAGAAAATATTACGTCCTAATACTGGACTTACATAGGCGTGACAGGCACGACGCTACAGGTGTGGCGCGACTGTAAATTGCGGTTGTAATAAAGACACTCTCACACGACGCGACACCAAAAAAAGATATTTTGACCACTCATGGCTGAAAATACGAAAATGTCACAGAAGGCCATTTGTGCGTTTACGTGAATAAATGAAGAATAATAATTTACATTAAAAACCACTTTACGAATGTTAATGTTTCGTAGTTTTGGAAAAAAAAAATAGTATGAGCCTAACTATGTGTTTTGGGCAGAGAAATTTGGTTTGCGTAGCCATATTTTTCTCTCTGAGCTGAAGCGGAAAGTTTGTCGCGGAATCGTTGCGAGCGCGCCTGGTTTGGCGAAGGAAGTCTGCGTGCCAAAGGAAAAAACATTTTCGATACTCCCGAGAGTTAAGTAGGCTCGACTTTCACTGGTCACTCCCCGGTCATTTGCTGTTAGATAACTGCTGTTGCTTAACCGGCGAGTTTCTCGCGGCAATGAGGCTCGACACTGCTGGACGCTTCCACCGGGAGGATGCGACTTAATCGCAACCTGTCATTGTCCGTATCTGAAGCCCTCTACAGCGTCCATTATATTACGGCCGTTTCTGTTCTTTCGTTTGGTGCACAAAGGTCGGAGCAGCGAATCGAATCATACTCATTGCTCTCTTCGAAGTTACATCATTATAAATTAGCGGAAGAAAATTTTCATGAGACCATGAAAACATATTCTGAAAAGAATGGGATGTGGCTGTGTTGGGGACACGGCCGTTTGTTTTGCGTGAATACGTCTACGTTGACGCGCTCGGAGGTCTTGATGTTTTTTTTTTTTACGTCTGGGGCACCGCTTCACTCGATCATAAGGGGTTTTATGGGTATCACTGGATTGTTTTTGAGATGCTCTTTAGTAGTATAGAAATACCGGTTCGCGCGCAGCCCACAACAATCAGAAAACTAACAGCAAATTGAATGCCCAAACCATCAGAAAACCATCAGAAAAAATTACCGTTTGTTTTCCTGATCCAAAACATCAGCTGCCGATTCGAGAGCAGCCGCAAAAAAGTGACTGCAAAAAGTTGCGTTTGGGCCATTTGCAAAAAGTGACTGCAAAAAGTTGTGTTTGGGACATCTGCAAAAAGTAACCACAAAAAGTTGCGTTTGGGGCATCTGCAAAAAGTGACTGCAAAAGTTGCGTTAGAGTGCAACGGCAAAAAGTTGCGTTTGGGTGCATCTGCATAAAGTGGCTACAAAAAGTTGCAAAGAGCGGCTCAAGAAAATTGAATAAGTAAAAAAATAAAATATTGTCCATAATAAAGATGGACCAGTTGCTAAATGTATTAAACGGAACCCAACAATTTAAGAAACTTTCCGAACTTACAATCGGACAGACCTATCCCATAGACCATGCTGAAATATCTGATACACGGTTTGGATACAAAGTGGTAATTACTTCTGGGAATTTTAAAGTAGCCTCGCCAGACAGATATCTTCAGATTTCCAGCGAAAAAGTTTTAGATGGTGTTAATCCTGGTGGTATAAATTTTGCATATGAGGGAATGGAGGATTGTGGCATTAAACAAAGGCATTCTATTCGGTTTTTTAAGGAGTAAACAATCGTCGTATTAGGCATCAGTTAATTTTTATTTATGCTCATATCTGTATAAAGTTTTAATGGTTATCCAATCATTAAAACACAATTATCACTCTGACTTCGGCAGTGTGCTACAAAACGTACTGTACGAACATCGTGTTATCGCGCCGTGCGACGGCGAAAAAGATTCATCCGTCTGGGGCCAGACGTTTAATTCGTCCAAACTGAACGATTGCAAAAAAGAGTGGCACAAGAAATTTGAATGTATAAAAAAATAAATAATGTATTTAATAAATGAGAGCGATTAAAAATCAACCGACGCCTAATATGATGACGACCTTGGTAACGAAAAAGGTTAACGGAGTTGGTAATGTTTGGAAAGAATATAAGTTTAAGAAAGACGTTTTTGCGAAAAGAAAGAAGAAGAAATCTCAAGAGAAGCATGTCAAGTGTGAAACGTGTAGCCACTATTACGAACCGTCTCTCATAAGAAGTCAGTCGAGAAGTAAAATTCATAAGTACACACCCAGATTCAGTGTAGAAGAAATCGAAAAAGCATTTCAAAGTAGGATCAAGACTCATGCTGCAAAGAATGTGAATGCGTACAAGGATCCAAAGAATTTCCTAAATGATGTAAAATAAACTGTCACGGGGCTAATTAGTAAGCATTCAAAATCATTCAAAGTGAACATGAAATTCTTCACTGAGTACAAAAGGGGAATTGGCGAGAATATTGGATATCCTTTAAAACGAAGAACGAAATTATACTGAAATCGACTAATCTGGAAGAATATTATACCAACAGCATATCGAAAATCATAGCTGAGATGGGGGCATTCGAAGCAAAGGGATCTCAGAGGGTACTCAAAAGAATATTTAAACTAGAAGTGCGAATAAATAAATATGTACCATTCAAGGGCAGTTCTTATGTTGATCTCCCAGAAAAAATCAAAACTAAGCATGCTGTAATTAATGTTAAGAACGATGATCAAAAATGTTTTTTGTGGTCTGTTCTATCTGTGTTGCATCAAGTACAAAGAAACCCTCAAAAAGTGAATACATACGAAGCTTACGAACATGAGTTTGATGATGCACTTAAGGGTTTGGAATTTCCAATGAAATTGGATAGCATACCAACCTTTGAGAAGAGAAGTGGAATTTCTATTAATGTATACTCGTACGAAGAAGAAGATGGTGGTAAGAAATATATAATCTTCCCATTAAAAACAACAGAAAATAAGATGGATAAGCACATTAACCTACTCTATATCAAAGATGAAAAGAACGACCACTACTGCTGGATAAAAAGTCTTTCGAGACTTGTCGCATCACAAGTAACGAAAAATGATCTTAAAATATTTATATGTGATAGATGTTTGCAACATTTCTACTCTGTAAATAAGCTAAAAGATAGCGAACAAGACTGTCGAGATCACGATGGTATTAAAGTCGAAGTAATATCTAAAGGAAAAAATGACATATTAAGATTTCAAAACCAAAATCATTCTTTGAGAGTTCAGTTTGTGTTATATTCTGATTTTGAATGTGTGTTGACAAAAATCGAAACTTGCCAACCAAACCCCGACGAATCCTACGCGGAACCATACCAAAAGCACGAGCCTATTAGCTTCTGTCACGATGTAAAATACGAACATGGGTACTATAAACCACCAGTAACTTATGCATCTACTGTGTTCCTTTAAATGCTAATGGAAGAAGCAAATCTATTAGTGATATATATGTAAATGAAAAACCAATGCTTCCACTAACTCAAAAAGAACAAATTGTTTATGATACAGCTACCCATCACCATATATGAGAAAATCCTTTGAATGGTGATTCTGTGAGAGATCATGACCATCTTACGGGTAAATTTAGGGGAGCTGCACACAGAGATTGTAACTTATGGTATAGAAATCCATGTTTAGTCCCAGTGTTTATACACAATCTATCTGGCTATGACACACATTTATTCATAAGAGATCTTGGCATCGATGAAAATTAAATTGATCTAATTCCCAAAAACGAAGAAAAATATATTTCTTTTACGAAGCACGTATGTGGAAGTGAAAAAGTTAGATTTATTGACTCATTTAAATTTATGACTAGTAGTAACGATAAACTCTCTAACAACCTTTCCAGAAGCCAATTCCGAGAAACATGTAAGCATTTTTCCAATGAGCTTCTTGATTTTGTTATAAGAAAAGGTGTCTACCCATATTACTACATGGACAGTGCTGAAAAATTTTGTGAGACATCGCTTCCATCCAAAGATGCATTTTACAACAAACTCAATAAATACGGCATTACAGACGAAGATTACGAATTTGCGAGAGAGGTGTGGGAAAAATTCAATGTAAAATCTCTAAGAGAGTACACATAACTCTATAACAAATCTGATGTGTTGATATTGTCTGATATAATGGAAAATTTTAGAGATGTGTCTCAAAACATATAAGCTAGATCCAGCATGGTATTTCACAGCCCCAGGGTTAGTGTGGGATGCTATGCTCAAACACACTAAAATAGAACTAGAATTATTTACAGATTACGACATGATTTTGATGATAGAAAAATGTGTTCGTGGTGGAATTTCACAATGTTGTAAGCGATATGCTAAAGCAAATAATAAATACATGAATGCTTATGACAGCACAAAGGAAATCTTTTATTTTACATATCTGGATGCTAATAACTTATATGGATGGGCTATGAGTCAGTATTTGCCCTATGGCGGGTTTCAGTGGGTAAATACAAATATAGATGTAATAAAAATAGAAGATGATGCTAGCAAAGGGTATATATTGGAAGTTTATTTGGAATATCCACATGTACTTACCGATCTCTACAAAGATCTGCCATTGGCACCAGAGAATAAAATATCGGAAGGTTCAAAAAAACCCAAACATTGACTAGTCTGAATGGTAAAGAGAAATATGTATTACACTATGTAAATCTTAAGCAATATCTATCTCTTGGAATGAAGTTGAAAATGATCCATAGATTTCTGGACTTTGATCAATCAGATTGGCTCAAATCCTATATTGATCTAAACACAAATATGCGAACAAAGTCTACAAATGACTTAGAAAAATATTTCTACAAGCTAATGAACAATTCCGTTTTTGGGAAAACAATGGAGAATATTAGAAGCAGAGTGGATATACGGCTATGCACAAGTTCTAAGCAAATGGATAAACTAGTGGCTAAACCAAACTTTAAAGATAGAACTATATTTACAAACTCTTTGGTTGCAGTTCATATGAATAAAACAAAACTGTGCTTTAACAAACCTATTTATGTTGGGATGAGTATACTCGATCTATCGAAAGTCTTAATGTATGATTTTCACTAAACTATAATGAAGCCAAAGTATGGGAGAAATATTGAACTGTGCTACCAAGATACTGATTCGTACATCTATTATACAAAAACACCAGACTTCTACAGTGACATGAAAGAAATGGTCGACCATTTTGATACTTCTGACTATAGAAAAGATAATCCATATGGTATACCATTAGTTAACAAAAATATTATTGGCAAAATGAAAGATGAATGTACTGGAAAAATAATGGAAGAATTTATTGGTTTGAAATCGAAAATGTATGCAATAAATGTGGGGGGTGGTGTAAAGAAAAGACCAAAGGGTGTGGAAAATGCTGTAGTCAGAAATGAGATTAGTTTTGGTGACTACAAAAAGTGTTTGTTTGGTAAAAAGTGTTGTACAAAAGTATGAATCTTATTAGAAGTAAGAAACATGAACTCTATACGATTGAGATGAGGAAAAAAAGGATTAAGTCCCGAATATGATAACAGATTTATTCTTAAAGATGGCATTAATACACTACCATGGGGCCACTACAAAATTGCAAAATAGTGACACTATGAAAGAGCAGCTGCCCATCATGAAGCGCCTTATTGCTGATATCATGTGTGAGCATAAAGGAAATCATATGTATAATAAAATGCAATCGTTCATCGCATCGACATTGTAAATGGCAAACTCGTCTACGACAGTAAGGAGGTGTATGTAATCATGGATAAAGGCGGCAATCCATGGTTCAAGACTAAAGATGTTGCACTGATTTTGGAATACGCAAATCCGCAAGAATGAATCTGAGAACATGTTAAAGGAAAGCATAGGCAATCATATGCGGATATAGTCTTGAGCGATTCTCTCACCCCTTCAATATGCAACCACATACCGTATTTATCAATTAACCAGGCTTGTACGCGTTGATCATGAAATCAAAGATGGCAGCAGCTGAAAAATTCCAGGATTGGGTGTACGAAGAAGTAATGCCGTTCATTCGCAAACACGATGCATACAGGGCCGATCCAAAGTCTAAGCCGCTACTGTATGACTTGAACAAGAAGCTTATAGTGGCTAACACCATTATCGATAAATGTGCGCTACAGCCAACGGAAGATATCGATAAACATCATCAGTTCGTTCTTGTCTACACTGGCAGTATGTGTTACTACGTCATCAGATGTCAAACACGTATAGTAATTGCTCATATTGATGTGCTTAGGCAAGAATACCCCAATATGCACATGCTACTGTCTCTCGATACCGTCAGTCCCGTAATGCTGTACAACCTTATGAAAGAACAATTGCTAATTAAAGCTGTAGGTAACTACTTCATCGCAGAAATGACACAAGCTGACTTGATTGACATTATCGTACACATAAATTCGTTCGCGAGCTTAAAGGAATGTTATCAGGCAAACGACTTGGAGTAAGTATTTCGAGATGACATTTCGAAATGTATCGCAGATATGCAATCGCTCATCGACATCGTAAACGGCAAACTCATCTACGATAACAGAGAGGTGAAGATGACAGCCTGTGGTTCAAAGCAAAAGACGTTGTGCAAATACAAACCAGGCAATCATACTAAACATCGACGGCGGCGATAGAGACATCCTTAAAACTTGTGTATACAAAGCGGTTTTCATCAACGAATCTCGCTTCCAAAAAGGACGAGGCTAAGACAGTAAATCACGCCCTGCCGCCTACTGGTGATATCGGTAAGCATCGACAAGCACGCGCTACCGCCTAGTGGCGATATTGGTGGAGACCAATACTACGCCATCAGATGCCAAAAGCATCTGGTGAGTGTATGACTCGATGCGCTTAGGCAAGAGTACCCAGAAATGCATGTGCTACTCTCTCTCTCGACAAATTTAATCCCATAATGCTGTATAACCTTATGAAAGTGCAACTATCCATCACGTCGATAAGTAACTGCTTCAGTACGACAATGTGTTGCCTCATCGACGATATCGTACACATAAAATCGTTCGCGACAGACATGCTGCAACGACCGATCAAGTAGTGTTTCGAGACGATTTCTCGTCTCGAAATATCACAAGCAAAGCACGTCACATATCGAAATTGTTTGAGTATCACGTGTAAGCCTGTGCGAGTCTAATAGAATGCAAGCGCTCATCGGCATTGTAAACGGCAATCTCATCTACGAACGTAGATAGGTGTATGTAATCATTGATGAAGAAGCCAATCCGTGGTTCAAGGCTAAAGAGGTTGCAGGAATACTTGGGAATGCCAATCTGAATAAGGAGATGCAAGTGAATGTAACGGGAAAGTACAAGAAGCCATTGTCACAAGGGGTGATTTGAGTCACCCAACTTAAGAATGCACATCCTCAGACGGTTTTTCAGATTCCATTTAAAACACTCTTATAGCGCTGTTATATAACAGTAAATGTTTTTAATGGATAACCATACATGCTTGCATACTATTGGGCTTCGGTGATTATTTTACTTTTATAATCATAAATGAGGTTTCTTTGGGTTATGAGTACCACATTACAGGTAGTTGAAGCCGATATTGGTTTATTAAAATCAACTTTAAGTTTCAGATTAGTTAGATCTTTTACAATAGCTGTTTTTCTGTAAGAACAATCAATAACATACAATGGCCTTCTCCCAATAAATGACACATAGTTGAAGCGCAGTTCATTATTACGATAAGGGGTAGCTAGTTTAGTCTTTGAATTTCTATAATCGCTGTAAGCAATATACATCTTATCGAAAATTTTATCATCAATGCCTAAATTCCAATTCTGTTTGGGAAACACTTCATTCCGTCCATTCTTAATAGAAATATTTTTGACAAAACAAGAGTAAAACATTGAACCGTGTGTGGATTGCCCAAGATCTTCTTTTCTGCTATGCTGAACACCAACAATGACAAAGTCTGGCATATCGAATTGGATTGAATTGAACTGATCTTTTATATCAAACTGAAATGAGTTTGCATTAGCAGGTACTGGTTTTTCAAGACACTGCCAATAATTAAAACCAATTGGAATTTTGGGGTGTATGTATAATTCTACTTTAATTTCGTCTCCATAAATAGGATCGCATTCAACAATTGGCCACAGACTTTCCAATTTCTCAATAACATTTTTACCAGCAGCTGGTGTATTATCTGCATCATCAGATCCATCTGCTTTTTTTGGAGGTCTTCTGTAAAGCAAAACATCGTCACTAGAATTTCGAATGAATGTGATCTTGTACCCACCTTTCCAGAATATTTCATTACAATCTCTCATAAACCCAAATAAATATCTTAATGGATAGGTAATTTCGTTAAACTTATCTTTCCTAACATATTTACCTAGTTCTATCCCCGACATTTCGAAGTATGCTGATTCTGATTCCGAACCTAGCAATGTATGCATAATTTTTGAAGTGATGCCAGGGTTGTCAATACTTTCGATTATACAACCATGTTTAGAGATCTCTATTCTTGAGAACTGGAATGGGAAGAAATTCTCACAAAGATCAATAGTTGAAGTTTTTTCATAATCTGTATTTGTATCTCTTTTAGTTAGCTTATACTGTTGGTAAACATACGCTTCATTCGGATGTGAAAATGCATCGCCAATAGGAATATCAAACTCAATGTGCTTGTTGTATTCATTCAAATTATTTTTTGTTTGGGTCATTTGGCGGAAACAAATGATGCTCATAAATTTCAATTTTTTGTTGATCCATTTGTCATATAGAAAAAACATTTCTTAAACAACTACACTTTTCTTATCAACCCAAGAATTATGACTACTATCAAAACCTAGCCATTTAATTAGCAGCTCATTTCCTTTTCTTCACAAAACTTTTTCCAACAAGTAGTCTTTATCATATTTGGTCTTAAGCCGCTCTGGCTCATAAAAATACCTTTAATAAGTTGATTTTTTAAGTCTTTTATTCTGTATGTCATGGATTCCTGCACAATACTTCACACACCTCAAATACTTCAGTGGACCAATTTGGTTTATATCCTTTTTCAAACAAATTTTTACTTTTACTTATATGAATTTGATCTCCTATTGCAAACTTTGGTTTAACCTGTTTTCTTTCTCCCCTATACATGTTGATTAAAATAGAACTTTCATTCTTTGCATTTACATTGGTGGGTGTCATTTAGATTGTACTGTGAACAGTGTTATTGTATTCACTTATTAATTTAGGTAATATAGCCACCCATTTATAGTTTCCCTGCATAGTAAATATATTCCACATTTTCTCCTTCAATGCTCTATTAAATCTTTCTACAACACTAGCTTTCTTTTCACTGTATGTTGAATAGTGTGGTATTTTGTTGGCCATTAATGTCTTAAATGATTTATTGTAAAATTCTTTACCTTCATCTGTTTGTAAATACATGGGTTTGCGATCATTCAAAATAGTTTTAGATGCTAACGTAACATTTTCACCAGTTTTATCTTTGATTGGTATTGCCCATGCATATTTGAAAAAAAAAAAAAAACATCTATCATAGTTAACATATATTTAAACCCTTTGTTAATTCTATGTATACCTTTTAAAGATCCAGAATTCATTTCAACAAAATCAGCTTGCCAAAGATCATCGATACCAAAAGATAGAACAGTTCTTCTGGGGAAGTTTTTTTGCATTGGTTTATGAATTTCATTTACAATATCATTTTTTATACTCCCACCAGTGGATAGCGAGTTATTGGTAACACGACATCTACAAACACATTAAATTCTTACTTTGTTATTATTGGTAAGTTTATATGAATTTAGTGTATTTTTCATACATTTGAGACAGTGTACATTTAAGTTATCATTGTTCATTTTATATAATAAATAAGGAAACAAAAAATTTTCAACAATATAGAGAGAAAAAGACAGTTAATTAAAAAGTTTAAAACTTTTAGAAAATTTCGCCAAGATGAATATGATAAAAATAACAAACACGATCAACCATTGATAGATGCAATAGAAGATTTGGGGCAGAAAATTGGGCATGTAACAAATGAGAATAAGAACATAATAAAAGAACTTGTTCCAGTTGCTGTTAAGAATTTAGACTTCCCACAGACACCAAGAGAAACATCTTTTGTAAGAAAAATGTTTGATAAAACATGCACCAATGAACGTTATGGCGATGAACGCAATGGCGATGAACGCTATAACGATGGCGTTAAAAGCATTGACGATGGTGATCAACACTATGACGAAGTGTTGGGGCGTTTGAAAGCTGATATCCGACAGTTAACTAACTACAAAACAACATTTATTGATAAGAAAGTGGCCGATTACTTAATTGACTGCAAAGACGATATTTTTGGGCTAAAGGCTGATAAAGGTAGATTGTATATTGGTGATAGCGAAGTAACATTCATCAATGACAAATTTACTGTAAATGGTCGAACATACACTGCAACCGATGGTTTGATGAAATTACTAACTAGTAAGAAAGTAACAGAAAGCGACTACACTGCAACCATCTATGAACACTATAGTCTAATACTTGCAGATACGAACGCAGTTTTTCAAATCAATGATCCAAACTTGGGAACGCCAAAATTGCTTAAAGGGAATAAATGGAAAATTATTGTTAAACCTATTTACTATTCGATTAAAAAGAAACGCCCCTCACCTAAAAAGGGGAAAGGTATAATGAAGTATACAGACTACCCCAAAGAATACATATGGATGGATAATGTTAGGATGCTTATTGATCGACTTCTCGTTATTTATGGCGAAGAGAATGCTGGAGATAACTATTACAAATGAAAAAGTTGGAATAATGAATAAGCTCAACAGCAAGTTTAGTGACTTTGTTGTGAATAATCCAAAAAGGTATACCATATCTGATACGAATGTTGAACATAATACCACGTACTTTTTGGGAGTCGGAGTATCACGGAAAAGGGTTACTCAATGACATAATAAATTCACTACCTTTTGAGTTGCATGTGCCCGGATATCAGTACTTAGGTCCAGGTACCAGACTAAAAGAGAAAATTGATCTTGGTGATAAACCCATTAATCCACTATATGCGGCTGCAACGGAACATGATATAATTTACTATCACAATAAAGATCTAGCTGAATGACATGTAGCTGACAAAGAACAAGAAAAGAAAGCGTTCAAAAGATTAAGTTCAGATGCTGATCTCCATGAGAGATTGTGGGCTGGTGCTACTGGATCTGCGATGCATATTAAACGTAAACTTGGCTGGGGAATTAAAATAAAATGATAAAATATTTGTTATAATAAATGAAAGTAAAAAATATTGTATTTCAAGTTCTTAACGAGGAGTTGAAGGGTTTGAATATTGATTCTTCCCTAACGAAAGACTAACTGGATTGTAAAAACAATAAACTAAAGGAGGATAAAGGGATGGCTATCACAATTTCAGTTCCACAACTTAAGAAAATGTCCAAAGAAATAAAAATTGGAAATGGTTTGACAGTTCACAAGGGTGGATTTTTACCCTTAATTTTCGCAACATTGGGGTCTTTAGGAGTGTTAGCTGGTGGTGCATCATCTATCACTACATCAGTAATTAATGCCAAGAAGAAAAACCAAGAATTGGAAGAACAACGCAGACATAATTTAGCTATAAAGGAGTACGGCAAGGGATTGAAGAAAGTTAAGTGGGGTAAGAATGTTTTAAAAAAAATTACTCCACTCAGCAACTTTGATATTGATTAAATGGTTACAAAATTAAACATTAAAAATTTTCGGGGTGTATTTATGATTGATGAGCTACTTAAAACGCCACTCTATAATGAATGCGGGATTGTTAATCAAGATGATCCGACAAACTCTGGTACACACTGGGTATGCTATTGGAAAAAAGCAAACAACAAATATTATTTTGATTCATTTGGCGGAAATCCGCTGCGACAATTAATAGCATACCTCGGAAGTAATATTTCTTATAACGATGATAGAATTTTAAATTTCAATGAAGTAACTTGTGGTCATTTGTGTGTAATTGTGCTAAATCTCTTTTCACATAATTTTGAATTTCCAAAATTATTTCACTTTTAATAAACAATGGATATATGCGGAAATGCATTAATGAGATCTTGGATTGAAGATCAAATTATAGAATACATGAATAATGATGAGAATATCAGTCCTAATAATTTTGTTTCCAACACACTATTCAAACGACTTTATAACGACACTGACAAGAAACAAAATATAATTGGATAAAGCATATCTTACTTACTTGGAAGTAGATAATAATATAGATTTTTAACAAAAAAGACTAAGACATGTGGGAAATCCCATTTCACCGATGGACACAATCAATTTAGAGTACTATCAGAAAAACAGAATTAACATTATTCGATTAATTGGGAAATACAATTGAAAAGAAAAAATATTTTACTTGGATAACCGAATAGAATACTTTTTTTATGAGAGATGGATATCGATTGCCAAGGGATCAAAGAACTTAGAGAGGACTACAAAGTATCGCGAGTTCTGTTTGGAGTTCGTTTTGCTGTGTTTCATAACTTCCTAATTTTTTACTTTAAACTCATACAATTTCACCATAACCATGCCACACACATGTTTTTATACATGCAATCGATTGATCTTGACAAGCGTTGTCGACTGAAAGTTCAACGAGCATTGTAGGTTCCCCTAGCAAAGTGTGATGCTTGCTGCTGCTGCCTATACAATAGGACTAGGAAGGAGAACTTCCCCAGTCTCTCCACCCTCCGTCTCACACACCAAACTTCACTCCACGATGTGCGTTGCCCTGGCTGCAGCTCATGGCCACTAAACACCGCACTTTGCAACTTGTCTCACCTCGCCTATTTTTCCCAGTGCAAAGCTTTTGCATTTTGTAAAAAGCGAGCTGTCTGTTTTAACGATATTGCATTTCAGTTTAAGACCACATTAAACATTACTTTTGAGAGCGAAAAAAATTTAAATTTTAAAATAATATGAATTACTCGACCCTGTAACAATTTATGAATTTCTACACCGTAAAATTTCTACACCTTCAAAAAATTCCGTCCTAGGACACACTGTAAAAAAGTAATTTTTTAGTGTGGGGAATAGTATTTTGCTCTCTTAAAGCTAATCAGTTTCCAAGAACTGTATTGTTACAAATAAAGAAATATAACCTACCACAAACAATGATGAAACCTAGAAAAGTATTCCAATAAACTAATGATGAATGACATCACAATTAAATGGATTTAATCACATTGGATTATCGCTCCATCGTTAATCCAAAAGCAAGGGGATTGATTACACAATAAATTGTATATCCAATACCCATCTAAAGGTTATTAAATCAAATAACACATGCATAATTAAAAATGATTTATTTAGTGTCAGAAATTTTTACAAACAATGTATTTTAATCTTTTAAGATCTTGATTCTTAACCCAGGAGTCGTGTGCTTTTGATAATCCTCTCCATCGAACTAGGGACATATAAATCTTCCTTTTAATGATTTTGTATCAACCAAATATTCATTCAGAGAACTGACTTTTTGCAATTCATTTTCGTAAAACCCACCTTTTATTGGGTCTCCATCATATGTTTCTATGTAATACATTCTGGGTTGTGTTTGACTAATTGAAATATTTTTTAATATTTCAAAAGACCAATTCACCATAAATTTATTTTCAATAATCCCGTTCTGCTTCGAGATACATATAAATTCGTCAACTATGAAATTTTGTTTCCTTTTGTTGATGACTCTAACATTATTATAAATAGTTTTCATTAAACTATTTTTCGTAATATCTTTAGCAGATATATTGATAGTTCTATGATATGTACAATTATAAAATTTAACTATTTCAGGCAAAACGCCAAGCCATTTGTAAGTCCCCCTCGATGTGAAATGCTTATATACTAACTACTTAATCGATTTGTTGTAATGTTCCACAACACTCGTTTTAAACTCCGCATATGTTGCATAGTGATTGATACCATATTCGGTCATTAGTTTCCAGAACAGTGCAGAGAAACATTCAGATGATCTGTCAGTTTGGACCGAATTGGGTGTTCTTTCTTTCAAAATGATCTTGATTGCTTCGGTAACCTGTTTCCCAGTTTTGTTATTTCAAAGGTATACCCCAGCCATATTTCGAATAAATGTCTATTACAGTTAAAATATAATTGTACCATTTATTGTATTTTAAAAGCAATGTCATTCCATACAAATCGGCTTGAAATAAAACATTTAAACCATGAGTTATAACTCTTCTTCTAGGATATATTATCCTTGCAGGAGCGTGAAGCTCTTGAGCAATCTTCCTAAACGTAATTTATCTTATGTTGTCTTCCGTTAACTCTTCAATAATAGAAATAATTCGTTCGTATGAGAATTATTCCCAGACTTTCTCGAAGCGATGAAAAGATTTAATCTATCAACCAATTAATTATGATTGTTCCAATATACAGGTGAAACACGACTGTCAATTTCATCTTTATATATTCCACTTCCTACTGTATCTCCTATTAAATGTATTTTCGGATGGTTTTCATCTCCTGAACGAATATTAACAATCGTTCGACAAATAAGTTCTTTATATTTCTGTAATTCGGTGTTGGAATATCCATTTTGGAAAGTTTTTAAACAATTTTAATTTTATTCTCAGGCAAAAATTAACTAACGAATCTCCCAGGAACCAATTATTTTCATGTCCATAAACACCAGATGTCATATCGCACATAGACTTAGATAGTTTTAAAGCTAAATAACGTCGTCTTAATTGAGAAAGTATTTGCTTTCTATGTTAAAGCTTCATTTTCCATTTTAATTTCCAAAGCTGCTTCTTTAGGTTTATTCAACACTAAATTCAATTTATCCATTCTGCTGGTAACAGGTATAAATACTTCTTAGTTTAAAACATCCTGTTCCATACAAGCTCATTTGACTTGTAAATATTTTTCTTTCTCAGCAAATATAACATCCTGTAATTCCGAAGCAGAGTAATAAATGCTTTTGCAATATCACATTAAATTCAATCTATTTATATATGAATTAAGTCGTTACTTTTCTAACTGATGTAGTAGGTCTATTATTTTGAGCTTTTTCAATCTTATCGACTTTACTTGAAGCAACATCTAATTTTGTTAATTTGTTAGCTTTCAAATCATTAATAAAATAATTGATTCGTGTTTCCAATTTTATTTTGTTTTCTCAAATCTGTTTGCATAACCAAACCAAATCTTATATTAATCAATTCAACTCTTATATATTGTGTAATTTGTTCCATTCGTGTTTCAAGTTGTTTTGCAATAGTAGCATTTACCACATCATTAATTACAACTTTTAAATTGAATTGCATTTCTGTAAGTTGTGTTGTAAAAACTATGTTTGTCATATCGTTAAAATCTTGACTAAATCCATTTAAACATTCTTCTATTTTAAATTAATTGGTCTGCAAAACAGTGCTAATATTGCTTTAAATGTTTGCAATTACACTCGTGTTTTTATAAACATTATCACTCAAATCAACTAACTCTATTAACTTCTCTTGAATATAATTTGATTGCAATTTAAATAGATTTAGTGTAATAGTATTAAGTCTTCCACACAACGTTTATTTACCACATTGCTCTCTTTTACAGCGATACCCATATTATGTAATATATGCCAATTTAAATCACAATTCCCATCGCGATTTCTGGTTAAACAGCTATTATAATGATCGTTTTTTATACCACTATGTCTAAACTTAGAAATACTCATTGTTCGTTGCCTGGAAGTAAAAAAACTGTTAAAACCAGACCTATATCTGCCTTTATTTAGGGAAAGTGATGGTATAATCACAAAAAACTGTATTTTTCTTTCCATCAGTAAGAACACATATCTTTAAACTTTGTAAATGTCATATACCCCAAAACATGAATATTGCAAATATGTTGCAGATTCATTTTAAATTCAATTACCATATTTGCATTATCACATAACTTGTGTTTTGGTATACGTGCATAACTTTGCAATAGATAAAAACAATTAACATTTGAATGTCGGCCAAAACTAAAGTATTGCTGTATCTCACCCTGCGGTTCACACCAAACATCGTCGGAAATAAATATACGGAATTGGGTGATGCTTCATTCAGAAGTACTGTATCTTCTTTATTTGTAAAAGGGAAGTATCACATTCCTTCAATAAACGATATTGTCTTAGGAAACACGTATATGTTTTCAAATTTAAGTCCATTCAGATGCTCCAACAACAACATAATAAAATAATACCATGTTCATGTTAAATTATGTTTTTTTCAGTATTTACAGTTACTGGTAGATGTACATTTTGTTTTTATAACCTTCCTTTCTACCAATTACACAGTATTATGTAACATATTAACGAAAAACTATAAATGTAGGTATATATATATATATTATATATATATATATATATATATATATATATATATATATATATATATATATATATATATAGACCTTATATATTATATATATATATATATATATATATATATATATATATATATATATATATATATATATATATATATATATATATAGGCTAGCATTCAGTTGAAAAAAATACCTCGTACTAAACATATCAAAAATGGATGCAGTGTATTGAATACATCGATCAATAAATTACAATTAGAATTACATTTACCGAAATACAATTATTGCAGACCAGGTACTAAACTTGCAAAACATTTCGCACGTAACGATCAATGAATATAATTTTTGAATATTGGATGTAAAGAACACGATATAGTTCACGATCGAACAAAAAACTTGAAAGGACATATAGCAGATACAATTTTAGCCAATAAAGCAGCAAATATAAGGAAGAATCCATCTACATCTACAGGTGAAAAGCTTGCAAAACCAAACAAAAAACAAAGAAAGGAGGAATTATTCCATTCCTATTTCCATCATTAACAGCTCTTGGATCAATCCTCGGAGGGGTTTCGGCAATTAGTAGAGCAGTTAACTCAAAAGGGAAACGTATGTATTTAAAACCCTATAAAGTTGGACAAGGACGAAAAAATTCCAAACGTGGAAAAAAATGCACAAAGTCATAAACAGTCTTTCAAAATGCGCATTGACAAATAAAGATATTAATATATTTGTAAAGAAACTGGATATACCCTATTTCCGAGGTGTGTATATGAGAGACGATTTACCACAGAAACCAAATCTCTGTGAACATATGAATGTTAATTTAGATTCGAAACAAAATGAAGGAATGCATTGGGTTGCAATAATTTGAAACGTAAATCAATCATTGTATTACAACAGTTTTGGCGATTTACATCCTTCAATTAAAATACGCAATAAAAAAATGCAATTAAGATACAATTACAAAACAGAACATTTGCCAAATACAATGAATTGTGGACATTTATGTTTAAGATTTTTGATATAAATAGGTTATATAAGTAATTGCAATAGTAAAACCTATTAGTAACATGTCAATTACGTTCATATTAAGTGGAAATTTGTCGCAATTACGTGCAGTATATTTCCATGCGTTAGAGTTAGATGGAGAATGGCAACTAAGTTTAATAGAATTCGTTACTTACAACAGCATACCAAAATTGATATGCATAACCAATCATTTGTGGCTAATATTGGCAAAAACATACAAGATTGTGATACGGGTAGGATCTTATGAATTGGATGACCTTGAAACATTCATTAAAGTGGCATTACCTAAAGATGTACGTTTCCGATTATGTGGAAATCCAAATACGTTAACTAGTGCAATGTATTAGCATTGATATCGAATTCTCTGACGACAATTCAATTGCAAATATGTTAGGCTACGAATGGAGACTGTACCCCGCTAATGAATTGCACAAGTCGTCACAACAGAATAAAAAAATTGTCGGTAAATATATGTTGTAGAAATGTTAATATTGTAAGGGGTCCATATTTAAATGGAAAACCGACAAATACACTATATGAATTCATGTGTGCTGTGGCTCCAGGATATAAAATAATTGAAAAACCGAAAATATTGATATATCTTCCAGTAATAGTTAATTGTGTTGATGAAATAGTTGTCACAATTGTCGATCAAGACAGTAAACTTACTAATCTTAGAAACAAAGAAATTACAATTTGTTTACATTTTAAAAAGGTTTATAAACACCTGCATTCCATTGCGCATCACAATTATAATGGGTATTGTGTGTAATAGTAAATTCGAACATAAAGTAGGTGGTTCTTTTAAGAAGTATGTCATTAAGGAACGTATTTCGAGGAAAGAAATTATAAAAATATGTAAATGCAAACATAAAATTCTCACTTCAAATAAGACCTGTGAAGTTAACACGAGGCAACGAATTGTATTTAAAATAATCTGGATATACTGTTAATATAAATGGAAGACATACTTAAGGTTGAAGAACCGATCATTTATGAAAATACAATCACCAATACGAAAATACATGTGTATGAACAATTCCGAGCAGTTCGGTAAACATTTCCTTAGGAAATAAAGATTTCAATAAAAATCACGATAATTACATGTTACCGTCGAAATCAAGTTTAAGGTCTAGAGAAACAATTAAAAGGCATCCCGATGCAAGTAATAAATCAACTACAATAATAATAAGAAGAAATGGAATACTTCATTTAATCGCCAGAATTGCATATCTGCTAAATGGAGTGGAAATTTATTAAACACAAGATGTTGGAATTACTTCCATAATAAAGAACTATTTCTCAGGAACTGTAAACGATATTTATACAGGGCTTATGGCTGGGTGGAACAATGCTAGTGATTACTCACTACAAATAAACACAGGTGGAAATTTCAAATTTGTTATAATGTTAAGTTTGGTTTTGGGATTTGCTGAGGACTACAAACATGTCATATTAAAAGCTAAACGATAATTAGTTATTCTATTTGGCAATTCGCATTGAAATGCTATGTACAAATTGACTAATAACGAGGAAGGCGTAACATTTAAATTAAGCAGTGTGGAATGGTTGATGCCACATATTGAAATTAACACTTGTGAAAGTGTAAAATATTTAAAATTTATCAAACGGGAAGAATCTAGACATTCAATTCGGATTGTGTGTTTTAGAGGTTTTTCCAACACTGCCAACATCACAAAAAGTAATTTGCAATGTGAAATCAATTTTTTCGTCAGAAAAACCCTAGATATATTGCCATTCGTTTACAAGCAAGTCTACAAAACAATTTAAAAGCAGATCGATCAGTATTCGATCATTGTGATATGAAAAATATTAAACTGTAGCTAAACAGTCAAACTTACCCCTAAGTGAAGTTATATATGAAATTTGCCAATGGGGAATTCCTTATTTCGCATGATATGTATTCAAAGTTTCAGGATATGTATTATAACAAATTAAGTTCATCAATCCTATAACCAGAGTCATTTAAAACCAGAGGAATGTTATTTGTGTTTGATGTCACCAAGCAAGATGACAGAATTACCAATGGTGTGATTGATTCACGAATTGAAATTATTGCAAATTCACCATTTCCAGCAAATATGCAAGATTATGCTCTTGTAATTCATGACAGATTACCATGTTACTGCATAAGAGATAAGCTGATGAAAATAAATGAATTGAGTCAGTAGGCGACAAACCATGGCTGAGACTAGATGTTTTGCAATGTGCAAGGATTTCAGTCTGCAGAAAATATTTATCATAAAAGAATTAGCTATCACTGATATGGAAGAACAAACTACTGTATTCAGCTACAAATCACTATTTTACTGCAAATATCTAACTCCTAAATACAAGAAAATGTATAGATGGGTTACTAACCTTCACCATGTTTAAAATGGGAGAGTGCATGTATAGAGTATGAGAACATTGAAGATATTTGCAAACGTTAACTAAATAATTGTGTAATATTTGGAAAGAAATAGATTTAGCAACTTTTTTTTAAACAGTTTGTGTTTGTTTACCATTCTACTGTTTGGAGCAAGTTCTATTTGCTAGTGTTTCGTATCATCCTGTAGTTGCTTGTGTTTGTTTTGGAGTCTAACTGCTTTTCCATAACTAGCAATATAATATATACCATCCCTCATAAGGCTTGGTTGATATAAGCTGGGTTCGAGTCTTGGTTAGGTATGATTGTAATCATGTAAACATAAAAATAATAATGAACGAATCAAGTATTAAAATATATATAAATTTGTTCATGTATATGAAAAAGGTGCGTATTCTCAATTTTATAGATGTTTAAACTTAAAATAAATTGTGTGGAATATTTCCGATTAAACATTATTAACTTTGTAATTTATACTCGCTTCGAAATTTTAGAAGTATAGCATTTGCCAGCATTAAAAAAAAAACCATTATATTTAGAGATCTGAGATCTTAGCAGTGTGACCATTCCTTCAAGGTTAAATTTCAATAGTACCAACTACAGAAACCAAGATTTCAGAGGTTGGATGTCTGAGTCCAACAAACCCCCGCAGAATGCATTCTGGTTTTATTATACCCTGGAGACAAGCCCGGTGCCTAGCTTTTCATGAAGGAAGCGACCAAGGACATCCCCGCATATGGAGGGGAGGGCATTTCAGACCAAAGATTTTTTCAACCATCGAGACTAACAAGGTCAAAATGTCTTCCTAGCTGTTTGAAATCTCTCGAGATATATTGTTATCCACTAGATAAAAAATTAATATTCACTTTGCAAACTCTATTATGCAGGAAAATATACAGAAATTAAAAAAATTCACAAGACTTATATGAAAATGAATGAATGTTTATGAAAACAAGTTTTTATCCCCCATACTAACATGTATAAAAAAAATTAGATTGAAATATCTTATAAAATAGAATTTTAACCAAATTGGAAACATGTTCGGACAAATTAACGGAAAAATTATATGTATATGTTTGACGTAAATATTATTATCAATATATGGATTAAAAAAGGGAACATATTTACTAAATTAGATTTATCATGTCTCTTGATTTAGATAAGATATATTGCGAATAAGAAAATAATATTTTTTAATTATTATATTAATCTTAGAGAAGCTTAAAAAGGGATTATAGGATGGTTTTTATGGATAATATTGCTTTTTTTGTATAAATTATATATTGTTTTATTTAATACGTTGATCTTTATTACATTGTTAATTGTTTTTAATGGGTTATTAAATACACTTTATTTATTTGTTATGATTCATAAGAAATTTTTACTGATAAATAAATGTTATTCATTCTTCGAGCAAGAAACTTAGCAGAGAGGTTCATCTCCAACGTTGGGGGTGCTGGTTTGAAGATATATGAAAGTTGGTGGCGCAGAAAGAGAGGGGAATGGGTGTTTGAACTTCTTACTTCTAGTTGGTGGGGAGAAATCAGGCTTCTCGAATATTTTACCTGGGAATTTGAGATTTTTATAAATAGGGCTTCATTCCTCTATGCCCCTTCCCCTTTTTCCAGTTGTTTGTCAGTTCGGTTCACTTTGCGATGTCGTGGCCATATGAAGACCACTTTCTTGGCTTATCTACACAAAATTTTAACATTAACAAAGAGCTTGATTATTTTGATTGGGAGTGTTTCAATAGCCTAATAAATTGTTCGGATGATTTAGTAAGTGGTTTCTTAACTTCTTTAGAGGAAGAGGAGTTTACCTTCACATTGTAACCAGTCATGGCATCATTATCACCATCTAAGAGAGTGTCCACAGCCCCATCAGTTACTGCGTTCACATTTTCCAAGTTTGCAGCACCATCCGCAATGGTGCCAATGTCTAAGAGTCTGTCCACAGCAGCATCAGCCACTGCGTCCTTGTCTTCCAAGTTTGTAGCACCATCCGCCATGGTGCCAATGTCTAAGAAAGTGTCCACAGCAGCAGCAGCCACTGCATCAACATCTTCCAAGTTTGTAGCACCGTCCACCATGTTGCCAATGTCTAAGAGTCTGTCCACAGCAGCATCAGCCACTGCGTCCACATCTTCCAAGTTTGTAGCTCCGTCTGCCATGGTGCCAATGTCCAAGAGAGTGTCCACAGCTACTGTGTCCACATCTTCTAAGTTTGCAGCACCGCCCATCACAGTGTCCTTGTGTACGAGAGTGTCCAGAGCACCATCAGCCATTGTGTCCACATCTTCCAAGTTTGCAGCACCGTCTCTCCGAAAGCTGTATTTACCAATGATAATTTTTTTGCAGGAATTGGACGAATTTTTAAACTTTAATTTTGTTCTATCACCGACTCCAAGTCAGACATCTATTGAAATATTGTCACCTGAAACACCGCAAGATAAATTAAATTCTCTGCCTCTGCCTATATTCAATCCATCGCTGCGAGAAATAATTGATTGCCCAATCTCCTTACCTCCTTCACCAATAGTTGTTATTTCAGTTAAGAAATGCAAATTTAGGCTTAGGTCTTAACCCTAGAAGTAAACTGTATTGAAAAATTCACATTTTCAGTGATGATTCTTTCCGTGGTATGATTGCACAAAAGTTTACATTATTAGAATATTGTAATGATTTTTTACTTGTAATAGGGCGAACAGTTTTTACAGTTAAATGATTGAAAATTAAGTTCGAACGATTTATAATGAAAATTCATTGATTTGTTACAATTTTAAAATAAAAATCATTCGGGCAGCTCATTTATAAAGAAATTTAATTGAATTGTAACAATTTTAAAGAAAAATCATTCAGGTGTAATGATTTATAAAGAAATTTAATTGATTTTAAAGAAAAATCATTCATGATGGAAAGTTTATTAAGAAACTTTATTATTATTATTTCAATTATATAATGATGTAATTTTTTCTCTCTAAACACCTTTTGACACTGTAATGATGTAAGATGGAGTTTTTTAATTACAAAAAGCCTGTTTGGCATGTACATGTAAATTATAGAGTATTTGATTATTTTTGAAGTTGTATCAAGATATGGTACAATTATTTTGTACAGTTTTAATGATGTAGGATTGAGTTTTTTTTGCTTTAAAGCCTGTTTGGCTTGTATGTGTAAATGATAGTATTTGAATATTTTTGAATTTGTTACAGGATATGGTACGATTATTTTTTACAACTTTAATGACACAAGATGGAGTTTTTTTGGTTAAAAAGCCTGTTGGGCTTGTACATGTAAATGATAACATGATGAACAAAAACAATTGTATTTATTTTGTAATTTGTGATGTTATATACAGTTACGATTTCAGTATGTAACGTTTTTCAGAAGTTAGTACTTAACAATGGTTTCATTTCACTTAATGTTGTGATGCAGTATGTTTATTGCAAAAATGTGTAATGTGATTATGAATTTTTTAATAAACATTTTCTTTCAAGTTAAAACAAATAGTGTGACTTCTTATTGTTTTAATACCTCATTTCACTAACTTTTTTCAATAACATCTTATGTAAAATGAGTGATGGTTTAATAGTAGTGAAGAGAAATTATTAGATGTCTATCAGTAATGGTGAGTTGATGACTTTTATTTAGAAATTCAGGATAACTTTTTGCTTGCTTTCTTGACTTAAAAAAAAAAATTATAAACATTTAAATTAAGACTAACTTTGAAGGGATGAGGGGAAATTACAAAAAATTATGGAGAAAATCAAACATAGCTGAATGAATGAATGAAGTTTCGCAAAGAAACGAGGCAGCAGGTTAGTATCTTGAGAGAACCTTTCTCCACTCCGGCTATTCAAGTTGAAAGTGGGAGTAGGATGCGATGGTCTGCTGGCCAACTTTTGTTGCACCCCAGATAAATATATTGAAAGCAAACCCGCATACCTTCACAGAGGAAGGTAGCAAAGACCTTGGTCCTTCCTTGCCTATAATCTACGACTGTACCGAACACAGTCCCGCAAACATTTTAAATATTTAATTTTACATACAAACACACACATTACAATAGTCCCTCTTCTAGATACAACACGATGATATCTGGAGAAACAGATAAACATTATATATTTAAACTAGTATTTAAATAAAATAAAATTCAAGTCAAGTTATGTAAAAATAGCAGTATATTTTCCTGTAAATTTACAGGAATATGGTACTTTTAGTAAAAATGTACGGAAAACATTGAAATCGCTATTTCCCAACTCCGAAAAACATGATTTCAGGCTATATTCATAAAGTTTCGTCAAACTTATGCCAGAATCTGTCAAAATATTATATAAATTAAAATATATACATTTTATGTTACAAGGAATACCTTTATGCTATTGGAAAGTTTTTGGTTATTCATAAAGAAAAGGAACATATTGGTTAGCACGCTCGCCTCCCCGGATGGGTTACAGCATAAAAACAATTTATTTTTCGCAATGTGTGAATGTCGTGTTAGACGTTGGTCGGGGCGATGTTGCTTGTCAACGTTTTTTATTGGAAATATCTCTCTCGTTTCCCCTAGTCACTTGCGCACGCGACTCAGGCCTTCTCCCCTTGCTTCGCCCTCATCGGCTCTCAAGACATCGATGTTAAGAGCCGTCTAACTCTCTCCCAATATTTTCTTCCCTCCAATACGTCGAATGGACAGTAAAAACGTTTCTTGTTTGAGTACTTGAAAAAATAGTTCTGTTTTAACGAGTAAATAAAATAAGTCTTATGTTTCTGTGTGATTTTACAAATCATAGTTTGCTTGATTCAAATTTACATTTTAGTTGTTTGAATGGGGATTATATTGGGATCTTGCTTTCAGGGACTTGTAATATTTGGTTTTCACTGTTCATATACTCAACCTATTGTATAAGGTTAAAATGACAGGCGAAATCTCTCGGGGTATGCATTCAGAGGGTCGGCGACGTGAAGCAGGGGAAACAACAGTAAAAAAACATGTTATGAATTCTCTAGCAAGGAGGGTGCTTTATATAGAAACAGGTTCTGCAGGGGCACCAGCTCACGAAAACATACCAAAAAGCATTCTCACGGCTGACACTGGGATGCGTAAAACTGGTTTTCCGAACACCAGGCTCGATCGATAGCGGATGTCTTCAGTCTTCAGAAAAGTCTGCTTTGGTAGTATGGGTGGTAGGGGCGTAGAGGTGGTTGTCATTGTGGAGTCGGAGCAGCTCTGATGACGAGGGTGGGATGGGTTGGCTACGAGCACCCTGCTCCCGATGTGCACACAACTAGGAAGTTGTCACCCTCTTGAATCGGTTGCGACAATTGAAAAACGATGATAGATGGGTGAGTGACCTCCCGGACCTCGCACTCTGGCGAGGGGCGGTATAGGGCATAGGAGCAGCTGGCATCGTGTAGTTGGGCCGGTTCTGAGCGGTGCAGGGTAGGGTGTGTGGTTGGGGTGTGAGGGGGTGGCAGGTAGGTATCCTCCGATGTGCACACAACTAATCAGATGACTCCATCTTGAGAAATTACTGAAAACATTTGACGATCGCGAGCAGTGCTCAAAAAGGGGGGGGGGGGGAAGCAAGCTGGTTTCTTGACCACAGGGACCCGCAGATGCGGCCTGAGGATGAGGGGAAAGAGGGTGCAAGGAGCAAATTGAAAACAGCTATCTCAGTCGATGCCATATTCTGTCATTCTTCAACACTTGTGGAATACAGACGTGCTACTCATCAGCTCCTTCATAAACACCGCACCTCTAGACACTCTGTGGCAGACGAGCTTACGAATGTGGGTTAGCTCAACTATGGACCATCTCTAGTGATAACCGCGATTGAATATACAAGTATTTTATTAGAAAAATTTAAATTTTCGTGTGTTAACTTATTATTTTCTTTTCGGATCGATATGCTGTGTTTGTGATAGTAACTGATTTCTGTGTTCAGTAGACGAAAATACTGTTTGTGTTAACATTTAAAAGAATTTTCTTTCATTTACCGTAATTTAAACACAGTTGCCTATCGGACGCGCTACACGTATCTACTAACAGCTCGACCTAAGTGCTACTTATTCATTGAACAGACTTATTTTAATATAATTTCAGGTACATGATTATGTCTGGTTTAAATAGTATTCAGAATTTTTTCATACTGACTAGCTGGATTTCGTTTAAAGACAGTAGTTGTTCATTATACTTGTCTCTCATGTTATTCAAGTAGTTAAAATTCTATCTTTCGTGTAAATTATATTTCTAAGCTCAAAACTCATGTTACGTTTAAGATTCACGTAATTCCACTTATTCATGTAGTCGTTCGAAATTTCCGATTCGATGCGTCTAATGTACAACACTCTGAAATTCTCTAATGTTTAATTGCATTCCGAAATTATATCGTTTAACATGTAAATGGCATCTTTCAATGGCGACTATTTACCATCTATGAGCAATATTCCCCCAAAAACATACAATTTACACTTAGGCCACTCATAGAAATGTTTAAACACTCTGAATTTCTCTTGTGTATTAAATATATTGGTAAAAATCATCTATCAACCACCAAAATCCCTCCAAACACCTCAAAATTAGGAAAAATTAGAAAAATTATCCTTGGCCCACTTTTACACTAAAGTCTACACCCATATAAGACATTACAACCCACCGCTCTTTTCTTTCATAATTAAAGAAAAATATATATTTTTCTTCTCAGGTAGCAGAATGAAAAAATATGGCACACAATTAACATTACAATTAGTTTTTATAACATACCCACTTTGAGTCATATTTCATTCTGAAAAAAAAAACTTAATTAAAAAAATTAAGTGCTATCAGCACCAAAACAGAAGTGTGCCATAAGTATAAGTAAAAGTAAATGTTAATAAGCATATGATATCTTTGAATAAGAGCCATCAGCACAAACACATTTGACTATGAATTTTTTAATTCTCTCCTACACTACGCATTGAAACGATGAAACATACCCTGTGGGCTGCCCCCGGGGGACTAGGGATGCACATATACAAAAAATGCAAGTTTAGTTAGCACACTTGCAAACAACAGACCAACATATTAGACAGACATCATGACACTAACATTCACTCCAGCCGTGAAGCTGGAGGGGAGCCTCACTCCCCCGCCGAATACAACCAAACATAACTTAATTTAAAAATAGGCAACATCTTAAACAGCCTTAATACGGGTCCAGTGCCCAAGAAACCACAGCTACACGGCGCCCCGCCACCTTACTCAATGATTTGAGTAAGTGTCGGGGTGGTATTTGTTTTCTTTACAAACACCCTGTGAGTTATGGGAGTCTAGGCTATCGGTCTCACGACACACAGGCCATTCGGTGGCTTATGAGGGTTCGGCAGTTCGGCGGCACTCTGTTCAGCCGACTGCCAAAGCTCCAAGGGTGAGGACGTGCCAGAGCTCCTGCTACCTCCTCCCCAACACATGAAGAAATAAAGAAGTACAACAAAAATGTTCCCTTTCAATAAATTTTACCCTTTCAATAATTTTGACTCTTAATTTTTGATAGCATGAAGATAGGATTAAGAAAATTTTAATCGGATTGCGAATTTTTGTTCGGTTTAAGATCGGATTAAAATCGTATTGACCATTTCAATCAATTTAATTAACCCTTTGATATATCGATAATCCGATTAATCAAAAGTGGGGTAAACCCCCCCCCCCCCTCCGGTTATACTACTTCAGTTCATTCTACTGCATCTCCGTTATTAATAAACATAAAACTATATCCTAATAAAAATTTGGGTTCCTTCTGTAACAGTGAAAATTATCCATCACACACAGATCAAGTATAGCAAACGTAATAAACCCCTAATGTATGAAGTCAAATACACATTCCAATTTTGAACCCAAGAAAATAATTTTCCAAACAACAAAAATTACCTGGCTGGAAATGAAGCCCGTGACACTTCGTTCAGATAGCGAGAATAAGAACCAAACGCAGGAAAATAAAAGACAAAACCCATCTACTGCACGTATATATTTTCAATTCGCTTTAATCATTCAATATATTTTGGTTGACACTACCACTCAAAAAGCAAAACTATAGAGAATATTTGGAGGTACGTATTCATAGTAAATACTGTAAGGAAAAGCTATAACATTGTTAGGTAATAATTAGGTAATGTACGTTGTTAGGTAATAATTCTATAAGTGAAATTTTGTGAATTATTCCTATTTACATGACGCGCCACAACTTAAAACAATAATTTAATTTTGTCGGATACCAAAAATGTAATAATTGTACGAAACATTGCTTTAACTTATACGCTTTGTATGTGAGGTCATTTTCAGACGTACAGAACGAAAGTATTATTCCAGGTCAATAACGAAGCATATTATGACGTATAGTAGAAATCATACACATCCTTGCATGTGCAGTAAAGTATTATTCCAGGTCAATAATGAAGCATTTTATGACGTATAGTAGAAATAATACACATCCTTGCATGTGCAGTAAAGTATTATTCCAGGTCAATAATGAAGCATATTATGACGTATAGTAGAAATCATACACATCCTTGCATGTGCAGTAAAGTATTATTCCAGGTCAATAATGAAGCATATTATGACGTATAGTAGAAATCATACACATCCTTGCATGTGCAGTAAAGTATTATTTGTGACCACAGATATGCTCATTGCATCATCTGAGTTTACTTAAATTTACTTATTTTATGAATGAAGTGGCATTTTATGACCATATTTGGGGTGGCTGAGCGGTTAGCCTCCTCGCCTCCAACTATAGCGAGCCGGGTTCAATCCACGGCTGGGTCATTCCCGGATTTTCGCATATGGGAATCGCGCCGGACGAAGCCGCTGGTCGGCAGGTTTTCTTAGGGATCTCTCGTTTTCTCCGTCCTTGCATTCCGGCGCTGCTCCATACTCTCCTCATTTACCCTCATAGGCTCTCAAGACCTCGCTGTTAAGAGCCGCCCAAATCTCTTCACTAACTCGTATAGCCACATTTTACGATATAATTATTAACTTCTGAAATACCGCGAATATGAATATACTGAGTCATGCTGGTCGTGGATATCCACGTTAGTAGTCCTTAGATTGTACGTAGGGAAGTTCTCAGCTTATGTATTTAATATATTATTATCGTTTACAATGTTATTGAATTTCATGTTGTAAGGGACTTTTAGTAGGTATAGTAGTAATTCACACATCACTTCATCGATCGTTTAAGTTATAAATAAGGCTGTGGTTTGTAACACGATAAGAAAAATCACTGTGTTACTTTTTCTAATAGAAAAAACTTGCAAATATCGGAAGCCATTGAAAGGTTCAATATTTAATAATTAGAGTGAAGAACCTGATAAATCACACATGGGTTTTATTTTCATTTTGATTAGTAATATAAAATTCCGTTTCAATATAAAAATTACAAAAAAAAAAAAAACTTTATCCTAGGAAAATTCTAAATTTCCAATATCTGTTACAAAAGTAAGGTAAAAAAAAATTTCCTATGTATAACTGAAAAATTTGTACAGGTTCCTATCAGTTTCAGTTAAAGTTCAAGCAACTGTACGTTTACTTAACGAAAATAAATATTAGGTATCGGGATTTCATTACTTACCGTATCTGCGAATTCAGTCAGTTTGGAAATATAGTACCACCAACATAGGTTCGCCATCTGAAAAAAAAACGAAGAAAATAAGCATACTGGAGAATACGGTGGTAGTTATCCCCTTCCTAGCTTTAATACCTTAATTTCAATTTAGATAAAAATGAGTTATTTTTCATTTAACTAATTTTATTAAAGTGCTTTCAATATTTCTAATTTAAGTCATACTTGCATATTGTATTATAACTTACAAAATATTACATTAACGTTTACCATAACGCTCCTTAAAATGTTTAGAAAATATTCACTAATGTGAATATTAATAGCAAAATTATACACGAGAGAAATATTAACGTAAAATAATGAATACGCATATTTTTTAACGTAGTTACCTACTTATAAACGGTGACATAATTACTATCGTTAACTTTACACACAATTTCTTACTTTAAAAATGACTTTTTAATATTACGAAATCTTACTCATTTTTAACATAGCCTTAGAAAAAAATTGCATTCAGGTATTAAGGGAATAAACAAGAGTCTAATATCTATGTGTTTTTTTAAATTTATAAACTTATACTAGTCACTTTACTATGTTGATTTGCAGGGCTCACCTACACCATACGAGTGTACGGGATTCTATTGTCTGGAAATATGTCTTTATTTGGTTTTTGTGAAGAAAATGGGAATAATTTGATTCATCTTATTTTACAAGGTCTTTCAATCATAAAGAGGGAATAATCTTCTGAACAAAGTGTGTTGCGAAAAATTTCAATAAAATTTTGGTGGAATTTGATTTCACAAAGTATTTTTTTTTTTTTTTTTTTACAAAAGAGTAATTAAGAACTTTATAAATAAAAGAATTTTACTATACTGAATTATTTATTTCTTACTGAGGAATTAAAGAGCAGAAATGTCGCACGTTTCAAATGCTATAATTTCAAGAGCACAGTTTTGATAAGTTTTTCGTGTACCAAAACATATTTTCTGGTTGTTAACTAATGATGTGCTGATGCGTTAGTCCACAGGAAAAGAAGGTGGTACCTTTAAAATGATTATGGTCTCATCCTAGAACTGTTTTTGGCATTTAGAACGTCTTACATTTCCAATATTCACATAGTAAATGCAATTATGTTGTTACCCGTAACGCTTTAGGATTATGCGAGTAGTCGACGGGTTGGCATTTGAAACTGTAGTCGAACCACCAACCGCTCATCAGGTGCTGTGAACAAAAAAAAAAATCTCATGTTATCAAACTGTTAACTTATCAAATTGAAGTTTTCATTCTAACTGTCCACAGAAAAGTTTATGGACTTTATCTTCCCAACAGTGTCAACGTGTATATAGCTTTGTTTAGTGGCGTAGATACGATTGTCTGTTGTAAGGGGACCCGAGAACCACATAACTTGGGTTAATTTCTTTCCTCCGCTTCCTTCAATAAGTTTTACGCAGTACTGAATACTCACTGTACCAGTTGATTAAAAATATTTGGTCATGATTATTTAAAATAACATGGTAGTAACGAACTTACAAATATTAAATAAAATATGTATATGCATATACGCACAGCTTATTCTTAAAAATCAATGCAAGGTAATTGTGACATAAACGACAAATTCTGGGGACTTTTTTTTTTAAATAGAATGTAGGCCTATACAACTTGTATTTTATTCCTCTGTTACGTCATAACATCTCGTACGCTAAGATAAAGTATATAACCAGTTGATTTTGGTGTGAATAGTACCATGCAAAATTTTTAACATTGTAAACGAAACTTAGACTCCTGCAAGGGGTATTCACACGCGACTGCTTTCGTAACTACGCCACTGCTTTGTAATTGCCATGTTTATACAAATGTATGAAAGATAACAGAAATTATAAAATCAGACACTATTTTTTACCAAGCCAAGTCTCCTCAAAATATAGTACGACTTCATGTGTATACAATATAACTACAGTTTGCGGGAACCAGGTTAGACTGTTCTTGTAGCTGGTTTGTAGTTAACCTTTGAAAAAAAACACTGTCCATAATTGTATATATTTCACTGGACACACTGGCATGAATGCTTGCAGTAAAGTTGGCAGCAGTGGAGGAAAATAGATCCATGCATTTGTGTCGTATTAAAAGAGTGACGTTTAAATTTAAGGCAACTGCGAAATTGTTTAACTGGGTCTGAATTTGTTTCAGGCACATAAGGCTAAGCATGCCAGAAACAGACTTAAGCTCCTAACAATGTCACAGTCATATTTATCGACGCATGAATGAAGTCATACGGTCGATAGTTATGTTAATTCTCCACATGACGAAAGGATACAAAAAGGACAACAAAAATATTATAGAATTTTTTAAAATATTTAATTCATTGCGAATATCCTATAAGAGGCACTCGTAAGCTCCGAAACACATTAGTCGCCGCATTGGGCCTGCTTATCTTCTGTGTTTCACCAGAAACTTAATGCTGAATACCAAGCGATCAGGCTTATCCAGATCATTGATTCTGTTTGTAACGCAATTAACCAGCAAAAGACAAGTACATATTCTGCACTTCACAATGTGAACTCTGTACAGACAATGAACTATAGGCATATTAGACTTCCGTGAAGACTTCCACATGAGTGTAAGGCTATCAATGCTGATAGCATTCACCGGCTTGTTAGTGAGCTCGAAACTCAAGATGACGTATTTACGTGTTAGTATTTGATTTTTAATAAGCATTATGCACTTCGTTATTGCGGAGTGATGTTCGACATTCGTTAGTGAATGCAGGCAATCTGCGACGATTTTTCGTTCGGTAGTTTACAGATTATTGTGAATGGTTTGGTTTACTTCATTAGCCAAGTTTCTACTTCTCTAAAGGAGGAGTTTGCGGCCAACAGTCGCCAGAAACGCACCATGCTCCAAGAAACTTAACGTTATCTTCGAGCTGTTCATTCACCTACTGTTTGAAGAATAGAAGAGAATAATCTTTTTCCACACGATCGAGGGCGATGGAGGTTTTAATCTGTAGTTAACGCCAGCAAAGATTACTTTTTACACTCCGTCCCGGAGAATGTTTCATATCTTCGCATAGTTCAAGAGCGGACGGCAAGATCGTCTTTTAGTACAACAAAGGGGGCGACTTGTTATAGACGTGAGTGCAAATTCGTTTCGGGATCCTGCACCTCAATAACATGCGAACTTGCTCTAGTCAGCGTCATTTATTTTATTAAACCAGGGGTCATTTGAAGTGTGATATCAGTTTACCGATAAACTATCAAATATATTTGAGGCATCTACTATTTATTTATTGTGGTAAACTAATAAATGAGGGTCGTAAATTTTATTGCCACGCCACCTTTTGGGGTTTCCCACTTCATTTGTCCTATTTACAAGCGCATTCGGCAGGTCGTGGAATTAATTCCATTCGGTAGCACAGACGGTGATTTTAGTTTATATGAATCCAATTCAACGAAGATAATAATTAGAAAGTAACTATGCGCGTGAAAGCCTGCAATCATATTTATTAGCGAGAAGTCGACCGGACGTGAGAACGGCATCGGGCGTGGATATAATAACGGGAGACTTGAACGTTGGGTTAGAAGACGAACCTCCGTGATCATCGTACTACGGGCCGGGTGAACGCACCGCCGCCTCTGCAACTTTGCGGTCGAGAACCGCAACCGCCCCGTGGCAATGACCCGGGTGGAGAAAACTGGTCCGCTCCAGCTCCCGCAACGACGTCTTAGTCAAGGTCACTTCCACTTCCGCTCAACTTATCTTGTTCCGGAGAGGCGGCCGCAGTGCAGGTTCCACTTTCCCCTCGAGATAGTCAGGTAGACAATGGGGCCTGCACGCACAAGGTCAGGGTGTGAGTTACGTGAACGCTCGCAACACCGACTTGTCGGTTCTGCGAATCGCGCGTGCCTGGTTCTCGCAGTCGTCTCGTGGCTCTTGATCCCTTTTTCTTCCAACTCAGGGGCAAGGGGACTGTGGTGCCACGTAGCATCTCCCCCACCCAAACGACGCTGTTTCGATACCCGTCGACGTCTCGCGCGTGCCTAGTTCTCGCAGTCGTCTCGTGGCTCTTGATCCCTTTTCCTTCCAACTCAGGGGCAAGGGGACTGTGGTGCCACGTAGCATCTCCCCCACCCAAACGACGCTGTTTCGATGCCCGTCGACGTCAGACCCGTACTCCTTGACGTGGGAAACGTGGAGGACGTTGTCTTTCTCCGCTGGGTTTTGTTAAGGTGTTCCCGTTTCCCTTGCCATTGCATTTCATCGCCTCTCTATCACCGATAATCACTACAGTAACTATTCTGAGACAACAGCTGCTTTGTCGCTTTCCTCCCTCCCCCAAGAAAGCCCTTCGCCAGACATGTGCGCCCTTTACTCGGGATTAATTATATTCGTTTAATTAAGTTGAAGAATGGGCGAAATTTTAATTTAGGTTTATGATGAACGTGATTCAATGTGAGATGTAAAATGCACTAAATTATATTTGCACTAATGGGGAGGTAACTTCCACAGTTGTGTGTTACTGAAAATTCAGCGTCGCCAAAGTTGCAGAAATATACTAAATTTCATTCGAATATGTTGATTGTTTTTAGTCTGAAAGACCTCTGTTGGCAGTCCTAGTGCTTAATGTCAGCGACAAAAATTCACATTATAATTTTCTTGCGCTTTGATACAGGATTCTCATAAAACCTCAGTCCAACTCGTAAAACAAACCTTTTTTTTTTTTTTTTTTACGTAACTTTAGTTTTAAAAGGGCTGATTATAAACAAATATATCTCCCAAAATTTCGTGATTGTTTGTTTAATTAATATTACGTTTCGTACACCCATACCTAACAGAGAATTCAATATTTCGTTGCAACTAAACAATAGGCAGTAAACAATATTAAAATGTTGTATTTATCCTTCGGTTTTCCAGTTCGACGGGCCGACTTCATGTGTAGTTAAGTAGGACGGCAGCATACAGTGCGAATGAGTTCTGGGGCGAGTCTGTCGTTCTTAGGCACGGCACACAATCATTTCCTGAATTCCTTAGAATAATTGTTTTCATATATTTTGTATCGAACTTTTAAAAACAGCGTACTATTAAGACCAAATATATATTTTTTTAATTAGGAATATTGTATTTGATTTTAATATCTTGACATTTATACGGTTCTAATACAACTTTTGCTAAGTTCAAGTACAGACTTATTTATAGAACCGTGTCTCCTGTGTGATCCACACTACGTTAGGATAAAGTCTAGTTTGTTTCGTAAGAACCCCCCCCCCCCCCCATAGGTTAGGATTGCAGTAAAAAGTAAAAAGGCTTTAAAAATCAGCTAATAAAACAATTAAGTTGGCACCAGTTTCAAATCTAATTGCTTGGAAAATTATTAATGGAGTTTTTACAGGTATAAGAATAACGGTGAATAACCGCTTTTAGAGATTACAAAATATTAAAGTCAATCATTTTTAATCACCTAGAACAGGCAGACTTGATAAAACATGAATTTTTATGTGCAATAACATGTACAATTTAAAAATATTACTTTTAAGTTATTGGATTACTAAACTATTATTTAAAATATCATTAAAATAACGAAAATTGTATTATCTCCTACATCACACAGTGTATAATAGTGTCTTAACAATTAAGAGCAGAAATTTTTCAGAAGTATTAGTTTAAGATTACATGTATTCTAGTGTAAAGACAATACCTGGAGTTGAAATGAGAACTGGTTACGTAATTTTTGCCAGGTGGAGAATTTTGGACGGCTTTTAACATCGGAGATCTAGATAACTGATGTAGGAGAAGCAAGATGAGTATGAAGCAGCGCCGAAATGAAAAGGCGGGGCGAAAAATGGGAGATCCCTGAGAAAATCCGCCGACCAGTGACATCGTACGAAACAATTCCCACATATGAAAATCCGGGAGCGACCTCGCTGTTCATCGAGCCTGGTTCGCCTCGTGGGAGGCGAGCGCTCTAGCCGCTGCGTATGCGCCTTCACAAAGGGAATTTTCTTTGTTATAGGCTGTTCACAGTAAACTGAGCACTTTAGAAAGCTCCGCCTTAAATATACTTGCATTCAATGAAGTGGTCCTGACGACTATATACTTGCGTTGGTCTAATGAACCTGTGAAATTATTAGAAAAGTAAAATATTTTATACAATATTACTATTTCTTACACTTACATGCATTAAAAAAACTGAAAGCAAAATTAATAATTTCTTTGTTTACATATGCTTATAGGCTATTCACTGTAAAATGAGCACTTTCGAAAGCACTGCTTAAGATCTACTTATATGCACGTTGTGTAATATTCTACTTTATGTAAAATTAACATTGGCAAAGGCTTCACCTCTTTATTCGTGCGTAAGTCAAGCGAAACTTTGAGATAATTAGAAAAGAAGATATTCTACAGATCTGCTCATTTTTACACTTCCGATGGATTGAAAAAACTGATAACCAATTAAATATTTTAAGTTATCACAGATGGTAACCTAAAACTTTTTATTAGACGTTAAATATATGGCACTACTTCACATCCATTGTTAGCAAACTTTACTGGGCGCAAGACAGACACTGCGCCTGTTACAATATACTCAGGTAGAGACAGGACCTTTTTCGAAGGTTGGTTTCAAAAATGCTCACGTTTCGTGAACAGCCTTTAATTGCCTGAAAATTTATGGCACGTGTTCACAAAATCTGAGGAGAAAAGCTAGTCGCAAACAAAATGTGTGAAATTCTTAGTTCGAGTAGACGCCATTGGCCATGTCCGCTTTCAGCTCCAGCCATTTCGTTTTCATTAGTCAACACATTTTTTTTTTTAAATAATCTTGTGCCACAGGCACCGTTCTGTCAACGTAATAGTGTTGGTAGGTGGTTGGGCTTAACGTCTCGTCGACAGCGAGGTCATTAGAGACGGTGCAAATTGCACAGGGAAGAGGGATCGGGCAAGGATCGGGGAAGGAATCGGCCATGGCCTTTGTTAGGGACCCATCCCAGCATTCGCCTGGAGTGAATTCGGTAAACCATGGAAAACCTTAAATCAGGATGGTCGGACCATGATTCGAATCCGTGTTCTCCCGAATTGCAGTTCAGTGAGTTACGAGTAATAGTGTAGCTATTGAATCTAATGCCGAGTAATTTCTCACGATTTTAGTTGAAACTATCCTATGTGCAATTGGTAAATGCATGATCGAAATAGATTATAAAACGAACATAGGTAGTATTATTTTAACAAGGACTTCTTTATTTTCTTTATGACTGCTGTTTGGGGCTTCCTTTGCTCATTATTAATAAGATCACTAGTGTGGGTGTTGATTTGTAACTCTAATCGTGTTATATTTAGGTCTATAAAGTAAAGAGTTAAATAAATAATTTTCCCTGTTAAAAGTTTGGCGTTTACGAACACTAAAAACAGTTGCTGACGCGGAGAAAGTTGGTTTCAGATGCCTTAACTAAACATACGTAAAATCTTAATATTCAGATAAGGCTACACAAATTAAAATTCATCTATTTGAATATAAGATATTTATCGTTTGCTTGTTTATTAGTAACGAGAAACTTCCTTTGATCTAAACGCAAACACGTACCGAATTATAATATCAGAACTCATTACTCAGAATTATTTTAAAATCTTAATATTTGTAAGAAGAAATGTTCGAATATGGAGAGAAGCGCATGAAAATTACAAAACTGCGAGTACAACTTAAGAAAATGTTTTTTTTTGTTCTCGTAGAAGTTCTAAAAAACTAACAAAATGACGTAATAACCAGCGGGAAACCCATCGTTTTTGCCATGTCACGCAGCATCCGCGAACAATTTTTGATCAAGATTTGAACCCGACTCAAAAGAATCCCAAATCTACTGTAACCATCTCAAAATTTACGTCGTTTATATAAAGTAAATTTACATAATTTATGCCTTTTTTTTTTTTTTTTTCAAATCTACACAGTACGTTTTATTTATGTTACACTACTAGCATATATTTTGTACGTTCGTCAACTATGTTACGTTTCATATTATTTGCATTGTAATAATTATATATATTATTACTTTTTTATTTGTGTTAGGAATTTTCTATTAGTTGTACGTGGCAATTAATGCATTGTTTAAGGATTGGATCTTAGCTAGTTCTAATTTTTTTTTATGTTGATAATTTTTCTTAATTTTTGGGTTTAGTATTTGTGAATTTTCGTATTATTTTATTTTTCATTGTATTTATTTCTGAGACCATTTTGCTCTATATTTTTATTCGTTTGGCAGTTAAGAAGTATTAAGTGGTTCGTAAAGGGGGCGTGTTAGGAATTTGCTGGCTTCCCATCGGCTCCAGGTTCGAATCCTGGCTTCCCATTGGCTGGACCTTTAGGCCCTTTTCGTTTGAGTTACTTCAAGCCTAGAGAGCAAAGTTTCTCTCTCTCTCTCTCTCTCTCTCTCTCTCTCTCTCTCTCTCTCTCTCTCTCTCTCTCTCTCCTCAACTGACTTCCAGAGTATTAAGACATGTAGGCTAGGGCTCGTACCTGCACTAGGTAACGAGTAGGTTTTTATTTAGTTCGTAGGGTGTTATTAGCTACTTATTGTTTTAATTTAATGGCTTTATCTCCCGCAAGAGTTAAGAGCCGACGTTTAGATAAATTTCAGGAGTTTAGTTAGACGCGTAGTGTGTGAGAGAGACGGTACATCTCCGCTACGTCCCTACACATGACAAGTATTAAAGTTGTATTCCCAGTCTACCAGGTTTTGTATGCATCCGTCCGCCAGCTGAGAGCGACGAGCAACAAGTTATCTGCAGAAAGATAATAAGTTTTGTGAGACATATTTAATTTGTCACGCGTAGCGTCAGCCATTTCTTCTAGAACATTTATTCCCGATCGGCGACGCCATTTTGAAGTTTAACGTTTTGACACCGGCTAACGACCTTTTTACCTACGAATAAATAGAGACAGAGTTTCATTTCACCGGAGCTAGGTCCACAAAATAATTTAAGTTTTAAAAGAGAAATAAATTTTAAATATATTTTATTATATTATTGAACTTGTGCAAGTGATTTTAACCTTTAAGACGTCACCTTAATTTTACTGTGATAAGGGATCATATTAAGCTAGGTACGGCCACTTGTACTCAATTCACGAGCGTAAATTGTTTCTTAGTTTTTTTCATATTGCCACAGGAATTTTTTTCTTTTAGCTATAGTGCAGTCCGCTAATAAGTTTAAAACAGAAATTTAATGAATGATTATTTTTTACTTAAATAAAAACTGGACCATACGAAAAACTAATCCTGGTCGTGGTCGACTACATTATTTCAGTGTTATTCATTATGTCATTCCGAGGTTGAATAATTGTTTTTAATATTAAAAGTATTTTCCTTATCAAAGTGCCTTGTGAAATAAACGTGCACAAAGTGTGTACGTTAGCGGCCGTTTCCTGCTCTACGAGGGTGTGTAAGTTTTTGTAAGCGTCCGCTCGCTACTTCACCCCAGTACCGGGCCCAGGTACATACAGAGAAGAGAAATTTTCACTTCGTTAAGTGTAATAAAAAATGTCAATTTTATGCTAATATGGCACCACTAACATAAATTTTTTAGTCTGAAGCATTGCAGGGGAAACGAAAAGTTATTTCTGTCCACATACACATACCCATCATAAACCGCTAACATAAGTTAAGCAAACTTTTTTTTTGTACACTTTTCAGATGGGCATTCCATACGTGGTGGACAGTACAAAAGGAAATCTGCATATTTCTCCCTAATATTGTATATTGACACCCTCACGTGGGGCTTGCCACACCTTCTACCTCTCACATATAATAAATGGTAAATAAACTATACTTGTCTCCCTAATATTGCACTAACCACTCACCCACAACTCTGATGTGAAATCTGTGGTATAACTTCGGTATTTCCAGTACAGTCGCATAAGTAACTTTTTCAGTTTCTGCTCAAGTTAGTGTATTTTAAGTGTTGCTAGATGGAGCACACGCCTGATACTACACTGTTAGAAATTTATGTGAATTTACATATACTTTTGCACAGATGTAGAGTTAATTTACGGAAAGGCACTCCGTAATGACGAATAACGGAAATGAACTGCGTAAATATAAAATGCGGAAGCACTCCGCATTCTTATAGCTTCGATTCTGAGACACGAACAATGCAGATGATGCCTAAAAATATAAAATCCCACTTCACAATAATATTTCGTGTAAAATTCGTTGATTCTTGTTCAAATTCCGCTACAGGACAAAACCTTCTGTATACACAGTGAAACACGCACATAATGAAAATACTTATTATTTTTTCGTAACTTCGTTTTATAAACCGCAAATATAGCAAGCGCTCTAACACGACTTGAAACTAATACAGGAGCGTTCGTCACTTTAATTTAAAATCCGTATTTTCCGAAGTGCTTCATGTGAAGGTGTGGTAGAGGGATGGTTATACACAGTAAAATACTTTACGAAAGTAAAATTTTTTCTTACCCCTATTTGTATATCTCAAATAAAATAAAATCGCACACATACTAACATTACTAGAAACTAAGGGGTGCAAGCATCTTCCTACATGTACAACACCATTTTATGTTAAAGCCTGGTAGGCGAGTGGATAATGTGTTTACCCGAAAGAGCTTTTCCCGGAGTTCAAATCCTACCACCAGGCAATTCTTTTAATTTTTATAGTAATTTTGATATACAGCGAATCACCCACATAACGAAAACAATTTTTTTTGCTACCCCTTTTTTTATAATGAGAAGATTTTAAAAAAAACTTGCAAGTTTTTGGACATGTCCCGTGAATTCACGGAACTTTACGTAAAATTTACAGAGAGAGGGCGTTTTTGAAAATAAAATAAAATAAAATAACAGACCGTACTAAATGCAGATGTCTAACTAATTTGTGACCGATATTTTCCGTAATTCTAGGGACATTTTATCTAACAGTGCACGTTTTAATCAAAGGAAGAATAACTCTTAGTGGTATGGGTGACCTAACTGCGGCCAAACCGAGTGAGGGGTCGGTCCGACATCAGGAGACAGTTGTCTACTTTAAGTGTGACTATGATTTATAGGTGACCGAATAACGTGTCTGGAAGAAACTGTGAAGATATAACTGCATGCCAATGTGATCAAGGAAATTTCATCTAAAGCCTGCCTATCTGCCTGTATGTAACGTCTCAATGCTCGAATGTGATTGGTTAGCTGCAGTCATGAGGTAACTTGGTGATTGGCCGGTCGGTGTCTGTACAATGTATTAATGGTGCAGTACGATTGGTTCAAAGTCAATATGACGCCATAAGGCTTGCACATTTGTGTATTATAAGCGGTAGGGAGGTAATCCAGACGTTTAGTTTGACAGCTGCTGAGTGGAAGCTGAATCGCCTCGACTGGCTTCTGCCTCTTCACGTAGATCTTTTCTCGAGTTTTGATTAGGTCATTTAAGGTCATGGTGTTAAGGTCACGGCAGTCTGCGTCTAATATGGCGGTAGTTTATAATGTATTATGCTTGTTGGCTTTTATGTATTATTTCTTGAGATTTTATTTTCAAGGTCATTCAAGGTCATGGGGTCAAGGTCTAGGTAGTCTGTTTCTAATTTTGTGGTGTTAGCCTGTAATGTATTATGCTTGTTGATTTTAATGTATTTTTCTCGAGTTTTTAATGTCAAGGTTATTCAAGGTCATGGGGTCAAGATCGAGGTAGTCTGCATCTAACATGGCGGTAGTAGTCTAATGTATTGTGCTTGCTGACTTCTATGCATTTTTTCTCGAGTTTTTAATTTCATGGTCATTTAATGTCATGTGGTCAAGGTCAAGGTAGTCTGCATCTAACATGCTGGTAGTAGTCTGTAATGTATTATGCTTGCTGACTTTTATGTATTTTTCTCGAATTTTGGTTTTCAAGGTCACAGGTCAAAGGTCAATTGCTATTGGGCATTGTCTTCCAAGATGGTGGATGGGTGATGTATACCAAGATGGTTGTCACCTACTAAGATGGCGGTCGCCTATCAAGATGGTGGCCTCCAGTAATTTATAAACAAGTGACAAACGAAAAACAAATATGGCAGCCTCCAGTAACATGTAAACAAATATGGCTATCTCCAGTAGCATATAAAAAAATGACGAACAAAAAAATTAAGATAGCGGAATGAGTATAGGTAAGGTAAGTGGAGGCGAGGGAGTCAGTCGTCTGCTGGATTCGAACAGAGGTGAGTAATTTGTGGTGCGGGGGAGGGACCTTCGAAAATGTAAGTTTTTTTAAATACATTTTTAAGGGAAATTTTGAGGGAAAAGGGGACATTTTTAAGGGAAAAGGGGAAATTTTTAAGGGAAAAGGGGAAATTCAAGATAACGACCAGAATTCTCTGAAGAATTTTTTGGGGGGAGCCGTCTTTTGTATATGTGCAAAATAGGAAATTCTTAGGTATTTTTTAGGGTAAAAATAGGTTTTTGTGTAATAACAAGTCATTCTTGAATGAAAACAAACGATTTTGTGTAAAAAGACGTGATTTTGTAAGAAACATTCCAAAATGGTGGAAACTGAGATGGCGACCAGAGCTGGAAAGCTGAATCCTGGAATTCTGCACCAGCTGTCGCCATAGCATACTACTCACTGCACCACCTCGCTCGGTTTAATTTTATAGTGATGCAAAACATCGGCATAAAAAGTCACATAGAGAGCGTTGCCGAGTGAAAAATACCGCGCCAGTTTGGTACCTTGCTCATAAGTACAGTATCTGATAGAGAAGCGTTGCCGAGTGAAAGATACCGCGCCAGTTTGATACCTTGCTCATAAGTACAGTATCTGATGGCTCAAACCTGAAAATTGAATGGCAATCTTTCAGGGAAGAAAATATTTTTTGGTAAGTTCTGTTAGAGAAGGCAACCTTGTAGTCGCCATTACTAGCAAGAATTGCGGCGACTGCTGTCGTGATCAGCTTATCGCACTTTTTGAAATATTGTGCTCTTGTTCGAAGAAACAATTTTAGTTATAAAAAAAATGGTCACGTGCTCAGAATTTTACAACCTACTAAAATTACGACGTAGGCCATATTTTAATATGCAAACGACGAAGGTACTGTATACGAAATGGTAAAATCACAACCAATTTAGTTTAATATTGAAATACATTGCGGGAATAAGTGGAAAATTATTTTTAAATGAAGGAACACGTTTATTGGTTGAAGTAAATTTTTGAAATATTAAGTAATTGTAAACTTTTGTTAAATTACAATTATTAATGTCTGCTGTAGCACAATAACTACTGTCAAATATGAAAGCATTACCGACAATTCGATTATGGCTCAATTCATAATTATGGTAATTTATTAGCAATAGACTATTTTAAATTTACATTTCAGTATTTCGACTACACGTATACTATTTTATTGTTTTAAATTTTGTCGACGCTAATCGAACTGAAGCGAACAGAATCGTTAGTTACAAAATACCGTATTTACTAACTGTAACAAGGCCTGTAAATGTAATGCAGTTAGCTTTTCTTTGTGTAGTTTGTCTAATACAGATTGCTAGCACTGCTGAGTTATTTTCTGGTTAGAAAGTATTTTTGAACGCGCTAATTCGAAGCTATTAGCTTCATGAATTACAGCATATTTTCCTCCCGAATTTTTCCATAGAGAGTTTTTTCCTAAACGTTCGTAGACTCGGTTCCACTGCAAGTGAAGTTTCTTTATTTCGTTTGTGAGCCGTTCAAGTAGTAAAATAACCAATATTTTGTGCAACCTACTATTATTATTAAGGATTTTCTTCACCTCTAGTTAGTAGTAAACGCTAGATCTACTGCGCGTTTTCGAAATATTTCTCTCCTAGGAGAATTAGTTAATAAATATTACATTGGTGCCTAACATATTTATTTATACGCACGATGCGGCACATTGTAGTCTACTGATATGGCCTAAGATATGCCATCCCAGCTCTATGTATAGTTTTCGCAGTCATTTTGAGTACATAGTCTCTCAACATCACTAGTGCTCCAATGCCAAGTTAGACCCCAGCATACTGCATTTTAATGCCAGAATAATTCTTCTCCTACTAAGTTAAATGATGCAACACACAATATTTGCTATCAATTAGTTTTTGGCCATTTTTATAAAGGCTATTTCATTACTACAAAATTACATTTGTTCGATAAACTTAAACTTACGATTTAGGCCCTACGTTCGATAGTTAAAATGCTATTATTTTTATGCTCGCAGAATTTCACAGGTTTCTCGGTGGCTGTAATCGCTGTCATATCATGCTGAATGGATAGGAAATCGGACACGATCTTTAACACAACCCACACCATGAAAAAATTACAGCTGTCAAACATAATTTCTGTACCCTTGACCGACATAGACCATTATCCTGACGGCATAACTGGCATTATTCAAACTTGAGGTGTCATGACCCCACGATGAGCTTGAATCAAGCTTACTAAAAACTTGTCGATTATCGAATGTTACGGAGCACACTTTAGTCAAGAGGTTCCACCGCATTGACCTTTTCTCAAAAAACTCGAACAAGTATAACGACGCCATGCATGAAAGCTACAATACGAACTGTTCAATGGAACCGTTGTTTTCATCATCAGCATCACGTTTACCAAGCGAAAAGTTTGAACGCTAGTAAAACAACGGCGAAGGAAGGTGTACACGAAACAGTTCTTGAAAGCTACAATACGAACTGTTCAATGGAACCGTTGTTTTCATCATCAGCATCACGTTCACCAAGCGAAAAGTTTGAACGCTAGTAAAACAACGACGAAGGAAGGTGTACGCGAAACAGTTCTTGAAAGCTACAATACGAACTGTTCAATGGAACCGTTGTTTTCATCATCAGCATCACGTTTACCAAGCGAAAAGTTTGAACGCTAGTAAAACAACGGCGAAGGAAGGTGTACGCGAAACAGTTCTTGAAAGAGTTACGTGGTTTCACTCAGAGCCACAATAAATTAACTGTAAAAAAAAAAAAACTTTTAAAAACCAAACTTTTATTTATAAATGCACTAAAAAGAGAATAATAATTACAGTAGTTAAAGAATTTGTAGAACTTGTAAGACGCGGTCGAACAGCCGTAATAATCTTTACTGCAAATTATTGTTTGATTAAATTTATATTCAATATGTAAAAGCTTGGCGCAACATAGAACGCATACCTCATTTGCGTAACCGTTGTAAGTACATATCTTGAGTTAAATACTGTATCTGGTAGCAAAATTATTCGAATTTTTATCAGATAAATGGAAATTATTAGTCAAGCTTGAGTTAAACAGGATATGACGAGCTTGCGCGGCAATCCGTACTCAAGTTTGCCTTCGTGAGATCTATTTTTTCTGTATTATTACGCCGTACGTAAGACTTACGTTGGAAGGGGGCCAATAACTTTATTCATGCGCTAGTCAAGCCGAGACGTGAAACTGTTAGGAATTTATAAATATATTACTCAACTGCCCATTAGTTTTCTAATTTATACAAAGCGTAAAATACAAACTTGGTCGGCCCTCGATTTAAACATACCGCACGCAATACGTCAACCCTTGGAAATATTTTACTTAATATTCACAGGCAACTTAAATGTGGGCATGTATGACAGTGTGTGTGTGGTAACATACAGCGTGTTGCAATATTGCATGACAATACTTCCGGGAAACTCTCCTCATACCGGGAGAATGAAAAAAATGTTGTATGACCATAGGTCCGCAAACGCTTCGTTTCTTTACTACAGCCAGTAATACATAACGTACAATGTATGACCTGCGGGCTGGATCATGTTACTGTGGAATGCCATCACAGCTGTAATTTTCATTCCCATACCAGCCCCGGAGGAGCACTGATTCGACTCCACTAGACTTTAGTTTGTGGGGACATTTAAAGGCACTTGAGAATGCAACCCCAGTGGACGGTGTGGGCACCCTCCGTAAACGTATTATGGCGGGTTGCGAAACAATCGGGGATTTTCCAGGTATTCATCAACGCATCCGGGTGTCCATACAGGCATGTGTTCGTGCTGATAGAGGGCATTTTGAACATTTCCATTATTGCCTTCCCACACGTGTTACTACTTCCTGTGCAGTTCCTATTGTTCTAGTAGTAGTGTCGTAGTATGAGGTGTCGCGTATCATGCAAACGAACGCTGCGATGGCATTCCACAGTACCATGATCTAGGCCTACCCCGCCGGCCATACACTGTGCGTTGTGTATTACGGGGCTGTATTAGAGGAACGAAGCGTTTGAGGACCTACGTTCGCATAACATTTTGTCATCCTCCGGATGCGAGAAACGTTTCCCCGAAGTATCGTCATGCAATTTTGCAACATCCCGCGTACGTAGTTGTTCGCAGTGATATTTTTCGTAGGTCGAGGAAGACGAAGAGCTCGAGGTCGCAGCGACTCACCTCCCACAGCATCACGAGACTGAAGATGACCTGCGCGGCGTTGTAGACGGTGAGCAGCATCCTCAGCTGGAACGGCTTCCGGTTCGTCATCAGCTTGGGCACGAGGACCAGCACTGAGTAGAGGTACGTCGCGACCATCATCAGCGTCGGCATGGGGCTGTCCATCAGCGGCCAGTCGTTCACCCGGGGGTCTGCAACGGGGGGGAAAAAATAAAACACAAACATTTGTATACGAGTACACTCTAGGAAATTATTCGGAAATGTATTATCTGAGTGTATAAGTAGAGTGAGAAAGCGTTCATGCTGGCTTTCCTAAATGCAAAGGCTGTCCACGATAAAGTGAGCACTTTTGAAATCAACCTTAAAGAAACGACACTGCCCCTGTGTGCATTCATTTTAACGGACGCAATGAGTGACGTGCGCACAGTAAAGTTCGTAACGCTGAATGGAAAATAGTTCTATATCTTAATTTCGAATTAGGTGACCATGTGTGATAACTTCGATTATTTATTTAGCTTTCTGTTTTTCTAAGCATCGAAGTGTAAAAATGACCAGATATGGAACATATTTCCTTTTCTAACAATACCAATTTCACCTGACCGATGCATGTATAAAGAGACGAGACCCAGGGCAATGTTAATTTTACATAAGGCGAAGGGATACACAACTTGCATACAAGTAGACCTTAAGCAGGGATTTATGAAGTACTCATTTCACCGTGAACAGCCTATACCGAGGAAAAAATCAAATGCGTATGAAACTTCCCAGTTTTGTATAGTAGCGATGCTAAACATTCCATATTTGTAGCCAGATGTGCGGTATTATATACATACTTCCAATTCAGTTTAGGGAGTTTACCAGAAATATTTTTTAGAGTGTAGTTCATTTCCAAAATAATTCTTGCCCGTATGCATTGATTTACCGTAAACAGCGAAAAATGTACATGCAGCGTATCTCTTCAAGTGGCTGTAAGACTTTTGGTATGGATGTTACTGTTGGTCACGAACATCGTGTATAGAAATATGTGCCTTCTGAAAACAAACATTCCCTTTAAAATTAAATAAATAGTATTTAGAACGTTTGTAGACAAGGGTTACTTTGGAAATGGACTCAATTTTAAACCTGTGTTTAATCAGCCCTCCGCGCTGTTTTTGACCTATAAAACATTTGTCATTCCGTAGCAAAGGCCAGGAAGGAACCAACAGGACGTTTATTGGACATTGTTATATTTGTGGACAAGGGATGCTTTGGCAATTGACCACTCAAAGGGACTATTCACTGTAAACGGAGCACTTTTTGAAAGAGGCCCCGTGGGACACGTGCGTAACGGAACGAGGGAATGAGGAAATACAATCCAGTGTGACAACAACATATAGAGTAAGGTGCTGGAAGTGTCCGCCAAGTGACCATGACTGTATTTCCTCATTCCCTCTCACCGTTACACACATGTCCCACAGGGCCTCTTTTAAAGGACTCGTCCTGTACTTGTATGCACATTGTGTAATCTTCTGCAATAAGTAAAACAAATAAACATTACTTTGCGCCTGCACACTTAATTCATGCGGGAGTCAAGGGAAACTGAGGAAATATTTTGAAAGTAAATATTTAACCAATTTTATTATTCTTATACTTATATGTATAAAATTCCGAAAGAAAAATTACCAAATCATTTTAGTATTGACAAATGTTAATCTTACACTCTTTAATTCTATGTTAAGACATGGAAATACTTACTTCCGTCGTTGCCAACGTTACTGAGCGCATGTCACTTACTGTGCCTGTTAAAAATACGCTCAGGTATGGTCAGTGACATTTTTCACAGGTTGATTTCAAAAGTACTGACTTTACCGTGAACAGCCTTTACTTACCTATAGTTATAATCAATACTATTATTATAAAGAGGAAATGTTTGTTGGTTTATATGTAACGGGTAATCTCGGAAAATACACGACCGATTCTATAATTATTTCACTATTAGAAAGTTACATCCCTCCTTACGGACATAGGCAATGTTTTACTAGAAAAAAAAGCCCAGAGAAATTTTAAAATTTGTAAACCGAGTTTCTCGCATTCTTTTCGGCCTGGAAGGCGCATTATTCGACAGATTTTCTTGGGATTTGGGGCAGGGTTGTCTTTTTATTCCCCACCCTCCTCTAATGGGAAGTTAGGGGTCGGGCCAAGTCTTAAGTCTTACGCCTTAAGTGTTAAGTTTTACACATTACTTCTTAAGACTTACGTATTAATTTTTAAATCTTTAGTCAGAACTGGATGTGCGAGCGAGCGCCGATAGGCGTGAGCGAGCACGTGCCGAAGTTTCCGTAGTCGCGGATAGTCGCGGGTAGTCGAGGGTAGTCGCGGGTAGTCGAGGATAGTCACGGGTAGTCGAGGGTAGTCGCGGGTAGTCGAGGGTAGTCGCGGGTAATCGAGGATATTCACGGGTAGTCGAGTGTAGTCGCGGGTAGTCGAGAATAGTCGCGGGTAATCGAGGATAGTCGCGGGTAGTCGAGGGTAGTCGCGGGTAGTCGCGGGTAGTCGAGGGTAGTCGCGGGTAGTCGAGGATAGTCGCGGGTAGTCGAGGATAGTCGCGGGTAATCGAGGGTAATCGCGGGTAGTCGAGGATAGTCGCGGGTAATCGAGGATAGTCGCGGGTGGTGGCGAGTAATCGAGGGTAGTCGCGGGTAATCGAGGATAGTCGCGGGTAGTCGAGGGTAGTCGAGGGTAGTCGCGGGTAATCGCGAGTAGTCGAGGGTAGTCGCGAGTAGTCGAGGGTAGTCGCAGGTAGTCGAGGGTAGTCGAGGGTAGTCGCGGGTAGTCGAGGATAGCCGCGGGTAGTCGCGAGTAATCGCAAATTGTCGAAACATTAGTTTTTGCAATAATCATTGATATTATATACTTCACAGAAAAAGGTGCATCAGTTTTTTGAAAATAAAATATAGTAAACATACATCTTACCAAAAAACCTCCGTAACCTTTAGCGAAGCGATGGAGGGGCTGCTAGCATCTTATATGTGAAAGAGTGTAGTTCAAGTTTTTGGGCGGCTGTGAACATCGACGTCTTGATAGCCGATGAAAGTAAAGTAATGTGAGTATGGAGCAGCACCGGAATGCAATGGCGGAGGGAACGGGAGATCCCCGAGAAAACCTGCAGACAATCCGCATCTTCTAGCATGATTCCCACGTACGAAAATACCGGAGCGACCCCTCCGGGAATCGAACCCCATTTGCATAGGTGGGAGGTGAGTAATGTGACCACACCACAGTGGTCAAAATATTAGAAAGACTATCAGCAAACATCTCATGAGGACGTGGGTTATAAACAAACGCAAATTACGATAATTTTAATCTACCGGATTTTTGAAGCGATTGCAGAAAATACATATTGTTATAGGCTGTTCACGGTAAAATGAGCACTTTTAAAAACCCTCTCATTTGGAATAATAGTCAGTAAATATATTTTATTTTAGCCTTAGACGTTAACTTCCGGGTGTGGTGCAATATACACATTGTGCTTATTGTGTAAATAGGTGCTTAAATGATAAACAATGATTTACAGCAAAAAGTAACTAGCACTTCCAAAAGTGCTCACTTTACTGTGGGCAGCCTATACTGAACTGAACAACTCCTCCCCTTCGTACAGCGGCAATGGAATCTCCCGACTCCATCGATGCGTTTTGGACTTCCGCTCATTATTTGCTCATTTGTATTTAACTCTACACAATTGTATCCATACATAACACACAGGTATAGGCTATTCGCGGTAAAATGAGCACTTTAGGAAGCTCTGCTTAAGTTCTACTTGTGTGCACGTTGTGTATTTTTCCAACAAAAATAAAAATTACATTTTAATGGGCCTGATCACTTTGTTCATGCGTCGGTCAAGTGGAACTGCGAAAATATTGCAAACGTAAATATTTTAAGAATCGTATTAATCTTGCAAACTCAAAACAGAAAATAAATTAAAATATTTTTAGTATTCACGAATATTTATTTAACAGTTTTAATTAAGTGTCAAGGCATAGAACTACTTTTTGTTCCGCCTTAGCCAACTTTACTTGGCATCAAGGCAGTCAGTGGGCCAGTAGAACGCACGCAGGCAAGGGCAGTGACATTTATCAAGGGTTGATTTCAAAAGCGCTCACTTTACCGTGAACAGCCTTTAGGTTGTTTTTGGTTGATGCCCTACACTGTCGAACGATCTACCCTCCGGGTAGTTGAATCATAAACCGAGTTACTCTTCTATCATGTCATGAAAGGTTTTCATTTTTATAACTGAACACAAAACCTACAGCGTGAGTGCTCTGTCGGGTTATGTAATTACGGCATGCATAAAAAAAAAAGTCTTATTTGCAACGCTTGAAGTCATTCATTAAGTCAGTTACGTAACTGGCGTGAAGTTTTCCGTGCGTCCGTACCTCTACGAGACTTGCAAAGGCGACGTCACTTTACGGCCTTATGCTAAAGATAAAGGTGTGGTGAACATTTGTGTACATTTTAAAAATTCCGCTCTGGGATACGCATAGGCTTATCTAAAAACGACCGCAAAAAACTCCCCATATTAGAAAGTTTCACTTGGGAGAGAATTGGCTTCCGAGATAAATTGAGGACCTGAAATGTGTATACACACGTGTAACAATTTACAAGTGCTGTTTATAAAGAAAAATCTCTCGTGCGAGTTTAGCAGTTTTTAAAATAAAATGTTCTACCATAGTTCTGCACCCTTTTGACAAATTATAGTTGAAGATTTCCTTTGCTTTCTGTTCCCTTAATCTAAAGCTGCGAAAATGAGGCTGCAAATTTTCATCTAATGTCAGCTGAATCATAACTGGGGGCGAGTAAAGAAACAGGAATATGATATAGGCTGTTACGATAAACTGAGCATTTTTGTAAGCCCTGATTAAGATCTTAAGATCTACTTGTGTGGACATTGTGTAATATTTCCCCATATATAAAATTAACATAGCATGAACTGGATCATATTATTCACGCGTTGGTAAAGTGAAACTCATAAAATATTTTTTATAAATTATTTTACAATTTTGCACATTTTCATACTTGTATCATAACCATTAAAAATAAACAACTAAAGCATTATTTCGGCATTTACAACCTTTACCTAACATTTTAAATCCAACTTTCCCCTAGTCGATACAAACCTGGAAATTCCCACAATATATTTGAGCCATAAATTATATTCTTGTTAGTTAATCGTTTTATAACTTCATGGCCAAGTTTCTGTCAGTTGATTTCTTTGTAGACCAATCACAAAAGTTCCGATATGGAAAATCCGAGTCCTGATTGGTCGAATTAAACGTGATAAGAGTAGCTTCATACATGCACGACTGCCAATATCGGGCATGTGTACAGCACGTTGAATCATAGGGAAAATATTATATTTTTACCGCTATAAACTATCGTCTCCAGCAACAGCATAATACTCATTTGTTTTTAGTTAACATTTTGCTAACCTCAGGCTATGACACGTGATTTCGATACTTCTGAAGGAAGAAAATGTTTTTGAGAGACAACCTTCCCCATCCTTATCGGATTATTAGTTTTTCTACCTTATGTTTTTAACAAAGGGAATTCCCATAGTGCCCCTACACTCTAAATTCTTTCAGTGAAAAGTCACTTATTCGCAATGAAATTCAACTACTCGAATCACTGAAAATGTCTCCACTTAGAATCGATGGAAAAACTACGGTTTTTTTTAAGTGAAACAATTTCACATATTGAATAAATGCCAGCCAACTGTGTGCGGCAAATTAAATACCGATTTTTATTGAATTTAGGTAAATCATTACTAGAAATAAACACTCACTGTTTACGTTTTGCAGTGTAACTTAATATAGAGAAAGTAAAAAAAAAAATCACTGTACAGGATTTTAAGTCGCAGTATCACTCTTCCTGATCATTACCTTATTTATTGAGCTACGAAGCCAACTGGGACCTCGGTGGCTTAGCGGTTAAACTGCTCGCCTCCCACCAGGGAAATCCAGGCTCAATCCTAGGCCGGCTCACTCCGGGTTTTCTCGGGGATTTTCCGTTTCCCCTGCCCATTTATTCAGCTGCTGCTCCATTCTCACCTCACTTCACCCTCATCGGCTCTCAAGACCGTTTCTGATAAGAGCCACCCAAATCTCTTCATTCACTCACATACGAAGCCAACATTAAATTTTGAGTGAAAAATATGTATTATATTTCTTTAGTTTTAAATTTTACGTCCATTTTTTTTTTTTTTTTTTTTTTTTTTACTTAATAGGTCTTTAACTTTGCAACCATAGTGGGAGGCAATCCAGAATATACGACCGGGATATAGATTGGCATTGCAGCTCCGAATCTATCGTCTACATTCAAAATTAAATTACACCACTGGAATGCCAAAGGATCAAAGAATATGTTACGTTGAGTGAGGACTGCTAAGCATCGAGCACCACCAAAAAAAAATGGGGGAGGGGGAGGGGCACAATTTTGAGTTCGTTTCGCCGCGTGTCATAACTTCCGCGTAGTATAACTTTTGACTAGGAGAAGCTACGGAATTCGTTTAAGTTTCAACCGACAGCTCGCGTCAAGACCAATTGATTGCGTGTATAAAATAATTTGTTTGGCGTGGTTATGGTGAAATTGTATGAGTTTAATGTAAAAAGTTAAGAAAACCTAATACAATGACGGCCTATACTCGTCAAAAAGCCAGGTCGAAATACAGAAATCGCATACGGTTGGAAAGAGGACCTCAAAACCAATCCAGTGGTACCCATGATTCCCCATATGATCGAGTGAAGCGGTACCGGGAACGTAAAATAAACATCATTGCGTCCCAGCGCATTAGAAACCTTAGAAAAAAGTCACTGTCTCTGCATGCAATAATTTTAATGGGCGCACTGAGTGGCATTCGCCCAGTAAAGTTGGTAACGATGGATGGAAATAAGTTCTATATCTTAACGTTGAATAAAAAGTGTTAGGTTTTTAATTGGGATAACTTAAAACTAGTTCTTTCGATTTCTGTTCCTTTTATGCATAGGAGAGTAAAAATTAGCAGATCTGTAAAGTATTTCCTTTTATAATAATTTTTCAGTTTCACTTGACCGACGCACGAATAACGTGATGAGACCAATGGGAATGCTAATTAATTCTTCATGAGGCGTAGAAAAACACAACGGGCATACAAGTAGATTTCAAGCAGGGCTTTCAAAAGCGCTAATTTTACCGCAAACAACCTATACCTTGATGTAACACACTGATGTGAACCGTTTGCGAGAAAACAAAGTTTGTAAGGGTGAACTTGGCTGCCTGCAAAGTACGCAACCCGCAATACAAACCAGGCCATACTATGTGACGAGAGCGTGTGTGACAAGGTGGCATTGCACTGTTGGTTCGTAACGTGGAGAGAGAGAGAGAGAGACAGAGAGAGAGAGAGATAGAGCGAGAGAGAGAGTGAGTTACACGTGCGCAGCAATGGCGGATACGCATCGCGTGTATGGCGCCACGTGTGTTAACGCATGGGCAGCATCACTACGTCCGCATGAACAGAGCTTTACAAACAGATGCCATCCAGGTCTTCGGATGTTCACGTTTGTGGACAGACAGTTGCGCAATTCCAGGACAGGTATGACACCGGCGTGATACGCTACGTCCGGACAGCCAGGTTTGAGGAGGAAGAGTTGGAACCCATCGCTGATTCGCCATCAAGCAGCGAGCGTGGAATCGCTCGCACAGTCAGTGCATGCGAGCCACCAAAGTGTGTTGATGGTTCTGCAAGGACAACGACTATAGACTGTTCACTGTAAAAAAAATGAGCACTTCCGAAAGTCCTGCGTAGTATCTACTTGTATACACGTTGTGTTTTTTTCCCCGCCTTATTACATTGAGTGCGAACGAATACCGTGCGTTGTCCCTTTGTCCTAAACTCGCATAGGTTTTATTTGCGTGAGGCGGAGGAATATCTTATAAGGAATACTTAAGCAGTACTTCAGAAAAGTTTGGAAGTAATTCTGAATGTACTATACCCCGTATTCCCCTCTACGTACGGGACGACGGGTGCACCTGCACTTGCTACCAGCTTGTTCGCGTGGCCACCAGGAGCAGCTACTAGACGTCCGGGTGTTGCCTTTTCTGTGTTCGCGGCGGCCGCGACAGCTGTCCGCTGCTTGCTCAACTCCCCCCCCCCCCCCCCTCGCTGACGGATATCTGTGGAGCAGGTTCGGCTTTCAGGCGGCCAGCCTCGGGGAAATGTGACCATTGTGGACTATTTCGTACGGTTGAAGGGAGGAGGGGGGGGGGGCTGCGGTAACGCTGGAGAATGTTGTCGACGTGTCACAACTCCGCGGCGACCCACGACTACGAGAGAGATAACAGCCTAGCGGCCCGCCGCTGCCTCACGTGCTGTGTTGAATTACTGGTTTCAAGCAATTTTTCCCACTTGTTTAAGGAAGCTCATTTCGACACTACAACTGCAGATCTCTAGCAGATTTATCGTACTCTATAAAACAAACGTAAATTCTGTGGTTAGACTACTAGCTCCCCACCGGGGCGAACTGAGTTCGATTCCCGGCGGGGCCGCTCTCGAATTTTCGCGTGTGGGAAACGTGACGGATGATGCAGCTGGTCGGCGGGCTTTCTCGGGATCTCCCGTTTCTCCTGCTCTTGCATTCCGGCGCTGCCCCGTACTCACTTCGCTTTACCGACATCGGCTCTCAATACTTCCATGTTCATAGCCGCCGAAATCTCTTCACACACTCACTGTTACCGGATCGTCATTTTTACATTTGGCGAGCACGCGTGAAGGCATTTGTGAAATGTGAACGTGCTATAATAAGAAATATGAAGTTATTTAAATGAAAAGGAAGTTATAGCACATAAATTGAAAATTCAATATGGCGGATGAGACTAAGCCTTAAGGCAGAAAGAGAGTGAATTCCAATGGAGAATCGCAGCCGACTGTATATACTACACACAGATCTCATAACGAAGTAGTTAAGACAACGGCCGTAGAAGACAGGGTATGAACTCCAGCTTGAAAAGTTGACGCCTTTGTTGACCCATTCAGTTCATGCACCCAACCACACAGCGCTGCTACTGAAGTGCTGTTATTTGAGGGAGTGGAATTACACATTTTTTCTAAAATTTTGAAAATGACGTTCATATCTCTATGGTGTTATCCCTATATCAGCAATTCTAACAGCACTAGTTTGGTACAGCGCTTTTGCGGCCACTATTTCATGAACTTAATGTGTCATTAAGGGCATAGAATCGCTAATACCGTTACACAGGCGAGTTTCAAGACTTGTCTTCTACGGTCGTGGTTAAGACACTTTCAAAAATTGTCAGAAAAGTAAGATTTACAGTATGTTGCATATGAAAATAAATGCCTATTTTTAATAACACTGTAACATGATTTCCTAAAATTTCTTTAATATAAATTAAAAAGAATTATTTAATAAAATTTTATTTGTAATAATAATTTAAGTTACTTAATATTTTGGATGCCACAGAAAAATATTTTGCAAGTAAACCTTTGCCAAGTAAGGTGGAGTGGAGAGAGTTGGGCGGCTTTTAACATCGAGGTCTCAAGAGCCGATGAAGGTGAAGTGAGGGGAATATGAAGCATTGCCGGAATATAATTATGGGGGAAACGGGAGATCCCCGATACAACACACCAACAAGTGGCAATGTCCGGCACGATTCCCTCATGCGGAAGTCCGGGTGTGGCCCCGTCGGGAATCGAACCCGGTTCGCTTAGGTGTAAGGCGAATAGTCTGACCACTGGACTACCGCGGTCCATAACGCTAAATAGGCAATCATAATAACTGCTGAAAGTATTGATAATAGGGTAAAAAAATATTTTCAATGATCAGTTTTAAATATATTCATTTCAATTATATAAAAGAGAGGTTTTATGACTAAAATACAAGTGCAAAAATCAATTATTAGAAATTTTTGTAAATATTAAAAATAATATTTATTGCATACGAACGACGAATGCCAAAATGGTTCCATGATAATGGCCATTGACAAGTCCTGTTCCGCTTTTCCATGCCCGAGGAACTCTTCTAACGAACGTACTGGAGACGAGATATAAGTCTGTAACAGGTTACTGTCCTGTTCTCTCGTTGTAGTTCTCAGTAAACACCAACGGACTAGCTCAGCGTGAGTTGGAGACTTTTGACTACATAATAATGAAAGTTGGTTGATACCAGAATTGCCAATAAATAAAAGAAGGAGTTAAATGTTTACTGGAGATCTATTTTCGTCTCTGCAAAACAAAGTATTGACACTCGCAGCTGAGAAAAAAAAAAAAAAAAACAAGACAGAATGGCAGCCTTCATAAAACAAAACCATTCGCCTCGGGTTGTTGTGGCGGATGATTACCTGGAACCCGACAGCATTGCCTGCTTGGAATGGCCGACCAGCTCCCCAGATCTCAGCCCAACTGAGCATGCTAGGAACACAATTGAGAGCCATTTGACGCTGCGCCCTGTATCTTCACGAGCAGTCTAGGAGTTTCGCATCGCTTTGGTGCAGGAATGGAACTGCATATACCAACTTGACATATTTGTACGTAGCGTGGGGCTCATTGGATTGAATGGGCCACTGTCATAGTTAGCACGGGTCATAGCGACTTTCCAACATTTTATCCCACGTCGAGGATGTGGTACTGATCGTGTAGAAAGACATGTTTTTCGATATTGCTAGACGGGCTTCTAAGTACAAAACTAGTACATACTGTTGTTTTTAATGTCAGTGGTAATGCACTAACGTGAACATGTTTTTCCCAATTGTAATTTTGAATTTAAAAAAGACCCACTTGGAACACGGATTTCATCAAATAGATTTTCGGCAGTTATTTCGATAACCACAAATAAAATGAATTTAATTTATGATAGTAAAAAAAATTCTGAAAACTGCTTTTTATGACCCATTAACATGCAAGTCAAGTTAAAAAATATTAGAAAGCCCTAAAAATTGTATTTTATTAATTTTTAAATAATTCTTTTCAATTAACGAAAAACGCAATTGGTTTAGAGACAGCAATCGAAAATCCAATGATAACACAGAAACACGTTTGTTATCTTCCACCTTGAGTGTACTTTGTTTAATCGGATGATTAGAGAACTGTCAGATTTTTCTCTCGTCCTCGTCAAACGAGGATGCACTAAACTTATTTCTGGCTTGCAGGAACGTGATATCCTTGACAATCTTTTAACGCACAAGCGATAAAAAATGCAAACTTCTTCGTGGACTTACGTGAGGAATTGAGAATTACGCATCGTCTGAGAGTGAACCAAGAGGGCTTGCATGCCCAATGCTTTCACAGAAGATTAGCAACCTTGACGAGGTTCCCAGGCTTTCATGATACAATATCTGGAAGTATTTTCCTCAAAGGGCACCTTATATCGCTATAACGTGTGTTTGGCTTTGCTAGAGTTTTATATATATATAAAGAAATTTCCGAAAATACTCCTATACCCAACTGTAGTCCATTCGCAAATAACTTCAAATTTTCTGTGAAGACCTGCTAAAGTTCTACTTCCATGATATTCCTCCGCCTCGTGCAAACGAAGGTTGACTGAGTGTAGAGAATTACACCAAAGGGACAATTCACCGCATTCGTGCGCACTCAGTGTAATAATATTTTGCATAAGAACTATTTTTACTAGGCATTACCAACCAACACACCCATTTGCTCATTGTCATATTCACGTTAATTATGAATGAAATGTTATGATTTCTATGTATAATATAAGTAGGAAATTAATTTGATCGAAATTAAAGTACTTTTATGTAGAAAAAAGTATAAAACGCTTGTGATAAGGGATATATTAAGGAAACAAGCAGACGCGTCACACATGGTGTGATATTCCAAAGGTTTGTTTAATAAAGTGCAAGGAAACCGCGAATAAACTGTTATATTTCAGTATATTTTACCTTTGTATTAGTAAAATTATATACTGACATTCTCAGATTTCCAAATATTTTTTTTAAATTAAAATTTTCTTCTTCGTACATTTAACAAATTATTCTATTTTCTCATTTTATCAAAACCTACAATATTCACATACTTATTCTTTCAACTTTTTATAATCATCATAAGACATTATTCACATTCAAACACAACGAAATAATTTCTTCCTATTACACAATTATCATTTCTTCATATTATAAAAACCTCTTGCAACAATTTCATTACCTATTAAATCATTAAAATATTCATTTTAGTAAACACACATCCTTCACGGATGTGGTGAGACTTGATTCTAAAGAAAACCTTTGTTTTAATTTTCATGAGCCGTACTTTTGTCTCAGGTCATTGGATTGGCTGTCGTCTGACCGCGACACATTTCTCAGTCAATCAGCAATGATGAGACGAGAAACAACCAGGATAGATTTATGTTTAATAAACATTTAACTCCTGTATACCCTCTAGGAATAAATTAGAAATAACAAACATTAATACTGAGTACTGTTTAGAAACAAATGAACTCTACGTAAATAACTGTTAAAATAAACCAAATATTATACTGTTAACTCATATATTATAACGCAATTTGTAAATATATAAAGAAAAAGCTACAACGTAAGCAAGTACTCTTTAATTATATATAATAAAATAATAATAACGACTACATATAAATATACCCGAAAATCTGCGATGTTACAAGACTATAGCTATTGGCCTTCCGTAACAGTACAGGCACAGCGACGAAACTACGGACTCGTATATACGTCACAATATATATATATATATATGTTGATAAAATTTATGCAGAAATAAAATTGTGAATTATTTATGTGTTCATAGTACTCTTTCTGCGCTGCAAGGTCAATAGCTAGTTCCGTATAGAGATACTTTCGTAATTTTTAATTAATTAATTTTGTTTTAAAGATAGGACAAGATATGACAGCCAAGTATCCAATATGGCAAGGAAGGTTCCGCTTTCGGGCTTCTGTCAAGTCGATTCGTCAATTTCGACTTCGTTTCGAGGGATGTTGTTGTTGCCATCTTCGGGATGCTTGCTACGTCATAAAGTGCACGTATTTCTATACTTGAATTCTGCCGAGGATACGCAAGCATCAAACGGAATTAAAGGCTGGTCGCGACAAAGTGAGCACTTTTGAATCCAACCTTAGAAAAAAGTCACTGCCCCTGCCTGCGTATATTTTCACCGGTGCGCTCGGGTGACATGCGTCCAGTGATGCTGGTAACGTCGACTAATAAGTGTTAGGTAACCGCTTCTAACAACTTAAATTATTTATTTCCCTTTCTGTTTTTTTTTAATTAATCGAAGAATAAAAGTTAGCAGATTTGTAAAATATTTACTTTTTAATAATTACACGGTTTCACTTGACCGACGTATGAATAAAGTAGTGAGACCCATGACAATGTTAATCTTACGTAAAGCGGAAGAATACACAACGTACATGCAAACAGATCTTAAGCAGGACTTTCAAAAGTGCTAATTTTACCGTGAATTGCCTATAGTTAATTGGCAATATTAATGCTTGCTTTATGGTAAAGAATGATAAATCAATCAAATGTTTCTTATCTTTTTATTGTATGTTATAAGGTAATTTTTAATAGTAAATAGCAAATGGAATTGTTCCAAATACAACTCTACTGGTCCGGTAAATTACAAATGAACAATAACTATTACGTTTTCTTTGAAATGAACGTTTGTCTGTTATAACTGACTAAGATACTGTAATTAAAGAAATTTTCTACTAATTAATATAATTCATAGTTAATTGCCATGTTGTTTCCGATAGATTGCAAGGAATCGAAATAAATATGCTAACTTCTTATCCGATATATTTATCGCCACTTACTTTGACCTTGCAACGTACTAAATAAAACTAAGAACAAAAAATTTGTGATTAATTTTATTGTCGGCTTACAAACCAGTTCCCTAGCCACAGACGAAATAATGTTATGGTCGACTTACAAACCAGTTCCCTAACCACAGACGAAATAATGTTATGGTCGGCTTACAAACCAGTTCCCTAACCACAGACGAAATAATGTTATGGTCGGCTTACAAACCAGTTCCCTAACCACAGACGAAATAATGTTATGGTCGGCTTACAAACCAGTTCCCTAACCACAGACGAAATAATGTTATGGTCGGCTTACAAACCAGTTCCCTAACCACAGACGAAATAATGTTATGGTCGGCTTACAAACCAGTTCCCTAACCACAGACGAAATAATGTTATGGTCGGCTTACAAACCAGTTCCCTAACCACAGACGAAATAATGTTATGGTCGGCTTACAAACCAGTTCCCTAACCACAGACGAAATAATGTTATGGTCGGCTTACAAACCAGTTCCCTAACCACAGACGAAATAATGTTATGAACGCTTTTACAAAGATGAATCGAGTAATCTCTAAATGCTGTTAAAAATAACGTCAACACGTGCAGGATGCAGGAGTGAAAGTGCCTTTACGCCACACTTGTAAATGATTGAAATAACAATTACGTTGCGCCTTTCTCTGCAGGTTTGTTCCACCAACAACAATTGTCTATTAAGAAACCATTTTTTTATATGTTTTGTGATACCAACTGACTTGAGTTATAATGATTGAAAAATATTTATCGTCATTTATAAGCAACCAGCACGAGAAAGTTTGACAAGCGTGAGCTGTATTCCGGGAATTTATTATCATAACCCAGAGTTTACTGGAGGTGTATCATCTTCTGTCACTTAGAGTGGACTTATTTCTTCAACACCATGCAATCCATATTAAAGAGGCCACATTGTCCATTTCTTATAGCCTGAGTTTTATAGAAGGTTTGTGGCTAAGTGAACCGAAATAATATGATAAACGAGATTCGTTTATTTGGGACGGCGTCGCTTGCCAAACGGTCTCCAACGCTCTTGAAAGTCTATGCGTCGATCCACGCTGTTTACGATACAGATCTGGATACAAGGGGTTGCCTTGCCTACACATATATGGATAAATAATTAACCAGGTTTTTTTCTCTGTCACCAAAGCCATGTTGTAGCACCCAAAACATTGAGATCCCACCTGTCACAAATGTGATAAAACAAATTTTTATTTAGATTATGTTTAGATGTGGATTAAAGAATGACGTGTGGTTATTCTTTGTTTATTTATTTAAAAAAAAAATACTGCTGGAATAAACACGTGAAACACAAAACATTTGCAGTACTGTCTTTTTACTGGGAGACGTGACATGAAGATCGTATAAAAAAGTAGCTCCATAGAACAAAACCATATCCCGATTATTCAGAATGAAAAGAACTAAAATAATAAACAACATTTTTGTGCAAACCTGGGGCAAACACTCGTATAGTTCACATAGTTTTGTGCAAACCTGGGGCAAATACTCGTATAGTTCACATAGTTTTGTGCAAACCTGGGGCAAACACTCGTATAGTTCACATAGTTTTGTGCAAACCTGGGGCAAACACTCGCATAGTTCACATAGTTTTGACTGTCACATCAGCGAATGCTCTGTCGCTACTCGGACACAGAAAATAATTACAGCGAAGCTGGCATGCGCTCTTCCACCACATATTCCTAGAACGTCTTGAATATCTGTTCTTATTAGTGTTAAGTAATATCTCCTTTTCGTTCTCTATGTGTTATTAGTTTGTGACGTTATAAAGTACTGATATTAAATACCTCACAATGAACTGACATTACAAATAACTTAGTAAAACATTTTTTTTTTAAACTCAAAACATTCATAACTACATTCAGATACAAAGTGAAGTGACGGTTTCTGAGTAACATAAATTACATAAAGGGGGCAATTAAAACAATTACATTCCGACGGTGTAAAAACTAAGCTTTCACTTCATAATTTGGAAATTTCATCAAAAGTAGTCATATACAGTCTTTTCTTTCAGTATTTTCAACGTTTGGGTGATGGTGAGGGGGGGGGGGGTGAATCCTTATAACAAGTGAGATAAAGCAGCCATGACCTACACATGTTATCAATAGAATTATGAAACCCCGAAAACATAAAACTAAAATTTTCAATTGAAAATATCAGAACAGGGATGATGAAAACTAATCTGGACAGTATATAATTGAAATATGATAAACAAATCTCTGAAACTTAAGGTGCAAATAAGCTCCCCCCATCGATAGCGTATTATGTAGGGGATGTTGACTCGGAAATGGAGAGAGTTAAACGTTACAGCAAGGTTAACTTTATTTCCAATTGGGTATTCTGAATAATAATCACTCCTGAAAATTTACTAAATGCTCAGGGGTACAATTAATGCGATGATATAATGATTACCCCCGAGTATTTTGTTGCTGGTGGGAGATGATATTTACTCTTGTAGTTTCAGAGGTTGTTTATATTATTTCTATGATAAACTGTCCGCATTCGTTCTCTTTCAAACCTAGTAGTTTCTGACGTTTATAATTTAAGAGATTTTCATTTTCTCACTTGCAGGGATGCAGAACTCTCTTTACAATCGCTCTAGCTCGTAAGCCGTACATAACTTTTCTGCTTAATTCTTTACAAGGAATAGCTTCCAAAACGTTGTAACATACTGAAAGAAACACGCTTTATAACCACAGCTCACACTTAAAGTTTCGTTTGATTTTCGGTCATTGGCCGTGTAAAAGATTTTTTACCTAGATAAGCATAACTTTCGAACAGCGAAATTAATTTTGCCTCGTTCAGCACTACGCATTTGCAAAGATGACAAATTAGGCGAGGAAATGACCTCCACAAAACGACAAGTGTTTTGAGTTCAGAGATTGAAAGACAATTTATTTGTTTCGTTTTAAACACCTTATAATCTATTTATTTAAAGTTAACCGAAGGATCGGTTTGCAGACTAAATTAAAAGTTATTTTTTTTCCGAAAACATATATATATATATATCCGACCACATTGTATTTTTTTTACCCGGTCTTACGCAGAAATATCGTCAGTATATTTTTGTTAGGAACAGAAAGTGATGTGAAAAATTTAAATGGTTTACGCTGGTATTTCTAATGCAAATTCTAGAGTGATTTTAAAGAAAAACATTGAAAAGTGGAAGTGCAGAACGTTATCGGTTCTTAACATCATGGTCTTGAGAGCCGATGAGGGTGATTGAGGTGAGAATGGAGCAGTGCCGGAATGAAAATATGGGGGAAACGGGAGATCCCCGAGAAGACCCGCCGACCAGCGGCATTGTCCGGCACGATTTCCAGATGCGAAAATCCGCAGTGACCCGGCCGAGGGTTGAACCCGGATCGCCTTAGTGGGAGATGAACGGGCTAACCGATTGGCCACCATGGCCTCGAGAGGTGAATGGGATTTGTGTTTTGACACGCCTGTGTCGAGTAGTTAATGCAGTCTACGGATCCGTAACTCCACTTCCCCTTCAACCACGCAATGAAAGCAACAATTTCCATAATTGGTAAAACGCGTTGCGTTGTCTTATTACGTGACCACAGTGCAACATGTGCACCAACTGCTGCGGATATTAAACTTGAGAAAACGAAACTTTTCCGCAGAGGAATCCAGATAGCTCACTTCGTTAAGCAGTGGTCCAGAAACATGGGGATTTATTTTTGACGTGAATACGTCTTTAAATTTGCACCATAGTGGGAGGCAATCTAGAAAATCGGATGATAACAAAACCGGGGGATACAGTTTGGCATTGCAGCTCCGAATCTATCGTCTATCGACTGCTCTCGTCAAGATCAATTGATTACGTTTATAAAAAACATTTGTGTCACGAGGTTATGGTGAAATTGTATGAGTTTAATGTAAATGATTTAGAAAACGTAACATAATGTCGGCCTATACCCGTCAAAAAGCCAAGTCGAAATACAGAAATCGCGTACGGTCGGAAAGAGCATCCCACAATAAATCCAGTGATACCTATAAAACCCCATATGATCGAGTGAAGCGGTGCCGGGAACGTAAAATAAACGCCAAGGCGTCAGAGCGCGTCAACGTAGACATATTCACGCAAAACAAACGGCCGTGCCCCAACACAACCACACCCCATTTTTTATGCTCTCCGTTGATTTCCGTCGTTCACTGCAGCTTCCAGTATAACAATAGCCAGTTATATTAGTAGAGATTGACTAGTAACATTTGCACGAAGATCGAAAAAGTAATTCTTCCATCTGAAGGCAAGTATAGCTTTAAGGCTATGATACCTGCATGCCATCTCAATTTGGGACAGTCAAAATGACTTATTTGAAAGATACAGCGCTTATTCGCCAAAACTGAGTTCATGGTTTTGAGACAGTACAAAATGTCACCCTGCTACCACGCGGTGTTAAGCGGGATGAAATTTGTTGAGCTAAAGTTAACGTATTTGTTAAACACATTGAAAATTTTGAGCAATCAGTAAATAGAACAATGGCTATTATGCCAGGAGAAGGAGAATACGTTTAATAAACACCCTTTTATGATATTTAACTATAAAACTACCAGTTTGAGAAATCTTAATTTATGTTCATGCATTATTCGTCTGACAGGTCTGTTTAATGGGGAGGAGATAACACAAATTCAACCACAAAACCGCGTTAAGCATAATAAAATACTAAAAAGAAACATATATCTTGCGGTCATAGTAAAAATAGCAATAAAATGCTATTATTATTTCAGGCAATAAATGAAATTTAGTGTGTGATTTATTACTTAATACGTGGTTATTTTTTCTCAGTAATTTAAATCATTAAATTAATACCGACATATTATTGAAAGTTAAGCGCTCGCCATATAGCGCTAGAGGTATTTCTTTTTCTTTTTTACACAATTTAAGTCACCAGCAAAATTGCAACATAACATATAGGGAAGAAAAATTCCTTCAGCAAAGTTTCGAATATTTAATTAAAATTTTTAAATGTCTCTTGATAAGTCTTAAAGCCAGCAGTTAATTTTGATAGTTTATTGACGCGAGTGCCTTGAGAAAGTCTGTGCATTCTCGTCAACGGAAGTTAAAACGATTAGCCGAATGTAAACTGTTACCACTTCTGAATACTAGTTTCTGGCTGTGAGTAGGTTTGACAATTAGCTGAAGTAAGCCGTGCCAGGGCTCAAAGTCGGAGATAATATCCCGGAATAAAAATTAATGTCACAATCACGAGACGAGTGAAGTTTCTTGGTCGAACTTTATTCCATCAGACCATCCAAAAATTACTGATTACGCGCACCAGCATTGACATAAATGTTTTCTTGCTCCAGCTTATGCTCTTTCCAGCATAATAATAATGAATACTTATTTAATATTGATTAGAAATTCGAAATAAGAGGAAGAAGTTTACAGGAAAATCTACAAAAAATGTTTTTTTTTTTTTTACATTAGTTGATAAACGAATAATATGAATGAAAAAAGAAAATTACCCTGTTGGGCTCTATAGTTATCTTACACACTAAACATGAGGTAATTACGAGTCCAATGACACGGAAACATATAGAACAAAACTCGAAGATAAGCTGCTTCCTCAGTCATTCGTATTAGCAAGCTTTTTCAATCAACAAACTCAGTAAAAACTACCGGGGGCCAAAATTGCATAGGCAATGCATCTGGAAATAGCACTTTAAAATAGAATGATGAACTCACTAAATAGATAAGAGGAAAAATAACAATTTATAGGAAAGTATGTAGCGAGACACGGCCTCTAAGGCCAAACAGGCTAGCAAAATTCCTAACTCGGAAGAAATCTTTAGAAAGCAACCTTGGTCTTGATCTCTTTCGGCAAGAGTCCGTTCTGTTTCAACAAGTATTAGATAATCTGAACTGGCAGTGCTGAATTGAGCCGCATAGCACAATCGTGCCGGAATCTGCAACCTACTGGACGCAAGTAATGTTTGTTCTACTTAGGTTGGGAAAGAAACGAGATTCATCGGGGAGGTTTGGGGTAGGGAACACTTCTGCCGCAACGTGCCGTGGTGTTCCAAAGAGGTCGCTTTCATGCCGGAGTCACATAGCCTAGACAAGCACGACTCGACAGCCCCGACACGACACTTAAAACTAAACAGCCAATGAAATATAAGATAGAGCTGACGTAAGCCTGACAAATTCTGTCGTCCGACCAGCAATTTTGGATCAGAAATTATTTCTGTTTCCGTCGTGTCGTGCGGCACGACACACACACAGTGTACAACCTTGCAAAATGAAATAGTATAGCAAGCTTTCGCTTCAATGGCAAATATGAGTTTTAAAATAAAAACATCTTAATATTACTGTATTTAACTCATAAAAATAATAATTTTACCTTTATATGCATTAGCGATGACAATCTGTCACAATCATGTATTCTAAATTTCCCGTCTGCCCACCGCCTTTGAAACTAGCGTAGTTAATCAGCGCCTTCTAAATGGTTCCGGAAAATTGTACTCTTCGTGTCGCGTCAGTAGACTGTCGGGCTGTAGATTCGAGCAGACACATTGAAAATATAAATGTCGTGTCGTGGTTACGATTTTTGTTGTGTCGTGCTGTGTATATCGGACCTATGTGACTTCCCGCATCAAGTTGGCCACAGATTCAGAAATTATATTAAATTTCGTAATTATTATTCACGCCCTCCGATGATATTTGCAATAGCAAACAGTAAAAATACAATTCCATTTGGCACTGGGAGTGCATTAGCAAGCTTATTTCAATATAAAAAAAATGTAATGAATATATAACTGCGAATTAAATATAGCTGAAATAAAAATAATCGCACGTACTTCTCTGCTTTTCGTTAAGGAAAGCTATGCAGGATATCCCTAAAATATGCTATTTTGAACCATTTTCACTATTTGGTTTTTATTTAGTTGTCATATTTAAATTAAGTTATTGCGTAAGTTAACGTTTTGCTAAATCCGGTTTTAGAACGTAATATTAAACAACATGTGGGCATATTTCGTCATAGGCTGTTCACGATAAAGTGAGCCCTTTTGAAATCAATCATAGAAAAAAGTCACAGCTCTTACCTGTATAGATTTTAAAGGGGTTCCCTGAGTGACATGCGTCCAGTAAAGTTGGTAACGACGGAGGGAAAGTAGTTCCATGTCTTAACGTCGAATGAAAAGTGTTAGGTAACCATTTGTGCCAACTTAGATTATTTCTTTCGCTTTCTGTCTTTTTAATGCATAGAAGTGTAAAAACGAGCAAATTCGTGAAATATTTACTTTCATAATAACTGCACAATTATAATTTGGCTTACACATGAATAAAGTGATAAGGCACATGGTAATTTTAATTTTACATAAGCCGGTAGAATACGCAACGTGCATGCAACTAGATCTTAAGCAGGTCTTTCCAGAATGCTCATTCTACCGGTGAACAGCCTATCCCTTTCAGACCCAGTGGTCTGTATTGCACACTGCGAAACTCAATAACCAATGATCTTACCTGCGTGTAAATGATTCGCAAACCATCATACTGGTCTAGGTCATAATTGGTTCGTATTGCTGTAACCCAACATATAGCCTACAGCTCGTTTGCCACGACAACGAAACTTACGTACAGCACGCATCATAAAATTTCTCGTTTGCAACACCTGAAGCCGTAAGTTGGACTGTATGTCCACCCTAGTGCGAAGAACAAAGTAGGTTATAACACAATACCGATCGGAAGGCTTTACACAATTATAAATTTTTATGAAAATTGCAGCTATCCCTTTCAGTTATATAGAGAACGGAAAACATCGGTGCTCACGTGACATCAGTGCTCCGTGACGGCGAAGATTTTTATTTGCCGAACTGTAAGCACTGAGTTTTCCAAGCTAAGTAGAACGTGAGCGACAACCTTCCTGCTCGGGTGTGTATCGCAGCAGGAAAATGCTTCTATTATTTTCTTCTTAAGGAGAAGGAGAGGGCAGGATGTCGAAGCAACGGATGTGGCGGAGAGTGTTTCACATGCGGGAGAGGATGTTCGCTCTGGATATGCGGCTGTGTATCATGATAGGAGGAGTGTAGGGGAGGGGGCAGGGGATTATGCCACCAGGACGGCTGGCAATCAGAGCGTGGAAGGCATCTGCGACAGACATATCTGATTGACGCATTCTTGTTGTAGTGAATGCGCAAGTTCTGCCTGGGATGTTGCACAATGCACAGGGTAAAAGAAACCTCTGAAATAATTAGCGTTAATTCGTCCATCAATAATGTTATGGCTATCACTAAATTATTGTCATCGAGCAAAATAAAAAAATGCTTGGCACGAATGTTTTGAAACTAATGAAGTTTCGATTATTTTGTTGCTGTCCCATTTTATTTAATAGTCCTCTAAACTGTTTGACAGTGATCATCAAATTAATTTTATTTGCTAGCAATCATTTTGGTACGCAATAGGGCAATTTTTTTGCTCGCCATAAAAAATGGCAAAGCCAATTTCCCCACTTTTACTGCATACTTTTGTTAAAAAGCTATTGCCCTTTTAAAGAACGTAATTAAATTACCTTTCGAGTTTAATGGCTATAAGAGCGTATACGAATAAGTTGACAGACATAAGTAGAAAAATTAACAAAAAAGGACAATGGAACTAGCTGACACAGAAAATAACTACAAAAGCAGTTACTGAAAGACTGACACCAAAGAAAAAACTTGAACTCCACAAAAACTGAACAAGACACAACAACAGCAGAGGAGATCAACAATGAAACCCAATCAAATAATACAGCGTTCTGGTCTGTTAAATGGAATTTTTTTTCAAGCTAAAATATTTCAAATGAATGGTGATTTCTAGTGGAAAAAAATTGTACAGTGAAACAATAATATGTATAGAGGACTTTGAAAATAACAAAAGCATTGAAATAGAATCAAATCCGAAAATACATTTCACCACTAATTACGAGTAAAACAATTAGTTGGTGGAATAATTTCTTTGATCAGTTAATTTGTGTTTAACTCACACAAGTTTTGAATTTTAACACATTTTTTATGTTATTTGCCGTGTTAATGTTTAATTCACAAAACTAAATATGTAATCGATTTATTTGAATTCTTCGTCCTATTCTATTAAGCATACTTTTCATTCTGGGAACTGATAAAACCTGTATTTTGAAATATATTTTTAGGAAGATAGTTTTGGTAGAAAAATACAATCTATACTTCACGTAAGCAGTTTAATTCACAGTTAGCTTTTTTACTACGAGAAGAGTTTACCCAAACCAAAGGTCCAGTACTTAGAGGCTTTGAGGCGGATAACGCATGTGCCAAAGTCTCCTTTAGGGGTCATCTTGTCCAGCGCCTCGCCGATACCAATAGCTTCTCTAGCGTGGACTCTGGTCATCCCACCCCTAGTCCGCTAGTGGACGTAGAAACTCTTGAACTGAAGAACAATAAATAGCCTTAGATGACTGGGATTAAAATCTCATAGTCTGCCATCAGAGCGAGGGACATTTATGTGGGCGTACAAACTTCCAACACCGCCGTAGGCTCCTGCATCGGCGTTTACGAAGTGTATATGTATCTTGTCACTCGACTTATAGGATAAGATGCATAGAAGTACGATATAGGAACTATTGGAGGCACTTGAGAGGAAGACAATACTCCACCTGTTCAGTATTTTTAAAAAAATAAGCAAGTGTGTAAATAAGTGTCAGCGGACTTTGTGATTGGGCGCATGAATACTTGGTCCTGGAAGTAGTGCGCGCCACCCCTTGAAGATCAGTGGAACTCAGTGGTTGTCCGGCAAAGTTTGTGTATGAATTGCAGAACATTTTTGGTCCTCCGGGCCGGATTGCGTCACGTGTGATACCGATCGGCGATTATGTGTTTATTTTGTCACTCGATTGCGTGTGCTACGTAATTGCAATCTCCCGCGCTCGTCAATCAAGTGTCAACGCTACCGTAGAAAATCACCCGCTGTTCAGACATCCTGTGAAGAAACAAGATATCTGCCCTCATTTCACCATTTACAAGGGTTTCGACATATTTGTAATCGCTTATGCAATGTTGATTGCACTGTGTTAGTCTCCATTTTTGTGATGTTATCCACTCAGTCGCGAATTAGTTCGCCACGTGGGTGAGTATTTTACCCATTTTTCTCTTCTCAGTTGTGTTTATTACTTCGCGTATTTTTGAATTTTTTTGCACATAAGCAGATGTACATAACCTCACTTGCGCTATGACACGACAGGTTAGGGCTTTGTCTTCTCTGTAGGCCGACCTTTTTTTTTTTTTTTTTTTTTTTCCCCCATTGTAGAAATTTTTTGACATGGGTTTCAAGGCATTTTTACTGAAATTGAAACTTCAGGAAACTAAATTACGGCACAACAGTGAGCGTCTTCAGGCATTAAAAAGTGCTCCACTTATTACTGTAGAAATTGTTCACGAGGTAAACGCACTTGGTGTACAACTGGAGACAATTGATAGTACTGTAAATTCTATGTGTGACATCTTATTGCAGTCAGATCCACTTCCTGATGACTTGGATGAAAATATTTTGACCTCTAAACATAATGAGCTGTTTTAGCTTACTTCTGACACTCGTGGTATTGTGGCTTCGTTTTTGGGTAAGCATGTTGTTCAAAGTGAATTAACTCCACCTGTTGCAGGTCCATCTGCAAATGTAAGGCTTCCCAAGATCAATTTGCCTAATTTTTCTGGTCAGTGGGAAGATTGGCCTATGTTTTCGCAGTTGTATCAGGCCACCATTCACAACAATCGTTGTCTGTCTGATGTTGAAAAGTTTCAATATTTAATGGGTTGTCTCACAGAAGAAGCCTTACAATTAGTAAAAAAAATCTCCCAATTTCTTCTTAGAACTATCCTGTGGCATGGAAACTTCTTACATCTCAGTACCAAAATTTGAGAAAGTTGACAACGTTGTATACAAACAGAATCCTCGATTTGCATTTTGTTATCACAAATCACAAATCCATCAGGCATTTTGTCAGCACATTCAATGAAAATGAACGAGCCCTTGAGGGATTAGGCTATAATGTAACTGTGGAAATTCCTGTTCTTGTCAGAGTCTTGATGAAAAAGTTGGACTTGGAACTGCACATTCAGTTTGAAATCTCATGTGCAGGGCAGACAAATGATATGACTAAGGTTTCAGAACTTGTAGAGTTTCTTCTTGAAAGGGTTTCTACTATGAAATGTGCCATTGATATAGGAGTCTAAACAAGCACCAGTCAAATAGCCCTGGAGGCCAACTTTCAAGAAATAAGTCATTTAGCACAATCACCCAAATCAGTATTTATAACTAATTTTGAGCCCAGTCAGTTAAAGCTGTGTTTTGTCTGTCAGCAGACCACTCATTCTGTATATAAATGTCCAGAGTTTGTTAAAGCCTCGCCATCACAAAGACAGTCAATAGCTCACAGTAAGAAACTCTGCTACAACTGCCTAGGAACAGCCCATACTGTAGTGTCATGTTCCTCAGCTCATATGTGTTTTCGATGCAAACAGAGGCATCATACTCTACTTCATGTTGATGGTAAATCTAGGCCTAATCCAGTAACTCATGTTGAAAATGATACTTCAAGTGCTGATGTTCAGACTTAACAATTTGTGGGTGTCTTTTCAGCACATAGCCGCACTTCAGTGTTGTTATCTACTGCCTTGGTAACTGTGTATGATGCTGAGCGTAAACAGCACGTGGTTCGATGCTTACTGGACAGTGCGACTCAGGCATCCTTCATGACAGAGGCAACTGCAAAAGTGCTGTCTTTACCCATTCAAAAGGTCAAGGAAAGGGTCTGTGGTCTCGTGCATGGTACAGTCAACTTGAAGGGAGCTGTCAGTTGTTAAATACAGTCCTCTGTTGTTTCTCAATGTGTCTTTACTCACTCTCTTTTCGTGACCTCTAAAATCACCAGCAATTTACCACGAGCAACTGTGGATCCATGTGTTCTTAACCAATTGAGGTCTTTTCCATTAGCTGATCCCCAGTTTGACAAACCTGGTCCTGTTGATATGTTGCTGGATGCTGACATATATGCACGAGTTTGTATGAGTGGGCGACTTGAACTAGGTCAACACATGCCTGTTGTACTGGAGTCTAAATTTGGTTGGATGCTCCTGAGAGAATACCCTGAACTGAATGCCAGCTTTGGTCAAGAGCTGATTTCTATGTTTGTGGAGACTGAGGACTCACTAGACTCAATTCTCAAACAGTTTTGAGAAACTGAGGAACCCCCTCATGTAGCTGCTAAACAACCGGATGCTGACTTCTGTGAGACTCACCTCATGGCTACTCACTTTCGAGATGAATCGGGTAGATAAAACATTCGCCTCTCATTAAAATCTGAGGGACATCATATCGGAAGTTAATATGTAAATGCATAAAACATATTCTATGCTCTGGAGAGCAAAATTGTATCTCAACCGCACATGAAAACAATGTACAAGGACTTCATGGCTAATTATGCTACTTCAGGTCATATGGAACCCTATGCCCCCTCCACCCAACAGGTAGAAAATCGAGAAACTTTTTAATTTTTTATCCCTCACCATGGTGTGTATAAACTTGCTAGTTAAACCACCAAATTGAGGGTGGTTTTTGATGGTAGTGCCAGGACTTCAAATGGTGTATCCCTCAATGATACTCTTCTCTCTGGACCCAAGCTTCAAAATGAGATCTGTGATATCATCTTACAGTTCAGACTCTATAGTGTGGTTTTCTTTTGCGATATAAAGCAAATTTATCGGCAGATTTTTTTTCCATGAGGATGATCAACCATATCAACTTATTCTGTGACGTGAAGACCCCTCTCTCCCACTAGCAGTATTCCAACTTAATACTGTACGCTACGGACTCTCGCCTTCTCCATTTCTGGCTATTCGTACCTTAAGCCAGTTGGTCATTGATGAGGGTATCCATAATCCCCTGGCACAAAATAATCTTCAGAATCACATTTTTGTATATGATATTGTTACTGGTGCAACATCGGTGGAGGGAGCATTTGTGCTAAAGAATCAGTTGATTGAACTCTTACGAAAGGGTGGATTTAACTTCGGAAATGGTCGAGTAACCAGCTACATTTGTTGTATGACATTCCTCTATCTCATTGTGAGTATCCCAAAGTACTTGATTTCTCATCTGAGCCTTTAGTGAATATTCCGTGTCTTAAGTGGAGCCCAGAGACTGACGTTTTCTTTTACCATTAAAATATCTGCAATGGTGTCCCAACCAAATGTTTTATGTTGTCACAGATAGGTCACATTTATGATCACCTGGGCCTGTTATCTCCAGTGGTTGTGTGGGCAAAAATTTTGCTACAGTGTTTGTGGACCCAAGGAGTGGGTTGGGACGACCCCTTACCATCACCAACACGAGAGAAGTGGAATCAGTATATCGAGGGAATTGTCCATCTTGAAACCCTTAGATTGCCACATTTTGTTTGTCCTGATGCAGCTTGTGTAGAGCCACACAGCTTTGTAGATGCATCTAAACGAGCCTACGCAGCTGTCGTGTATTTGAGAAGTAGTGATTCTGATGGGAATGTGAATACACATACCATACTAGCCAAGTCTAGAGTAGCTCCACTAAAACAAGTTTCGCTTCCTCGACTTGAGCTGTGTGGTGCTCATTTGCTGCAAAATTGATGCACTATTGTCATGCCTTCCTCGCCCAACATTTAACAGTCACTGCCAGTCATGAATGGGCTGACTCTAGTGTAGCTCTCACCTGGATCAAGACTCAACCCTACCTGTTAAGACATAACACAAATAGCGTTACTAAAATCCAAGAATTGTTTCAACGTCAGTGTTGGAAACATATTTCTAGAGACAATCCTGCATATTGTGCTTCTCATTGTCTGCTTCCTCATGAATGACCTAAGCTGTCATGCTCTCTGGTGGAATGGCCTTCAATGGTCAATGGATCCACCTGAGCAATGGCCACTGTCCATAGTGAATGAGACTTCAGATGTCCCAGAACTAAAGTCATCCCACCTTGTTCTTGTGAGCACACATCATCCCCCTGAAGAGCTTCCACTGTTACAGAAATTCTCGTCTTGGTCAAAACTTGTTCGAGTCATGGAATATGTTATATTTTTCGTAAAGCACTGCCAGGAGCAACCTCCTAGCAGCAAAATCATATCATCTGTTGAATTAGAGCAAGCAACATCCATTGTGTGTATATGTATCCAAAGGTCATGTTTCGAAGATGACCTGAAACAATTCCAAAGGGGAAACATTGTTCTATGTGTCTGCAGTGCTTGACACCATTTTTGGATCAGCAGAGTGTTCTCAGGGCGGGCAGGCCTTTGTCACATGCAAATGCTGAATATGTCTCAAAACACCCTATCATATTGCCAAAAGACCATAGTGCTGTTGAAGCTTTGGTAGACTATCATCACATAAAATACCTAGAAGCTCCACCACAACTACTGCAGTCTCTTGTGTCTCAACAGTTTTGGATTTTGTCATCTCGATCCTTGATCCGATCTCGGGTCTTCAATTGTGCACGTTGCTTCCAGTGCCAGCCTGTAAACAGTCCTACACTAATGGCTGATTTACCCACTGAAAGAGTCACACCTGCTGGAGATTTTGTGCGGACTGGATTGGGCTATGCTAGACCGATCTGCATCAGAGTTAATAAGCTGCATCAGTGTGCTACCCGGAAGACATACCTATCTATCTTCATATGTTTTGCCACGAAAGCTATCCGCATTAAAGTTGTAACCGATCTGACAGCAGACAGCTTCGCTGCTGCTCTTACTCGATTTGTGTCAAGACAAGGTTTATGTACTAGTCTGTATTCCAATTGTGGCACCAACTTTGTTAGTGCTTCAAGGCAGCTTCATCAGTCTTTTAAACATTTGCTCAAATCCCCGCTCCTGGAAAACTTTTCTTTGGCTCATGACATCAGTTTTCATTCCTTGCCTCCTGCAGCTTCTCATCAGGGAGGATTGTCGGAAGCTGCAGTTAAATCAGCCAAATACCATCTCAGGCGTACAATCGGTAATCAAGTTCTGATACCCGAGGAACTGCTGACACTCACCATTAGAGTTGAGGCTGTACTAAATTCACGGCCCTTAACGCCTGTCTCTTCTGATCCATGTGACATGGTAGCACTTACACCTGGGCACTTTCTCATCGGCAGGCCTCTTGTTGCTGTGCCCCAATCTTACGAAATTGGCGATGGAACTATATGTTTGTCCAGAAGGTAGAAAATGCTATGCGCACTAGCCAACCAGTTCTTGATACGTTGGTATAAATAATACTTACAGCAACTACAACCCCGGGGGAAGTGGCAAATCCAGCAACCAGGATTCACTGTGGGAGAGCTCATTCTGGTTGGAGAAGAGCGTGTTCCACCCCTCGACTGGTGTTTAGCGAGGGTCATCAAGGATGGTGTTACTCGAGTGGTGGATTTATGTATGCAGAAGGGACATCAGTGCAGACCTGTACATAAGCTGTACCGTCTGCCAGTTCAGTAGTGTTTCATCACCAGTTATGACTTACTGTACATAGTGAATGTGTACTGTAACTAAAATTTGGAGACCTCATCAGGTCTTGGTGGGCGGTAATGTTCAGTATTTTCTTTTAATAAGCAAGTGTGTAAATATGTGACAGTGGACTTTGTGATTGGGCAAATGAATACTTGGTCCTGGCAGTAGTGCATGCTACCCCCTGAAGATCAATGCAACTCAGGATGGCGTCGGGGTAAGTTGTTCGTAGTGGCGATCTCTCTATCGTTGGTTGTCCGGCAAAGTTTGTGTATAAATTGCAGAACACCACCATTGGCTTGAGATTTTATGAAGGTAGGAAAAAGACATCCCACCACAGGTAGTACACTGGTGGAAAATGAAAAAAGAACACCACTAAAGCAGTGACATAGAAAACCTTATGTGCATCAGGTACTGATAGAGATCAGTATATGCAATGGTTAACAATGCTGTGCTGTGGACAGAGTAGGAATCGCGTACTAAACCTAATACTGCTGAGCCCAATACAGGTGTAGTTTTAAACATCAGCCTGTGTGTAGTAAGCATGGTAGAAATTCCACAACTGTATAGACAACCACAATTCGTGCAATTAACGGACTTTGAAAGAGGTCGTATAGTTGGCCCGAGGAAGGCTGGGTTGTCCTTCCGAAGCATTGCCCAATGCGTAGGACATGAAGAGTCTGCTGTGCATCATTGGTGCTGCCGTTGGTCCAACTATGGTGTACATGCTCCTCAACATGGTTCCGGATGGCTGCAGTATACGGATTCCCGCCTGGACCGCCGCATTAGACGAGCAGCCATTGCTGATCGCATGGCGATCGCAGCACTGATTAGGGCCACTGTTGAACCCAGGGTTTCAGTTAAGAACGTCATCAATTGTTTGCGGGACGCTGGGCTACGATCAATGGAGCCACTCGCCAGGCTTCCCCTCACACCTTACTAAAGTGCAGCCCGACTCGGATGGTGTCGCGAACGACGCGTCTGGAGGGATGAATGGCACAGAATTGTGTTTAGTGATGATAGCAGATTCTGCCTTGCCGCCAGTGACGGTCGTTTACGAGTGCGGCGTCAACTAGGAGAGCGGCAACAACCAGAGTGTATAAGGCAGCGACATACAGGACCAACTCCTGACATCATGGTCTGGGGAGTAATTGCCTAAAATAACCGTACGCCTCTGATGTTTGTTGAGGGAACACTGAACAGTGGACTCTACATTCAGAACATCATCCAGACCATTATATTGCTGTTCCTATAGCTCCAAAAAGATGCCCTCTTCAAGCTGAACAATACCCTTGCACACATATCTTGTCATACTCAACGCACTCTCAGAGGTGTTCGTCGAATCTCGTAACCAGCACAATCACCTGACCTCACCCCTTTAAACATGTGTGGGACATAGTGGGACAACGTTTGATGTGGTCTGCAACACCGCAACAAACCTCCACCATTTGCGACAACAGGTGGAAATAGCGTGGATAACTACTACCCGAGATGACATCCGGCACATATATGATCGTCTCTACGCACGACTGCAGGACTGCATCGTCGCTAAAGGAGGCTACACAAAATACTGACATTGTTGTTTGTTGTTCAAGAAATTCTGTAGCCTCTGTCCATAGGTGTACGACCCTGTGAACATTATTATATACAGTGTACAACCAGTATAATTAATACATAATACCTTCTCTCATGTGGGACCATGACGTCTGGGTGTTTATTTTCCATTTTCCACGAGCGTACTGTAAGGGCCACGGTATCTGAGCGGTTAGCCTGCTCACCTCCCATGGATGTGAACTTGGTTCAATCCCCAACCGGGTCACTACTGGATTTTCCAAAGTGGGAATCGTACCGGATGATGCCGCTGGTTGGCAGGTTTTCTCAGGGTTCTCCCGCCCTTGCTTTCCGGCGCTACTCCATTCTCATCTCGCTTCATCTCATCCATCCCGCTGAAGGTAATGGTAAACCACCGCGATATCAGCCTGCCTAGTTGTCTGGGTCGCCACGCGGCCTCCATTCCCATGTTGTGTCTTTGGTTCCGACCAACCTTCGGGTTGCTAACCTCCACGCACAATAGTATTCTGGGCTGTTCAGGGTAAAATGAGCAGTTTTGAAAGCCCTGCTTAAGATCTACTTGTATGCACGATGTCTTCTTCGCGTTATGTAAAATCAACATTGTAATGGTCCTCAGCACTTTATTCAAGCGTCAGTCAAGTGAAACTGTAAAATTATTAGGAAAGTGAATGTGTTAATAATCGGCTCACTTTTACACGTATACGTATTAAAAAAGCAGGAAAGGGACGAAATAATTTAAGTTATTAAAAATGGTAACCAAAAACTTTTTTCGACATTAAGATATGGAACTACTTTCCATCCTTTATTGCCAACTTTACTGGGTGCATGTCACTCAATTCGCCCGTTAAAATATATGCCGGCATGACCAGTGACTTTTTTTATAATGTTTATTTCAGAAGGGCTCACTTTAAAGTGATCAGGCTTTAAAATACATAATTTCAGAATAAACTCACAAATGTTTCCCTAACACTTTTCATTCAATGAAAGGTCATGGGACTACTTTCCTTCCATAGTTTACAACATTACTGGGTTCATGCCAGTCAATCTGCCTGTTAAAATATACGCATTTGCGGTCAGTGACATTTTTCAAAGGTTGATTTCATAAGTGCTCACTTTATCGTGAACAACCTTTATACGGATTGTAGACTGACTCCGTAGGTGGTCTTAAACCTACCCCTACAGCTGTTTTTTTTTTTTTTTTTTTTTGTTATGTCTCACTTTTCGGTGAACTGGGAATTATTTTCTGACAAAGATTTTCATGTGGGGTACGGAGTTTCTTCTGAGTACTTCCGTTCTCAAACCAATATTCATTGCACCGTTGCTTCACTAACGTCTTAAACAATCTTTGGAATTGCTGGAAACTGAAAGACTGTCCACTAGGTAGGATATCCAGCTTCCATATTATTTTTATATTTAACCTGCATTGCGCAAAAAAACATTAGTTGCAAAAAATGGTTTACGAGATAGTAACTGCACGCTCTGGCTCTAAAGTGAAAGGCTTATGGTATAAAATTATATATTTTAAATGAGCAAACGTGTTATAATTTGTAAGTATATTTAACCATAAATATTTCACCGCATATAATTTTTTCAACATTTTGAATGAATACCACTGGTATAATCTTCAACTAAATCCCACAAAACTCTTAGAGTAAATAATATAGAATATCTATCTAGAGAAAAATGTTTTGTCACTCTGACGCAGTTAATAATTTTTGTTTTCGCGTGATTATAGAATCAGCTCCTGTAAAATCACAATCAGATTCGTTGATTTCTTCCAGCGTGTTTCTGTTCCAAGTACAGAGATAGATTTTAAAAAAATCATACCATTAAATAGAAGAACTTGTACTTTTTCTTCGGAAGGTTTTAACGAAATTTCATATTTATCTTTATTTTTTAAGCTGCATAAATATATACTGAGACTTCTTTTAGTATCTCAAATAAAATATTTTGTATTATGGTTCCACTGGAAGATGCTACCGAGTTCATCTTAACTTTTGGCACCCTTATTAATGAGGCTGTATTTATACCTACGGGGCCGCTTTGCTGTAGTAGTTAAATTACTCACCTCTCACCACGGCGAAACGGGTTTGACGCATGGTGCGTCACACCAGAATTTTCGCACGTGGGAAACGTGGCCGACGTAATATTTGTCCTGTGGGTACACGCATCGCTTTCCATCGCTGATTTGTGTTCATGTCCCTTCACCAGCGATGGTTTCCGGGAGATCTCTGTCTGACAGAAGCAGAATCGGATGCTGCGTACTAAAAAAGAAGCCAGTGTCACATCAAGAGGATATTCCGCGAAGACAGTGCAGATGCCACTGAGCATAAAATGCCAACAGTGAAGACGCTCGCCAACGTTGAGCTGTTTCTCACGTCTGAATCTCGGAAATTGTGATGGAGCGATAAGGGCTGACACGTGTATCAATTGTTCCATCGCCGCTATGCTCAAGGCTTTCAACTGGAATGCACTGTTCTCGTCGTTTTACCTATACCTATAGATAGAGCCCCGAGTATTTCGCGGATTGAGTTGGCAGCAAGGTAGGCTGGAGACATTATCGTTTGCTTATTGGTTCCTACGATCAACTGATGCCTCTGTACAGGACTGTTAAACACTCACTCCCACTTCTGCTTCAAACTTGTCACTGACTCACTGTTAAACGGGATGTGACTAAATAACTGCCACCCAATCAGAAAAGTAGGAGAAAGAACTGCTTGAGTCTACCTCGTCTCCAAATGAATTCGCGAAATACTCATGGCTCTACCTATACGTCTTAAGAGGCTGCATCACCGCCTATACAAAAAATTTTCGTTTTAGTGTGATAACAGAAGATTCAAGGTCATTACTGAAAATGTTTCATTACAAAAGCAATACATTTCATAGTTCTGTGCAAAGTTTTGTACCTGATTGTTAGTGTATGTTCCAGGTTTTTCTTTGAAATATGAAAATGAATTAATATATTAAGTTTTGCACTAACTTAATTTTTGCATAAATATAGCGTTAGTAGTTAATATATTATGTCCATAATAATGGGCACGGTAATTACGTAAGCTTCTATTGTCTTCTTTTCCAATAAATCTTCCTTAATTTCAATTAGGAAGAGTTAAGTAAAAAATTCAATATGGTGGTCGTCACGGGGTCTTAAAACGACGACAATGTAAATTTTATGGGTGGAAATTCAGTAGCAAAGTTCAATACAGGCTCTTAATGTATATTTGCTCGTGTCACAGTAGTAGGTTTGAGATAATACAGTCTAAAAAGGTTGTTACAACGATGTGGGAGTATTCCACAATGTATACATACATCGTTAGAAATGCAGTTGCTCCCACACGGAAGCGTCGCATTGCAATGAAGTTCGGAAGGAAGGCAAAAGTCATCAGGAACAATGAATATTTACAAAATGAGTCTGGTATAAGCAATATTTATTGCTCTCCACTTACGTACTTCGCCTCTCAGTAAGACGTTCGCGAATACATTACGACTAAAGTCGCGGCATGGCGTTCTGAGGTCTCTAAAGGTGCCATGCGTTAGTCCATCTTATTTAGCTTGAGTCATCTGCATGTCTCACATTGTCAAACCTATACCAATCAGGATTCATTACATGTAGGTTGCTTCATTTTGTTTCCAGCTATTTTTTTTGCCAATAAGTGTATACGCTGCCCGACAGAGAAAACGCCACGCTATCAAAGCACGAATGCAGAACCATGACGTGTGCACAGCGGATGTGCTTTTTACGACCATTTTTGGCCAATCACACGGACCACGTGCGTGACAAAGTCAGGATGACGTGCGGCCGTCGTCATCATCGCTTGGAATTGTGTGCGTGAGGTGCAGACTGGAACGGTATAAATCTCCAGCGATGAATCCCGTTTCCGTCTCACCAGTAATGACGACTGTGTGAGTCTGCTGGCGACGTGGCCATCATCAGACGGACTCCTCTGTCCGTTGACGTGGTTTCATTGTTTGGAGCGCTGTCAGCGCCAATAGCCGCACATTACGGGTCGTGGCAATACCTTAGCTGCAGGTTTTCAACTGGATACCGTCCGGTCACATAAAGTTAAGAACAGCCCCAATGCTTTGAAACGTATGCACATGTTTCCTTGGCCGGCCTGATCACCCGATCTCTTGCCAATTGAGAATGTGTGGGATACGATTGGACTTAGGTTGAAGGTTGAATACCCTCTAACCTCAACGAAACGATGACGAACTGTAACTCGAATCAACAAAACATGGTCCACGACATCCCAGGACGTTGATCGGACATTTATCGAATCGATGCCACGGTCGGGTTAAGCAGTGTATTGTTCAACATTGAGGTCCCACTACTTAGTAGGTGACCGTCCTGTATTGTAGACCAATGGGGCCTCGTCTGCATGTAAACACTTGTTCTGCACTTGTTTTGCTATCTATGCGTGCAATTTGGTCTGTTTGTGAATATTCGTTTACGGTGTTCCATTCCTCTGTTAGGTAGTTTATTTATGTATAGCTAGAGACCTGAAGAATTCGCGGATCTATTTTCGGACAAGCTAGAATTCAAAACACGTGCGTATACATACCTTTTGTCATTTGTCCACGCTGTGTTTGACACCTCCTGGGTAACCGTATCCAATTTTCGCCTTCTACTGTGACAGCAGACAACCAATGTGGAGTTGACATCGGCATATTTGTACATATGACTGTAGTCTCTAGCCTGCAGATCATTGAACTCGCGAATTTTTCAGGTCTCTGTGTATAGCGTACATGGGGTCTGGAAAATACCATTCTGTCCTTGTATGTCGTATGTTTTCTTTTTGTAGGTAAACATGCTGGGGGTACGTTAAAATGCTTTGACAAAACCGCATATTTCGAACATGATACAACGTCCCTAACAGCACAGGATGTCCCTGGGATATCCCTTATATTTTTTCCAAATAACCTAAATATATTACATGGGTATCCCAAAAGTACTTTCACTTTGTCCCTCTGTTTATAATGCATTATAAAATTTTCTTACTAGAAAATAAGTTTTATTTCGTGGCATCTTTGACTATATTGATAGTTTTACTTAAATAGCTATTTGATTTTTAGCGTGGTTTTTGAGGATATCAAATATATGTCCCATGGACATCCTTCATACATATCCTACAGCTATTCACAACATGATCATTGAGACGACTTGGGGATATCCGTAGTACGTCCCAAGAATATACAGGATACCCTACGGATATCCTGCATTTCCGAAGAGATTATCCCATGGCCGTCCACGGGATGGCCTTATTCTGTTAAGGGTAGCTCAAACACCAGTTAGACCACCACCTTAAGTTTCTCAGGTGAAAGTCTCAGATGCGGCGAGACACTTTCCTGGCTCGACGTAGTCAGCCAGTGACTTGGAGCTCCATAAATATGTCGTCTCATTGTTTGTTTGCCATATTACTCATCTCTCCATTAATCTGGCATTGCGTCATCTTGCCACTTACCAGAATGCAACCAGAGTGATGTCATTTTTTGTATGTGTCAAAGACGTCAACAAGTGGTAAGCCTACGCCATGTATTTGGTAGAGTACTGGTAGATCGGTAATCACTGTAAAACCACTTGAAGATCCCCGTGCCACTCAGAAAGCCATGGGAAAGTCACTCCGACCTTTACCAGAGTAGACATTCACAGTAGTGGTTTCTTCTTTGTTTATAGAACCTTGCACTATACAAAGGAAAGGGAAAGCAATAAGCTTTATTATTTTTACTAAAGAAATAAAACATAGATGGTCGGTATCGTAATTCATGCAAGAAGATAGCTGCCATTAAGTAATTCCAAGTTTGGAGCAGTTTACTCGGTGTACCAGTAGCGCAGTTTCGTCAAGTGGCACGCCCTCCCCTCCCCTCCTTCCAGTCATTAAGATTTGTGCTGGTATTTATAGGCTATATTTTATCCTTTTTTTTTGTTGTTCTTCTTCCGTTTCGTACTTGTGCTGTTTTGATTCGTATAGTTTGGTAGAACTCCTGACCGAATTTCTTGTGTAATTATTTTTCTTCTAATCAACTGTTGACAAAATCTATTCTTGCCTTGTTCTCGTGTTTATTTTTAATGTCATCCTCTGGCTTTTACTTGCAAACATAGCGCTGCAATGATGCATGTACGAAGTAGTCGTTTATTGAACTGCATGGTATTTAATATTTTAGAATTTAAGGGTATTTTATCTAGCATTTTGTACATGACTATGGACTCAACATTTTCTTTTGTAGTCTCCGGTCCCCATTACTTAAAATTAAGCTAACCACCCCTCACGAATTATTTTTAAAACAGAGAGAGAGAGAGACATTTTTGGTTATGATGTTCGTCTCATTTTCTTCCCCTGTACTCTTAATGAAAGTCTCCAAAGAATATCAGTGTGAACACTACAATGCATTAAACTAATAGTTATATCAAATAATGAAGTAAGACTGCCTTAATATGAATTAGTAAACGAAAATTTGAGACAATTTATTTAGCTCTTTTTCTATCAATTTCACCGAACTGTCTATCACGTGATACAAAAATCTGACGGCAGGGTGGGTCACTTCTTCCCCTGTTATCCTTCTGAATTGCAGTGAAACGTTTTACGTAACTATTTATGTATTACAAAGAAGCCAATATTAATGTGTTACGTCTAAATAATATAAACACGGTTGTAAACACTTCGTAAAGTAATTTTAGAAATCCTAAATTGAGTGTATAAATAAATTAGGCACGTATGCATTAGCAAGGCGAAGGTGTGCACGATATATTAACTCTTATTAAAATCTTGGGAAAGTCAACAGTTTATTTATTTATTTTGAAACATGAAATCCGTCCTACGTTATTAAAACCTTTTTCGTAAAAATTAGTTCGACGGTACCAGTTTCAAATGAATCATTCTTCATTTAACGAAAAATGAAGAATTTCATGTTCAGTTTACACTTGTTATGTCATTGCAAATGAGAATAAAACCTTAAGTCTTACTTGTTAACTGCTTATTGAATGAATGTTACAGTGATTGGATTGGAAAGGGCTTATTAATGTCCCCCGGTTTTATGCCTAAAGGCGTATCACGGGGACGGCTTACAAACTGACTCATCACGTAACTTTAACTAACACGCATTCCTTACGTGGGATTCGAACCCAGAACCTCCAGTATCTCAGACCAGCAGCGCACCAACCGACTGCGCCACGGGAGGTCGACGAAATGTTACATGTTTAAAAAATTTGATGTGATTTGATTGTAAAGTTTATTACACCGCACGAATAAAAGTATAATGCGTTTTGTGTTTGTTTATGTAACACGATACAACAAAATCGTAGCAAAGAGCTAGGATATATTTCTGTTCTAGAAAACTAAATAATCGAACACTAACAATTGAGTTCAAATACGACACTTTCCCGTAACTGTAGCAAGAACCGCAAACAAACATATTCTAAAGTGGATAAAATTATATCTGGGTTATTTTCTGTCCCAAGAATAACGTGGTCTGCAAATATTTCTCTCTGGTTTCGTATGAAGTTATTAAAAAGAATGTTGAAGGAATTTTTGTCTTTATAGATGCAAAAAATTTCAAATTATTGCTTATTCAACTATTTGTAGTTACGCAATATTTCATAGTATTCAAAATCAATTTTTAGAAAAAAATATGAAATATTTACCATAACCACTTAGTAAAAATGTCTCCCATTGTGATTTAGCGATAGCCATATACGTCCAGCCCGCACAGGCACTAACATGCAAGAAACGCAGTGACGTAATTCGGGAGAAACCTTCTTCGCTAAAAGAATCGCATTCTTCCCGCGACTGTGAAGGCTGGTTCGTTGACCGGAAAGTAACGAAAATAAAGAAGAGAAATTATAGGATCCAGCGATGTCCGGACATCGCAGGAGTTGCTCGTCTTTGTGTGGCATGTGTGCCAAGGCCGCTGGGAAACTCCTCGCTTCGAGGGCCTTACGTGTTGGACCTTCCTTCTCACGCACGCTACTGGACGGCGGTCGCACTCATCGTATGCTCGCATACGAGCTATAGTTAGGGATAGGAACGTTTCGCGAGTTCATTTCAGGTCAAGCTAGACGTCAAACATATGCACACTGGAGTTAACTTTATAATTGGTTCGCAGTTTATTAGACACGCCCTGGACGACTCTGAGCCAATAGCAGACTTGTAAGGAAACAAGTAGGGAATCTCATACTGCCAGGTTGGGGAGTAACACGGGCCACTCTCTGGGATAGCAACCAATGGACAAACAATTGAGGATGGAGTAGACACAGTAATGTGGAGTCTGGCCTACAGGTCAATGAACTCGCGAAATTTTCTTATCCCTAGTAATAACGTTAAAAGAGTGATGTATTTTCCTATTACAATAAAAATATTTCATATAATCAAATTCATGGGTGAAAATTATTTAGAAACTGGTTTTTTATATATTTTCAATTTTAGAAGAGCACTTTTAGTGAGGAAAAAATATATAAAATGAAAACTGAAAGTAGGTCATCAAAAGATTCTTAAATGCTATTTGTAAACACAAGCCACTCAGAAATATTGAATACTTCTGAAGGAACTGCTAGGTTCTGAACACTTTGGTATCCTGGACTGACAGTAGTCTTAATTAATATGGACAGCAATTATGAAGGCGAAATTTTACCTTGAGATGCTCAGTGATTGTACGGCGAACATTTATTTTCCAAATTTATTTGCAAACGTATTATATTTTATACAATTGCACTCAGTCAGTTTAGTTCAATTATTTTTTGCGCAGCGTATCGTAAGTAGATCATTATCTGTTGGCTTAAACTTAAAAATATTTGTATATGTAGCATTCAATATTTAATGTTTTTTTTTTTTTCAGCTCGCAACCAATAACTCCGCTTAAAGCGTGATATGCATAAAGATTTATACGTTACTAATATAAAGATAAATGCAATAAATAATTGTTTCAAATGTACTTACCTCTAGTAAGCAGACATCCGTTCACTTGCTTTATTGCTTGCCAGCAAAGTTTTTGTAATGCTGGCAGGTTAAAGATATGTCTACGATTAGAGGAATGTGGCATAGGCCGAAAGTGCCTCATATTATATTTTATAGCCCATATTCGTTGAAATAGATTATGTGGTATGAGGCAAAATAAATATAGCGTTTTATTTGTAGTAGTTTCCTTGTTTGGCTTTGAGAAATACATTTTTTTTGTTTAGTTATTTGGAGTTTAATTGTTTTATCCTCTAAATTCAGCGTCGCGTCGTCTTGGTAGCTCTAAACTGGAAATGCGACAGCGTATAAATAGAATATCGTAGTTTTAAATTCTGGCCAAGGCCAGTTATTTTAGTATTTTTAATTGTGTTAAATTGCTCATCAACAGTGCCTGCCATAAATACGTTATTTGGTTAAATGTAATAAAAAAAACAATACTTTGTTTGCTACATACACTCAGTTGGCTAAGGCAATAAATTACTGCAATTATTTCTCTGAAACAACTAGTGGTTTCCACCGAATCTAAGTGAAACCATTTTCAATGATTAGAGTAGTCGCATTGATTGCTAACCAGCGATTTTTCACTGATTCGAATTTCGAGTGCACGGCAGCTAAGCGCACTAGACTTCAGGAACGAACTGATTACTGTGAAAGCGTGGCCGGACTTTATTAGTTACTGTTAGGAACTGCCAAACACTTTGCCACCAAGTATCTGTGATCAGGTCACATGCTTCTTTAATAAGGCCCGGTTCACAGAGGCTATCTCAGCGACCGGCGTACGCCACAGCAAAAGGCAGTTTTATTCTCTAAGAAGGTCAAAATCACTGTCACGCCAAATGTTTAAGGAGATGAGAACTCCTGGTTGTGGAGCACTCTGCACCATATTACAACAGTTTCGTGGATGGAAATTTGTGAGTTACCGTACCCTGGAAGTCAAATAAAACGCAATCACGAATGAAGAAACTTCACTGCTACTGCTTATTATGTTCATGAAGACGGTCGGGAGGAAAAAAAAAAGGAAAATAAAATTTATCCTCCGTTGTTCGATAGGTCGTCGAAGTGATACTAACATGAAAATTGCTAAGGCAATGCGATTTTTCATTTGGAACTTTCAGATGTCAACAAATTCAGCTAGGCGTTAAGAACTATTGGGATTATTAAAACTTATCCAAGATGAGAAAATCACCCCATCGGAAAATACCTTTCCTGAACCTTTACCTAACCAAAACGGTTAATTCGAGCAAAAGGTACATGCGACGGCTCCGTCTGCTTGAACCAAACTAAAAACAATGTGGTTAACTACCTTATGGCGTAGTGCCTTGGGATAGTTTCTGCCAACCCGTGGCTGACCATCTCCACGAGTTCTTCCGTAGCTACATACGAACATGACAATTCAGTCGTACGCGTATCAAATGGTTGCTGCGAGTGAATATAGTGGCCACCTGATGTAAAAATTGCCCTGTGCAAACAGGATAAATGACATTTTACACACATGTTCACTTTTATATCTATTTGAACGTAAACTTAGCTTATTTGGTTAAAAGTTTTTTTATAACTATTGGTTTGAATTTAAAAATGTGGTGTCTGATAATGGAAGGAACAATTGTTTATTGCAATCCACCGTGCGATGCAAAAGACTTCATCACAAATTCCGTCGAGATCTGGTTCCAATTACTTGTTCAGTAGACAAACAAATTGAAGCGCGTTTGTAAAAATAGTTGTAAAAGAAATTTCATCAAGTTGACAAAACAACGGTACCTTAGAACATGATGCCATGTCTGCTCCACAATTTGCAATGATTCTACTACGTACTTTTCAGGAGGGTGGGATCCACCTCCAGCACGAGGAAGCGTGAGATTACATGTGGCGCTTTTGTTTCCAGCTCTGGCGGCAAAATGCCCTTGGAAGAATGTTCTGTAGTTCTTACCGCTGATGGAGTCGACCAGATTGACGTAGCGGTCGATGGCCATCCGTACGAGACAAGCCATGGTCGTCTTCGGGCCGATCGCTTCTAGAAACGCAGCCACTTTGGAAGGTGCTGAAGCCTGGAACACGCCACCAGAAAATTTGTGATTAGAAAAATCCGCGCCCCATTACTTTTCCTTAAAGGCTGTTCATGATAAATTGAGCACTTTTTAAATCAACCTTAGAAAACAGTCACTGCCACTGCCAGCACGGGCGCACTGATTCACAAACGCCCAGTAATGTTGGTAACGATGGAGGGAAAGTAGTTCCATATCTTAACGTCAAATAAAAAGTGTTAGGTAACTACTTATGAAAATTTTAATTATTCTTTTCTTTCTGTTATTTTTTTTTAATACATCGAAGTGGAAAAGTGAATAAATTTGGAAAATATTTAGTTTCGTAATAATTTCGCAGTTTCAATTGACCAACGCTGAATAAAGCGATGAGGCCCATGATAAGGCTAAGGTGGAAGAATACACAACGTACATACAAGTATATCTTAAGCAGGGCTTTCTAAAGTGCTCATTTTACCGCGAACAGCCTATACGCATAAGCTAGCTAGACCCCACAATTGTTTGTGCATTTAAGCATCAGTTAGTAGTTCACTGGCTGTTACTCCAGTTTAATTCCGGACCAGGTAGCACGGGATTCGGTTCACATTTTCCTTGTATGTTCGTTATTGGGTGAAAGTGGTTCGGGTCGTGCCTACCAAACGATGGACCAATGGAACCACAAACACTTATATACACGTGAATGCAGTCTAATTTGTCCTCAGATGAATCCGCGAAATTTCTGGATCCCTACTAAAATACAACGTGTAAAAAAACGGGGTAACGTGGGGAAGTAAAAACTGAAAACAAACTGTATGGATCATTTTGTATTATGGCCAACCGTTTGGTTTCAGCGGCGCTGTGAATATAGTGTGCGATCGTTAATGGAATACTGCAAAACTTCATGCCACGATTACTACAGTAGATGTGTTGGGTTGAGTTGAGAGACATGGGCGGCTTTTAACAACGAGGGCTTGAGAACCAATGGGGGTGAGATGAGGTGCAAGTTTAGCAGCCCCGGAATGCAAGGGCGGGAGAAGCTGGATATCACCGAAAAGACCAGCCGACCAGCAGGATTCCCACTTGCGAAGGCCCGAGAGTTATCCGGCCGGGGATCGAACCCGGTTCGCCTTGGTGGGAGGCGGGCCGGCTAGCCGCTCAGCCACCGCGGCCCTATGCTACAGTTGGTGATGAGATGCTGAAAAGATATGCAAAGTAATGTTCCGTGGCGTGTGGCCACGTGTCAGCGAATGGACCGCAGACACTTTGTACAACTGTACATCTAACAAAGTGTTTGTAGTGGACCGCTAGTTCAGCCCTTATGCACCAAGATTCACGAGGCCCCAGAGACCAAACGGTTCTGCCATGGTACAAAATAACCAGTAAATTTTCTTTTCAGTTTTTGCTTCACTCTGTTGCAAGCTGCCACTTTTTCGCAATGTGTGTACAAGGATTCTTCTTTTATTTTTAATTTTATACTCTATAGCGACGTTGATTTTCGTCGGCAGAGTAGCTGATGGCGACTTACAAACTAAACTATAGGTCCGTTACAGTTACTCCAAACTTTTATGAAGCACTGCCAAAGTTTTACTTCCAAGTCTTTCCTCCACTTCATGCAACCTTTAATATGAATATAAAATTACGCCATAAGGTCACCACACTGCACTCGCGTGCACTCAGTGTATTACAATTTTGCATAAGAACAATTTCTTACTAGGCATAACAATTACACCTATCTTCTCCCTGTTTTTATTGATTCTAATTATAAATTAAATATTAGGCCTAATATTCATAAGTGAAATATGATTAAAAGTCCAATAGAACAAAAAATAAGTTATTTTGTGTTAACGCGTGTATTAAAAGCGTGCATGATACTGGCATATATAGAAAACAATGGGTCATGTTTCAAAGGTTTGATTTAAACAGTGCGAAAAAACCGCGAATAGACTCTAAAACTACATTCCCACCAACAAAAGGTACATAAATTCAAATATACCACTTAATTTGAAATTAGAACTTCTGCCACGTAAAACAGAGTTCCACGCAACTACACCACGACAGTCTGCTCACTCATACCCAAAAATTTCGTTTCAATAATTTTTGCTTCATAGTACAATATATTTATTCAAAAAATAACGAAATTATTGGCTACGGAACCAGAATTGGCTGTTAACTATATATTACTTCTAGTTGCACAGTAAGAAACACACTTTAATTATTATAAGTGTCGATGACCTGAATACCAAATAATCAAAACTAAAATGCGTAGCCAAAATAACAAATGGCTAATAAACAAAAAATATATTTTCTTTTAAGTTTATCGCAATTAAAGAACGACTGACGAATAATTTGGAAGATCCGTATCAAGAAACTCGCAAGCATTTGTCTCCAAATGTTTATGGAAAATCACTTACGATGAAAAAATCGTAATGTACTCGACCAATCGACCCACAAGCTCCAGATGTGGCTCAAGTGCGATATCGCACCAGCCAATACGTTAAATTTTAAGATATTCGGTTCCGAGATGAGATATGTGTGTAACCTGTATTAGGCTGAAAGTGTTTAGGCAGTCTCACTTCGGTCAGTTAAGGTCGAGACGTTTAAAATTTCCAGTAATATATACGACACAAAGACCATAATTTGAAACCGTTTAGTCTGGATACAACGTATGGCGGTTTCAACTCGTTGCTGCATGAAACTGTAGATTTTCTTGGTACAATTTACATGATAGGCTAACCAAAACCAGGTACTGTCAAATCTTCATACTGGCGGGAGAGAATAGTTATCTGGAAGCAGATAGTTTGAAGATTTCCCTTGTAATACAGAATTACTGGTTTAGTACCCGCAGATCGGACATGTGTTAAGCTACCGTGCAAAAAATTTACGAAGTAGTCTTGCAAATGAATTCGCGAGGGCGTTAAGAAACGTTATTTCTTTTTATTACGGCTGAAATCAGCTAAGCTTTATACACACAGTCAGGAATTTTGGTTACTGAATTCTGGAGTGCTATTCTAAATTTATACTACACGTCAGAGTTCATTTAAACTTAAGTATTAAGTGATATATCTAGCCGACTTCAAGTAAAGAGTGTTGCAACAACCACACGTGGCGTATTTTTTTTAATGAACATAATATGCCTAGACACCACACCTGCCACGGTGACTGAGCAGTTAGCCTGCTCGCCTCCCGCCAAGGCGATCCGGGCTCAATCCCCGGCCCGGTCACTCCGTACTTTCGTATGTGGGAATCGTGTGCCCGACGATGCCGTTGGTCGGAGGGTTTTCTCGGGGATCTCCCGCTTCCCCCGCCCTTTCAATCCAGCGCTGCTCCATACTAATCTCAATCACCCTCGTGAGCTCTCTAGACCTCGATGTTAAGAGCCGCCCAAATCTCTTAACTTCATTTCACACGCGCCACAAACTCTTGCATCATGTCAGCTATTGCCATAAGAAACAGGCGCCGGCGAGAGAAATTTATTGTCGCGTGCTAGGTTATATCAACTTTCCCCAGTTTGTAGCAGGCAGTTTGGCAAGTCCCCTCCGTAATTATGGGGTACCGGGTACCGTAAGCTTAAGCCTTTATGTGCAGCATGTGCGTGCCGCAATACACCACAAGTGACCGCGACTTTGTCTATTTTCGAGGGGCCGCGGTGGCCGAGCGGTTATGATGCTCGCCTCCCACCTAGGCGAACCGGTCTCAATCCCCGGCCGGGTCACTCCGGATTTTCGCATGTGGGAATCGTGCCGGTCGATGCCATTTCTCGGCGAGTTTTTTCGGGGATCTCCCGTTTCCCCCGCCCCCTCATTCCGGTGCTTCTCAATACTCACCCTCATCGGCTCTTAAGACCTCGCTGTTAAGATCCGCCCAAATCTCTTCACTTCACTTCACTTTATTTTCGACCTTAAAATTACTGGTGTTCATACATTGTCCACATTTTAACAACTTCACGATAACTATATGGTTGTTCACGGTAAAATAAGCACTCTTGAAAAACATGCTTCAATTTACTTGTACACACATTGTGTACTATTCCGCCGTATTTAAAATTATCACTGCCATCAGCCTGATCACTTTTTTGAAACGTTAGTCAAGTAAAACTATTAGAAAAGTGAATAAGTCAAAAATTTGCTTACTCTTATTGTCAAATATATTTAAAGAAACAGAAAGAAAAATAAATCATTAGAACATTCACAAATGTTTTTGCCTGGCCGCCTTTTAATTTAACGTCAAATCATGGAACTCCTTTCCTCCCGTCAATGCCAACTTGATTGGCTGCATGTCGCTCAGTGTGATCGTTAAAATTATGCAGGTATAGTATATTCGTGGTTTCTTCACACTTCTTAAATCAAACGTTTGAAAAATTACCCCATACATGACGTGTTTAGTTATTTTCTAACTAGGGGTTTGGCCAGTAACCATGTTTTCAGTATGGTCATGTGCCTAGAATGTTTACAATGTAAAAAAAAAATATGGTTATCATATAAAGACTGAAAAAAAGAATATTTTTCTCTATCCACTGGGCCACTGTGGACCCACTTGGAATCGCTCTAGCCACTTGACCACCGTGGCCCCACATAATTAACTCAACATTGACGCGAGACATGTAGAGTAAACAAAATTATATTCCATTATCTTTGTATCTCTATGCTATAATTTCTATGAAGTTATACAAAACTTTCATAGGAAAAAGTAATTAGAAAATGAGTTTTTAGGGTCAAAAGTCATGATTGCGTAAACTGATCTAGCTGAAATTCGAACTTGACCTGTACTAGACCCTGAGGATTCGCTCTGCTGAATTTGAAGAACTTTTGTTGACATTCAAAGGACTTAGAAGTATTAAAGAAGGACGGACAGACATACATACAGACATACAGAGATCGTCCTATTATATAATAGGACTATGCAATGTTTCACAAGCTTTATATACCTCTATGAACATAAAAGTATATTATTTTTCGTTAAATTTAAATGTTATTCATAATTCTTTTTTATAAATTATAGTATTTCGTTTCCAATAAACACGGAGGCCTGTAACTGTGGAAAATCATGCTTGTTCGTAGCGCCTAGCACGAAATAGTTCTCATACAAAATATTATTACAACTGAATGACGACGAATAAGGTCCGTTGTCCTTTGGTGTGATTTTCTTGACTATTTTGAGCTTAGTTTGAATATGAGGCGGTGGAATATCCTGGAAGTAGAACTCAAGCAGGGCTTTAGAAAAATTTGAAGTAACCGTGAATGGATTATAGGGCCAGTGACGTTTTTTCAAATATTTATTACAAAAATGCTCGCTTAACCGTGAACAGTTTATACGTTGCTTATTATTTTGCGCGCAGAATAGCAATTTGCATTCTGGCAACAACCACAGAAGCATTAGCTTAAGCCCATGTCAAACTCAAAATTTCGACTTCAACTTTATTTGACAATAAAATTTGAAGACACAATACGGCCATCAAACCCTTCCTTTCAACAAATTTTAATAAATATTGTTGGACGTGTTTGAAAATGTGTCACATTGTCGATTTTTTTTTACTGGGAGAATAAAATTTGAATCATTATTTTTTAAAAAATCTTTATAGTGAGATATTGCTTTTGTTTTTCCATGGAGTACATTACAGGAAGAATTTTAAGTAATGTATTTTTTTTTTTCGCTTCTTTAGCAAATTCAAATTTTATTTATCAGAGATGTTTCCTGCACAATGAAATTTAATGCCTCCGAGTTGGTAACATTATGAACAATTTTACTTAAATAGCATTCATGCTCACACATCTTCTGCATAAATTAATTCTCTTCACAACCTACTTCGTTTCCAGCAATTGTTCGTTATTTTAAAGTTTCTTAACGTCCATTTTTGTCGTGCACGATTCCGATTGGCTGAAACCGTCAAACATACAAATATATCTCAGAACCGGTCCACTCTTCAAATGTTTGATGGAAACTGAAGCTACACAATTTTCTCAGACAAATATGGCGGCGTTTATGACGTTTCGATGACGTCATAACTGTCCAACTTTATCTGACCAAGGGGCCATGGTGGTTGAGCGATTAGCACGCTCGCCTCCCACCAAGGCGAACCGGTTTCAATCCCCGGCCGGGTCACCGGATCTTCGCAAGTGGGAATCGTGCCGGACGATGCCGTTGGCCGGCGGGTTTCCTTGAGGATCTCCCGTTTCCCCCCGCTCCTTCATTCTGGCACCGCTCCATATTCACTTCAATCACCCACATCGGCTCTCAGGACCTCGCTGTTAAGAGCCGCCCAAATCTCTTCACTTCATTTTAATTTACCAAACTTATTGGAGGCAGTTTTATGGGCACGGGGGTCTGCTCTCCCACCTACAAGACACACCTGGCGCTTCAGACTGCTGAGAAAAAAGGCGGAGATAGCGTAGCGATACGGTACAACGGCAAATGGTGAAAATTCAGTAGCGTCTTCACCAGGCATCGAACCTCGGTCGTCATCGTGGTAAGCCAGAGAGTTAGCTTTCAACTCCTAACTGACGCTTGTAATTGTGCAGTTAAAATTCAATTCCTTATAATGGCACTCTCACAAATTATTGAATAAAACGTCTCCGTAAGAATGTAACGTTAGTACACCTCCGTAGATAATATACAGTTCCTGAGATCAGCATTTTTTCCAACAAAATATCAGTAGGATCAGCCTTCCATATATATCCACCATGGCCTTTTTTTTTTTGTATTGCCACGGGGCTAGAAAAGTTACCATGTTAAAAAATTTGGTTATCATACAAACACTGAAAAAAAAAAAATGTATGTGTGTGTGTGTGTGTAGGTAATAATGTAATGATGTGAAATTAACTCAACATTGAAGCGACTGCGGTCCCATTTAATAATTCTCTATCCACTTAGTCACTACGGCCCCACTTAACATAGTTCTATCCACTAAACCACTAAGGCGCCACTTGGAATCGCTCTATCCACTGAGCCACTGTGGCCCCACTTAATTATCTCAACATTGAAGAGAGACATTCAAAGTAAACAAAAATGATATTTCAATACCTTCATATCTCATTGTAATATTCTCTATGCATTAATACAAAACTTTTCATAGGGAAAAAGTAATTAAAAAAATAAGTTTTTAGGGTAAAAGTTAATGATCGAGTAATCTGATCTTGCAGAAATTCGAACTTGACCAGTATTTTACCTTGAAGATTCGCTCTGCAAAATTTGAAGTACTTATGTTGAGTTTCAAGAGACTTAGAGTTATTAAAGACAGACAGGCAGACAGACAGAGATCGTCTACTTATTATATAGGATAATGACATTAGCCGACCACGACTCGGGTAGAAAATAAAATACTCTGGATTCAAGAGATAAAAAAAAATTGTGTTTATTATTTTGTATCTGCCACTGTAGCCACCATTCAACAGAATGATTAATTTTAATTTCCACGCGTTAGAAGTAAATTATTTCCACTACACGTTTCGGATTCCAAAAATTGGAGAGTTTGTACTTAAGAACATTTATTACTGCTGTCAGTGCACCATAAAATTAATTCCAAAGCATCGTGCTTCATTAAATTGTTATTTTTTTAAATCGTTGTTGCACAATTAACGTCGTCTAAAACTCATAAATATGATTTTCATGTTATAGGTCTCAGGTAAAAGCACAATTATTTCTTTGAAAGATAGATGAATATCAATTGACGTAAATCAAGACACGTAAGCTTATGGATATTTACAATTGAATATCTAGTATTAATGAATACAATTATTTTACCAATTTCATTAGCGTTTTTCTGAACTACTGTCAATAATTAATTTGCATTACCACCAAAACAAAACAAAAAACAGATATTTGCCGATACATTTGTACGAATTAAGGAGAAATAACATTAGAAGAATAACATTAGGACACTTGTAAAGGGAACTTCGGAACAGCCGGTGTTAATATGAAAAATCGGCGAACTGAATTCACGTGCATGCATGTCAACCTTATATATATATATATATATATATATATATACATATAAACTCATATATATCCAGGATCCATTGGACATAATAATATTATTACGCTGTAAATATAGATAAATACTTTATTTAAACCAGGGGATAGCCTCGATTACTCAGAAAATCATACATTTGTTTGTAAACAAACAAATTTATGTTAACTACAGTAAATTATTTTATTTTAAAGTGTTTGATAAGGCTTGTCTATTTTTCCTTCACTTAGGCAGCGCAAATATGATGCGTCGGAAAATGTAATTAGAACAATAGGTCCAAAATACCCGTTAGCTATTGTCCTTGAGCAAAGTCTATTAGCCGACCTCCCGTGGCGCAGTCAGTTGATGCGCCACCGGTCTGCGGTGCGGGAAGTTCTGTGTTCGAATCGTAGCAAGGTGTGGGAGTTAGTTTAAGTGAGGTCATAAGTTAGTTTGTAAGCCGTCCCTTGATACGCCCTCAGGCATAACACCGGGGGGACGTTCATAAACCCTTTTCAATGCGAAGTCAGGCAACGCCATGTTTACATCCCCAGGATGGCCAAGAATTAACTCGCCATCCTTTTGCCAGACCAAATCTGAACTGCAATATCGGCAGTTATATTTAAAATTCGTGTTACGAATTTATTTTCTCCGTGCAACACAAGATATGCAAATTCTTGTGCTTGGACTTTGCAATATTAGTAACTGTCAGGCTTTTATTATAAATTTCTGAATTCCTCGTCTAGTGGTTTTCTTTACGATAAATTATTTCATAATATTTGTAAAATTATGTGTGTACGTATTTGCCACTAATAATTTTTTAGTAATTGATTATTTACTAATATTTTAGTGGTAACTTTACTGTTTGTAAATCAATAGTTTTTTAGTAATTTTATAGCACAAAATTAAATAATATTGTAATTTTGTAATGACTTCAGAAGTAGGTAGGCCTATACTATAAATTTTCTTGTAACTCTTTTTATAATACAGCACCTGTGGTTAAATGTCAGAAAAGGCGCTTAATTTCGCCATGTAAAAATAAGACGTGAATAAATTATTTTATCAATTCCGGTGAAGATTTCCCAGTTGCGAAGATATGTGTGACACCTAGTTCACCTTGGTGGAAGGGGAGTCGTCTGAGTACTACACCTCCCGGTACATAACAAAGGTAGGATTTTATGTCACAGGGTAGAACTCACGGATGGTTAAAACGACGAACCGGATTATATTTTGGTCATCCGTGCTCAGAGATGGAGTCGTGATCCATCTTAATTCGAGATTTCTCGCCGCAAGAGTGCGACTATTTGCCATCGAGGAACCTCCTACACAAGCTGGGGGCACGCAGATGCCCGTCATCACGAGACCCTAGGATGGAGCGGCGCTGGAATGCAATGGCGAGGGAAACTGGAGTACCCCGAGAAAACCCGCCGGCAAGCGGCATCGTCCGGCACGGTTCCCACGTGCCAAAATCCGAGAGCGAACCCGCCGGGGATCAAACCCGGATAGCGCGCGGTGGGAGGCGAGCGCCCTAGCCACTCCGCGCCACCGCTGCCCCACAATAAAGAAGCCGGCCCGTTACTTTGCACCGGACTTGGGCCAAAAAACTGGCTCTATTTAGCGGCGAGCGCCTGGAGTTCAGACGAAATACACCAGACCTGCCCGTACTTTCTCCGAGACAGGATGCTATGTTCAGCTAGCGGTGGTTCAGTTGCGAAATCTTTGCGGTAATACAGGGGCTTCCCCCCTCCCCTTTTCTTCCTTCCACCGGCTCCTTTCATCACTTCCATTCTTCTCGTTAGCGCCTCGGCTCGTCCTCTGTGCTAATCGGCACTCCTCCCTCAGCGATGTACACTTGCTTGGCACAGCATATTCTTGCGAAGCCGTGACATAACATCTCTCATCGCTCCTTTCCCTCGCATCCTCAATGTTTTCTGCGAAACAGTGCCGATGGAAGTGAACTAACCAAAAACGCGGAGGTAGTTCACGGTTAATCGAGGACTTTTGAAATCTCGTATTAAGATCCACATTTATTTCTTATTTTATATAATTTTGCCTTATATAGAATTAAGACCCTATCTCGTGCTATATTTTTTTATTTCACTAACTGAAAGAGATATATAATGACAACATAAATGTAAATATTTGTAGTCAAATGATCATAGTTTTTAAAATATAGCACCGAAACGTCGAAAATTTCGGAATATGGGAGCCCGATTTTCTAAGCTGCTATTGAACTTCGCAAATGAATCACATGTCATGTGATCTATATCGTATACACAACATGTTAACGAAATATTAAAGATATTTAATGATGGGTACTCGGGTACTGGTATCCTGAATCTCTTTAAAAATAGGCTTTTAAATTTTTGTTAACACATTTTTATTCGTCGGAGAGAAACATCAATGCCTATTTTTAAAAAAAAATCAGGATACCAGAAACCCGAGTAACGATTGTTAAATACCCTTGATACTTAACTAACATGTTGCGAATATGACATAGATTACATTATACGTGATTCATTTGGCAAACATGAACTATGGGCATAGAAACTTGGGCTCCAATTTCCGAAATTTTCGACTTTTCGAAGTAATATTTTGAAAGCTATAATTGTGACTACAAATATTTACATGTATGTGGTTATTATATAAATCTCTTTCAGATAGTGAAATAGAATTATCGAGAAATATGGCTTTAACATTTTCGTGGGTCTGATCACAATATTTATGCGCCACCCAAGAACAACCTTCAAATTTTCAGGAATGTAAATGTGTTACTTTGTATATACATTCTCTAGTGTGTGGAAAACCAGAAATGCTAACTTCAAAGGCCATAAATTTAAACATTATACTCGAAATATGACGATAAGTGTTATGAACTGTTTTTATTGATTCACTGCCAAGTGAACTTGTATCCTACCAGTGTTTCATTTGGTATGTATTTGTAGTAATGGGCATTTTTTTTCAAAGTTCTGTTGTAAGAATGCTTACTTTACGTGAAGAATGGCCCAATCGCTTCACAACCTCCCCTCTACCAGACTTTCACGTTCCACATTATTCTGGTTAAAACCAGTACCCAAATACACAAAAAAAAACTTAATCATCCCCATTCTTGTAGTAGTACTTAATTAGAAAATTATGTCCATAAATATATTTTAAAGGCTGTTCATGGTAAAGTGAGCACTTTTGAGCCCCTAGTTACCTTTTCCTTTCAGCCATTTTTTTAGCATTTAACCACATTTTAAAATAAATATTGCCATGTAAGTAATAAACACAATGTGTATATTCCACCACACTCGGAAGTTAACGTCTAAGGCTAAGATATAATATATTTATTGACTATTATTCCAAATGAGAGGGCTTTCAAAAGTGCTCACTTCGCCGTGAATAGCCTATAGGTAGAGACCTGCAAAATTCGCGTTATTATTTGGGGACACGTTAAAATTCAAACACATGTGCCTTTGTGATAAGTTTTCCATTGGACCGTACTTTATTTGACACGCCCTGGGAAACTCTGCGCCAGTAAATAAACACTTCACAACTGTGTAGTCCAATCACGTGCAGTCCAGCCAAAAAATGGAATGACTACACATCTATGCAGCAGCCAATGGAGAACCAACGCTGGCTCGAGTATATACAGCATTGTGAAGTTTAGCCTGATGCCAAATAATAACGCGAATTCTGCAGGTCTTTACCTATAGGTTAGTTGGCCATACTTGATGGACAATTTCACCATCGTCAGCTAAACTTGGTATGCTGTAAGCACCACTTGTGAACATTAAATATAGTGTTTCAGATCCTCTTTTATCTGCCAATACAGAATCTAACGTCACTTGAAATTGAAAATTGCTCGAACATATTCCAGAAACCACCGAAACGTTTACTAAGAAATATTTTGTACAAATATTACTATTACAAACAGCCCCGTATAAGGAATTGTTATTGATATGGTACTCATTTTTCAAAAAGTTAACATATAAATAAAGAAATATTCTGGACTATCCTTTTTTTACCAGCACCTTTTTAATTTTTAAATTATGTAACATCCCGAGCGTCAATACTACTTTTGGCAAGACAGTTTTAAGGTGTCCATGTCGGCTTTTCCTTCAGCATGCACGTAGTATTTACTGTAATTGTACGTCGGGAGATATGTATGTACGGCCACATCAACAGCTAAGTGGGAGGACGGGCGGAAGAATCACTCCTGTAACACGCTAACATTCACTCCTTCCTGTCGCGTTGCAGCCGATAGCGCATCGGCCTATCGCGATAGAAGGCAATGGTTCGCGCCCCACCCACCAGCAAATTTAGATGATTTTAGTGTTGAGGTTTCGGTTACTATTCGTCAGAGGATGTATAGGTAATGTAAAAGTTAACCGTGCTAATACTCCAGGGTATTTCTTAATGTTATTTTATTATACAACATGGTTAATTTTCTCTTAATAGTGTGGGATCCCCCCCCCCCCACCCACCAACCACCAGACCGCACACTTTTGCTTTCCGTACGATTAGGGAGTAGTTCTTTACTTGTTATGTAAATTTTCTCTACATTTAAGAGGTAACTTTACGTTATACGTAAGGGAATTTAACTCAAAATTGTACAGTGTTTTATATATATATGTATATATATATAATTAACGTCTCGATAACGGCGGAGCCATAAGGGATGGAACAATTTGCTCTGACAAAAAGAAACGGGGAAATAATCGGCAACGGCCTTTATTAAGGAACATGCAACTATGTCATACGCAATAAATTTTTTCGGAAAACTATGGAAAATCGCAATAAAGATGATCGGGGACAGGGGACCGGGCCGGGCATCTCCCGAATGCGAGTCCAGGGGCTTAGAACTGCGCTACGTGACTCAATTTTAAACGAAGATGGAGTACGGAGTAGACTGCGTATTCCAGCTGGGCAGTCACCGCTCGCCTTGTTGCAACGCTGTACTGCATTTCTGTCGACGGTACTACCGGAAAAGATGTGGATAGGATTTCCGGTTGCAACACTCTTTGCAGGACTTGACGATTTAAAATGATTTCGCGCTTCCTTTGACAAAGTTTTAGTGTAACCAGAAGTAGTATACTCAAGTTAGTTAAAATATTTCATTCATATAAGACGGCGGGTGTGTTGGGAAACCAAACTTAGATAAACGTGTCATCGCTGTCGGCCACGTGACTTTGACAGTTCTACTGGCTTCTCTTGAGTCACTGTTGAGGCCTTCCGCGGTGTGTGGATATCGGTCTACCCCAACCTTCAGTCTTAATCTGAAGATCGCGCAACTGTTATACTTTCCGCGAACAACAGTGTTACGCAAAATTCAAAATTCGACTTTCCTTCGCAACAAAATTAAGTTTCCCGTCGAGTAGCTAATTGAGCGAAGGTACCTAAAAACAAACCACAATGCCCGAGTTCAATTTCACGGGTTTGAGTTAGTGTTACAATGTTTACGAGACAGTCTCCAGAAGGTGTTAGGGCTATCGCATACGTCGCAACCCTTGACAAGTCCCTGCTTTGATACATAGATATCGACGGAGCTCTTGGTAGTAGGGCTGTGTGATCAACCTTCTTAGTGCTAACCATTTTGATAGCGATGCGGCATAACGCTTACCTAAAGCATTAATGACATTGATGACATGATCGATATCACAAATATCTACATTTAAGTATCGTTAATAATCGCACACACATCGATATAATCGATGTTAGCACTAGCGACACAAAAAAAATTAATAACTTGTATCTCAAATTTTGGAATTTTTCCAGAACCGAAAATATCATGATACGATAGTATTGTAACTATTGATAATATCGTATTTATTACGATATATAATATAATGCTCTGTACTTTTTTTTTTACCATATTGCACTACCGAATAGCGACCGATATACCGTGATAGTGCATAAACCTGCTTGTTGCTCCCGCTGCATTGCCTAAAGCCCATGTTACATGGTGCGAGATTCCGTGCATGGTTATATAAAAACACCCGTGATAGCGGGAATTCTCGTCAGTGTACAAGTTGCAAAACCGATTCTGGCAAAACACGTCAGACTTCCTGATCAGGTTAAGTCACAGACCTGGCGCTATGGTTTAAACTATATATACTACGACCAACTAGTAGGCAATCTAAAGCGGTTGTAAAACAAATTTCTTGAGGCAGGTCAGTGACGTTAGAATTCGTTATTTAGGTTAAAAATATTGCACGTTATAGACTACTATGATCGGTTACTACCGTGGCTCATTATTTAAATCATTCTTGGCACTATAATCCCTAGACACTAAGCAATAAATAAAACGTGTAATACAAACCACTCAATATAATTTTTCTCGTAGAACGAGAAAATTTATTGCTTAACAACACTGTGAACAAAAAAAAATAGTCTTTATGGCTGCATGTCTAAAACTCTTCTCTATTTATTTAATCCTTCAACGGAATTTCTACATAGAAAATGATCAATAAAATCACTAGTTATATATTACGTGGGCCTACTTTAAAAAAAATTATGGTAAATATTTTTGATGGCTTTACTTTTAGAGATTGAGAATTACATGAATTTGGCCTACATATTTGAAAATAAATCAGCTCTAGCTAGAAAATATCCATAAAGGCTGTTGATTTCCATCATTTTACGATATTTCATTCATGTATACTGTAGCGTACCCAAAAATTTCTCAAAGGAGGGGCTACACGAACCGAAACGAAGAGAGCAAGTTTATATCGGTGTAAACAGTGCTAATGCACGTGTTAAGGACAAATACTAAGTTCTAAATTGCTTTACAATACAATAAAAAGCATTATATTTTAAAACACTTATTTTTTTTTTATCAAACTTCAAGGCTTTTTAATAGTTTTAATAGTAATTTTTACCAAACTGAAGAACAAAATTCTCATTTCCCCCCTCGGGGCTTTGCCTCTGCTGCAAACACATTTAAACTACAAGTTCACATAGCCTATAGGTAAAGACCTGCAAAATTCGCGTTATTATTTGAGGACAAGTTAAAGTTTAAACACGTGTACCTTTGCAACATGTTTGTAACTGGACCATACTTTATTTGACACGCCCTGGGTAACTCTGCGCATAGATATGAACGCTTCACAACTGTGTGCTCCAATCACATGCAGTTGAGTCAGAAAGGGCGTGGCTTCACAGCTATACAGCAGCCAACGGATAAACGACGCTGGCTCGAGTGTATACAGTACTGCGGAGTTTAGCCTGGTTCCAATTAATAACGCGAATTTTGCAGGTCCCTAGCTATAGGTAAAAATACTGCTAATTGGAAAGCATTTCTCAGAGTGTTATGGTGGGTTATAGGAAATGGTATGGGTGTGAAAAGTAGCATGCGGCTATGCATATCAGTTCCTGGGCGAGACTTTAGCTAAACTGATATGATGCCAAAGTGCATTTAGCACAGTTATAAACACTTAAAAAAAAAAAATGTTTTGCCCCATCATGATTACTTATCTGCTCGTTAGCTCGCATGCTCGAGACTAAGAGTGGTGTGAAATTTCACACTGCCTGCACACAAACCCACGCCTGTCATTTAGATGTTTCTTTGTCGTACACCTACTGTCCCAGCGCGAACATTAGCTATCAATTACAGGCGGTGAAAAACTTTTTCTGATGTGCGTAATCAAATCTCTTGTAGCAAGACTAGCCAGCAATATGTTGTCTCGGCGTGGTCAGCTTAGAATTATACGCATTCATATCAAGTTCCGCTCTGCGAGGTGAAGAAATGCTGTTCGATGTTTTAGATGCAGGCCAATAAACAGCGAGGCCAATAGACAACAAGGCCAACAGAAAGCGAGGCCGAACTTGATCACTCCAACATGTCAGTGGAAGGAGAACTGGTTCCCACAAATTCCTGGTAGATAATATAGACACCAGTATGAGCCTATATCAAAAAAACGTAGCTCTCTTGTTACGAGAGGCAGATATCAGGAAAATGGAAGGCAACTCCGAAACTCAGGTGATTCGTTAACCGCCAGACTGTTGAGCGACCACGAAAACGTAACGTGTTTGGGTCATGCAAGATTTTGGACAGCAACATTTCTTATTGATAAGCTATTTAAAGAGAGAGAAAAAAAAAGATGTACAGACGCATTGAAATGCAATGTTCCTGACTACATTGTACCTCGTCAAGTGAATATTAAATAATCAGTTTTAACCAATTTATAAAATAACTTTACAATCGTATTTGCTTGGTTTGTGTTGGTGAATACTGAAGTATGTGTGTGTGTGTTTGCATTTGTATAAATACACACACACACACACACAGGGGGCAAATTTGAAGGGAAAAGCTGTATAACTAAATATCATCGAGCTAATTGCAAAAAAAAAAATGTAAATCACCTTACAAAACTGCCGTAAAAATTAATTCAAGGTTTTTCAAGAGATGAACCCGCAGCGAACTTCAACAATATACATGAAATTGTTTTATGGGGTGGCGTTGTGCCATAACCCGTAGTCTCAAAATTATACCTCCACAATCCGGTTATCTCCTCTCAGGGATTAATAACAGGGCGACCAAAGTACTTAGGCTTTATGTCGTACATATCTTTTCTACCTATTTTTGATAAGGCATCACCTACCTAACTTTGTCGGCATAATTCAGTTACACCTTGCATAGAGGAGAAAATTTTGTTTGAAAATGGCATTGGTTAAAATGTCTAAAAATTCACCAATGGTTTCGTATTAATACAAAATCACGTGTAACGAGCACAGCATCCTAAACACTGATAAACTTAGCTTTTAATAGACCTCCATATTTGTAATATGGGTTTCGTTAAAGGTTTTTTTTGTCCATTCTGATTTTAAGAACTCGACGGAATATTTTCAAGTATAGGCTTTTCACGCTAAAGTGAGCACTTTTGAATAATAGTCAATAAATTAATTTTACTTCAGCCTTAGACGTTAACTTCCGAGTGCAGTGGAATCCACACACAGTGTTTATTACTTATATGGCAATGTTAATTTTAAAAGGAGGTTTAAATTTTGAAAAAAATCACTGAAAGACAAAATTAACTAGGGCCACAAAGTGCTCACTTTATCGTGAACACAGCCAATAAATATTTTTTTCTGTAGATAATTGTAAGTCGATATTTTGTTGCCAATTCATAACTTTGGTATGGAAACGTAAATTTGGTCGGTTGATTTGTGTCAAAGTCAGCAAAAAATCGATGCGAGTAGTAATTTCTTTTCTAAGTATCCTATAGTTAAGTGTTAATTGGAAGCCCGGGCGGAATTTTATTGCATCTCAGGGCTAACCCCTTACGCCTACAACGATAGGAAATCATGCAAGGAGACATGCATCGCGGCAGAGAGGGACTGGGCAGCCATGGCCTGCACTTTGGGGCCATGACTACCTCTCTTAAGTGTACTTATCGCTAAGCTATCACTAGAAGAGACTGGGAAAGATCGCCATGGGCACAGTACAACCCAGTCGACAAAATATAATACAAAACTATTCATGCATTAAACATAAATGCTACAGGAGAGAGAGAGAGAGAGAGAGAGAGAGAGAGAGAGAGAGAGAGAGAGAGAGAGAGAGAGAGAGAGAGGCGTGTGGAACTTGCTCGTGTTAGTAGAGATGAAAAAGCTAGTAGAGAGGGGACAGAAACTGTATGTAAGCAGCGCTCGGTTTACGATGATTATTCTTCTGTGAGACAGTGTTTTAAATGATACCGATAATTCTTATCTTTTCTGAACGTATTGCGGTATTGAAACCCTATAGTCACTAGGTACTTGAAATTCCGAGGAAACAAAATTTGCGCGGAGCTTGCTCATGGTCTTTTACATCGACGCCGCGAATCTTATTCACGTCCTGACGTAGCCATTTTCATAAGAGCTGTCAAGTACATGGATTATACTGTAGTAAAGACTGTTCACGATAAAGTGAGCACTTTAAAAACAACATTAGAGAAAAGTCACTGCCCCTGGCAGCATATATTTTAACGGGCGCACTGAGTGACATACATCCAGTTAAGTTGGTAACGTTGGAGGGGAAAGAAGTTCCATGTGTCAACGTTGAATTTGAAGTGCTAGGTCAACATTTGTGTATACTGAAATTGTTATTCGTTTTTTGTGTTTTATTTAACGCATACAAGTGTTATAATTATGAAACTCATAAAAATATTTACTTTCTTAATAATTTTACAGTTTCACTTGACCGATGCATGACTAAAGTGATGAGGACAATGACAATGATAATTTTACATAAGGTGGAATAATATACAACATGCATATAAGTAGATATAGTCTGTTCACGGTAAAATGAGCATTTATGAAAGCCCTGCTTAAGATCTACTTGTGTGCACGCTGTATGTTCTTACGCCTTATGTAAAATTAACATTGCCATAGGCCTCTTCACTTTATTCATGCGTCGGTCAAGTCAAACTGTGAAATTATTAGGAAAGTAAATATTGTATAAAGCTGTTCATTTCTACACTTCGATGCATTAGAAAATAGAGAAATAATTTATTAAACGATCAGAAATTATTATCTAACAAATTCTGTTCGACGTTAACATGTGGAACTGCTTTACCCTGCATCATTACCAACTTTACTGCGCACATGTCACTCGTTGCGCCCGTTAAAATATAACAGGTATAGGCAGTGAAATTTTTCTAAGGTTGATTTCAGAAGTGATCACTTTATAGTCAACAGCCTTTACTAAGAAGGACTTTCAAAAACGCTCTTTTCACTGTGGGCAGCCACTAACACGAAGAAGTTCATCCGCTAAAGTTTGAACCAGTCTCGAGCTATCGTGTGACGCTCGCGTACCCCACATGGTCCGTTTGGATCTCGTGAGGTCTGCTTTCAAAGTTCGCTGACCTCACGCTGGTGTGTGTGTGTGTGTGTATGTATGCATGAGGAATTCTGTGCAGTAATTTAAAACACGTAGTTTCGATTAACATACAAATTTTTCTAGTTGCTGCCGCCCGAGGCCATGGAACGGCAGATATATAAAACCCGTTTAACTACGCGCTACTAAAAACAGCATTAATCACACACAGAAAAAGTGGAGAGAAAAAATTGGACACGGCCGTTTTATTTTGCTTGAATGCGTCTACATTGACGCGCTAGGACGCCCTGGTGTTTATTTTACGTTCCAGGCACCACTTTACTCAATCATATGGGACTTTATGGATTGCTTTTGATATGCTCTTTCCAACCGTATACGATTTATGTATTTCGAATTGGCTTTTTGACGAGTATAGGGCGAAATTGTGTTAAAATTGCTTAATTTTTTACTGTAAACGCATACAATTTCACCATAGCCTCGTTACACAAATGTTTTTATACACGCAATCGGTTTATCTTGACGAGAGCTGTCGATTGAAACTCAAACGAGCGACGTAGCTTCTCCTAGTCGAAAGTTATACTACGCGGAAATTATGAGACGCGGCGAAACGAACTCAAAATTGCGGACCCCCCCCCCCCCTAACCACACCTTTATCATGGTAGTAATAATGCTTCGCAGTCCTCATTCAACGTAACATATTCTTTGATCCTTTGGCAATCGAGTGGTGTAATTGAATTTTGAATGTAGATGATAGAGTCGGAGCTGCAATGCCAAACTGTATCCCCCGATTTTTTTATTATCGAATTTTCTGGATTGCCTCCCTCCATGGCTGCAAATTTAAAGACGAATTCACGTAAAAAAAAAAACTTAAATGGGTAGATATATGTGGGATTACAAAAAAAAAAAAGATTGCTCATCCTTTTACTGAGCATGACATAAACAAACAATTTCCCACTTGTTTTTAAATAAATATTATAATTTTTTTTATAACTACTGTAGTTCATAATACACAAACACTTTCAAACATCCATATGTATAGTGAATCTTGAATGCAAAGCAATATAATTTCTTATAATATAAATTTATGTATAATTATATGTATACCTTAGAGCACGATCCTTTCGAAAACATTTTCAGTGCTATCCCCTTAATTCACGAAAATGTTATTCCGTTGCAATTTGTTTGTTTACGCTCAAGCGCTCAAATGTTTCGAATGAAGTGTTTTCGAAGACAAGTGTAACTATCAGTTTTCAGTCCGTAAAATCATTCACCGCTATTCAAAGAATATTAACAGTTCAATTGTCCAGTTGTTCATTTTATATATTGTGGCTAACCCAGTTCCATGCCAAAGGTGCGGAAGTTGTGAAGATCTGGCAATGCCGATGTTTTAATGCCTCTGTGGTTTCGCCGATGTTTGCTCATATTGGGTTTTATTAGTGTTGCCAGATATTAATTAGCACTATTATGACAGGCGAAAAGAATGCACCGTCTTGGAATACACGAAATATTCGCAAGGGCATATTAAAAAAAAAATATATTTTTGAATAAAAAACTTAATTTTTCTTGTTTAATTTCTCTAAAATCCAATTACAACACTACTGAAAAGAAATTGTCGAGAGTCATACGTATTCAAACCAACCGAACGTTTTAAAGGAATCATTCGAAATGCTCGCCATATTGTTACCCGTTATGTCATAACGTAAGTAGGTTACGAATACGATACTTAAAAAATAAAGATGCAAATTTGAAGTAACATATTTCCTCTTATCTTTTGAATACTTTATCCATGCTTTTAAAAACTAGCAATCTCTTTCTCTTAATGGCGGCTCAATGTTCGCACATTTTTGATGAAGCATATTTATTATACATTCCTGAGTGGTTGTGTATGGGTTGTCTCAAGACGTCACGTTTTTATTACTTAATTATGGAGACTAGTATAATTTTAACAAAGTCCAAATTTGGCAAATGATTTTGAAGTGATGTAACTGCCCTGTTGCGGATTTTAACAAAATTTGTAGAATTTTGCTAAGACATCCTTTCCCATCCGAAAATGTGTAAATCTATACTGCCATGATCTTTTACCTATTTATTTCAGGAGGAGACACCCAGCGTTCGTGATCGCTGGGGTATCACGCTCATGTAGCCAGGAGGCTGAGATCCTGCCGACTCGTGACTCTGAAACCAACTCTCGTCTCGAAACACAGTTACCTCCGGACTCCCCGCGCATAACAGCGCGACCACGGAAAATAATACGGATGCAGTTCTACGAAGGGCGAGAAAAGGAGAAGAGGGGTGAACAAATCCTCGTCTCTTAGACGTCTGGGACACTCTCTTCGTCGTGTTTAGCCTTCAAAGTTATGGATGAATAATTTTGTTACCATATCACAACACCACTGTCTCTCGTATATATGCTTTCCTAATTTTTAAGCTTCGGTTTGTGTGACAAAGTTCATAGTTAGCGGAATATATTCCCTTAAACACCTCAAAATCTTCATCCTGATACCTGTGCCCCCAAAACCAAGTCGTAGCAGGTAGTTGAGAACGTTGTATTGATAACTATATACCAGACAGTGATGTGGATTTCTTGGAAGTTTTTGAAAGAGCTACATAAGCGCATGTTTTTATGTATAGGCTGTTAACGGTAAAGTGAGCCCGTTTGAAGCCCTAGCACCTTTTTTAAATAAATATTGCCATGTTCTTTATCGATTATTTATCCAAATGAGTGAGCTTTCAAAAGTTTCCACTTTACCGTGAATCGCGCAAACATCGGTCACTATCATGTACGATTCTTAAGCTAAGCTACTTTCACCTCCTGGACAAATCCTTCTGCCAAGTGGATGGAAACTCGTCGCAGAAGTTCCAAGCATACACGCGACATTAATTTCTCGCTTATTGTCACACTCACAGAAGATTTGATTTCATACTAACTCGACTATGACACAGCGAGTTCGTGTAAATGAAATAGTAATTAATAGTTTGCCCGTCTTGCTGAGGGAGAAATCTTAAGTTCGAAATTAGGTTTGTCTCGCCACCAGGGTGAGTGATTGGGTGAGTGCAGAGATTTAGGCGGTTCTTGACAGCGAGGTCTTGCGAGCCGATGAGGGTGATCGAGATGAGTATGAAGCAACGCCGGAATGAAAGGGAGGAGGAAACGGGAGACCCCCGAGAAAACCCCGCCGACCAGCGGCATCGTACGGCACGATTCCCACATGCGAAAATCCGGGGGCGATCCCGATGAGAATCGAACTCCGTTTGCTCAGGTGGGAGGCGAGTAGTCTAACCACTACATCGCCGCGGCCCCTTCACCATTGTACGTAGAGTTTTTCTAATGTACGCTACTCATAAAATTCTTTTTCCAAAATTTTAGGGATTTTTTTTTCATTGAGGTTCCAAAACCAATGGGCTAAGCAAATGTCGATTTACATGTCATAATAACCCGAATACACTTAAAAACGTGAATCATATAACCATGCGCGAGTGCATTGCGCTTGAGTTGTTTCCACGCGTCATTTTTCTTTATGGTACCCGAACCTAACAGGACCTCCTAAATTAACCTAGGACAGTACGTAGAACCGTGTTTTTACAGGTTAAACTATCCTACTCTAGCCTACAATACTTGTTCAACGAGAGTTTCTGCAGTGTAACACTTTCAAGTCTGCACATATTTAATGGCATTCAGGACTGGTTAGAAGTGAGTCACCTGTCGTTAACCGTTTATGATCAAAGGTTTTATTGGTTTTTGTGTTTTGTCGCTCACGACGATCCTAATGGTTCACGTGGCATCGGGAACGTCTGCTGTACACAACGACGTTCCTTATTGCCTAGTGGTCGGCCAATGGGATGGCAAGTTGATTTTGCCCCAATCAAGGGTCCTTTACAAACTAAAAGAATTTCCAGTCAAACGTATCCTTTTGAGTCGGTACACGAAAGTACGGTTTTTTTTGGTCCGGGAAATCATTATTGCTGGGTTAAAATGTTCTTGTAGGCTTTGGGTACGTACAAGTCAAACAAAGAATCTACATCCGTACGAGTTTCGTTTGGAAACAAAAAAAAAAAAAAAAAAAAAAAAAAACGAAAGTAATGTTGCACGAGCTACACTCGGGGCGTAGTTCTCAAAGTGATAAACTTTCCTACGATAGTTGACGAATAAATGGCTCGTTTTTCATTCGCCCATGCGCAATGGCCAGCCACGGCCAGGTCTCTTTAAAAGCGCTCGTCAAAATTATATTCCACACGATCTCGAGAAGTATGGGGAACTCTTGGGAACCCATTTAACAGTGTTTGTTAGTGAATAGTTAAGTCGTGTTTCGAAAATTTTCATACATAGCTTTTTGTAATTTTCCACTTGGCTTGGCGAGAACCTAAACCATTCTTTAAAATTACGAAATGTGCATTAGTTATTAATTTACCGGTGTTTTAAGTTTTCGACATAAAATTTGAAAAAGCAGAATTTTATTTGAGGAAAACCTGTTTACTTCGACTAAGATGCAGAAACATAGGCGTATTTTATTTCAGTTTATTTATGTCTTGACGGGGCCGCGGTGCCTGAGCGGTTAGATTGCTCGCATCCATCCAAGGTGAACCGGGTTCAATCCCCGGCCGGGTCACTCCGGTTTCTCGTGAGAGTCATACCGGACGATGCAGTTGGTCGGCGAGTTTCCTCGGGGATCTCCCGTTTCCCCCCCGACCTTTCATTCCGGCGCTGCTCCATTCTCACCTCATTTCACCCTCATCGGCTGAACTAAGTCTCAACTAATTTAGTAACGTCTCGACGTATCACCTGTGTACTAGGAAAAGTACACATTTGGGCCATTCCTAATTTCAGCATATTTAACACTAATTACAGCAACAATAATGATGCTTGGGATCGTGATTTACAACTGAAACGAGGTTTTATTGTTTAAATACGTATTATATGTTATTTAGATGCAACGACATATTTTAGATGCGATGGCGCGACACAGCTCTTTGCGTGGCGCAAATCCAGCAGGTTGGCAGATATGGTGTGGAAAGGAGAATCTAGAATTTGATCAACTTCCCCCTAGCCTATGCCTAGCCACGCGCTTGTCCCGATATGGCGGGTGATTATACCCGTTTTATAGTGCCTTACGATTTGCAGTGGCGTGGGCGACATCTCAATGACACGGCGTGTTTCTGAACGCAGCGTAAAGTTCGTACTCGTGTTTTTTAAACAGCCTCGGGAAGTTACAATGTTTTGATTGATATGTGTTTCCACGACAGGGATAATTAATATGCTGTAACGAGTGTCGTGTTCGCTGCGTGCGCAAGGGCGTAGCCGCCATTTCCGTTTATGATGGCTGTGTTGTAATCGTAGCGCAGGACAGATGTGTGTGGATTTCAAATATGTGCAAAGTTTATACGTTTTAACCATGAACTGATGTTATGACGAAGTTAATTATTTATATTCACGGCTGTTTATCACAACGTTGTACCTTAGCGCTAGGTGTTTCAAACACAGTTGTGTAACGAGCTTACGTTTCTGTGATTTGAATGTCTGCCACAATCCCAAAAAAAAATGCTAAGCCCAACCAGATAAATTTAAATAAATAATTAAATAAACCTACAAACCAGTAAGTACCAATGCATGTAAATACTAGTGGAATAAATGTTACGGTAGGCCTATGTGTTTGCATGTTCACCACTGTCTTTTACATTCGTCGATGCTACGTACAATAAATAAGCGACACGAGTTGCGTGCTTGAATTTACTGTGTCGTTTAGTTGGACTGGTTGTCCCTTCGTTTTAATTTTTATTCCAAACACATATTAATAACAACAGGTTAAATACTACTGTTGTTTCCGCCAGAGTTGTAACAAATACCGTCGGGGCTAAATATGAATGTGTATTATGTGTAACGTGCTATATCGTGTGTAACAAATAGTTATAAAGCCGACCTAAATATTGTTATAGGCCTAAATTGTGAACACTCGTAGGAAAAATGACAGCATTCTCTGAACAGCTGTAAACGGCAAACAACGCATTTGATGGTTATAAAAGTAGAAGTCACATGGCAGTGTTTATGTTTACGTGTGGCGGAAGGAATCGTGATCAGTAACCAAAAGTAGAAATTTGGCAGGGCTTCAGAAAAGGGCGAAGTTATCGCGAATCAACTATATTGTGTGTTTGGAAGCTAACGCCTCATGTTCCTTCCTGCTATTAGTGGTAATATTTTTAATCGTGCAGATCAACTGCATACGGGTTATTTCAATACTTCATACAACTACGTAAGTAGAGTGCCCCACTTGCGAATATTTGAAATTTTTTTTTTTTTTTACTAAATTGTATTTCACTTATCTTTTCGGTTTTGAAAACTAGAAAAGCAGGACTGCGAGATCATCCATGTCGTCTATCGTGTTAATCTGTGTGATGAGATCTCCGAAACTTTTGTAATACCGTACTTAAATAATTCCCCACACAGCATCATGTAAGCGGTGCCAGTGGAATGCACCAAAAGTTATTTTTTGTGAGAGTTTTTTTTTTTTGCCAACAGGGAAGGTACTATTTTGCATATTTTGTGATATATGTATCACGAACTCAGTAAAACGATTTGCATCTGTATTGTAGTAGTTATATAACAGAACAATGAAAACAATACGCGCGAGACAGTGATGCGATCATCTAACTCAGCGTGTTTGTTACCATTATCTGTTCGTCGGATTGACTAAACGCTATCATATATGGTGTAGGATCAATGCATATAAAAATCAACAGAAAAAAATATTTAATTGTTGTACAATGATTATTCTATTTAAAAAAAAAAATGATGCTTGTAATATATTTATGAAACATCTCATGTGTTTTTAATTGATTCGAACGGTGACCCTTACCTTGATACACAGATACAAGCTAGATGTGCTACATAGATACAAGCAAGATGTGCTACATGTCATCACGTCATCATGCCGGAACTATTGATGACCTTATCCCGCCCGCTCGCCGTACTGGTTCTGCCGTGTAATCGTCCTTTGTGTATTGCGTGGTGTAGTGACCGACTAGCTAGCCTTGTCCCGCTTCCTTGTCGTTTCGAGGCTATTAAAGAGACTGCTACAAAAACTAAGTCACTTATTGCGATGTGTAGAGAAATCGTGCAATATCGCGCGACGTTTCTGATCAAATATTTATTTTTTTGTCGACATGCATGAACGTAACCGGTCAGACACGTGATTTACGTAGCATATTTTCACAAACATAAATGCTTTCAGGCTATCCACTGTAAACTAGGAACTTTCGGAAGGGCTGCTTACTATCTACTTGTGCGCACATTGTGTATTCATACTCCGTATGTGATATTTACATTGTCGTGGGCATGATCACTTCATTTATGCGTCAGTCAAGTGAAACTGTGACATTATTATGAACGTGTATCTTTTACAATTTTTCTAATTCTCATACTTACGTGAACAAAAAAAAAAAAAAATACAGATAACATAATAATTAATTTTAGTATTCGCCGTTTTTTTTAATTTTATTTTTGATTCGATGTTAATATATGCAACTTCTTTACCTCCGTCTTTACCCAGTTTGCCGGCCGCTTACCGGTGTTCTGAATTTCCTGCATGAGAACTGCGCCATCTCGCTGTTTGCGAAGCGTCACATGCTAATATGGTTCGGCGGTGATCATCAAATTTCGCCAGTGTGGACGGATCAATTAGGGCAGCTTTTAATTTTGTCGGACGCAATTTGCTGCTGTTGCGGCCACTTAAAGGGGGCTGTTTCCTTTTATCGTCCTTTACCTCAGTCCTGCCAATATAGCATCAGCAGAGAACATCCTGCATTTATTTACATTATCATAGAAAACTCCATAAAATATTCGAAATATTTGGTAAAATTCATTTATAATAAAGTTCAATTAATTGCCATCTTAATAACAGTGACCTTTAAACGCTTCATAAATAACATCTTATAAAAACCTTACGTCAAGCCGGACATTTAGAATAATTGCATCGTTTTTATGCAAGAAAGAATTAAAAACATATTTGCTAACATATATAAGCACTTTCGTAAAAGCTAAAGCTTGAGCATATTAATAAGATTTAAAACTTAAATAAACTGAAAAATTTTCAGGTGAAGCTGTTAAATACATTTATAAATTTTTTATTTTTACATAAACACAAACAAAGAAATTTGTTATGATTTTCCTAATTACAAAGTTTCCTACGATATGCTTTACGAAAGGTCATAAATAAATATATGGTATGTTACACGTACATACATTGCGATAAGTTAAACGTCTCTCTTCATTAATTTAAATCGAAATGAAGCATGACGTAGAGGGATATTTGTCACGGTATTAGCTCTGTCCGCATTCCTCACTCATATACAACTTAACTAGTATTTTTCTAACAGATTTGCTTACCTCTAGAGTAATTTTTAATATGCTTTGCTCTAAGTATACTGATGCAGATTTGGTTTGAACGATGGAATGGAATAAGTTCTACTACTGCCATATGACACATAAGTATGAAAACGCTTGTTGTTTGTCATCTTAAAGCATTAAGCTTAAACGTCCGCAAAATAGACAGCGAACATGCGCAGTATATTATTTTAGAATTTTGTATTTGTGACACAGTGCAACGCAGTTTACGCATAAGTTGGCGGACACCTTAAAATGAGATTTACTTCCACCATCTTGGATTTGCAGAATTTTTTTCAATGTTGTATATTTTATCGATCTGCAGTTCTAGGAATAGTACTTCCATGTTTAACTTCGTATAAAATGCGTGATCTTGAAATTTTTGGACACCTAAATTATTCAATTTATTCTCGTCTTTTCAATGCAGATAAATACCTGAAATATTATTAACATATTTGCGTTATAACGAATTTTTATTTGCCCTTTATCAGAGCACCAATATGGCGGTAAGTTCCACGGCAATGTAAGTTATTTTAATAATGACATGGTAAAATTACTGGATGAATCTCGAACAGCAAATACTAAGGTTTCAGTAGTGGTGACGTATGGACTTGCTTAATATTACGTTGTAGGCTGACTACAGTCCATTCACGGTCACTTCCAACATTTCTGTAGCAATGCTAGAGTTCTACTTCCAGGAGCTTAACTGAAGGGACAACTTCATGCACAATCAATGTAATAATATTTTGCTTAAGAACTATTTATTACTAGTCATTACCAACACACCTGTTTTGACACTTCTTTTAATCAAATTATTATAAATTAAAAACTATAATTTATAGGTAAAATGTAAGTAAAAGTTAAGTTAAGCCAAAAAAAAAAGAAGGTACTTTTACTTTAGCAGGAGTATAAACCGATTGTAATACACGATATATTTAGCAAATACGCAATTACTTCATACATGGGGTAATTTTTCAAAGGTTGGATTCATAAAAGTGTGAAGAAGCTGCGAATAGACTATAGTAGAAGACATAGCCGTAGGAAAATTCGGAAGGCTGTTAAAATGCTCCTAGATGTACAAGTTCGGCGTCTGATAGGCGCCAAGAATCCAGCACTAAGGCTGTCGTATCCTTAAAGCTATTTTCACTTCTGAGGCTCAGAAGCACAGGAGATATAAAGGCGACACTTCCACGCTCGTCAAACGACCAATCGCCTCTACGTCCAAGGCTCTAAACCTGCGTGCAGTGTTCTCCACGTGCTACCTTTACTGATGGGACATTAAGCGGAGACCGTATGTTTCATTGACGTAAGGTCTGCAGCAAAGTTCAATACAGACTCCTGTCATGGTTTCGCTCGAGTCTGGGTAGTCGCTGCAAATAAGTTAGTCCAAAGAAAGTTGTTTTTAATGATTTCGGAGGAGGACTCGAAATATAATTTGTAACACATGGCGTTACATATTGAAAGTATAATTCCGTTCTCGTTTGTGATACGTTTAATTTTTCTTATAGGCTTATGACAGTATAAAGAGCACCTATGGAATTATAGTCAGCATGCATAATTTTAGCCTTAGACGTTAACTTCCGAGTGCGGTGGAATAAACACACTGTGTGTTTTACTCACATGGCAACATTTACTCGAAAAGGAGGTTAAAGGATACAAAATAGCTGAAAGGAAAAAGTAACTATGGCCTCAAAAGTACTCGCCTTACCTTGAACGTTCTATAGGTAAAAATGTTGGAGACACTGTTAACAGTTTCGTATTTATTATTTAAAACATGCTACAACACAGTTGAAAGCGCCGAGCAAATATGGGTTTGGCGAAATACAGTTGTAGAAATGTATATTATTTCAAAAGAGAAACTACTAACTTCACAAAAATAAATAAATTTGACAGGCGAGGAAAACGAGATTGTTTAGTAAAGTTTTTGGGCAAGAACGTCACAGGAAGTACTTGGAGAATTCCCTAGGGAACACTTCAGTTGCTGTTGGACAAGATGTGACGCCACTGTATGAGGAGGTGAGTATCATTACAGTTCTATCGATCGTAACCGGAAACGATGTTTTATTTCTCGTTATCAAGGCCGCCCGCTTCGTATCGCGAATGCATAATTCACCATCTTCCTGTCTTTCGTTCGCTCCACGGGCGACTATGTAACAATATGTCAAGGGGGAAAAAAAAAACTATGTTCTAGTCTCTCTTGTATTGTTGCTAAGTTATTTGAAATTTTATTTCCCTTGTCGCGCTCTTACATAATCACCCGGATGGAATTTCGATAGATACGAGGATTCAAGCATAAGCCAAGACAGCTATATGTCGGTCGAAAACTACAAAATGCAATCACAAGATTTCGAAGGTGGCAGACGAACTCGGCATCCATGGCATGTGGTTACACCATTACATATCAGTTGTAACGGACGGTTGTTATCCAGAGTGCAAGTTGAATCCACTTGTGAGTCGACCGCCTTGCAGAGTGGTTGCCACTTCCTGCCTGTAGCTCAAGCAGCGTCTATTTCCTCTCGATTCCCAGGTCATTGAGCACTTCTGAGGTAGAGGGGAAAATGAGGAAAAGAGTGGGCATTGGAATTGCGTTTTAGCCACTGCTCAGGTTTCAACAGAGACCTTTTGGCCAACAGCACTATCAAAGAACAGCGTGGAAAATAGTGAGGTTTGAAGACTGTTTACGTAAGGAAATGCTTTCAGTTGTTTTTACAGAGCCTCTAACCTAGTTTTAACGAAACTAAATTAAGGTGGACTCACAACAATCCGTTTCATCCGTCAGTCGCCCGTCCGCCAGGCGGTCACGTGATCTTTGACCATTCGCAGGGCGACTTATTGTTTCTTTCTGTCAATCCATCAAATATATTCCAAACTTTCACTTTCGACGGACCGACGGATGGGCCATCGCCTTCTGACGACATTCCGAGGATGAATATACGTATTTTGAAATAAAATTCAGGGCGGTACATTTGGTGGTAAATTCAGGAATTTATAATGTAAAAAAAAATTCAGTATAAATTCTTATCACGCAAAAAAATTATTCCGCCCCAAGATGTTTCTGTTTTGAAAATGTATTTTCAAAAAAAAAAATATACCTCCAACGAAAGAAAGATCACGATGTTAAGTTGCCACGCTGAGATTTTGCCGTACAGAATGATTGACGGACGCCGGATTATTATGAATCGCTTTCAACTGACGGATGAAAAATTAGACGGATGACTGACTGGTGGTTGCGACGGATGGTTGTGAGCCCGGATTTACGGTATATATAAGTTGGTCAACGTATTTTAGAAATTTAAAAAGAGCGGAGCTCTTGGAAAGTAAAACTTAAACGAGCTAATCGCAATGCGCGACGTGACTTGAGAGTTGCACTGGCGATGGTCGAAACAATACTGGGGACATGGAGCAGAAGACCAGAAATTAGCCAATAAAAGCTGTTCGCAATTAACTGAGTATTTTTGTAACAAACGTTTGGAAAATGCCACTGCTCCACTGCTCCTTACCTGCGTATATTTTAACGGGTACTCTAACTGGTAAGAGCCCAGTAAAGTTGGTAACAACGTCTTACGCAGGGTTTTCAAAAGTGCTCAGTGTACCACGAACAGCGTGAGCATAAATTCCAACGTGTTATTTTCATACCAGTACTTGTGACCTACCTTTCAAGCCATTTCGTATCCTTCCGCCTTTTAGCAGTATTAACACAGCCGTTGTCCTAATAATATTCATCCTCTAACAGAATATAATAAATTTTCTTCAGGGAAGTAACTATGGGCATATTACTGACATAACAGTTCTCATTATCACTTGCGTAAAACGAACTGATATACAAAGAAAGTAACTTCGGCCTAAGCAAACCAGGATTTTTTTTCACGAGGGAATCGTGCCGGGCACCACCGCTGGCTGACGGGGTTTCTCGGGGATCTCCATTTTCCTCCTGCCCTTGTATTCTGTCCTGCTCGCTTTTCCGCCACGCATTATCCACGTCGGATTTCAAGACCTTGGTTTGTTTTGAGCCGTCAAAATATTTCCGCTCCACACTGTGTTTGTGAAGTTAAACATTACGTTTGTAATACCTACGGCGTTTGCATGTTAAGGCACGCGATTATTATTTCTATTTATTTTTTTTTCATTCCAGAACCACGAAAGGAGGGACACAAATAAACACACGAAGCTCGCGACTGTTTGATGTTGAATTACATAATCTGCTGATGTGAGGAAAGCGAAACCTTCACAGGAGGAAAAAGTTGAGAACATCTTTCACTTCATTACCCCGGCAATTGATTATTCTGTGCATAACTTGTCGTCCGGTAACTTCTGAGACGTTATGCTAATATAATCTGACTTGATATATATATATATATATATATATATATATATATATATAATCCACGTATTTTTGGATTGAAGAAAAATGAAGAAAACGAACACCTTTTCCCCAATTTTTATTAGCGAACAACTATGTTTGTTTTACACATAGCCATTTCGAATTTCCGGGCAAATTGTTGTGAATATCTGTCGCCACGTTAGTTTTTATTGGTTTAGTACATCTTAAATTATATATTATGTAATATTTCTTGAGGTTATATGGACTGTAACGCTGCAGGTGTTAAGCATGATCTCAAAATTCTTGCTGGACGCCGTATTTTACGAAGAATGAATATCCTCGTGCAGCGAATAACACAAGACAGCTCCAAGCATCGGCCCGTATTCGCATGAAGCGAAGCCGCAGTGAACAAGCGTGACTGCAGCATGAAATCCAGGTACATGGTATTTTGCAACGTCACTCAGGGCCATCAGAAATAATGTGTCGGGGTTTCCCGTATTTCAAATAACCGGATCTCGAAGAGTCCCTCTTGTAGAAGCTATGTTGCTTCTTTTAGTTGCCGCTCCGCTTTATTTCTCCTTTCCCCCTTTTGCGCACCATTTTGTCGGTCTATCATTACAATCATTGTGTGTCATTCCTTTCTTCATTTTCTTGAGATCTTTGGAATAATGTTTTTACATTGCTTACTACTGTACATGTGAATTGGCCTAGTCGCAATTTCAAAAAGAAATATTTAATTTAAACAGCAGCATTACAGTATTTGCCTATGTTAAATAAATTTTCACATGAATTTGATACGATTCTTTAAATAATAATATTAAACTAAAATAATTCGATTGGCAGTGTTTAAACCACTTGTGTAATCATTCACTTGTCCAGAAGCAGTAATCTTGACATTACGTGAAAATTGTTCATTTACCTAAATACAATAATTTTTGGGAATAAAAAGCAATTTATTTACGTTTGCGGTACTTTTATTTTACTGGATTGTTTGAAACTAAATTGCAGGAACTTTCCAAAAATGAAATAAAACTAAGAGAAAACTGATTATAAACTTAATAGTAATCTGGGAACAATATATAAAAAATTTTTGGTTCATAAAACATATAGCTCGAGGTTTTGTACGTATTTTTTAAAATTAAAATTAGGATAGCGAAAGTGATTGTTACAGCATTTAATTATGCATAATAATAGTATAAACATCTTAAAAAAATAACAGGAAACTTGAAAGGAAAAAAAAAACGTAAAGATATAAAGCTTAATATATTTGTTTGCACGCATAGTACAGTATTCAAAATATATGCATTTAAAGATGTTCCTGCTTTATCAGCAGTAAATTAAGCTGATTTTGCTAGGGCGTAGCCCTCGGGTGCGAACGATCTTGATGCTAATCTCGTTCGTGCTTCCAAGACTTTTATAATAACCGAAACTGTTTGATGTACGTAAATTCAAACAATCTTTGTTTGGCGAAACCAAATAAGGACAACAAAACAATCTGGTTTCAACAACCAAAATATTTCATTGCCCCTATAAAAGGAACCAATTTGCTCGCGCTAAAAAACTCTGTTTGAGTCAACAAAACATTTTCCTCGGTGTATGAATTGTTGGTTTTGCAGTCCAACTACACTTTCGTACGCTCGTGATAATCTCCTATAGGCTGTTCACAGTGAAATTAGCACTTTTGAGGCCCTAGTTACTTTTCACTTCCAGCCGTATTTAATCCTCTAACAACATTTAAAAATAAATATTTCCATTTAAGTAATAAACAAAGTGTGTATACTCCACCGCACTCAGGAGTTAACGTCTAGAGATAAAATAAAATATTTTTATTGACTGGTATTCCAAATGAGAGAGCTTTAAAAAATGCTCACTTTACGGTGGATAACCTATACATTACCGAACCTTCAGTGGTTGTGGTAGCTAAGGTGTCATCCTCCTGTGTAATCAGGCCAGGCTGGTGGCAACGCACACTAACATATGACTTGTTTAATGAGTGCCGATCTCGATTTTTGAATTTTTATATGTCTTATTACACAAGGGATATACATGCATGCTCGGAGAACCCCAACCAGTGGACACTACTTAAAATAATTAAACACAGTTCACAATTCCTGCTACAGGTATGAGCTCGTCACGTTAATTACGAAAACATCAATAAACGACCAATCACAAGACTGGAACAAAATATAGAACTGGAAATAAGAAGCAAGGGAAAAATAAATAGAAAAAACCTGTATATAAAAATATTAACAATTAACAAGAAAGAAGAACTAGAATAACAACGTAATACGAACATGAAAAAAATCACCGACATACAATTAATTACTAATGCGAGAAGATATGAAATGTCAGTAAAAAAGAGAGGGCCAGAACATACGGCGCAAGAACCATGAAAATGACAGCTTGAAAGAATACGAGACGTCCCGCGGGAAAAAAATAATTCTGAAAACGATCGACGAACCAATTGCTGACGAGCGCTGAATGTTCCTACTAAAGTTCATCCATTCGAAGCTGGCAGCAGAGAGGAACATTGCTAGTGACAAGGTTAAAAGCCATTGGCTTTCTAGTCGGCTCACTGTATGATTACAAAAGAAAATAGTTGCAGAAAAATCTTGCAATTTATTAACTAAATAAATTTGATTTTAATTATGAATTGCGTTTTTTAATGTACTATTATATTAAAATACTCAATGCGCATGGAATATTGTACGTGATTATAGCTTTGAAATACTTACAGAACTAAAAATCTCAAAACCCACCCCCTTTTTTTTTTTTTTTAATTACAATAGTCTTGTACTCGAGGTGCGATGCGACTTCGGCAGTTGTGCTGGCGTGAGGTAGCTCAGTACCGAGTACATGCGGAGAAGACGAATAATCGGTTTACATGCTATTCACAGTAAAGTGAGCACTTTCGATAGCCCTCTCGTTTAGAATAACATGCAAGAAACATATTTTTTTTTTTTTTAGCCTTAGAGATTAACTTACGAGTGCAGTGGAATATACAAGCTGTGTTTGTTACTTACATGACAATATTTATTTGAAGAGGTTGTCAAAGGACGGCTACAAGGAGAGAAACGTAACTAGGGCCTCAAAAGTGTCCGATTTACTGTGAACGGCCTATACTTCAACTTAAGTTGTTGCAGTAGTCGTGAGTAAGCCTATATAATCCATTAACGGTTACTTCGGCTTTTTCTGGAGCCCTGCTAAAGTTCTACTTGCGAGATATTCCTCCGCCTCGTTCAAACTAAGCTTAACTAAGTCTGGAAAACTACACCAGAGGGACAACGCACCACATTCGTGCGCACTCAGTGTAACAGTATTCTGTGTAGGGACTATTTCTCACCAGGCGCTACCAACATACCTATATTCTCCCTGTTTTTTATTCAAATTATTTTTTAATGAAGCATTATAATTTACGGATAAAATATGGGTAACACTTCAATTTAACAGGGTGGCAAAAGTAACTTTTATGAACACAAGTATAAAACGCTTGTGGTGCAAGGCGAATTTAGGAAATAACTAAACACGTCATATATGGGGAGACTTCTCGAAGGTTAGATTCAAAAATGGCCGCGACTACACAAGACGACAGACGGTCAGCAAGCGGCGGTGGAACAGCACCGTGGCGTCACTTCGAGGCAGATTCATGACGACGCGCGACGTGTGGTAACCTTGTCAAGAGTGCCCCGTGTCCGGGGAGAGCGACGTAACAGCGCGTGTTCTCAAGCGCGTGTGTGTGTGTGTGTGCGCGCGCGCGTTCGACACGCGTGTTACATCGAAGACCGGGGCCCCGCGAAGAGAAGCCTGTCGTTATGCAAGTGCCGGACATAGCCAGATGTTTACTTTCCGAGCGCCGCCGCCGCAGGGGGGGGGGGGGGGATTTCCATAAGGACTGAGCAAACTCTTGGGCCCGGTCGCGTTGCGAGACTTGGCCGAGACGGATGGAAGTCGTCAGTTTCGCAAGCATTGTTCACCTTCGCTGCACTTAATTCGCACGTGGCAATGACCGCGCTAATTTCACGCAACTCTGCGTTTAATAATTTAAGCTCAGCTTTTTAGCAGACGAAGTTTCTCGTGTGGGGCATTCATGATAAACTGAGCACTTTTGAAATCTCTGCTCAAGAACTGCTTGTAGGCAAGTTGTGTATTCTTCGACCTCATTTACAATCAACATTGCCTTCGGCCTTATCACTTTAATCATGCTTTAGTCGAGTGAAAGTGTGACCTAATAAGATAAGTAAATGCTTTAGTAATGCGCATATCATTACACGTATATGCATTAAACACAGGAAACAAAAGAAATAATTTCAATATTAACAAAACGTTTACCTAAAACTTCTAATTCAATGTTTAGACGTGGAACTACTTTCTACCCGTCGTTACCAATTTTGCTTGCCGTATGCCAGGTTGTGTTCCCGTTAAAATATATGCAGGTAGGGGTATTGACACTTTTCAAAGGGTAATTAAAAAAAAAAATGTTCACTTTATCATGAAAAGCCTTTAGACATGTTGTACGGTCTCTTTTATAACTATTTTCAGCTCGATATTAGCGACTATACACGATTGGGCGGAGTTCTACAAACTTCGTGAGGTGATTCCTTAAACAAAATCAAGAGGGAAATGTATTTGAAACTTTCAACCTTAACTTAATATTAAAAGCGATACGAGCTCTTAAACTAAGATTAATTTTTTTTTTTTTTAGATATCAAAAACGAAATGAAATGAAGTTACAATTCTCCAAACATTGTTTTATGCTACCGAGATCTTCTCATTAATACATCCCCTAGTAATGAAAGTAACAGGGGTGGCCGTTCTTCTTATTAGGGCGATTTTTTTTATCGTTAGGAATTTTGAAATTTTGGTTCTTGTTTATTGAGCATCACGGCGTGATCAGCAAAAAAAAAAAAAAATTTTTTTTAGTTGCAACTGGACGCACTTTTTTTTCGTGTACAACGCGTACACATTTTCGGCTGCAGCTATACAGTGCCTAGCATGTAGGCAAACTATGCCCACTGCACAGACGATAGTGGAGGACATTATTAACGCCTACTGTCAACAGCAAGTATAATACAATCACGGGTACTTCACACTTTTCTGAAGCCCTGCTAAAGTTCTACTTCCAGGATATTCCTCCGCCTCGTGCGAACTAAGCTTTACCAAGTCTAGAAAATTACACCAGAGGACATCGCACTGAATTCTTGTGCACTCAGCTGTAATAATGTTTTGCATAAGAACTATTTCTTATTAGGCATTACCGACACACACGTTTTCTCGCTGTTTTTATTCTTATTTATTATAAAATTAAATATTATCATGTGTACATAAAATATAGGTACAACTTCAATTAAACGAAAAATAAGATCCTTTTACGTTAACAAAGATATGCAACGCTTGTGATAAATGAGGTACTCAGGGAATAGGTGAGCACGTTGTGGGAATTTTGTGGTTTGCTACAAAAAGGGCGAAGAAACCGCGATTATGCTATACATTAATACATTAATGAATTTACAGTACTGGAGCTGCCTGTATGTTTATGCCGACAGTCAATATGTGATCCCTGCAGGAATTGTTGGCTTCGCTTACCCGCCAGGAAATGTTTATCTGCCGCCCAAAGTTTGTGAGCGTCTCGCACGAAATCGGTGAGTCCTGGGCAGTTGCAGCAAAGAGGATAATTTACAGTACTGGAGCTGCCTGTATGTTTATGCCGACAGTCAATATGTGATCCCTGCAGGAATTGTTGGCTTCGCTTACCCGCCAGGAAATGTTTATCTGCCGCCCAAAGTTTGTGAGCGTTTCACACGAAATCGGTGAGTCCTGGGCAGTTGCAGCAAAGAGGATAATTTATTTTTTTTGTCGATTATCTCACGTTGCTCAATAAATCGGCACCAAAATTTCAAAATTCCTGACGTTAAAAAAAGTTGCCGGCCTTGCATAAATTGACAGTAAGTATAAATTATGTGAGGATGACGAAAGAGTTTTCTTAAAAGAGAATAACTTAGAAGAACTACTTGTGAAATATAACGTAGTTATAAGGAACCAACTACCCACAGGATCATTGCGCAAAACCTCATTGGCGGCGAAGTTCACCTTTACGGATGCTGGATTGTAAATTTTTCATTACTTTACAGCAAAGTCGAATATTTTACAACTTGACATTAAATTTCCTTCAAATAAGAAAGAGAACTTACTTTCATAACATTGTATAATCACAAGTAAAAATAAGGACTTTTCTGACTTTGAAACATGTAAACAGAAATCAGAAATGAAATAATTTCCATCAAATAAAACTACCAACCGCTCCTACTAAATATGAAAATTATTTTATAATTGTTGAATTGAAAGAAACTTGTTTTTAAATGTTTTGTTTGTGGTTAACACATATTTTTTTATAAATTAAATTTTCGCAAGTCCATGTCACTTCCTACCAGCCGCAATTCTTAACATTATTTTTCTTATTTTCTGTAGAAAATGTAGACCTGCTGAACGCATACCATTTGCACTGAGTGGTTAGCCTGCTCGCCTCCCTTCAAAGCGAACCTAGTTCAATCCCCGGCAGGGTGACTCCCGGCGGATTCTCTCATGTGACTCGTGCCGGACGATGCCGCTGGTCGGCGGGTTTTCTCGGGGATCTCCCGTTTCCCCCGCCCTTTCATCCCGGCTCTGCTCCATACCCACCTTAATCACCTTCATCGTCTCTCAAGATCCCATCGTTAAGAGTCGCCCAAATGTCTTACCTCACATGCAGTGATGTTTTGTTAAGGCGCGTTCATTAACCAGCCGTAGTTACACCTCGGGGTATTCAACTCCGAAGCGGTCTTTGTGAGCCACACGCACAGAATATCAACCAGCCAGCTTTCATAACAACTCGCTCGCGCGAGGAGTGGGGAGCAGCTCAGCGGCTAAGTGGTGGAAGGGGGATGTGTGTCAACTACTGAACACCAGGAAATGTAGCGGCCTTTTCCAAATGCCAAACTCCAGTTGAGTTCGTCTCGCGGCTCACGCTGTTGTGTTGGGAGGCTCTCTTCTGTAGTATATTCACGGTTTGTTCACATTAATTCAATCAAACCTTCGAAAAATCCCCCCCCCCCCCAAATTATGTATTTTTAGTTATTTCCAAAATACACCATGTATCACAAGCGTTTTATACTTGTGTTCACAAAAAGTAATATTTTTTGGTTAAATTGATATATTATTTATATCCTCTCCATAAATTATAATATTTTTAATATGTTCTGCACATAATGTACTGACGTTTTGTTAGCTGTATTGACGTATTGTTAGCTGTACTGACGTATTGTTAGCTGCAGCGATGCAAGGAAATAACTATACTTTTATCTTAACATGGAATCAAAGCTTAATTTCTGACTGGGCAACAATACGTGAAGATAAGCCGTAACCATGCTTAAAATTATTTTAATTAAACTTCCCTTCACCACGCTACAGTGGAGAGATCAGTCTTGCACACCGAGGCGATGCAAGCGTGTAACTGGGAGCAGCGATTTTTTTCGCAAAAAAGATCCCGTGTCTAGGTACGTATGGAAACCTGGTATGCTTGTCGCACGTTGATGATCAGATAGCAGGTTTCCCGACACTCCTTTGCTGTCTCCAGATCAATCAGGGACGTCCATGGCCTGTCCCTGAAAAATCAGGAAATCGTTTTCCACTGACGTGTGCGACGTTTCTAAGATGCAATTTGTAATCAGTTATCAGTTTTAAAATATTGAATAGTATTTTTATAAAATTCCTTTACAGAATCTCTACTCATAGTTTAGCGATGCAACTGATTTTTAAACTGCGTTGTACGGTGTTACCAGGTATGTCGGGGGATTTTTCTGTTAAAGGGGGGCAAAGTCTTGTAGAGAACTAGGTGCGTCTGGTGCTGCTAAAATTACCCCTTCCCGAAATGATGTTTTGAAATTTCTTATCTCAGTATTTACACACACAAGTTGTTTCATATTCATGTAGTTTCGACAAAAGAATACTTAGAACCAGTAAAAAATATTACTATTGAACGTTATCGCTGACCTCAATTTTTTTGTAAATATATTCTACGTGAAGCATACATCTTAATCGACGTTCTTTTTGTGGTGCCCCATCGTGACGTTTTTGGCACCTCCTAGTAAGAGTGGCCTTTTTTATGCCCCCTCCTGAGAGTCAGAAACACGTTTTCAGAAGAAAATACAAAGTATTGCTTCCAGTGCATTTACTTATGAAAAAAAAATATACTTAGAAATAGTGAACAATAACACCTTCAAAACCACGTACGCTATACATATTATTTCGGAGCGCTCCAACACAAGAATTTTTTTGAGAATTTTCCAACCGGATGCACGGAAATCTAGCATCTAGGAAAAGACGACTGCACTGAAAAGTCCTGCAGATTTTCCGCAAGATAAAATGATCGCGTCGTTCTGCACATCGGGAAAATTGTCAAGTATAGGCTGTTCACGGTAAAGTGAGTAATTTAGAAAGCACTGCGTAAGATCTACTTGTATGCCCGTTGTGTATTCTTCCGCCTTATGTATAGTTATCATTACCATGGGCCTAACCACTTTATTCATGCTTCGGTCGAGTGAATCTGTGTAATTATTATAAAAGCAAACATTCCACAAAACTGCACATTTTTACAATTCGATGCATTAAAAAGAAAACAGAAAGCGAAATATATAATTTTAGTTATCATAAATGGTTACCTAACACTTTTTATTCGACCCTAAGGCATGAAACTTAGCCTGCTCGCTTCCCACCAAGGTGATCCGAGTTCAATCCCCTGTCGGGTAATTCCGGATCTTCGCATGTGGGAATCGTGCCGGACGATGCCGTTGGTCGAGGGTTTTCTAGGGAATCCCCCCCCCCCCCCGCCCTTTCATTCCGGCGACGTCAATCACCCTTGTCAGCTGTCAAGACCTCGATGTTGAGAGACGTCCAAATCTCTTCTCACACTAAGGTTGCTTTCAAAAGTGCTCACTTTATCGTGAGCAGCCTTTAGCAACACAGAATCACGGCAGTAAAACATTTAATTTTGACGTGACACAATATTATTATCTGAAGTTACGAAATTAATTTAGTGGGATAATATCAGTCTTTAAACGCAGGCCTATTTTGGTTGACTCCAAATTTGCCGATCTGACTACGATCTGACTAACCGACCGTAGAGAAATATTATATATTGAAGCTAACAAATGTTGTTCTTAGTGTAGGAGCATCGTCAATTGCAGTCAGTTCTCGCGGCCTTAAGCTCTATTTTTGTGAGTGCGTAACATGAGAACGCTTACCTTAAGTTTTCACTTTGAAGTATACAAATCGGCGACGAGAACCTCCCAAAATCGGTAGCCGGCTTATGGTACGACTATTCTTGGTTTCGGAACTCAGGATGAGGTCTGGGCGTAAAATATGGATTGAGGATTAAATACTGATCGTAAGAATGAAAAAAACTGTCTCCAAGTAACCAGATCGCTAAATTTTTTTTTTGCTAGGTGAGATAAACAATGTTAATCTCCACGATTGGCATTGTCATTGGCTTAGCGTGATCATATAATATAAAATGTAATGCCACTCGCAACTGGAAAAAAAAAAAAAAAGCTAAGTTTGTTTAAGGAGCGAATAGACAGCAGAAAATGGCGACTAGACATTTATTTAACTTTTTTATGTGTATCAATAGAAATTCTTACGTACTACTATATAAATATTTGACACTCGTCTTTAATATAGGTCTTGAAAATGCATGCTTGTCGTATTAAATACCACATTTTAAAGCAAAATGACAAAATAAGTAGTTTGCAGGCAACATTAATCTGAAAAATGTCATAGAACCACTCCGTAATAAAACAACATACATTTCAGTAGATATCTGTTGCAACTTAAGGGCGATGGATAATATACTTTCTAAGATAAATATCTGAAATATAAACCTTTCTAGAGGAAGAGATATATGTGGGAGATTCTCTTAGCCTACATTTTTCTTTCTGATTTATAGGAACTTCCAAGTGACACATTTCACGGCCCGAAAACGGCGTGATAATTATCTCAATAACAACTTCACTAGCTCCGAGTATTTATAGGAACTTCCAAGTGACACATTTCACGGCCCGAAAACGGCGTGATAATTATCTCAATAACAACTTCACTAGCTCCGAGTATTTATAGGAACTTCCAAGTGACACATTTCACGGCCCGAAAACGGCGTGATAATTATCTCAATAACAACTTCACTAGCTCCGAGTATTTATAGGAACTTCCAAGTGACACATTTCACGGCCCGAAAACGGCGTGATAATTATCTCAATAACAACTTCACTAGCTCCGAGTATTTATAGGAACTTCCAAGTGACACATTTCACGGCCCGAAAACGGCGTGATAATTATCTCAATAACAACTTCACTAGCTCCGAGTATTTTTAGTTCAACTTCGAAGTTTTTCTATTTTCATTGTTTGCATATAAGGTAGAAGTATTTTATTATAAATTAGAAGTTTCCAAGCCTTTGTAATAAGAAATCTTATTCAATTAATTCTATCACACAGACTTTTACTTAATTTTTTATGTATTTTTGGGTTTATTGTATTGTCAGACAACTTTCTTTCTGTCTACTGAATAACAAACTTCCTGACTTTTATACATCCCCAAATGTAGGAAGAGAATTTGTAAGTAATAGCAGTCAGGTTTTGTAATACCACAGTCAGGTTTTGTGGCAACTAAATAACGATAAATTACCAACTTCCGCCACAAAAAAGTGTTTCACAAAGAAAATAGAATATATTTTCGAACTACCTAAACACTACCTCGACATGAAGCCAATTGCCATCACAAATCCCAAAGAAGTTTCTTTTATAGATATTCTCTTTATACTGAGACTTCTGTAAACAATGAAATTTAGCAGGTGCTTTTATTTCATTACTCTTACAAGAAAAGAGCACGGGTGTAGGGTACATACTAATTACAGCATTCTGATTAGCAACACCTCGTACAAGAATACTCTTTCAACAAATTATGTCTTACGGATCCAGCTAAGACAAAACCGTAAATGTCGGATATTTTGCATTATGCGCCTTACGAAATAAATTAGATCGACCGAGGCCGCTACCGCCTTTAGCAATTATACCTTGAAGACCAAAGCGATACAAAAAAAGAAAGAAGAATATCACTCTCTTCTACACTCAACACTTCAACACACCATGACTGAACTTCCTTATCAACATCAACATTAACAGTCGAAATATTCCGACGCACCTTCCTTGGATAATACCTAGAAACATGGTGTTGCCTTCGAAACATAATGTGATGTATCTTCTCTACCGACGCGGAGCAAAGCGAATTATTGTACGCTCGCGCTGAACTTATATAACAAACAGCATATTAAAAAAAACACTCAATGTATTAGTTCTGATAGGCTTTCGCTGAAACTATTGACAAACAAGATTATATACATTTTATAATGTAAACATCTACAGAAAGGTTCGTATAGAAATAGGTGTCCGACCCCTTGGAAAACCTAACATCCGGGTGCCATTATCATACTACTCACGTCTAACTGTAGAGCGAAGCCAGTATCTCTGTTACTTCAATTTGCTAAGTTAGACTTGTCTGTCGTACAGGTGCCTGCGATAAATTAGTGCGTAACGTTATTATTGTTATTATGGATCGTGCGTATTTTAAAATAAATTCTAAATTTGCAAATAACGGTATTACAGTATCTAGACTAGTTATATTGGCATGGCCATGAGCAATTTTTGCTACAACGAGGGCAGATGGAGCAGGCAGAACGAATTGTGCATGTAATAGGTTATAGTAAACTATATTTAGCCAGGAAGTTTATGTGGCAACCACTTAATCATTCATCGAGGTACTACGGAAAGAAATAATTTCGTTTCGATTTTATGTTAAAATTATTCGAATAAAAGTGTCCTTTTTACAGCAAAGAATTAGACTTGAGATATTATATGTAAAGTACGGAATTTTATAGGCCTACAAGGTTGTGTACAAAACTGTTTCTTTACTTTTTACGGTATTGGAAGAGAGAAATTATGCTGCATCGGAATAAAGGAATAGTATAGTGATAATATATAGAGTTTTTAAATTTATTGGTATGTAATGTATTTTTCAATTGTCCGAGGAAGGGAGGCATCATTGCTAGTAAAAAATGTAAAAAAAACTTAATTTTAAATATAAGGAATATAAATTGTCAAAATATAGCGCTGTTGGGGCCGTTTTCAAGCCGAAATAGATACATGTTGTTCTCAGGCTCAGTATTTACTTTTCTCTGGAGAGTAGAAAAATATACGGTAAATAAATACCGTATTTTGTGTAGAAATACATTGATTCAGACAGTGTTACAAAGCCTATATACGTACGCCCACTTTGGAAATTTCGTGAACAACATACGAAATCAGTTGGGCTGAAGGTTAGTAATTACGAATAATCAAAATTCCCACTGTACTCCACTTTCAAACCACACAGTTGTAATTTAAAAATAAATAACGTAAAAGACTAGATGACAACGTAAGAAAATGTTGCATATTAGAGGGAAAGAACTACATAATCAGTGTAAAATATTGGAATGTGTAATTCATTACAAATTAGCAAAAAATAACTAGTGACATGGTTAAATATATTCAGAAATGTATTCATAAATAAACATCGAGATACAAACAAATTCTTACAGCAATTTATAGCTTTTTCTCTCAGCGAGTTCCTGTAATACACATTTGGAAAGAAAGTGCCGTACTTAAATGCCCTCCCGTAGTATGTTTGTAGGCCGACAAATGTTACTACCTCTTTGATGGTTTCCCGGGAAAAAAAAACGACTCGTTGTAAATATTACTGCCAAGTAATTACGAATTAATAAGCATGAGACGCGAATCACCAACTTTCCACGTCACGTAGGAAAGAAATGACTGTACTGTCTGAGATAGACGTGGTGGCACTTGTTCGAGCTGTGACGAGAGGGTAAGCCGGGAGATGAAAAATAAAAACCTATAGGCTATTCACAGTCACTTGCAACTTTTCTGAAGCCCTGATAATATTCTGCGTACAAAATAATTCATCCACCTGATGCAAACAGAGCTTAACCAAGTATAGAAAATTACACGAAAACAATGTGCAGAACCTGCAAAGCACCTGAGAGGAGAACAAGAAATTGGATCTCAGCTGTGCCAGCCCATCACGGAAGTTCAGTGTCAGCGTAACTGAACTCTGATCGGCCCAGTCGAGTAGAAAATGTATTCTCACACAGACACGCGCCCGATAACCAGAGGAAATTTGCCACCTTGCACGTAAGAAGTTGAAGTCTATCTTGAGCATGTATCTCTTCGCGAAAAAAACAGTCGGCCCTATGTATAAGAATCTACAGTCCATTCCCGATTGGAAGCGACTTATGAAAATCAACCTTTGGAAAAACACTCTAGGCAAAACATGTCAACCTGTTTTTTCAATAACCTGTATTCCATAAATATATAACACTGTGGTTAACTTTAGAGTACTGTATTATAGAACATATGAAGCTTTACCGTAATATCTTCTATAACTTGTAATATTTTTTCTTTTTAAATATATATTAACAATAGCGAGAGCAGCGACGTGTTGGCAACGGCCGGTGAGAAATAGTTCACAGTTAAAATATTATTTTAACATAGTTTTTTAGTATACTATTTGTAAATTAAACAGTGCCTATTGAAATATTTAAATATTTAGGTATCCCCGATGACGACATATCTCATTTTTACAGTTTAAAATAACAGCGGAAAATATCGTGAGTATGCCGTAATGGTACGGTGTTTTATCGAGCGAGAAAGCTACTGTCTGCTGAGCGAGGCTTGTCGCTCTCTCTCTCTCTCTCTCTCTCTCTCTCTCCTCTGTCGTCTCTTTCACACTCGGGAAGTTTCACTTCGCTAGTGCGCACCAAAACGTATATGTTTTCAATTTTAACATATTTCGTACTTATTACAGCAAAATAATGATTTTTGAATGTGTAATTTACAATTGAACAGAGATTTTAACGTTTGAATACTTATTTTAATTTACTTAGATATAATGGCAGGGCAGAAACAGAGTGAAGTTGGCAGACGTGGCGAGCCATGACATGACGTGTTGCCGTTTTACCAAACGAAGCATAAGTTATACTTACTCCAAAAAAGACTTCAAATTACCGCATCACGTTTGTAGACGTTGTGTTTTTTTAAACCTACCTAAGCAAGTTACGATGTTGTGATAAATCTGTGTTTCCGCGGCAGTAATAAATATACTGTTACGGCGTGTTTCGTTAACCGCTGCGTGTGAAATAGAGTGGCGGGGCTGTTGTGTTATAGTTACGCTGGATCTGTGTGTGCGTGATTTCAAATATTTGATGTGAACTATTTATACGTTTTAAATGTGAACTGTTTTTATGACTAAGTTATATATTTATATCCACGTATGTTTATTTTTCACAACGTTGTACCTTTGCCCTGGGTGTTTGAAACACAAGTCGTGTAACGTAATTTACCACCAATCCCAACAAAATAACCAAATCAGCCCCAATAAATTTCAATAAACCTAATACACAGTAAGTAGCTATAGATATAAATATGAGTGGAATAACATTTTTCGGTAAGTTTATTTGTGTGCACGTTCACCGCTAGATTTTAAGTTTGCATAACAAAAAATGAGCGACACGAGTTGCTTGCTTGATTTTAATGTCTCCTTTTTCCGTTGGTCAGGTTATTCCTTCGTTATTCAAACTGAGGCCGTCCTTTCAAAAAAGTAACCCAACACATATCAATAACAAAAAGTTAAATACTACAGTTCATTACCCCGCAGTTGTAACAGTGTTTAACACAGTCGCGGCAAAATATTAACGTGCATTACGTGTAATGTGCTATGTCGTGGAAAACAAATAATTTAATGTAACGGAACGGTAAGAACTATCGTTAATTCAGGCATTTTCAAAACGTCATAAAACTGACCTGAATAATATTATAGGCCTAAACTGTGAATATTCGTACGAAATGGTTTTTGAAATAGACCTAAGACAGAATTCTTTGAAAAGCTGTAAAGAGTAAACAACACATTTGACAGGTATAAAAGTAGAAGTTGCATTTCAACGTTTATTTTTAGGTGTAGCGAAAGTATACGAACACATGTACACACGTAATGGCATGCAAACATTGATTTTGACAGATGCTACACATGGCAGTCACATGGCAATGTTTGTTTACATTTGGCGGAAGGATACGAAACGGGCCTGCAAGTTGATATTTAGCAGCGCTCCGAGCAAGTAGCTTCCAATGGGGAATGGACTATACAAGAATCTAGTTAACCGTGCCGTTACTAACGCTGACCGGTCGGAGGTAATAGATGATGGAGTGGCAGCTGACCGGTCGGAGGTAATAGATGATGGAGTGGCAACAGCCTATCTTCTCCTCATTTATCAAGTGAAGCCGATGCCTCGTATACTTCTTTCAACCGCGCATGCGCAGACCGATTGTTTACGTCAGCCGCCATATTATGAGTGGCAAAAGTTACATAGTAAGCAATGTAAAACATGCACCTTTTTGCCACTACTAGCCCTGTCCTCGTCTTTCATTTTCGGCTTCACTTTCGTGCCTCGGCTTCCACTCCATAGACTAAAGCTTCCTACACAATAGAAAACTTAGGATTTGACTTTACGTTTCCTTTCCCCTGACGAAACCACCAATACACAATAGATTTGTAAAGTCAGAGTTCAGACAATTGAACATCGGTTCTGCCAGCTTCGTAAAAATGCGTATCTTTTGTAATGTAAATTATTATATAGTTTCAAGGAATGCATTTTAGGTATCATTTTTTTAAAATAGGCTTAAAATTTAAATTAAAAGTTTATTTCAAAACAAAAAACACATTTGTTTACTTTATTAAAATATGTCAATTAATATATTTCCTCTTTACATTATATTTGTGCGCCAGTTATTTAATTTAAGGTGAGCTTTGTTTATTATAGCGAGGTTAAAATCGTCCTACGATAAAATAACTCACTTTTCACATAACCTCTGCTGGATTCTCGGCGAAATGGCTGCTTGACTTTGACTTTAAATTCCAACTTTTCGAAATCGCAACGTCAAGAGTGCTTGACTTCACCTTTGACAGTTCCATTCTGTCAAGCTCCGTAAGAAACAACATGTCGGAAAGCAAACGTAAAGTCAAATGGCAAAGTCAAATGTTAAAGTTTTCAATTGTGCAAGGGCCTTAATACCTCCATGGACAGGTCCGGCGCCTGACCGTGCCCAGTCGCTGTTTCCGTAGTACGAGTTTAGTGCCACGACATCTGGAGCCGACAGAATAAGGGGTTGTGGGTCCACACGACACCAGCGGCAGGAAAGCAATCTACGACGAACGACCAACGCCCGCGCCCATCGCTCTGCCGCTGGGGTTCCCGGTCGACGCACAGTCCGCGGCGGAAACGAGTATCGAAGAAGGACAAGGTCGGAGAGAAGAGTGGAAGATGTGGCACGGGGGAAAACTCTCCGTCAAGCACACTCGAGAATGAGCTCAGGTGCAAGCTCTATCACGGGGGAGGGGGCCGTGCTCAATAGGGCCGTGCCCAATAGAGCTTCCGCCCCTCCACCAGGAGATGTGGTACCTTCCACACCCATTCAAGATCTACTTCTCCTAATTTTGTACCCTTCCGCGAGGTCTTTAGAAAAAGAGCAAGACGCTCGGCGTAGCAGGAACTAAGAGGGAATCGGCCATGGCCTGTATTATGAAACCATCCCAGGATTCGCCCGGGGTTATTCGTTTCGTTTCCTCTCGACAAAAATATTCATTTTTACTCGAATTATCGACTACACTGTTAAAAATTTCCGTATATTTACGGAATGTTTTACGTAAATGTACAGTGTATATACGGAAAAGCAATCTGTAATGACGAAAAACGGAGTTAAGTCCGTAAATACAAAATGCGGAAAGTCTACGTATTCCCTTTGGCTCCGAGTTAACGGGGACGAACAATTCCGATTCTAACCGAAGCTTTCTTCTCCACTGTAACAAGAAATTTATCGTTTCTGCGGCAGTTAAAGTTAACCACGCGACTATGACCTATTCTTTCAAACACTAAAAATACACTAAATTTTATGGAAACAGATTTTTTGCTTTTATCCTGTGAATATAAATATAAAAAGTATACTGCAATTTTCATGTGAGAATCGTAGAAGGTTAGAGTCGTGGACTGGGATTTTTTTTGACTAGGGTTCAAACCTCGCTTAAGTGAAATATATTTTAACTTTATTAATATATTTTTTTATACACGGTAGAACACCCTCATAACGAAAATTAAAGACATTTTAAATATCTCTTTTTATTTTAAACAGACAGCACAGAAAACCAACTTGAAAATTGACGGAGAGATTCCGTGAAATTAACGGAAAGTCCGTTTATGAAAATCAATGTGTCCGTAATTTTACGGAGAGTTTATTGACACTTCTGGATAGATTTTTAATAGCAATTTCCCGCAAAATGAAGGAAATTTTCTTTGACACTGTACTAACGAAAGGAGCTATTCTAAGCGCATCATAGTGTTCGTTTGACGTCACTATGTTCGTTAACAAACTCGAAACGAGAGTGAAGTCCTTCGAGCCTTAGTTATCGAGTTCTACTATCAAAACTTGGCTGGTGTGTGAAATAGATTGTTGTTTGGGAATGTGAACGAAGAGAGTCGTGATGTAATGTGCCTTCATGCATTACAGGAGCATAAAAATATATATTTCAGAAAAAAAATATTCTAAAAGCACCAATTTAACTTTCTGTTTTAATTTGTGAACTATCTAAGCAGCAGTATAGGCAGGCTATTACGAGGAATTTATTAGATTATTACAGTTGTTTATAATAAAATAATACATCAAAAACACAGATTAAAATACAATTCAGCATGACCATGAATATGCATGTCACCAGTCGTACCAACCAGCTTGCGATACAACCAAATTTGATCACCAAGTTCAAACTTCAGTTTGATACAATATGTTGGAAGACTTTTCCAGTTCATGAAGGGAAGATCGATAATACTGATGTTATTAGCGTGTTTGGTAACGCTGCCATGTTATCTCGTAAGAAACTGAAGTTTAAACTTGGTGATTAAATTTGGTTGTATCGCAAGCTGGTTGGTACGACTGGTGACATGCATATTCATGGTCATGCTGAATTGTATTTTAATCTATAATAAATATGTTTTGCCGTAATAATCGGTTTATGTTTTGTCTTTACCTTTTTTTTACTAACCCATAAATAACATTTAGTCGTAATATGATGTTGGTGGTGTAATAATGTATAAATCGTTAGTGCCATAAACAATGATGATATAACCCCTAGCAATACCCTTGCACCAAACGACCGAGAAATATGTAGTTATAACAGCACCTATAAATACACATACGTGACTGACAGTTGACAGTGAACTTATTGTGTGTTTTTGTTGTAATTTGATAGTTGATTTCTGATCCAATATACAGTTTATCAAATCTGTATTTGGTTGTTGTCTGTGATGACTGTAACATTATTAATCATGCTTCATATTTGCATTATTTGTCATAATTAAATTTCTGGATTAACTGTGATGGCATTGTAGTGGTGGAAGGGTATAAATTGGTTGAAAGAAAAAAAGTAACTAGGGTTTCAAAAGAGCTCACTTTACAGTGAACGGCCAATTAAAAAAAAAATAACATATGAGTATTCTCTTAGCATAAATACCCATTGAAAAATTATTTATATGTATTTTACCTAAACTAATTACGATAATTTACTAGACGAAAGGTATCCAAATAGTTAAATTCTGTGAAATTGATTATGTCATTCGCGGTTGACTTTGAAATACGCACGACCGTCATAACGCAATGGCAAGATTTCATTTCATACTTCTATGGTGATCGATTACACTGCTCATTTTCACTTATGCAATATGCAGCCCGAGAGGAATTGCGTTATGAGCTCTGCTGCTCAGAGGTTCACTGTCAGCGAAGGTGAAGGATGCCTGGATGCTGCAGAAAAAAAAAAAAAAATTGAAAGTCGTAACTGTAAACGACAATCCTGAGATGCAAGGAAGCGAAATACGATATCACCAGCACTATAATCCAGCATCGTTGTTTTGGGAACTCACGACGTAAAAAAATTTAACGCTAACAGGTTATCAGTTATAGGAAAACGCTGACAAAAATTCATAAAATGCGTAATTTAAACCATGAAAAATTGTATTTCAAAATCTAAACACACGTGTTCATGTGTAATGTTTAGAGAAAACAAAAAAGATTTCTAATTGCATTATTTTTTTACACACGAATACGTCCATCATCGCATTGTAAAGAAGACAATGTTTGCCACCGACTGGTTAAGAGATATAGTTCCTAATTACTAACTGGAAACTCATGGGGTTTGAATCTCGCTCCAGGTATGGGCGTCACCTTGTCTCGAGGCAGCAGTTAACATTGAAGTCCAGGTTTAAGGCGTCTCATGATAAGCCTAAATTGCACGAAACTGAAATCACGCACTAACAAAGAAAATAAAATATTTTACAAGTTTTAAACCGACCATCGCTCTTAAAATTTTTGCCGCCCTTAACTTATAGTCAGTATTAAGAATTTGCATTTCTGACTTACACTCATTAACACTGCCCACCCATACACGTAAGCGAATTTGGAGGGCTGTTTTCACGCTTAAACAAACATAATACACATAAAAGTGGCCCAAATATAATGGCCTTTCACGGGATTCCAACTCAAGAACGCGCATCATAAGCTCGGCTCTGAAATTAGTTTATTGCACAGTTAATTCCATGGGAAGATATCTTCTGTTGATATGCTGTGCAGATTGAGTCAACTGAGTGTGTTATGTAAACATAATATGAGGAGGAGGAGACACAGCTATAAATAGTTTTGCCCGTACAGCTGACTTAAGTGGACTTGTTCATGGGACAGACTATAATCAAATTGTGTCAAAGTTCCCAATAAACGTTACGAAGTAAATTTAAGCAATCCCACGTAGACACACTAAGAAGTTTCTAAAAACGACAATTTTCTTTCTGCTCACAGAAATGCGGCAAGGAAATAATATGTCCTGCTGTCTTCATTAACATCGAAAATTTGTTCTCAAGAATATATTAATTGTGTATGGTAGGAGACAAAATAACGCGTGCGTTGTCATGAAACCGTCTAAATAATACTTTTGAAATACCACATCTTAATTTATAGTACTTTGTCACGTGCCAAAAGATCAGAGTATGTATATCTCTTTATTTTCAAGCAAGGGCGTGTCCAGAATGATAGGAGAGTAAATGGACAAATGGTGGTCACGTCGATTTAACAAAATGTTCAAAACTGACACGTTTGACAAAAAAATTGTAAATCAAGTTCATTATAGTTCAGTATATACTACTAATTTTCATTTCAGACAGAAAAGCATTATTAGTACACGTCTTTTTTCTTCTTCATAATTCTATGAGCCATATTCGTCATAATAAATCTGTACACATATGTATATAGAGCAAATATTTATAGATACATATACTCTGGTTCCTCTTTGCATCTTTACATTTGTAAGCTAAACTACTTTAAAAAGAGCATATTGGAAATTGAAAGGACGTAATATAAAACGTAAAGGACAAACCACAAAAAATGAAACGCCATAGTACTTGCGAACAAGTTTTGAAGTTGAACAATATATTATGTTGACCCAATCCTTTCTAAAGAAAATCCTAAAGTTGTTTCTTGCGTGGTAAACAACATGCAATATGTTCTACATGATATTTGCTTGTGCGGCAGTTAACCGTGCATGTAGTAATCTTCGGAATCTTAGTGTTCACTAGGTAAACAACGTACCACTGACTTCCGCAGCTCTACGGTAGAGCGATTGAAATTCTCTACGTGCAGTGATGTCAGCAGTGATTAAGTTATTCTTCTTATACCATCGATAAATGTCAGCTGAGTTCTTTCTGCAACGCCCATTGCCTCAGTAAAGCTCTAAAATAATACATTTGGGAGGGTTTCTATACGAGTACCCCGCTTACGGTGGGATTTAAAAAAACAATATTACGTTATGGAGAAATTTGTTCAAGAAAGCTCACATGTCTATGTACACGTACAAAGGGAAAATAAATAGAATACTCAGTCATATTACTGTAAAATAAATATAGCAATTTATGAATTTTATAAAAATTTCGAAATTTCATTGGTGCTTAAACTTGAGATAATAAGCTTCAATGATGGTAAATATTTTAAATGGCAGAGTAAAACTGCAATGTTAGAGCTCTGGGTTCGTGACCTAGTTAAAGGCACTCTGAATAATTTTACTTCCGCAAAGTTAGTACCTTACAATTTTCCTCATGTATTTCTAAGAAATATAATTCGAAATTAGCGTTTTAATATGCCCGTAATAATTTTGGGCACAGACACTAGAAACTTTGGTTTTAAAGTCAGTAGTCGAAAGCCTTACGCAGTGACGTAAGCACGCCACAAATCAGACAAGTTTGCCTACACCTGAGGTTAGAGACTAAAATTCTTGCGACTGTCTCAGTAGGGAATCGAATCAAAACACCGAACGGCAACACTGCAGGTGACTTAACACGCTGGGCCACCGCCTTATGTTATACTACAGGTGGTGAGGAGTTATGGAAACCGGCTTCCGAAGTTATAATGCATTAAAATATGTGTACTTATGAATGGCATGTAAACTCAGTAGCTAATTGTAAAAGATTCTTTCTCTAATTTTTTTTTTTTTTTTTTTTTCCATCTTTAGTTTGTGAACGTCTCAATTTTAAAACTAGAATTAGTCTACGAAATGCAGCCCTACATTATTCTACTTACTAGTTTTTGTTAATATAAATATATATTTTCTTTTTAACTTCTTATTTTTCAAATAACAGCCAGTGTTGGAAGCGACTAGAATGAGAATTGAAAATTATTTTAAAGTTTCGAACTCATTCAGCTCAACATCAGGACGAATGACTGCGTGAACGCGTTTGAAATAACCTTGGCACATTGTTTACAGGAATTAAAAACAAAGAATTAAGAGCCTTTTTTAAATACGTTCAACACTTGATGATATTAAAATATCTCAAAAATAAGTAAATAAAATAAAATTCGGTATTTAGAGTTTACCCTTGCAAAAACTTCGGTATATGGAGGAAGGGTTTTCGTGTTTGAACCCCGGAGTAAAAAAAATATAGTAACAAAAGTATTTAAATTTGCAGAAAAAATTGTGTATACAAACTAATATAAATAATGTAATTACTTAAATTATTTACTTAATTGTAATTAATCTATCATGAGAAAATAATTATTTTGCGCCCGTTCATTTTTGTTACACACGCCTATTAACTAAAAGGTCTGTGAAAGTTACGTGTGTATAAGTATTTTGGTATAGTGCATTCATGGTAACAAACTTTCCTGAAGCCCTGCTGAAGTTCTACTTTCAGTCTATTCCTCCGCTTCCTGCAAACAAAGCTAGAAATTTACACCGATCGGACAACGCACCGAAATTTGTGCGCATTCTGTTTAATAATATTTCCTATGAGAACTATTTCTTTCTACACGTTACCAACCCAACTATTTTCTCCCTGCTTTAAATTAATTTTTAATATAAATAAAATGTTAAAATAAGTAGACATAATGTGAGTAAAAGTACGGTTTAACGAAAAAACAATATGTTAGCAAATTTACTAAATACTTGTGAACGCATCACGCAAGAGGTAATTTTTGAAAGGTTTGATTAAAAATGCGCGAAGTTGCCGTCAGTAGACTATAGCTAGTGACCTGCAAAATTCGTGTTGTTATTTGGCACCAAGATAAAATTCACGGGACTGTCTGTACTGAAGCCGGCATTGTTTCTCCATTAGCTGTAGCACAGATGTTAAGTCACGCCCTTTCTAACTGAACTGCACGTGATTGGGTCACACTGTTGTGAAGTGTTCATATATTGGCCGTAGAGTTACCCAGGATGTGTCAGATCAAGTATGGTTCAGTAACATACATATATAGGCTATTCACGGTAAAATGAGCACTCTTGAAAGCCCTTCTTAAAATATACTTGTATGCACGTTGTGTATTCCTCCGGCTTATGTAAAATTATTATTGTCGTCGCCCTCATAACTTTATTCACGCGTCGGTCAAATGAAACTGTGAAATTATTTGAAAAGGAAATATCTAACAAATCTGCTAATTTTTACACTCCGGTGCATTAAAAAATAAACAGAAAGCGAAATAAGTAATTTAAGTTAACAGAAATGGTTACCTATCACTTTTTATTCGACGTTAAGGTACGGAACAACTTCCCATTCGTCGTTACCGACTATACTGCGGGCAGTGAATTTTTTCTAAGGTTGATTTCAAAAGTGCATACTTAACCGTGAATAGCCTATAGCAAAGGTACACGTGTTTGAAGTTAAACTTGCCCTAAAATAATAACGCAAATTCTGCAGGTCTCTTAAGGCCACGATCCTTCATTTCTACAGCTTTGCGAGAATTAATTTTTTGTACCCAAATGGGAGCCGATAATGTAAAACGTCTCACATTTTTGTTACAAATTGTTTTTATTATGTAATCTAATTTTTCCACCACAAAAAACTGTATAGTTTTATCCAATTAATTATTAAATAATATTTTGCTTAATTAATAATTACTTAAAATTATAAAGTTTCTTTGTGCTGAAAAAAGGAACATTTCGCGAGTTCATTTCAGGACAAGCTAGACGTCAAAAATGTGCACACTGGAGTTAACTTTACAGTTGGTTCGCAGTTTGTTAGACACGCCCTGGACGACTCTGAGCCAACAGCAGACTTGTAAGGAAACAAGTAGCGAATCTCATACTACCAGATGGGGAGTAACACAGGCCACTCTCTGTGATAGCAACCAATGGACAAACAATCGAGGCTGGAGTAGACACAGTAATGTGGAGTCTAGCCTACAGGTCATTGAACTCGCGAAATTCTCCTATCCCTAACTGTAGCACGATGTTAAATGGTGTATCTTACGTTTGGTAACTCCACCTGGTAGCGCCAGGCAGACTCGTTGGCAGCTGCGACGACGTCGAGGATCGACCAGAGCGGCGCACAGCTGGGCAGCTCCACGATAGACCGGTCGAGTCGCAAACACCTGAGCCACGAGGAGACCGAACCAAACCTCGCTAAAGCGCTACCTCTTCCGACGTCACGAACACCTGGTATCACGCCTGGGCCCGCTCATAGCTCGCCGTCACGACACTGCCGCCTCCACGCCGCAGATCATAGCCCAGCAAACTCGTCCTTTCTTCGTAGAAAGCAGAGGGGCACGCTCGCGCTGTACACAGGCGTCGCGTCGACGCGCTAACGTAATATCGGGGACCGAACCAGTGGGACCGACAACGGAGGCGAATCACCGTTCACCGAGCCGAACAAATTTTCCGTGGGCGCGAAAACATTTCTCCTCATATATATAGCCTCTGTTGGTCAGCAGGAGGAAGGGGGGAGTCGGGATATTGTTTCAGGTGGGGGATACGAGATCTGCTGAGTGTTCGTTGAATATCCGCGTGTCCGTCGGGATGGAGGAGAAGTTAGAGAGGCCTGTAGGAGGGGAGCTGTTCTCCTGGAGTAGGTAATGCGAACAAAGGAACGGGCGACGCTTGGAGGAAAGTCGGCGCAGTTGCTCAGACCTGTTCGCGGTTGATCGAGGACTTTTGAAATCACCTTTTGAAAATATTTCAACGGGCCCAGTAAAGTAGCAATAGACGGTTCACGGTAATGCGAGCACTTTCGAGACCCAAGTTACTTTTTTTACTTTCAGCCAATTTTTATCCTTAAATACATATTGCTGTGTAAGTAATAAACACTCGTAAGTTAACGTCTGCGGTAAAAATAAAATATAAATTTTTTGACAATTATTCCCAAAATACTTTCAAAAGTTATCATAAAAGGTTACCTAACACTTTTTATACGACGTTAAGGTACTGAACTACTTTCCCATCCATCGTCACCAACTGTACTGGGGGCGTGTCACTCAGTGCGCCCGTTAAAATATATGCAGGCAGGGGTAATGACTTTTTTATAAGGCTGATTTCAAAAGTGCTCACTTTATCGTGAACAGCCTTGAAGGTGGATCAGTCGCTGCTATCTTGGATTTTTGTAATTTTTGGCCGTAAATTGCATTCCAGATTTTGCATTTTATTTTGGGCTCCGACGAAGCGTAGAGCTTTACGCTGCAAATATTCTAAAACATGTATTGCTAGACTATTGTTGCCAGGTCCATTTCTGTAACCGAAAGCAAGAAAAAATTATTCATTTCTTGCCGTCAATCACTATTGAAAAAATAATAAATTATATAGAAATGTAACATGTTGATCAAGCTTAAGGAGCTACTATTTATGTCTTGTCGTGCGAAAAATTTCATTAAATGTTCTTCAATGTAACTTATGACTAGGGATAGGAATATTTCGCGAGTTCAATGACCTGTAGGCCAGACTCCGCATTACTGTGTCTACTCCAGCCTAAATTGTTTGTCCATTGGTTGCTATCCTAGAGAGTGACCTGTGTTACTCCCCACCTGGCAGTATGAGATTCCCTACTTGTTTCCTTACAAATCTGCTATTGGCTCAGAGTCGTCCAGGGCGTATCTAATAAACTGCGAACCAATCGTAAAGTTAACTCCAGTGTGCACATGTTTGATGTCTAGCTTGTCCTGAAATGAACTCGCGTGTGCTTTAGAAAATAGTCTTTTTTTTTTTGTATTTCAACTGCAGAGAAGGCGACGAAAATTATAATCATCAAAGAAATAATAAATAAACACATATTTGACAAAGCAATTATTTGGGACTAGCCCAGTTGTCACAAATACTTGGAATTCACATGTCGCCTTTTTAAAATTTCGATACTTTATTCAATTTATTCACTGCTCGGAAACATACTTGGGGTTTTATAATATTTTACGAATTGAATTAAATTTATGCGACAAACTTATGTTTGAAATTTCTGACGTTTGGGGCACGTTTATGCTGCAGCATCGCTGCTGGCACATCGCAGAGCTGTGCACATGGATGCCTGACAATGATGAAACAAACACAGTTTTCCTTATCATGGCATTTCCCCTAAAGAAGTGCTGTTCGCTGCTATCCTCGCCACAGCAATGCTGACAAACGTGTTTGAAATCCGATCCCGGGTAATCGCCGGGCATCCGCAAATGGTCTCGCTGATTGGTTCCGTCAAGGTCACTCCCCCCTTACCCTGTTCGCAACCGCATTAACCGGTATCTTGTTTGTTTCTTTACAAAACGCGTTGTTTTTTTTTTTTTACAAGAATGTTACAGCACAGGCTGCGCAGTGTGGTAAACATGTCTGACGACTTCAAGCAGAGGTCAATTGCAGCTGTTTTCAAACGAAAAGCCATTTGGGACCAGCGGCATGCCGGGAACCACAGCCGCTTCGAGTTGGATGTACTTTGGAAGGAAGTCGCAAGGACATGTCGAATAAGTAACTGTTTAATCAATAGCGTCAGTGTTATTCGAAAAAAAAAAAAAAGTGCTGCGCTTAAGATGTTTACAAAGAACGCAGTCGTGCTAATGTGTGCGGATTGTGACGCAAATTTTTTCGAACGTGTTTCATTCATGCTAGTAACATAAATGCGACATAGTTCGTGTTGAAGTCAGTATACAAATTTCGCTGGCTGTGGAATGTGGCAAAATAATAACACAACATATTTATGTCACCCCTTTCTTTAGACATACTTGTCACAATTATGTGTTACGATTCCAGTCATGTGTAGTAAGTTTTGCCAGTTGAGTTATTTTATGTTCTAGAAATCACTTCTAACTGTTCGGTTTATACTATGAAATAAAGTAATGGGTCGAATGTAATTGTTGGTTAAACTAAATAGTCACAATTATGTTCCATGAATTTTAATATGTTTACAATATAATACAAAACAAATAATCATTATCACCTCCAATCTCCAACATCAATGAAAATTAACCTACAAAATGCATCACATACAGCTTACAGAAGTATAGCTTTTATACTTGAAGAACATGAAACCTGATCATTTAGAGCACACTATTCGTATAGGCTTACCGTCTGTGGCACCTGGACAGTTAGGGAATCCCCATTTCTCGTAGAACATATCAGCGATGTCTTTAAAAGCGTCTGCAGTTGGCGGCTTCATATGCAGTGGTTGTAATTTGTAATACTCGTCATAGCGCTACTAACATCGATTTGACGATCAAGGAACAGTTGTTATTCCCATTCGGAATTCCCTGCCAGGCTGGCATATGAGTTTCCTGTCGCCAGAAATCTACAAATAATATCTAATCATTAGTTGCTGCACTGTATTTTTTTTTTAACAAATATTGTTTGTAATTAATGGTGTGTTATTTTGCATTATGTTTATACGACATTTGTTTTGTTCTGTTGCAGCAACAGAAGATGCTAAGAAGAAGGGGAAGACTATGCGACGACAGTTCAAAGACAAGTGGGAGAAACGTCTAGTCCATTAATCAGGTGATCCTGCTCCTGAGGATTCCATACAGTGGCCATATTTCCAGGCTCCGCTTTTCCTACGCGACGATTTTGAGCCTAGGGAAACAAGTGGGAATTTGAATTCAACTGATATGGTTTCTGAAACTGAAGTAATTGGTGAACAGTGCTCTGATTCTGATGAGGTAGACAATCCGCCAACACCCCTATCCAATCCTTCATCCACTCCACATCCACGTTCTGCTACACCATCTTCCTCCACAGCTGTTGATGGCTTGGGCCACAGGAAGAGAGCACGACCTGCATACCCAATAGGAACTCAACTAGTAGAGATTGAAAAGGAGAAATCGCGTATGCGCCACGAGACAGATTTACGGTCACCGGACAAAAATGACGAGGATAATGCATTTTCCACTTCTCTTCTTCCTCACATGAGACGCGCGTCCCCGTTAAATAAAATTATGTTTACGATGGACGTTCAAAAACTTGTTCTGGAACATGCTTATGGTGTAGGCCATAGCGCATTGGGTAGCAAGGACACAGGCCAACTCAATCTATCTACACAAGAGCGTGAACTCTGTCATCCTTCGCTGATTTTTGCTAAAAGAGCTAACACGGAGTAGGACTTTTCCACCAATCAAGAGCGTCTTCATAGTGTCCAATTTGAGGTTCGCTGAGGTAGTGTTGAAACTGGGAAGTTCCATCTTTGTCTACCGTTTTACCATCATATCCCAACAGTTACACTATATCTGTTCTCCCGCTCCATAATTCTATACATTTACATGCACTTGAAACATCACAGGGTATCCATGACTCTTTTGATAAGAACACTAACGAAATGGCAACACATTAAAATGTCTGGCGCACAGACTAAACAGCTTGTGATGTAGGGGTCTTCATGCACTGGCTTATAGACTAAGCTGAACACTGCACGATGTAGGCTACTACTTTGAGATATAATAATCAAAATGTGTATGCATTATTGTTTATTGCCTTGAAAGTGTTTTAATGTAAAACATACGCTACGGTGTATGCCAAGTGAATGTAACAGCTCTGTGTAAAGCGATTTATATAGATTCAACACGTAGAAACCTTTTTTGACAATAAAACATTATATTAGATACATATTTGTGAAATTCATTTCTCACATTTACCACCTTTGCGCCTCTGTGTTACACACACAAGATTAGTAATTGCAGAATCACATACACATTGCACATACATCATCCTTACCTAAAAGTCAGCACCAGTCGTTCTTCCACACAGATTACATTAACGATGTTTGCTTTAATGTTTAACTGCTTCATTACCTTTGGCTCTATATTATGTAAGATGTACTGAAATGTCGGTAGTAACATCCTCAAATGATTGCGAAACCTTTCTGGATACTTCTTTAGATCTTGATATAACTGGTGAAAATTGCCATGACGAGGCCGGTATTCATCCAAAGTGTGCACTCCACACCTACTCCTCTTTCGCCTTGATTCAAACCAAATTTTTGTCGCCAATGTATCGCTGTTACTATCATCAGATGATGTGGAGAGCATTCTTCTATTTCGCACAACAGGCGCAAGTGAACTGAAACAGCGGGTTCAAAGGCGATCAACACAGCCTCGAGCGAACAGCGATCTGCTTGAGCGGGTATCCATGTGCCAGCAGCAAGGCTGCACCATAAACGTACCCTAAGTCTGGAAACTTACATCAGAGGACAAAGCACCGCATTCCTATATTTATTACAAAATAAATATTATAATTTATGAATCAAATATCGATAAAACTGCAATTTAACGGATACGTCTGTGTTCACAGAGGTGTAAAACTCTTGATATATAGCATATTTAGGAAATAACTAATTGCGTAATAAATGAGGTGATTTTTCAAAGGCTTGTATTGAAACGTTCGAAGAAACCTTGAATGGACTATATGCTCCCAAGACTTCATGTTGATGGCCATATTATTGGTATTGTTGAGCGTGTGCATAAATCATAAATGTCAATAAACTCTGCTTGATCGAAATCGGATCATTGGTTCTTATTGTGTGGTCACATAACCTCAACTGAAAGTAGCGTCACATACCTACACTAATTCTACTGTGGTGTGACGCGTTCACCTAGGTACGAGCCTAGGTGAAATTTTTCCAAGTCCACGATCTTGAGATAACGATTCTTATCTGTTGGCTGGTTTTCATATCTAATGTGTTCATGTTATCTATGACGTAATATATCTTATCAGTTTCATGTTAGATGCAACCTCTGTATTTTTAAGTTCTCTGTGCCCTAGACAACCAATACGGGTGATGTTATTACTTGAGCTCTGGACTGCGCATACGCTTAGCGCTTAGTAGTACTTATTTGTCAGCGATGAAATAGCAACCTACGATTAGATATGAGCTAACGGGAGAGCATGCTATATTATGCAATTAAAATTACTTATTCGACAGTTATTACGTGACTTTAGAACTAACTGTAGGAATGTTTAGGTATAGTTTGATAGGGTGAAAAAAAAGGGGGGGGGGGTCTAACTGCATGTGCTCACTGTGAGAATCATGAAACATAACCACGAGATAAATAATTTTACCCAGAAGTGAACTTGACCGTTTGTTAAGAAACTCGACTAAACAATTATTTTGATGTTTTTTGTCAAGTTTGAAATGCGCTCTCCGTTGTACCGTGCTATTGCCGGTAGTCTGCTTGAGCAGGTTATTGCTGGATTTGGTTTGTTTTGTAGCATAATATTTTCTTTAATTGTAGTGCCACACTGTTTATGTTGGGTTTAATTACTTCAAATCGTGATCATCAACATCCTATAACAGTGTAACACTAGTGTACAATTTGCAATGATATACACTTAAATGAAATTAATTCAATAAATAAATATTCAAATAATGAACAGCGTGAACTCAGTAAAACAACTAATTTATTATAATGTAACACTAATGCATAATCAAATAAATACACAAGAGAGTAATTTCTTAGCTATTACAGTTTACACTCAATCAAAGATAAAATTTGGTACTGCAATAACAATTTGTAACATCTACAAATGACTAGTTTGCGCGAGACTTAATGGGAGCCTGAAACTTCCGCTGTAACATCTAACATTTAAGCAGTTGAGTAAATACTTTCATTTGCTACGTAGATACTGAGTTTTCTCTTAAAATCCCTAACAGTTTTGTATGAAACTTTTGGGTTTCTTGTTATAGAAAGGTGCACACCTATGTTAAATCCTTTTTGAAATTTCTATTGTGCTCTTGTGTTAGGTTACAAATTGTTGCGATTTCTTGCGGCAGCAGAAATTCTTCATAATGCCAAACAATGTTATGCGTCTTGTATCAAACTTACAAACATTCCAAGCTTTAATACATTTTTTTTAATGTTACTGAAATGAACTGTTTCGGATAGAAACGATGTCACTCTCGCGCGGGTTATGTCATGGTCCAGTATTTCGTACTTACATTAAGTCAGCAACAGGCCGAACACGTCTGTGTCGTAATATCGCGTTAGCTGAATCCTGCTAACTGCTGCGAAAACAGATTCTCTTTCATTGTCAATGAGTCAGCTAAATATGTCAGCAACGAACACGGACGTTTTCTGCCGAGATGGACAGAACGTTCATTCAGCGAAGTCCGAGAAATATGTAGTAATTAATGCGTGCTGAATTTTGATTTTTTTCATAGCGTTGTAATGAACCATTATTGGGTGGGAGACAAAACATCATCTCAAAGTTTAGTTCTTGAGACTTAATTTTTTTAACTGTACAACTTAAATCCTGAAATTCATTTGTTTACGGCTCCGTTGAATTCGCATGTTGGGAGACTGGCTGTTACAGGGCGCATGTTAACTTTGCTGTAGACAGTTTATGACTCGAATTATGTTTTTTTTATCAGTAAATCTGTAAAGGCCAGTGTGTTTGCACTCATATTTTTGTTAAACTGTAAAAAAAAAAAAAGTGTTTGTAAGTTAATCTAGGACGTTCTATGCAAATTAAAAACATTTGTACAAAGACAACAATATAATACGCAAAATGTATTTCTTGTAGCATTGCGTTAGCCGTATTTGAAATACATGTATAAAAATATTTGAAATGGCCGAGAATCATCATTTTACGTCACAAAATCAAAGTTACACAAATTACATTTTCTGGTAAGGATATAACTCAAAACAAGTAAAAGTGACAAAAAATGACGTGCTACCGAATAATAATCATTTAGCTGGGGGAAAAAGTTCCCTCGCGAAGTTCTTTTGAGTGGAGACGACATTGTCTTCCTGCCTCACTCCCTTAGCAAAGATAGGCTCATTCGATCACTAGTGCATGCGTATTTTCCTCGTCAAGTCATTTTTGTAACTAAACGAACGCTTAAAGAACTCTGGTGATGTACGATCGAGCTGCAGACTTTTCATGCCATTATGTCTAAATCACTGGCCTCAATTCTTCCAATGAGGTTGCCTGTTCTCGGCTAAGTTAACACAAATTTTGTAATATACTAGAAATAAGTGTAAATGTCGTAGGAAAAAAAAAATGGTCCGAGTCTCAGTGTCGCCAAATGGTTAGTAAAATATGGGTCGAGAAATACGTTTTAATTTTTAATAATTTTCTCATCAGAGTTAATTCCGAGACTAAAATGAATAATGTGTAATTCCACTCCTCAAACACGCATTATTTATAACACTTGTTTTACACACACACACACACACACACACACACAGATATATATATATATATATATATATACACACACACACACACAAAACACACACACACACACACACTACAACCAAAATTTTTTTGGCAACAAGATTTCGAATAAATCTCTTTAATATAAGTAATGAAAGCTACATTGCAGAGGTTTTTATGAATACGTGCCTGTAAATGTTAGCTAGTTTTACATAAACAAAACGTTTGAAGAACAAACAGACAACGTGCAGTATGTGATAGAGAACGATGAATTATGAATTAAACATTTTATGGGAGGTAACCCGCGTCAGGGAATGAGAATTTTGATTCTTTTAACGAAGTCAAATTATTACAACACTTTGGACATAGGACGTGTGGTTAGCTACAGATATAATCATTAAGACACTTCCACTAGCCTAGCCAAATCATGACATTATGGATTGCAAAACTGTTTCATATTTTAAACTCTAACTTCAATACAAACATTTTTTTTTTTTTGCTATATTACACGATCTGTTGCCGCAAAGAAAATTTTGTTTTAAATATGAACAACAGAAAAGTAGGCTTCTACAAACATAACTTTTGATCTATGCAGTAATGACTATAAACTTGCATTGTCGTTACAGTAGTTCAGAAGACGTCATTGTGGTAATGCCAGTCACACTGTAAATAAAACGAGTGCTATGAAAAACAAGCGCTATCAGTAAACAAGAGAGAAGTTACAAATACTTCGAAATACATTCACTAATAAAAGATCCCCAACCCCTTCTCCACCCGAATAAAGTTACTAGTCTAACGCTCTTCCTAATACGACCACAAATATCATTGTGTTCGCTTTACTTTTGATAGGTAGGTTATCACAGGTAGTAACATAGGCCAGAATGTGTCACATCTTGGGAAGAATACTGAGGTTAGTGATTTGCAAAATCACAGCACTTGAGAATGGCATTAGACTTCTGCTGGAGCACTGTATTTGCTCAGTTGCAGTTTCGATACTGCATAATATACACTGCTGATTTCCGAATGTTTACATCTCGTCAACAGTTACGTACTGACATCTTCAATATCGTCAAACCGTTACTTTTGGTACAAAGTAACTTTTCTTTCCTGTGGACAGGAGCCGCTCATGAATGTGTTTATTTCTTGGTAATAAAGTAAGGTAATGCTGCCATAGAACAGAAACATACAAAGAAAACATACATTAAAAGCAAACCTATGTTTCTCTAAACTTATGTTTAAATTAAAGCAATTTTTTTTTGTCACAAAAGAGCTTCAAAGAAATGATTTCTTCCATGCCGTTCACCATATTTGTCATGGCACCCCACACAAAATAGTTGATAGTTGTAAAATCTGTTATCCGTGGCGATCATGGGAGAGTCTCCCCCTCCCCCCCCCCCCTTTTTGGCCAATCCATAGATTTCTATACGGGGCATCCAGGTGATTCCGTGCATTCCTTTCGAAGTTCTCTGGAGCTCTGCTGTTTTGGAAAACAAAGTGTGAAAAAATGTCACCTCATAATTTCAGCCAAGTGATTATGTTGGCCATACGTGAGCCTGTCGCTCCATACATATAAAAATGTCGCAACTTAAAAAAAAAAACTGTTGTTTTTGAGCCAGTAACGTAAAATATTGCCCAAAAAAAAAAGGGAATATTTCATGTAAAGTAACAATCACAAGTACATAAAATTAGCCACCGGAAGGCAGTCGTTTCTTACCGTCTTTACTGGTATCAGAGCTGGTTGTTTGTAGAAGACCATCAATTGTTATTCGAGACTAATGGCGAGTGAAAAGATTTGGGCAGCTCTTAATATTGCGATTTCGATAACCGATGAGGGTGAAGCGAAGTGAGTGGGGGGAAAATGCGAGATCCCCGAGAAAACTCGTCAACCAATGAAATTGTCCGACATGAATCCCACGCGCGAAAATCCGGAAGCGACAGCTTAACTTGTCAATTTCTTGTTGCATTGTTTTATTAATGTGTTTGTACGATTGTTAAGCATAAATAGATGCCTTAACAAACACATATACTAATCCTAATTGACACAAAAAAAATTACAAACTCCCGAACTGTATTTTCGAACGAAGGCAGTCAAATGAATGTCCAAACAAATATATACAGTTGATTCAACAAAATATTTAGTCGACTGTCCAACTTTTTTTGCCCCAACACAGAGATTTTGTTTATTCAAACATATGTTTTGTTAAACGAACAAACGTAATTTTGTTGCTTATCAAATTTTGTTTGGTCAACAATATATTTTGTTATGGCAACTAAATATATATTTGGCCCTATATAAATAAATATTTAGTTCGATTTTCTTTCAGTGTATGCATTTGACTGTTTCCTGAGCAATTGTAGAAACGCTGGGACGAATGTATGGGAAATAACTTTAACATTAGCGCTTCCTCATCGACGTATACACACATATAGCAAATCAGCGAATAATTTGTTAGAGTGTACCTCCAATCGAGAGCACCTACACTCTAAGAAATTATTTGTAAATTTACCATATCAGTGACAAAGCACGTATGGTAAATTATTTTCCCATACATGCATGGTAACGTTCCTACAGTTGCTCAGAAAAGAGTCAAATGCACAGTGAAGTTCCCAACTTTGTATAGTAGCGATGCTAAATAATCCCATATTTTCAGCCTGACATGTAGTATAATTTCAATAGACTGTATAGGTAGGGAAAGGAATATTTCGCGAATTCATTTCGGGACAAGATAGACGTCAAATCCATATTCAGTGAAGTCATCATCGCAATTGGATCACAGCTTATTAGACTCGTCCTGAACGCCTCTGAGCCAATAGCAGACATACGAGAAAACACCTTACCATTCCCAGCTGAGGCTCCAGTATGCGGAGGATTGAGGAGTCTAGACTATAGGTCATTGAACTCACGAAATGTCCCTATCCCTATGTATAGGTTAAAAACTTCCATTACATATGAGGATATTAGGATACAGCGTACGCATGCGAGGACGCAGCTGGTAGGGACATACGGCGTATGGGCGCGACGGCGAGCTGTGAAGTCCCCCTCCGGCTCGTAGAAAGTGGAACGAAGTGAAAAGTGCCGGTCAGGGGAAATTGGGCCAAGACGCCGGTACCCCGCGTGTTTATTCACTTCACCTCCTTACAGCGCCCGCATCGTTCCCCTTGTAGCTCTGACACCCGCACGTCGCCTCCTGGACAAACACAGCTGCTTTAAGCTGGACTCACAGCCATAGACTAAAGATGAGGTAGAATGATCTTGCGGGCTGCGCATAACAAATCTACACTATCTACCAAAAAGTAATTGGGCACCTGTCCACAATGTTTGCTCGGTGGTTGTCACCCCGTTAGAATCTCGTAGGGCCACCTCTTGCGGCTATAACAGCAGCCACCCTGTCTGGCATGCTCTCTACGAGTATTTGCAGGACATCCACGGGGATTGTCGCCATTCCCCTCGCAACCATTCCATGAGTTGAGCAATGGATTTTGGCCGCGCCTGACGAGCCCTCACCCGGCCATCCAATTCGTCCCAAAGATGTTCTATAGAGTTGCGGTCGTGGCTCTGGGGGGGGGGTGGAGGGGGGGGGGGCAGTTCAATCGGCGAACATTGTTGTCGGCGTACCACTGCATAGTAGTCCTTGAAACATGGCACCTGGCATTGTCATCCTGGAAGTAACACGGAACCATTCCGTAAAGACGCCACAATGCTGAGAGATTTCACTATCCAGAATGTTACAATAGTCCTCTGTGTTCATGCTACCGCGGACAAACACCAGCGGTCCTACGCCGAAGGCCGTGAAATACAAGTTAACTGACGTACTGAATTACCTATTGTAACACTTCAATATTTATAATTTTATTGTGAATATTCGATGTCTTTAAATTTGATTTAAATGTCAAACTTTAATGCAATGTACAAGATGTTAAGCGTATGTTCAATGTGATATGTGTAAACTTATTAATTTTGACAGTTGTGTTGTATATTCTATATAAGTCTAATGATTATCGATGGTTCCTTTGCATGAATATTTGTCTGTGTAACAAGCACTGCCTTTTTTTTTCTGAAAAGAATCAAGCCACACCAGCCGGCCCATCACATATTATTTTCAAACAATGGTCTGATAGAACAAAGAACTTCTTCATTCTAATTTGGAATGAGAGTGAGGCCTGCTAGAAAAGAAGTCAGTCCTTACAATTTGATATTTCCGACGGATATACATAATTATTCACGCACTATTGAAATGATTAGCCTATAAATGTTTAAAAGAAGAAGCAGTAATTCGACATAAGCTGTACGATGAGCCCGGAAGGAAGGACGGCCCAGTAAAGGAGGACTTCGGGTTTTCGACTTCGCACCAAGGACGACGCGGCGTCTGGTGTTCGGAGAGCCAATTCTGCGAGAGGAGGACTACTGGCTGCTGCGGATTCTGGCGAGGTTCCGGTTCTGCACCCACCTCCGCTGTTCCGGCCCGCAGAGGACGAGTTCGCTGAGCACCACCCGGAGATGTGCTGTCCATGGTGAGCGGGAGAACTGTTCCTGGGCTCTACACCAGTGAAGGATGACTCCACGACATCGGCAGAGTTGCGATTATTTCCCGTTATCGACACAGCTAAGTCGTATTTTCCCTCAAGCAAATGTGAATGTATTTATGACACCAGAACTAGTAAAATAAAATGTTAGTAAATCGCTTGATGTGCAATATGCAGGCTGATGTTGCTTGTAATTTTGATTATTAGTATAGTATAATATTTCGTAACTAAAGTTCTGCAAAAGTATCATATAATTTGAAATTAGCTTAGTTTATCAGTATTAAAATCAATGTTTATTTTTTTCGTTTCTATTGAATTACTTGAATTTAGACTTCTCTGTTTGTTTATTAGAATTAATGATCCAATTGTTTCTAACTACAGAGGAAATGAAATTGGGATGAATACATGATTTTTTAGCACGGCAGCATAGAGTTCAGCCTATTAATATCATTAATATAACCTATCAGACTCACATATACAACGATATTTTATCATTACATTACACATCCATATCTTATATTAAATATCTCAGAAATAATATTTTATAGCCAACGAGATTGGCCGTAATATTGAAACACATATCAGAAGTGTGACAGTATTAATTTGAACTCCCAAACGTGTGGCTTTATACTCTCCACACATTATGTCTATGTAACACATGACACTATCTTCTCGGGTGCCCAATTCCTTTTTGGTAGATCGTGTATGTGTCCCAATATTGAACTGCTTTTCTGCCAACACGCCTAGCGAAAACCGCATGGTTTGGATTTTAGGTTAGAAAACTGATTTGTAAACAAATGCTTTGAAATGTATATATATATATATATTCTCTAATCAATTTTTAACGCAGTTTAATTAAATTCACATTTGGTGAAAGTATTTTATTCTTATAATAGTGCTAGTAATTAAAAAAATAAGACATAACCAAAAACGTTCATCGTTGTTGAACATGTAATTTTGACAGTTGTGTTCCTTTGGGGTAGAGCTGCTCAGAAGACGAATATGCTGTCTACCTCGTATTTAGTCTATGCTTATAACCAATCCGTCGCATCCGTTAGTCGCCCGTCCATACAGCGGTCACGTGATCTTCAACCAATCACAAGGCAACTTTTATTTCTATTCGTCCATCCGTCAAATATTTCCCAAACTTTAACTTTCGACGGACTGGCGGATGGGCCACTGCCTTCTGAAAGACCTTCCTTAGGCGAGAATACGCACTTTAAAAGCAAATGCAAGGCAGTGGGGTGTGTTTATTTAATCTTTGATGGTATATAAGAAAAATTTTCAAATAAAAAAGTCATAAATGTGATATACATTCTTATCGCGTAAAAAAATTATTTTCCAGAAATATTTCACTCTTGAAAAAGGAATTTTCCAACCAAAATATACCTCCAACGAGAGATATATCGCGGTGTTGTTGTCACACTGCAGTGTTGCCGTACAAAAGGGTTGACAGGTGGCGAATGGTTGTGAGTCGTTCTCAACTGAAGGACGAAAACATAGACGGATGACTGACTGACGGACGGATGACTGATGGATGTGACGTATGGTTGTGAGTCCACCTGTAATTTATACGAGGATTTTTTTTTTCCACGCTTTTTGAATCAAATCTTGAAATTTCTTCATCTTTAGTTTAAACTGAACTTTTACTTATATCCCCATGTGAAATTATAATATTTAATTTATAAATAATACGAACAAATATAGGGAGAAATCAGGTGTTGGTAATGCGAAATAATATTACACTGAGTGCCCACGAATCTGGTGCTTGGCGCTTTGGTGTATTTTTCTACACTGGTGAAGCTTTGTTTGCATAAAATGTGAGAATATCCTGGACGTAGAATTTTAGCAGGGCTTCAGGAAAGTTCGAAGTATCCTTGAACAGCGTGTACTACGCTGAGATGCCGGAGGCTTCGACAAAATAGTAGACATCTCCCCCGCGCTGTAAAAATATCAGTCTTTCCCTTCCTACCATTGTACGTTTGCACAGTCGTAGGGTTACAATCGAAGAACATGGCTGTTCTACGGGTGTTTACTTTGCAACGACAGTTATTGGCATTAAGGTTGAAGTAAAGCAACTGCCTATGGAGCACTGCGCCTGACCCTACAATGCGATAGAACTCATACAAAAAACTACTACAGACACCATATAAATTGTCACAAAAAGTGTGATTTAGGCCTATCCTGTATATGAAAGAATAATATATATATATATTTTTGCAACACTATAAAATATTTTACTAAAATATACTTTTTAAATGTAAAAAATTCATCGATCTACAGAGACCGCATTTTTAACACAATTGAAGCGTATTACCTTTTTGGATGCTTCAAAAAGCAGAATTTGCAAGACAATATTTGTCATGGAGTATCGGCATAATGTTCACTATGATTACCTGTAAGAAAATTTTAATAATACTTTAAAAAATAGTTTTTATAACTGATTTAATGTGCATCCATTTGTCACAAACATTTACGGCTTAAACTCATGTGTATAAAATTTGTATACTTCGGTGCATTAAAAAAAGCAGAAAGCGAAAGAAATAATTTTAAGTTATCACAAATGGTTACCTTACACTTTTCATTCGATGGTAAGATATGTAAGTATACTTAGAAAATGGTTTTGTTGAATCAAACACTCTATTTACATACAGTTGATAGTTGTAATATTTACTGCTAACATACAAAGTTTACTTTAAATCGGTTACATGGGTTCGACAATATAACATTCTAAGTTAAAATGGCTATATGGCCTCCATTTTGAAAATCAATGTCTGACATGCTTAAAACATATTACTAAACATCACCTGCATCAGTACTACTTGTATGTAAAACTTAGTAGGAATCGGTTCATTAGTTACCGAGTTATGGAATGATAACCTTATGTATTCGTATAGCGCTATCTTCCAAAATGACGGCCAAAAATTGTTATTTTTCGGTAGATACTATGCTTGAAATAGGTACTTTCAGTATACGAAATTGGTCGAAATTGGTGAAATTGTATGGCAGATATATTAAATAAACTTAAAACTTTTTTATTCCCGCCATCTTGGAAATAAGTATTTAAGGAAGTTCAATCACTTACGTTTACACGGCCTACATGCCAAATTGGGTGAGAATCTGCTGAATAGTTTTCCATATATAATGTAAAATCTTAGGATTTTCAATTGGTACTACCTTACAAAATGGTGGACCAACAACAATATCCATATAAGGATCTAATGCTTACACAATGCTCTGGCGGCATACAAAATGTGGTTTTAAATAGGTTGAATGGTTCCCGAGACATATCCTCCAAAATTTTTAAATGGCCGCCATTTAGAAAGTAAGTGTCCGACATGGTCAAAAACTATAAAAGTTCTGTGTCCTTACTAAGTATATTATATGTGTACCAAGTTTGGGGAAAGTCGGTGGAAGCGTTCACGAATTGAAATGGGGAGGGGGAAGGAGAAACACACACCTACACATACACAAACATTTCCATACACACACACATGCACAAGCACACAGACAGGAAATTGATCGTATAAGCCTTTCTTTATTTCGGAAATTAGGCTAAAATGTTGTAATATGCTTAAAATGTAGAAATGTCTTTCGTCTATCAAACGCACTTAAGCCAGTAGGTGTAGGTGTATGTGTTGTGAACGTCCATGAACTCGCATCCACAACAAACAAATACCGCATCAAAAATAGTACCTCTACGAAAATTCGTAGTATCGGTCAGCTAACATGTTGCGGGAATGCTGCAGATTCTAAAGCGAATGTTACAATGTCAAATTTTCTCCTTCACATATATTTGGCACTAGAATCTGCAGACGAAATACAGCCAGCAAATTTCGCCATCAAAATATGTCAAAATTCCCAAAGATTTTTATTGGACGGACATTGTCTGATTTTTATTTGAACATAATTTTCAAAGCGGTGTAATGCTGCTGTGTTACCGTGCAGCCTATAATAAGGAGTAATATTAAGAATTTTGTGATTTATTTTCACTTCGAAACTATATTAAAAAAAAAAAAATTGTTATGCATATTTGCTGCATTTGATTTTTTATTATTTTGATTCAATGTACACTTCCAACAGCATTAATGTCTTGTTTGTTAGACATTATATAAATTAATTGACTCTATAACTGTATTTTGTTTGTAGTTATTGCTCAACTTTTTGAAGTTTTTTGGGGTCGGAAATAACTGATTTCTTATGTACACGATTCTTATTGGCTGTACTCGTCAAACATCGAAGAAAATCTTAGAACAGGACCTATATACAGATTATTTAATGGGAACTGAGGTCATCGAACTTTTCAGACTAACACAGCGGCATTTACAACGCTTCGGGAACGTCACAATCTTCCAACTTCATCTTCATTCAGGGCCCGCGGTGGCTGAGCGGTTAGTATGCTCGCCTCCCACCAAGGCGAACCGGGCTCAATTCCCGGCCGGTTCACTCCCCGATGTTCGCAAGCGGGAATCGTGCCGGACGATGACGTTGGCAGGAGGGTTTTCTAGGGGATCTCCCGTTTACCCTGCCCTCTCATTCTGACGCTCCTCCATACTCACCTCACTTCACCCTCATCGGCTCTCAAGATCCCGATGTTAAGAAGTTTGAGGGAAAGGATGAGACACCGTGACATGAGCTAACGGCGTTCGTCTACTATCGCGTATGCTGGGTTGCAGTGACTTTATAATGCACGTTAAAAAAAAAAAACTGTTTCACGTGTGCACCATCTGTTCGCAGACGAAAGTAAATAACATGTTAGACTAGGGCGGAATACAATTTTCAACTGATCACACTAATTCCAAACACTATTTTGAATCGTTTCGATATTTTCACATTGTCATAGCTTAAAATATTCTGTGTGAATTCCTGCCAAACTAGTACAAGGCCTGCAGCGAAGTTCGCTGTACACTTTGCACTAATAAAAGAATAGGGTAACCGCTTGTGGCCCATAGGCAGACGCAGAAGCGTAGTTAAAGGATAAAAAAAAGGGGGGGGGGGGGAATACAGGTGGGAACATGCCCTTCCCTCAGAAATTTTTCAGACGTGTTATGGAATTGGAGATTGAGGACTGCGTGATACAAAGGGGCGTATTTAAGTTCAACAGCGAAAATTATTCAGAAGTACTCATTTTCACGAGTATATTTCCTCATCTGATCTGATTACATTTCAGTAAAACTTTGTGTCCTGTAATCGAAATTTTGATTTTATTATGTTATGTTTTGAGTACTAGGTCTGGCAACTGGCAAGGATAAGTACACCCCCCCAGGAGCACGCGCGCCTTTTTTTCCATTCTTCCAGTATGTAAGTTCACTTCCCTTTTACAGTTTCCAAATACGCTCTCTTCTAGACGGCAGAGCGATGAGAACGCTGAACGGTAGTTCAGAGTCTTGCGCGTGGCGGCGATGACGCGCTCTATGAGCGTGGCATCGTCGCCCTTATCGCTGCCGCGCTTCTCGACCTCAAACGCGGAGTACGTCAGATGTCGAGGGGGGAAAAAAATCCTTCGAAAACATCAGTGTGTAGAGGAATTTCGACGATTCGCTGGTGATCCTGTAGATTCGCTGTTATATTCTCCTCCTCTTTAATCGATATAATTGGTCGCGGAATGCGCAGAGTCGTAAACTCATTTTCTTGTTTCTAATACCTATCCGTCTCCGTTGAACCAAATTTAAGCCACTTAAATCTTTTGCAAACCCGTAGGTCGTGCGGTACTTCCCATAGATATAGTTATGGCTATCAGCTGTATGTATATTATAAAAATTTTCCATTCACTCTTATTTTATAGCTCTGTAGTTCATTTACAATAAATGGTAGGAAGCTTAACGAACGTAATTTTGGGGACATGCAGAAAATATATTTTAAAGGAGTAAGTTTACGCATAAGAAAGTTGGTAAATACTTAAGACGTGAAAATTTCGTGTGATTTATCCGCTTACTACTCAAAGGTATGCTATAGTTCTCAAAATATTTTTCTGGAAATAATTACGTATTTTGTTGCGTTTGCTAAGCGAGTCAGTCTTCTGCAAATATTTGATATGTGAAAGCTGGTGAGGTTGAATTTGAAATGCCACACGTTTCTCTATCTCGCCCTCGGGCAAGTTCAACAAAAGCGTCTAACGGGAGTCAGTCCACCTGCCTGTGGGTACAGACATGTTGCCGCCATACCGAAGAACGTAGGTAGTGGAGAAGATGTGGACCAAGTCTGCAGGGGGCAGGAAACTGACGTGAATTATTATTTTTTTTAAATACACAAGTGTCAATTCCCATCACGTACAGAAACTGCACTCTCCCAGCCCAGTGACTAGTTACTGTCATCTGGGGTGGGTTCCATGATCGCACCAGAAACAAAAGCGCGGAAAAAACTCGCATCGAGTACCAGAGATTCCTCGAGGACCCTCCTACAAACGGCATGCTTACAACTTCTAGCGAGATGTGGAATTGTTTACGCACCACACACGTTTCGATATAAGTTATTTCTGAGAACTGCGTACTTTCAACACTATAGCGTCTTCGCATTTGCTTAAGCACTTCAGAATCAGCACTAGAATACAAATCGCTTCCCACCATTGTATACAATTTAATGCAAAAATTGACGTACCACCAGTTAAGTTTTCAGAGTAACGCACTTCAGCACTCCAGCGTCGTTTTAAAAGAATGCCATTTAAGTTTCTGGTTAGATAACTAATTACACTTCGTATCTATCTGTGTCGTGCACTGTCGCGGAGCAATATACACTCTTAGGAGTTGCCCTGAAAAAATGTTTCGTTCTGGGTTGTACTAATATCATGACAATGCGTTAGCATGTATCATGGCCAGTAAAAGCGTGATTTTTTAAATATTCTTGGCAGTAAGAATTTACTACATTACGGAGGCCGTGTTCGAATTGGCAGGTCACGTGACACGATTTCGTAAACAAATACAGTGACGTATTACGTAAATTCGTGTGTGGTTTTTTTTTTTTGTATGTAAGAAACCTTTACAAAAACACGATATTACCGAATCGCCATCACATTTGTCACCATCTGAAGGTTTCATATTAATTAGCTTAACCTTTAAAATGTACATGGAAATGCATAATTTACTTAATTTGGAATAAATAGTTGTACTTTGTCATAATATGTGCTTCAGATCATTATGTATATGTATATTATGATTAGAATATTCCTTTGGAATTTTACAAGGTATTTTGTATTATTCCTTGTTAACTTAACGATAAGTTTGACTAGTTATAGTATTCACCATCTTATTAATTAAGCTTAAATGTTACCATGTAAGACAAGAAATTATATGTAATTAGAACTAAGTTCCGAAAACATCAGAAATCTAATTCATATAAAAGTTTTCACCTTTAAAATTAAGGCTACCTTCTGAAAACGTTATTTCTGCGAATTTCACGACCATAGTTTACAAATGCATAATTTACCTGAACACTCTGTACTTGCAGTGGGTACTATTGATAACGATGCATCCGAAAGAAATAATAGCTTGCGAAATATGCGTCTTCATAGTTTGCTCTTTATAATAGCATTACAAGGAAGATACTGTTTCGCAAGTTAGATAATTATGTTAGTCCTTGGAATAAGAAATGTGACGAATATTGCGGGAAAAGAAGGTGGACGTGATTATTCCATTATATGTATAATGCGTCAATAAACGTTATATAATAGTCGTACCTACAACCAAACATTTGATAAAAAATGTTGTGAAATTTCCTTGAAGCGAACTGTGTCCATGATAAAGTACTTCTAACGAACGGAAAATTTCAGAGCATGGCTTATTCAGTGTTCATATTCCCGTCTGAATTTCTAAACAGACTATTATGCATATATTTGATCATTCTGTCAGAAACAATAGATCGACGTCAAACCATTATGAAGAAAACGTCATCAAGTAGTATATGTCAAGGCTGCAAAAGAATGGGGATAACACAAGAAGAAACGTGTTGGTGACTTGCCATGTCACGGCAGGCATTCGCGCATTGTCCTCGGGGACTACTATCGCAGTTCATTATTCGTCAAGCCTGATGGCCAGATGTTCGCTAGCCACTGCAGTCAATATCCATGACGTGCACTTATGGTGCCCGGCGGAAGTAGTCGCTGGACGTGTACTTTACGTTAACTCCGTGGACTGAGTTTGGGATATCGCTGTGTGGCAGACACATTACCTACTGTATTTCTTTTTCTCAGTTAAATGGTAAATGCTGTTTACGGTATTACACTCGTAGTTTGGCGGGATTCTCTTCAGTGTCAACGCCATGCTGTCATAACGTTCGTTGCTGTTTCTTCTCTCGTTTGTAAATTATGTTGTCTTTCTTGCTTAGCGTTTTTTGCAGTACCTTAACTGTCACATTTGCTTATACTTAGCTTTTGTTCTACGGGCATATTAAGCTGCGGTCGATTTGACTGTATTTGAATACTCATATTTTTACGTGCATTGGAGTTTTATACTACGATAAACACCACGATAGAAGGAATTAGCCTTCTACCCTCCCCCCTTTTTTTCCTGGTTTTTATTATATGTGTGATGAATCTTGACAAATCGGTTACTTAGGTACAGTTTTTTTTTTTTTTTTTTTTTATTAGAAGACGAAGAGTTGAGTGTTACGTACTTTGCTTTCTGCTTTGTGCCTGGTTATAAGGGCTAAAGGGTATTTTATAATTCAATTTTGGCTATATTGTTATCCAAAACAAACAAACGTGAAAGAAACATTTCAGAACGTGATATGTGAACAGCTTCTTTGTCAGCTACCAGAGTGGCTAGACATGTTTTTATTTATCTTTACAGGAGACGCTGGTAGTTAGAAAATTTCAACTGGGTGCATGGGATTTGCTATTCGGTAGTTACCCTTTGCAATACTCAAATTAAGTTCAGCACACGCCCATGCACAGGATGAATGTTAAGTAATCACGAGTTTCTTACTCTTTTGCCTAGCGTTCTTTGCTAAATGTCTAACGGTTTTTGAGGAGACAAATCACTGACTTGTTTCGTGGTTTATTTTTCATGTTCCTAGCTCTGAAAAAAATTCCGGTATACTTTCTAAACTGAATGGGAAGTTTTTAACCCATATACCGTATGAAAATAATACTACACATCTGGCTAAAAATATGGAATGTTTAGCGTCGCCACTATACAAAGTTGGGAATTTTCTTGCACACTTGACTGTTTGCTGAGCAAATGTAGGGCGCTAGCATGAATGTATGGGAAATATATTTACCGTTCGTGCTTTCTTACTCTACGCACACACTCGTATAGTAAATTTGCAAATAATTTCTTAGTGCTTTTAGAACATTGAAGCCAACCGGCTGGTACCTAACTTTCGCAATATGTTATGAATATTTATATCGGGTTACTCCCCCTCGCCTTGACCCTCCATAATTTAATTCACAAAAATCTTTCACGCTCCAAGGTCATTGGTTTTATAATATTGTTTTTTTTTAATGTATACTCATGTCACAGGGGACTGAGTAATTTGGAATGAAATCATTTCCAGGAATTTCCTTGGGAACCTTTTGGTAGTGAGCGGATAGACCGAAAACTGATTTGTTTAATAATTATCTCCCGAATGTCACCAAAATTACGATACTTAAGCGTTCTTTAACTGACTGTAAATAAACTATAGAATTACTTCATTAAAGCTAGTGGGAAAATTAATAATACAGCTAGTAAACATAATTGTTACTGCGTATAGGAAGTATTGCACGGTTTACGGTGTGCAAAAGTTTTAATAGTGACGGCCTCTCAATTGACATCAAAATTTTTTTAACCTAGTGCCATTTTCAAATTCAGCTGAGACCGATGAGGGCAATGCGAAAATGAGTTTCTGATGCTGCTCTTTCCGCAGCCAATTAACAATTAAATCAAATAAAGGGGTGAAGAATAGAATCGCGAGGTACAGAACCAGCAGCTGTTCATTTGTATTTCTCCATACACTGATATTTGCACGAGAGATTTTTTTCTCTGTGCATCTGACGTATCGAAGTTCTTCGGGTCTCTGCTAAGGTAATTTGCCACAAATGAAAATTACGTCAGAATTTTACATCTAATGCTTTGAAACACGCAGTAAAGTAACGCAGCATATTAAAAAAAATTAAACTATTGAACCAGAGAGTTATTTTCATAGTTAATTTGAAGAATGCTATTTTAATAACAATTTTAGGGGGACCACAGATTAAAACGAGAAAAACCTCTCTATGTTAACAATGTTCAATAATGCACAACCTTTTTTTCAGGCTTGTGTCACATGTCTAGTAACGGCTTAAGACGCTTGTATCAAATAAAATTTACTAATTTTTACAAGTCAGTTTTGACTATTTGTAAAATCCGAAACAGCAAACTTGAGATTTTTTTAAATGTAATCATGCAAAATCTACGGAAACTTGTATTTTAAAGTGTTGAAATTGTTATATATAATATCTTCACGACAGACGTGCCGGAGCTCTACAATAATGATTAAATTGAGGTTCATTCCTATGTGTGTACATGTTGATTCGCATAGTTATACGTTTGTGTGGTGTAATCTTTAATCGAACTTAAGCCATATAAATCGTTGTGAGAGGCATTTCACACCTGAAACTCTCAATAAATCAAGGGCCCTGTGTGCACGTCTAAAGGTCAGGTAGAAAATATTCACAACAGCGGCAATATTTCTTTCTCGGTACAATTATCACATCTGATATCATCTTTAACCCTTTCCTTTCCCTGTTTCCTTTCATGTCTCTTTTGCTATTAGGGAACCATTTAATCGATAGGGTGCGTACTTCACATGTTCACCACCCTTCTTAAAAGCCTCTATTTCCCTAATATTTCATTCCCTCTCATCTTACCGGCCCGCATTTTAGGTTTCTCTTTACACCATGTTTCATGGTTTACCTCAAATAGTTTGCAGCCTTTGAAAAATGCCCCTACCAGAAACTGTATGTACAGTATTAACACGCAGTGCCACGAAACATTTCTGCTCCCTTTCCTATCACTGTGCAATACGGTAACATTTTGTAAATTTTTGCTGGAAATATTATTATTAAAACACTACGATGGAACAAAATATATTAATGCTCATGCTATTTCACAAGAAACCATACTCTGCTATTTTCACATTCGAATATAATTATTCATTTAAAAAGCTTCTCTCTTTGCACAGTGAAAATGACAAATTATGTGCATATAAGGCACTGATGTTTTGTGTATGTGATTAAGATGGTGTTAGAAAAATTTGGTGTGTTATGTTATACTTCTGTAGATTAAACAATTAAATAGGGAGTTCTAAAAAGCAATTATTACAAACGGGAATTAACACGCATTACTGTCCACACTAAATCTGAAACGTGAAAAATAATTGATTGACATCCACTCACAAGACAAGTCGGTGAAAAAGGCTCCACGTAGAATGAATGCTATACGAACGACCAAAGTTTCGTGCGATGGCCATGCACATTCGTCTCACAAGGACGCTACAGTCGCTCTTCGTGTGACGTATGTAAGCAATTCTCAGACAATGATTGTGGCAAACAATGTTCTATGGTGGTGGTTGTTTGCAATACTGTGACGGAATTTCCAAATATAATTTTGATTAAGGTCTGTTTTTCATTATGTCGAATGGCTTGATAATGAGTGTGTTTATCTATCATTTAACTCATCACTCACTGTAGCTCGTGGCGGTAATTGTCGCAGTGTCTTGAGACCATATTACACGGTACCAGATTTCGTAAAAGCTTGTGCAAAGTCTGCCAAAGCTGCCGTTATACCGGCCTTGTACGGCATCCGTCATGGCATTTTTCGCCTGGCGCTGCCAGATTTCATCACAGGTTTGGTGATTGGAGCTGTCCTATTTTTCGTGGAAGGTTCCATACCGGTTCTCGTACCTGGCCAATCATATTGCAGTTTCAGAGCACCGGGCACTCCCCATAGCTCCTACTTGAAACGAGTTGATAAAGAAACCGAAAAGGAAGCCTCCATCTTGATTTTACATCCGTGACGTTGAAACTCTATCAAATAGATTTAAAATACGACGACGACGAATAATATTGGTTATGACAACTTTCAATTACTACTTGAAAACGTTCTAAATACCTAAAACATTACCTACTGTATGAGAAAATTAATTCAGAGTTGTATCGTATATCCAGTATATAAACTACCTAAGTTATAAGTGAACTTGCAGTACAGTGGTAACGTAGTGCTCTCTCCCCCCCCCCCGAAAATGCAACTTTTGGGCGTGAGTTCGAAACCTTGCCTGACCCCAACTTATTTTTATCATTAAATTTTATATGCGAATAATATTCCGGTACGTAAAGAAAAAACTGTATTTTGCAACCGGTCTGTAATTTTCGTCAATATTATATATAACACACTCGTACTCTTAATGAATTCACGACATTTTCAAGAAAATGAGTGAAACTATACTAGTAAGCAATCAATTGATGTAAAACGCGTACAGTAATATAGCGATATTAAAATGTGCTAGCTAGTATTTTATAGGCTTACGTAAGTTACGAACCATACACAATATTGCGCAGCCACCGAGGGTGCCAAATACTACTACGCAAACTGCTGTCGTGTAATATGAATCTTCCATGGCGGCTCATATAGCGGCTGGTATACCAGCTCGTGCACCAGGGCTTGTAGAAGCTTGTACAAGAACCAAGTACGGCTGCAGGTATCGTGTAATATCCGCTTTACGGTAGGAGAAGTAGTGATTTGTAGTCTTGTACAAAATATGAAAGTGCAAATATTCCTTAAAACGGACATATTTCGTATATAAAATTCCACGTATGTAAATCAAATATCTATACTAATATTATAAGGAGATAATGTGAGTTTATTTATTTGTTTATATCTCGGAAACTACAAGGCCGATTCTTATAATTCTTTATCTATTAGGAAGCTACGTCCTTCCAGCTAGATATAGCCTATGTTTAATTAAAGAAAATAATTCTTGGGAAATTTAAAAATTTGTGAACCAAGCCGGAGAAAAATGAGCTACTTTGCTGTTTCCTAAGAATGCGCTAACAAACCCATTATTAAAGATAAATTGAAACAATTCAGAAGAAATTGCGTATGTAATATAAAAAAATTCACGAGAATACACAAGTAGTCGCAGATAGTCACGGATAGTCGTAGATAGTCACGGGTAGTCGCAGATAGTCACGGGTAGTCACAGATAGTCATGGATAGTCGAAGATAGTCACGGGTAGTTGTAGATAGTCACGGATAGTCGTAGATAGTCACGGTTAGTCGTAGATAGTCACGGGTAGTCGTAGATAGTCACGGATAGTCGCAGATAGTCACGGTTAGTCGTAGATAGTCACGGGTAGTCGCAGATAGTCACGGGTAGTCGCAGATAGTCACGGATAGTCGTAGATAGTCACGGGTAGTCGTAGATAGTCACGGATAGTCGTAGATAGTCACGGATAGTCGCAGATAGTCACGGATAGTCGTAGATAGTCACACGCAGATATTTTAATAACTCCATAAAACCTGAGCGAAGCGATGGCGGGCGGATGGTATCTGTTACAAAGTAAATAGCATGATGTATTTGATGAAAATTATAAAGTTAAGGCTAAGTTTGGGACATACTATACTTAACCGTAATGCCAATACTTTTCACTCGCGACAGACTTGGGTAGTAAGATAACAGTCTTCTTGGGTCGTATGTCAATGAAATGAGTCCATAAACCGACTAACATTTACACACTGTTTTATAAACTTAAGTGAAACCTGTACACAAATATCACTGTAAAATTGTTTCAAATAAAATTACTATGTCATACTTATCAATGCGTTTCTGTAGTAAATCTATTAAACCTTAAATTATATTTTAACGATACATTTTTATTTGGAATGAGCTTTTGTTTGTAATAGTATTTTTGTTTAGTTTATGAGTTTATGAATGAATATTCACAGCTGTATGCTGTCAAAAGTACCGCTGTGATTTAAGATTTAGAAAATTCCATGCACCATTATTAACATTTCTTAAAAGAAGAGGCAAGGAAAGGCAAGGTAAGTCGGCTTAACGTCTCGTCGACAGCGAGGTCACTAAGGACTGTGAAAGTTGCACAGGGAGAGGAGGATTGGGGAAGGAATCGGCCACGGTCTTTGTTTGGGATCCATCCCAGCATTCGCCTGGAGTGATTTCGGAAAACCATGGATAACCGAAATCAGGAAGACCGGACCGGGAATTGAACCGGGGTCTTCCCGAATACGAGTCCAGTGAGTTATCACTGCGCCACCTCGCTCAGTTTAAAAGAAGAGGAACTTTTAATATTCGCGTGTGGAGTGTGGCACACATCATAAATCTAAGTTAGTAAAGGCTATTCACAATAAAGTGAGCAGTTTTGAAATCACCCTTAGAAAAAAGTCACTGCCTCTGTCGGCATGTATTTTAACGGGCACACTGAGTGACATGCGCCCAGTAAGGTTGGTAACGATGGAGGGGAAAGTAGTTCCATATATTAAAGTAGAATAAAACGTTTTATGTAACAATTTATGATACCTTAAATTCTTTCGCTCTCTAGCTTATTTTTTTTAATGCTTCGAAGTGTAAAAATTAGCAGACGTGTAAAATATTTACTTTTCTAATAATTTATCCGTTTCATTTGACCGACGCATGAATAAAATGACGACGCCCATGGCAATGTTAATTTTATATAAGGCGGAGGAATACACAACGTGCATAGAGGTAGATTTTGAGCAGGGCTTTCAAAAGTGCTCATTTTACCGCGAACAGCCTTTAAAAAGTTGTACGAACGGATGTGAGTCAAAATGAAGGAATCCAATAACTTTTAAAAAAACCCATCTTGAAAATATTCACATCACCACGAGTAACTATAATTAGAGACGTTGGCGATAAAAGTAACGCGACAACTGCTGCCTGAAAGAACCTCTCCGTAGCTGCAAGTGAGTATAAGCCACATTTGCACAGTGAAACTCACTGCAATACAGACAGCCACATGCGAAGTGTCACCTCCAGTTGATCTTCCCAGCAGTCTCACCTGCCGCGACGTTTATACCAGCTCACTATAAAAACGGTTTCTCTGCTGCAAACCATAGTTTGTAGCTGCGAAGAAAAAAAAATTTGTTTGAATATGAACCACTACGACGTAGCCTCGTCACAGACGTAATTTTTGTTTAATCTATATAGTAATGACAATGATAACCTTGCATTGTCGTTACAGTAAATGAGGGGGAGGGGGGGGGGAACGCACATTTCAAAATAATTCTCGCAAAAAAAAAACCAGAGCGGCACTGGAATTCGAACCCACACAGATTGCGTAGTTAACCTAACGCCCTGCACCGCACCGCCACTCTCTCTTCCTGTGATCGCGTGACTTTTGAAAGGCAGGTTACGTTGTAGTAACATGGACTGGAATACAATGCCGCCTCTTGGGAGGAATTGAGATTAGTGCCGTGGAGAATCGCTGAGCACCACGATGAAATCAAACGTCTGCAGGAAGACTGTAAGATTTGCTCAGCTACCATTTTCGCAACTGCAGAATATTCTTATTGGTTTCAGAACGTTTTAGTTTGGACAAAGATTTACGTACGGAAAACTTCAATGTGCGACAGAAAACCTTTAAACCGTTACCTTTGGAACGAAGTAATATTTCTTTACTGTGAACAAAAGCAGCCCAAATAATGTTTATTTCTTTTCTATAAAGAAAGGTAATATTACCATTTAACAAAAATGCATAAAAAATTCATTAGCAGCAATCTTATATTTTTGTAACCTTCTGTTTTCGTTAAAGCTACAATGTGTTGCTGTAATGAAACCGTATCAAAGAAATTATTTTCTTTGTCGTACAGAAAAGTGGTATTGATTTTTTTTTTTAGAGTGCAGACTTATTTCCTCCTTAGTACACTTGGCTAACCTGCAATTAAAGGCTGTTCTCGATTAAGTGAGCACTTTTTAAATCAACCTATAAAAAATGTCACTACCCTTACCTGCATGTATTTTAACTGGCACTCTTGACTGACACGCGCCCTGTAAAGTTGGTAACGAATGAGAGAAAGGGCATGTCTTAACGTTGGATTGAAAGTGTTAGGGAACCATTCGAGAATACTCAAATTATTTGTTTTAAGTTCTGTATTTCTAATGCATATAAGAGTGAGAATTAGAAAAAGTTGTAAAATAAATAACTTTTACAATAATTTCGCAGTTTTACTTGACCGACGCATAAATGAAGTTATCAGACCCATATCTATGTTAATTTTACACATGGCGGAAGTATACGGAATGTGTATACAAGTAGATCTGAAGCAGGGCTTTCAAAAGTGCTCACTTTACCGTGAACAGCCTGAACATTAAATGTATTGAGATTAGTAGAGGAAACGCGTGAGTTCTGACTCACGTCCTGTCCAGGCGGAGAGCGGCCATTTGGAATTTCAATTTTCTTCTTCCTCTGGCCTCATGCATGCCTCATCATCCGGACTCAGAGTGCTCCTAATTCCTTTTATATAATTCCATCGGTGATAATTCACTCTAAATTTCGAAAGTGCACGTTTTTGTTGGTATTCATACAGTGTTCTTATGAATAATAACTAGGGATAGGAACATTTCGCGAATTCGTTTCAGGACAAGGTAGACGTCCAACACATGTGCACTGTATTAACCGTTGCAATTGGATTACTGTTAATTAGACACGCCCTGGATGACTCTCAGCCAATAACCCACTTGCAAGGAAACAAGTTGAGAGTGCCGTACTGCCAGGTGAGTAGTAACACTGGCTACTCTCTGGAGCACCAGCCAATGAGCAAACAACTTATGCTAGAGTGTGCACAGTACTATGGAGTCTAGCCTACAAGTAATTGAACTCGCGAAATTTTCCTGTCCCTAATAATAACTTATTAATATAGACCTGAAAAATTCGCATTATTATTTGAGGATAAGTTAAACTTCAAGCACGTGTACCTTTGCAACATATTTGTCATTGGACCATACTTTATTTGACACGCCCTGGGTAACTCTGCGACTATAAATGAAATATTCGCAACTGTGTGCTCCAATCACATGGAGTTCAGTCAGGAAGGGCGTGACTTCACAGCTGTACAGCAGCCAACGGAGAAACGACGCTGGGTCGAGTGTATACAGTACTGTGGAGTTTAGCGTGGTTCCAAATAATAACGCGAATTTTGCATGTCCCTACTTATTAAATTCAGCACTGATTCATCATAAGAATAAGACTCCGAGCAATTCAACAGTACGTTTACCATAATGAGGAATAATCGCAAATGAAGTGGCCTGTAAGAAAACGCTAACTGTCGCCATATTCATTAAATCGTTAAAATATTTTGGTGAGGAAATTAATTCGGCAATGGTCCAGGCACAAATCCAGCATGATTCAACATTTTTGATTATGAGGTCTTTTATCGGAAGTAGCTCGGAATCATCTATAAAAGATGTCCCGCTTACTACTTACTGTAGCCGTTCTGAAAATAATCACGTGACTTTAAGCCCCATCATTGAATTGTGTTCTTAACTATCAATCCACATGTTTAAGGGTATTGACCGTATCTGACTACTGAAGTGTGTTGGACAAAATTATGCTAACTTAATTGTTTTCAAATGACATGCCATTTTTCGCTTATGTGTATGATGATGAAATTATAGAACTTAAGTCAATGGCAATTGTTTGCACAAACTGAGATATGTAGCAACGTTTTTTGAAATGAGAAGCGAATATTGCATTCTCTTATTTGTTTGAGGAGTATTTGCGTAATATTTTAGTATTTGTTTTCGTGTTGATTATTCAGTTATTTCATAATTAATTCCCATTTAAAATTCCCTAAAAATAGCAAGTATTGCAGTATTTTCACGTTTATTTCTCGGCTTAACAGTACGCGATTAAAACAATATAATTGCATAATGTGGCATTGCTTGGATGTTGCGCATTTACAATTTACCCTAGCATGCATGAACAATGGCGATATGGAATTATGCTATATGTGTATATATATATTACATATTTCATTATGTTGTTGAACATGCATGGTTTGTATGTAAAAACCTGAAGCCATGTCTTGGTTTCGTTAACTTTGCTCCTCATATTTTTCCTAAAGGTGGATTCTGTTTCGTTGTCGCCCTGTAAGTAAAAAAAAGAAGAAAAAAACTTATGTTTAAAGAAATTGTATTTTGGGTTAATTGTTATTATTAGGCTATGGGATGTGATTCGTGAAAAACAAAATTATTTTTTATGCGCGTAAATATTATTTAGAGTGGTGTAACATTTTGCATATGGGTGTTATGTTTAAATGAAAATATTCCGACAGTAAATATTTGTTGGACATTAAAGTAAACCTATTTTAATGTGTAAGTACATCTACACAAATCGCTTCGGTGTTGACTAATGAAGGCGCAGGGGGTAAAGTTGGGGTGAGATAAGACGCGAATTTTCCAAAGAGGAGAGATATTCAACATGGCCGCCAAGGGAACGCAGGTGAGGCAGAATTCTTGACGCATCCTTCACTGTGCGGGTTTGACAGGAAGTTTCCCTCTCCACATCATGGAAATTAAGACGTGATGTTGGATTGGAGTGACGTCTGAAGTTCCCCACACACCACTTAGCCTTGCTAGCTTGTGCCGCGTTCCAGAACATTCCTCCGAGAGTACTCCTGCGCAGGCTGTCTCACGTGGGCGATGCTGCTAAGCGTCACTTTTGTGTCGCACAGATCCGGGTTCGAGCACCAGTCGCGTCATGGGCGAGCGAGATAATTTCAGACGCAGCTCTAAGTGAATTCTTACATATGCTATGTTCTGATAAGACTGCTGCCATAAATCGAAAGAATTTTAAATACGCATTAAAAACATTTCTCAATATGGGGTTGGCAGCTAAGGGAAGTTAGGGAAAATGTCTGTCTAAAACTACGATTAAATTTACCTCTTTTCATTTCTTTGGCGACGAATGATAGTTTGACACGTTTTTTTTTGTAGCTAGAGAGAAATTCCCGATAATTTAGAGAATTAGCCTGTACGTTGTCCTTAAGAAAAACCAGATGCAATATCAGGTATCACGTTTATGTTATGTAAATGAGCACGGAACTAAAGTAACATTTGTAAATTAGGGCAAATTTTATCACACGTAACTGTGTAATGTGTAAAACTAACGTGTGGCATTCAAAAACGCGCATGGTGGATTTAATGCGTGTTATAAATACGGAGGTAAATAAACCTTTGTGCGTTTCATGGGACAGCGATTTCTAAAAACCTTTACTCAGAATGAAGATTCTGCGGTATTGAGACAATCAAGGCTTGTACTGCTCCAGTCCCCGGCTGCAAAGCCATTACTGGAGTTGCGACGTTACGCTATGGGCTATTAAACTAAAGTCTCTTCACGATAAAGTGTGCGCTTTTGAAATCAACCTTAGAAAAATGTCCTTGCCCCTGTCTGCGTATATATCAACGGATGCACTGGGTGACATGCGCCCAGTAAAGTTGGCAACGATGGATGGTAAGTAGATCCATATTTAACGTCGAATAAAAAGAGTTAGGTAACCATATGTAATATCTTAAATGATTTATTTCGCTTTCTGTTATTTCAGTGCATCTGAAGTGTAAAAATAGCCATATTTTTTAAATACTTACTTTTCTAATAATTTCACAATTTCAATTGACCGACGCATGAATAAAGTGATGAGGTCCACGGCAATGTTAAGTTTCGCTAACGCGGAAGAACACACAATGCACATACAAGTAGATCTCAAGTAGGACTTTCAAAAGTGTTCATTTTACCGTGAACTGCCTTTATACTTCGGGGTAATTGGTACATTGAATCCATTTTGACTTGATATTATTGAACTAACACTAGTTCAGACAGCCTCATGGAGCTTCCATGGGTGCATCTCCCTCTCGATGCAGAGGTCGTGACCAGCCATTTCTCAGCCTCCACACCCCTCGCGGTTTCCATTCACTTCCAACCTACTGGGTGTATGGCTTTGATTTAATCACCAACTCCGCTATTGGTGCAATATTTTATTATGAAGGTTTTAATGGACATTACATGCAATCACACTGGCTTATTATGCTACTATGGGTTAGCTCGTGACCGCATTTTTAGTATGGTCACGTGCCTAGAATAGTTACGATGTTAAACATTTTTGTTATCATACAAAGACTGAAAAAAAAAAAAGATGTGAAATTAACTCAACATTGGATATAGTTCTATCCACTAAGCCACTGCGGCTCCACTTGGAATCGCTCTATCCACTGAGCCACTAAGGCCCCCTTGGAATCGCTCTAGCCACTTTGCCACTGAGGCCCCATTTTTATACCTCTATCCACCAAGCCACTGTGGCCCCATTTGATATAGTTCTATCCACTAAGCCACTGCGGCCTCATTTGGGATCGCTCTAGCAACTGGGAATCAAAGGCCCCATTTGATATGAAATTAACTCAACATTGATGCGATACATTTAGAGTAAAGAAAATTACATTCCATTAGCTTCATATCTCTATGCATTAATACAAAACTTTCATGGGAAAAAGTAATAAAAAATGAGTTTTTGGTATCAAAAGTCATGATTGCGTAATCTGATCTAGCTGAAATTCGAACTTGAGCTGTATTAGACCCTGGGGATACGTTCTGCATAATTTGAAGAACTTTTGTTGAGTTTCAAGTTACTTAGAAATATTGAAGACGGACAGAGATCGTCTCCTTATATAGTAGGAAATTTTCTCCTCCTAGCCAACAAAGGTACGAATCCCCTTTCGGCGGTCGCAAACCCTGTGCGCCAGTTGGGGCAGAACAGCCACTTCACGTTATAGACTATTCACGGTAAAGAGAGCACTTTTTAAGGCCCTTCTAAATTTTTACTTTCACCCAATTTCTATCTTTCTGCTGCTTTTTAATATAAACATTGCAATGTGACCAATAAAGACAGTGTATACGTTTCACCACTCTCAAAAGTTAAGAAATCGAAATAAATCTCTGTGAAAAGACTTTGTCCGTACCTACATGTAGATTAATAACACTGGGTATTAATTATAGTAATTAATCTTACGCTATTAATTTTATTCTTACATGTTTGCTGTTTAAAATTAGCGGTAATCTAAAACTGTTTCTTTGTGGTACTTAAAATTAGACAAATCATCTGTATAAAAGATACGTAATTAAAGTTATGTCAGTTTCAAAGGTTCACTTTATTGACACGTGGTTTCTTCTTGTTATGCTCACGTCAAATGTAAAATTGTACACGTGGGTGAAGCGCACACAATGGGCAAAGGTGTGAACTAAGCACACCTCTTGAAATAGATTAGAACTCCCTGCTGTGATCATAATACAGGATTTTTATTTTACAAACTACGGTCAGATTCCGCTTTATTTTTACGTAATTTGGCTTTTCGACATTTCGTCATAAATATTTGGCACAGGTATCAGGGTAAGAACGTAGCCCAAAGAAGAAAAAAAAACGCACACAAAAAAAGTAAAATTATATATCTTCAATTGTAGCTAATTGAATGTCATATCGGAACCAATGCGGCTTTTTTTTTTCTCCAGGGGAGGATTTCTAGGCTAGCTTGGTTGTAAATAAGATTTGTAAATGTAGTTACTGCTATTGTGTATAGTAATCACCTAACTACTAATTTTTACGGAAAACGTCAAACACTTGGAGATGCTAACCACCATTGTTCGATATACTTTTAATCCCAGGATGAGATGTAATTTCAGTAAAGAAGAGTATTGTTTTAAAATGTAGGTTTGTAGGTACAATACTTAACAAAAATTTAAATATTTCGAATCATATTTGCTAGTCTTCATTGCGTAGTAAAATTCAAGCTGCATTGGCATATTGCCATTCTCTTGAGAGAAGTTGAGGTTGTGTTGGTTTCCTAGTAGAAATTCTCATTTCGGATTTATTTATGGTTTGCCCGTCTGACAGATTTACGGTGCTAAGCTGGTGGCTCAACGGTTAAGACCAAGTTTGCGATTTCGCTTGCTTATAGGTCTTATACACCACACGGAAACAGCTGGTTTGGGTTCCAGTAGTATTTTCATGTGAGTTCTTTTTTTTTTTTTATTTGGTGATGAATTCTCATATGACGATGATTCCGTCGACGGTAGAGAAAGCAAGATATGAAGCAGTTACATTTTACTGTGTTGTGCAATGAACGTCTCCATTTATAACATTCCGGCAGTGCGCGGAGATGTGAGTGTGTTGTACGTAATACACTTCAGAGAAATTTGAGAGCAACGAACAATTTTGCGCAACCATAAGTTGAGAAATCGCCTTACGTAAAATCACTCGTTAAACGCCAGACTAGAATTGAAATTAACACCTAACTATTAGAGACCTGAAAAATTCGCGTTGTTATTTGAGGACAAGTTAAACTTCAAACACGTGTACCTTGGCAAAATATTGTCATTGAACCGTGCTTTATTTGTCACGCCCTGGGTAACTCTGTGCCTGTAAATGAAAGATTCGCAACTGTGTGCTCCAATCACATGCAGTTCAGTCAGAAAGAGCGTGGCTTCACAGCTGTGCAGCAGCCAACGGAGAAACGACGCCGGCTCGAGTGTATACAGTACTGTGGAGTTTAGCCTGGTTCCAAGTAATAACGCGAATGTCGCATATTCCCACTAATTATTGATATTTTTGTTTATTTTTAAATATATAATTCCTCAAATGTTCGTAATTGTATAAATATTTCATTCAGACGTACATGTTTATTGGTTGACGTTATCTATGTATACGTGTATGCATAGCGATCGGTTGCATTAAAGAACTGGTTCATGTATGAACCCCATTACGAAATAATAATTTGTAAGTCTCTTTAATACTATCTTAAACAGGCAAGTCCTCTGCGTTATATAATATTCCTTGTAAAACACCTTTGTTACCCGAATCGTTTTATTAGTGTTTTGGTCTGTTTCTCTGTAGCAACTTCCTGTCTAGTACTCTCACTAGAGGACACGCATTTTCCAAGACGACATCCGGTTATTGTTTACAGTATTTTAGCAAAGCAAATTTTACAAGGTCACTATCTTTTCTCGATTTTTTTCTCGTTTTCCTACGGTGCCCACCAATCTCGCTTAGGAACTAGCATCCTTCAGGCATCTTTCATACTCCTCTGCTGCGATTTAGAGTGAGACATAATAGTGTCAATAAAATATGAACTATATAGATGCCTTACATCCGTCCGATAACGCATGGTCTCTACTGCATTGAGGCCCGCTGTGGCTAAGCGGTTACCCTGCTCGCTACTCACCGAGGTGAACCGGGTTCCATCCCCGGCCAGGACGCTCCCAGATTTTCGCATGTGACACTAGATTGTCAACTTGCGGGGCCCGCCGCACTTACGTAGACCCGTTGGCCCTTTCTGTAAGGTTTCCCCGCAACCCAGAGTCGCGCTGAGAAGCGAGGGCGATTACCAGAACATTCTTGAAACGATAACCCAAGCAATTCACAACCTTGCACGGACAGGAGGCGGCACGAGTTCCAATAGGCTTGTCGACGCAAGCTTAGAGTGACGTGGCGGCTTCTTTGTCACAGCGCGCTATTATCGAGTTAAAAATTATGCCCTTGACACTGCTTCGCATTCTCGGACGGGACGAGAGAAGACAAGCAATTCAGAGCGTCAAAATGTCACGATATGAATTAAACGGAGAGAAAATAGGCGAGTTGGTAATAATGGCTCAAAACTGTTTATGATAAACTGATCACTTTTGAAATCAACCTTAGGAAAAAGGCAATGCCCCAGCTTGCATAAATTTTAACTAGCGCACTGAAGGACATGCGCCCAGTTAAGTTTGTTAAGATGGATGGAAAGTTGTTCCATATTTTGAATTGGAATAAAAATTTTTGGGTAGCAATTTGTATTAAATTTGATTATTTATTTTGCTTTTTATTTATTTTTTTTAATGCATCAAAGTGTGAAAATGACCAGATTTGAAAAACATTTGTAATTATAATAATTTCACAGTTTCACTTGACCAACAGATGAATAAAGTGATGAGGCCCATGAAAATATTAATTTTACATTAGACGGAAGAATACACAACTCGCGTACAAGTAGATCTTAAGCAGGGCTTTAAAACGTGCTAATTTTTCCGTGAACCGTCTATTGTTTGAAGTGTACATTGCCAGCGGTGTCACGTGGTTCCCCTCACATCCAGTGACAGGTGCTCGGCATAGCCCTCCCCTTGACTACCATCCCTCCCGCAAAGCTGCACGATGATTATTTTCTCATTTGAGCTTCACTATACTTTCGACTTTTTTGAAGCCCCGCTAAATTATACTTCTAGGATACTCCTCCACCTCATACAAACAAATATTAACCAAGTACAGAGAGTTACGCTAAAGGTATAGGCTGTTCATGATAAAGTGACCACTTTTAAAATCAACCTTAGGAAAAAGTCACTGTCACTGCCTGCATGTATTTTAATTGGCGCATTAAGAGACATTTACCCAGTAAAGTTGGTAACGATAGTTGGAAAATAGTTCCATATCTTAACGTCGAATAAAAAGTATCAGGTAACCATTTGTGATAACTTAAATTATTTCTTTTGCTTGTTTTTTTTTTTTTTTTTTTAATATAGCGAAATGTAAAAATGAGCAGATTTGTATAATATTTACTTTCCTAACAATCTCACCGTTTTAGTTGACCAATACATGAATAAAGTGATGAGGCCCATGGCAATGTTAATTTTACGTAAGGCGGAAGAATACCTACACAAAGTTCATACAAGTAGAGCTTAACCAGGGCTTTCAAAATTCTCATTTTACCGGGAACATCCTATACAAGGCGCAGCATTCGTGCACACTTAGCATAATCATATTTTGCATCAGAACAATTTTTACTATGCAGTACCAACACACCTATTTTCTAGCTGTTCTTATTCATATCAATAACAACTGAAATATCATAATACAATGATAAACTATCAATAAAATTTCAATTTAACCAAAAATAAGGTAAATATGTGTTCTTTTTTATCAACACAAGTATAAAACGGCTGAGACACATATCACAATTACGAGACAGCCAAACACTCACGTCTCACAGAGAATGATTTTTTAAAAGTTTGATCCAGAAAGTGTGAAGAAACCGCGAATAGACCGTAGACTGTATTTTCTGCGTGTCATGAACCATCTTGAGTCCAGTTCTTGAAGCGGGCAGGTGGAGATGGTGATCGTTAAAGTCATGCTTTCCCCCCCCCCCCCTCCCCATCACGCCCGCAAGCGCTCGTAATTTACAAGCACCTAGTCTGCAATTGAGTGTTTCGAAGGTCGCTTCAATCTGAGCTTCCCAACGTTTGTGGGCATAACAACGTCATGCGAGACCCGAGAGTACAATCATCCACCACTGCAACGAGTGTGCATTTACACCTGAGTAATGAAGGTCCCTAATGAGCTTATTTACCACAAAGAGCAGGTTCCAACCCCACGTCAGCCATGATGGGTTCCATCTTTTAATTGATATTCACTACTTTAAGAATTTCTTTTACATATGTACCTTACCGTCGTATACACGTACTGAGAAAGTACACGTGGTATAGTCTATTTGCGAGTTCTTCAACTTTTTGGTTCGAACTTTTGAAAAATTACCCCATATATTACGGGTTTTGCAGTTTACTAAATACGCCACAAGAGAGGCTCTCTTTAGCATCCAAGTACTATTTCAACGATTCAGAGATATAAATTGTGACGTTTATGCCTGCTTTATAGATTACCAAAAGGCCTTCGAGAGAGTACAGCACCAGAAGATGATTAAAATTATATATATATATATATATATATATATATATATAATATATATAGATCGCCTCCTAATCTCACTGAAGTAGAATGGTTCCAGTATAAATTGACAATAATTCTTAGATCTTTATCATTCAAGCCAATACTATTTAAAATTTTAATCAACTTCTGGTGCTGTACTCCATCGAAGGCCTTTTGGTAATCTATAAAGCAGGCATAAATGTCACAATTTATAACTCTGCATCGTTGAAATAGTACTTGGATGCTAGAGCCTCTCTTGTGGCGTATTTAGTAAACTACAAGTCCCGTAATACATGACGTAATTTTTCAAATGTTAGAACCAAAAAGTTGAAGAACACGCGAATAGACTATACCACGTGTACTTTCGCAGTACTTGTATACGATGGTAAGGTAAATATGTAAAAGAAATTCTTAAAGTAGTGAATATCAATTAAAAGATGGAACCCATCATGGCTGACGTGGGGTTGGAACCTGCTCTTTGTGGTAAATTATATATATATATATATATATATAATTATATATATATGTATATATGTATATATATACATACACATATATATATATCCAACGGGATGTAAGACAAGGTTGTATAATGTCTCCATTATTATTTAACATATATTCAGAATACATCTTCAGGGAAGCATTGGAGAATGTGAAGGGAATCATGTTGAATGGGCAATGGAAAAACAACTATCCATGTATCTAAACATCCGCTATGCAGATGATATTGTCATTTTTGCAGATAGCCTGGAACGTTTACAACATCTTATTGATAAAGTGACACAGAGTAGTAATGAATATGGTCTTGATATGAATATAAATAAAACAAAACAAATTGTCAATAGCAAAAAATGTATCCCTACGTGTCATATTAGTATAAATCAGAGACCTGTTGAACATGTACACAAATATACATATCTCGGTACCACCACAAATGACCAGTGGGATTGCTCTGAGGAAGTGAAGTCTCGCATTGGTAAAGCTAACGCTGTCTTCAACAAAATGAGTAACATTTTTAAAAGTTAAGAGTGCCATGGACAGACCATGTTACAAATGTTGAAATTCTTCGGAGGATGAACAAGTGCGAAGAAGTATTGTCCACGGTGAAAACAAGGAAGCTGCAGTACCTCGGCCATATCATGAGGAACGAAAGCAGATACCAGCTACTGCAGTCTATTCTACAAGGAACGATACCAGGGAAGAGAAGCGCTGGTAGGAGAAGAATCTCCTGGTTGAAAAACCTCAAAACATGGACCTCTAAGACATCTACAGAGTTATTTCAACCAGTGATTAATACAGATAGCACAGCTGAGATGGTTGCCAGCATCCGGAACGGATAGGAACTACAAGAAGAAATATGTCACGTATCACATACGTTGTCTACTTAGGTTAACATAAAATTATCATATTTTTAATAAAATTTAAATTTAAATAAATAATATATCTATAAATTAGAATATTTAATTTAAAATGATTATGAATAAAAACAGAGGGAAAATGTGTGTTTTTGTAATGCCTAGTAATAAATAGTTCTTATGGAAAACTCTATGTAACTGAGTGCACACGAATTCGATACGTTGTTCCTTTGGTACAATTTTCTAAACTTGGTTAAGTTTTGTTTACAGTGGTGGAATATTCTGAAAGCCGAGCTTCATCAGGGCTTCAGAAAAGTTGTATGTGACCGTCAATGGACTATAATTATTTTCCCGTGCATTAAAGGTACTTGTTTCACATTTATCCTGGAAAGAGTCAAAATAGTAGTGAAATTCTCAACCATAGTTCATTCACGTTTACTTCCAACTTTTCTGAAGCCCTGGTAAAGTTTTACTTTGAGGATATTCCTCCGCCTAATGCAAACAAAGTTTAACCCTTTGAAGAGTATGCACTATATATACAGGGCTATGTTTATGTGGAAAATTCTTTGCTCTTGGAGACGAAATTCACTCTTTTAATGTTTCACAGATTCACTGAACTATATCGGAATTAAATAAAAAAATTTTAATTGGTCCACATTTTATTTCGTAAGAATAAAACTGTTAGTTTTAATAATTTCTAAAATGAACACGAGGGATTGTAAAAAACTTTAACTCCGTCGCGACACATCAATCGGCACAGTCAACGCGCGACTTCATTGGCCGACGGCTAGCCAATAATAAACTTTGCAGGGCACAGTGAGCATACCCGGTGTAGCCAGGACCAATAGGACGATGGTATGTGAAAATACGCTGACCAACACACTTGATATTTCTGAAGTGGAAAATATAAGTAGCTCACTTCACTCTTCTCCTCAGTACCAGTAAATTTGTGCTGTCCTTAAAGGTTTAACCAAATAAACAAAATTACAACAAAGAGACAGCGCACCATACTCGTACGCACTCAGTGTAGTAATATTTTGCATAAGAACTAAGAATTATTTATTAATGGGGATTACCAGCACTCCCTTTTCAGCCTGTTTTATTCACATTGTGAAGCCCCACTAATCCGAACTTGGCTAATCCAAATTTCCGGTTTATTTGAACACGCGTTGGAAAAAATTACATTAAGAAAAACTCAAGTTTTTGGTTCAGTAGGTGATTTTTGTCCATTTAATTGGCAAAGAACCGACATAGAAAACAAACGACATAAATTGTAACCATCAGCTTTATTTTAAACCCTACGCAAAATGCAGTAGGAACAGCATATACACAAAAAATACACCTGTAAAAACGAGATTATGTACAAGGCTAGAGGAAGTTGTAAAATACATACCGAAGAAAAAATATGCACGAACAACATTTGTTCAAACTCAGAAAGGCGTTATATCTCTTGTGGAGAATTGAAGAGAATCCACGCGACGATAATTATTGTGCCAGTTTCGCATGAACATGACGTCTGCAGAGTAGCGCTGTGATGTTCTTGTGTGACGTAACGAAGAGAGAGGTCAAGAGCTACTGCTGCAGCGTCTGCATGCGGAACAAACTGCTCCGTATCACCCTCGGGCATATTCTATTCAATTCAATCAATTAAGTTGCGTTAGTATTCAATAATTTTAATTTAACTGATTGAATTTAATAATACACTTGGTAGTGTTAAATGGCCTTTAGAGTGTTATTAACACAAAAAAAGTTTCATGGTTTTTTTAAATTTTATTTTTTAAATTTTACTATGCAAAAACAGCTGTAGTAAAATACAGATTCCTAGGATTCCGTTGCATTGCATTGCAATAAACGTGACCAGTAATTATTACGAAGTTAATAAATGCAGAGTTTTAGTTTTATAAATATTTTACTTTAGTAAATAAGTAGCTTAACGTTTATAAACATTGTGCTCTTAACTATAACACTGGAAATATTTTGTACGGGTTTAATTCGAAGCCAGATGGAAATCACTGGTAGTGAAATTATTATTGCTTTAAACATCCGGGGTTTGTAGATCATCACAATTCGCAATTACGGAATGGTTATCGCGGTCGCTAGGTTCTAAGCGAGAGGTCCTAAGCAGTTGGTGAGCAATATTAAACAGGATATTATTTATCCATTACAGAGATACGTATACTAAGCTACAATAAACGTATTACGTATATATCTCTCATTATTATTTATAAAGGTTATATATATATGCGGCAAATAATATTTTATGAAAAGTTCTATGAAATAAGACTTCTGCCAAGGATAATTTGCAGTTTAAAAGGTAAAGAAAATGTGAACAAGTAATAATGTGAAGCGTGTGAATGTCTCATACGTTGTGGTTTTTACAGATTTTGAAATTTGCAGGAAAACATGTCAATCAAATTTCTAGTCTCTGATTTCACCTCATTGGGTAAATTAGGTATTCTTTAAAAAAATAGATTATTGAATGAGTCGCTTTAAAGTTGTTAGCAATTCGATACGAAATAATGTTTGTTGATACAATTTCGATTATGAAATGATGTGAAAACTATTATAAAACATTAACTAACACATATTATTCAAGAAGGATTCACGAGGAGTTACCGCCGCTCACATGTCTTATTCCTCAAGACATTTGGAGCAAAAGCCGTCATATGAATGTGGGCCCTATTCCCAATATTTACAGGCCAATACGAAAAATTGGAAACGCAATACAGTGAACAGCTCCACTAGCTTATTGCGTGTGGGGATGGATGAAAGTAATTGTGTACCAAAGGACTGCACAAACACGTGAGAAGCTATATGCCTGTACAGAGACAGTCGTGTGCAGCTACGTTGAGCGACACATGCGGTCCATAGGCGTGTCGCCAAGTGTATGGAAGTAGACGGAAACATGTAGACTCAATTTTCATGCTCAACTGTAAACAATACAGTCTGTAATTACACAAAAGTAGTTACTTCGACAAGGGTTATTCTTTTTTCTTCACCTTTCCAATCTTTCGAAATACTCTGTAAATATTGGGAATAGGACCGATATTCATATGGCGCGTTTTGCTCCAAATAACTTGAGGAATAAGACCTGTGAGTGGCGGTAACTCCGCGTGAATTATCCAGTATGTTAACATATTTGTAATATTTAAATTTTCTGCATTCTCGACGTTTGTATTTATTGTAAAATGTCTAGGAAAATCAGTTGTTTGGCTTTAATTCTGGGGGATATACACCTTACTAGGCAGATTTAGGGTTTAGTATTTAAAAGTGGACATAACTTCGGAACATTTGTTTCTTTAACTTGTACACTTCTGAATGTTTTGACTTAATTTCATCGTGTAAATAATACGTAATGTTAGTAAGGCTGTAGCCATCCAAACACATGCGTGAATGGGATACATTCTTAGCATACCGTAATCTGCAGTCTATAATTAAAATACTAAAACTATATATATATATATATATATATATATATATATATATATATATATATATATATATATATATATATATATATCAGGTGCCTCCGCACCTGATACGGATATATATATATATATATATATATATATATATATATATATATATATATATCCGTATCAGGTGCGGAGGCAATATTTTGACAGTGAGAGGAAAGTAGTGCCGATATTGTGGTTTTGTTAAAATAATCTTCATTCATCCTTAGATGTCATGACAGATAAAGCTATATTGTTTACGTTTCTATTGACTGTTGGTTACATTTCCCTAAAAAAATTATTCCCTATGCTAGTGATTATGAGGTTTTGCCGTTTTCAAGAAGAAAAAGTACTCTGGTTGGTGAATTCAGAAAGCCAGTGGGGTGGATTTGTTTTTATTCATGAGCACTTTCATTTTGTTCATATATTTGTGTAATCCATGAATGGTTTTCCTCATAAACATATAAGTATTTATTAAAATTGCTGGGTGTTTGTATTTATCCCTTCATTTTGCACCGCGATTGGGCTCTAAACTTATCTATATATAAAACAACTGAGAAATTGACTCATTGAGGATGGTTGGGCCATTTTTATTTACATGTTTCGATAAACGCACATAGGAGCGGAGGGCCAAGTAAATCTTATCTTAACATGATTGACGACGTCGTTAAAGGATCGGATTTCGGGACCACCAAACCGCTTACTAACAGGCTTGTTAGAAGACCGTTTATTACACGATACAGCTATTGCCGTCATCTTTCTTACACGATACAGCTCGTGGATATTGCCGTCATCTTGTCAGGCAACATTATAAAACACATCCACAAAGAGGCGGCCACTGTGATAATGTAATGCTCAGTACAGAGCAGTTGTGTTATGTTGGTGAAAATGCATGCTGAACTCTTTTACGGGTCAAATTTCAGGATGAAGGGAGGAAACGAGGAATTAACATGCTGATTCGTGAAATTACAGGATGTAGCCATAATATGGCAAGAAAGCAAGTGACAAATCACATTTGTTTCTGTTTACCAATGGTTTAATGGAAAGGCACTTTGAAGATAATATAGAGATTAATACTCCTCAGTTAGAAATGACAATATCTGTGAGTTGTATAGATCGCCCCATGTAGTCGGAGCCAAATTATGTAACTTAAACAATACTACGCGTGTAGGTGTACATTAATTAGGCCCCGCGTACGGTGTAACATGTAACAACTTCGTTATGTAACATAAAAGTGTAAGGATGGAGATAATTAAAGCCGCGTAGAGACATAGAGTACAACAGATGTTGGAACTTATGAGAAGAACACGCGTGGCGGTTTCAGGTTAAGAAGCGGGGGAAAAGGCAGGCGTAGTGCCATTTGATTAACATGGGAAGGGGTTTCAGCTCACTAAGTGTGGTGTAGAGTGGAAGAGTGTATCGGGGAAGCATGGCGCTAAGCTCCCCGCCCTCCTGTATGGCTATTTATTCCGTATCCTGATCCCTGGCGCTCTTCATCCGACCCATTTGCTGTGCTGTGATTGATCACCCTCCTCCACCGTAACCACCGCCCCAACCACACACCCTACTCCTTCACAACGAGCTATACTGTGATAACTTCTGGAATTATTTGGATACCTGCTGCCCTCCTGTGGTTATCTACACCTGATAACTGATGCTATTGAGGCATCACAGCAACCATGGGTAGTCTAGACACTGAGACACCGCGGTACCTCAGGTAATTAAGCCCCTTAATCACCGCGTCACCTTGGGTAGTCTAGACACTGAGACACCGCGGCACTTTGGGTGGGCTATTCCCTAAGCCATCGCGGCACCTCTGGTCGTTTACCCACTGAATCACCGCGGCATCTTAAGTAATCTAGACACTGAGACACCGCGGCAACATGGGTAATCTACCCACTGAGATACCGCGGCAACTCGAGCATTCTATCCAATAAGACACCGCATCACCTTGGGTAATCTAGACACTGATATGCAGTGGCACCTTGGGTAGTCTAGTCACTGAAACACCGCGGCACTGTAAGTAATCAAGCCACTGAGACAACGTGGCACATTGGGTAATCTAGCCACTGAGACACCGTGGCAACACGGGCAATCTAACCAATGAATCACCGCGGCACGTAGGGTAATCTAGACATTGAGACGCCGCGGCACCTTGGGTAATCTACCCACTGAGATACCGCGGCAACTCGAGCATTCTATCCAATAAGACACCGCATCACCTTGGGTAATCTAGACACTGATATGCAGTGGCACCTTGGGTAGTCTAGTCACTGAAACACCGCGGCACTGTAAGTAATCAAGCCACTGAGACACCGCGGCACATTGGGTAATCTAGCCACTGAGACACCGCGGCACATTGGGTAATCTAGCCACTGAGACACCGTGGCAACACGGGCAATCTAACCAATGAATCACCGCGGCACGTAGGGTAATCTAGACATTGAGACGCCGCGGCACATTGGGTAATCTAGCCACTGAGACACCGCGGCAACTCGGGCAATCTATCCAATAAGACACCGCATCACCTTGGGTAATCTAGACACTGATATGCAGTGGCACCTTGGGTAGTCTAGTCACTGAAACACTGCGGCACTGTAAGTAATCAAGCCACTGAGACACCGCGGCACATTGGGTAATCTAGCCACTGAGACACCGTGGCAACACGGGCAATCTAACCAATGAGTCACCGCGGCACGTAGGGTAATCTAGACACTGAGACGCCGCGGCAACATGGGTAATCTACCCACTGAGATACCGCGGCAACTCGGGCATTCTATCCAATAAGACACCGCATCACCTTGGGTAATCTAGACACTGATATGCAGTGGCACCTTGGGTAGTCTAGTCACTGAAACACTGCGGCACTGTAAGTAATCAAGCCACTGAGACACCGCGGCACATTGGGTAATCTAGCCACTGAGACACCGTGGCAACACGGGCAATCTAACCAATGGGTCACCGCGGCACGTAGGGTAATCTAGACACTGAGACGCCGCGGAACCTTGGGTAATCTAGACACTGAGACGCCGCGGCACCTTGGGTAATCTAGCCACTGAGACACCGTGGCAACACGGGCAATCTAACCAATGGGTCACCGCGGCACGTAGGGTAATCTAGACACTGAGACGCCGCGGCACCTTGGGTAATCTAGACACTGAGACGCCGCGGCACCTTGGGTAATCTAACCACTGAGAAACCGCGGCACCTAAGGTAATTATCCACTGAGACACAGAGGCACTGCTAGGTTCTCTAGTCACTGAGACACAGTGGCACATTTAGGTTGTCTAGCCACTGAATCACCATGGCACCTTTAGGTTGTATAGCCAATGAATCATCCCGGCACCTTTAGGTTGTCAAGCCACTGGGTAACCGTGACATCGTTGGTAATATAGCCACTGAGACACCGCTCCAAATTTAGGTTGTCTATCATTGATACACCACGGCTCTTTAAGTTTGTCTAGCCACTGAGTCACCGCGGCACCTTTTGGTGGTCTAGCCACTGAGTTCCAGCGGCTTTTTTTGGTTGTCCATCCACTGAATCACTGCGGCACCTTGGATAGTCTAGCCACTGAAGCACCACGCCAATGTAGGTAGTCTAGCCACTGAGTCACCGCGGCACCTTGGGTATTCTAGCAACTGAGACACCGCGGCACTTCGGGAAATCTAGCTACTGAGTCACGGTGGCACCTTTTGGTTGTCTAGCCACTGAGTCACAGCGGCTCCTTTTGGTTGTCCATCCACTGAGTCACCGCGGCACCTTGCGAAGGGCAGCGTCACGTTACTGCCCGTCTTGGAATAATTATCAACTTGCAACTAATAAAAACGCTCTTAAAATTATTGAAGTGGACCACATCGCAGACACCCTCGAACAAATAAAAACCTTCTTAAAATTAATGGGGTGGACCACGTCGCACACACCCTCGAATAATTAAAATAATGATGTGCTAGCAGGTGGACCTAGTCGTCTGTCCGATAAGCACGAACGCTTTCACACGTTGATTTTGATGTTTAGAAATCTCCGATGAGACTTGAAACTCTAACATAACTCACCTGTAATGTTTACACCGGCTTCATTTCACTTAAAAAAGACTTTGAAAAACCTGGGGTGCCGAGAAAATAACTGTTAATGCCCGTGCATATTTTCACGTGCGGCAGCAACCAGACCTGGCAGTGAAGTGTGTAGCGGACTAGTGTTTCTGCGATTCATCACCGGAGCGCAGCACCTTCGACGGCAAGCAGTGAGTACTGCCCGCCATGGTGCGTGCGCCGCCCAAAACAGTGACGTCTGGTTACGCCGTTTCCGGCAACTTGTTGAAGAGGCCGGAAGTTTGATGACATACTGTAATGTTATTGGTGTTTGATATTTCAATTAGTTAGACTCCCTAAGGTAAATAGGTGCCCGCTGCGTTGGCTTACCATATTTGCTAACATCAACCGCCATTGGTTGTGATTAGCTGGATCCCTCCTAGGAGTAATTGGAAACCCAACGATTTCTTGGAAATGCGGGGTTTTCTGAGGGGAAATTAATTTGATTGGTAGCGCAGGCGGTCGGACCTGTGTATTTAATGCCGGTGCACGCTGCCATCGGGGTCAGTTCAGCGGCCTCGAGGGGGCAAGCTTCTACCAGAGATAAGTAGCATTCTTATTTGATAAACACATGTAGGCTCCTCAAGCGAACAGATCCCTTACTTCACTTTGACGTTAGCCGAGGGCCATGCTGGCCGGAATTTTTAAAAGCATTTTTAAAGTTTTGCAAATGTTGGCCTATTAGCCAAAAATTCGATAATGTTACCTCCTGAAACCAGGAGTTTTGTAAACTTATATGGAGAATGGTGAACTTGTCGTAAACAAGAAGTTAGGTGGTTGTAACCACTCGTAACCACTTGTAACTATTTGTAACCGAAACCATTTGTTACCACTGTAACCGATACCATTTGTAACCAAAGGCAATAATTATGATCTTAGCCTTTTGTAATCCAGTAGGCGATATGCGAGACTCTGTGTAATTATGAATGTTTTTAAGAAAAAACTTTACGAAGTTTAGGGCTTCTGCAAAAATTACATTTTTCGCGGTAGTTAAGGATGGCATTGCTGAGCAGTTGCCAACATCCATTTGTGACTGCGAATAGATATGCAGTAAACAGTGAGGTTACCAGGTTCAGTTAGTGATGACCATGAATGTGATACCAAAATGGTTAGGTGTTCCTGGTGTAGGGTCTAAAGATTATTTAGAAATATCCAGAGTAAAAGTAAGTGCAACCGAAAAATAAATCCGCCGTTTTGTAATGATGGTATTTGGTGGTCACTTTCCCAATATATTTTGTGAAGGCCTTTAGATATTTTACTCATTAGAATGGCCGGTAAAGGTCATAAACAAACCTGTATGAAAAAGTTGCTGAAAAACAGCGTATAAATTTGGTACCTGATATATCTGGTTGCATTCTATTCTATATTTTGGCAACATATCTTTTGAAGTAAATGTTTTATTAAATTTTTTATAAATGGCAGAGGAAATTAATGTTCACTTTTTAAATGAAAAGTAAGAATTATTCAAAATAGAAGTTATTTTCACCTGTAAGGAATATGAAAGAATTGAACATAAAACTATAATTAAAATAAAGTGTATTACCACACTTCTCTGTTTCTGTTAAAAATCTTTATAACTATGCTGTACCTTTACACTGTACAGAAAAATGGTTTTTCGCATAGGTTTGGCCATTTGTTGTGTTTTGATGGTTTTGCACCTTGGGTAGTCTAGCAACTGAGACACCGCTGCACCTCAGGTAATCTAGCCACTGAGACACCGCGACACCTGAGGTAGCCTAGAAATTTAGCCACAGGGGCAGGTTTAGGTTGTATAGCCACTGATTCCGCGCAGCGCCGTTTGGTTGTCTAGTCACTGAACCACCGTGGCACATTTAGTTTTCTAGCCCCTGAGACACTGTGGCACCTTAGGTAGTCCAGCCACTGAGACACCGCGTCACCTCAGGCAATCTAGCCACTGAGACACCGTGGCACCTCGGGTAGTCTAGATATTGAGTCACTATGGCACCTCGGCTAACCTAGCCACTGAGTTACAACGAAACCCTTGGATTGTCTAGCCACTGAGATACCGCGGCACCTCGGGTAATCTAGCCTCTGAGACATAGCGGCCCCTTTTGGTTGTCTAACCACTAAAACATCGTTGAACATTCAGCTTTTCTAACCACTCAGACACCGCGGCACCTTAGGTAGTATAGCCACTGAGGCACCGCGTCACCTCAGGCAGTCTAGCCACTGAGACACCATGGCACTTCGGGTTATCTAACCTCAGAGATACCATGGCACCTAGGATAATCTAGCCATTGAGACATCGCGGCACCTTGTAGGTTGTCTAGCCACTGAGTCACCGTGGCACGTCGGGTAATCTTGCCACTGAATCACCGTGGCACCTCGGATAATCTAGCCACTGAGACACTGCGGCAAATATAGGTTATCTATCCCCTGAGACACCACATTGTGTAATCTAGACACTAGGACACCGTGACACTTTGGGTGATCTAGCCATTGAGACACCGCAGCAACTCGGGCAATCTAACCAATGAGACACGGCGGCATCTCGGGTAATCTACCAACTGAGACACCACGTCACCTTGGGTAATCTAGCGACCGAGACAACAACGCGGCACCTCAGGTAATCTACCCACTGAGTCACCACGGCACCTCTGGTAGTTTAGACACTGAATCACTGCGGAATCTTGGGAAGTATAGCCAATGGATCACCGCGGGACCTCTGGTAATCTAGCCATTGCATCATTGTGTCACCTTGGGTAGTCTAGCCACTGAGACACCGCGGCACCTTGGGTAATATGGACACTGCGACGCCGTGGCACCATGGATAATCTAGCCACTAAGACATCACGACAACCTGGGTAATATAGCCACTGAGAAATCGAGGCAACTCGGGCAATCTAGCCAACGAGCTACCCCGGCACCTAGGGTAATGAGCCACTTAGACACAGCGGCACCTTTAGGTTGTATAGCAACTGAAAAAAACTTAACCTTTACGTTGTCTAGAGACTGAGACACAGCGGCACCTTTAGATAGTCTAGTCAGTGAGACACCATGGCACGTTTTGGTTGTCTAGCCACTGAATCACCGCAGCACCTTGGTTAGTCTTACCCTGATTCAACGCGGCACCTTTAGGTTGTACAGCCACTGTGTCACCGCGGCACATTTTGGTTGTCTAGCCACTGAATCACCGCGGTACCTTTATGTTAGCTAGCCAATGAGACGCCGCGGCTTATATAGGTTGTCTACCCCCTGGGACAGCGGCACCTCGAGTAATCTAGCCACTGAGACACTGTGAGACAATTAGGTTATCTAGCCATTGAGACATCGCGGTTCCTGTAAGTTGTCTTGTCATTGAATTACCGCGGCACCTTTGGCAGTCTAGCCACTGTATCTCCGCAGCACCTTTTGACTGTCTAGCCACTGAATCTCCGCGACACCTTGGTTAGTATAGCAACTTAATCACCGCGGCACCTTTACTTTCTCTACGGTTAGATTACCTGATGTGATTCAGTGACTAGACAACCAAAAGGTGCCGCCGTTACTCAGTGGCTAGACAACTTAAGGTGCCGCGGTGGTTCAGTGACTAGACAATCTAAAGTTGCTGCGTTGACTCAGTGGATATATTACCCGAAGTTCCGCTTTGACTCAATGGTTAGATTACCCGATGGGTCGCGGTGTCACAGTGGTTAGACTACGCAAGGTGCCGCGGTGTGTCAGTGGCATGATTACCCGAGGTGCCGGGGTGTCTCAGTGACTAGACTACATGTTGTTTAATGTGGGAGAGAAGAATCTAGTAGAGAGGTAGCGGGGCTTTGGGCCAGCATGTTAAATTAACATGCGCCCTTGAAGTGGAACTACCATCCATGTTCCTGAACCAGGCAGCCTGACTACCCACACAGCAACATCGACACCAGTGACTTCAGGCAGGGTCCTTAAGCTTCCAGCCGAGGGCTCAAGAAACCCGGGCAGTTCAGTCATGGCACCTACTCCATCTTCTGTCTTCAGTCCGACATCTTCCATGGCTGAAGACGGAGGGCAGCTCTCCTCATCCCTAAAAACCATCTCTCTGGCGGAGCTTCCAGATGCTATCCAGGGTGGTGAATCCGCTGGACCAGACGCGGTGCGTCCAGGTAAAAGGCGAGAAGATCTGCTCCTGGAGGCCATTCCCTAGATCTTCAAAAGAATCCTCTTGCGGGGGCTTACAGTGGCTAACCAGCTCCAGCTCTTGGGGGGGGGGGGGTGACCCATTATTGCGAAGCATCTGTTTGGGTATGCGCGAATAAGTTTGTTCGATGTACACACAGTCCACGTATGAATGTCGTTCCATGCTAAAATATTTTTGAATACAAGTTTGTTTCTCGCAGGCAATGTCGTCGAAGACACATATAGAGTTTAACAGTGCTGCGCTCGGAGGTACGACGGCTTTATTATCACTGCATGGGAAATAACCCATGCCTTCTATGGCCAGTAGTACTCATGCCAATCGCCGGTATTTCGGTTGCTGGAGACCATCCTCTTCTTCCAGCAAGCTCAGTAGGACGAAAGTTTCCTCACAATTTGATGGTCCAGTGCTGAACTACCCCACTGGATCCAGAAATAGGCTTCCATGTCGAGATTGGTGAGAGAAAGCTTCATCTTCGGCATTAATTCGTATGGACAGAGTAACATCTTGCTTGACTATATGTATACTGTTTACGTTTGCTTGGTTTATGTCATGCATTTGGTGGGGGGGGGGGGGTATAAGGAGGAGGAAAATGAGAAGGTGGAGGAGGAAAATGAGAAGGAGAAGGAGGTCGCGTATACAAGCCTCTTGATGGCATTAAGCACATTTTAGAATGTCTCTTCAAACTATCACTCCGAGTAAAGCGTCTCTGGCAGAATGTCTCTGCACTGTAATGTCATTTTGGAATATGCGATACATCCGTACTGTTCCAAGTCTAGAATGATACTGAAACGAAAATGTATAAAAGGGTCGTATTTATAGTTTTCTCGCTCAGTTCACCACGATGCCTCCAAGAGGTAAGACAGTAGCTGGAAGCGGTGTCGTCAATACGCTGATCAACAATCTACCATTCGAGCTGCACATTCCTGGATACAGGTTATGTGGGCCAGGAAACAAGCCAGCTAAAAGACTGTCACACAATAAGACTAGCATAAACGTCCTTGACAAGGCGTGCAAGAAGAACGATATCGCATATTCCCAGGACAAGGATCTGCACGCCAGGCACCATGCAGAAAAGATACCTGCACAGAAGGTGGGCGAAATAAAATAAAATCATCAGATGCCGGGATCGATGAAAAAAATAGCACTGTGGGGTGTTTGCAACTTGATGAACGTCAAAGTGAAGATGGGTATGGGTGATAAGATCAAAGAAAGGCACAAGTGAAAAGAAAAAAGCATTTACAAAAAGAAAAGCCTGCAGGTCTAAGAAAATATCTACCGGCGGATTGATTCCATTGCTTATGCCTGCTCTAGGAGCCCTAGGAGGCTTAATCAGAGCCACGAGTGATATCGTCCGAGCCGTCAACACAGCATCGAACGAACGGAAGCCGTTGTCCGTGGTACAAAGACACAATGCAAACATGGGAGCTATCGCCATGGGTAAAAATGCTGGCAAGCCCTGTACCTAAGGCCATACCCAGCACGAGGCGGAACTGTTCAAAAGCGATGCAGCACAAAGAGGCAATAATGAAATCTCTACCGAAACGAGCACTCGCGAATGTGGATTTGCAACTGTTTGCACGCAAATTGAAAATACCTAATTTTAGAGGAGTGTTTATGAGAGATGATTTGCCCGTTAATGCCAAGAGACATGAATGTGCTATACTTAATCTGGATACGACAGCAGGACCCGGCACACACTGGATAGCGTATGTAAAAAAGGGCAAACAAGCAGACTATTATGATAGTTTTGGGGATTTGCGTCCCCCGCCTGAATTCCGCAAGTATTTGAAATATACCAAAATAACATACAATTATGAAATGGAGCAGCTGCCTAACAAGTGGAACTGCTCGTACAAATGATTGTATAAAAAGGCTATACGCCTTGAGGAAACCATTAGTCATGTCGGTAATTCTTACCTTGACGGGCCATAGCTCCAAGCTGTGTGCGGTAAATTTCCCGTCACTGGTCCTGGAGGGGAATTGGAGCATAAGCTTGGTCGATTTTCAAACCTGCAATGCGATACCGAACATTGATGAAAAAAACTGCAAGCTGTACCTCGGAAAAAGTGGTCATGTTTCCGAAGAATTTTCGCTGCCTATTGGCTCTTATGAATTAGACGACATTTCAAGGTACATTGAAGATTCGCTGTCCCCCGACACAGAATTCGAACTACATAGGAATCCCAGTATTCTGAAGAGTGTTATTAGATACACCAAAGATATCGATTTTACGAAACCGGATACTAGTGGACCTATGCTGGTCCATTTGTATAGTGAATGTACTTTTTATGTTAAATTTTATTGTGATTTTAATTTTCCAGGCAGAATGGTATTAACAATACACAGACATGACAAAAGGCATGGAGCATCCATATAATAACGTGTAGGGCCACCTCTAGTCCGAAGAAGTGCAGTAACTCGACGTGGCATGGACTCCACAAGTGGACGGAAGACCTCTGGAGAGACGTTAAGCCATGCTGTCTGAACATCTGCCTAATGTTCCCTGGTATCTATAGGTGCAGAATCTTGGGATCCATAAATGCTCGGTTAGGGGTTCATGTCGGGGGAATGTGCTGACCACTCCAATCGCTGGAACTCTTCAGAATGCTCTTCGAAACAGTCCTGGACTTCCATAGCCCGACGAGACGGCGCATTATCTTGTTGGAACATCCCATCGTTGCTAGTAAATCTGAAGTCCATGAACGGCTGCAAATGGTCACCAAGGAGAGTTTTGAGTTTGGTGGGTACATGGAGAAACGGACCCAACCCATGCCATGTGAAAACACCTCACACCATTACAGAACCACCAGCATCCTGCACGGTGCCTTGTTGACACTGGGATCCATGGCCTCATTGCGTTTGCGTCATACTCGAAACCCGCCATCAGCCCAAAACAACCTGTATCATGACTCATCGGACCAGGTCACATATTCCTAGTCCTCCAGGGTCCAACTAGCAACCACACGAGCCCAAGTGAGGAATTGTGCCCAGTGTAGTGCTGTTAACAGTGGAACTCTGGTGGGACTTCTGCTTCCATATCCCATGGAAGCTAATACACGTTGCACAGATCTGCTATATACACGTCTGACACCTCCTGCATTGAATGTGGCTGTGATTTGATAACGTGTTCTTGCCCTGTTAGCACGGACAAGTCTACATAACCTGCGCCGGTCACTATCAACAAGTAACTTTGGAAGACCACTGCGTTGTCAACGGTGGATCGTAATGCGTTCATTTTGATATTCCTTTTACACACGTGACACCGTGGATCGAGGAATATTGAAGATCTCCACAACTTCTGAAATTGTATGTCCCATCCTTCGGGTACCTACAATTTTGCCCCGTTCGAACTCTGATGACAAACGTCGCCTTGCCATGAACATGTAAACAACAGTCAATCCGAATGACACGACCACTTGTTCACAACTGAAACCAGTTTAGGCCGTACAACGTCGTCCTGCAGCGGTGGCTCCACGAGTCATTCAGTTGCATACTGCTATTCCATAACTTTTGTCATGTCAGTGTATGAAGGCCAGCGAAATAATACGTAAATAATATTTCTCATAAATAGCAACTAGGTATAATGCGGAGCCTTCTTCACTACTTTCAAAATTTACCATGTCTTTTCACTTAACCTAATACTATAAATCACTCCAATTTAAAATTATTTTACCTAACCTTAATCTACAGCGATAGGGTGTGTTAAAATAGGTTTGTTTTTGTACACAGTAACTAGGACACGTTTACCTGACTAATTAATATTTGCTTAATTTGCCCGCAGTCCAGAGTGTTAAAATAAGGCCCACCAAAATAGGTCGAATATAGTGGGACAAAATATATGCTATGGTACGCAAAAATTAACCAAATTTGACCGAAATACAAAACTTGTAAGGAATTCGAGAAGTAGCCTGAAGAGGGCGATATACAGAGTGATTTGTGATGATACTGCCGAAATGAAGGAGCAGATTACCCGGGTCGATAGAAGTATAGGCTGTTCACGATAAAATGAGCACTTATGAAAGCCCTGCTTAGTATCTACTTGTATGCGCGTCGTGTATTCTTACGTCTTATTAAAACTAATATTACCACGTGCCTCATCACTTTATTCATGCGTCGGTCAAGTGAAACTGCGAAATTATTAGAAAAGTAAACATTTTATAAATCTACTAATTTTTGCACACTGTTTCATTAAGAGAACAGAAACGAAGTAAATAATTTAAAATATCACAAATGGTTACCTAACACTTTTTATTCGACGTTAAGATATGGAACTAGTTTCCATCTATCGTTACCCACTTTACTGGGTGTATGTCACTCAGTGCACCCGCTGAATCATAAGGGCAAGGGCAGTGGCTTTTTGTAAGGTTGATTTCAAAAGTGTTCACTTATATATGTATCACTATATATATATATATATATATATATATATATATATATATATATATATATGTGTGTGTGTGTGTGTGTGTGTGTGTGTGTGTGTGTGTGTGTGTGTGTGTGTGTGTGTGTGTGTGTGTGTGTGCGTGTGTGGTATAATTCGCAGCACCTATATGAAGATCCGCAGGATCGAACCAATGTAAAGTGCGCGTTCGCAGCACTGAACGGTGGCGCGGGGTTAGTTAAACGTAAACAGTAAGCATTGGTGATGCGGTTCATATGCGTGCGGTGAAATGCACTGACGCCGGAAATGGTGTAATGAAACATCTCTTGTAAAAGCTGATTACCATTAACATGTACGTTACCTATGATAACATGTAGCAAACAGTGCATCGTTAGCTCAACAGGCGTGTATATAGTTTCCTGACAGCCAATGTTATGTTACTTTCTCTAAATATTCAGTCTCCTCTAAACCCTAAGGTAGGCCCATTGTGTTTACAATCAATGTTGATGTATATTATTTTTAGTCCTATTGAGCCGAGTAATAAGCTCCTTCAACTAGGTCATATTGTAGCACATTTGAAATACGTATTTTTTGTGATTACCTAATAAATTTATGTATTTTTGTATTTTCCTCACACGCAATATTTTATTTATTAAAATTTTTGTAATTTTCGTAATTTTAATATTTAACTGTAGGTTTGTATGGATGCAATTAGGAGTGTTTAAATGAGTCCGTTTAGCTAGATTTTTGAGTACATATAATTTTTAATTTTTATATCTCGGTCACGTTTGTGTGTATATTTCGTATTGTATAATCAGAACTGAGCCAAGTACATATAAAATTAATTAAACCCAAAATATATATATATATATATAAATATATGTATGTATATATAATCGAGATCATTGTAGTTGAAGGTTACCGACAACGTCCTAACCCCCCTGCCCCCCCCCCCCCTCAAGCAACCTCGGACGCACGTTAACTTCCTTACCTTGCACGAAGCAAATTCCCAGTTCACTTGTAGTACTTAACCTAAGATACGCGGTGAATTATTACTTCCGCGTAGATGAAAAGTTAACTCCTGTGACGTCGCCGTGACGTTAACTTATTCGGAAGTACGAAACGATGCATACTTGTGCGAATCTGGCCTTAGAATAAACGTTGTAGCCATGTGACGAAATATTCCGTACCTGTGGAAACTCAACAGCGTGACGTTAATTGCGCATTAACTAGCGTTTATTTACATAAAGTACTCAAATCTAAAATTACAATCGCAAATTTTTTGTAAGCTTGGCCTTTTGTTTTCTTTGTGTGAGTTGGTTTTCCAAAATTTGCGTTGTATTTTTTCTTATTGTCGCCTAAATGTGAGCGGTGCATAAAAAAGGATGCCAGGAAGTATGTTTAGATACTAAGCGAAACGAAAGACGTATTTATTATTTATGTGTGTTTCATACTGTAAAAATTACGTTGTTAACCTTAGACTTTATCTTCCAAGTTCGGTGGATTATATACGCTGTGTTTATTACTTACATGGCAATACATATTTAAAAATGTGTCTAATGGATAAAAAATGGCCGAAAGGAAAAAGTAATTAGAGCCTTAAAAGTGCTGACTTTACCGTGAACAGTCTATAAGGAGTATTGTATGTAATGTATACCTGCAGCTGAAGCTTTGCGTGAGTTTCACATGAAAACGGCGTGTCCTGACCATTTTCAGAAAGAGGAAAATTTTTGTTAAATTTTTTATAGCTACTACTCAATAAACCAGCATCAAATGTTCATAATTCCTAAAGATGTAAAAATACGAGAGAAGATGTATTAATGGGAGTATGCTCTTAAGGTTGAAAATCCTGATAAAATAAAACGATGTTTCGAAAATTGTATCGTAATTGCACTTCGTTTCCGATAATTTCCAAGAATACATTTTAAACACTCAATTTTCAAAGGCTTATTATATCCCTTGATATTCAGTTTAGGTATTTCGTGACCCGCAAATTCCCCATTATATTTTACACAAGAGATCACCTCGCGAATTTTTCTGGTCCAATTCGGCCGTAATCTACTTTCGTCTAATGTAACGATAAATCGCAACACTCAGGGACAAGCTATACATTCATATCTACGAGTCACTGGGTTTGAAGCATTTTCAATAAAAAAAAAAAATGTTTCTCTAAGTTATTTTTTGTCTTCTTTAAAGGAACTGTACGAGTATGGAAGCCAATACGTATAACATTAATTTTTTTTTTCACTCGACTTACGCATTAAGTAACTGGCGAAGTATCATGACCGCTGTTCTAAAAATAACCCCCCCCCCCCCCCCCAGGAAAAAAAAGCTATAATTTTTCACGCTCGGAAATGGAAACTTTGAAGTCCTTACTCTCGCTGCGATACATACGCGTCCGCGTGAGGTGTCAGACGTGGAACTCGGAACATTGCAATACACCTGTTGAGCACGCGATTGCTTTCCTCTCTTACGTAACTGCATTACTTCGTTGTCTCTCTCTCTCTCTCTCTCTCTCTCTCTCTCTTCCTCTCTCTCCTGTAACTTACCCGTCTTGAAAAATAACTAGAGCAAGACGTTGTCTGCGGCGAGAAAGAAGGACCTGTTACCACCGTTTTCTCTCTTACGACCAGAGAAAGCATTACAAAATAACGACTGTCTTTAATAGCCTTAATTATATGAACATATTTATTTATTTTATTCGCATATGCTAATGGAGTGGCGAATTTGTTAGGCATATGCCAAGAGAGTGCGCGGTATTTGTATGCATTAGAGATGTAAAACATCTTGACCAATATTGGTACAGGGTGTGCACGGTTAATCGGTCACTTTTTTGAAAGCAACATTTGCAAAATATTACTCTCCTTGCCTGCATTTATTTTAACACGTACGCCGACTGCGCCCAGTAAATACGGCAACCACGGTGGGAAAGTATTCCCCTGTCTTAACGTTGAACGAAACATATTAGATAAACATTTGTGTACATCCAAATGATATATTTTGCTTTCTGTTTTATTAATGCGTGCAAGTACAGGTGTAAGTATATTTGTAAAATTTGTCTAACACTTTTGCAGTTTCGCTTGACCGGTCGATGGCAATTTTAATTTCACGTATGGCGGAAGAATATACAGCGTACATACATACACGTAGGTCTTAAGCTGGGATTTCAAACGTGCTCGCTATTGCCGTGGACAGTTCTTATCAAAGTTAAGGCATTCCGAATACGAGTCCGATATATTGTAACATAGTCCAAAACACTTCGTTTCTAGAGCCATTCTTTTTGTTTTTTCTATAATATTGCTATCCGATTAAATACTGCTTCTCGTAAAAACTATTTCGTGTAATATCCGTAAAACCTTTAGTGATTCCACGAAAGTCATCCATTCCGTATCTTATACTCGTATTTTAATTGTGACAGAAATTGAAAACGCTTCAGCTTCATGGCTATATTACCATTTATTATTATATATCACAGATAAACAAAACATTTGCGTCGAATACCTCAATAATGACTTAATATAGCAGATTAGTTTCACCTTAGTTAAGTTAGTTTTCCTCTATTTCATATATGATATATTTCCTTGCCCACAAAGATTTTCCCAAGTAATGTGACTACTCTGTAAACTAAATGGTGCCAAATTAAATGCCTTTATTTCAAAATTTCAAGTGTGATAGATAGTTTAAGAAAGTAATTATATAGTTTTTGACTATCGTAAATTACAGAAAATATAATACACATGATGCTATTTTCATTAAGGAAAAAAGTTTGCTCAGTATATTTCTGTAATCACGCTTCAGAATCAAAATAGCTCTTTGTTTGGGGACACGCAAATGATAAAGAAAGGAAAATTTTACATAGTAAATTTTCTATAAGCGAATTTAATATGTATTTAAATTTTGTGTGTACACTCTAAAAAAAATTCTGGTAATCTTCCTAAACAGAATTGCAAGATTTTAACCCGTATATCATATGGAAATAATACCACTAATTTGGCTACAAATATGGAATATTTAGCGTCGCTACTACACGACGTTATGGAGTTTCATACGCATTTGACTGTTTTCTGAACAAATGTAGGAACGCTAGCATGAATGTAGAACCTATGGGAAATAAACTTTACCATTCTCGCCTTCTCATGCTACGTATACACTCATATAGTACATTTGCGAATAATTTCTTACAGTGTATGTATATGCATTAATAGCGAGAAACTAGTTAAGATTCGTTAAAATTGTTAACGTATTTTATTTGGCAACGTATTTTACAATGGTCAATATCTGAGAGTTTATGAAATTGTTTTCGCTAATTATGTATGGAAATAAATTATTTTATATTTTCGTTGTGTTCGTTTTGGTGTACTATATATGCGTCTTGGAATAACACAAAATCTGCGATTTTAACATGTGATAATGTAAGTACATGAAACCATTCCCTTTTAAAATGAGACAAATGATATCACTTGTAAAATGTAATGATCGAACGGTGTTTAAAAAAAGGTTAAAAATAATGTATTTGTTTTCCGGCACAATTTAATTGACAGATGCTAATGTATGATTTATTGCCAAACAAGTTGAGGTACTTTCGGGTTGGTGTCCCCGCCGGGACAACTAAGACGACCTTCTGCGCCAGAAATTGCTAGATTTACCTAGTTTGTCGCTAAGGCATTCTTGGCTAATATCTTATTTTGTCTGTAAACTCTCGTGCTGAGTAAAATACTTCATAAATATCGAGTCTTTGCAGGAAAAATTCTACAGTTTATAAAGAATTTTTTTTTTCGCGTATGGATTAATTTCTGCTTCAAGTGCATCAAAATTCAATTTTATTATCATACACACTGACTGTTATCTTTGTGCTCACCAAAACATGTCCATTGCTCTCACAACTTATCGCGTTCAATCGCCATCACAGACGTGCTCGCTAGCTCGTTGAAACTGAAAACTTTTTAATTTAAGGAGGCTATTTAACGTCATGATTAAACTCTTTGTTGATCAATATCACGAGAGAGTGCATGTTCATTTTCCCGATTATCTGTATTTTCTGTTTGCTTCTAAACAAAATTTAACAATTTTTGCTCTTTCCTAAGGAGACACGCTCTGTATTTATAGTATTTATCCTCAATATTTTATTTTTTTTTTCCAGAAAATCTTACAAGTTATACGCAAATAGTTTTTTCTTTGCAAATAGTGACAGACATTTAATCTTTTTTGTAAACATATTTATTTTATTTGCAAATTTCAAAATACTATATATTCTTTTACTTTAATAATGGCCATTTCTTACATATTCGCTTTTTGAATGCACAATACGGAGTCTGGTAAATATGAAGTCATATTTTAGAGGACAATACAAAACAAATCTCTTGAGAGATAAGGTACGTGTTTTGGTGTAATCACTAAGCCTTACCTGTGCTCATTCTAAGGTTATATTAAAGCCTTATGATGATGGTGGCATAATCATTTTCATGGCACGAAAAAATGAAAAAACAAAAAATGAATTTTTAATTGAAAGTGACAATGCTATAAATGTTCTATAAGCACTTCACAGTTAATTATAACGTTAAAAATACTATAGAAATATAAATATTTTTATGTAACAAAGTTTGTTGAGAGTGTTTAGTAAGATAATTCTTTTGAATGCAAAGTGGGTGTAAATTAATCCGTGATAAAAGGAAAAGAGTGGTTTTCCCTAAAATAACCACCTAATAGCCCTTGTTAAATGACAAGCATACAATTTAACTACCAAAAGTTAAATTGAAGAATGATCAGAATTGTTTTCATGAGGGCAACTAGGCTTAGTTCCTAGATAGAGCTGAAGAATAATTTAAAATTAGTATTGGTAATTTTCATACTACATCATCGGACCACTCGACATGCCATATTATTAAATTTAGCATACAATTCAAAGTCTCATAATGCATTGACTGATAACGAGTATAGATAACCTTACTTGAGTAATTTTAAAGATTGTAAAGCACGATAGCTGGTATGACAGACTACATCAGAACACCAACCAGGAAATGTTCACTTCTGGTTCCAAAATTCACTGTTCTTGGATCATTCTTCTGAATGAATAACAACTCCGGTGTGTACAGCAGCGGTACATAACACTGCTCACAGCCTCAATACTTGACTCTATTCTTAAAATGCATGCAATTTCTGCATGGAGGCCATTTGTTCCTTCTTAGAATCTTTTTTCCAACATAACATTATTTAGTCCAGTAATTCCAAAAAAAAAACAAAAACACGTCTGCATTATCACAACTTCCAAAACACCGAATTTGTTTTCTGCTGGGCACACTTTCATATTCTCCTTACCAATGATAAACAGATAACACACTATTTAAATATGAATTTCCATAATTGAACCTATGCATATAAACTGTCAATCTAGTAGTATGTGGATAAAAGTTGCAGTAATTTTTTTAGATAATTGTAATTGGCTGATTTAAATAAATTACAATATGTAAAAACACATATTAATTAATGACCAATAAAATAATTTAGATCAAATCATTCAAATGGAGTCAGTAAAATATGTTCACGAAATTTAAATAACCATAAATGGTGTACGTTGAAATTTAGGAATAATTAAGTCCCTTGTATAGACTTCCTGTAAAGAAATTCCTTACAGCTTACAAAATATCTGTCTTGGTTTAAAAGACATTAGTTTGTTTGGAAAGAATTTTATTTATTTCAATCAACTGTATATACTTATTTGGTCACTTATTTAATTGCCTTCGTTCAAAAATACAGGTCGAGAATTTATTCGTTTTGTTTTGAGACAACTAGGATAGTAACCGTGTTTGGTATTGCATTTATTGATGCGTAATAATCGTATAAACATCGTAACAAAGAAGTTCAACAGTAAACTGAAAAGTGAAACTGTAAAACTTGAAATATTTTCCTACGCAGGTTGTTCAGTATCCGAACTATATGCATTTTAAAAATGCTATTTTATCAGTAGGCTCTTTAGCTGAGTTTACTACGGCATAGCACTCGAGTCCAGATTATTGGGTTGGCTATTTATATTAACCTAAATAGTTTAATGCACGCAGCGTCTAATAAATCTCTAGTTACACCAACCCAATCTTTGTTTGAGGCAACCAATTAAGTACAACAAAATATTTCATTGCCCCTGTACAAATAATTAATTTGACTGCGTCGAACAATTTTTTTTTCTTTAACAAAACCTTTATCTCAGTAAAAAATTAAAAAATCAAACATGTTTTTAAATACGTTATTTATATCAATAATTGGAGAGTATTATTTTGTTCAATTGAAAAAAGTTGTTGATAACAATCTCTGCATTATTTATATTCAAAGATATAATTTAAGGATAAAAACATAATGAAATATTTTTGGCGTTATTGAAGGAAAGTTATCATCACTAACAGACGGATTTCGTCTGTACCAATAGCTTAGCTATTTTTCAATTTCTTGAATATTTATTTATTTGTAGACCCGTTTCACAAAATAAAACTAATGAGGTATTCCATTAGTCGAACACTTTTACATAAACACCAGTGACAGTAAAAATTTCAATTAATAAGCAATAATAAAAAAAAATGGTTTTCAAGAACACAGTTGGTTTTTAACATTTCAAACATTATGCTTTACCACTGATTTAAACGATACCGGAAGTGTCATATGTTCAGAGATATTTTTGTGGCATCCACATTTGAAGTATTGATAAACACACAAAGAGTAAAACAAATTAAAGGCTATGCTGTAGATTTTAATTACTTAATACATTTCGATGGAAACTGTTGGAAACTGTTTTACGGTCTATTAGAAGAACTAACCAGCGTTACCCGAGTACAATGACAGGGTAATCAGAGATACACGACTCTGTTTAAAGGGTTACCGGTACATTTGGTTGGGGGGCGGGGAAGGTCATCCAGGCTTACAGAGTATTTTAAGTTGGGTACTGAAGAGCATCCCTGCCAAATTTGGCCCAGGCCCGTCGAAGAGTGCAGAATTGGGATATACGACCCCATTTAGAGGTTTATCACTTTGTAGACATAACCTCGCAAGAACACCATAGCGCTGTAACAATGATATTGATAGAGATATTTATATTTTTATTTACTATTTTTAGCCACTCAGAGGGACATGGTTGATTGTAAATCATTTTATACGATAAAGGACTGTTTATTGTGTCAATATGAGTTAGGCTCTCTATTGCTTGATGACCGGCGAATAAAGAACGTTGTTAAGTACAGGATAGGGTCAGGTGTGGTTTGGACCAATAGGACGATGGCGAGTTCTAACACAGACACCGACAGAACCGGTGTTCCTGCAGTAGTGGATATAGGTGATTCACTTCTAATTTGTCTTAAGTGCCGGTGGATGTGTGCAGACCTCTATGTGTTAAAGTGTTTGGGCCCAATTGGGGGAGGGAAGGGGCCGCAGCCCATTTTGGCTTATATAGTACTTTAGATAGTCCGACACTTCGCCAATCCGGCAAGTCCAGCAGTCCGGCACTCTGCCGACCACTGCTGACGTGACTCAGCACGGATCGATTCGTGCGTGCCAGAGAGGCCCTCTATGTTCAGCGTCAGTTGCTCTTTACTCGTAGTAAAGATAAAGTGCTTAATAGAATGCATTCTGTTAGCCGTGACTTTTGTGACATTTTGTCAAGATTTTTTTTTCTGTGAAAAGTGATGATTTTCTCGTTCAGAATATTGTCGTCTAAGAACGTAACATTGAGACTGAAAAAAAAAAAAAACTTATAATGTAGTATTGTAAATTTAATACATTATTGTATTGAATATTATCTTTTTGTTTACACATGTTTGATTAAGCTAATATAATCAACACATACCTGTCTTTTTTTTTTAATTTTTATAATTTTTGTATTCTACTAACTTTTGTAAGTTCTTAAAAATCTCTCTGTTTGTTTGAGAAATTATATATATTTTTTCATTTCAAAACCCAGTATTCCGACATCTATTTAATCTGACAGAGACTGGTCCCATATGTGTAGGACTAAGAGATACTACTATATATGTTAGGACTAGAGATACTACTACATATGTGTAGGACTAGAGATACTACTACATATGTGTAGGACTAGAGATACTACTACATATGTGTAGGACTAGAGATACTACTACATATGTGTAGAGTACTAGGGGATACTACTACATATGTGTAGGACTAGAGATACTACTACATATGTGTAGGACTATAGATACTACCATATATGCTCTATCTAAGGAAACTATCACACCCAGCAATGTAAAGTTTTCCAATAAAATATTTTAGACTGGTTATTGAATAGTAACGTACAGAAACTACAACATCAGTACATACGCAAACAATATTTGTTTAAAAATTTATAATATACAACTTTGAACTACATTATAATAAAATTAAAACATAACTGCCATCTTAATTTTAACCAAATTTCACTCTAAAACTCCCGTAAAAAAAGTTAGTTTAAAAAATAGTTTTCTTTATTATATATGTCCGTATTATAGAGTTGTATGTACATTATATAATTATGTAATATCAAGACAGTTGTTTTGGCATATTTACTGATTTTATGTTTTATATAGAAATGGCTTGTCCATAAATATAGTCATATCGAAATAATTCAAGTAGTTCAAATTCCGTTCTTTATTTCATGTTTCGGAAATTCGCACACTGCGAGGCCTTTCCATGGCTTTTAAATGTGTAACAAACAAAGCTTAATCGAGTCTAAAAAAACACTACAGGGACCACGCATTGCATTCGTGTGCACTCAGTGTAATAATATTTTACATAAGAACTATTTATTACAAGGTATTACCAAAACACCTATTTTACAGAGGCCTTATTCATATTTATTAGAAATAAAACAGTATAATTTATACATAGGTAAAATATAAGTAAATATCTAAAGTGACTATAAAATGACACGTTTAAGCTAACAAAAGTATACAACCCTTATGAATAAAATAACGCATTTAAGAAAAAATTATACAAGTCATACGGTATGAATTTTCAAATGTTTGATTCAAAGATCGCGAATAGACCACGAGTAGACTATAGATGTTCTCTGTAGCTTGATAAGCTTAATTTTTATACATTTAATTTCGAAAGTAAATTACAGAGGATTACACGTTGATTCCTTATGTCAGAGATACTACCCCCTTAAGAGTGTATCACCAATATAATTAGTAAAAACAATCTTGGTGACAAGTGCCTTATAACCGTTTAGAAAACACCAAACATTAAAGTGTGGAAATAAATTTGATCTAAGTAACTTTAGATAAATAACGTCAATATAATTTATGTTCAAGCTGATTTCTATTGAATAAAATATCATGAAATGGTTGGTAAGATAGTAACGTCCAGTAGTTGTCGATGAATCGCTGCAAGCAAGTTGAAGGGTTTCTTGGGCCTTGTACACAGTTGTACAATATTGGTGAGCGCAGCATTGTCTTGGAGACCCTACAATCCCGCGTTGTAGGGTAGCGCCAAGCCAGACTGCACAGTTCTCTAGACATTCGAGCAGTGACTACTTGTTCTTAGGCTGCCGCCTCTGGCAGAGCTCGTGATCATCTTCCAGCCGGCCATACTGGACGAAGCTATCAGAGTGCCAAGTGTTTAATATTGATTATGGGTCCTGCAGGGCGTGTCGGATGAGCGGAGGTGGAGTGATACACATGGAACTAACAGACACATGTATTCTATGTACCTTGGCAATTAATTATATTGCGAAATGATAGGGTCGAGGTCTTGAGAGCCAATGGGGGTGAAGTGAGTATGAGTATGGGGCAGCGCCGGAATGAAAGAGCGGGGAAACGGGAGATCACCGAGAAAACACGCACCATCGATCGGCATGATTCCCATATGCGAAAAACCGGGAGTGACCTCCGCCGGGAATCAGACCCGGTTCTCCTAGCTGGAAGGGAGGTTGTCTAACCGTTACCCCACCGTGGCCCCTAACGTTAGGGAACCTGCCAATGACGTCCGTGCAGCCTGAGGAACCTGAACGTGGTAGAGCAACCACTTGCGAGCAAGCTGCGGCATGACGTCAGCTGGAGAACTACGTTTGAAGAGGCTGGAGTGCAATATCGGAGACAACCTTGCACAGTTAAAAGTGTAAACATCTGCTTAACTTGCAACCAATGCTGCGAGCGTACCCCTCTCCTCAACCCACTCTCTCTCTCTCTCTCTCTCTCTCTCTCTCTCTCTCTCTCTCTCTCTCCCTCTCTCTCTCTCTCTCTCTCTCTCCCTCTCTCTCTCTCTTTCTCTTCGGCGACGGCTACGAAACCAGCGTGTTCGGTCGCACGTTTAGCAAACGTAACGTCCCGTCAATGAGGTCAAGTGCTCGAAAGCGACTGGCCGACCTAGGGAATTGCGTTTCCCATTGTAGTTTTCTTCCCACATTTTAATGAAGTTCAAGACAATAGTTCATCGCGGTAAAAGCTGGCGACGTCTAGGTTACAACGTACTGTGCACGCGTCAGAAAAATGTTATTTTACTATTGGTTGCCGTGTGTCTATAAAGCTACTTTACCATTCCACTACGCCAGTGGGAGTTCTGACGTTGAGCGGCCTACCTAGCGGACGTCATTGCAAGCAATTGTGTTTAAATTTAATTTTCTAAAAATACAGTGGACTCTCTACTGTTCATCTTTATTCAGGACAGAAACCAAATACGATATTTTGTTGCTGATTCATATATTTGGTTATTGAAACACAAATGTGTGGGTTGAAGAGCAGCAAAAATCGTCGTAAGTCGACTTCTTTTTACAATTCTTCTTCTTTTGTAAAACGGTGTTTCAAACTGATAGCGACAATGCACTATCTTTTCTGAACCGATTGCTGTATTAAAATCCTGTACTCACGCGCTCATAATCCCGAGGAAATAGAACGCACACTACGCTTGTTTGTGCTCCTTGCTTACGGCTGGGCTCTTGATGAATTTCAAAATCTTCACTAGTAATACTTCTTAACACTTTGATGGCCGCACTTATTTACTGGCACTGAAGACAAGGTTGACGTGAGCTGCCTATATTCACCACTACATCATTATCAATTGTGTTTGGCTCTGTAGTTACATTTACCATCTCACTATTGGTCCTGGCTACACGGGACACGCTTACTGTACTCTCCAACACTTATTATTGGCTGACCGATAGCCAATGAAATCGCACCTTGACTGTGTGCCTATCAAATTGACACGTAAACTAAAACGTATTACAATTAATCATGTCCATTGGAGAAATTTTAGAAAATATCAATTTTTTCTTAAGAAATGAAATGTTTACAACCTGTAATTCATTACTTATATTCCGGTAAGTCCAGCCAAACAGCAAAATCTATAAGATTGTGCGTTTTTCCTTCAGCAGCAAAGAAATTTTCGTATAAACGTTGCCCCGTGCACGTACGCTCATACTATTCAAAGGGTTAAGGCTGCACCTTTATAATTGTTCTGTAGTGTGCCAAACCAAGTCAGTGATTAGGCTAATACTTTGGCTCAAAACGTTTTACTCTATTTTCCAGTGTCTGTGCCTATTACATGTGAATGTTTGTGCCGGACGCTTCTTAAACTATACCCTGGCAGTGTGTGGTTATTTGAGCATATTTAAACGTATCCCCTGAAGAAATGTCCCTTTCCGAAAATGTCGCAGTTGGTTATTGTCTTCCTGGAAACTGAACGTTGTGCGCGCATGGATTGGCCTGCTCGCCCTTCGGACACAAATCCGATAGAGCATGAGAGGAACGCTCTAGAGGGATCAGCTGCTTCCCATCCGAATCAACCGAGCATTCTTCAGGGCTTATGAGCTGGTCTTCAGGAAACACGGGTGATAATACCGATAACTGCAATGATCGTGCGACGTCGTTGTCAAGCCTGCACTGCTGCCAAAGATGATCACACTCTTTATATTGAGCAGACGTAACTGGTCTTCTTGATGTGTGTGAAAGTGACCAAATTTTCGAAAGCGGAACATGTGGTGATTTTTCCTTCCAGTTCATCAAAAAACGATGTTATAGTCTTTGCTTTTTTATGCTTTACAATTTACCATCGCCTAATATTATCTTGTGGTAAAATGGCCACGGAAGGGACGGGCGCCTGTCCACTGATTAAATTTTGAAACCAGTGCATATATAGGCTAATTATTGACAAATGTGCACCAATACTTCGTGCGAATTAAGACATTTAGTTATATATAATAATGCCTCACACGTGAGGATTTAAATTACACTGCAAAAAAAAAGTGTAATTTTACCCGAATGTACGTGGCAGCACAATCTCCACACATGTTCGCGAATTTTTACATTTACAAGTGTACGTGTACTTTTACTGTGTGTCCCGTGTATATTTACAAATTCAATACCAGTGTAATTTTACTACACTTGTTATTCTTTTTACTAATCATTATGTGAAATCAGTAGTACTCTGTACGTGTCATTGTACTTTTTTTGTTACCAGTATCAAGCCTCATAATGTAAATTTACACAAACTTTGTTAGTGTAATTTTGCTATACCTATCAGTTTCTCTTACTAATCATCACATTAAATCATACCTAATTACACTTAGGCCTATATGTACACTGTATGTGTAGGTAATGTTACGATACCAGCCCGTAATTTTCACTTATTGTGATATTGAATAACATGCACTCTGTACATGTAATTTGACTACATAAATTATAGAGTTCCTGCCACATGGTGTCAATTTACACAAACATCGCAATTGTAATTTAACCACTGCGAATGTGTATTTATCAGTAATAAACAATAAATCACAGATTCATTGTAACTGTAATTACAAAATCTCTGTACATTTCCACGGCTTTAGTACCAAGCAATCTTACCGTCAGTATGTACTGTGTTTGACTTCAGATATAGAATAGGTAGATATATACAAAAGCCAGCATATTCCATCAGTGGGAGTTAAGACTTCATTTTGAACACACAAAAGGAGTTCGAAGTGGTTCTACTCCATACCGCTAGATCGCATGTTTTAAGTAAATACTTGTAATTATATTCAAATTCACAGGAACATTAGTGTAAAATTTCAAATACTATACTTGTTTTAGGAAATTAGGTATAAAAACCAAAATTTACTGTAAATTTGAATGAGTAAATACACGCTCATGTACGAATTTGTAATTTTACACCCTTGTTAGTTTCAATATACCAGTACATTTGTGTTTTTTTTTGCTGTAAGACAGTGCTACATTTTGAGTGAAATAGGAATATATGTACTTTTACACTGATGTACGTGTTTTAATACAACATTGCCATGGTTGTAAAAAAACACACCAGCTTAGGGTTTAGTGCTCTGCATTATCGTATTTGTAATTATATCCGTACATTTGTGTGTTTTTACAGTAGGATTGTACTATCTAGCGAGTGAAATAGAAAAATATGCACTTTAACGCTGATATACGTGTTTTAATACAACATTGGCGTGGTTGTAAAAATGCACGAGCTTAGGGTTTTAGTGCCTTGAATTAGTGTATTTTTACACATACTTTTGAATGTGTAACTTTGCACCCTTTTAAATGTCAATATATCAGAACTTTTGTGTTTTTACAGTAAGATTGTGCTTATACCTTTTGAATGAAATAAAACAATATGTACTTTTACACCTATGTATGTACATGTTTCAATACATTGACGTAGTTGTAAAAATACCCTAATTTGGGTTTTAATGCTTCATGTTCGTGGATTTTTACACATACTTTCAAATTTGTAAATTTACACCCCTCGTATTGTTAATAAACCAATACATTTGTGTTTTTTTTTTTAATATAATTTCATTGTACTATGTTACGAATAAAGTTGCACCTTGCTGTAAATGTACATGTAGTGTACTTGTTTTTATAAATTACACACAGAAATAATAAAATTACCAAAAGGTTGTACATGTATTTTTACACTTTTTTACAGTCCATACTTTTCGTCTCCATACACATTAGCGTATGAGTTTGTGTAACAGTACCGTTATGTATTTTAAAGAAATCTGCAGTCACTTGATTGACGGTTGGATACCAGCCACAAGGCCCTCCATGGTCATGTTTACCTGATGCGGGAAGATTGAACAAAGAGAGTATGTAACTAGTTGTGGACTTTATACGGTCATCTCTACCACTGGTCAGTCGAGGTCATCAATGATAATAGAAAGTTATGTACATATTTTAAGGCATGCCTTTAAGAATCGTAGATGACGGGGTCATTAGTAAACGGACCTGCAGGGAAAGGAAATTCTAATTGCAGGCACTTAACTAGGAATTTTGTTTTGGCAGAGGTAGCATCGTCTAAGGAGTGCGACACATCCCTCTGCAACAGAGAAGAAGAAATACTGAGAGTACGAAAAAAATTATAAACCATGGAAATATGCCAGACATATTGTACTCTAGAACACACAAATAAATCTTAGCAAGTGTGTGTTGTGTGAAAATGAAACCTATTTATATAACCATAAATATAAAAAATTACTAATTCTTCTTAAAAATAAATGTTTGCCCCGGCTGTCTGAAATTATAGCTACTGCCATAGTTGCCAGCTCTCGATTATATTACGCAACTTTCAGTACACTACTTGCGCATGTGATTCGATCACTCAACTTCCGACCCGTATGTGATTGGTTTCTTGGCCCACCGGGGAGTGTCAAATAAATTTCTGTCAAATCAACAGCAGTATGTATATTGCCATTGGTTGCTGTCTGCTTGAGGTGTTTTCATATTTGACCGGGCCACTCAGAATTCGGCAACATCAGCATGGTTCCTACGTGATTTGTGTGGGGACAGTTAACACGTGTCAAAAAAGTAATTCAGCCAATCGAAATAGGTAAATGACTATAAAGCATTTCGAAATGTATCTCGGCATTGATAAATCTTTTCACGTAAAATTACTACCACTATACATACAGAAGGACATTTTAGGATGTCTGGACCGGGAGTCAAACCCGGGAGCTGCCGAACGCGGGTCCAGTTTGTAACTACCGCGTCTTCGAACACAGTTGACGTCATTAACGGCTACCTCACAGACCGCCTGGAATTACTCCATCGTAACGTGAAGATAATAGAGTTCGGGATACCGACACCAATTTTTATCTTCTCCTCTCGCTGGAGGTAAACAAAAAAATGGAAAACCTGGTTCAACTATCGGTGCGAAATACTTTCTTTCCTTCAGGCATTTTTACTGGGGAGCTATTCAGGTCATGAGGACGCTGGGGGTTTCGTAGCGAGGTGCTACGCAACAAGCGGTTGTTGTACCAATCCCAGCCCCCCCCCCCTCCCTCACCGAGCCTTCGTCGTGTAGGTGCGTAGTTTACGCAGTTACGTAAGGGTCACGTGTCGGCATGACGCGGTTTCGGCCATCGAAACGGGATGAAAGTCCTCCCCTCCCATCCAGCCCATTCCTTCTTCCCCTCGAACGAGAGAAGTTGTCTCGGCGCAATTGTGAAGGCGGTGGAAAATGAAAAGGCACTGGCGAAAAGGTTATGTTTTTAGGAGGTGGGAAAGGGGGAGGGGGGTGGGGTTTGTTGGGAAGGGGGCAGGGACTGAAATAGAGAGCGAGCAGAGGAGGTGAATCTTTCGGGCGCTCCCAGGTTGGGGTGTGTGGTCGTGCCAGTGAGAAGGGGTCATAAGTTCGACCTTCGCACGTGTTACCGAATGCGCTGTCGACGTAATGCCCGCCACGCACGGCTTAAGCCGCGAAAGAAGAGGAGGAAATGTGTATAAAAGTGTGTAAACCGACAGATATACATAACAATTAAGTCGTGTTCCATATCTGTATGATGGTATACGTCGGCCCGCGGTGTCTTAAAAGTGAAATATTTATATAATACATAATATTTCTAATCTGTATATTATTTAATATATGTAATATACTTAAAATATATAATATATATTACATATAGACAAACACATTCTCTCTCTGCCGCTCCCTGTCTCTCTCTCTCTCTATTTTGGCAGTTTATGAGCTGGAGATAACTGCCTTTAACAGTGTTAGATACGTATGCTCTGGTGTAAACAAAATCGAAATGTCAGGGAAGTACGTGGATTGTTATCAAAGGTACGTAGAAATGTTCTGGCATTAAACCGTGTAATTTTTTTTCCCACCAGTCTCGTTATTTGACACCCACACGTCGCATGTTGATGGTGGTTCAAATGAAGCTAACAGCTCCCAAGAACATGAAATACCTGGTCTATGCAGTGGGAAAATTGTTGCATCTACAGATAAACTAACATGTGTTAAATCAGCAAGGAGTGGCCATAGTGTTCAAGAAGTTCATGTATATTTATTTAAAATACTGCTAATCATTTACGTTATTACAATTTAATTAATCAGCATTATATAATTTATTCTTGGGGAAGTCATTAGAGGTGTTTCAGTTACATCAGCTTATAATAATTTACAAAATCCTCCAATTGCTATAATTTTCATTATTGTCAGTTGTTTAGAATTACTCTTATAGATATCTCTATGTATAAAATGAATTATTCATACTCACTCAAGCACACATCAACGTACAAAACAAAACGGTTGACTCAAGATCATGGAAATTTAGGGAGACCGTGAGGGCGTAAGCACACGCCGAGAAATTTTTTTAAAATTTGATTCCTAAGAGGGCGAAAGGAGTAGGGTGTGTTTTCGAAGACTCCTTAGTAGCCCATTAAAAATGGCAAGATATCGTTATGCTGTTTGTTTCAAAATGGTGCCCATAAAAATGCCTAAAATTTAATTTAATTTTTCTTTTTTCCAAATTCGCACCCTGAGATGGTGAAACGAATTAAAATGTGTTTTTGAGAACTCTTCAACAGCTCATCAACCTATAAGATACCGTTATTATATTTTCTTTAAAAGCCTGCCTATATAAATGCCTAAAAGGAGTTTTAGCATTTTTGATATTGAACCGCCAAGAAGGTGGAAAGTAGTAAAATGTGTTTTCAAAGACTACTCAATAGCTCATTAACACGGCGAGGCATCTTTGTGCTCTTAACTTCAAAAGACTGCCTTCACAGATACCTAAAAACAGATTTAATTGTTTTTATAATTCAACCTCTAAGAGGGTGAAAAGGGATAAAATGTGTTTTCAAAAGCTCATTAAACATGTTAAGTTATCGATATGCCCTTTGTTTCAAAGCATTGCCTATACAAATACCTAAAATTTATTTAAGATTTTTTTTCAAATTCAAACCTAAGAGGGCGAAACGGTGTATAAATGTGTTTTTGGGAACTCTTCAATAGCTCATTAAACATGATAATATATCATAATGTGGTGTGTTTCAAAACGTCACCTATATAAATACATAAAATCCACCTTCATGATGCCTACCTTCTGTGGCGCAGTTGGTTGGTGCGCTGCCGGTCTGGGGTGCGGGAGGTTCTGGGTTAAAATCCTACTCAAGGCATCGACATTAGGCATAACACCGGGGGGACGTTAATAAGCTCGTTCCAATACAATCCTACCATCATCATGATTTTTCAAAATTCGTCCCCTAAGAAGATTATGGATTACTTATTTTGAAGTTATTACTGGTTAAATCTCTTATATGTAATAATTTAATGGAAGGAGTTCTAATAAAAAGAAATGTATTGGCGTGAGTTATTTTGTGGAATCAAAAGAGCAAATCTTGTGAATTTTCACTGTATTTTCAAAAACAACAAAAGAATTCATGTCAATCATTGACAGAGGTTTTGTGTTGTTGGAAATATTTTCGAAACTGCAGATATCGTGTCAATCGCCCTTTATGGGAATTTATTCCATTGCAACGGTCGGTAAAGGGTCATATCAAGATATAACTGAAGTAAATAATATGCCCTTTGTTTTATATGTTACGTTTTCAAACACAGTTGGTAGTTGTTCTCGAAATAAATATATAAACCAAGGAGTTAATACTCAGTTGACAATTTTTAGTTCCACGTGTCCGTAAAAATATTTATATAAAAAACTAACCAGTTTAAACATTAGCAACTCATTGTTAAGAGCCGTCCAAATATCTTTACTCGACTCCTCTTTTAGTGCTATCAGGAAATTTTTGTATACTACATTCCATTGTAAAAGTAATAAAAAATATCGATTTATTTCAACTGTGTATGGGGTCCTTAACTAGGATATTAGCGGCCGAGTGGCGAAATTAATTCGCGTTATTAGTGCATTAAAACGTTAACTCGACTCCGTATTCGCATAATGAGCACGGGTAAAGGGGGGGGGGGAGATGTTGCGATTACAGTTTCGAGGTTAATCGTTTTACTCCTCATCATCCCAACGAGAAGACATGTAATTACGCACTTGGAAAATAATTGTTAGTCTCATCTAATCTCCGCATCCGGGAGAATGGCTGGAGGAATGTGACAAATTATGTACGTATTCAATTTGTGATAGTAGACTATGATTGCTTGGTTAACATCGTACTCTTAACCATGCCTGCAAGGTGACGAGAAGCTTAGTAGCGATAGTAATTAATACATTTAATGGTCCATGGTTAATTGCTCTTAAGTGTATAAGATACAGTTGGGGTATTTCCTTTTCAACTTGAATATTCTTAGCTATAGGCTGTTCACGGTAAAGTGAGCACGTTTGAGGACCTAGTTACTGTTTTCCTATCAGCCAGTTTTTAACCTTCCACCACTTTTTAAAATAAATATTGCCAATTAAGTAATAAACACAGTGTATATTTTTCACCCGACTCGAAAGCTAATTGCTAAGCCTACAATAAAATGTATTTTTTGACTATTATTCCAAATGAGAGGACTTGTAAAGTGCTCACTTTACCATGAAGAGCCTATAGTTAGGTACCATGCAATTAATGTTGCAATGCACCCGTAGACTATAGCTCGTCTCAATATCAATGCACATATCCAACGATTTCATGAAATTCTTACTTTTAATACTAATATGGGCAAAATGCTTATTGTTTTTCGGTCGTATTGGGCACATACTTTATTTTTAATTTGGACTGTTGGGCAGTCACACGCTTTTAATTTTAAAATGCTTAAAATTATGTGTATTAAAATAAGCAAAAGTTATCGTCCACTCATTTAAAGTGTACACAGGTATGAATTTTCCCAATCTGTTACTTGCACTACGTTGAAGAGCCAGCAAAGTATTTGTACTGAACATACATTAAAGAAGAAACTAATTTATAAAAATATTTCCTCGTCATATTCGAAGCAGTTTAATGATTAAATGGAAAATATAGTACTGTTTAAACGAGAAGAGTATACGCAGACGTACAAACAACACGGGGACGAGTCCATTACTGTGAAAGCGGGGGAGTAGGTAGTTCAGTCGTTCCGTCGTTCAGTCGTTAAAACCCTCATTACACTTAACCATGAGCATAAAGGCACGCCATTAAATATCCACTAAATCCCTTGGCATTAAAATTCTTTTGGCAAATCGTAATTCAGGAGACCGTTCCTACAGCACGCCAAATAAGGAAAAATTCACCTCTGACAAACATTCCCATAAAAATACCGTATTTAAAATTCACTCAAGAAAAACAGTGAAGAAACACTTCGCAACCAAAAATTGATATATATATATATATATAACACACTTCTAACAAGGCATTTCAATCCCGGCATAACAACAACTATGTTCATTGCAATACTTAACTTGAGTAGTACTCATATTATGCGAAAACGCGTCTAGTATGGTGAAGCCCCGAAGTACGAAGTGGTGTACACATTATCTATCGCCGGCCAGCCCGCGCAACACGAAGAGGAACACTGCACACTTGCTCGGGATGGGGATGAATATTAATACGCGAAAGCGCGGCTCGGGAAGGTTAAAGAGGCGGCGGGAATAGCGGAGAGGCGTATGGAAGGTGCCAGAGTGTGCGAGGCTGAACTCGTTGCCAGTAGTAGACACCAGACAGATATGAATTAGCAACAAAATATCGTATTTGGTTTCTGTCCTGAATAAAGATGAACAGTAGAGAGTCCACTGTATTTTTAGAAAATTAAATTTAAACACAATTGCTTGCAATGACGTCAGCTAGGTAGGCCGCTCAACGTCAGAACTCCCACTGGCGTAGTGGAATGGTAAAGTAGCTTTATAGACACACGGCAACCAATAGTAAAATAACATTTTTCTGACGCGTGCACAGTACGTTGTAACCTAGAAGTCGCCAGCTTTTACCGCGATGAACTATTGTCTTGAACTTCATTAAAATGTGGGAAGAAAACTACAATGGGAAACGCAATTCCCTAGGTCGGCCAGTCGCTTTCGAGCACTTGACCTCATTGACGGGAAGTTACGTTTGCTAAACGTGCGACCGAACACGCTGGTTTCGTAGCCGTCGCCGAAGAGAAAGAGAGAGAGAGAGGGAGAGAGAGAGAGAGAGAGAGAGAGAGAGAGAGAGAGAGAGTGGGTTGAGGAGAGGGGTACGCTCGCAGCATTGGTTGCAAGTTAAGCAGATGTTTACACTTTTAACTGTGCAAGGTTGTCTCCGATATTGCACTCCAGCCTCTTCAAACGTAGTTCTCCAGCTGACGTCATGCCGCAGCTTGCTCGCAAGTGGTTGCTCTACCACGTTCAGGTTCCTCAGGCTGCACGGACGTCATTGGCAGGTTCCCTAACGTTAGGGGCCACGGTGGGGTAACGGTTAGACAACCTCCCTTCCAGCTAGGAGAACCGGGTCTGATTCCCGGCGGAGGTCACTCCCGGTTTTTCGCATATGGGAATCATGCCGATCGATGGTGCGTGTTTTCTCGGTGATCTCCCGTTTCCCCGCTCTTTCATTCCGGCGCTGCCCCATACTCATACTCACTTCACCCCCATTGGCTCTCAAGACCTCGACCCTATCATTTCGCAATATAATTAATTGCCAAGGTACATAGAATACATGTGTCTGTTAGTTCCATGTGTATCACTCCACCTCCGCTCATCCGACACGCCCTGCAGGACCCATAATCAATATTAAACACTTGGCACTCTGATAGCTTCGTCCAGTATGGCCGGCTGGAAGATGATCACGAGCTCTGCCAGAGGCGGCAGCCTAAGAACAAGTAGTCACTGCTCGAATGTCTAGAGAACTGTGCAGTCTGGCTTGGCGCTACCCTACAACGCGGGATTGTAGGGTCTCCAAGATAATGCTGCTCTCACCAATATTGTACAACTGTGTACAAGGCCCAAGAAACCCTTCAACTTGCTTGCAGCGATTCATCGACAACTACTGGACGTTACTATCTTACCAACCATTTCATGATATTTTATTCAATAGAAATCAGCTTGAACATAATTTATACTGACGTTATTTATCTAAAGTTACTTAGATCAAATTTATTTCCACACTTTAATGTTTGGTGTTTTCTAAACGGTTATAAGGCACTTGTCACCAAAATTGTTTTTACTAATTATATTGGTGATACACTCTTAAGGGGGTAGTATCTCTGACATATGGAATCAACGTGTAATCCTCTGTAATTTACTTTCGAAATTAAATGTATAAAAATTAAGCTTATCAAGCTACAGAGAACATCTATAGTCTACTCGCGGTCTATTCGCGCTCTTTGAATCAAACATTTGAAAATTCATACCGTATGTGACTTGTATAATTTTTTCTTAAATGCGTTATTTTATCATAAGGGTTGTATACTTTTGTTAGCGAGATCTAATTTTTCCTTTGTTGTTGCTAGCTCTGGTTTAAGCAGAGTTCAGAGTAAACTCCACTATGGTAGGAGGAAAGGTATAACGGGGCCTGCCCCACTCCCCCAACCCCGATTGACAAGAATGATCCTGAAAATTTTAATTACATATATAAATTTCCCTTCATAATAAATATTTCGATTGAGGTTGTGCAGTAACGTTATGCAAATTTGTGATCTATAGACAAGGAAGATAATTATTTTGTCCTAGTGAAATTGTTTTTTAGGAACACACAAACAATGTGTCAGAAACTGTTTGTTAAACGATAATTTTCAGTAAGGAAGCTTGCGAACGTTTAGTATGAAGGAGAGTCGTAAGATGATCATGGAACGAGAGAGTCCGACGAAGAGGTAGCTACGACAGGACATCTACGAGACGCCAGCCCTTTGTTGCAGAGGCGTGGTACCAGCATCCTCCACATCTGCATGCAGAGTTTGGATAGGACTGCGATGTCTTCAGCGTACCAGCAGCCATCTCCACTGATGTATCGTTTCAAGTGATCAGATGTTTCCAATTTAGTCCTGCTGTCGAATTAACTCGCAGAGGCCTACCCGTCCAAGCTATTAAGGATTAAAATCATTTACTTGACTATTTGGATTTGAGAATCCTCAGAGACTTGCATTAAAATTACAATTCTTATAATTCTTACACAACTTGAAATCGAATGATATAATTTTCAAGAATATTCCTGGACAGTTAGCCGCAAAACCAGAGGCCTGAGTGTAGTAATCTCAAAGTCCTCCCGACTGAAAGTTATATGAGGTACTCAAAGTTTGAACATTTTAAGTACAAGGACTGTTCTGAACTATAATGCTTAATAACATTATTATATTTCCACTGCTGTGTCAGTCATTTCATATTTGTGAACTGATTGAATGGTTTCACTATTAAATTCAAATTCAGTCGCACTATATTTCTGACAGCAGGGATTTGTAAATAGTTTAGTATAAGATTTTATTTTAAATGGTAGTGTTTTGTTATGTTTAGTGTTATTATATGCTGCAATTAATTTTCATATTAAACTTGTCTTCATTAATTCCAATTTTATCGTTGTCGTGATTTTGAATGTGTCTGATATTTCCGAGTACACTAATATCACTATTTGAGTGTACTACATCAGTACTATAATAAGTTGTTTCAATTTTAAGAATTGAATAATTATTTTTCAGAACGTTCAATTAATACAGATAGTGATTACAATTGTCTTATTCTCTAGTTACATGTGTGGTTTAGTGGTCGCAACAGATCCACTATTGTTTTCCAAGGAGCCCTACTAATAACCATATCACATTTTATAAGTTTACTTTTTAAGAATAAGAATGTAAAATACCACTTCCTTGCAACTGTAAGTAAACTTATCCAAGCGTGATTATAGATAAATGTTGGAGAACAAAATGGGGAACATCTTTAGCTATTAAACACCGAATACTTAGATTTTAGTTATCTTAGGCCCAAAAAATAGGAGGCGCCACAATTGGTGTAGTGGTTAGACTACTCTCCTCCCAACGTCCGATTCCCGGTGGGGTTGACGAATTTTCGCACGTGTGAATCGTGCCGGACGATGCCATTGGTCGGCGGGTTTTCTCGGTATCTCCCTTTCCCCGCGCCTTAACGTTCCGACTCTGCTCCATATTCATCTCGCTCCGCCCTCATCGATTTGCAAGATCTCAGTGTTAAGAGCCGCCCAAATATCTTTACTCACTCACTTACAAAATAGGAGCTGTGCAGTTGCTTTCATTTGCTCGTAACTTGGTGATCTCGTTAATAAATGTTAATAAGTCATGGGGATTTGTATTTCTAGAATAGTCAAACATGTATCCTAGTAGGGTGAGTAATTGGGAAGGGGCGATGGGGATAAAAAGAGAATGAACAAAAGGTAGTCTTTCGGCCAGGAAACTGCCCCAAAAATCACAGAAAAATTCTCTTATAGTTTCGTTACTCTCATATACGTACATTTGAGGAGCAACTTACTTGCTGGACATTTACTGTTTAAAAAATCAGTATGTGTATATACAGTATAACATTTACTGTTTAAAAAATCAGTATGTGTATATACAGTATAACATTGACTTCATAGATGTTCGCCAGCGGACAACATTGGTGTGCTGGAGCTTGAAGAACTAGAGATCATGATTTATATTGTCGTCTAACAGAACATTATGGGGCCAGGGCTCATTGAATTAAACGAAAATTCGGTTGATCCAGAATAATGTACAACATCGTTTTTGTGAGGAAAACAATAGCGTGAGGGTATAAAGTTAGTACATTAAATGTTTAAGTGCAGAGAACGATTTATTTGACGAAAGTACTTTAATTGCCTAAGCATGTTTACTTCTAAAAGCGACAAGTTTGTATATTAAATGTCATAAATGGACATAGCTACTGTATTGTAAGAGGCTAACTAAATGCACAGTACGTACGTTTGTATTGACTCAAAACAAAACAAAAAAAAATAGGAAAAATTTAAAACTTTGTTTGTTTTTATTTTTAATAAGCAACGATACGTTTAAGTAGGACATTCAGTTGATTGGGTTTCGGTAAGCTGTTCCTGTTCGGATAAACGTTTACCTTTATTTAAACCAATAATTATAGCTACGTACTTATTATAAAGCTAGCATATTTTTTACTGCGTCATCAAAGGAATTTGTTTTAGATGTCGCATAAATGGCATTTTATGCATTTCAAATGCTTTACAGAGACGTCAACAGAGAGGTGATTAGAAACAGAATGCCATAGCAGTCGGTAAAAGGGCTAGTGTGGCACCTGTCATAGCATTTCCCGCCTTGCACTGCCAGATTTCGTACCAGGTTTGGTAATTGGACACGTCCTATTTTTCGTGGCAGGTTCTATACCGGATCTTATATCAAGCCAATCACATTACAGTTTCAGAGCATAAGGCGCTCCCCGTGGCTACTACTTGAAACGAGTTGATGAAGAAACCGAAAAGGACGCCTCCATCTTTGTTTTATATCGGTGAAGTTGGAACTCTTTCAAATATATTAAAAACACAACGACGAATAATATTGACCATTACAACATTTTAAATACTGTTTAAAACAGTTATAAATACTTAAAACATTACCTACTGTATGAAAAATTACTTCGAACTCTACACTACATCAACAATATATAAACCCGACGGTAGTTCTGTGAATTGGTAGTACAGTGGTATGAAGTCGCGGCATCCGCTATAAGCGTCTAGCATTAGCGAGAGAAGTTCGAAACTCCGCCAGAACCAATTCTTTTTAATCATTAAATTTTACATGGTGATAGTATCCCGGTACGTTAAGAAAAAACAATATTTTGCAACCTGTCAGTAATTTTCGTCAAAATTAAAAATAACACAATCGTACTCTAGTGAGGTCACGTAATTTAAAAAGAAATGAGCGAAATTATACTAGTAAGGAATCAATTTATGTAGCAGGCGAACAGTAATATAGCAATATTAAGATATGCTAGCTATATTATTTCATAGGCCTACGCAAGTTACTAACTGGTAGCAGTTCTACGAATGGGGTTCATATCACACTGCGCACCCACCGAGGGTGTCAAATGCTAGTACGCGAACTCCTGTCGTGTAATATGAATCTTCCATGGCGGCTCATATAGCGGCTGGTATACCAGCTCGTGCACCAGGGCTTGCAGAAGCTTGTACATGAACCAAGTACGGCTGCAGGTATCGTGTGATATCGTCGACTTAAGGGAAGAGAGTTTTGAGGAAGGAATGGGAAAAAATCGGCAATGGCCGGTGTTAAGGACCCATCCCATCATTCGCCTGGAAGATTTCCGGAAACAGACACCAGACACACCAAGTCAATGCGTTCGTGTTAATAGTAATTGTTTTCCCCAGAAGTATTCTCTTGCTGTATGCGACAGCTGCTCTCAAGAAATTCAGAACATTCCTAGGAGTAAATACTTATTAGTCGTTTTTACACTTTAATGAAAAAATAATAATTTGTGTATTGTATATGCCTCAAATTTTCATATTTTACTTTCAGAGATATTTCTATTCAAGTGTCAAAGTTGCAATTTCACTTTTGTGGTCTTATGGTAATGCGAATATCCGAAACAAATAAAGGCATTAGTTGTTACAATTAACCGTTATTTAAGAAGACAGATGCTCGACTATACTTCGGAAAGCTGACTGTTTCACTGAAAATATCGATCACACGATAGCCATGCGTCACGTGTCCCAATTATAAAAACGTTAAAAAAAAAAAAATCTACAAAAACCAAACACATAATAATAAATACACGAATTTTTACCTTTTACATAAATTAAGCACTTGCACAAATATTTTTGAGAGAGGCAATTATTTACAGAGAGTTTATAATGTCAGTTACTATTGACTTCATATATATTTTGTCTTTGCCTTCAAAATCATGTTTCTATGAAATTTCAAAATGAATGCATTTTCTCAGCTGGTCTGGTTTAGACTTTTCAAAAATTGCTTGAGTACTCATGTATTTACAGAATTTGGGAGCATGTAACACAATATTTTCTATCACTTCAGGAAAACTCTCCTAATGGTGTTCAAAAACTTCATCAACACTTGCTGGCAAAACCATATTCGGTAGCATAAAACAAATAGAATACTTATTTAAATCAGAGGACCGGATCAGTTCATGGGATTTATAATTAGCCAATGGAAAATGAGTTATCTGCAAATGGAATATACAGTCACAGCTCTCACTAAACTGACATAAAAGCCCACTAGACCAAAATGATTAGCCCAGGAGTCACGGATACATATGAGTTGGTCGGATGGAAGAAAGCCATGTTTACAGTGTGAAGTCAAACTGATACTGAGAAGAAAAAACCCTATTTATCCCCTATACAACAACAAAACTGTTTCTAATGTAATAAGTGCCTAAATAAATTGGTTTGTATTAAATTTATACTTGGATTTTTGTATGCACAAGCAAATGATCTCGTCCTCTTCTACCATCTTATACTGTATATGTGTACATAAAACAATTATTTAAATAGTTAACATAAAACAAATTGTAGCATTACATATATGCCACACAATGTTGAATTAGCTTAGTATAGTCAAATATACAGTTTGAAGTAAACTAATTTATATCCTACTTGCAACATGTAAACCGATGGGTTAAAAATCGCTATTGTGATACCAACAGTAAACAGAATGAGGCGGTCCTGTATTTATACCTAAGGTTCCCCCTTCGCCACAGTTCCCCTCCTCACTACAGGTTCTGCCACCACTGAGGTATTAGTCTTACATTTTCTGCTGGAGGGGTTCCTCCTCCTTGCCCTAATCTGTTATCAGCGACCATGTATACATTAGTTTAGAATTTTCACCTACTGAGATGAAGGGTGATGTATAATCAAACATTTGACATAACTTTTTGATGGGCGGACAGTTATAGCCTTTATAGTCTTTGTATATATATCTATTATTTTTCCCTTCCACGCGCTGGCAAGAACACATTTTCGATCAATTCCACACATGAATACTTCGTCATCCTTGAAGTATTCGGTGTTTTCCCCCATAGTCAATACAGCCACTCTCCCAAACTAAACCATGTGTTTGTTCTTTTATATTTGTGACTTAGGTATTTCCAGTCGTAAGGTGCTTTGAAACTAAAAACTGTTGCATGGTTGTTTAAGTTGGTAATAGCCATTTCCTTATTTATTATTCTGTGTTGAGCTCGGAAACCTTGAATATTACAGAACATGTTGACTCATCAACTGTTGAAGAGTGACTGATTCACATTAGTACTTTAAACCAATTTATCTCGGACATTAAACTATGCAAATCTGTCATGGATGATTCATGTGTGAGCTTGAGCATTTTCAGGAATGGACGTGTTTGCAATTATTTCAATATGTGAGTCAATAACATTATTACAAATTGTCACTTAGTTTTCTTATATAAACCTTAAATAATGGGCCTCTGGTTTTAAATTATTCAGGCTCTAAGATCGGTGCACTGTCTTTACCATAATATGTTTCTTGAAACCCTTTGTACATATTGTAGCAAATAATAAACTTGTAATTTCCGAAATTGATATTGAAATCCATACAGGAATAGGCTTGAATGTTTAGATAAAGTTTAGTATTTTTCATATTGCAATGGTCAAACACTTATCTCTGTGCTGTTAAATTGTTCTGCCAGTTAGTTTGAAAACATATAATGACATATTTCAGTTTTTAATTTGAGAAGCTTCATTTTACATTCCATACGATTGTCTCTGATGGTGATTATGAAGGAAACATATCCAGACTCCAACTTCTAAATACAAGATCTGGATTCTTTCCTTTTCAGTGTACTTTAGAAACTTGATGCAATCACGAGTGTTAATCTATATACGTGTTATCAACGATTCTACACTGCTTAATTCAAATGTTACACCTTCCTTGTAATTGGCTCTATCATGTATAGCGTTCAAGTGTGTATTATCAAATATAATAACCAACTCTTGTTTGGCATTTACTATTACATGTCTGTAGGCTTCAGCGAATCCAAGTACCATACTAAACAGTATTATATCTTCATATTTCCCACCTGGGTTTATTTATAGTTTGTAATTGCAAGAGTTTCGCCACTCATCCATAATCACTGTACAAACATAGTTTGAAGTTTGCAAAATATAATTTTTATCGTGGAAGTGATTCCAACATCTTGGGTTTGGTCTATTTCAACACCATTAAGGATATACAAACAATTGAAGTATCCTTTTTCTCACTATTCCTGTAGTTACTGGGTTAGTTGCATAGGCTATGTTTTTAATAATTCCTCTCAAACTCCTTTTCGACGGTAGCATATAATGTCATGATTCTGGAAAGTTATTATTATTTCTGACAGGAATATATATGGTCCTGCTCTGAATGGTTCATATTTATGTAACTCAGTGTTGGTTATAGCATCCTCATATCTTATGTACTGCTCTACGTTAACTATGTCTTCCATTTCGATTTACTTTACATTCCAAGTCTATTAAATACAATTGGTTACCCACAAAACACAGGAAGTGGGACTGAACGATACGCTAATTAGCAACAAACGAATAGTGCACACTGTCATGTAAATGTACAAAGCGTCATGTGCTACGTGTAAGTCTGTGTGAGTTATGAACAGGTACCGAGCGATGCCTGGTGTATTCGAACGTTTGCTGTTTAATCGCAAGCAAATTTAAATACTCTTTTCATAAGGGCGTGGAATTATTCACATAGTTTGGTGTGGTGCATTCTCTTGACAGAAAGTGCATTGCAACCTCAAGCATTGCAACCTCAAGCATTGCCTAGACATTTGCCGACATATTAATTCGAATACAACAGGCATCGCTCGTTACCTGTTCATAACTCACACAGACTTACACGTAGCACATGACGCTTTGTACGTTTACATTACAGTGTGCACTATTCGTTTGTTGATAATCAGCGTATCGTTCAGTCCCACGTCCTGTGTTTTGTGGGTTCCTACCCCTTAGGCAACAAAGTTTATATTCAAGTTTACTCGAAAACGGTTCGCCTGAGAGTCTTGTGATAAGACGACCTTTTTTTTACTTTCTTTGGGCCCTCTCGATACAAATTATGAAATAAAACCTCTAGAGAATTTTATGGAAGAGAAAATTAATCCGAAAATGGGGTGGTCGCCCCCACTATTTTAATGGAGGCGGTAGGTATTCGAAACGATTTCTTCACAGATTGCAGATCTTGTTAGCATAAAACAGTATCCAGAGAATTGTAATTTATTTCTAGGCAGTTAACGATATTTTGCCAAAATACGATATTTAATTTCTGTTTTCAAAGGCGAATTTCCCCCATACGATTTACGCTAAGCTATAAGTCGCATTATATAACTGTACCTCGTTTTCGACAAGAAATCACCTCACAAAGTTTGACCCATACTTTCATATACACCCTGATATACCACAATAAACAGAATATAATCAGTCACTGACGAAAATTTTTTTTTTTGTTCGGCCTTCTAGCTAATTATGTTGGGCTTCCGTTACACTTACCACTAAAGTGCTTCTACTCAGTAAATGCATTAATTACAATTTCTAAAAAAAACCTGTATTTTAGTTGAAGGAAACGTCGTCCTTCGATTTGAATGATAAAAAAAAAAAACTATATATTAGATCACGAAAAATGTATTTTTTGACTAAATACAACTGAAATAAAAAAATTTGAAGAATTAAAATGGAAATTAGTTTATAAATTAAGTTATTAAAGTAGTACACAAATGGCATATAAGTACAGGGTGAAGGGATGGCCACTAATTCCCTTTAAGATGCCACACACAAACATTAGTAATAATATTTTATGAAATATTGCCATGTTAACTCTTTCCGTAACAGTGTCATACTTTATTCCGGATCTTTTTTTTTATCTGGAATATGAGGGTATCAGGCGAGTCATAAATGAGAAAAAAAAATGTAGTTATTGTGTCACGTAAAATATAATTACGTGTTGGGTCATGACGTGAGCGCTGCGCACATTTTAAAATAAGACGTGAATTGTGTCAATCGAAATTTATACATAATAATTTCTATAATCAAAAGAAAAAAATAAATTTTAAAGGTTTAAATATTAATCAAACAGAATTTACAAATGTATTTTTATGTTTATATGGATAGTAATGCAGTGCCTGCGACTTCGTTCGTGTGGACTTTAGGATTTGTTTTCATATGTTTAAAATTGAAATTTCGCTTCGCTTAGGCTTTATGGAGTTATTTAAATACAGTCCATTATCGCTTCACTCAGGTTTTATGTTTCAAATAAAAATATAGCTTTGTTCAAGTTTTATGGTGTTATTGAAATACATACCTTTAAAATTGGTTTGAAAGATTGTTACTTTACTAATGTAAATAGTTTTATCGTCGCATTAGTGTTGGTTGTTTGATAATGTAATTTTACTATTTTTTTTATTATGTGTATTATATCAATGATTATTTAAAAAACTATTGTTGTTTCAAAATGCTTTTTGACAATAATCATTTTGCAAAACAATAAAGATATAAATCATAAAGAAAATTGTATGAAAAAAATTATATATTTCACACCCATTTGAGATATCGAGATGAAATAAAGAGCAGATTTTAAATATAAATAAATTCTATGATCTCTGAAAGGTTTTATCAAAATCGATTCAGCTGTTTCGGATCCTATTCTAGATAAACATCCAAACAGACAGACAGACAAAAATTTTAAGAATAGTTATTTATGCTCCAAAATCATTTAAATAGCATATTACGCTTAGATATTGGTATTCATTTTTAAGTAACAGACAGACACTTCAATTTTATTCATTAGTATCGATTTATGATATTTATAGGCCTACAGATATTCGCCTCTGCGCTATAGATTTCTATATATCGTTTAAGACGATGTAATTTAGGTTTGGTTCGCGCCAAAAATTATTTTATGGAACAAAAATGCATTAAGGCTGTTTCCGGATTGTCAGCATATACGCGCAAGTACGTATATTTGCGTACTAGCTGTGATGTGTACTTGTCGTGTACTTGTTGAAATTATTCGGACAGGTCATCGCCTCTTTATGTTAGACTGGTCGCACATTCTGAAGGAAATATCACAAACCATGTGACAACAGAAATATGTGGTGCATGGTGTTATATGTATATGTTTTTTGTGTCATAGTTTCGCACCTTGACATCATACGAGCTTAAGCGTTGAAACAGGGCTTCAGCCGGGTATGAGGAATTAATATGAGCACTAGTGGGTGCGTATTATTTACAGGAGGGAACTGAAAGGCGACGCAGAAATATTGTTGTACACTGTTTGCTTGGCAGAGCAGCAAGGCGACAGGCGTGTGCTGTTTCTAACGAAAACTAATACACACAAATATGCCAATATAAGGTTTTGCTTTTTTGTCGTTGTACACGTTGAGTACAAACTGCACAGAGGAAAAAACAACTGCAGGAATATAGAAATTCTTGCACCTCGGTATCCTGAAGTTATGTTCGTCTGTTCAGCTTCTCTCGATTACACAAGTATTCATACCACACCAATAGACTTGAGATATTGCTTTATCACATCATTGGAAGATTACAAACGAACGAGTGCAGTTGTTATGGGGTTTGTTGCATTTATTTATTTATCCTATGCAAAGGGGCATTCCACAGAAACTGGCTTCTTTCTTCGTCCCTCGATACTTAGCTTACCAAGTTTGAAATACACACGTTGATAACAAAGAAAAAGAGAAATACAATTGAATGGGGCTCGCAATAACTTGAAAATGTGCATTGCAAATGTAGTATTGTTTGAAAGCATACGCCCGGGAAATATGCTGTAGACGTCTACAAAACGCTCAGAATTTTATTCGTAATTGGAAGCATATTTATTAAACTGACAATAATTTTTTACACATACAATATAACGAAATTTTTGTAGATACTTATTAACTTTTAAAACTCGCCACGTTTATAACCATAAAACCTACACGTTAATTTTTCACACCTGAAATACAATACGGCGATTGTCGTAAGTACGCAAGTATGCCCAGCAAGTATACAACTTCAGATACTTGCCAAGTATAGAGCCTGTGTTTACTATACTGGGGATTCGGACAGCCTTAGTATATACACGGTATTGTCACTTCCGGGGACAAGTATACACAAGTATGCATTTCCTGAGAATCCGGAAACAGCCTAAGGCTCGCTTCTACCAGGTGCCTGAACTCCAATACAGAGTGTTCGGAATACACGTTTCCACACGCAGCTATTAAAAGCGCGTCCAATATGAGAAACGCCACTTCAGAGCTAATAATATTAATATTTCATAGTTTTTCTTGGATGAAAAAAAATGTGTTGACAAACAATTTTAATGCCTATTTTAAAATAGATTCAGGGAACCAGTACCTGGGTGCCAATTGTGAAACATCCTTGATAATTATTTGATATGTTGTGTATATGATATAGATCACACAATCACATGCCATGTGGCTTATTCGACGAATTTAACTACGGACATAAAAAACTGAGCTCCCATATTCCGAAATTTCCGTCTTTTCGGTGCTTTGCTTTGAAAACTGTAATACTTTGACCACAAATGTTTATAGGCTATTCACGGTAAAGTGAGCGCTCTTGGAAGCCCTCACATTTGCAAATAATAGCCAATAAATAAATATTTTGATTTAGCCTTAGACGTCAACTTCTGAGTGCGGGGGAATATACATACTGTGTCTGTTACTTACATGGCAATATATATTTTAAAAAGTTGTAAGAGGATAAAATATGGCTGAAAGGATAAAGTAGCTAGGACCTCAAAAGTGCTCACTTTTCCGTGAACAGCCTATATATATATATATATATATAAATAAATATATATATATATATATATATATATATATATATATATATATATATATATATATATATATATATATGTGTATATATATATGTGTGTGTGAGAGTGTATATATATATGTGTATATATATATGTATATATATATGTGCGTGAGTGTGTATATATATATATATATATATATATATATATATATATATATATATATATATATATATATATATATATATATATATATATATATATATATATAGGCTGTTCACGGTAAAGTGAGCACTTTTGAGGTCCTAGTTACTTTATCCTTTCAGCCATATTTTATCCTTTTACAACTCACAACTCACACACACACACACACACATATATATATATATATATGTGTGTGTATATATATATACATGTGTCTATATATATATATATATATATACACACATATATATACACACACACATATATATATATGATACACAAATCTTTTTCAGATAATGAAATAAAAATTGTCGTTAAATATGGAGAGAAAGTGGTCCTCTGCGTTCGAGGAAGGGACTCCTTAAGCTGGCTCCACAATAGTACGATGCGTTGCGTTGCATTGGGTCGCAATGCGTTGGCCTGCGACGAGCTATACTAGCTGTTTCGCAACTAAGCGATGATCTGTCGTCGATGGACGCCGTCTGAGATGGTGCTGCCGTCCAGTCTAAGGGCGGAAATTACATTTTCAGACCTCACGAATGCAACGAAAGATACTCATAAAAAAGTTGAAACTGTATGTCTTAGCGGTAGAAATAAAAACAGGGTAGTTTAAAAAGCGATGTGTGGCGAAAATGAGAGGGAACGAGACGTAATAAGACAAAGGAAAATTATTTTCATGTTAATAAAAGAATTTCATTACATTGTCCATATGTATAAGAAGTCTTGTCCTCTATTTTGTACATCCATGCAGCAATTATAAAAATACAAACACGAAATTGACGGCGCGTGAACGCGATCGTCGTTTTCAGATTGTAAAAAAAAAAAGATGGTTTTATTCTCCTCGTAAACCAGGGGGTGGCTATGTCCTATACCGTGAAGTTTTTACGAGTGAAACCAGTTTATAGCGTGGAGTAAGACGTTGTTTTCCGGTAAAAAAAGTTACGTGATGGACTGTTGCCAAAAATATTGCATCGGCCTACCTTTCACGTGCAATTTTTTGAGTTTTGAAATCGACATAATTTAACATACAACCGTTTTTGACCTAAACGATAACATACACAAAGTGTGATTGTGCTTGTCGGAGATAACTAAGGCACAAATTTCACCGGCAAATATGTAAAGTTATGAATTATTTACATTTAAATGGAAGAGTTGTATGCGGTGTTTTGGTTGATTTAATTTCCGTTCCCTGTATATTTGCCTTGAAAATATTCCAGGAAATAATTTTTTGACAACTATAAGAGCTTTTAAACGTTATGATAAAAGTTAACCGTACAAAAATTTCTAATATAATACGCTATTGAAGTCGTCTACGAGTACGTTACAAGTGGAGCAGCTATGCGGGAGAGAGATAACTTTTGTGTACATTGAAATTGAACAACCTTACGAGTGCCATATGAACTCACTAGTTGTTCTGAATATTCTCAAAATTTGTGTTATTCTTGCGTTTGTGAAATGTGAATTTGGCATATAAACATGCCTTAAAACTATAATCTAATTTTTATTTATTCGGCGACCAACGAAAACTAATATTAATGTATGAAAATGCGTACGAGCCGTGCCATGCGATTGCAATGTTTAGTGTATTCCTATATACCGTGGATACATTCGTGAAAGATATCGCACAATTGTTGTGCGTATATGGATATGTTATCTGCGTAAGTTTGTAAGTTAATAATTGCAGTGTGTTTAATTTTTGCAATGCAATTACTAACGTGCCGTGAATTTAAGGTCTAACCTGTAAGTGGCGGACTCGTTAGAGTACAGGTACTTTTATAAAACTGCAGATACGTATTTATCTAAATGCCGATTTGCTATTTCAGTGTAGGAGTTTATGGAATTCATTTGTTAGTAATGTCAAATCATCTCGTAAACCAATACAAAGCTACGCCTTATAAACTCTCCACTCTTACAAGTTTTTTCTCCCCAAGTCAGCAGAGTTGCATTGACAAACAAGAAATCAGCTGTTTATCAATTCAAGAATATAGGCCTACAACCAAATCAGTTATCATATGTTTAGTAGCTACTGAATGTAATCTCCATGATTTTCAATTCCCATGGTTTCTCAAACTCAATCCATGCAATTTCTGGGGTGACTCAATAAAGACAATTTGAACAATTCCTTCCTTGTATTACCTTCATTGTGTTCTTGGTTTACCATTCTCTAATGAACCTTGCTGTCGACAAGATGCTAAGTAAATCAATAAACTTTACTTGTGTGTTTAGATGGTTATGTATTTAACGGTAGGCTGTAATCATTACAGTAAATGACATGTTTATACATTTTATAATTTTCTAAAGGTAGTCAAAATAAAGAAAACTTGGATAAAGCCAATCTTTTCCTATAACTACACCATCTGCAAAATAGAAAAACATCGCGTGATTTTCTTTAACCTCTATTTCACCCTTCTTAATGATTTTTCAAATTTTAAATTTGAGGGCAATTAATTGGACATAAGCTTATTCTAATATTAATGATGAATCATGGATATTTAGATGAAAATGCTAATTTTTTTAAAAGCCTACTTGTAAATGAAAAATGGGCTGATGTTTACAGAACAACCACGGACACTGTAAAACAACTTCATACAACATTTTCCACAACTTCCACGAACAACCTTCCACAACAAACATAATTTATACATTAACTGAACCAAACATTGCCTGGAACAGCTTTATTAATACATCTCTTTGTCATTTTAATCAGGCCTTTCCACTCAAATCTGTAAAATGTAGCAGTAGCTCGAAAATAAAATGGATTAGTAAAGGTCTGACAGTCTCAGAACAGAGTTTCAGAACAATGCGTCAAGTGCCAAGAACTAACCCAGGGGAAAAACTAAATTATACTGTAAGCAATACGAGAAATTTTATAACAAGTAACTTGGAGTAGCAAAGCAGAAATACAATGGGGAAACAATAGCCTCCTCCTCAAATAAAACAAAAGCAATGTGGAACATTATTAATAATGAATTGAAACATAGACAAGGACATGTTATAACCTTTCCTTGAACGTTGATGATATTAAAATCAAAAATAGCTAGGAAATATCTAATAGTTTTAATGACTATTTCAAAAACATCCCACTAAAATTGCAAAATCAACACAGAGCTACAAATATTAGTCCTGCACACATAACCCAAAGACCTAACACTGGGAATGCTAACATGCTGTTTCTCACACCTATCTCTGAAGAAGACATCATAATTGTAATTTAAAATTTCAAAAGTAAAAGTTCCTGTGGAATATATGAATTACCTGTGACTGCTAAAAAAAAAGTGTTCTTATTTAATAAAACTGCCTTTGATTTACATTTTCAATGAAAATCTTGCCCAAGAAATTTTCCCTGACAGACTCAAATATGCAAAAGTAGTACCAGTACATAAAAAAGTGACAACGTATTGATGGATAACTATAGATCTATTGCTCTTCTTACGTCCTTTTCGAAAATTTTAGAGAAATTGATAGCAAATAAACTGAAACAATTCTTAATAAGAAACAAGGTTATTTCATTGCATCAGTATGGCTTTTTAGAGGGCAGATCTACAGAACAAGCTATTTACAGTTTAACTGAAAAAAATATTAACTTCTTTTGATAAAAGACAATTCTCAACAGGTATATTTACAGATCTTTCAAACGCTTTTGATTGTGTCGACCACAATATTTTACTGCAAAAACTTTAACAGTGTAGAGAAAGAGGTGTAACCAATAATATGTTTAAATCGTATCTTGAAGACAGAAAACATATCACCTCCATAAGATATTATGACAAAAAATTATATTACAGATGTTATGTCCAATACCAGAACTACTCGAGTAGAAGTGCTACAGGAATCAATACTGGGAGCAATTTTATGCTTAATATTTATTAATGATTTTACAGAACAAATGACCAACGGCTCAGCTATAATGTTTGCGGATGTCACAAACATTTTGGTAACTAGTTCAAATAACGCTGTTCTTCAAGAAAATATAAAACATAGTGACTGAGATGTCCAGTTGGTTCCAGTATAATAAATTAATACCTATTAAATGTAAACAAATATGTGCTCATGAATTTCATGCAAAGAAATAAACATACAATGCAGGATGAAAGATGCACAACAATAGAAGAAGACGGGTTACAGAGCGTAAATAGTACTGCATTTCTAGGGCTCATTGTAGACAGTAATTTAATATGGAATGAGCATGCTGATAGTGTCTGTAAAAATTGAGTTCAATGAGTTTTATGGTACATACCTTAAGTAAGATTTGTAATAATAATACAATACTTGCATACTATTTCTCAAATATTCAGTCCATAATCAATTATGGAATCATATTTTGGGTAAATCGACAAAATGGAAAAAGGCTTTTAGATTACAGAAGAAAATAGTGAGATTAATAAGTAATAAGGAAAAAGAATCCATTGTAGGCCACCATTTATAAATAACACAATTCTCACTCTTCCATGCATGTATATGCACTGTAGTATTCTTTGTTATACATGGAAAACATTAAAATAGTGATATACACCATTACAACACCAGACAAGCTAATCATCTTCACATATTCTCCTACAGAACCTCAAAATTTACATCAAATCCATTCTATGCTGGGGCAAAACTAATAAATAACCTTCCTAGTCATTTGAAGTACATTGATAATTAACAGAAATTAAAAAGAGCTGTTAAGTTATACTTTTTAAATAATGCCTTTTATTCCGTAGAAAAATACCTACATAAAGATAAATTTCTATGATGCAGGGCAAGACTGATATAAGGAGGCTTCATGTAATACCGCGTGTTTCAATCTAATGTAGACTTTACATATTTATACTTTAATATCTATCTGTACGTGAATTGTAACAACTTGTATTGCGACCGGATGCAGTCTTAACATGTTAGTAGAGCTGCTAGAATTAATAAGTGTGTAAATTATACTAATTATCTGTTAATTATTTTTATGTTAATGAAAATGTGTGCAAATATCTATATTGCATAACAAAAATTAAAAAAATAATAATAACTGACAAGTTCTTTCCAAAGTGTATTGGATGTATATGGATTGCAACAGAAAAAAGTGTGCTTCGTGAAACATCGAATACTCTAGCCGCTACACCACCATGGCCTCCATCATCTTAAGATGAGAGGAGTTGAGAGGTTTGGTAGTTTGCAATAACCAAGGTATTGAGAGCTAATGAGGGTGAAATATGGCAGATATGGAGCAGCATTGAAATGCAAGGGCGGGGGGAAACGGGAAAACCTCGAGAAAATATACCAGCCAGTAGCATCAATCAGCACAATTACTATATGTGAAAATATGTGAGTAACCTCACAGGGGAACCAACATGGACCACATTGGTGGATTACAAGCGTCCTATCACTATGCCTACCGCAGCCCAGCTTCCACCTTGGGAAGGATGGAGAGGAGCGTAATTTCTTCATCGATAATGCTCTTTCTTAGAGGAGTGTTTTTTTTGTCAAGGTTCTGCAGCGTGGTTCTGAGATATTGAAACTGAATAGTTTTTAATGTATTCAGAGGAGAATTTCACACTAAAAATAATAATTGCACAAGTTGGTTGGTAACAACAAAGAAATGTTGTCACAAAGTGTGTGAGTGTGGACTACTTTGACAGTGGTGAGTACATGTGCGCCTGTTATCGATATCATCGCGGTGCATGCGTCTTTCACGCATTGTAGATCAACAATGTATCCTAATCTAATTAAACTACCCAAAGTAACCTAAAATGCTGGCGAAGAAGTTTTCATACATTTTAACCAAACCATAGGGGGGGTTCCTTTATTATCCCTAAAAGTGTATTTATAGAAATAATATTGTATTGTAGTTTCTCTCCCAATGTGAAATTTTTTAATATGTTGGGCTGAATTAAAATTGTTGCTATTGACTGACTAAAGCCTACGCTACAATCATCGTAGCGTTCCTGTAAGAAGATAGCAGTGACGTTACCATGGAAGTGTGAATATGAACTGGCTACTACCGCAGTAAGAAAACTGTTACACGACTAATGAGAAACGAGCACAAAAAAAAAAAGACAGACTGTACATGTATTGCGTAGATTTTCAAACAGTGTGTTGGCTATCCTGATATTTATTTTTGTTTATCTACTTGCGATGAAAAAAATTTCGTGGGAATCGTGTTTCAGTATTTAAAGTGTGGTATACATGTTAATAATTGCGTTGACTATTTAAATAAACGGAAATCTGAACTGAACCGCAAAATTAATTTAATAACTATGTTCTTATTATAAGCTTGCATTGCACTGACTCTCGTGGTTTGGAAATGTTGTCTCGTGATTGGCCGGCGTAGAACTCGGCGTAAAAGAATTGAAAATATTAAATCCTCTTAACGCCGCTACCGCGAGCAGGCCGCCATCTTACGACATTCTGTTTTGTTGTAGCTAGGGCCATATACATGTGTGGATTCAGTTTTTTATTGTTAATTCTTACGGTGATTGTAGCCGGGACGTAAGCCCTTGGTACTAAATTGCACTTTTGGAGAAAAATGTAAGGCAATTTTTGGAGATATAGGGAATAAACTTATCCATAAATGTATCCTGTACCTCCCCGTTTTCTTTTCTTCTGATAAATTTCTAAAATTGATTGTCCAGTGCAGACAATTCAGTAAAAATTTAATTTCTGTGTTTTAGCTATGTTGAAAGGGTAACTTAACCCTGTCGAACATTGTAGATGCAAGAAACAAAATTGTACCCTAAAATAAAGGATATAAATAAATAAATAAAATTAATAAATATAAACATACACTGGCAATTAGGCTACTGCCCAATGGCGAGCTCTCGCACCTCTCCTTCACCCAACAATTCCTTTACCATTCCCTTCCTGAACTTACCAACCCCTCTCACATATGTCAATTCCTCCCTCCACACATTCCACTCCCTCACAGATCTCACAAGCAAGGACTGCCTACCTCGCTCCGTTCTCCTCCACACCCTCTGAAGCTTCTCACTGTTGTTTCCTCTCCCTCTAAATACCCGCTTACTTAGCTTGCAGTGTAGCCCTACCCATCCTCCCTCTACATTCACCAAACCTGTACATCCTGACTAGCCGTTCAACTATCCTGCTGCCCTTAAATGAGCTCCATCCCATTTGCCTATAGTTTCCTTCTTCCTCATCATCCTGCCCCTGCCTTCTCCACCTACCCTTCACCCATCTTGCTGCCCTTATCTACACCATTTCCAGTTCTCGCACCTCCATCTCCCGTACAGGTCCCGTGCTACTGCAGCATATTATGACATTCGCTGTACCATTGTGCCATACGCCTTCTCCTTCAGCACCCTTCCCAGCATACCCAGAGCCCTTCTTCCCTTTGCAACCACCCTCTCTACCTGATTTTTCCATCCGAGGTCTCCCTGCAGTACAATTCCTAGATACTTATATTCTGCTGCTTCATCTATCTCGTGTTTCTCCCATCTGTACATGTCCCTGCTTATCACCTTCTTCCTTGTAAACCTCATTACCTTAGTTTTTCTTACATTTATCTTAATTTTATTTTTTCTGGTCCACAACCATATCTTGTCAATGTCCGCCTGTAGTCCCCCCCCCCCCCCACTTCCGCATACTCATAAATACGTATAAAACTGTATCATAACAGAGAACTAATGTAACGTAAAGATAGGAAATAACTAAAACGGAATTTTATTTTATTTACCAGAAACCATTTACTATATTGGCATTAAGTATGTATAAAGGAGATGATGTCATATTGGAAACAAACATCTCGAGTCATTGTCAGTGTTAGGAATTTAAATATAAATGCCAGCAAATAATTATTTATTCGTGGCTCAGGAACATGTGAACTTTGCCTTCCAGGAATCCAGCTAGGCTGCTGGTCGCCGTTTTGCTGCACTCATTACTGATACGTAACCTGCAATACATTACAGGACAACGTTTTGACGCTTGTTATACTTTATTTAATCATTCATTCAAAAAATAATTTTCCACAAATTCTGGTATATGAGCACTATATCTAAAACACGTGCTTATTGTCGCACATAACCCAATACTGGTACGCGGTACATACACTCACGATCGGTAGTTCTATGAGGAAGTTATTTCATTGCACAACTAACACAAGTCAATAATAAACTAGCAAAACTTCACACGTGAGTTGTAATTTATATTTATTTATTCATCAGCTTCTTTGTTCGACACGAAATGCTTCGAATGTAACCTTTCGCTTAACGTCATTCTAAAGTAAACACAATGTTAGGGATACTGGCATGATGGCGGATAGAGTCCATAGTAAAACCACCTATCTCCAGTGGCTTCACCTACGTCACAACATGCCATCTCCTGTATATTCCTAACTCCATGATGTAAACCAAAACTTATTCTTCTTCTTCTCCATGACGCCGACAATCGCAACTCAAGAATTCTGCGCACCGCACTCGACGCAGACGCACTGTGACGCAATATACTACATCCTGATTGGCTACCGCTCATCGCAACACAGAGCATCGCACTATTGTGGAACCAGCTTTAAGGTGCCCTTAATTCTCCTCGGATTTATTACACGAAAAGCTTATAAAATTATTTTATTTCATTTTATGTACCCGTGACTATTTTCTATCTGAAGGAAAATATGAGCGAAGAATCGGTATGTCACTATTCACATTGAAATGTGTGCGTTAAAAACACAAGTGGCAAAACGCAAGATATAATAATAATAATAATAAAATATTAGGAATGTTTTCACGTGAAGTTGCAATATAATACATTCACAGTTACTTCACACTTTTCTGTAGCCTAGCGTAATTTCTACTTCCAGAATATTCATCCGCCATATACCAACGAAGCTTCCAGAGTCTAGAAAATTTACCGAATATTATGATTTTTATATAAATTAAGGTAAATTTAACTTAAATGAGATATTTAAATATCTACATGAGTTTAATACGCTTATAATACACGGCGTATATAGGAAACAACCAAACAAATCGTAAATGGGGTGATTTATTAAAGGTTTGATTCAAAAAGTGTAAAGAAGCCGTGAATAGACTACACCTTAATTTGTTGTGATTGAGCTTGCCTCATCCACTTGTTTTATTTATATATTCTTTTTCTTAATATCCAAGATAAAGTATATATTTAAACACGGATTTAAAAAATCATAAAACTATTAATGTGAAAACAGATTACATCAATTTCATTTTTTAAACAATAGGGAATTGTCGGTCGTATCATCCGCGCGAGAAGAGAAAGTGGTACAAGGTAAGTGGCACTACCTTTGGAGAGTAGTTAGAACTAAACTACGGAGAAGATACAGAAAACAACGTTCAGATAGCAGCAGTGTACTAATACTTACCACCAGCAAACTTTAGTGCTGATCTTCTGAACACCAGGCAGAAACTATAGGCTGTTTACGGTAAAGTTAGCACTTTTGAGGGTCTGGATACTTTCTTCTTTCAGCGAATTTTTATCCTATAAACAACTTTTTAAATAAATGTTTGCCATGTAAGTAATAAACACAGTGTGTACGTTCCACCGCGCTCGGAAGTTAACGTCTACGGCTAAAGTAAAGCATTCTTATTGACTTATGGCCTTGTCCGAATGGACAAATTTCGTTATTTTGTTATATCATAAATTCGTGATTTGGTAGGTATCAATTCGGACGTTATCGACAGTCACCTGTTTTACATTAACACTGCAAAATATTTTTATCGAAATTTAATGCTTAAAACAGACGTAATATTTCTGCAATCATCACTGAAATACACTATCTACCAAAAAGTAATAGGTATTTCAATAAGGAAAGGTCTTACAGTACGGACCACCCTAATATCTCTGACCGTAACTTTTAAAAGGTTGAAGAAAATCATTTGTTATAACAATTATACTTTAGCTCAATTAGCGTTTCATACAATACAGCTAACAATTTTTCCTAATTTACATTAAAAATACTAATTATTTACAAAAACATGAAAGTATACATTTTGGGAATTTGATAATGTGTCGTCCAGTACCGGCCAGTAGCTCTTTTAGGTGATTTAAGATATTGAATGACTAAAAATGATAGTAATATAGACAACTTTACTCAATTAATACAAAAATACATACATCATAGAACTTGTTAAAGATATTAATGAATTAATAATGTAACCATATTATAAAATAACATTTTAAATTCACAAGAACACAGTTTTCATAATTTTGTCCACTGCCTCTTAAGCCCGATGATTACAAACATCACATGTAAAATGGGCAATATTTTCTTGGTCGGTACATTCGACGTGTGCCCGATCTTGACATTTGATGCACTGCACCCAGTCTTCTCCAAATGATTCGCGACAAACGATACACTCTGTGGTCGCTTCTGTGGGCTTAGGCTCACTAGGAATTTCACAAAAGTCAAATTTCTTAACATACTTCTCTGTTTTCTTGTCTCGTTTTCATTTCTTCTTTTCTCAGAATCACCAGACTTCCTTACCCTCTTCTTAACTTCTTCATTACTCCGTTAGTTCTCTTTCAGCCTTTCTCTTCTCTGCTTTCAACCTTTTCTCCTCAGCCCGGTTATTTTTTTCCTCAAGCTGGTCTTTATAAGGTGTCGATGTAAGAACATCAGATTTCTGTATTCTAATACTTCTTCTTTTCAGCTTAATCTCTGAAAAACTGTTTGCGGAAGAGATATTTTCCCGAATTTTCTTGAAATCGGATGTTACCGAAGAAACTGGAAGTGATAGATTGAAGGGAGATTTTGAAATGTGAGCAGATGAAGGCTCTGGTTGTGTTTCAATGAGATTGATTGGAGTGACAACTGATTCAGGCTACAAATCCCCCACCTGAAACACTTGATTCGAGGATTCCCTGATACTGACAGTACAATGAGTACTGAATTTTATCTCCGTCATTTTGGAACCAGCTCCCCGCTAGAGTACAGGGTTTTGCACCTCGGGAGCAAATCAGTCCGTTAACATGGAAAGAGAGGAACCATGATCGACTGTATCATCGACGAAGTAGGGACCGACTTGGCGCGTAATGAACAGCACAGTACAAACTGTCACATCACTCTATCTCCTCATGGAAATATGGGTTCTCGACGCTCCAAAAATGATCATTACAATCACGGGCACTTCGGTAAAAAAAAAAACACGTTCTTCAGTGAAGGCTTCACTACGTTGGGTGAGCGTCACAAATGTATCCAACTTCGCGCATATGGCATGCCGTTTCTCCATGTCAGCATCAATAAGTTCATCGACAAAAACAGGATGATAGAAGGTCGATCACGAATCTTTACTTATTTGAGCCAGCGTCGTGGTCTTGCGGATTTCCATTTCCGCCGATCTTTTCCTCAGCGACTTCTTGGAAGATCTCAGCGCTGATGCACCACGACAGTGCATTTTTCGGACATCGATCGTGGCCTCCCAATCCTCATCTTATCCAACAATGAACCCGTTTGGAATATTTCATGCTTCCATCACAGTAATGTCTGTTTCGCTGGAGAATTAGAAAAGGCAGGTTTCATTCATACCTTCACTTATTGTTCTACCAGTCTGTGGACATTCAATGGTCTATACACTTGCTCCCAGTCGCACTTCCATGCTATAGATGCATAGAAAATATTAAAATGAACTGTCGGGTCAAAAGTGTCCAGACACTCACGCGAAACTGTCCTATAAGTAGGGACAGGAGAATTTCGCAAATTCATTTCAGGACAAGACAGACGCCAACCACGTGTACATTGAAGTCGCCTTTTTAATTGGATCACAATTTATTAGAAGAACCCTGGACTACTCTGAGCCAGTAGCAGACGTGCAAGGAAACAAGCAGCAAATCCGATACTACCAGGTGTGGAGTAACACTGGCTACTATCTGGGGCAGCAGCCAATGAATGAACATGTGAGGCTCGAGTATACACAGTAATGTGGAGTCTAGCCTACACGTAATTAAACTCGCGAAATTTTCCTGCCCCTACCTTTAAGTGTCCCTCGAATATACTGACCAGTAGCGAACAATACTGTCTTGAATACAGCTGTTACCTTGTTGGGGATACCTTCAACCAGGTTTCGGGAACGTCTCCAGGGGAGCGGCCGATCATAGTTCCTGCAGTGCTGTAGATTACATTCAAGGTTTCTTCGGATGTTTTGAACCAAAACTTTGAAAGATCCCCCCTGAAGTAACAGGTCCACCTTTTTTTTTTTTTTAAATGTACACCAGAAATATTTAACACTATCATTAACTTTAAAGCATTGCCTTTTTGATTAAATGAAAATTGAACTTAGTATCTTTATAACTTGCAATATTAATTTCGTACTCAATACGAATTAAAAACATCATGTTTTTCAAAACATACACTGAGAGAAAATTTAACAAAATATTTGTTTTTATAGGGCCGAATATATATTTAGCTGCCTTAACAAATTATATTGTTGAGAAACAAAATTTGAAAAGCAACAAAATTACTTTTGTTCGTCTAACAAAATATATGTTTGAATAAACAGAATCTCTATGTTGCGCCAAAAAAATGGGACTGTCAACTAAATATTTTGTTGATTCAAATGTATATATTTGTTTGGCCACTCATTTGACAGCCTCTGTAAGAAAATAGAGCTCGGGAGTTTGATTGTATTTTTCTTGTGCCAGTTAGGACAGTAATCGTGTTTGTTAGTGCATCTATTGATGCTTAACAATCGTATAAAAGCATTAATCAAACAATGCAACATGAAACTGACAAGTAATGCTGTAAAACTTGAAATATTTGTTTGCACACGTTGAACACGCTGAGCTTGCTAACACATAGCGCTCGGACGCAGGTTACCTATATTCGAAACCCTCTCGAATTTGTTTTTTTTTTTTATATCGGCCCAAACGGTTTACTGTAAGTGTAGCCAAACACATATTTAATTGCACCAACCAAATCTTATAGTTGGGGCAACCGAATGAGAACAACCAAATAATTTGGTTTCAGCAAGAAAACATTTCATTGCCCCTATACAAATAATTTGGTTACACCAAACAAACTTTGTTTGATTCAACGAAACTTTTTTTTCTCGGTGTACCTAGGCAAGTTGCAATGTTGCGGAAAAATTTTTTATCCCCGCGGCAGGAATAAATGTACCCACTATAACCTGGGTCGGTTGCGATCCAAGTAAAATCACCACTGTTGCGTCTTCATTGTGGCCGCTACTCTGGGCAATCGTGCGAGTGAACGCAAACACTGGACGCGCGAAATCTTCATGTGTTAACCATAAAATGTTTTTTACGACTAAATTAATTACTTGTTAAATCATGTCTGTTTATTTAACCCAACTTTTTAACTTTACCCTATGCGTTTGAAACACAGTTGTGTAATATGCTTTCGTTTGTATGATTTTAATGGTTGCCAGAGTCCGAACAAATTACCAAAGACCAGCCAAAAATTTTAAATGAATAATAAAATAAACCTAGTAAAAATCTAAGCATGCAAAGAAATGTGAGCTGGATATAAGTTACAGTGTGCCTATTTGTGTGCATGTATTTTTTGGCACTATCGTTTAAGTTTGTCGTTACTTCGTACAGAAAAATAAGCGACACAATTTGCGTGCTTGAATTTAGTGTCTTTTCGTTGCACTGGTGGCTCCTCCTTCTCAATATAGTTTTTTTTTTTTTCAATTAAGACCGTCCTTTTAACGAAATAACACATTAACAACAAGAGGTTAAATGTTAAGTTCTTTCCCCCACACGTTGTAAAACACAGTCGCGGAAAAAATATTAATATGTATTATGTGCAATCTGCTAAATCGTGAATAACGCAAATACGTTAACAATATGTAAAATAATAACCATAAGGAATATCATCGACACACTATTAAAAAGTCTTAAAGCTGACCTAAATACGGTTATAGGCCTTAACTGTAAACATTCATATGCAAATGTTTTTTTTTTTTACATACGCCAGGATTATTTGAACAGTTGAAAACAGTGAACAAAGCATTTGACAGTTGAAACATAGAAGTCATACGGAAGTGTTTATGTTTAAAGGCTGTTCACGGTAAGGTGGGTACTTTTGAAATGAACCTTAGAAAGAAGTCACTACCCCTGCCTGCATATATTTTAACTGGCGCACCGAGTGACATGCGCCCAGAAAAGATGGGAAGTAGTTCCGTATCTTAACGTCAAATAAAAAGTGCTAGGTAATCATTTGTGATAACTTAAATTATTTCTTTCATTTCCTGTTTTTTTTAAGGGATCGAAGAGTAAAAATTAGCAGATTTATAAAATGTCTGCTTTTATAACAATTTCACCGTTTCACTTGGCCGATGCACGTATAAAGTTATGAAGCTAGCCCATGACAATGTTAACCTTACATAAAGCGGAAGAATAAACAACGCACATGTAAGTTGATACTAAGCAGGGCTTTCAAAAGTGCTCATTTTTTACCGTGAATAGCCTATACATGTAGAAAGGATACGTAATAGGTAACCAAAAGTAGAAGTTTAGCAGGGCTTATGAGAACCGAACTAGCGAGATTTACATGAGATGCTCAAAGCGTACATCGTCCATTCGTTGGTACGCATTTACCTCGCACGTAGTTCAGGACCTCCTCGTCAGCTGTATTTATCGCAGTATGAAATTTTACCACCATATCTGAAATCCACGCACGGTCATAGACTGAGATTCGTGGGATCACTGCGACTAAAGGGTTGGCCATAATACAAAATTGCCGGTATATTTTCGTCTCAATTTTTACTTGTCTACGTAATACCTGAGTTACATTCCGTCATGTTTCACACGTTGTATGGGTACAGCTGTTTCGCGGTTCTTTGTAACTTTTGAAAACAATTTTTGAAAATTATCACTCAATGACGTAATCCCATTAAAGTTGGAGATTGTGTGGCAAGATTAGTTCCTCGTTATGACATATTTTTAGGAAAGCTTTTTTTAGACACAAAGTACAAAATACTAAAATACCGAATATGGGAATATGTTATTGCTTGTGTACAAATTGCAAATCTGCTTACGTCTCTCAATAACACAAATACGTAGCAAACGAAACCCCGTTCTAAGGATAACTAAAGTAATTTTTCTTTAACTCAGTATCATTCGAACAGCGGCCTATATTGCAGCGTAGCTACCGTGGGCGGTCTTGGATGTCCCGCTGGGCGATTGTGACGAAAGAGTACACCCGACCCTTTAACGTCCATCCATCTTTACCGCCATCCAACTGCATCTCATGTTCGTCATGTTCGTCTCACCATGGCAGACACTGTCTGGTAACGGTGTTGTAATTCCATAAGACAACGTAGGCTTGAGAATGTCCCGCAGTGTTTTAAGACGCCATTAATCGAGCACTTTGAGAGCTCTGCTGAGATTCTTCTTTTTGAACATGATTCGCTCCGTAACGTATAATATTTAACATTGCTGTTTATCTAATGCTAATATTAAAACGCTGATGAAGTGAAACAGCGTAATTTTCATATTATATATATATATATGAATAATTACTTACATAATTTTAGAGGCCGCAGTGGCTGAGCGGTTAGTCTGCTCGTCTCCCATCATGGCAAACCGGGTTCAGCTCTCGGCCGGGCCACGCCCGGATATTCGTAAGTAAGAATCTCCCTGGACGATGGCGCTGGTCGGAGGATTTTCTCGGGCATCTAACGTTTACCCCGCCCCTGCTTCCCTGGGGCTGTTCCATTGTCACCTCATTGCATTCTCATCGGCTCTCCCAAATATGAAAATTACACGGTTTCACTTCATGAACGTTATACAGGATGAGTCGTTAATGCATGCTAGCCCAGCGTGAGCGGAATCCTCAGGTCAAATAAGTAGGGACACATATATATACGTCATAGTGCCTAAAGTGATTTCTAAGGGTGGTAGAGGCCCTGAAACGTTGCGATTGGAAATGTGTTTTGCGGCGATAAACTGTACACCACTTGCGATTAAGCAACGAAGAACTGTCGTACAGGCAAACGTTTACAAGGCAGGTTACCACGCGTTACAGGTAGTACACCCCTTCATACATTAAACAGGGACTAGCACCCTCCAATTGCTTGGAACTTTGTAACCCTGCGCTTGAAGCAATTTGACAATACCCGTCAGAAGTCAGCATTTAAAAAGCAATAAAAAAGGTCACCTTGGTAGTATCCGATAATCCCTACCTTTTCCTGAGAAATCACCTGTTTAGTAAGAAAGCAGATTAATGGTTACCTGGGAGGTATGCAACCTGTACACTATGTGCATGTCTTGGGAACTGATATCCTGGCTACAGGTTTATAAGATTGTGAACGACTGAGAAGTTACTGTGGGCAAGTGTCCCATTGCATTGGTTCCTGTTGTCGTACCAATTGACGACGAGGTTGCCTGCCTGCTAGAATTATGTTGGTAGTTTACACACCAAACAGTTCTTCACAACGTGTGTGATGGAATGGGGTTACGAGGAACTGACGGACATGCATCTCACGTATGGTGAAATGATGTGTAATGCAGCAGCTGCTGGTCCTCTTACCCGGAAAAGGTTCCAGCTCGACATTTGCCACTTGCACGTGCATTCGCCACCGATGAGAATACGTGTGGTACGTGCATAATTGTGCACCAGCACACTTTGGCCGCACAGCAAGGCAATACACGGATGCGCTGTACTCAGCGCGATGGATTGGCCGAGGGGAGATGGCCATACGTGAGATGCTACCCCACTCCATCACATGTTGTGAAGAACTGTCTGCTGTGTAAACTACCAACGTAATGCTAGCAGGCAGGTAACCTGCTCGACAATCGGTACAACAGGAACCAATGCAATGAGGCACTTGCCACACAGTAACTTCTCAGCCGTTCACATTCTTATAAACCAGTTGCCATTGGTCAGGAGCATTAGCAAGGGTATTAGTTCACACGTCATTCACGACAGTGGTACAAGCTGATTACTCCCCAGGCAACCATTAATCTGCTTTCCTACTAAACGTATGATTTCTCAGAAAACGGTAAGGATTAGTGGATACTACCAAGATGAACTGTTTTAGTGCTTATTTTTAATGCTGTTTACTAACTTGTAGTGTCAAATTTCTTCAAACGCAGGGTTACAAAGATCCAAGCTATTGGATGGTGTCAACCCCTATTTAATGTATGAAGGGGTATACTCTCTGTAACGCCATTTTGTGTAATAACTTGCTTTGTAAATGTTTGTCTGTATGCCAATTTTCATTGCTTAATCGCAAGTGGTATTCATTTTATCGTTTCATAATACATTTCCAATCAAAACATTTCAGGGCGTCTACCATCCTCAGAAATCACTTTAGGCCCTATGTCGTACATATGTTTCCGTATTTATTTGTCATAAGGATTCCTCACATGACGAGTTAGCGTACATTAACGGCTCGCCCTGTTTATAAACCAGTTCCAAGATATTTAATTCTAACTACACATATTTTGTAACATTAAAAAAAAATGCAACTATCTTTCCAACCACTTTGGCTATCAGTATTACTAAATGAAGAGATTTGCGGATTAACGAAAGTGTACGGTCATATAGTGCAACGAAATTAACAAGCGATCCCGTGAGGGGAAGGTGCATCTCTTCCAATCCTCGCGCGTCGTGCGGCGGGGAAGACAGGTACACTCAGTATAAACTACTACGGACCGTCTGCACCACATTCGGGAATGTTGGCAAGGGTAGTGTGGTTTCCTTATCGTTAGAGATAGGATAATTTTGCGAGTCCAATGATCTGTAGGCTAGACTCCACATTACTGTGTCTACTCCAGCCTCGATTGTTTGTCCATTGGTTGCTATCCCAGAGAGTGGCCTGTGTTACTCCGCACCTGGCAGTATGAGATTCGCTACTTGTTTCCTTACAAGTCTGCTGTTGGCTCAGTGTCGTCCAGGGCGTGTCTAATAAACTGCGAACCAATTATAAAGTTAACTCCAGTGTGCACATGTTTGACGTCTAGCTTGTCCTGAAATGAACTCGGGAAATTTTCCTATCCCTATTTGTCGTTTATCACATGTCATGCGAGGTTTTAATTGCTTAATGCTCCCCGAATGTACAGATACAGCACAGTGACTTGTTATAGTCCGTGATTGGCTCATTAGACCTTCCCGCATCCATCCTACCACCTTGAGGAAGGCCAAGACAAGTGACTGCATTCTTTCTAGATTATTTGTTGACGTTGCCGAGTTACACGGGGTAGCTTTCAAAACCAGGACGTAACTTCTGCGTGAATTCAACAATTTTGTTGCTTACAAACGGAGCTATAAATGAAAAGTTATGACTAGGGATCTACAAAATTCGCGTTATTATATGGGGACACGTTTAACTTGAAACACGTGTATTTTTCCTATACGTTTTTCGTTGGAGCATACTTCATGTGACACGCCCTGGGTAACTCTGCGCCAGTAAATGAACACTTCACAATTGTGTGCCCCAATCACGTGGAGGTCAGTCAGAAAGGCAGTTACTTCACGTCCATGCAGCATCCAATTGAGAAACGACGCTATTTCCTTTACGTACAGCACTGTGAAGTTTAGCCTGATGTAAAGTAATAACGCGAATTTCGCCGGTCCCTAGTAATGGCATGTCGTTAAATCATTCAAAGTGTATGCTTCCTTCGCCTTTGCATATTCCGGCGCTTCACCACATCCACCTCGTTTCACTCCCTTAGAACGTGTCGAAGTATGAACCTACTTATTAGGTAATTAGGCGCTGTTAAATTTATTGGTGTGCTCGAGGCGTTCATTGGATTTTCGTGCTCCTCGCCTTCAGATGAAAATGCATCGAGCTTGTGGCGTACACCTAGAGGTAGTCGACCCGGTCACTTGGAACCTACAGGTAGCTGTAAACAACTATATACTATTCATGATAAAATGAGCACTTCTGAAAGCCCTACTTAATATCTACTTATATACACATTGTGTATTATTTCGCCTTATGCAAGATAAACACTGTCATGAGCCTCATCAATTTATTCATACGCCGGTCAAGTGAAACTGTAAAATTATTATGAATGTAAATAATTTACAAATCTGCTCATTTTTACACTTCGATGGATTAAAAAAAAACAATAAGCGCAAAAAATAATTTAAGTTATCATAAATGGTAACAACACTTTTTATTCGACGTTAAGATATGTAACTACTTTCCATCCATCGTTTATCAGCTTTACTGGGCGCATGCAACTCAGTGCACCCGTTAAAATATACGCATATTGGAGTCGTGGCTTTTTCTAAGGTAGATTTTAAAAGTGCTCACCTTAACGCGAACAGCCTTTACCGGATATTTTCTTCAGCGTTTTGGAACCTTTTTATCGACCATTTATTCTGCACATTCTATTCCCACAAGGCATATATATATATATTTTTTTTAATAAAGGAACAATACCTATAAAAAAACGAAAATTGATTAGGTTAGGTCAGTTAAGTTAGGTTACGCCACTTCGATTATATAACAACTGACTCAGAATACTACATTAAAGTGAAGAGTATCGTTTGAATGTTTAAAAAAAAAATGTTCTCAACCAATACGAAATTGAGTTTCTGAGCAAGCTTCATACATCTCAAGCGTATTGGATTTTGGGCATACTCCAGGAGGACTGCACGCCTGAAGCACGTAGCATGTAGCCACTAACTTTACTCTACGCGGAATGACACAGTGTCCTGAAACGAGAATTTGAGCGCAGCTTCAAGCCTACTCAGTCAGCCGGGAACGGAGAGTTAATATTTCACTATCGCAAAGTCATCGTCCTGAGTGACCGGCACACTAAAGGAATTCGACTCAAGTGTCTTGAGGGGGAGGAGAGGGGGACTATCGCTCGCTCTCTCTCTCTCTCTCTCATACACATTGCTACCGGCGGCTCCAACCTCCCACCAAACCCTCCTATTTCTCGGCAACTTTCCCCGGGTGCCTCGTGAGGTCGCCAGAAAACGGCCAGGGCGAGGGCGAAGGTTCTGCGCGGAACGCGCTTATCGGCTCCTTGCTTTCTGCCCGTGTTCATTTTCGACGGGCGGCTCGCTGTTACGTCTTGACCATACGTCACAGCGAGCCGACGTACTGCATTACGTCACATCTAGTCTCGACCTTAAGGTGGCCGCCTGGTTGGAGTAATTTTGTAAGTCTGGGGCCTAAAAGCGTGGGGGCGCTAGGGACGACAGAGACATGCGCATTAACTCTCTCGTCGCCTCTACGCTCAAAGCACTGAACTGGCGTGCGATCTTGCCGTAAAGTGAGCACTTTTGTTTGAGGCCCTAGATATTTTTTTTATTCAACCTTCTCTATTCTTTAACCACCTTTTTAAATCAATATTACAATATAAGTAATAAACAAAGTGTGTGAATTCCACCGCACTCTGAAGTTAAAGTCAAAGGCTAAAATAAAATGTATTTATAGACTATTATTCCAAACGAGAGGGCTTTCAAAAGTGCTCACTTTACCGTGAATAGCCGATGCCTAAAAATTACCGTGAAAACACCCGTTTGAGCCATTTGCACTATCAAAAAAACATGCTCTGGAGAGAAATGGAGGAACCGAAAAACGTATACAGATGCGTAACGTTTCTTAAACTCTATTGGTAAGTAGACCTCACTCAGACACGCTGGGCGGTTTTTTTAATATAGTCTAGGTATTCACGATTTCTCCACACTTTTTGACTCAATCCTTTGAAAAATCACCCCATGTATGACGAGTTTAGTTATTACCTAGGTAGGCCATGAATCACAACCGTTCTATACATCTGTTAACAATAAATTATCTTATTTTTCGCTAATTTGAAATGTTACGTATATTTGATTTATAAATTATAATATTCAATTTATAATAAATATGATTAGAAACAGTGAGAGAACACGTGGGTTGGCAGCGCCTAGTAAACAAATAATTGTTCTCATGCAGAATATCATTACAACTGAGTGCGCGCGAATTCGGTGCGATGTCCTTTGGTGTAATTTTCTAGACTTAGCTAAGCTATGTTTGCACGAGGTGAGAGGAATTTGCTAGTAGTAGAAATTTAGCAGGGCTTCAGAAAAGTGTAAAGTAACCGTGAATGGATTATAAAACCTTTTTTTTTCTGTAGGAGCTCTGCGCATTCGTTCTTCGCACGTTTACGCGTATCTCAGCAAGCGAATATCCCGGGAATAAAACTGTTTTTTTTTTTTTCCCCCCGGAAAGACGAAAACCAATTGTCTTAAACAGCGCGGTTTTGCTTTAATCATATTAAGTGTTTTGTGAGAAACAAAATAACGGTGAAAATAGAGCTTGCCTGCGCGATCTTCCTTAATAGGTAGTAGGGAAGTAGAACAGTACCTTCGTAGTTTAATCAATTGGCTTTCATCACCGTTTTGTTACGGATCTAATTTGCAAAGGAAAGGTTTAGACGGAAGCACTCCACGCAGGCTCAGCGTCTTGAGCGTATGGGCGATGGAGCGCTGGGCCTGCGTGTTATTGTCGCCCGTATCGCTTTGCCTCGAGCGCGGAAAAAAAGAAAATTCACTGCGCCTGTGTATTCCTAAGGAGCTCCAATACGTGGCACGCGAAATGGGATGCAGTGGTGTTTGTAAATCGCGTTTTTAAATCGGATTATTTCACGTGTGTAAAATAAATAACAATTCTGGCTGAAAGGCTGTCCACGATAAAGTGAGTGAGCACTGCTCCTACCTGCATATATTTTAACGGGTGCACCGAGTGACATGAACCCACTAAAGTTGGTAACGATGGATGGAAAGTAGTTCCATATCTTAAGTCGAATAAAAAGTCTTAGGTAGCCATTTGTGAGAACATTACTAATTTCTTTCGCTTTCTATTTTTTTTATGCGTCGAAGTGTAATAATGTGCAGATTTGTATAGTACTCACTTTCTTATAATTTCACAGTCTCACTTGACCGACGCATGGATACTATGACAAATTCCATGCAATGTTGTTTTTATACAAGGCGGATAAATACACAATGTGCACACAAGTAAATTTCAAGCAGGGTTTCAAAAGTGCTCAGTTTATCGTGAACAGCCTGTAGGGCGAAATAGAACATTCAACAGTCCACGCTTATTACGAACACTATTTTGGAGCTCCTCAACACAGTCAAAAATTACATTTTCCAACCGTTACAGTTTAAAATGTCCTGTGTGAATTCCTGAGAAAACTGTATAGTACCCTGCACAGAACTTTGCTTCTAACTTTCCACCAATTAACCCTCATCTGCTCTCCAGGCCTCGGTGTTAAGAGCCACCCAAATCTCTTCACTCACTTACTCATTCCACCAATTATACTGCAACAGCTTTAAAGTCCCGTATATACACACAGCACGACTAGAAGAACACTGCACGCCAGTTCAGAGCCTTGCGCGTAGAGGCGATGATGCGATTGATGCACGTGGCACTGTCATCCTTATCGGTCCCGCAATTCTCAGTGGGGGAAGAAAATCTGAGGTCGACGGGCCGCTAAGATACATGGAAAGGTCTCGCAGTGCATGAATTCCCGATATATAAAATCAAGAACAGAATTTGAACTACTTATTATAATATAACATATGGGGTTTATTTTGTTCACTGCATAATTGAATTAAGAAAACCATCACGTACACTTATAGTAGATAAACTATTTAGTTCTAAAATCTAGAATTGACTGTTTTTCGAATAATTAAGTACATAAACCAGTAAATCAAATCGTATGCAAAATCGATTGTTTTTGAATGCATCAAATTTTATTATGTATAATTGTATGACAGCAAAATTTTATACAGAAATAATTTTAGTCTGATTTTTTTTTTCGAATGAGCCTGATGATAAAGCATGTTTTAAAACATCTGTCTTATTTTAAGATATAAAAATTTAAATATATAGCTGAAGAATTTAATATTTTAAAATTTTTAAACATATGCCATGTTTACTGACTTTGCGTTTACATTCGCAAGATTTTACAATTTAAATCTGTTCTGTATATGATATTTGAGGTACTCTTTTTGAGGTATGACTTATGAGATATGGTTTCTGAGGTATGAATTTTGAGGTATGGTTATTGCGGTAAGATTTTTTTAGGTATTAAATTTGAGGTATAATTAATTAGGCATGTTTATTGAGGTATCATTCTCGAAGTATATTTCTGAGGTATGATTTTTTGGGTATGATTCATGAGGTATAATTTTTGAGGCATATTATTTGAGGTATGATTTTTGAGGTATGATATTTGAGGTATGTATCGGAGGTATACATTTTGAGGTATGATTTTTGATACATGGTTTTTGGGAAATTTTTGTTTGTGATATTATTTTTGAGATATGATTTATAAGGAATGATTTTTGAGGTATGATTTTTGAGGTGTGATTATATGGTATGTTTCTGAGGCATGCCTGACATCTGGTTGGTCTGATAGGTTGACCTGGGTGTTTGGGACATTTGTTTAGCCAGCTAGTATGTTCTTTTGGAATGATTGATTGAAATATTGAAAGAGTGATGGAATGGTGGATTGATGGCCACTAAGAGCACCGAATATAAGAATGTCACCCTCGTACATTTAAAATTCAAGGGTCTTAACCTAATGATTTGCGAATTGAATCGACGACAACGTAGGTATTCCAGCTGGAGTCTAATGTGGTATTACCGAATACGAAGTCGGGATGTTGGTTGTAAGCCTACAATTATTTTTTTATCTACACTCCAATAGCTCGCTGGTTCAAATTGGTATTCGAAATTTTATGCACAGTGTTTACTTATGCACAGTGTTTACTTATGCACAGTGTTTACTTATGCACAGTGTTTACTTATGTGTGGAAAGGTGTGTGGAATTGCGTGTGCGTTCGATAATTTCCTGCAAAATTTGATTCAGGAGAGAGAGAGAGAGAGAGAGCGATCTGCCACCTCTGGCATTAGGCACAGAATTGTGATGTGGCGTGCCTTTGGCTGTATTAGTTATCTGCAGAGGACGAAATGTCTTGTAACCAAAAACCATTTACGAGCTATCAATGTGATGTCATCGGGAAAACACCAGCGCAGTCTAGTGCTAGTGTCGGGGATTGAGCAGTAGTGTGTAAACGCTGAGGAGAGTCATGAGGCGGTGGGGAAGTCGAGCGAACACGAATAATAAGCGGGCGTGTTTAGAGTCCATGGTTAGTTGGATAGTTGGAGGGAGTAATTGTGTGAATGGGGCGTCGACTGGATAGTCAATTAAATATAGTGACGGGGTGTAGGGTATTGATTAAATAATACTATATAAGATTGAAAGGTTTGGTGGTGGGATGTCAATCATCTGCTAGTTGTCGTGCCGGGAGAATGTGCGCTCCGGCATCTTTGTTTTGAACCCTCGATCTCCTGCATGCAATTCTTTGAAAATTATGTGCATAATTTTTAAAATTTCTGTAATTTTTGTCTATTCTTTCGGGTTAAAGTTTGCTTGGTGTCAGGGCATTAATTCCACTAGCCAACTTTCGGACATCCTTTTTAGTGTGCTCCACCTCTTTCCCCCGACCCTTTCTCGATGAGCCATGCAGGTTCGGACAGGTTCATCATGGTCCAGGTCGCCACTACTACATGTTGTCACAAACTTCTCCTCGGCGGGCATTGCAGGTTCGGACACGTTGTCATACCCAGACTTACTGTCGCCACCAGCCTATCGCGACCTGCATCTCGTCCCGTACGCCACTCGATACAGGTCCTGAGTTTCTATCATGTTTGTTCAAAATAATATTTAAAAGTAACCAGGATGCCAATACGGGCAATTTCCCCAAATCTTTAAAGGTCTTAAATATGTTCGTAATGTGTATTGAAAGTTTTTCATACCAACCAAAGTACTGTTCAAGTGTATCAAACATTTTTAATAGTCACTCTACTGTTTTTAAAAACACATATACCATTTAAAAGCATGGAAGAAATTATTTAAAAACCAAAATTCTGCAAACAATATATTCAAAATTATATTGTAACAAAATATTCTCAAACAATGTATTTTAAAACCAAAATTGTCACCCATTATATACATATTCTGATCGACCTTATCAGCATCAGCTAGCAATTTGCAAAATTATTTTTGGAACTGGCGGGATTCGAACTCGCACCACTCAGTCACGTGACTAGATACTTTACCGTTAAGCTACGGCTCCAAAAATATAAACTTAATTATTGATATGCTATATGAACCATTGTTACCAAGTAGTTAAAATGCCAGATACATGTCGACCTTTATGCCACTCGGATCAGGTCCATACCATGTTTGTTCAAAAAATATTTAAAAGTAACCAGGATGTCTATAAGGACGATTATTCAAAAACTTTAAAGGCCATAAATGTATTATTAATGTGTATTGGAAGTTTTTAATATCAATCACAGTGTTTTTAAAGGGTATCAAATTTTTTAATAGCAATTTTATTGTTTTTAAAAACTTAAACACCATTTAAAAAGCATGGGAGTAATGATTTTAAAACCAAAATTCTTCAAACAATATACTCTAAATTATATTGTAATTAAATATACTGCAAGAGTATATTTTAATAGCAAAATACATCACCCAATATATATAAACCGATTGATTTTATGAATATTATGGGATCTACAACTACATAATAAACCACACAGGACAAGAAACAAAATATATTATATTTTATATAAATTACAAACACATGTCTATTGCTGTGGTTCATATTCACCACATATAATATTATTAAAAAACAACATATGTGTTTGATGTTCATTTTGTATCATCAATGTAGCAAGAGTCTCTTGCAGCTCACACAGCTCCCGTAGAACACCATCCATCAGAGTAGCTTACCCTTCCATCACATGTCTTATGTAACATATTTCCAGGTTGCACGAACAGTTGTCAGGACTTATTGGTGTTGACAGACATGGTGATTCCCATGTATCACATATTTCACCAGTGCTCGATGGTGGTGGTGTCCTCAATGCCGAGTCTCCAGTGAGTCGGTCTTCAGGTGTATGTAGTCGATCCGAAGGCTTAAGCGACATTCGTGGCAATGGATCTAATGTTGAAGATGATGCCACATGTGACTCTTCAGCGAACCACTTGGCTTTAGAACTGAGTCAGCAATCCATCAAAAACCTTATCTTGTTACGAACACAAGAACGACGTTGTGAAATAACTGCTCCAGCTATCTTGGCAACTCTTTTGTGAGCGAAAATCAGCAAGAAGGTACAACATAGAGATGACAAAGTTACTTGTCACTTATGTCTTTCATATCCACCCAGCTGTATTTATATTTTGATAGTCCCAACCATCTTAGTGGTATTTTTTCTTGCTATGCAAGACCTTCTCAACCAAATATGTATCGGGACATTTCGTGACCTTTATTTCTTCCAAGTTTCGCATATATGCATGTGATCCATATCTTCCAAATAATATGTGCGAGGATAGTAATGCCGTATGTGCACGACACAAAAGAGCTCTGTAGACCAGTTCCCTGCATATACCTTTGTAAATACCCAATTTTGTCTGCTTATGTGCCCAACATAGTCAATTTTAGCTTTTGGTTTGCAAGAATCCTAAACTCTTTTAACTTTATACACTGTTTTCAGCAGCGAGTTGTCTTTCGCATCCATGGGTATCATACATATCAATCGACGAATAGAGGAAATATAAATAGCCACCAGTGTATATATGTTCACACACTTCACACAACAAACGTAAAAACAGAAACCTTAAATTTTCCCACACCATTCATGTAGCATCTTTACACCAACATGCTCACTTTTCACCTAGGGGATATAATTTGCTTATATGCAGATCAAGACAGTCTATGCTAGTAAGTACCAAACCAGAACCCTTAGGCAATCTACTTTCCTTCACGACAAAGTTTCACGGTTACCACTGTCAAATAAGCCTTCGTAACTGGAACCTGGCTGCTTACATAGGTACCACATCAGACTATGTAACTCATTAACACCATCTGCTCTACTAACTAATACCAGACTAAATATACTCATCATTCATATTAGAATTCGAACATATCACAGACTACACCACTTAAATATACCAAAATTGTAACATTAACATGTTTGAAATTGCCATCAGACACCAGTCTAATATATACTGAAAACATTTTATCCAATATTCCATCCCTGTTAATCCAAGCATACCAAGCAAAGTCTATAGTCAAGGCCAACTCAAAATGCAAACATTCTTACAATCTCTCAAACCATCATTACTGACTGATACCAGACGAGCCAATGTACTATCACATATAACAAAAGAAAAACTCAATTCTACTCCACCTCCCTAAACACCAATCATAACATATATCATAACTCGAGCAAATATACAGCTGAGACTAGCCCATAATCTAACAACCCATACCTAAATTCCATACGATAAACTTTAATTGTAGCATACCTCAATCATTCATCCACACAGGCCATACAAAGCCAACATACAGCCCATACCAGTGACACAATCAACTTCTTATATCATCCACCATGCTTACTGACACTTGTCAAAATACACTGACCACCCATACCAAATACATTTTTTATCTCAAGCACACCTTAGCCTCATAGGACGCTTCGAAACAGACACCATTATATATATTTATATATATATACACACACCAGCAATAATAAGACAGATATACTAGAAAACATAACATGCAACATACCATCCATGATAACCCAAGCATTCAAAGCAGATTTATTGACCAAACCAACCTGTAACAAAATCAATTTTACCATCTGTAAATCCATCATTACTTATCAATACCAGACAAACAAACATACCATCACCTATAACCAAAGAACAACTCAATTCAACCATACCACCCAAAACATCAATCGTACTATCCATCATAACCCAAGTTTATAGAAATTATTGAGTTCAGACTAACCAAAACACAATTATCCCTGCCATCTGCCCTACCAACAAACACCAGACTATATATGCTCATACTATTACTCGAACGCACCTCAGTTTCCACTGAGCATACCACAAATTTACTTACTGCTCATACTTTCTGTTATATTGGTCAACACCAGTCAAAATATATACTAGTCACTATACTGCCATACAAACCATTATAACAAAGTCAGACCAGACCACCAAATACACCAAGCTCAATATCCATCATAACCCAAACAACTATACAGCTGAGACAAGCACACAAGCTAACACCCATTTTACAAAAGCTACCAACCAAATCACTTATTTCTACCGAACATACACCCCACTATAACTCTAGCAAACCACTCTTTACCAAACAATATATAACTTAGCATTCCTTGGCTTATAGGACTCACCGGCACACACATAATGTCCACACCGTTCATCGTGAATCAGTAATCACAAGACAGATATACTGGAAAACATATCACTCTACATACCATTCTTGATAACCCAAGCATACCAACAAATTTATAGACCAGACCAACAGGCATTAATGACTGATACCAAACAAAACTAACTTAGCATTACCTATAACAAAAGACAAAACCATTTCAACCTTACCGCCTATACCATCTGCTCTACCAATCGTCATCAGATGAAATATATGCACCACTCAAACCAGAATTCAAGCATACCTCAGCCCACACTCACTAAAGTATACCAAAAACTGTAACTCCAAAATGTTTGTCATAGCATCAGACACCAGCCAATATATTATTCCAGAGATTAATATAAATCTTTCTATCGTCCATCGAACCCAATAAAAATACTAACCATCACACTTCATGCTTACAAAAACAAAATATAAGTAACCCTCCTGACCAGAAGCACTGGGTACTATATCAACCATAAACCAAAATAGTTCAGTAATACCAAACAGATCAGATTGTAATGAAACATAAGAACTACACATTTCATACCACTGCACACCATCCATGAAGCCCCACAAACTATATCATACCAGGTAATATACCTCCAACATACCTAACAATCATGTCGATAGCCTATTAGTACTGAATACCATAACATATGTAATAACTTTCAACATGACATTAGCTTGCCTCAGCCACACATCGTCGAAAAACATACAACCCAGCATACCTACATACTATGCCATCAGATTATATCACCGAACCATCACTACACATAACCACATCAACCAAAACATACAGACCCAAACCATATCATTCACTCTAACCCCAAGCACACCTCAATCATGATGTTAACGATACAGACCATATCAACCACCATACCTCAGACTTTCTAATCAATCATACTGTCAACTAGATTGACTGCCATTTCGACCCATCTAACTTCACCAATTACAGATATACAGAAGCCATACCAGCAGCTGAGCCAATGTCTGAAATTATATTTGGGCTTATGTCTGATTCTATGACAAACATTTTGGAGTTACAATTTATGGTACATTTTAGTGAGTATGGGCTGAGGTATGCTTGAATTCTGGTTTGAGTGGTGTGTATATTTCATCTGATGACGGTTTGTAGAGCAATGGTATGGTTGTATAGAGTTTTTCTTTGGTTTTAGGTAATGGTAAGTTGGTTATATCTAGTATCAATCTGTTATGACTGTTGGTCTGCTCTATGAATTTGCTTGGTACGCTTGGGTTATCTAGGATGGTATGTTGGGGGATATATTTTCCAGTTTATCTGTTTTCTGATTGCTGGTACATAATGTATGGTGTGGAATTTTGTGTGTGCCGGTGAGTCCTATAAGCTAAGGCATGCTTGAGTTATATATTGTTTGGTATGGGTGATCAGTGTATTTTGAATGGTGTCAGACAGGATAGTGGATTGTATGAGAAGAAGTTGTTTGTGTTACTGGTATAGGCCTTATGTTTGCTTTATATGGCCTGTGAGGACGAATAATTGAGGTATGCTAGAGTTATAGTGGGAGGTATGATCGGAAGTTATAAGTGGTTTTGTTTGGTAGATTTTGTAAAATGGGTGAAAGATTGTGGGCAAGTCTCAGCTGTATAGTTGCTTGGTTTTAAAAGGTGGCCATTGAGCTTGGTGTATTTGGTGGCATGGCTGAATCGAGTTTTTCTTTGGTTATAGGAGCTGGGGTGTTTGGTGGTTTGGTATGACTTGGTTATAATGGTCTGTATGGCAGTATAGTGACTAGTATATATTTTGGCTGGTGTCGACCAGTAGAACAGAAAGTATGAGCAGTAAGTATATTTTTGGTATGCTCAGTGGGGGCTGAGGTGTGTTCGAGTTATAGTACGAGTATATTTAGTCTGGTGTAAGTTGGTAGGGCAGCTGACAGCGATAATAGTGTTTCGGTTCTGAACTCTATATTTTCTGTAAACTTGGGTTTTTGTGAATAGTAGGATTGTATTGTTATGTGGTATGGTTGAATTGAGTTTTTCTTTGGTTATAGGCAATGGCACATATGTTGGACTGAAATTGGTAAGTAATGATGATTTTACAGATGTAAGATTGTTTTTGTTGGCGGTTGCTCTGGCCTATAAATTTGCTTTCTATGCTTGGGTTAACATGGATGGTATGTTGTGTGATATGCTTTCTAGTATATCTGTCTTATGATTTCTGGTATATATCGAATGACATGGACAGTATGCCTGTGTCGACATGTCCCATAAGGTTAAGGTGTGCTTGAGTTTAAAAATGTGTTTGGTATGGGTGGTCAGTGTATTTTGACAAGTGTCAGTAAGCATGGTGGATGGTATAAGAAAAAGTTGATTGTGTCACTGGCATGGGCTGTACGTTTGCTTTGTATGGCCTGCATGGACGAATTATTGAGGTATACTAGTGTTATAGTGGATCATATTGCTGTTATGTATAAGACGTTAGGTTATGGGCAAGTCTCAGTTGTATAGTTGCTGGAGTTATGATATATACTAAGTTTGGTGTTTTGGGTAGTAGAGTACGATTGAGTTTTTCTTTTGATATATGAGATGGTACATTGACTGGCCTGGAATCTGTCAGTAATGATGTTTTAACAGATGGTAAGAATGTTTGAATTTTGAATTGGCCTGGACTATAGAACCTGCTTGGTATGCTTAGGTTAACATGGATGGTATGTTGGGTAATATGTTTTCTAGTATATATTTAACTGGTGTCTGATGGCAATGACAAACATGTTAATGTTGCAATTTTGGAATATTCAAGAGGGTGTAGTCTGTGATGCCCTTGGTTTCTATTATGAATGATGAGTAGATTTAGTCTCGTATTGATTGGTAGAACAGATGGTGTTAATGGAAGAAATAAAGGTCACGAAATGTCCTGATACATATATTGTTGCAAGAAAGGAAAAAATACCAGTAAGTTGGTTTGGACTACCAAAATCTAAAGAAAGCTTGTTAGACATGAAAGACATAAGGGACAAATAGCTTTGTTATCTCTATGTTGGACCTTCGTGCTAATTGTCGCTGGAGGGGGAGGTATCAAGATAGCTGGAGCAGTCATTTCACAATGTCGTTCTTGTGTACCTAACAAGACGAGGTTTTTTTTATTATGGAGAACTGTCTTAGTTCCCAAGGCAAGTGGTTCGCAGCAGAGTCACCACGGACATCATCTGCAATGTTTGAACCATTGCTACGAATCTCACTTAAGCCTGCGGATTGACTACATACACCCAAAGACCGACCGACTGGAGACTCGGCATAGTGGACACCGCCACCAACGAGCAATGGTGCTGTATGTGGTACGTGGGAATCACCACGTCTGTCAACACTAAGAAGTCCTGACAACTGTTTGTGCAACCTGACAATATGTTACGGAAGACATGTGATGGAAGAGTAAGCTACTATGATGGATGGTGTTCTACAGGAGCTGTGTGAGCTGCAAGAGACCCTTGCTACATTAACGATACAAAATGAACATCAAACACCTGTGTTGTTTTGCTAATAATATTTTATGTGGCAGACATGAATCACAGTAATAGACATGTGTTTGTAATTTAAATACAGAAAAACATTTTTGTTCTTGTATTTTGAGAATATTTCATTACAATATGATTTTGAATATATTGTATACAGAATTTTGGTTTTAAAATAATTACTTCCATGCTTTTCAAATGCGGTTTATGTTTTTAAAAATGGGAAAGTGGCTATTTAAAACTTTAGATACAATTGAAAAACACTTTGGTTGATATTTAAAACTTTCAACTCACATTAAAAGCACATTTATGGTCTTTAAAGTTATTGAAAAATAGTCCTTATAGATAGCCTGGTTATTAAAAAAAAATTTTCGAACATGTATGGTATGGACTGTACCAAATGGTGAACGGGTCAACATGTATCTAGTGTTTTAACTACTTAGTAACAAAGGTTCATATAGCATATCAATAATTGAGTTTGTGTTTGGAGCTGTAGCCAAACGGTAAAGTATCGAGTCACAAGACTGGGTGATGCGAGTTCGAATACCGTCAGTTGCAAACATAATTTTGCAAATAGCAAGCTGATGCTCATAATGTCGACCAGAATATATATATATATATATTCTGTTTGAGAATATTTTGTTACAATATAGTTTTGAAAATATTGTTTGCAGAATTTTGGTTTTAAAATATATACTTCTATGCTTTTTAAATGGTATTTATGTTTTTAAAAACAGTAAAGTGACTATGAAAAACTTCTGATGGACTTGAAAAGCATGTTGGCTGGTATTAAAAACTTTCAATACACATTAAGGACACATTTACAGCCTTTAAATTTTCTGTAAAATCGCCCTTATAGGCACCCTAGCTACTTTTAAATATTTTTTGAACAAATATTAGTACCTGTACCGAGTAGTATATAGGACGACATGCAAGTCTTGATAGGCTGGTGGCGATAGTAAGTCTGGGTCGTGACGACCTACCCGTACCTGCAATACCCAACGATGAAAAGTTTGTGACATCATGTAGTAGTGGCGACTTGGAACGTGACAAACCTGTCCGAACCTGAATGGCCCATCGATAAAGAGTCGGACGAAAGAGGTGGAGCAGACTAAAAATGATGTCCGAAAGTTGGCTAGTGGAATTAATGCCAGAGGATAAATCCAATATGGCGTCACTGGAATTTTTTCGGTGGTAAATTTACAAGATGGCGGTGGAGCGACTTATCGAACGAATTGGAGAGGAAAGAAAGTGAAAGGAACACAAGGAAAGAAATATAAATCACATAAGAGAGAAAAAAATGGGAGCCTGCAGAGAAAACTCTTCGAATGCAAGAGAGGCAACATGGCGGAATCCAAAATGGTGGAGCCCAACATGGCGATCGTGTTATCGGAATGACAGAGCAGGAAGAGATATACTGGCTACCAAGATGGCAGTATCCAATATGGAGGCAAGATATTATATAATCCATGATGGCGGGTTACAAGAGCTTACCTGGTGGCTTAATGTCAAGGAATGCCAGATCAGGAAGATTCGAGGTGAAATGCAAGAGCAGGAAGATTCGAGGTGAAATGCAAGAGCATGAAGAAATGGAATGTAAGATGGTGGTCACATGAGCAGAATAACAGAGCAAGACAAGATGTACTGGCTGACAAGATGCCGGCCAGAAATGAAGTAATCCCCAATGGCTACCCGAAATGACGTAATCCAAGATGGCCGAAAAAGGCGTAATCCAATATGGCGGGCGGGAATGATGTAATACATAATGGCGGCGGTCGGAGCCGGAGCCACATTCTGATTCCTAATCCAGAACATACTAAATTACCCTACTAACGAGTCACGAGAGATGCTAGTGTTGCTGAGGCACCACATAAAATCTAATCTCTAAATTTTATGTTATTCCTGTCATATTTTATCTTATTTGTAAAACACTTATTGAATTCCACATTTTTCTGGTCACGTCTCTGCCGAGTAATCATCTGAAGTAGCATTAGTTGTTTTCCCCTGCAATAATTATGGGTTTTCTGCATTCGAACAATTATTTTTTTGTTGTGTTGTGAGTATTCTTCTGTCACACACTTAAGTTTTGTACATCTGTGTCACACATTGTCTCCCTACAATGTACTAATTACCTACATCCTCACACGTAAGATATACGTTGCTATAGCTGTTAGCTGCTGTGTTACATCTGGCACTACAGGGGCCTAATTATCTCCACTCTTACAAGTGCACATGTAGTGTTATATGCTGTTCACGGTCAAATGAACACTTTTGAAATACCTGCTTAAGATCTACTTGTATACACATTGTTTGTTCCTCCGCGTTATGTAAAAGTAACATTGCCATGGGCCTCATCACTTAATTCATGCGTCGGTCAAGTGAAACTGTGAAATTATTAAGAAAGTAAATATTGTACAAATGTGCTCACTTTTACACTTCGATGCACTAAAAAAACAGATAGCGTGAGAAATAATTCATGTTATCACAGATGCTCACCTAAAACTTTTTATTCTATGTAAATATATGTAACTATTTTTCCCTCCATCGTTATCAACTTTTCTGGGTACATGTTGCTCATTGCCTCCATTAAAATACATGCAGGTAGGGGCAGTGAGTTTTTTCTAAGGTTGATTTCAAAAGTGCTCACTTCATCGTGAACAGCCTTTAGTAGCCAAGACACAGCCACCTAGGCGTTACTAGCATTATGTTTCGACTTTCACGCTTCTGAGGCTCAGAAATGCAAAATGCATTCTGGCAGACGATATCGTTAAAGTATATAGACAGTTGTTTAGTATATACTAGCAAAGTACACATGTTTTTAAGTCTTAATTTAAGTTTTCATGTGACGGTTTTTGAGACAGAAATTTACAGCACGTAAATAATAAAAACAAATCATTATCTTAATTTGAATTAGAACCACATTCAACTAGTATATTAATTTTAACATCCAAAAGAAAGTAGATATAGGTTAAAACACAATAAAAACATTCATGCCACAAGAGCAACCCTGCACAAATCTATATACCTCGTATCGGTCTGCTAGTTGCATATGAAACCTCCTAGAAAAACCACGTATCTGCAAAGAAAGAAATAATTCATACAAATGTTATATTATGTTTCAACCACAATTAAAATAGTTAGTGACTTTATCATCTCCTCTCTCGGTCTGCAGTGTTCTAAAAATCTTCACAACAAACAAACTTATTTCTGAAATAGTAGTGAGAAACATGGAAACAAATACTTGTGAGAAAATAAAATTTTACATTACGCAAATGAAGTACGCTTTATAAATATCTGGTGTTTAAAATAATAGTGGCACTGTTTCGGATGAGCTCTCTCGACAAAGTTGACTGAGTATTAAGGTAGTCTTGATTAATGTTAATCTATACAGGCTGGATAGATTAACATTAAACAACCTTAATTCATAATTAAATGTTTATAAAACAAATTATAAAAAATCAGCCGATGCGTGTCTTCTCTGCGTTTTTAAGTCTACTTCTGGAACTTTGTAACTAGACCCTATATTACAATGATTGAAACTTCTTACCCTGTCATCACACAACTTATGGCACAGTTTGTCCTGCAGATAAAACGAGATTGAAAACTCACTTATAAATCAGACGTCTGTATAGATTAAAAAAAATTACAAATTAATGTAATTCACTGTTTGCATTTGCTGCCAGCCGTGATTGGCTCAAAAACAATGCAAATTTTTTGCTTTTTGACTTTGTTGCAACAGTAACAAAATAATAATTTTTTTAACTCATCTCCTGTTAAAATTTTAAATTCCGTTTACAAAGGTTTCAGATTATTTCCTTATTTATGCTGAGGGAAACGGAAATGTTATAAATGTAAACAAATTTTATAATATTTTAATTATCAAAATTAATTGTTCTAAATATTAGTAGGACAGTTCCTTGTTTGCATTTAAGATACAAGAGGAAAACAAACATGAATAACGTTTTCACTACTGCAAATCGTGGGGAAATGAGTTATTTAAATGGCTACCGAATAAAAATTAAAGTTTTATTAAGTTTCACAACTTGCTGACGATACAGCTTTTGGTAAGGTTTATTCTACTCAGGTTAAGAAGCTCAACGCTTTTAGTTCAACAACAAAAAATTTTCGTTACTAGGCAAAGCCCCTGTCACACCGTCAAATTTTTGCGTCAAACTTCTTCCAATAAGTTTGGTCAAATAATGTTGGACAGTTATGAAGTCATTGAAACATCATAAACCTCAACCAATTATATCTGAGAAAGTTGGAAGGCTTCAGATTCTATCAAACATTTGAAAATTAGACCGGTTCTAAAATTTATTTGATGGTTGACTGTCTCAGACAATCAGAATCGTGCACGACAAAAATTGACGTCAAGAAACTTAAAACAACTAATTATTGCTGGAAACGAAGTAAGTTATGAAGGCAATTAATCTATGTAGAATCTGTATGGCCATGAATGCTATTTTAAACGAATATTGCACATAATATTACAAACTCAGGGGTATTTATTTCATTCTGCAGGAAACACACATTAAAGATAAAAATTTTATTTAGTAACGAAATGAAAATAAATTACAATATTACTTACATTTCTTCCTGTAATGGACTGTATGGAAAAACAAAAGTAATATCTATGAAAATAATTTTTAAATGATATTTAAAATTAGATTCTCCCAATAAAAAAATTTGACAGTGTGACACATTTTCAAACACATTCAAGATTATTTGATAAAATTTGTGGGAGGGAAAAAATTTAATGACCATATTTTGTCCTCAAATATTATTGTCTAATAGGGTTGAAGGCAAAATTTTGAGAGTGTGACAGGGGCTTAAGCGCTAGTGTTGCAAGTGTACCCGATTTTCTGTATTTCCTACATAAAAATAACAATTAAAATAATCTTAAATCAGATTTAATATAACTACTTAACTCAGTACAACCTAACTCTTATTTTATTCACGTAACTTAAGATTTCAATCAAAAGATGCCGATTTCGAACACTTCTCACCTAGAGGCGGAAATTTTTCTATCCCAAATCCTCCCATAAGAAACCAAGTTCCTTTCATAGCACGAGTGCAATTAACCTTACTTTTGGTGCATCAGTCAGTGTTTACATAAAAATGTACGCTGCTACGGGTAGGCGTTATTTTTCTTCCAACATTTTAGTTCGAAATCGTTTGATTGGCAGCGAATCAGCCGCTGTCATTAATCTGGGATAACATCCATCCCCGTCATCTGGTGAAAACCGCTACTCAACCGAAGAGGAGCAGCCGTGCAGTCGGCACATGACCTAGTCAGGAGAACGAGAGTCAAGATGGAGGTCGACAACGAAGCGGGGAGAGAAAGTGCACAGCCGCTGAGGACGGTGCAGAAGGGGGGGGGGGGGCAAGTAAAAAGAGAAAAAGAAGAAGAAGAAAAGCGCAAGAAGCCGACAAGCAGGACGATTCTGGAAGATGAAGTTAGACATGGTTTCGCTGTTACGAGCCGGGTGAGCTGGTGTTGTAGTCTCCTGTTAACGTCTTACGCAAAGTTGAGTCGGTCACACGGGGGGCGGGGAGGAGATTGCCAAAGTCCTGGCGAGCGGCGGATGTTGGGTCGGCCAGTTCCGCCGTTGTGACGGGCTGTCGACTACACATAATACAATACAATGCGAGTCCCGTCAAAAGAGGCCACGTTGGACATTCAATCAGTGCTCCGAGAATAACGAACGCAGTGAATTCTTAACAATGCACGAAGGTGTTCAAACATCCTCTGTGAAACATGTTGTGACAGAAATTATGCAAATATACGGTCCTCGTGTACTATTCCCCTTCTAAACTTGCACGTTTTGTTACGCGTTCATCCCGAGTTCCTTATAAGTCTCTGTGGTGTGTGCAGTGTTTGGTTTTGGCTGTCTTTTGTTTTCATATGTTTTTCTACGTAACGGTATCATGAAATATTTTTCCTAAGTTTGGAAACACGAGCTCCTTTTGTGCAATAGTAAAAATAATAAAAGTTTGCTTTATATGCTATTTAAATTATTTTATATAGATTAATTTCCATTACGTATGTGTATGTTTTTTTTAATTTTTTTTTTTAGTACTTAGAGGTCAATGGCAGCCACATCCAGCACGTACTCTAGGTATTTTATTGTCACACTGGACTGTATTTCCTCATTCCCTCCCTCCATTTTAGTAGTAGGGGTGTAGGGGTTCTAGATACAAAGGGGTACCGCCTTTTTTTGATCGACCTAATTAATCGTATATCAATGGGTTAATTAAATTGATTGAAAGGGGTAATCAAAAGGGCTAATAAATGGACTAATCAATTAAAAAGGGTTAAATTTAACGAAAGAGTTAAATTTATTGAAGGGGCTTTATATATATGGTTATATTTTTCTTCATTTTGTTGTTGTGTATAGTTGTACTTCTTTCTTTCTTTCCTTTTGTGGGGAGCTCTGATACGTCCTCACCATTGGAGCTCTGGCACACGATGAGGTGTGACATGTTGGGGACGGGGTGTGTGTGTATATATATATATACGTGCAAGAGTGGTCTAAGTGTAATTTTTTTGGTTTGGTAGTGATCCTTCTCGTAAACGGTGTTGCTAGATAGACGACTTTGAAATATAGTATTATTCGGAATGCAATTAAACGTTACAGAAGTTCAGAGTGTTCTACGTATGAATAAATTACATGCATCGAATCGCAAATTTCAAACGATCACAACTACGTGAATAATAAGTGGAATTATGTGACTCTCCAGTATGAAATTAAACGTAAAGAGATGAATTATTCTACCCCGTCATGTATGCTAGAGATGTAATTTACACGAAAGAAGTATAACGAACGAACACAACTATGCGAATATGACAATTACGTGAGCGTGCAGTATGGAATTAACGACTTCTACCTACAACAAATAGAAAATGTCCCTATAAATTAAACGAACACAATAACAAGATATATTACACTATTTGACGCCTCTCGCACATACCTTACACGTCCGTCTGCCTGTGAGACTTGTGAGGGGCAACGTTAGAAACACAATCCACGCGTAAGAAGAAATTAATTGATTAACACGCGTAATAAAATTGCACCTCTCCCAAAACACGTGTGTCCGGCTGTGAGCTCAGTGAAACACTGTTGATTGAGGTGAAAAACTTGGAAAGTTTAAACAAAACTAATATTTCCAAATAAATTTAAAAATACACGTAATGAAATCGCACCAGGAGCTCCCCGAAAACACATCTGTCCACCTCAGAGGTCAGTCAATGAATTAGTGGATTGTATGACGCGCGCCTACTTATAAGCTGAAGGCGGATATTCGGCTGAACGCTGCCAATAGTTGTGTAAATTAAAAAATTTTTACTATGTCGGAAATACTCAGGTAACTGATTTCACAACTTAACAACGAGGACTTGAGAGCCGATGAGGGTGAAAAATGAGGTGATAATGGGGCAGTGCCGGAATGAAAGGGCGGGGGAAACGCGCCGACCAGCTGCGTCGTGCGGCACGATTCCCACTTGCGGAAATCCGGGAGTGGGATTGAACCCGTTTCGCATTGGTGGGATATTTTCTATAACACTCTAACTAGTTTATTCTTTCGTGATTGGTTGGACAAGGCTTTGACTAGGCTGAGTTGTTTGCAAACCAATTACGGGCGTTCTGCTTAAAGTAACAGAATCCTCACTGGCCCTAGTGAAGTGGGGTGGTAGCTTCATACATGCCCGACGGCCAATAAGGAAATAAAACTTTCGGACATGTGCACAGTACGTCGGATTCTAGCATACAGTCCACTTTTCCCGCGATAAACCACCGCATCTAACTATAATGTGTGGGAAACAATAAACACTACCTTAAGCGGCCATAAATGTGTGCATTATAATCGCAATACGACGCCAAGCGTTAAAAACTATATTAAATAGCTGCAAACTTCACTGAAAGTATGCAAGTCTCTGTCTACTGTATCAAGTGATTTTTTTTTTCAAATGTTTATTTTAAAAATGCTCACTTTAACTTGATCAACTTATAATTACAGCCCCGAGTATTTCGTGAGTTCGTGCAGTACCAAAGTATACTTCAAACACTTCACGTGTTCTTTTCTGCTACTACTGTGATTGGATGGCAGTTGTTTAGACACGCCCCGATTAAACTGTGAGCCATTAATAATCCGGAAGCAGTAGTGTCAGTGAGTGTTTAACAGTAATGTACAAATGGCTCACTTGATCGCATCAACCAATAAGCAAACGAAAGTGCTTCGAGTGTGCAGAGGACTTTCAAGTCTAGCCTGCTGCCACGCCAATCCGCGAAATAATCGTGGCACTACATGTAACAAAATTTTATGAAAGAAAAAAAAGTATGCGAAATGTTAACGTTAGTATTTCATAATTTGATTTTGCAACAGAATTAGGTGCTAGTGTAAGTGAGGCATTGGTGTATGCAGGTGATTGTGACAGGAGGAATTTTTTGGCTGTACAAATACTGATTCAAAATTTAAATGGCGGGACGTGCTTATCTATCTCTCCCTGTTCCATCGCCGCTGCTGAAGACTTCACCTGTCCAGCGACTACCAGGATCTCTCTCTCTCTCTCTCTCTCTCTCTCTCTCTCTCTCTCTCAAAGACGTAGAAAACTGGTAAATGCCGTTCACTATAAAATGAGCATTTTTGAAATCAACCTTGGAAAAAAGTCACTACTTTCGCATGTGGGAATCGTGCCGGACGATGCCGTTGGTCGGCGGGTATTCTCGGGATTCCCCGTTTTCCCCGCCCTTCCATTCCGGTGCCGTTTCCATACTCACTTCAATCACCCTCAGCGGTTCTCAAGACCTCGATGTTAAGAGCCACCCAAATCTCTTCACTCATTGCACCGTCTCTAATGGCCTCGCTGTTAACGTAACGTTAAGCCCTCTTACCTAACTATCTTTATTTAAGCCATACGAGAAGCATAATTATGACTATGCTGTCTGTATGTATTCCCAAAAATATAAGATTGAAATATAACCGGACCACATTGCAAATGCTCCTCACTGCATTCTGATAATATGAAATATTATTTTGAGATGTGTCTTACATTTAAGTCAATACGCTATAAAATACTGTGTGAAAAATTGATGAATTATTTTGGTTTGCAAATTATGGCACGTCAATTAAACATAAATAATACCTATTGAGTATCAAGTTCTGCATTGGTATAGCCATTAGTATTAGCATGCTTTGACACCAACCTAACAACAAGTCCAAAACAGTATACAGTGCAGAACTGCCAATATTATTTGGTCTCATCCTGACTCCAGACCTCAAATATTCATATGAAATAAAATATTGTCAGTTTCCAAGTTATTAATTTTTTTTCCAGTGAGTTCCCACCCCTTATTTTCGTAATGTAAGACAGTGAGTGCATGCCAACTGCAGCGCTTACGATCCAGTGTTCCTAATAAATCCTTTATTTGATTTTAAAAAATCCAGGTGCTGTGGTGTGTTAACACAAAACGCACAGTTCATACAAGAGATTTTCGCTTTGTTGTATTATAACAAATTTATCTTTCTAAAACTTCGTGGTTGTGTGGTGTGGGATGCCCAGCACCACCCCGCAGACATATGCGCAATTACCCAACGCTTTCTGTAATCAAAATTATACAGGCGTATAATTAAAATTTTTGTTACTCAAATCATTTGCTTTTTGAAAAGTATATTTCGTCCACTGTAAGGCTGCTCTCCGACTATCATTCCATATTGCAATGGAAAAGGACGTGATAAACTAAAAAATGTAGAAAATAATTGTATCCTTTTGACCATTCGGAAGGATCGACGTTATCAACTATACCGGATTCTTTTACTTGCTGTTGATATGAGTTTTTGTGACCTAAAATTTAAAAAATGCTACTACTATATAAGTTTAGCTATTAGCCTTACCCTGATGCACAGGCATGGAATCCGAACTATCCACGTAAAATTTTATCACGAATAGAATAATTTGAAATTAAAGATATCAATACGTTACTGCCTTATTTAAAGCTACAAAGAACTCATATTCCACTATCTACCAAAAAGTAATTGGGCACCCATGATGATAGGAAATTCAGTACGTCAGTTGACTTGTGTTTCACGGCCTTCGGCGTAGGACCGCTGGTGTTTGTCCGTGGTAGCATGAACACAGAGGCCTATTGTAACATTCTGGATAATGAAATGCTCCCAACATTGTGGCGTTTTTACGGAATGGACCCGTGTTACTTCCAGGGTGGCAATGCCAGGTGCCATGTTTCAAGGGCTACTATGCAGTGGTACGCCGACAACAATGTTCGCCTATTGGACTGGCCCGCCCAGAGCCCCGATCTCAACCCTATAGAACATCTTTGGGACGACTTGGATCGGCGGGTGAGGGTTTCATCAGGCGCGGCCAAAATCCATTGCTCACCTCATGGAATGGTTGCAAGAGGAATGGCGACGAATCCCCGTGGATGTCCTGCAAACACTCGTAGAGAGCATGCCAGACAGGGTGGCTGCTGTTATAGCCGCAAGAGGTGGCCCTACAAGATCCTAACGGGGTGACAACCACCGAGCAAACATTGTGGACAGGTGCCCAATTGCTTTTTGGTAGATAGTGTGTAATTAAGTACAAAATTATTAAGGAACTCGTAAAACGTGAATGTAGTATTCTCAATTTTTTGCTGTATACTTTTAAATTGAAATTTGCTAACGGAAACTTAGAATTCCTGCATAAGAAGTTAATAGAAGGCTGTGATAGTGTAGTGGTTAGAGTGCTCCCCTCCCAACTCCACGAACCCGGCCTCGATCCCCGGCGGGATCGCTCCCGGATTTTCGCACATGGGAATCGTGTCGGGGATCTCGGGTTTACTCCCTCCCCTTAATTTCGGCTCTCCACCATACTCACCCCGTTTCACACGCATTGGCTCTTAAGACTTCGATGTTAAGATCAGCGAGGTCCGTGGAGAGGTTTGGGCGGGGTGTTGAGAGTCTATGAGGGTGAAGCGATATGAGTATCGAGTGGCGTCGGAATGCAAGGGGCGGGGTAAACGGGTTATACCTGAAAAACCCCGCCGACTGACAGCATAGTCCGGCACGATTCCCAACGAGAGAATGTCTCGGGGGCGACCCGCCATGGAATCGATCCCTCTAGCCGTGGCGTCACCGCGGCCCCCAGAGGTTGCTTGTCTCGTCGCGGGTGAGAGTTAACTCAGGACGTATTCAAGCGTGCCTTTCCCCCTCTCCCCCCCCCACTCCAAACATGACGAGTGCGGGGATCAAGACGTCACGCTGATATGTCGGTCAGTTCGCTAGTGGCCGTCGCGCGCTTGCGACGGGAGATTCTTCAGCGTGGCATTCCCTCGTCCGAGCGGAACGCGCCTGCACACACCGCATACGCTGGGGATCCGTCCACAGGAGGCGCCGAACGTGAGTATAACCTGCTCACACACCGCGTACGCTGGGGATCCGTCCACAGGAGGCGCCGAACGTGAGTATAACCTGCTCACACACCGCGTACGCTGGGGATCCGTCCACAGGAGGCGCCGAACGTGAGTATAACCTGCTCGAGTTCGAGGCCGTTCCTCCTACCTATAGACCATTCACGGTAAAGTGATCTTTATTCTGGTCCTGGTTAATTTTTTTATCCTTTAATCATATTTTTATATAGGCTGTTCACGGTAAACTGAGCCCTTTTGAAAGCCCTGCTTACGATCTATTAGTATGTGTGTTGTGTATTCTTCCACTTTATGTAAAATTAACATTGTGATGGGCCTCGTCACTTTCTTCATGCGTCGGTCAAACGAAACTGTGATACTATTAGAAAAGTTAATATTTTTCAAATCTGCTCATTTTTACTCTTCGATGCATTAAAAAAAAAAAAAAAAAAAAAAACAGAAAACGAACGAAATTATTTAAGTTGTCACAAACAGTTACCTAACAATTTTTTTTCGCCGTTAAGATGTGAAACTTATTTCTCTCCATTGTTACCAATTTACTAGCACATGAAATAGGCACAAAATAGGCTAATTTTTTTTTTTTTCGACTTCCTTACAAGCAATAATCAAAAATATGTATCGTCTCTGAAGGCATCCTTCTGTCACTTGGTGTGGTTCCGTTGAATATAAAAATCTTTAATAAATTTGTGTTAAATAATTGCTATCTTTAAGTGCGGTGTTCCCCAAAATTTTCGGTATTTTTATATTTATAAGAAGTACTGTTGAACCTATAAAACGTATTTGCATTCAATTTAATTACCTGCTTTGAATGAATAAATTGTATACTTGTATCATAATTGTATAATTATTGCTTGCAATGCGTAATAGATGTGCATTAAAAAATGTTCAAATCTACTTAAGACAAACCGTAAGTCTAATAATTTGCGATTTCTTTTTTTTAAATATGAAGACGAAGGGACAGAAAAATGCTCAGTCCTTTAAAACATAAAAAAAAAAAAAAAAAAAATTAGAATTTTATATAAGAAGAACGCACGTTTCCATGGAGAGCCATACTGTTTCCGTCAACGCTATTCTGTTTCCTTTCAGTACCAATTACAATGCTCCTCCAGGAAACACAAATAAAAGCGTTTCGTTGTGATTATTTTCTAATCTGGGATATTTCTCCCCCCCCCCCCCCTCGTTTGCTTACACGTTCGGCACTTCGTGCAGAGCAGGCCACAAATTTCAAGCCAGATATATTCTACGACCAGCAGGATCCAAAACCAGGCCGGAAGAGTACGCCCGTGTTTCTAGCAATTTCCCACTGCATTAGAGTTCGAATTCTTGCCGGGTCTCGCCCTGAGTTTCTCTCGTGGTAATCGTGCTAGACGATGCAGCTGGTCGGCGGGATTTTCTATGGGATTCCCGTTTTCTCCGCCCTTGCATTCCGGCGCTGCTACATACATTCTCACCTCACTTCACCATCGTCTCCTCTCAAGACTTAGAAGTCAAGAGCCGATTAAACATCCCCACTTTAAGTTTGATGAAACTTGACAATGGCGTCAAGGGGCCTAGTTCATAAAAGTTGCAATTCGACATGTGACAGGAAACTGTCAGACAGGTTTACGATCCGACAAATGTGTGTTTCATATAAGCTGACAAGTTAACAAATAAGTCATGGCAAAATATTTCGAATTGTATAGCAATTGGACAAATAGTCGTTTCACAAAAGTTTTGAGCTGACAGGTAAAAATCTGACAGATATGTCAAAAATTACACTAAATACTGTTTCATGAAACATATAAATATAATCACTCGCTGACATATCTGCAAATTTGTATAACTGTCACTGCAGAACTGACAGGCAAGCTTTCTTATGTAACCAGTCATTTGAAATTTTTATATGAGTGGCAGTGAAATTGTGTTTCAGTATTGTGTGGATTAACATATCTTGCCAAAAACACATCCTTTTCCTCTCGGATCAGGTTTAATATAGTAATCTTATCCACATTATTCGACATTCTGCTGCTGGAGTGAAGTAAGTTATGTGTGTGTAATAATTATTTACCGCTTGATTACATATTTGTGGTAAAGGAATCGACTGTTCAGGTATCGCATTTAAGGCTGCGATCTATTACCGTAAGAAAACTTGAGCGCTATCTAGCGTGTATAAATGAAACTTACGGTTTGACATATCATTGTCGCGTTTATGAAACTGTTATTTTAAAGCTGACCCAGGCGTTGCCGTCTTATAGGCAAGTCCACACCGATGAAACAGGCTCTCACCAGAGCCGATTGCTCGACTTGAGAAGCAGATGATATGCCGATGCTGGACAGCACACAAATTATACCGGATGTACTCGAACAAATGATAATAAACACCAGAGTGGGGTAGATGAGTACAAATAGAGCATATTTCATCAAGGAACAAATTGATTATCGTCGATATACTGTAAAGAAATTTCTGCTAAACTTCTTAAACTGTAATGGAAGTTTTTAACCTATACACTGTATGGCAATAATACCACACATCAAGCTGCATATATAAGAATGCGTTACTGAAGAGATTTGGGCGCTTTTAACAGCGAGATCTTGAGAGCCGATGAGGGTGATTGAGGTGAGAATGGAGCTGCGCCGGATTGAAAGGGGCGGGGGAAACGGGAGATCTCGAGAAAATCTTCCGAGCAACGGCATCGTCCGGCACGATTCCCTCTTGAGAAAATCCGGTGACCCGGCCGGGGATTGAACCCGCTTAGCATTGGTGGGAGGAGAGCAGTCTAACCACTCAGACACCGCGGTCTCCAAATATAGGGATGTTTAGCGTCGCTGCTATACAAAGCTGGGAACTTCCCTACGCATTTGACTGTTTCCTGAGCAAACGTAGGAACGCTACAATGAATGTATAGGCGAAAAAAATTGCTATTTCCGCTTTCTCACTGGTATGGTAAATTCCAGAAAAAATTTCTTAGAGTGTAGTTAATCCGCTAATTGCAGTGGTAATATGCAGGGGGCGGGTATGCAACTTTGTGTAGTTGTCGTTGTAACCAGCCTTTGCGCAGTTCTGCGCGCCTGATAACACCTCCCAGTACGGCATGGTCTCAGGCTCAGTGGTGATACGTATCTGAGGGGAAGTGGTTGCAGCAAGATGGGGTCCCACCTCATTTCGCCATTGCTGTTCAGTGGCACCCCGACTTGCACTCCCTGACCCGGTAGATACGTCGGTAGAGGAGGCCCCACAGCATGGCCACCACGCTCACCTGACGTCAAGCCACCTAACTTCTGTCTGTGAGGCCACATGAGATCCATGGTGTATGCCACACCACTTGACAGGAGGGATGAGCTCATGGCGCGGATACGGAGAGCAGTTTGACACCGTCAATGTCACGCCTGTGTGGCCAACAGTGGCCGACACTTTGAACAGACACCGTGAGCTCCATGCCTTCTGCCAAAATGTGCACATAAATTAAAATGTTGCCTAATGATTGTGGTTGCATGCCCACCCCTGAGCATTGGTACTGCCATTGTGGGCTAACTATGGACGATAAACTATTTGTTCCTGGATGAAATATGCTCCAATCTACCCCACTCTGTTGTTTATTATCAATTGCTCAATTACACCCAGTATAAAGTGAGATAATTACAGGCTGGAAGAAAAACAGATTAAAGACAATGTCATAAGCTGCAGCATTCTCAGTAAACCCACGTGCTTAACGAATGTTTGCTGTGTCCCTCTCATTTGATTTACACCTGAAAATCTCCCACCTTTTCGCAACATATTGCGTGACGACGCGTACTTAAGTTACTTTGTGTTTTCTGGGCGTAAATGTGGCACAATGAATGTTAAGTGCTAATGCAAAACGTAGCTCACTGTATTGTGCGAAATAAGATATAACAATGGTTGTTAAACATTAAAAATAGTTACCAGGTTATAAAACATTTGTTTTTGTTTTGTTAAACGTCAGTCCTAATTTCTGGAAACTGTCACTTCTGTAGTTTATAATTAAATATCATAAAGGATATCGACGTTGAGCGGTTTTTAATTACGATACCCATATATAATATATTCACAGTATCTTTAATGCTATTTGAATCAAACCTTGGTAAAATCACCCATGTATAATAACGTTTGGCGGTTTCTAAATGTGTCATATTTAACAATCGTTTTATACCTACATTAACTTAAAAGTAACTAATTTTTCGTTAGATTAAACTTTTACTTGATGTGTTTTATCCATATAATCTAAAACTTCATTTATAATCAATACGAATAAAAATAGAGAATGTATAGGTGTGTTGGTAATAACTAGAAAGAAACAGTTCTCATGCCAAAGAGCATTAATTCACTGCGCACGAATGCGGTGCGTCATCCCTTTGGCATAGTTTTCTAGACTTAGTTAAGCTCTGTTTGCGTGAGGCGGAGGTACAAACTGAAAGTAGATCTTCAGCAGGGCTGCAGAAAATTTGTAAGTTACAATGAATGTACTATACTAAACAATTTTTATACTTACGTTCCGTCGTGTGTCTTCGGAGGGGGTATCACTACACAGTAATTCATAGTGCTATCAAATGATTCAAATTTATACCTTCCCCAGTAAACGTGGTTGGCAAGAGCCTCGGAAACTGTCCGAAAATCTTTCCAATTCTGTTTCCTCCAACGGCCCACGTGTATGATCCAAGGTGTGTGGGCGGTTTCCTTGAGTGGCTGATGTACCGGAGGTAGCCAATGAAAAACGTCGATTTTCTCCGAGTACTATTCACTTCTTTCGCAAACTCGTTCAATTTCTGTTCCACGCTAATATTTCATTACACGCGACACTTTGGGGGCGAACAGTAATTTACGGATTCATCCTTATAAGTCCACAACCAAAATTTTCTTTTGTCCTCCCACTAAGTTTCACCTATTCCCTATATTTAAAAACTTGATATTTAAAAGGAAATTAAAATAATAGGAACATTGGAGGTATGGTTTCTCCACGGAACGACGAGACTAAGAAATACTGGCCCACAATTAACAAAATAATTTTTGAAAGCAATCACTTAAAATTTGTTTGCGTAAATTTGAACAAATAATAGTATTAGTTTCCATTTTCTTGTTGCGCGTTTTGTTTCGGTGTTGATACTATAAATTACTCGTACGCATGTACGTACATATGTGTGTACGTGTGTAAGAATATATGTACGCATTATGCACGTCTGTGTGAATGCATGTTTACGTACGCATTTGTGCATGTATGAATTTATACAGCTTTGTATGCAATTATAGGATTCATGTAGGTATGTGAGGCATGTGTTCGTATCCATGTTTGCATTCGTGAAGTGTACGTAGGCTTGTATGTATAGAAAAAATGTTTTTTAAGCAAGTTGCGTACTTCAAAACGAAAGATTTTTCGACTTTGACATATAACATCCTATACTGTGGGGTAGATGATAATAGAGTTTTTTTTTTAAATGTGCTTATATGTTATGTCCAAGAGATTTCTATCATGAAGAATTTCCTTTTAATTTTTTACGCAGTGTACAGAATTCCGTTTTTTATTCAGAAATTAATAAAATCTAAGTTGATTTAAAAAATGAAGGGAAAAATAAGTTGAAATCATTTTGAGTTCGGTTACCAAACTTTATTTTGCAAGTATATGGTAATCGCAACAACCTACTTCAAGGTAGTGGAATAGACCACTGCACAGATTGTCTACCACCCTGCATAATCTGCTAAAGTAATAAAAAAAATAAAAGGAATTTATTTTAACGAAGATATTTCATGTAAAATTATTTGTTTTAAATAATTATATTTCTCTAGAAAGCTTACGTTAAAGTAGAATTTATTTTATGCTTGAAAGTGGTTCGTTAAGGGGACTATGTAGCTGCGCGTCCAAGGTCAAAAAGCGAGGGAGCGATACGGGCGACACTAACACGCACTTCCAGCGCCTAATCGCTCCTACGCGCAAGGCGTACAGTGTAACCGACGTTACACTCTAGGCCCTACTGTGCAAATTAGATGTGTAACAGTGAGGTTTTATTACACACGATGAAGGTTTACAGATTAAACTACGCCCGTATCTCAAAATTTTTCTCTTGCCGCTTAAGGAAACTGATTAGGCAAGTTTTAAAAATGCCATATTTGACCAGTTTCGCGAATTTTTTTCGCCAAGAATACACTTAATATGACAAAAGTAATTAAAAAAAATAGGACTATAGATAATTGTTTTTTATATTTTCTGCCAAACCTGTATATTTCCAGAACTTTTATTTACCGAGATACGCGTTTACGAGCAAAAAAAAAAAAATTTCATAGAAAACTTTTCAGTACATAGGACTCTTAACACCGAAAGGTTCTGTGATTCTGGCATGATAATCATAAAAGGATCATTCACATGCGTGATTATCAAGACAAGCAAGACTTGAGCAGATCGTTGCCTCAAACAAGGGTCTTGATCTGTGTCTCACATTTTCCCCAGTGTTTCGATGCTTATATCCCATTGGCATTGTAGGTTTATTGCCTATGGCACGATTTCCAAGAAACCAAATAATTCATCACCACAGCAAATTTTAGCCAGAACTTTGCAATACTGTCCAACCATTTCTCACACCAATAATTCGTAAATTCTATTGCGGTAAAAATATAATGTGCTAAAAGAACGATTGCCTGCAATTAAAACCTGTCCCTTGTCCTCTAAACCTGCTTAACACTAAGAAAACTCCATTCAGTATCTGCAACATCCATTCGAAAATACTACTCTGTTTGTGTGCTATTTGTCCTGATTTTAGTTTTTATCTTAAATTCCACAGTGATGAATTTTCTACTTTCGGTAGTTATAAGAACGTCACAAACTTTAATTACTGGTGATTATGTCGATAGTGCAATCCACCAAATGCGTTCTATGGTTTTCGCATTTAATTTCACGTGACTAGAGTTGTGGTAGGTCACGAAACTCTGTTGTTAAACTTGCTATCGTAAAGAGGTCCATATCCAATGCCACTGCATAAAGCAATTTGTTTTGATATATGCTTGTAAATGAGCGAACCCTTTTAAGACACCCTTAACTTAAACGAATACTAAAAGACGACATATTTCTTGATTTATCTGGATGTGGCATCACTTTATAATCACTCACAACAAAGCGCACCCTCAGGGCAAACCTCTGTCGTACAACTCGGAACAGTGATGCGAGTTTCCTTTACGTCGTGTCCGTGCTTCGTCTTTACCGCCGCAGGTAAGTGGGACGAGCTAATCAGTCCGTCAACGCAACCTCAAACCCAAACACTTTACTTCCGCAAAACACGCAATGACTCGAGAGATTCTTGTTTGTGACTTCACTTACAAGCCTGAGAACTTGCCGCATGCGGGTAGGTGCTCGCCGCTTTTTGCATTTCAAATGTGGGAAACTGCGCTATTGTTTATTTTGTATTATATATTTAAACTGCAAATTAGCGTAGATGTATTCATTTTATTATTCAAGCACGCGTCTTGTTGAAAAGGTTACAGCGTCTATTTCTGTTAACGCATATGGCAATATTCTTTATAGTAAGAGTTGGTGAAATCAATGATTATGACGAGCCTTTCAGATACGGAATCTTTATGCACGAGTATTGCATTAAAAAGCAATAATTTCACGGGAGCAAATTAAATTAAAGAATTTTTCTACGGTTTTTAATGATGCAAATAAAATCTTTTCCATTAGTTTTAATATAAGTAAAATAAATTAAACTTATTCAAAATTTAAAAAAATTAAAAACGGAAAAAGAATGGTGTACATATATTAATTTTGCTGAATACAGATAAATCATATCTAAGATTTTTTCACGGCCACAGAGAGAGATTATAAACTTCTGCTGTGTTCATATTCCAAAATATTTAAAATGTTAACCATTTCTCACTGTTTATACAATTTATATAATGAATTTTTTTCATAGTGGGTGGTATTTTCCAGTAATCACTATGCGACAATTAAGTACTGGACATCTTTACAACACACTGAACCAAATCTGGTTTAGTGCCACTATGAAGGAAGTCCGCTTTTTGGCCACTAACTTATCTTCTTACCTTCTAACTAAACTTTCCACCAATTCGCTGTAAATTGTTGCAGAAATTGAATACATTTCTCCTACTATATCACGAGGAGAATTCTGTTATGTTCTGTAAGCATATTTGTTTATAATTTGATTTCCTCTGTCTTGTGTTCGGTGGAATCGGCGTCTCAACTTCAGATTAGGCATTCCAGTCTACCCTTTGGTTATGTTCTCCGTACACCCGGTGAAAACTTTTGATTTATGGGGGAGTACATTGCCATGCTGGAATTGAAAATGACTCATTCAAAATTATTGTTGTAGAGTGGGTTGCGCTAAATTGCCCACCATTTATTCACGGGCCTTGGCATACATGAACGAGACCCTAAAATCAGTTTACCGAACCCGATATTTTCCGAACTTCACGATGGGAACGATGGGGGCGTTAAACCATAGAGCGTCCCACTCTTAGATTTCAGTAGAGTGTGTTGCTCGCTCGCTGTTGCCAGGTTTCTACAGCTTTGCGAACGTAACTGGCAGGCTGAGTAACAAATGGGCGGTGAAGGAAACTGCCTGATGACGAGAATTTCATCTGTTTATGTTCCTGACAACTCGTAAGAGAATCCAATCCTGCGACGCAAAGCCAAGCGGCTCCTTTGAAACTGAAACCTGTAAGAAACCGTATCATTGTGATTGGACGACGCGCAAGCCACGTTGATTGTATTTTTTTTTTTTCCCCCCGAGGCTAATGCACAGTGCACGCAGGAACAAGAATAGGGTTAAGAGGACCATGTAGCTGCGCGTTCAAGGTCAAGAAGCGAGGGAGCGATACGGGCGACAGTAACACGCACGCCTAGCGCCTCATCGCTCCTACGCGCAAGGCGTGCAGTGTTCCCGCCGTAACGCTGTTCTGCGCAAATCAGATCTGTAACACAGGGGTTTCAATAAACGCGATGAAAGATTACAGATTAAACTACACCCGAATTTCTGTACTTTTCTCTTGCCGCTTAAGGAAACTGCATAGGCAAGTTTTAAAAATCCGATATTTGACCATTTTCACGATTTTTTTTTTCCCCCAAGAATACACTTAATATGACAAAAGTATAAAAAATAAAAATACGGCCTTAGATAAATTTTTTTTTAACTTTTCTGACAAAAAGTCATATTTACAGAATTTTCATTTACCGAGATACGCGTTTACGCGCAAACAACGATTTCACAGAAAATGTTTTAGTACGTGTTTTGGAAAGAGAGAGTGAAAGTTCATTACACAGCACACTGCAATCTACGAGTGACAAGCTCTTAGGAGTTCGTCACACTCTCACACGTCTATCAGATCAACAAGGTGTACTCAAAGTATACACACATGAAATAACCTCTTATACCGCGAAATTTCGCCGCACACTTCTGCAAAGTGGCGTCGCTTGCCAGCAAAATGTTTCAACGCTGTGGTTTGCCAAAGCGCCTGGTCATCCACTCGTCAGCAGCCAGACCAGCCAATAGGGAACAAGCCATATCATGCAGTAGCCAATCAGACGCAAGGCCCACATCAAAGAAACTGCCACGCCATTCCATCTCTGCGTATTGTACTTTGTGGGGAAACAGTCACTTAACCTAGTTTCGCTTCGCCTAAAGTCATTCAGCCTATGATCGGTCAGCCTAACACCACTTAGCCAAAAATCGTTCAACCTAAAAACACTCAGCCTGAAATTTCTCACCCTAAAACTAATTCTGCCTAACTGTTGGCCAAAAATTTTCAGGCAGAACGCGTACGCTACCATATGTACTTTGTGACCATAGCAAGGAAGCGTGATTCGTCGCTTGAAGGATCCACTTTCATTGCTCTGGATTCAAATAACAACTTGCTGTGTGCAACTGTATACTGCGGGGAGCAGCTACGCTGTAATGTTAAAGGCTGTTCACGATAACATGGGCATTTTTGGAATCAACCTTAGAAAAAAGGTACTATCCCTGCAAGCATATATTTTAACGGGTGCGCTGAATGACATGTGCCCAGTAAAGTTGGTAATGTTGAAGGGAAAATAGTTCCAGATCTTAACGTCGAATAAAAACTGTTAGCTAACCATTTATAATGACTTAAATTATTTCTTTCGCTTCCCGTTTTTTCTAACGGATCTAAGTATAAAAATGAGCAGATTTGTGAGATTTTCCTTTTCTAATAATTTTACAATTTCACATGACTGACGCATGAATAAAGTGATGAGGCCCATCGAAACATTATTTTTATATAAAGCGGAAGAATACACAACGTGCGTACAAGTAGATCTCAAGCAGGGCTTTCAAAAGTGCTCATTTTACCGTGAAGATCCTATAGTTGTATTATCTGCAGCTTGTCCTTCTATAGGCTATTTATGATAAAGTGAGCACCTTTTATGGACCTTCCAACAGACATTAACCACTAATTAATATGTTTTATTGAAGCCTCAGATTATTAACTTTTGGGAGTGGTGAAAGTATACACCGTATTTATTAGTCACGTGACAATACAGATATTAAAAAGTGGTGTAAACATAAAAACTGGCTTTAAAGAAAAATTTGGAAGGGCCTTAAAAAGTGCTCACTTTACCGTGAACGGCCTATAGTCAAAGATTAACCACGTGCCGTTGGTAGTACACGATCACTTGCAGCACCCACTGATTCCAATTTCAACTGTTCGACCACAGTCTAAAATGCATCCTTATGGCTTGACTTCACTCCACGTCGACAGCTTTGAAGCTCCCAGTCAGCCAGACTCTGGCGTACTGGTTCTGAATTACCGCGCCAAAATTCCCCTCGATGTCCATCTCATCCCTGCATCACTTGAAGTTTCCGTTGGCAACATGACCAAACCTGTAGGCACTAAAACTTGAAATTGTAAGTGGTCAAATGACGAAATATTTTTTTTTAAAGACATCATTTGCAGAAAGACGTAGTATAATAAGCTTAAACCTATTCAAACAAAATTATCGCCACCGTATCTTTGCAGTTAGTCAAACGAACTAAGCAGGTATGGTCCTTAAGATACCCGTCAGCCACTAACTATTTTACGAGTTGGAAACATCTTAAGGGTGACAATATGTAGAGAATCAGATTTCCATAGACTTTACTAGTGAGGCAATTAATAGACTGGCGCCCCTGCCCAGTCATGGAATATGAAACTGTGATATTTATCACACATGCTTTAATTTTTTACCACAATAATGTAAGTAGAATTTTTTCTCATGTCCCCAATACCTAAACGATAAAGTTTACTTGCAGAATCTATGGTGCCTGGAAATAATTCCCAAAAAACCTAGTTCATAAAGTTCCACACTAAAATATTTACCTTTATATGTTTAAAATACTGCAAGTAAGCCTATTCAATTATGTAAAATATTTATGGAATACTTTTACAAGCAGACGTACATACACATGGTGGAAAGTTTTCCAATTACATCCGTATTATTATATACGTGTAGATCGTTACGCCGCTAAGATATATGGGTGCTTTGGTAGTCACAATAATGCAGTGGTATGACGAACTCACAAACTAGCCCACATCATATGTTACCGTAACCAAACCTGCGGGCTGGCGTTGTCCAGCAGAAGATCAAACCCACGCATCGTGCCTGCCTACCTCGCGTGTAAAAATGCGTCGCAGGATGTTATGGATACGCACTTATAACAGAAGTTACAGTTTCCCCAAGCCGCTTTCTTAAAGAACCGTGCCGCAGCTCAGACTACTCCGGGATAGAACTTTCGACAGATCTCGCATACTGGAAACGTTTCGATGACCAGAAGCATAGCTACAAACTTTTTTTTTTTGTGACACCATACAAAATTACGAGGATATATGAGAAAATAGGTTGCTACAGGGACGTGCACCGAACTTCGCCCCGCACTTAACACACGCACAGAAACACTCACAGCATCGCAACAGAATGACTGCGCGCCTGTTTAAGTCGCAGGGACAATGCGCCACTCGGTAAGCGCTCCTCTGTAATCCGTACAGCTCCCTTCGTTCTGTGCCTCCAACGCAGGAAGAAGACCCAGTAGATGGCGTCGAAAGAACGTGCACGAGCCGAAAAATATTTTCATATTTTTGGCGGATTTCATGTTTTTTTTTTTTTTCATTGTGTCATAAAATAAAAGTATGAAATGAAAATATTGCAAAAATAGAAAATTACTTTTTAAAAACATATAACAGCACGAATAATTTTTTTTTGGTATCATTTTTAGTATAAATGTGAAAATTGTACAACATATATATATATGTTCATATATATATATCATTTTTAGTATAAATGTGAAAATTGTACAACATATATATATATGTTGTACAATTTTCACATTTATACTAAAAATGATACCAAAAAAAAATTATTCGTGCTGTTATATGTTTATATATATATATGTATATATATGTATATATATATATATATATATATATATATATATATATATATGTTGGATTATAATTTAAAAAAACTCAACAAAAAATTGTGTTTCTTTTATTTCTCTCTTTTTAAATACATTATTTGTGAATCACCCGTTGTTCAGTTTTAATTGTTTAGATAAAATTTGAAGTCGAAATAGTTAAAAGTTAAAATCCTTCTGCATGTGAACAAAGTGCCATATTTGGAAGGAATTGCTGCTTGCCACTACTCCGACTTCAAGAAGTTTGAATCGAAATTTAACTTGAAAATCATTTTCGGAATTTATACCAATCAATAATTTAAAATGCAATTCTTAAATTTGTTCTTATGAAGATGTGAGAAATGATTTATTTTTTTAAATATTAGTTATCTTTTGTGAAGATACTACTGATATCAAATCACGTAACCATTAAATATCCTCAGCTATTAAAATAAAAATATTAACCGTTGAGTGTCCTAGAATCTACTGGTAAAGACAGGAGGAAAATATATTAATTAATTACACTGTTAAATTTTTTACGTCGGGCGATTACACGGAAGCTGAAGGAGGCGCGAAACCATTAATCATTGGCTGAGCTTCGAAACTTCACTTGACCCCGAACCGGTGCTGGAATTCACAGTCACGGCAAACGACCGAGAAAGAGGTTAGCTGGGGGTCTCGATAAATCTGCCCAGTTCGACCTCCTTGGCAAAACGAGCCTGACGCACGACGTATTACGACTTGAGGATCCGCGCGGGAGGAAAAGCACCAAGACGCGATGCTAGGTCGTGACTTCGAAGCGCCGTCGGAGAAAACTGCATTAACGCTGCCGCACTGCGACCGGAAACCGATAGCAGTTTCTCACTCGCCGTCTTCGGCGACGCACGCGGGGCCGTCTCTCCAGTCAACGACACCGCGGCCCACTGGTTGGAGTCCAAGTTCAGGTACGGATTTTTGTCGTTTATAGTTCTGTTCGCGGTTTATTCACACTTTTGGATTCGAAACGTCGGGAAATCACCGCATTTCTGATGTCTTGTTTGTTCCCTGAATATATCATTGGGGATAGGAAAATTTTCGCGAATTCATTTCGGAACAAGACAGACGTCAAACGCATATATAGTGAAGTCGCCTTCGCAATTGGATCACAGTTTATTTGACCCGCCCTGCACGCCTCTGAGCCAATAGCAGACTTGCAAGGAAACACCTTGCGAACCCCATAACTGCGAGGTGTGGGACAACAGCCAATGAACACACAGCTGAGGCTCCAGTATGCAGAGGACTGAGGAGTCTAGCCTATAGGTTATTGAAATCGCGAAATTTTCCTATCCCTAAATATCATGTATAGGGACATGTGTTTTTTCGCGAAAAAATTTCAAGACCAATTGTACTCCAAATCACTTATGTTCGTATGCACTTCCGTGGTTGGATGATTTTAAATGTCACGTGCCTCGAGTGTCTGACCGCGAATAGTGGATGTTCAATATCGGAGTACTTTGTTATTATTGGCCCAGTCAAATAAGATCATGGCCATTCACGCAGACTCGCGGCCAATAACCAAATGAAGTCGTGGTTGTAAACGTTGAATATTGAAGTCATAAATATTTTCGCAAAAACGTCTGTCTCTTATCATGTATCACACTTTCTTTAAGATGAAGTACATTATTTTTGGTTAAATTGAAGTTTTACTTATATTCCATCTTTCAACTACCAGTCCGCCATCGCTTCGCTTAGGTTTTATGTAGCTATTATCATACATACCTATATACGGTTTTTAAAATTGTAATTTATTATCGGAAATACTTGCGACTACCTGCGACTACCAGTGACTACCCGGGACTACCTGCGACTACGATAAAATAAATATGAGGTAGACCGATCTCACTGGCTGCGTACAACCAATCTCACTGTCCCAACATTGAACTGCTTTCCTGCCAACACGTCTAGCGAAAACGGCGTGGTTTGGATTTTAGGTTATAAAACTTAATATGTGAACAAGTGCTTAGATATGTTTTTATACTTCCTCTAACCAGTTTGTAACGCTGCTTGATAAAAATTAAAAATGGTAAATGTGGTTCATTAATATAATAGTGTTTGTCATTGAAAAAATAAGATGTAAACAAACATGTTCATCATTGTTGACCATGTGACTTTGACAGTTGTGTAGGACTGGGGTAGGTCAATGTTGGGTGCGTGTGCAGAAGACGAATAGGCAGTCTACCTCATATTTAGTCTACGGTGACTACCCTTGACTGCCCGTGACTACCTGCGACTACCCTTGACAGCCCGGGACTACCTGCGACTGCCCGTGACTACCTGCGACTACCTGCGACTGCTTGAGAATTTTTTTTTTATATTAAGATACACAATTTTTTTCTAACATTGTCTCAATTTATCTTTAAGAATGGTTTTACTAGCGCATGCTTAGAAAGCAGCCAAGTAGATCAATTTTCTCCGGCTTGGTTTACTAATTATGAAATTTCTCAAGGAATTAAAAAAAAAAAAAAAATTAACATAGTCCTATGACCATCTGCAAGAACGTAGCTTCCTAACAGTGAAATAACTATAAGAATCGGCTCTGTAGTTTCCGAGATTAGCCGTTACAAATAAACAAGTAAATAAACCTCTTTATAATATTTGTATAGATTACAGTAATTCATTTATAATTAAAATGAATAAAGACAGTTATAAAAAGGCGGGTTGGTAATGCATCGTAAGAAATAGTTTTATGCAAAATATTATTACAGTGAGTACGCACGTATGCGGTGTGATGTCCATTTGGTGTAATTTTCTAGAACTAGTGCTTTGTTTGCATTAGGCGAAGGAATATCCTGGCAGTAGAACTTGAGCAGGGCTTCAGAAAACTCAGAAGTAACCGTGAATGGACTATAGTTAATACCGAAAGGGGGAAATGGACGTAGAGTGCGTGCCCGAGGTGCGCATCCGCCACTCTCCGTGTCCCGCCATTGAACTGTTTTTTTGCCAATACGATTTTGATAAACCACGCGGGTAGGATTTGAGGTTAGAACACTATATATCAAAACAAGTGCTTTGCGATGTTTATGTACTCCCACGAATCAATCTTCAGGGCAAAACATTAAATTAATATTAATAAAAGTATACAATTCATATACAGGGCTTGTTATTTTAAAATAGGAATATAAATAAACACATTCATTACTGTTGACCCCGTGATTTTGTTAGTTGGTGTGGGGTAGGTCAATGTTGGGTGGCTGTCCTGCCGGTTGGCAGTTAGGTTATCAGACGTTGATTGGCGAACGGTGTTCCTAAACACAGTCTCTACGTTTCACGAACACGTTCCTAAACACTACGTTTCACACACTCATCGCCAGTCTCACGCCATACTCCCACGTCATTCTAGAAACAGTGCGCAGAAGACCTTGACAGAGTCGTATGAAACAATACGTTTTCTGTGAAATCGTTCTTTGCGCGTATTCGTGTATCTCGGTAAATAAAAGTTCCGGAAATACGTCTTTTTGTCAGGAAAAAAAAAAACAGTTATCTGTGGCTATGTTTTTTCTTTTGTTATATTAAGTGTATTATTGGAGAAAAAAATTCTTGAAAATGGTCAAATATCGCATTTTTAAAACTTGCCTATGCAGTTTCCTTAAGCGGCGAGAGAAAAATGCAATGATAGGGAAGTAGTTTGATCTGTGTACTTTCATCGCGTGTTATAAAACCCCACTGTTACAGATCTCATTTGCACAGTACAGCGTTACGCCGGAAACACTGCACGTCTTGCGCATAGGAGCGATGAGGCACTATGCGTGCATGTAACTGTCGCCCAATCGCTCCCTCGCTTCTTGACCGTGGACGCGCAGCTACATAGCCTCCATAATCGAATACCTCATCTTAACCCTTTCAGACCAACTTTAATTCACGGTTTCAAAAATTGCAAATAAAAACATTTTATGATGCGTGCTGTACTTAAGGGCATATAATTTCTTTCTTAAATCGCTGCGAACAAATTATAAGTACTTCAAACTTCTGTTTACATTTGGAAATGTGCAGTTATTGACAGTAATTTTTTTAAAGGCTTTATTTTAAAAGTGCTATTTTAGCCTATGCATTATTTTCGCTCAGTTTCCTATATTAATTCTTGTTGGTTTCAACTTTGTTATAGATGGCTTTTCGGAGACAACTCCAATCTTGCACGCAAAACCAAATCTTTGACTCATAAAAAATAAATAATACTTGCTAATAAAAATGGCACCTCAAAAGTAGTTTTTTCTTTGCAGATTGCGTTTGGTCATGTAAAGGCATTATGGTCCACGATTATACTTGAATAGATGAATAAAGGAATTAATGAAAGTGATCTGCGCTCAGAATATCTCTGCAGTGCTATTATTTTTATCACACGCACTACAGGGTTATCCTGAACTTCATATAGACACTAGAGATGACTCGTTTTGGTAAATGCGGTTGAAATCATAATACGACTTATGACGTATCGATACTATTAAGGAAGGGGCACACACAGTTGAAAATTGGAGATTAAAACTAATGACTTGCATAAAGTCAGAAACTATACGTGTCATGAAACAACAAATTCATGAGTAGCTTAAGCCTAACGTTATATCTGCATATGTGAACATATCATAGGTGATGGTAAAGGCTGTTCACGATAAACTAGCACTTTTGAAAGCCCCGGCTCAAGATCTACTTGCGTGCACATTGTGTATTCTTCCACCACATGTAAAATTGCCATTGTCATGAGCCTGATCGCTTAAACCGTGCGTCGGACAAGTGAAACTGTAAAATTATCAAGAAAGTAAATATTTTACAAATGAGAGCATTTTTTTTCGCGTATTATGGATTAAAAAACCTGAAAGCCAAATAAATCGTTCCAGTACTCACAAATATTTACCCAAACACTTTTTCTTCGGCGTTGTGATGTGGAACTACTTTATTTCCGACGTTATCAACTTTACTGGGCGTGTGCAGATCAATGCGCCCGTCAGAATATATGCAGGAAGGGCAGTGACATTTTTTCAAGGATGATTTTGTTACACTGTGAACCACCTTTAAGGCCATTGGTGCATGAAAGCAGTATATTGATATAATTTTTGCCATAACTTGTTGTAACTTGTTTTACAGCCAATTTTTTTCAGAATTGTTGACTCGTCAAGACGTAAATAACAACTTTTAGCACTTTCTTAAGTTATTAGATATTCAGTGCCGTCATCATTCTCGGAGTACTGATTGTAGATAAGAAAACAAAATGTCTTCCTTTTATTCCATTATTGGTCCGAGAATAATGACGGCAGTGAATATCTAACAACTTAAGAAGGTGCTAAAAGTTGTTATTTACGTCTTGACGAGCCAAAAATTTTAAAAAATTCGCTGTGAAACAAGTTATAACAAAAATTATATAAATATACTGCTTTCATGCACCAATGGCTTTAATAGATAACATCATACGGTAACACACTGATTTGGGCAATGACATTGTACTCATTAAATTAATAATAGCAGGCGAAATTTAACACCAGCCATATGTTCACAGATAGCGAATATTAGGTCAGGATAACACTATTAATGATTTTTTTCTTTTCTTTTTTATCTTACGTAGTTTCTGAGATTTTGCCAGTACCTAATTTTAATCCCCAGTTTGCAAGGACGTGCCTCATGATCACGGTTGGTCGTAGGTTATGTCAAGTTTCCAACCACGTTTTCCATTACGAATCATCTCACATAGTTTTTATATTTAGTCCGTGATAACTCTGTATAAAGGCGGTTCACGATAAAGTGAGCACTTTTGAATTAAACCTTAGAAAATCGTCACTGCCTCTGCCTGCATATGTTTTAATGGGCGCACCAAGTGACATTTGCCCAGTAATGTTGGTAACGATGGATGGAATGTAGTGTCGTATCCTGAAGCCGAATAAAAATGTATTAAGGTAAAAATTTTGGACAACTGAAATTATTTCTTTTGGCTTTCTGTTTTTTTTTTTTTTCTTTCAATGAATCGAAGTGTAAAAATGAGCGGATTTGTAAAATATTTATTTCCTTAATAATTTCACAGTTTCACACGACCGAAGCATGAATAAAGTGATGAGGTCCATGGCAATGTTCATTTTACATAAGGCGGAAGGATATTCAACGTGCATACAAGTAGATCGTAAGCAGGGTTTTCAAAAGTGCTCAGCTTACCATGAACATCCTATAACAGTTGAGTGATCTGCTAGTTGAACTGGTCTGCGAAATATTTGACCACCAACACTGTGCTATGATGGTTTCTCAGAAACATGGTCACTTTGGAAGCTAGATCAAAATTTAAGGGAGTTGTCCACATAAATATTTGTTATTTTATTTTTCTTCCACGCACGGCTCAAATTGTAGATATTAACTGTGACTACTTTTTCCCCGGGTAATTTTTTTTTTAGATGGTATGGTTTTGCAAAATCAAAATTTTACAGTTTTTATAATGTAAAAATAAAATCAACTAAACATTTTGCAGAAAATTTTACAAGGACCACTAAAAGGTATTGTCGTAATTCATTTTAAGATATTTTTAGCAAAAATTATTTTACGGAAATTCTAAAGAATCCACAAATCAAGAATTCAATGTTTCAGCAAAAGAATTAACCCTTGGCGTCTTCTTTGAGTGTGAATTTTCTCATTTCTTTACGAAAGTTAGTTTTGATTATCAGTAAATTTCTAAAATATGTAGTAAAATTCTAATTTCACATGTGAATATGCAAAACGATGCTCTATAAAAGATTGAAAGCGTGTGGTAAAAGTACGAAATAACAAAATTTTCCGCGGACAATGCCCTTGACGTCCTGTCGACGGCGAGGTTATCAGAGTCGGAGGATGTCACTCACAGAATCAGAGAAGGAGAAGGAAATCAGACGTGACCTGTATGAAGGAACTATTCCAGCATTGGCCTAGAGTGATTTCGAAAAACAATGGAGAACGAAATCCAAGCTAGCCGGACCGAGAAACGAACCAGAGACCTCCCTGCAGTGCGCCACCTTGCTCAATGTTCTCGCCTCGTCAACACGACTTTGTCACAGCATATCGAAGAGAACAGAAGCGAAATAGCAGCTCGTATCGTGAACACAGGCCGCACGTGCCATCAATAGGGACCTGCAAAATTCGCGGTATTATTTGGAGACACGTTAAACTTGAAAAACGTGTATCGTTGCTATACGTTTGTCACTGGATCGCACTTCATGTGACATGCCCTGGGTAACTCTGTGCCAATAAATGAACGCTTCACAATTGTTTGCCCCGATCACGTGGCGTTCAGTCAAAAAGGGAATGGCTTCACATCTGTGCAGCATCCAGTGGAGAAACGACGCTGCCTCCTTCACGTACAGTGCTGTGAAGTTTAGCCTGAGGTAAAATAATATCGCGAATTTTGCAGGTCCCTAGCCATCATGGTGAGCAGCGTGGCAGCTTGTGATACTGACCATCCAGTCGACAGAAAAACTAATAAAGGCACCTCCAGCAGTACAAAACAAACTATCAGTAGGAACAGGAAAATGTTGCGTTTGAAGAGGCCTGTATGCTAGACTTCTCGGTCCTATATATTTTTGAGCCTCAGCTATCTATTAACAGCCTGCTTGCGCCAGTCTGTAAGGAATTTTACCACTTACAAGGTTGCACACGATTCGGTCGTGATTTCTTGCAGGTCTCATATTGGGACCTGGGAATGCCTAGTAAACTGTTATCCAATCGTAAACATAACAGGCACGTGCATGTGTTTCAGATCCAGCTTAACCTAAAATTAATTCTCGAAACTATCCCGTCCCTAACAACCAGACACAGCCTAAGCCCCCGCTCCTAGAACGATCGAATGCGCTTACATCAGAGAAACCGCTACGCCATTTCACTTGTGTGTAGTTTCCTGTTTTGTGGCTCGTATCGATCAAGGTCATGTTCGTACGTCAACACTTGCAAACTTCCTTTGGCGATTGGCAACGTGTCTGCGTGAGAAGGCATTTTATTACTTGACTGTGCCAATCTGACTTGACCCCTTCAGACCCACTTTAATTTACACTCCAGGTGTTGCAAACAAGAAATTATATGATGCGTACTGCACTTAAGTCGACACAACACTTGTTCCGTTGTCACAGCCAATGAGCTTTAGGATATATTTTCGGGTTACAGTAATATGAAAAAATAAAAGGAAGTTCTCTATTTTCTACGTTAAAAAAGAAACAAAAATAATAGCAATAATTATAAATGAAATATAAAACAACTCCGTAAAGAAGTAATGTCTTTCTTTTTAATATTCGCGTAGCTCAAAATGTTGATTATAAGTGACCTCATTGGAACACTGCACTTAGAGGTGGAAATTTCCCCTATGCCAAACTCACCCATAAGAAAACCAGATTGTTTTCCTCTATGCCAAACTCACCCATAAGAAAACCAGATTGTTTTCTCCTATGCCAAACTCACCCATAAGAAAACCAGATTGTTTTCCCCTATGCCAAACTCACCCATAAGAAAACCAGATTGTTTTCCCCTATGCCAAACTCACCCATAAGATAACCAGATTGTTTTCCCCTATGCCAAACTCACCCATAAGAAAACCAGATTGTTTTCTATCCTGAGTAAAATTTACACATTAAGGCCTGCATACATTTACTGGCACTTACAAAAAATTAGAAGTGGGTCACTTATATCCACTACAGCAAGAACACCAGTTCTGTTGGTGTGTTTTAGAACTCACCATCGTTCTATTGATCCATACCACACCGGATACTACCCTGTACTATTGAGCGTTCATTATTGGCCGGTCATGAACCAATGGAGAGCCGAGCTGATATTGATCCAATAAATTTTTTTATCGCATAAAAGGCATTACAATCAATAATGTACATTTGAGTGGTTATAAAAAATAAATTCTATTGTTAGCAATATCATTGTTACTGCGCTGTAGTGTTCTTGTGAGGTCATGCTAAACAACGCTAGCCGAACAAAGGCAGCACATCCATTGCGAGTTTTGTCCTGAACAACAAAGAAATTTTCAAATTAGTTTTGTTCGAGCTACACTCGAGCATAGTCTACAAAGTGTAGAAGCAACCTTCCAACGGGCGTGCGCTCAAACGTGTTCGAGACGATGCACGTTCCTGCAGTAGGCGTACGTTTCGCTCGCACGGTTCACAGGAAATACCCTTTCTTCCACGAGGAGACCCACTGGCACTGCTGCCTTCTCCTATCCGGTTCCGTCACACTTAATCCACCCCAGGGCGGTTGCTCCGATGACCTTGAAACCAGCCGACTGCAGCGCGGCAAGAAAGCTGTGTCGTAGAATACTTAACGCGGAGTGCTAGTTACAGTTTTTACGGCCGATATCGATGAAATTTCGTACACTACTTTGTTAAGCTATTTTTATTGCGTATACCTGATTTTGTTAAGTTTTTTTTTTTAAATTTAGTGGAGATATTAAACAATCAATTTCATTAATCTGACGCTTTATAATACGAGACCTGTTGAAAATATGTTTACGAAGTTTTGACCATGTGAACATACAACAGTCTACTTTGTTCTGATGAAATTTGGTTTACGTAAGTAAAATATTTCTGTTATTAAATAATATTTATTTGAACCTCTGCATAAGGTCAATGTGCAGACTTCGGAGAAATTATCTACTATAGATTATACAATACTCGGATACAGATAAAAATAGGATACCCTACATTCAAGTCATTATGCTAGCATTGTATGGCTAGAAAACACCTTCACAGCATCCAAGAAAGCCAAACTAGTATACATAAAAACCTTCAAATTTTCAATGGCGATGAGTGCAGGTTGGTAGGAAATTACTTCCCACTCAGCACATACACAGTGTACCAAGGCAATGATTACGGGATTCTACAGAAGAAACCATAACCAACATTTTTTTTGCTTCCACATATCAGTGCCATGTCTGAAAATGCCAAATGAATGGTCATTAGAAGCATAAAATTGATCGTTTTAAAGACAAATCTGTTCAGATTTGAGGACATTCTCAGGTGAACGCAGTGCTGCTGCAGAAGATCGCAGTGGCGAGTCTTAGAATTTCTTCAGGCTAGTGGCAGACAGAGGGGCAAAAGGTAGGAGAGTTTAAAAGCACTTAGCAGACTACTGGCTCGTTATCTCTTCTCGCGATCCGATTGCTGTCTTGGAGTGAACATATCTCAGAATGCTTGTGGTTTCTGTGGTTGGCTGGTAGGCCAGGCAGACTGGCTCACTGTTTTGCTAGACTTGGATCTTTTGCATGAGCTTGCATTACGATAAAGTACTACAATACTATTTTTTTTAATGAAAAAATGTACATTGCCCATTTCATTTGAAAGAGCTTAGGTATTTGTATTAGATGATTGTGAACCATAAGCTTTGAAGGAATTACATTATTAGGTAATTTTTTACATTGAGAAAACGATTATGTTGAAGATAAGAAAACAGTTTCGTGCAGCAAAATTAATTTTTTCTATCTGTGCAACCAACTATTTTGTTCCTGGAACATGTTATTTTGTTCGTTTTGGCTGTCCCATGTAAGTAAAATTTGGTTGGTGCAAATGAAGATTTTTATGGCTGTCCATAAACTACAGTTTCGGTCATACATTTCAGATCCAACATGAACAGGTTCCGAACCCATACACATTGCTGTTGAATTCTGTGTCTTGGCAACCGCGGCAATCGTAAACGTGTTGGCAGTTCACTTAGTTTTATTGTTATAGAAAGTTCAGTACATGGCATGTACGTACATAGATTTGTTAAAATGTCAAGTTATGCAGATTTTTTTGGTTGAAATCGTTTCATTGGGATTGTTTATGACACTGTTGAGCAGCAATATATACACTAATAAACACTGAAATAGTTCTAATAGTCAGAACAATTACAAATGAACTCTCGAGCTGGAAATTCGGAGGTCGTCAAATGACTCGGTTACGCTACAGCCAACCAAATACATGTGAGTACTGCACCAAGCTGATTTTGCTGTCGCGAAAACTTCTATAATAATGTACACATATGATTGTTAGCTAACTGTACAATTATTAATTTTAAACAAAATATTTGACTACCAGGATATTTATAATTTCGACGGTAACGAAATTAATTACCTTAAAGTACATGTAAAATAGTGGTGTATGTATCCATAAATGCTTTCAAAAATGATGCTGGGACAATTAGATAATTATTTTACTCAAGTTATGTTTAAATGTTTGGCTTGGTTAAAGGGAATAAATTCACGTGTTTGGAGAAACATCAGATTGTTCGAGAGAACAAAATATTTTTCGGTGTAAAATTGTTATCAAGCAAAATTTATTACAGCCTGCAGCTAAACCTTTTTATCGGCGGATGCTTGTATAAATTCATACAGTGTGGCTTTTTTAAGAGATAGAAATTTCATTTCTTTTGTCTTTCTATGTGTAGAATTTCTGTTGCAATGTGTTTTTTTTTGCCACAACAGTTTATTATGTGCTGTAGTGATCAGTCAATGCCACAGTTTATTTTGATTATAAACTAAACGTCTTTATTACTCCACATGATAGCACTTATCGCAGTCACATAATTAATATAAACACATCCTTAATGATATGTGATTCCAGCAGTAACTCATGTGTTCAAGCAAACATACGCACGTATCTGTGAGCATGAAGTGTCGTTCAATAATACAATAGCTTTGCAGATAGAAAATGATGATTAAGGATTTCGTCAAAAATATGTTATTAAATATAAATGATTTTATGCAAATATCCATTATATTCATTAAAAATTGAGCTAAAGAACGTAAATTGCATTTTTGAATTTTTTAGCAGCTAGTAAAAACCACTGAGCGGATTTTCCGAAATCGCTGTGGGTGTGGTGTTTCCTAAACCGATACTTAGGTATGTATAATCCTATATCAAAAGGAAGAAGAGAAGCCAAATTTTAATTTTTTATGCGAAGTTTTGCTTGCTAGCACGTATTTTTATGCACAGGTCTTTGTTGTAATAGCTTATTGTTACTTTGCTGTTTCGTTATGTTAATGGATTAAAGGCAAAGTTTAAATAATCATGCGAAGTCAGAAATGAGCTCAGCAGTGTGAGTTAGACCACTATGTTTTTGGTCAATACACCAGGTTGCTGTGTATAACTTGACGTGGTAATCACAGTTATTCCGACGAGCGAAGCCATGGTTTATTTATTCATTTATATTTATTTAATGTATTTTCATTAATTAGTTAATTTATTTCTGTTCATTAATTTTTATTGTTTTATTTATATTTTTAATTTTTTACTTCATTCTATTTATTTATTTACGTTATACCAAAAAACAACAAAACAAATACCCGTCGGGCTTGGTTTTGGGTAAAAGCTGTATTTATTTTCAATCTACCTGGTTCATCGACAAATCCAAATTCCAAGTGGGCAAAGTCGCGGGCAACAAATTTATCATCTATCTTCCAAATGCCAACATCTATAGACACCTGATTTCCGCAAAGAGTTCCTGGCAGCCTTGGTTTAGATGAGCTACATGTACACCGAAGTTTCCTTTGGTTACTGACCACGTGTCCTTGAGAGAATATTTCGCGGAATGTAACTTATCCAATCTGAATTTGGTTACTCTGTTCCTAAACATCTCTTGTTTGCGGGCAGGTACCCAAGACATGGAACCGATAAAACCATCCAGTGGAGAACGTTGTTCAAAGCTAAAAAGTTTCGAAATACATATGGCGGAAATTCTTTTCGAAAAACATAAAGTGCCCCTACCAATATCAACGGCATATTCATTTTCGATGCGGCCGAAGTGGTGGATAAAAACTTCATTTATTTTATCCTGCTCCACACTTATCCAATGGAAAATTTTAATTCCGGGCGTGCGAATCCGCGGTTTAACAAATGCCAATAAAATAACCATTTCCCCCATTGTTCCGACTTGTAGGTCGTAGCCTTGAAATGCAGAGAGATTTTTTGTCAGTTTTTACTTAGGGCCTAAATAGTAGTGAAATTTCCTTGACTGAAACTTCCGCGAATACGAGGATGTACCTATTGGTATTGTACCCCTTCCCTGGTCAAAACTATCTAATTAGATTTCGCACCATTAAATTGCTTGATCATGATAGTTGAGCTATTTTTTGCATATTGATATATTATGGTCCATGTTTAATAGTGTTTAAGGTTTCATTGTATACATTTTTATTTAAAATGTACGCAGTGGTCTTTCATATCTGCTGTAAACTATAGATCAGTAAACATTTGAATGCATGGGTTTGATATATATATATATATATAATATAATATATATATATATATATATATATAACTTAATAGTATTTTTGCATTATAAAAATAATTTTGAGTATTAGTTCTAATCCATGATGGAACTCTGACAGTTAACTCAGTTACAGAAATTCTATGTTCGTTTCTTTGTTACTTGATGTGCTATCATAAAAATTACAAATTGTACTAGATCTCGTAGTTTGTATTATTACACCTCCCTGTCATTAGCGAGTATCATTAATGAAAAATAGAGTTAAATTTTAAATGATATAAAACAATTGAATTAAATTGGGTAATTAACCTACAATAATGCGTATATGGTAAATTAACAGATGAGAAATCTTAGTAAACCATCGCCAACTGTAAAAAAAGTTTTGCAGAATTCTTAAACACTTAAATGCTATATACGCATTCTGACAATGTGTATACGTAAATTATGTGACCGGAGATAATATAATATGAGTTTATGCATGCGTGTATATTGTCCCATCTGCACACGTTTTTTCATGGCATAGAAAGTTTTCCAGATTTTTTCATAATGTCTATCATACAAGCAAGGAAAAACAGTGATATACACATAATTACAGCTTTTAACATCGCTAAACCTTTTTTCTGGTATGAAGCTAGATTTGTTTACTTTAAACAAAACATGCTCAAAGAATACGCATTTGCTATAAATAATGTAGTATTACAATTAACAAAAAACTTAAAGAAACATTCTAATAACAGGAAACCTGTATGTATCTGTAATCCTCTCTTTGAACTAAACCTATATTGCATTTTTGAAAACCAAACACCTCCAAGAAATATTTTTCCTTTCTATACAGAAAGCGTCGTATACATTTTTATAGTGCATTATTTTCATACTACTCGTTTATTGACATCACGATTATTTAAATCAGTGTCAATGGTAATAAGTTCAATGATTTGCAGATATTTGTGAAGAAGTGTGTGTGTGTGTGTGTGTGTGTGTGTGTGTGTGTGTGTGTGTGTGTGTGTGTGTGTATATATATATATATATATATATATATACAGGAGATTCACAATTAGACAATCTTCGGGAATAATATCCAACACTTTATACCTAAACCGAATATTAAGGGAGGTATGAACCATTAAAAAACGAGGTTTTAAACCGTATTTGTGCAAAATATCAGTAAAGAAGTAAAATACAATGACAACACTCCGAACATTATTGTATGTTATCGGTACCTTCAACGCAAGAGCCGATATGTTGCACAAATACGGCTTAATTTTTTTTTCTTTTAAGGGCTCATAATTCCCTTAATCTTTGGGTTAGGTATAAAGCGTCACTTATATTTTCCTTTTACTTTTTGATTAAGAATCGCCTCAGAAAGTTTGCCGGTCTAATTGGGAATCATCCTGTATGCACACAGGCTCATCATATTATTATGACCACCTGCTGTTATCCACAGTAACAGCCCTTCACAGCAGGACAGCAGCTAGACGAGCTGGCAGTGACTTCGGGTGCTGGTATGTCCCCACGGGTATCTCGAGCCATGCTGTCTGCACAACTGTGTGGCGGAGGAGACATACGGCGAAAACGACGATCGATCTGGTCCCACATATGTTCTATTGGATTGCGATCGGGGCTGTTTAGGTGCCAGGGATGAACTTGGAAGTCTTGATCGTGCTCTTCCAGCCACGTGCGGACACTTCTAGCCGCGTACGGGTGGACGTTTATCGCTGAGGATGGGTTCATAACCAAGTCGATCAGGAGTGCCATCCACATGGATGATGGGACCTAGAGAATACCACGAGAACATTAAAGTATTTACTCTGTGTACATAAGAAAACAGCGCCGAAGAAGGACTCGCGTGTGGGAGTTGCCATTCGTTGCTGAAGCTTCGTTCCTCAGTCTCATAAACAACTGCTGCCAATAACATCAAACACAGTCACGGTTTTGTTGGTTCTTCAGTGCGTTGAACTATTTGTGTGGTTTCAAACAAAAAAAAAACATCGTTGAGATGCCTGAAATAATGTGTTTATGGTCTGTCCATGGTTGATTGTGAAATTTTAAAATCAACCCTTGGAAAATCTTATTGCCGCTACTTGCATTGTATCTTAACTGGCACAGTGGAGCCATGGTGTATGAGCGTGATATATATATTTTTTATTTCATTAAACCTACTTAGCAGTACAGCCATCCAGGGTGTTCAATTATATAATGACTACTACAATTTAACAAACAGTATATAAGTTCACAATTTTTTTTTTGTGGGAGGACTGCTGTTCGTCTGGGCGCCCGTAATTTAAGCTACAAATTCTATTTCTATTCAAAAGCATCATTCCTACTTCCTAGGAAGGTGGTGAGCTATTCTGCCCCGACCGAGACAGCTCCCCGACGGGTATCCTTTCGGCCGTACCCCCGTTTCGCCACCCCGCCGGAACAAACCAGGGACCGGGATTCCCACGAATCCGCCCGCGCGACCAGACGCCGTCGGGCCCGCACACAGCTAACTAGCCTTTCGGCCGGTCCGGCATGGCACCCAACGGTCGAATGGACCCACCCACGAACCCGAAGGCCCCCAGCCCCCTCCCTATCTGTACTATTTTATTTTATTATTTTAATTTTTTTTCCCTCGCCCACCGTCCTGCTCCAACGTAAGCATCGTCCAGGACATCGAAGTACCCCTTATGGACACCCAGGCCTTCGTTTCTCGGCGGACGAGGGAATGGAGCTTCGCTCCTACGGGCGCCTTCCCCCTTCAGCGGTTTGACTGCTCGCCTCCCACCAAGGCGCACCCCGTTCAATTGTCGGCCGGGTCACTCCGGATTTTCGCATGTGGGAATCATGCCGGACGATGCCGCTGGTTGGCGACTTTTCTCGGGGGATCTCTCGTTTCCCCACCCCTTCATTCCGGCGCTGCTCCGTTCTCACCTCATTTCACTCTCATCCGCTATCAAGACCTCGTTGTTTAAAGCGGCCCAAATCTCTCAACTTAACTGGCACACTGAGTTGCATGCATCCTGTATAGTTGATAACGATGAAAGGAAAGTCGTTCCATGTTTCAAAGTTTAATTTAAATCGTTAGGTAAAACATTTCTGAGAACTGAAATAATGAATTTTTCTGTCTAATTGTTTTATGCATATCAGTGTAAGAATGAACAAATTTGTAAAATATTTACTTTTTTAATAATTTCACAGTTTCACTTGACCGACATGCGTACATAGTAGACAGTACCGCTGCAATGCTAATTTTACATATAGCGGAAGAATACAGATCACGTAAACAAATATATAGTAAACAGAGCTTTAAAAATTTTTTCAGTTTGCCGTGAATTGCCAGTTTCCCTTCGATAAGAAGCTTTTTATTAAAAAAAAAAAGGTGATACTATTTTTGATAACTTGATGTGGCTATGCGAGTCAAGATTTACGGATTAAATATATGAAGTTATGAGAACGGAATACAAAAATGGTAAATTAATAACTAGCCAATACAAAGGCTTTTTTTTCTTCTACGAAATACGTTAGTCCAACTGTGGTGCTACGGTAGTCCCAGGGCTGTCTCCCTGGAAAAGGTGCATACAAGCCTAGCCGCTGCACAATCAACCCGTGTAAGGGGTCCCGAAAACACTGATACTATTACATTATATTTGTTTACCTCCCTCCAACCCCTCCCTTCCATCCTCCGTTCGACCACTGCAGTTGCGGCTTTCTCCCGTCACGGACCAGCGCAGTGCCAACTCCGCAGTCTGGGTCAGGTTGTGGGTGTCGGCGTTGCCAACAGTGCGGGAAAAAAATCCCCAACCAGAAAGTTAGTCGGAAACAACTAAAAATCACGTCCCTAAGCAATTATAGTCTATTCGCGGTGTCTTCACGCTTTCTGAATCAAAACCTTGGGTAAGTGAAGAGATTTGGGCGGCTCTTAACAGCGAGATATTGAGAGCTGATGAGGGTGATTGAAGTGAATATGGAGCGGCGCCGGAATGAAGTGGCGGGGGAAATGGGAGATCCCCGAGAAAACCCGCCGCCCAACGGCATTGTCCGGCACGATTCCCACTTGCGAAAATCCGGAGTAAGCCGGCCGGGGATTGAGCCCGGAATGCCTTGGTGGGAGTCGACCGTGCTAATCTCTCAGCCACCGTGGCCCCCGAATCAGTCCTTGGAAGAATCACCGAATGTATGAAGTGTTTGGCCGTTTCATAAATATATCGTGTTTCACAAGCGTTTTATACTTATGTTAAGATGAGCTTAACTTATTTTTTGTTAAGTTTAACATTTGGTTATATTTGGTGTGTAAATTATAATTAGATACACGCGAAATACGCGTTATTATTCGGCACCAGGCTAAACTTCACAGTACTGTATGCACTAGAGCCGGCGTCGTTTCCCCATTAGCTGCTGCATAGATGTGAAGCCACGCCCTTCTGGCTGAACTGCACGTGACTGGGTCACACAGTTGTGAAGTGTTCGTGCATTTGCGCAGAGTTACGCAGGGCGTGTCAAATTAAGTATGGTCCATTTACAGACGTATTTCAAAGGTACGCGTGTTTAGAGTTAAACTTGTCCCCAATAATAACGCAGAATTTGCAGGTCTCTTGTTATAATGTTTCGTTTAAAGTCAATATGAATAAAAACGGAGAGGAAGTATATGTTTTAGTACGAAATAGTTATCAGGCAAACTATTATTAAAATGGGTGCTCACATATGTGGTGCTTTGTCACTTTGGTGGGGATGTAATTTTCTGAACTTAGTTAAGCTTGTTTTGCATGAGGTGGAGAAATAGTCGTAATATAAAACCTTATCAGGGGATACAGAAATGTTAGATGCAACCATGAATACAAAATAGTTACAGATATTGCTGTATATTTAATATGGAAAAGGTAAACGATATTCTGAAGTATTTACAAACGCTTAAAGGCTGTCCATGTTTAACTGAACGTTTTTGAAAGTCCTACTTAAGAAATACTTGTATACGTTGTTTATCCTTCCGCCTCATGAAAAATTAACACTTCCATGGGCTTCTCCACTTGGTTCATGCGTATGTCAAATGAAACTATGAAATTATCAATAGGGATAGGAACATTTGGCGAGTTCATTTCAGGACAAGCTAGACGTCAAACATGTGCACACTGGAGTTAACTTTACAATTGGTTCGCAGTTTATTAGACACGCCCTGGACGACTCTGAGCCAATAGCAGATTTGTAAGGAAACAAGTAGGGAATCTCATACTGCCAGGCGCGGAGTAACACAGGTCACTCTCTGGGATAGCAACCAATGGACAAACAATTGAGGCTGGAGTAGACACAGTAATGTGGAGTTTAGTCTACAAATTATTGAACTCGCGAAATTCTCCTATCTCTAATTATTAGGAAAGTAAATATTTTACAGACTCCTTAATTTTTACACTTAGATGCATTAAGAAAATACAGAAAGCATAAGAAGTAATTTAAGTTATCACAAATGGTTTCCTATCATTTTTCATTCGACGTTAAGGCGTAGAACTACAACTTATCCTACGTTACCATCTTTACTGGGCTATTGTCACTCAGTGCACCCGTTCAAATGCATGCAGTTAGGAGCAGTGACATTTTTCTATGGTTGGTTTCAAAAGTGCTCACTTTATCGTGAACAGCCTTTAATAATCTTACATTAAACTCAACAGCTAGAAGGATTCACCGTCTTCCCCTCCCACCATCAATGTCTCGCTCGGCGGTGCATCACATGGTAAATGTCCGAGTTCAGTTTCTCTCATACACATTGGCACATAGTGAAGTCAGTTAGTTAGTGGGCGTCGTGGTGTGTGGCTGCCTACACTCACGGAGCCAGTCCTCGAACTCAGGGTGGCCGCCTGGGTAGGCCGCCGAACGGTGCGCAGAGCTGCAGCAGAAAATATTTTATCAAAAAGCCGTCCAACGTGCCTGAGTGAGGTCTGATCACGAATGGCATTTAAGAAACGTTACACGTGTGCGTACGTTTTACAGTTCCTCAATTTCTCTCTAGAGCATGTTTTCGTTGCAGGGAAAATGGCTCAAACGGGTGTTTTCACGGTCATATTTACGTATAAACATTCCGGTACAAAACATTAAAAAAAGGGATAGGGATGGGCCCCTAACCTTTGTTTTTGTTATTACGCCACACAATCGTAGGGTCTCCGCTGAAAGTCTTATAGCCGCGAGTTATCGACGTCTGGTCTGCACGCCAGTTCAGTGCTTTGCGCGTAGAGGCGATGAGACAGTGGATGCGCATATCAAGGTCGCCCCGTAGGGGCGACCTTGATATGCGCATCCACTGTTACTTCAACCACGCGGCGACCTTAATGAATGTCGTTACTTGAGGGGGTTCTGTATTTCCACAGACGTACTGAGTGTTGTAGCGAGCGTGTGTATTACACTCTCAAGAATTCACACCGTCTGTTAAACTCCCTGTTATTACCATAGACGTGTAAAATTCGGGTTATTATTTCTAGAAAGTCTATGCTTCGAACACTCGTGATTCTGCACAGCATTTGTCATTGGACGTCCTGGACGCTTTTGTACCAATAATGAGGCTGGTCCAATCACGTGCAACCAAGTCAAATGGGACTGTGGGTCTCACTGCTGCAGGAGCCAATACAAACAGATTCCCAACTAGCAACGAAATGATAGTTTTTTTTTCCGAACAGGACTGCCATCGAAACAACTATATTTGGCGGGGGCCGCGATGGATGAGCGTTTAGCATGCTCGCCTACCACCAAGGCAAACCTGGTTCAATCACCGGCCAGGCCACTCCCGGATTTTCGCAAGTGGGAATCGTGACGAACGAGGACTCTGTGGTCAGCGGGTTTTCTCGGGGATCTCCCGTTTCCCCCGCTTTTGGATTCCAGCGCTGCTACATTATCACCCTATTTCACCTTCATCGGCTCTCAAGACCTTCGTTGTTAAGGCTGTTGGCTGGTTTGAAAGCAGTATAGGGAAATATATGTTAATATAATTCGGTTTTTGAAGCCAATTTCGAAGATGTAAACTTCAAACAATACCTTAGTCTGAGACATTATACTCTCAAGGCCTGTATCGATACAAATAAAACAATTTTTTTTTCTTCAGAAAAATTTTATTCGATTATTAAGTTTTCTGATGTTTCCAGGAAACAGGCTATACATTAATGTCTACAAAAGACTTGGATAGCAAAGAAACACGTAATTTGCTGCTCAAAAAAATTCCCGGCGGTAGCCTATATGTCTATCTTTAACAGGAAAGCCAGAAAACCCAATTTCACTAACATACCAACATTCCATACCAACATCCACTAACATACTAACATTCCTATACAAACTTCTCATTGCTTTAAAACCAGGCTACAGCCTTAACACATTCAGACCAAGTTTACACTATTGTGTTCATTACGCACGTGTAGGTAATTTTTGGTCTGAACTTCACACAGCGAAGATCAATGACCAATGATCTTACCTGCTGGTAAACGATCCGCTAACATTCTTACTCGTTTAGAACATAATTGGCTCGTCTAACTGTTGCCGAACATAGAGCCTACAGCTGATTGGCTGTGACAGCGAAACAAGCGTTGTATCGACTTAAGTACAGCTCGGGACATAGTTTGTTTGCAGCACACGATACCGTAAATTAAAGTCGGTATGAAAGGGTTAACCCAACCAGTCCCCGTGTCCATGATCGAGGACATGTTGCACACTAACGATAATATTGTCAGCACTGTACTCAACAAGGAATCAGTAGCCAGGGTTTTGAGTCTCTTACAATTGGCAGATATGATTTTTCGAAGTTTCTGCTTCTCTTATTTATGAAGGGTTAATTCTCACATCGACCAACAGGCAGTACGTAGTTAATTATGTTAATTGGAGACAAGAAGCACGCTTGATACAGGCACAGTGTTCACCAACAAAAATTGACGATCGCAACACGCGAGATTGTAAATTAACTCGGGTCTGAAGAAATACCTCGGCTCAACTCAACTCAACCAGATTTGGTTGGGAAACAACCAAGTTGGCAACGCTGCAGGGGTGGGGGGGGGCAAGGGTTGTTTGACGTAGGGGGTGAGGTGGTGTGGGGGTCGCACCTTCGCCCACGCCATCGCAACCCTTTCGGGGCCGGCGCCACTATCGATCCGACCACTGCAGTCCGCGCGCATCCGAACCATCCCCACAACCTCCCCTACACTTTCACCGACCACCCTTCGGCGAGGGCTGGCCCGGCGGGCGTATCGTAGTGGCTCCCCAGTCGGCAGGGCGCGAGCGATCGGGCGACCTGGACCTGCGGGGGCAGGGGTGCCCTCGGGGTGCTCCGGGAGGCATGCGTCGAAGTGTGGCCTCGAGTTCGCGCCGGCAGTTCGCTCACAACGACGAGGTACGCGATGCTCCGGGTTCCTTTCCGGGGCAAGCGCCTGAAGTACTGAGCGTCGTTTTCGATATGGCTACCCGTTCACTGAGAGACAGGTTTGTCCCAGCCGACAAATTACTTGTTTGTATAGGGCCAACTTTGTATTTAGTATCCCCAACGAAATATTCTGTTCAGTAAACAGCACTTGAAAAGCAACAAAATTGATTTTGTTCATCTAAGGAAATATGCGTTTCAATAAACGAAATCTCTGTGTTAGACCAAAATAAATTTGCCTCTCAATTAACTATTTACATGGCCTCTCATTTGATTAACTTCTTTCGAAAAACAGCTAGGGAATTTGCTTGTAATTTCTGTGGCAATTAGGATAGTAAGTGTTTGTTAGTGCATTCATTGATTCTTAGTAATGGCATAAAGTTAGGCAGTAAACTAGAAAGCGAAACTGTGAAATTTGAAATATTTATTTACTTACGTTGTGCACTGTTTAAATTGCACATATTTAAATATTTAACTTCCACGAGAGGTTGTTTTTATCTGAAGTCGCTAGGGTGAAGTTCTCAAGCACAAATAATCTTGGTTCGAATCATGGTTAGCCTTTAAATTTTTCATATAGGCTGTTCACGGTAAAGTGAGTACTTTTAAAATCCCTCTCATTTGTAACAATAGCCAATACATATATATTTTATTTCAGCCTTAGACGTTAACTTCCGAGTGCGGTGGAATATATACACTGTGTTAATTACGTACATGTCAATATTTATTTTAAAATGTTAAAGGATAAAAAAATTGGCTGAAAGGAAAAAATAACTAGGGCGTCAAAAGTGCTCACTTTACCGTGAACAGCCTACGATAACCCAAACTACTGTTGAATGTACATAGAGCCGAACAAATATTTTGTCGCCCCGACCAAATCTTACAATTTGCTGCACTCAAGAACGACAATATTATTTGGCTTCAGAAACAAAATATTTCATTTCCCCTAGGCAAACAATTAATTTGGTTACGCCGAACAAACTTTTGTTTCATTCAAGAAAATCCTTTTTCTCGGCGTACCTTACGGCATACTTCAAAAACGTTTTTGCGCCATCGTAATTAATGAATTAATATCCTGCTCGTGGTCCGGAAGAAAGTATGGGATGAAAACTTAAACGGTCTGCACAGATTACCATGCAAGACTTGACGATGATCTCTTTGCAATATGCTCACTACCCCAGCGAGCATCCTTGATGATCAACCAACTACAAGGGGACTGTAAAAAAAAAAAAAACTTGCAGTAGACTTCCTATATTGAAATGGAAATTTTTGACCTATACGTAGTATGGAAATAATACCAAACGCCAGGCTGTAAATAGAGTAATTTTTACCGTCGCTACTTTACAACACTGTAAACTTCACTATGGGAACATTACCAATTATGTACGGGAAAAAGCTCCACAATTCGCACTTCCACAATATACGTATACACTGGTGCGGTAAGTTTTCGAATAATTCCTTAGAGTGCGATGCAGAACGTTTTTTAAGTGTATTCCAGAGTCTATAACTGATTCCGGGAAATACCGAATGTTCCCTAGTTTTCAACGTGCTCCACACATCTCAGCTAGTTTTCGATTGGCTGCCAAGGATGTACGAAGATGCTACCTCAATGCGTCGGGCCAATAATCGTTCTCATACTCTAAAGGAGAACGTTTGTGTTTGGTCTGCAAAGAAATTAGCCGAGTCAAAAAAAATAAAACTCGATTATCCAATTATAAAAAGATGAACTAGGTACAGTCGTAATAGAAATAATTTGGCTGAAAATTTCTTCGAAATTTTCCGTTGTTTTTATTGATTGTGCAAGCCATCATGTTATTAGCATACCACCATAAAGGCGTGGTTTTTATGAAATAGCAGTTGAATATCTAGGGAACGTTTCCATAACTAAGAATAATTAATTTTAATGTTAATTTTTCTGGCTATATTTTTAATACGAGCTCCAAAAATCTTTCATACTGATTCTCACTGGGCGAGACTTTTGAGATGTGATTATATTCGTATATACTCATTGATAATATGACACAAAAAGTCACCTACGAGTCAATCATGACGTGCTCTGAAGCCACTGTTATCATGAAGTTAGTTTTTTTTTGTGCGCCGCCGTTGAATGTAAAACACACTAAAGGCTGTTCACGATAAAGTGAGCACTTTTGAAATCAACCTTAGAAAAAAGTCACTGTCCCTACCTGCATACATTTTAACGGGCGCACTGAGTGATATGCGCCCAGTAAAGTTGGTAACGATGGAGGGGAAAGTAGTTCCATATCTTAACGTCAACTAAATATTGTTAGAGTAACAATTTGTGATAACTTATATTATTTCTTTAGCTTCCTGTTTTTTTTTTGTATCGCGTCGAAGTGTAGAAATCAACAGAATTGTAACACATTTGCTTCTCTAATAATTCTACAGTTTCGTCTGACCGACGCATGAATAAAGCAATGAGGCCCATGACAATGTTAATTTTACATAAGGCGGACGAATACACAAAGTGCGTACAAGTAGATCTTAATCAGGACTTTCAAATTGTTCATTTTACTGTGAATAGCCTATATCATAATGTCACTATCTTCTGGTCATGTATGTTTCCCACTACAAATCCGAATCAATGATATCAGTCAGTGAAATAACGTTCACGGAATGTCAGTTGATAAGCTATTACTGACAGGTGAATCAAATTAACTGGAAACAAGTGATTTATAGCAGTGAAGTTCTTGACATTCAGAGGGAACATGCAAATAAATCAGTGCGATTCAACCACTATATTAATCAGTTATGTGGAATTGATTATTAGATGCTAAGTTCACATTGTTTTCACTGATTTGGCTCAATTCACACTGATTCACGTTTAGACTGCACAAAGCGAACACACACCATTGTAATTTTCGCACGGTTTATTACAATAAATCGTTAATTAGCCTACTGTAACTATTTTTGTCGTATTATAAGGGAAGAGGTTTTCGACCCGCGTAAATGAACCGTCTAAAATTCAGGCTAGTCCATGATATGTCACTTAAATTTAATAACGGTTATTTAATGCGGAAATATTTCGTACAGCAGTATTTGTTTTTATGTCAATATTTTCATTACTTTCTCCATAGTGTCACTATTTATTATTCTTAAGGGGCAGTACGTAATTGTTTCCACCGAATCATAGACATCCAATTGCCAAATTTTAATTAACCCTACAATTTCAGAAATAATTTCTTTACAAAAAAAAAAAAAATGAACACCCGCAGAATTTTTCTCTCACAAAATATGACTAGGCACATGGTTAATTATACATATAATTTTATGTATCTTATCAGTTATGAAGAGTACGTTTTTCTAAACCACCATCTCAGCTACAATTCGTTTTATCTGTAATAAAATGGTAGCTGAAATAAATACTAAAATGAAAAATTAATTTTATTAAAACTAGGCACTCCGATACTTAACCCAGTTTACGAGGAATTCATACCAAGACAAGAATATAGTGCCAAAATTGTTACGGCTATGCAGGCCATTTCTTAAGTTAATGTACGAAACAATTTTAGCGAAAAATAAGTATTTGATACAATTCGTTATTTTGACTAGTGTTTCTAACGTAAGAGGCACTTAAGAGCTACCATAAATTAGGGTAGGGAATGCACGTATAAATGTAGCAGGTCGAATTAAAATTATCCTAGATTTTAGTTAAAATATGAATAACGATTTTTTTATTGCTGAATACATTAGGTAGTTCTCACTTATTTTTACAGGAGAACTTCTGTTAAAATTGCAAATAGCTAAGTAGCGCGTATCTTTCCTTTGTACAAACATCTCGATCAAATTGAAAGCGATATAGAAGTGACGAGAAAAACTTCGTCAGTATGACTATATTACGGCATAATCACGGCTATCGGAAAAATTTCTATGGGTACGGTTGTGTTTTATTCACAGCTATTCTCCAAGTAGGTGAATTTTTTTTTTTTCGCACGCGATATGCGAAAGGTTATGTTGTCACCTATCTGGAGGCGTTCTGGTTTAGCGAAGCAAAGCGGAGAGCACTAAGGGCGATATTTGCACGTGCGTCGAGTGTCGCTTCACCCGCGCCCACAGGGAGTTATTTGGCGTGCAGAATGTAATTCCAGGCGGCGAATCGAGCTGCTTTACAATACGGTACACGCTGTTCACAGTAAAGTGAGTACTTTTGAATGCCCTCTCATTTGGAATAATAATCGATAGATATATTTTATTTTAGCCTTAGACGTTAACTCTCGAGTGTGGTCGGTGGAATATACACACTGTGTTTATTGCTTACATAGTAATATATTTCAAAGGTAGTTAAAGGATAAAAAAATTGCTGAAAGGGAAAAATAACTAGGGCATCAAAAGTGCTCACGTTAACGTGAACAGCCTATAGAGTGTTTGTTTAACTCGCATTCAGAATGTTGTGGACGCTATCTCTATTCATAAAGTGTACTTTTTTTTTTCTGATATTTGTTTGTGTTCTTTTATTTATATAATTCGTTCACTAATTCAAAATGTATAATATAACGGGATATAGGACTAGTCCATTACACAAAATTCAATTTGATAAAACTGCGTAGACCTACAATGTAAGGATAAACAGTATCAGTACACACGTTATCAGTACAAATATATCATTACATATTACATTAATATAAACAGTATCAATATCAATAATATTTAAACTTATCTGTAATGTTAATACATGTTTAAAGCATAAGAATAACGCATATTAATTCATTTAAAAGGCAAATAAAACGATTAAACCGTTGATAATCAGCAGAGAATTTCAAGCTTGTCATCTACACACGTTAAGCAAGCTATAATAGTAGGCTATCCACGGTAAAGTGAGCATTTTGGAACGCCCTCTAATTTCGAATAATAGCCAATAAACATGTTTTATTTTAGTCTTAGACGTTAACTTTCGAGTGCCATGGAATATACACACTGTGTGTATTACTTACATATCAATATTTATTTAAAAACTTGGTTAAAGTGTAAAATATGACTGAAAGGTAAAAGTAACTAGGGCCTAAAATGTGTTCACTTTACCGTTAACAGCCTATACTATGATTTTAGGCGTAGGGAACAAAAAATTCTATGAATAGCAACGTTGAAATATTTCAAGCAGGTGTTTGAGATGCGTAGAATAAATATAATCAGACTTTACAGTATGGAATGACCGAGGCATATCAACGACTTGAAAATTTCACAGGTCGTCGCTAGGAATTGAACTCACATCCTCCGAGTGAAAGCTAACAACGCCATCCTTTATGCGAAGGAAGCGGCCAAGTGCTTTTTTTTTATAAGTCGCGAAACCATAGTTATCGCTTAGGTTATTGTTTATTGGAAACTTATTAGCTACCCTGGAGAGAGAGAGAGAGAGAGAGAGAGAGAGAGAGAGAGAGAGAGAGAGAGAGAGAGAGAGAGAGAGAGAGAGAGAGAGAGAGAGAGAGAGCGCGCTATTGTAAGAGTAATGCCTTTTTAATCGCCAGTCACAAACGGTAAAAGTGGCGGGGCTTGTAACTGGGCTAACGGCGATCACGGCTTCCTTCAAACTTGAAATACATTCTATCCATTTCCAAGGTGGCGGATTGTAGGCATCACTCCGCCTGTTCGCTCATTTGGAAGGGACTATAACACATGCGCCGTGAGCAATCAACTATCAAAACCTCGCTCTTTTCGCTTTAACATAAAAAAAAAAAAAAAATCAGTGAAGCAAATGTGGTATTTTTTCACTGGTTCACCAGTTCAATTCACTGAAGTGATGGTTGTATCAGTCAGATACGTTTGACTTATTGAAACAGTGAAATTCTCACTGATTCATATTTAGAGTGTGTTAACGTAAAAATGTCTTATTTTTCGTTAAAAGTGTAGTTTAACTAAATTTTATTTATAATTTATAAAATTACATTTATAATAAATTAAAAATAAAACAGTGAGAAAACACGTGTTTTGGTAGCGCCTAGTATGGAATAGTTGCCATGTAAAATATTATTACGACTGAGTGCGCATGAATTCGGTGCGATGCCCTTCGGTGTAATTTCCTAGACTTAGTTAAGCTTAGTTTGCACGAGGCGGAGGAATATCCTGGAAATATAACTTTAGCAGAGCTTCAGAAAAGTGTGAAATAATCGTCAATGGATGAATACAGTAAATGGTAGGGTACTTCGAGCGAGACTATATACGTACGTGGTGATTTCCACAACACATAGGAGCTGCGAAATTCGTTATACTGACGCGCCGCCCTCGCATCGAGAAGACCCCGGGTTCTGTTCCCGGCGGCACCACGCCCAATACATTTGCACGCGTGAGAATGCGGCGGCGGGTTTCCTCAGGGCAGTCCCGCTTTTTTGCCGCCCTTGCGTTCCGCTGGTGCTTCATCTTCGCCTCGCTTCATACTGCGTTCTTTAGTGCCCTCCAATTATCACATGCCATGTTGAATGACCAGTTCCTAGCTTATTTAAGTTGGCTAGGGAAAACTATTCTCAAAGTACAATTATACCTGTCTGGCAACATTGTACACTACGCTGTAGAACAAATATAAATTGCGAACATTTGTCAAGTGGTTAAGACGAAGTTAGATGAGCATAATTTTAAAATCATCATTGGTTTCCTGCCTTTACAATTACCAGATAAGTACGGATAAAATTAGCCGGCTAAATTTGAAGGCATCCATAAAATGTAAAATTGCTATAATAAGAAATATTCTGTTATTTCACTGAAAAGGATGTCATGTCACATAAATATAAAATTATTGGCAAATTAGTCTTAACCACCACAACAACATTTCGACTTGTGAAATTGCTGACAAGCAGCAAATTGTACGGAACGTTTCCGATCAATTTTAAAGGAAGTGATAAGATGATTCCTTACGTTAAACGAAACAAGCAACATACGATTCAGGTCCTAAAGTGATCGGTAAGGAGGTTATGACATCAGCATTTTCAATCAAGGAAACACCATGCTGAAAAATAAGTTTTATTTCACATTGTTCCTATCTTTAAACATACGGTTTTAAAATTACGTGTATTTTCATTCAATAAATCACTGTAGCCTACGAGATGTAGAATTATAAATTTATCTGTTTCATATTTACATTAAGAATAATTTCACACATTTTAATAATACTTATTTGATGAAGGATTACATGTGTAAAAGTTTTGTTACTCCTCAATTTCAATATATTAAATTAAGAATAATAATCAAGAACTGAATTTGAACGTTATATATTTGAACTGGGTTTGTTTTAATGACTACGTATTTCAATGATCAAAGCTATCACAAACAGCAAAAATTGATACACTGTATAGTTTACGAAAAATGTATAGTTTACTCTTTGTTGTATAATAACGTATGGATACCACACAATCAGTACGCATACAACAAGAAGTTAATGATATAGCTAATAAGCCTACTTTCCTCAACATGGATGCAATTATTATCTAAATAAGTTCTTAAAAGCTGAGTTGTAGGTAGGATTTGACTTCTCTTTATAAACAATAACATCAGAAATGAAACCAGAAATCTGTGCAACGTTAGTGAGACAATTACAAATACACACATGCCTTACCCGGGACTTAAACACAGAAAAACTTGTACTATAAGTAAGCGTGCAATGCATTACGGAGGTCGGATTCGGAGCATCAACTTCGGATCTAAACAGTCTAATGGTTCTAATGATAGGGTTGACTAATGTTCGCTGCATCTCGTGGAATAATAATACATAAGTCAATAAGTACGGATTATATGTAACGATGCTTCAGATATTACATTAACATGTGAACATAGACAAACGACAAACAGTATACAAAGCGTGCGTAGATACACTACACAAGTTAAGTGAAACTTCATTACTATATTCCCCTTAATTTGCTTCACAAAAAATTTCTTTCCGTACATTCCTTAGGACTTATATATATAAAACTAAACAAACATATCATAGTACACACACAAAAAATTCATCTAAGACATAATAATTTAACAAAGTGTTCATGTTTTTCTTTAGTCAGAGGGATGGTCAGGATGTCAGCTGTCATATCAGCTGTTGATAGATAACTGACCTCAATAATTTTCTCTTGAACAGGTTTTCTCATGAAATGGTGCCTGATGTCGATATGTTTTGATCTCTGGCTAGTGACATTATTACTTGCCAAATGTATTGCCCCTTTATTCTCGCAATACACCATGGATGGTCTGGGTTCATGGTCAGGTGTAGTTCACTATACGATGTTCTGAACCACAAGGTTTCCTGAATGATGAATCTGAGAGCCATATACTCGGCCTCAATAATGCTGAGAGCAAACGTCCTTTGTTTCTTGCCAGACCATGAAACCGGGCCACCCATGAATTTAACACAACTACCAGTAATTGAATGCCTATTGTTATTCTGGCTCCCCCAATCAGCATCACTGTAGCTAAGTAATTCGTGATTACTGTTCTTGTAAAACACTACTTTCAGTTCTCTAGTACCCTTTAAATACCTGAATATCCTCTATGCAGCAAGTCAATGGCACTTTTGCACAATACGTTCACTGTTACCCTTTGCTTCATTTTTGGAAGGGCCTCGAAGATTAATGCCAGCTTCAATCGGTGTTCAGACTGGCTTGCACTCAGACATGCCGAATTTATGAAGCATTCTGTCAATGTAAGCTGTCTGGTTGATGAAGAATTTTCCATTTCTTCTGCCCCTGGTGATTTTCATGCCCAGGCAAATTTAAATCCTACCTAAGATTTTCATGTGGAATTCAGATTCTAGCCTTCTCTGCACCTTCTCTTGAATATGTGATTCATTTGTGAACCAATTTGTGAGTCATTAACATACATGGCACATATGATGATGCCTCTATCATTATGTTCAAAGTAGATGCAAGGATCTGCTTTAGATTGTTTGAGTCCCATCCCGGCGAGTACTTGGTTTAAGTGACGGTTTCAGCATCTTCCACTTTGTTTCAGTCCGTACATGGCCTTCCTTAGTCGCCAAACTTTATCAGATGGTCCTCCCTCGAGCTCTTCTGCGTGTTGCACGTATATAACTTCATCTAAATAGCCATGTAGGTAAGCAGTTTTTACATCCAAGTGCACTCTGTCGATATCTTTCTTAACTGCTAGTGCGCAAAGGTATCTCAGCGAATAATGCCTGACTAATGGGGAGAAAGGTCTCTTCATAGTCGATCCCGGGCTTTTGTGCACAACCTTTGACTACTAATCGGGCTTTGTATTTCTGCTCCTTGGTATCTGGATTTCTTATTTCAAACACCCACTTTGAATTTAGGGCATTTATTCCTTCGGGCAAGTCTGCCCATTCATAAGCTTCATTGATAACAAATGATGTTAATTCTTAATCGATAGCTTGTTTCCATTTTGTAGCTTGTGCATTTGTCAATGCTTCCCCTGGTGCAAGGGGCTTGTTATTTTCAGAGAGGAAGTATGACCCAAAATCTGGACCAGCTCTGGGTCTTGGAGTACGACAGGATCTTCTCGCCTGCTGAGGATTGGAGGTCTCTTGTGCTTCATTTTCTATTGAAAAATCTCGAAAAGGTTCTTCATCTAAGTCAGGAGTCGGATCTATATCCTCTTAATGTCCTACTGGTTCAGGTTCTTGAAAGAGAATTTGTTCATTGCCACAGACAATTTGCAGCTTGGACTAATCTTCATGTACCTCTGCTGGCATTTCCATAATTGATTTTTCTTCCAGGAAAATAATGTCTCTGCTGATAGTCACCCTTTTTATTTTGGGGCTTATGAGGCGATAACCTTTTGTGTCATCGCAGTAACCAATAAAAATTCATTTTTCGGATTTGGGGTCCCATTTCTTTCTTCTATCCTTTGGGATTTGAGCCATGGCCTCACAACCAAAGGTCCTAAGATAACTGTGTTTGGGCTTCCTGGAGCACCAAGCTTCGAATGGGGTATTCCCTTCGACCACCTTGGTCGGACATCTGTTGTTGAGATGAACAGATGTTGCTACTGCCTTGGCCCAATATATTTTTGGCAGTCCTGCATCTTGCAACAGACATCGAGCTTTCTCAATAATTTTTCGGTTTGCTCGTTCCGCAAACCCATTTTGTTGTGGTGAAGCCCTCAAACTGCGTTGGTGTCTGATACCCTTACTCTTCAGGAAACTCGAGAAATCGCAGTTCACAAACTCTGTTCTGTTGTCTGAATGCAAAGTTTGCATCTTCTTGCCTGTCTGGTTCTATACAAGCGCACAATACTTCTTAAACACATCGCAAACTTGGTCCTTGGATCTCAAGAAATATGCATGAGTGTACCGGGAATAATTATCGAACAAGACGAAGAAGTATTTACTACCTCCCACAGCCTCTGTCTCCAGGGGCCTACATGAGTCTTTATGCACCAATTACAGGGGTTCCTTGGCCCTAAATGTGTTTCGTTTAAACGGCAAACGAGTATGTTTGTTTTTGATACAAACTTCACATTGGTCTTTACTAGTCTGCATGTTATGTACTCCATCAACCATTGTTTTTCAGGAGATCATGCCTCTCCTGTTTAAATGGCCTAACCTACGATGCCATAAATACCGACACAAAAACAATGAAAGCTCTGTCAACACATACAGCCTGTGGTGTGTCTAACTGGTATATGCCATTTTTTAGTGTTGCTAAGGCAAACAGTTTATTTTTTGAATTTATCTCATCCCACCATCTTTCTCGAAAATAATGGTGTTCCTTTTACTTGTGATTTTATTCACAGAGAGGAGGTTAGCTGCCATGTTCGGTGCATGATGTACTTCGTGGACAGTAATGAGACTGGCTTTGTTGTTGATTGATAACTCAATGTCAACAGTTCCCACAAATTCTGTTCTGAGGGGATCTTTGTTTGCCTTAAGAATTTCCAATCCAGATTCAGACACAGTATTCTCCAACTCGTTTTTTGTCACTTGTACTGAAGCACATGAATCCAAAAATCACGCAGGGTCGTTTTTTACATTTGTAAGCTTACGTGCTAAAAATGCGTTACTATTTTTCTTCTCTGCAATTTCGTTACGCCTTGTTTTTTCGTTGATTTTCCTTACTGCGGCAATCTGCAGCAAAATGTCCAATCCGGTTGCAGTTGTAACATTTGCGGGGCGGCTAATTTTGTTTACTGTTGTAGATCTTGTCGCTGTCGCCTTGGTGCGAGTTGTTCCTGGAAGATCGATTACTATAGAGCGCCATATCGACATTTGGTGTTCGAGCTTGGTTTGAACTAGCTTTCACATCTTGCAATAATTTTATTTTAATTGCATCGGCTGCGATTAGAGTTCTTGAACTCTCCAGCCCCATAATCATTGGCTTGTACTCACCTGGTAGGCCTGCTAGTAACAAGTTTCCAGCCCATTCCTCAGAAATGTCGAATTTAATGTCCCGTAGATGCTGAGCGGTTGATGTAATTTCATTTACATACTCTTCAACTTATTTACAGTTGTCTAGTCGAGTTAAAATCAACTGACGCTGCATTCCGACTTTTCTTGTGTGGCCAGAATCTTCAAATAAAGTCTGCATTGTGTCCCACGCTTGCTTAGATATTTCGCACTTTTCGACGTGGTGAATAAACTCCTTCTCTACTAACAACGAGCTCTTCGTTAATGCCTTGCGGTTATTTTCCTTTGCTTCTTCCACCTTGACGTTTCCCTGAACAACGTCCCACTGGTCTTTTAGGATTAGAAAGGATTTGATGTGGAATTTCCATGACGCGTAATTATCGCGGCCTTTCAGTTTCTCCACAAAGGTTAAGGCGTTCTGCGCCATGATGGTTTATTGACGCGTGCGATGCTGGAAAAATGATAATACTATTTTCACTTCCGCGCTGAACTAACTAGTCCGCACTTACCTAATTAAGCTGAGACACGCCTGGGCCCATAACCTTTGCTGGCTGCATCTCGTGGAATAATAATACATAACCCAATAAGTAAGGATTATATTTAACGATGCTTCATATATTCCATTAACATGTGAACATAGACAAATGACAAACAGTATAAAAAGTGGGCGTAGATACACTACACAAGTTAAACTTCATTACTCTATTCATACGAAAGTTGTAAACAAGTTACAATATCCAACATCATTTTGTAAATAAGTAACTGAGCCACTAAAAACACGTAAGATTACATGGCCTACCGTAGCATTCCTTGTGTGAAGATTTTGGTGGCAATCGCTTGTTTGATCCCTGTGATATGCCATAAAAACTTGTTTTTTTATTTGATGCTAAAGTACATAATTTAAAAAAAGGCACGTACCTAAACTATTTATAATGCCATAATTTTGAACATCGTCTGGCCTATTTAAATCACGAGAGTTTACACGGACTTCTGTAGCATTTATGGTGTGCACAATTTGGTACAAATTAGTTGAAATGATCCAGTGTAACATTTGGTGGGAATAGGTTGATTGGTCCTCGAGAAATGGCATAAAAACCTGCACAATTTTCATGTGGCGATCTTCATAAACATCATTGTAGCAGCACATTCGATGTCCCGAGACATGAGATAAAAACTTCATTTTTTATTGGCAGATCTATCTTTCGAAAATGCACAGAAATGAGGTTTTTAATACAATTATTTTATTGTTGTAATAGATACTGCCAGCATATAAACTAAAGTTGGAATTTGTTTCGTTGATAAAATATATTGAGCTAAAATATGCATATAGCCACCATTTTGAAATAAGTGCTTGATCTGCTTAAAACATGTTGGATTACACCACCTGCTGCAGTATTATTTGTTTCCCAAATTTGATAGTCATCTGTTAATTGTTTCCCGAGGTACGACATAAAAACTTTATTTGTTTGCATGCCGCTGTCTTACAAAATGGAAGACAAAAGATGCTCCGTGTAGAGTCAGCTGATAGGTATAATATCCACTGCCAGTATACAAAGTTAAATTGGAATTGACAACCTGGTTTCAACGATTTAGCATTCTAAGCTAAATCTAGCTATATTGCCTCAATTTTGAAGATATTGTCTCACACGCTTAAAACATACCACTTAACATCATCTGCGTCAGAACTACTTGTTTGGAAAATTTTATAGGATTGGGTCAATTGTTTCCTGAGATATGACATAAAAATGTTATTTATTCGTATGGTGTTATCTTGCGAAATGGCGGACAAAAATGCTCGGCGTTGATACAGTTGATAGTTGTAATATCTACTGCCAGTATATAATGTTAAGTTGGAAATGATTACATTGTTTCCACGATATAGCACTTAAAGCTAAAATAATTGAATGTCCGTCATTTTGAAAATTAAAGTCTGAGGTACTTAAAACATACAAACAATCTTTCTTCATATAGCGCATTAATACTTGTTTGCCAAATTTGGTAGAAATCAGTAAATTTTTACCGATGTGCGACATATTTACATAATTACCCGCATGGCGTTATCTGCCAAAATGGCTGACAAAAGTGGTTATTTGTTGGCACATATGATGCTTCTAACAGATACCTCCAGTATACAAAACTTGGTCGAAATTGTTGAAATGGTATGGCAGATATACCAAATAAACTGAAAAAAATTATATTGCCGCAATTTTGAAAGTACATACATAATCAAGTTCAATAACTTACGTTTAATTGGCCTATTATAGTGTTAATTACCTGCCAAATTGGGCGGTAATTGCTTTATAATTTTATTTCTTCAGTTGGGAGTATTTTCCAAAATGGCGAACCAACAACACTATCTATCTCAAAATTTAATGCATGTACGATGCTCTGCCAGCATATTTTTTTTTTAATCGGTTTGATTTGTTCCCGAGATCTGATATATCAACCAAAATATAAAAATGGCCGCAATTTTGAAAGTGTGTGTTCGGCGTGGTCGAAAACCATAAAGGAAGTCTGGTGTCGTTATTAATTAGTATTGTGTACTAAGTTTGGTGAAATTCGGTCTGCGAGCTCAAAAATTGAACACGCACATACACGCACACATTCATACAGACACACAGACACACAGACAGGCAGGAAAAGTCATATCGAAAGCTTTTCTTTCTTTCGGAAATTTGGCTAAAAATATCTGTTTTCAAATTAATAGTTTCGTTGTATAAAACTCTGTAACATTTTTTTTTAAATCTTAATTTTAAAGGAAATTAATTTTCCTTAAATTTATAAAAGCAGTTTCATATTTTAAGACGCAGTACATAATTTTCAATATTACACATTTGTTGATAATATTATTTTAATATTTCGTTTTAAAACTATTTTGGTATAGCCAATTTACTTATTACGTCATTTACATTCCTAATTTTTGGAACAACGTTACCAATTTATGAAAATAAATACATAAACAGTATCAACTATTACTGTATATGATAGTAATTTTTAAATAAGAAACTATAGACTTCATTCACTATTGATGTATATGATAGCTACCAGCACGCAGATATATTTTCAATAAATTTAACCACATATGTGTACAGTATATTAAATAATTAAAATTTTGGTGTTAATTTTGTATTTTATGAATACAAACACTGTGCGAACTTTGCATAGCTCGTAAAAGATTTATAAACTTATAATGGAAACGAAACCAACGAAAAATTATTTCACTTGATTTGCTAGGAGTACAAAACTGACTTACAAAGCAAGTCGCGAGCATACACCCTCAATATTTCCACATCAATTTAGAATAATAAAGGGGTTCGTCGGGTTAAAACGAGGAGTCGATAAGAAAGACAGAAGCATGTGTCTGATTATCTCAGCTTAACGATGAAATTAGTAGAGTTGAAATCCTAGCTGGCGATTCTGCTGATTGCTAAAATGTTAATTATTTTCAGGACGCGTTCCTATATGTCGTTTGAACTGCGCTGTGGTTCAAATGGTACACACGTTGTAAAAAAAAAAACAATTACTGGACGTATTTTCAACGAGGTCTATTATACGGTCGCGTCATTTTTTGCATCTGGTTTTATTCCCATCCCAAGACAGATCGGATAAATTTTTTTTTATGGAAATGTTGCTGTATTCATTCTGTACGAGGTGCGTTTATTTGATTCTTACAGATTTTTCCCTCTCCGTTTCGCAACTTCTTTGGTAGAAATTCTATCAGCACGGCCAACCTCCAAATCGACCAGGAGTGATTGAGCAGCTCTTAGTCACTATTAAAATTTTTCGTATAGGTGTTTACGAAGATTTTTACGTAAATGAAAAAAATACAGAACATCTCAATTTTCCCTATAGTTTACGGTTTCGGGAACGAAGAATACCGAGTCTATGCGAAGATTTCTTCGCCACTGTAACCAGACATTTATCGTTTCTGTAGCAGTTAAGTTATCCACGCCACTTAGATCTATTGTTTCAAACATCAACAATTAGCATTACGTACCTGTAATAATTAGAAACACATATTGCACCCAAACAATATTCGAGACAGAATAATGTACGTCTGCCACGTATTAATATCTATTATTTTAACACCCTACATTTTCTACAATAAGGATGTAGGTGAGTGTCAAGTGTCTTGCAATTCTTAGCTTTACCTCATCCCTGAAAAAATATTTTAAAGATTCAAATCCATCTTTCATACTTAGTTAAACTTCCGTTTTATGAAGATAAGAAGTTTTTTTTTTATCGTAACCTCTTATTTCAAACCAAAAGTACAAAAATAAAATACAACTAGTCAATACACGGAGAGGTTCCACTAACGCGGAAAGTTATGTGAAATTTATGGTACGTCCGTTTTCGGAAAAGCATGTGTCCGTAATTTTACGTACAGTTGCAAAAAGTTTTTACCAGCACGTCTCCGTAAAATTCAGAACAAATTTTTTGACGGCCAACTTTGTATCATTCACTGTGTGATACAAGGAAAACACGAAAATTTTAAATTTTGTGCTATAGTTCTTAATTGTGGCCGTATAATAAACGATCCACCATTCTGAATAGTTAAACGGAACAACATTAAAAAACTGGCGGGTGTAGATAATTATTTTATTCGCAAGGAACTATACAACCGAATAGATTTTTTCAAGTACTCTTCCGGAGAACAAATCAATCATAAAAATTTATGTGATAAAACATTTATAGGTTTGTTGTCCTCCAAATCGACTGTTTAGAAATACGTTCACTATTTTCTATTTGCGCGAAACTCTGTTCATCTTAAGTACATTACTTGTGTAGTCGTTTCCATGGATTATGTTTTATGACACATGAAAAACTCTCTTGGACCGCACGTGAAAAACTTATTTTCGAAACGTGAGGAAAAGTTAGATTCTGAGTAATGTTATATTTTACTTTGGGACGGATCGGGAAAAATACTTCTTTTACAAACAAAATAATAATACTAGGTACAGATAAATAACGTGTGAAATTTTCGTAATATTCAATAATATTTTTTACCCATTAGTGACTGCAAAGCTGTATTTTCTTCAGAGAAAATTCTCCCGTTTCTACAAATGGATTGTTTATTTCGTTACTTATCTGTTACAAAAATAAAACAAAATATAATTAATTTAGCATTTGATGAAGCAATAATATGTCATTAAAAGCTGTATGTGCTCGGAATACTGTCATATGTAATGTCGATCATTTGACACATATCAAACAATTGTTTTTTTTTTAAAACTATTAAACACTCATAGGTGAAACGAGAATTGTGGCACCTAAACTGTTGATTCCAAGAAATTGTATGACCTTATTGAAGTTTTAACGTCAAATGAGCAAGGAGAAGATGAAACAAACCTACAGTAACTGTTACACGTTGGTTATCTGCATGATTTTATTTTACAGGAACCTGAAATATCGGTCCCAGAGGATAGTTCGTCCGGAAACCCGCAGTTAAGACCTCATCATGACAGTGTACAATGAAACTGCTTCGTCCTACTGGGACTACTTTTTTGTGGATTTGGCTGGTAAGCATTAACTACAAACATTTCACCATAAACTACGTGGTTTTTAAAACAACGGTAAAAAAAAATAATTCTCTCTGCAAATACTGATATTTTCACTTAAATAGTTACTCCTGTTACACTCTCAATAAACTCTCTCTACAGTATTTGTTGTCGCAAAGAAATTTGTGTTTAAATATAAGCCACTGTGAAGTAGGTTCGCCACAAACAAAATTTGTGTTTGATTTATTTAATAACAGCCAATAAAATATTTCATTGGTCGCTACAATAGTTCAGCAGTCAATTTTCTTGTTGGTATATTGTTATTCTGTCTTCAAAGGTTAACCGTTGATGATATGAGGAACTTGTCGTTTGATAACGGAAAATTTACTAAGTTTCGTTACGTACTAAAAAACTACAATAAACTGAAGAACAGTAGTATTTTCCAAACTGTTGTGCATTTAAATTGGTTTTCAGTCGTTTTGCACTCGTTATGCACTGTAATATATAGTGCTTTTACAAGAAAAATCTTTAGGATTCCTGGTGTCCAAAAATTTATTTTAGAAAACAAAATATTTTATTATGAAAAATTTTCATACATATTTTAGTAATACGGTACAATTTATAAGCTTGAGTAGTGGAACTGAAACATTATCGTGCTCTCGCAAACAACTGCGATGAATACGCCAAACACATAATTCACTTCCCTTTATCAGTCTATTCGCTCCAGAGATAAAAGGAGTGACCAAGGTAAAAACAGTTGGTAGTCTGAGTGAAAGATCTTGGCGGCCGTTAAGGGTATTTTTGTAAAATTTTTTCGACTCCTGCAGACCACGTCCATTTATCAGGAAGTTTTGCATTAGGTCTTCTCAAGTCTGCGATATACTGTTTCGGGAAGCTGAGTTTCTACAGGCTGTTCACGGTAAAGTGAGCACTTTTGACGCCCTAGTTACTTTTTCCTGTCCACCATTATTTTTATAAATTAACTGCCTTTTAAAATAAATATTGTCATGTAAGTAATAAACAGTGGGCGTATATTATTAAATACGATGAAAGTGAATGGATTAAACTAGAGATGTCACTTGGTAATTTTCATTTTTATTTACGGTAACTGCGTTCCATAGACCTGAAAATGTCATTTAAAATACATTCCATTTTTTTTAAGCCTTTGAATATTATATAATAGATTGAAAGAAAAAAGTGGTTGCTGTAGATAATTGTTTTTTAACTTTTAACTTCTGACTTGTCAAACAATATTTTACCAGGCAGTCTCCTTTAGTTAGGAAGAGAATATCTTCCAAAGGAGCACTCGCGAATGTGCGACAAGGAACACACACTGCCAAAATTGCCGTAAAAATTGGGCTTGGCTGTTTTGGGGTCACGGCTGTTTGTTTTGCGTGAATACGTCTACGTTGACGCGCTCGGACGCCTTAATGCTTATATTACGTTCCCGGCACCGCTTAACTGAATCATATGGGGTTTTATGGGTATCACTGGATTGCTTTTGAGATGCTCTTCCCAACCGTACACGATTTATGTATTTTGACGTGGCTTTTGGACGAGTTTAGGCGGAAATTGTGTTTTCTTCATTTTTTTTTTTTACAATAAACGCATATAATTTCACCATAACCACCCCACACAAATCTTTTTTATACACGCAATCGATCGATCGTGACGTGAGCTGTCGATTGAAACCTAAACGAGCGTCGTAGCTTCTTCTAGTCAAAAGTTATACTACGCGGAAGTTATAAGACGCGGCGAAACGAACTCAAAATTACCCCCCACACCCCCTTTTTTTCCCCCACGAGATGCTTCACAGTCCTCACTCAACGTAACATATTCTTTTATCCTTTGGCAATCGAGTGGTATAGTTGAATTTCGAATATAGATAATAGATTCGGAGCTGGAACTGTATCCCCCGATTGTGTTATAATCGGATTTTCTGGATTGCCTCCCACTATGGTTGCAAATTAAAATACATATTCACGTCAAAAATACAATTTATGTTGCATACAGCAGTCCTTTGAGGTTCAGAAGTATGGAAGTATCAGATTTCATCGAAGCTTCGGTAGGCATACGTGATATTCACAGCAGTATTTGAGTCACTGAACTACTACACCATGTTTAAATAAAATTAGTAATTGCAGCGTTACGCCAGACGCAAAATTTAAGTTTTCGCGGACAACATTTCTACGCAGACAGGCAAGCGGCATATTTAAGAAAAATATGACAGTAGGATCCAACATTATGGACTCAAACCTTCCAAGAATGTTATTGTAGTGTCATAAATCAGATGGATTGTTGATAACCACTCAATTGTTGTTGAAATATATGTAATGCCTACAAAATTATTTGTTGTGTTCATGTATGAGATTGTATGTGTAACTAACTATAAACATACGCTTTTCTTGGGGCATTCTTTTCTTGTTACTGAGTATTTTCAATAGAATAGATCCTGCAGTATTATAAATTGCCCTTGCTGCAACAACTAAAACCGAAATATTGTTTTTGATTTAAAAATGTAAATGGCGAGGTAAAACTAATTTCGATATTTGATTGGATTTGCAGTGTAAGTGTGGTTTTGTTGTTCGTTGTTGGAGTGGGTCATTATATTTTTTTATCCATTTTATATATTTTGATCCTTTTTACTTTCTTGTGTTTCGTATTAAAAGTTTCCTCGTGTCGTCTGGTTATATTTGGGTTTTTACTGTCGTTCGTTGCATGACTGTAACATTATAAATTCTGGTACTTTCGTACGTATGTTTTTGCACGCAAATTTTTTGTCCCACGCCTGTTGCGCCATGACTCACTGCTGTTTGTGTTTCTTTTGTATTTTTGTCCCACGCCTGTTGTGCCATGACTCACTGCTGTTTGTGTTTCTTTTGTATTTTTGGCTGTTTTCGTTTCATTGTAATTAAGCTGTCCTCATTATTTCTGCGTCGCTCGTTTTCTAACTGGATTATTGTTTCTTGTTCTATATTAGGCTTATTTATTTGATCGCTTTTTACTATATTTGTGTTCCCCGTCCATATCCTGTGTTCTTTGGGTTTATTATATATTTTTTCGTAGTCACTCTAAGCAATGGAAGTCCAATCAAATTTCGAATTCAATTAGAACCACGACGAACTCTTACCACATTCTGGTGTTTGTACAGAATTTTGATTCCTGATACTTCTTCGCACTGCAATGTGGCAACAAACCATGTGCACGTGTTTTCCAGATCCCAGAACCAATGACTGGTTTATGATCAAGAGCCCCCTACCCGGGTTGGCCATCATCGCCTCTTACCTCTACTTCGCCCTCTCGTTCGGACCTAAGTTAATGAAGGACCGCAAGCCTTATGAGATCACCAAAATACTCATCGCCTACAACTTCATGCAGGTGATGGTCAGCATTTACGTGTTCTGCGAGGTGAGTTCCCTTTTACCTAAATACATATATTATAAATTTCAAAGTTCATAATTAGCTTCTGGACTAAGGCGCTCGAGGTATGAACCCTGCGAAAGCTATCGATGCACTTGTCTTTATATGTAATTTTATGTCAGCATGACATTGTGATATGTGGTGCAGCGTCGGTGCGGTGTCAAAGGCGCTCGCCTCCCACCACGGCGACTCGGGTTTGATCCCCGGCGGGTTCACTCCCGGATTTTCGCATGTGGGAATCGTGCCGGACGATGACGCTTGTTGGCTGGTTTTCTCGGGATACTCCCGTTCTCCCAGCCCTTGAATTCCATCGCCGCTCCATCCTAGGGTCTCATTTAATGTCATGTCCGGGGATGACGGGCACCTACGGGTCCCGGCTGGAAAGCCCCGTCACTCGGTGAGTGTTGCCTTGCCCTGGGTTCACTCCCCATTCGCGTTTTCTTTTCATTGTAATATGCAAGCCATCTCCCGATAAGTTTTGCAATAAAAATTCCACGATATTAAAATGAAATAAATATAGAGGATGAGTATGAAAACAACAACACACTATGCCTGTATATCAGTCATGAAAGAAGAAACCGAAAATATGTATACGACAGTTGGTACGCTTCATTGTGTATCTGAAACACAATCATTTGAAATCGAACAATTACGGGATAATGTGTTCTTGAACGAATATCTGCTACCACTTAAAAACCAGTTACTGCCATAAAATTATGTCACAGAGCACATAAGTGTTGCAACCCTGTTGTCACATAAATGTCTTTGGTGCCGAAGCTTAATCTGTTTTTCAATGGTGTATTATGAATGGGCAGGTTAAAATGAACGAAAGAGGTAGTCTGATGTTACAACTCTGAGCTCCGCCAAAACCATTGCTTTAGTTGCCGTGCCAAACAACACGCGTCACAAATAACGCATTAGTGCACAGGTTATAACATCATTAGGTATTCCAGATGTCATTGTTCCATTTTCAGATATTTCCTGCTATATTTACAATAAACATGTGTTTCAGCTTCACCTCCAAGGGCGCAAACCACCCTTGTGAATAATTTACGATCATGTTTCACGTATATATTATTTTACTTATTTTTCACAAAGTATATGCAGGTGAAGTTGGTCGGAGTTTCTTCCGACTCAGCCTGTACACTTTCAAGACCTCCAACTCTTAGGATGTATGTACATGCCTTACGAAATCAAGATGGTCACGTGCTATAGTCTATTCGCGGTTTCTTCACACTCTTTTAACCAAACCTTTGAAAAATCTCCTAAGTTTGCCGTATTCAGCCACTTTCTAAATATGCGATGTACCACAAGTGTTTTATTTCCTCTGCTAATATTAAGTTATCTTAGTTTTTTGTTAAATTGGAGTTTCACCGATATTTTATTTATAAATTACGATGTTTCCTTTTTCTATAAATATGCATAAAACAGTGAGAAAACATGTGTGTTGGTAACGCCTAGTAAGAAATAGTTCTCGTGCAAAATATTATTACAACTGAGAGCGCACGAATTCGGTGCGTTGTCCTTTGGTGTAATTTTCTAGACTTATTTAAGTTTGTACGAGGTGGAAGAATATTCAGGAAGTAGAACTTCAGCAGGGATTCAGACAAGTGTGAAGTAACCGTGAATGGATTATGCCAGAGATTATGGGGTAGAACTCCATAAATGATAATGTTGAGAGGTAGATCCTTCATGCATGCTAGGGTTCTTAAAAAAACTAGGCTGGTAACGTCATTTACGCGTGAAGTAACACTGTAACGATGCATCAAACTTGAAACCGTGACTTTATAAATATGGGTTTGTCAGTAAATTGAGTAGATGCCAAAGAGGTGAGACATATCAGGCGTCCGTTTATCACACGTCCCAGGAAGAACTCAAGAATACAAGGCAGACAGTAGGATCTCTACTGGCCGACGTCCGCCTGGATAATTTATAAAGGAATATTGATCTGAACGCAGCCATGTAACACATGAATACGACTGAGTACGTGGGGGAGACTGGATTGTATCCATCTGTAAGACTATGACGCGCATAGTTTGTTTCATCCCACAAAGTATTAAATTAACATAATTTGAAATATACGATGTCGGATTGGAACGAAGAACATTGCGGTGATTTAGTTCCGGGATCATCATGAATTGTTACTGCCAATGTAACCAAACACTAGACTATTTTGTATTGGTTACCAAACCAAACACATCAACAAAAGAAAATAACCTCCGAGAGGCATAAAAATATGATGATGCTTTACTTAGTCTTGTTAATTCGTTATGTAAACACAGGTTTTTTTTTTCTTTTTTTTTTACATTCTGGACTGTTCATCGTTGGTTAATTTTGCTCTTTCAAAAACACATTTCATTTATGTACAAGTTTTGTTTTGTTATACATAGGCCCGCCAATAAGTAGCATTGGAGAATGAATTATACTACCGAAAGTTCTACTGTAAACCTGAAGTTGCCCTCGGATGTTGTAAATTACGTAAATATTTTAATACTTACAATAAAATAACGGCGATGTTCAAGTATTTACTCCGAAATATATTTTTATCTATTCTTAAGTAACACAAGACCGCTTTATATCTCAAGAAAGTAATGACATTAAGATAAGCATAATAATGCAAGTTAATAAAAAAAAAAGGAAATATTGCTTAAATGTTTTCTTAGGACATGGTGTTATTTCAAATGTTTCAGGGTCTTGATGGGGCGTGGCTCACGAAATACAGCTGGAAATGTGAACCTGTAGACTTTTCAACATCTCCAGAAGCTATGAGGGTAAGTGAAAGTGATTGGAACTATTTTGTAACGTGGTCGTTTTCAATTCTTCAAAAAATACGCCAATCAAGTACCTCTCAGACGTTAGCGCTATGTCACAAACTTAAGTCATTTATGCAAGGCTGTCCTAGAAAAAATTCCTTATGGCATTTTGTGCCGTGACAACAAGGAAAATTTTCTTACGACCGAATATACTATGTAAAACCTTCACTATGTTTAAGATACCACAATGAATTTTGTAATTTGAAAATAGAAATTATTTGTTGTAAATAAAAGCAAATTTTTCCAACTTTGTTTTTAAGATTTCCAAAGACTTACGGTATCGGAGTTCAGTAAAACCAATTCCATTCTCTAAAGGCCCAATCACCGTACATATTTGTAGAGACGCATCTCATGGTTTGCACTGTTGGTTGAAAATTTTATGTTGTATTATACTTGAAGTGGTTTTTGATTAGAAACAGTTGGAATTTATATATTTAATATATGCTTCTATTATAATTAAAATACTATTGGTTACGCTAATATAAAAAATAATTTTACATCAATAATAAAAAAAGATATTTCAGAATTTTGCACAAATTTTTATATACATTATAACTTTTTACTTTTGATCTGTACATTACCTACATATGTTGCAGTTACTATGAAACTGGTCAGGGAAATCTCTGTGTCTAAAATTACGTCATATAATGTTCAGTGAAATTAATTTGCTTTAATTGCACTAACTACATGAATATTGTATGAAATATTTAGGATGAGAGCTATATGCAATTAATTTGACCCACTCGTCAGTTTCGCAGCGTAAATGAGGCGACCACATTTCAAAATCTGACGTGGAGTGTACACATTGCTAACGAAAATATGTTTGAGCTGTTTATTTGATGTAAAATATACTTAGTGTTGGTATAGTATGTCATCTGTTTACTTAACCATTTCATTAACATTGCAGACAGTTATACTTAAATGTTGAACAGGAAGTTTATATTTGGCCGTACTGTACACTGTGTGACACAGATCCCAATGATCTTCCACGTGGGTAACAAATTGGTAAAACGTGATACCACTCTGCGTTATAAATGCTTCATATAACTGTTCACCGAATAAGAAGCGTACAGCTTATTTGACGTGATAACTAAACAAGTTGTCCGTAATCTCAAGTACAGCACGCATCAAATATGTATTATTTGCAACACCGGAAATTACAAATTAATATGGGAACGAAAGGGTCTAACAAAAATAATGCTTTCGTATAAAAGGTGTCACATTAATTATTTACATGCTACTGGTGTTACTATCAGAAGGCCAAATTATATTTTCAACAGTATGCATCCTCCCATGAACCGCGGAGATGCAGAGTTTAGAGTTCTCGCCTCTCACCAAGGCGAACCGGGTTCGAATCCCGGCGGGGTCGCTCCCGGTTTTTCGCAGATGGTCGGCGTGGTTTCTCTGGGATCGCCTACTTACCAGCAGCCACGTTGGTGTAGTGATTAGACTGCTGATCTCTAACCAAGACGAACCGGGTTTGAATGCCAGCGGGGGCACTCCCGGTTTTTCGCAGATAGTCGGCGTTGTTTCTCTGGGATCGCCTACTTACTAGCACTCACGTTGGTGTAGTAGTTAGATTACTCGCCTCCCACCTCGGCGAACCGGGTTTGAATCCCGGCGGAGTCGATCCCGGTTTTTCGCAGATGGTCGGCGTGGTTTCTCTGGGATCGTCTACTTACCAGCAGCCACGTTGGTGTAATGGTTAGATTACACACCTCCCAACAAGGTGAATCGGGTAAGAATCACGGCGGGGAAGCTCCCGGTTTTTCGCTGATAGTCGGCGTGGTCTCTCAGAAATCGCCTACTTACCAGCAGCCATGTTGGTGTAGAGGTTAGACTTCTCGCCTCCCATCTAGGCGAACCGGGTTCGAATCCCGGCAGGGTTGCTCATGGTTTTTCGCAGATGGTCTGCGTGGTTTCTCTGTGATGGCCTACTTACCAACAGTCACATTTGTGTAGTGGTTAGACTACTCGCCTTCTACATAGACGAACCGGATTCGAATCCCGGCGGGGTCGCTTCCGGTTTTTTTGTTTTTGGCAGATGGTAGGCGTGGTTTCTCTGGGATCGCCTACTCACCAGCAGCCATGTTGGTGTAGTGGTTTAACTACTCGCCTCCCACCAAAGCGGCGAAGTCGCTCCCAGTTTTTTTGCAGATGGTCGGCGTGGTTTCTCCGGGATCGCCTAAATACTAGCAGCCACGTTGGTAGTGGTTAGACTGCTCGCCTTTCACCTCGACGAACCTGCTGCGTATCCCGGCGGGGTCACTGCCGGTTTTTCGCAGATGGTCGGCTTGGTTTCACTGGTATCACCTACTTACCAGCAGCCGCGTTGATGTAGTGGTTGGACTACTCGCCTCCCACCTAGGCGAACCGGGTTCGAATCCTGGCAAGGTCGCTCCCGGTTTTTCGCATGTGTGAATAGTCAAGAGCCTTACGTAAGATATGTGCTTTTTACGCTTACGGAAATGAGGTATACATTCTATATTGCGCCAAGCTTTTATTTACTAAATATAAATTCATACAAACATATTAATTTGTAGTAAAGTTTATTACGGCTGTTCGACCACACAAGTACTAGAAGTTCTGTAACAATATATTATTTTTTCCTTTTTAGTACCTTTATAAATAAAAGCTGCACTTTGAAAAATTTTTACAGTTATTTTATTTTTCACTTTTTAGTTTCACCATTTTCTTTGTAATATTATGTAACAATGCACGTCTTGGGACGAATTTTATGTCTGTCAGTGTGCATTGCTACATAATTGCTACACACCCTGGTCACCATCTACAACAAATTAAATTATTCGTCGAGACAAGTCCAACGAGTCCAAACTCGGTACATTTACAATGTGAGGAGAGAAATTAATTTAAATCAGCATTTCCAAGACAGCGAAGCTTCTCATTAAATTCCCCAACATACTAAAACATTTATGCAAATTGCAATAGTTACGTAATATGAAGGGGAAAAAAACATCATTAATACACTAGATAACGACGCAACTCGACTCTGTGTGTGCACGTGCGCACGAGCACAGCTGATCGGACGCACCAAGTCACCCTGCCTGATCGAGGCAGGCTTGTGCCACCCACACAAGGGCAACAGTCAAAGACAGGGAGGTCTGGCAACATTGCTGCAGCAAGCTCATTTGGATAACGGGAAGTGGTTTAACATATGCACATACTCGTGACGTTACATAAAAGCTTGTATCTTCCGGCTCCATCATCAGATCAGCTCAGTGGTACCTTCAAATGTATTGCCATGGGAACTACACTTGTATGCGAAATTTCAGCTCAATTGGATAACGGGAAGTGGTTTAAAATCGATTTGCAATATTTGACCTAAACACGCCCACATACATACAAGTGAAATTAAAATAAACGGTTGTCTTGCTTAGTCAAATGAGCCAAACTCGAAGATTCCACGTTTAGCTTTGATGGAGTTACTATGACCACCTTCCGAATCCATCACCAGGCCTTGCTGACCATCTATCTCCAAAGGTCTCATTAAGAGCAATCAAATGAGCCCAAACTCTAGTAAATACTATTAACCGTTGAGGAGTTCCCTCGTGAGAAGACGACCCTGGCTGCAGCGCCAGGTCGCTGTCACCATATTATTTCATTGTCATCGGGTTTATACATTTATGCCAAGTTTCAGCTCGATTGAATACCTAGAAGTGGGTCGAAATTCCCTTGCAAGATTTCACCCGAACGTACAAATAAACTAACAAGGCAAGTTAAATTAAAGCTTGTAACAACTCACCCTTTTCTTTTTGCCTTTTCTGGCTGGCAGTGTTTGTGAAGGTTGCCAAACTCTTATAATTTTTCCTACAGTTTGCTGATGACGTAACTTCTCCCGCATTGTTATTTGGGCGATGAAGTTCTTTTCGTTCAGGGTGGCGTAACGAACCACCTTTTTCTGAAGTGGGAATAAATCTCATAGTTCCACTCACGTCTGTCACCTTATTTAGAATGGCTAAATAAATCAACCGCTTTATGTACTGATTTGAATGTGCGGTAAGGCATGTGATACCAACACATATATTACTACCACCCCTCTGGAAACAATTATTTCCACCAAAACTGGTGATTAATGATTAATTAGAGATGTACCGAACAGGTGGAACCCACACTCGTTAGACGCATCGACACATTTCACTGTACACGTCTCAGATTAATGGTGCACAAGTCTCTCGAAACACAATTTAGCATAGGCCCTGCTGTGGTCATAAGTACCTCTTGAAACACATGTTTGAGGGGAACGTGATTTTCCTTGCAATTTATGCATCAGTATTCGCAGTCACCACTTCCAATAATACGTACAGACCTTGTGAGGCCAGTGTGTAATACGAAACATGATACCACCTCATCAGAATGAAAGCCTCCACTGTCTTAAAACTGGTCCTTGACAAACCAAAAAGCATACATCTAAAACGATCAGCGACTACATATAACCACCTGGTCGCAAGCAAATTAGTATCTGCTGGTAATTATATTCCACGATAAACTTGTTACCTGCTGAATATTAATAATCATATCCTACACGTGCCCAGTCACATAATATGTCGCCATTCGATATTACCAACACCACATTACTTAGGTGTAAATTCTAATCACGTTTCCATCTCCCTACAGAATTAATTTATTTTTGAGTGCTGTTCACAATAATTTTTGTATCAAGTTGACCAAAATAAAGACTTTTATATATTTGTTCACAGGTTGCCCAAGGAGTATACGTGTACTTCATCGCTAAATTGTCCGAACTTCTGGATACCGTAAGTAAACTAATATATTGCAAAGCATACCGTTTTTGAGTTTCTTAGTAATATAAGTATTAAAACAGCATAAAGTAACTAAACAATTCGTATGGATTCGAAAATAAGGATTACATGTCGGGTTTCTAGTGGATTTAAACCACATCTCCTCTAGAGATTTGATGCGTGATTGGGGTGGGCGGAATTCGAGGCACAAAAGGACGGTTATCTACACTTAAATTCGAATCAGTGGAAAACCACTGATTCGCAATGAAATTAAACTACTCGAATCAGTGAAAATGGCTCCACTTAAAATCAGTGGAAAACCACTGCGTGCTCAGTGAAAAAAAAAAATTCACTGATTGAATTAGTAACACGAAATTATTTCACTGATTGAATAATTGAAGGCCAACTACAGTGGCAAATTAAATATTGTTTTTATTGAATGTAGCCAAACAATTATGTGAAGTAAACACATTTACTATAGTATAAATGCGCAAATATACCGTATTTAAAAAAAAGTAAAAAAAAAAAAAAACTCGCGGAGGTGACTGGGATTGAATTCACCCACGTTTAGACTCTAATCCATTACCTTACAAATTACGCTACCACGTCAACTTGGATTAATGAGTGGTATATAAATCACGTATATATTTGCTGCTAGATCGTGAATATTTAAATTGCACGCTCTTACTATTCGTTTTTTGTTTAATTGATATCGTTAAAATTGTTAAAATGAACAGTATATACGAGCACACTCTCTTCATAAGTCTAGAAGCAGTTTAAATGTTCAAACAATGCGCTATGACGATTACATCAAAACGAAATGAAAGACTTAAAAACGGAATGAAGGGCTGTGTGTTCCTATTACCTCATAAAATTGCGTTTTGAAAGACGAAACACACTTTAAAAAGTATTTTGTATTGGTTTTATTAGTTTATTCATTGTTATTTCACTTGATGCACTTTAACGGACATTTTTAAACGTCGTTTGACGGCAATTTTTACACGCTGTTTGACTGATACTTCAGTCAAAAATAAATCACTGAGTAAACAGTGAAAAAAATGACTGATATATAAGTGTAAAATGTCACCGAATCATTAAGTGAAGGGAATTTGGCATTTTTCACTGATTCATGAGTTAAATTCACTGAAGTTACTGTTGAATCAGTCAGATGCGTTTGACTGATAGAAACAGTGAAATTCTTACTGATTCAGATTTAGAGTGTAGTTGTACAGATTGGAGTCCGAAATAAGTTATGTTAAAATTGCAAGAGGTGTTATGTATTGTCATCGATGAGAGGTAAACATATCCCAGTTGCCAATTAAACAACGAATGAAAGATTGGCACCAAATAAAAGTGTAAGATACCCTTTCACAATAAACAAGCTCTGCAATTCGCAGCGTTCGAAATGAAAACATAGTTAAATATGGGAAATCACTCGGTTTGATGGGTATGAAATCATCAATTACATACACAGTGATCGAAGGAAAACGGTATTTCATTTCAGAAACTCCTCAAATAATTTTTTTCTTCGCAGAAGTAAGTTTAATCTTTCCCAGGAGAAATAAAATTCTTCCCTCTTAGTTTGACCCATGTCACTTCTCATACATTCCCTTTCCGTAATGACAGCTACAGTCTTTCTGAAATATGGCCTAGTAATACTTTTTCTCATTCTGCGATCACTGTAAAAATATATAAAGAGATATAAGAGTTGAAAAGTTATGCTGTCTGCGAAAACTAAAAGTGTTATTTACGGAAGGCATCGTATCTGAACATGAGTGGCTCTTAACGTTAAGTGTGGCTCAAAATCAGACATTTTTTTAATCATAACAATAAAAGCCCATTATTTCTAACTGAAGTGGAGACTTTATAAATGAATTATGAGGTGCATATGTACTTTTGGAAGACTTTGCTTTGCTTTGAACTAAGATGGACTTTGACAAAGGTAGCAAACGGCTGGAAATGTGCACCGATATCAGGGTGGGAATCGTTTAGAAGGGAAAGGTTTTTATTGATATTTATTAGACTCCTCTTTTTTAATGCTCCGTTTTATGCTGGTGGGAAAACTAGCGACGTGGTTTACATACTAACTCCTCTACGTATCATTATAAAAACGGAACGAGCGTCGATGGAAGAACCGATATTCGAAGCCAGAATTCAGTGATCTGAGCGGAGCAAAGGAAAAAATAAATAAATGTCTGCCACCCAAGTGGAATGAGCGAACAGTTGGTTCAGCAACATTTCAGTCGTCTTACATTCGGATAGCTTATTTGGTTTACTATTTTTTTTTAAGTGTTGACACTGAAATATACACTGGAAACATGTGTTTGTAGTTTTACAAGAGTCCTTATAAACCCAGTTGCGTGCTAAACGTTTTCTTGTAAAATCTGCAGAACATATATTTGCAGTATTAAATGCTTTTATTACAACTTACATCTCTGAGAGGTGGACATATAATTATTTTTATTCTTCTAGACAACAAATGTAATGATTTAATAATAGAGAATGCGGAAAAAAATATTTCAAGTTATAATTCAGAAAAAAAAAAAAAGCACCATGCTAGTACATGAACTAGAATTCCCACCCCCTTAACCACAAGACCAAGTAGACTTGCAAGTTTTGCGATTAATTTATTCTCAATATAGTCTAGTAGAAAATAACCACAAAATTTTAGTGAAGTTGTTCGGGTGAGTGATGAGATTTGGCCGGCTCTTAACATCGAGGTCTTGAAAGCCGATGAGGGTGAAGCGACGTTAGTATGGAGCAGCGCTGGAATGCAAGGACGGGAGAAATGGGAGGTCCCCGAGAAAACCCGCCGACCGGCGGCATCGTCCCCACATGCGAAAATCCAGGGGGGTAACCCCACCGGGAATCGAACCCGGCCCGCGTTGGTGGGAGGCGAGTAGTCTAACCACTTCACCACCGCGGCCTCTGAAGTTATTCGCTTAAGAAGAATGAAGAATCAATTTATTCAATTTTAAGAGTTCTGAGTAGATAATAAACGTTAACATTTACAGTTAATGAGTTGTAACATCACGTGTTTTTTTTTTAATAGTCGTCGTTAAATTATGACTAATTGAATCGTTTTAAGTGTTTTACATTATTCAGACTTGGAATACATTTCTTTTTGCACGTAAATACACTTTACACTACCTCTAGTTTTTGCAAAAACAGGTATATACGGTTTCATGTTCTTGAGTGTACGCCATTTTGCTTGTGCTCGTTGATACGGGTCAGTAAAATAAAAACATTTCTTGAGATCTATTACAAACCGGCTCATTTAGTTTTACTAACGAGTTATTTTACAAGCTAATGAATTAACGAAGAGGACAAGAACAGATTGCAAAAGTTACAACTTCAGAAACATTTCTCTATCAGTGCCCTCCCGCCAAGGTGATCCGGGTTCAATCCCCTGCCAGGTCACTCCGGATTTTCACATGTGGAAATCGTGACGGACGATGCCGTTGGTCGGCGGGTTTTATCGGGGACATCCCGTTTCCAGGGCCCTTTCATTCCGGCGTTGCTTCATGCTCATATCGATCACCATCACCGGCTATCAAGACCTCGATTTTCAGAGCCATCCAAAACTCTTCACTTCACTTCTATCGGTGCCCCAGTCGTAAGGAGTTCACTTGAACATGGGGTGTTTGTTTGCATGACGAACGCAGGTGTTCTTCGTGCTGAGGAAGAGGGACAGGCAGATCACCTTCCTGCACCTGTACCACCACACGGTGATGCCGATGATCTCATGGGGGGTCACCAAGTACTACCCTGGTGGCCACGGCACCTTCATCGGCGTCCTCAACTCCTTCGTGCACATCATCATGTATTTCTACTACCTGATGGCGGCCATGGGCCCGCAGTACCACAAGTACCTCTGGTGGAAGAAGTACATCACCACGCTGCAGATGGTACGTTCCTGTAGGCTGATTACACGATGAGCCGAGCACTTTTTGACGTGAATACGTCTTTAAATTCGCAACAATATTGGGAGGCACTCCAGAAAATCAAATGATAACAAAATCGGGGGATACAGTTTCGCACTGCAGTTTCGAATTTGTCGTCTACATTAAAAATTCAATTACACCACTCGATTGCCAAAGGATCAAATAGTATGTTGAGCGAGGACTGCAAAGCATTGCGTGCATGTAGATGGGGGGGGGGGGGGGGGGGAGGCGCCGCAATTTTGAGTTCGTTTCGCCGTGTCTCATAATTTCCGCGTAGTATATATTTTGACTAGGAGAAGCTACGACGCTCTTTTAAGATTCAATCGACAGCTCTCGTCAAGATAAATCGATTGCGTGTATAAAAACATTTGTGGGGCGTGGTTATGGTGAAATTATGTGCGTTTAATATAAAAAATAAGAAAACTTAACACAATTTCGGCCTATACTCGTCCAAAAGCCAAGTCGAAATACAGAAATCGTATATAGTTGGAAAGAGCATCTCAAAAAACTATCCAGTGATATCCAAAATAAAACTCTATATGATCGAGTGAAGCTGTGCCGGGAACGTAAAATAAACATCAAGGCGTCCGATCGCGTCAACGTAGACGTATTCACACAAATCAAACGGCTGTGTCCCCAACACAGCTAAAACCCAATTTTTGAAAACTTGCTTAAGATATACTTGGATGCACATAGTGTATTATTCCACCATATGTAACATTAAATTTTTCATGGGCTTTGCCACTTTACTTATGCATCGGGTAAGTGAAAAAAAAAACATATATTTACAAATCCTTACACTTATAATGCATTAAATAAATAAAACAAAAAGCAAAACAAATAATTTCAATATTAACAAATGTTTACCTAACACGTTAAATTCAGCGTAGAAATATGGAACTACTTTCCCTCCATCGTTACCAACTTTACTGAACGCAGTGTGTATGAAAGTAGATTAAATTTTGGAGGAGAAATTAACATTTGAATGATATCGACAATTTAGAGGCCCGTTCGCTAGCTCTGTCGCATATTATTTACTCCTGTTAAAATTAATGCAAGTTGGGGAAGTGACATTTTACAAAAATTTGTTTTGAAAAGTGCACAGATAAACGTGGACAGCGGTAAATGCGGGCATTTGCGCTCCTTGCAGAGGACAGAGTCGTGCAGCAAGGAGCCAATCCTCTGAGAACAACACCCGCTTTAAAAACTTTGGTATTGCCCATTCCGGTCACATTAAACTTTCCCGAAGCCCTGCTAAGGTTCTACTTCCAGGGTATTCCCCCGCCTCATGCAAACAAAGCTTAACCGAGTCTTGAAAACCACACCAAAAGGACAACGCACCACATTCGTACGCACTCATTTTAATAATATTTTGCCTAACAACTATTTATTATTAAGCAATACCAATAAACATTTCTTCTCTCTGTTTGTATTCATATTTATCATAGATGAAATATTAGTATTTACAAATTAAATATAAGTAAAATTTAAATTTAACGAAATAATAGGTACTTTCACGTTAACAGAAATATAAAACGCCAGTGTTAAGCCTACATGCCATGTTCAGAAAATAACCATTCACGTAATATATGGGGTGATTTTTCAAAGGCTTGAATAAAAAAAAAACTGAAAAAACTGCGAATAGACTGTATCAGTTGGTTCACATGTAATTCGTTGAATGTATTTTATTTTTTTATTGAGAGTAGTATCGTTAGTTCCTCACATTTTTAACGAAATTTACTGTTTAAAAGTGTTAAAATATGCAATTTTTTAAAAGAATTTATTTCTGTAGGTTTGTTCTTTACTGTGTAACACGCTTCACTTAGATTGAGTGTTTAGTGCCAGAACGGCATTGCATTTTAAGGGGCAAATTTGACTTTCGTACGCCATGGGGGCAATGGAAGTCAATAAGAACGTAGTTATTTAGAATGGGGAAAAAGGTAAGAGGCAAAAAAAGGCGAATGGCAGAAAAGGTGAGAGGGATTTTGTATAGGCTGTTCACGGTAAAGTGAGCACTTTTGAGGCCCTAGTTACTTTCTCCTCATCAGCCATTTTTTAACCTTCCACCACGTTTTAAAATAAATATTACCATGTACGGAATATGCACAGTGTATATATTTCACCGGACTTGAAAGTGAACGTCTATGGCTACAATAAAATACATTTATTGAATTTTAATCCAAATGAGGGAGCTTCAACAAAGTGCTCACTTCACCGTGCACAGCCTATAGTTTGCCGGGAGGAGTGAATAAAGTATGTAGCGTAGAAGTGGAATGTGTAGGAGAGATCTGGGCGGCAATGAATATCGAGGTCTTGAGAGCTGATGAGGGTTGGGTGAGGTGATAAAGGAGCGGCGCCGTAATGAAAGGGCGAGTGAAGCGTGAGGATCCCCAAGGAAGCCCCGCCGACCAGCGAGTAGTCTAACCACTGCACACCATCGTGCCCCCCTCCCCCTCCCGATAACGTACAAGTGAGACAGGACTTTTGTGACCTGTCGGAAACAAAGTTTGGATGCAGTCAGCGCGTAAATCGATTATTTTCAACTTGGTTATCGAACTCGAATTTTATGGCAGATTGCAATGTGGAAACGTGCCTTTAACTACGTTTTCGTTGGAGTGGTCTAATGTTCCTGCCACATTATAAATTTTTTCCGTCAAACTACTTCCAATAAGTATGATCAACTATAGACGGACAATTATGATGTCATCAAAACATCATAAACACCTCCACGGCATTTGGCCGAGAAAGTTGGATGGCTTCGGTTTCCATCAAACATTTGAAGAGTGGACCGGTTATAAAATTTCTCCTAAGTTTGACGGCCTCGCTCAATCAGTATCGTTTATGATATTTTGATCACACCATAACTGTCCATCTATAGTTGATCAAACTTATTGGAAGCAGTTTCACGGAAGAATTTGACATTGGGATAGGGCCTTAAGACATTCGTCTGATATTTCATCAGCCCTCTCACTTATTAATCAGTTCACAACCCAGCCGTGCCCAGGTGTATTTTAAATATGACTTTTAATAAGAGTAACTTATAAGTTTTATTGCTTTTTAAATATTAGCCAACCGCATTTATTAATCCACATGTTAGTAACTATCGCACAAGTGAAAAACAGATCAATAATAACAAATACGTTTCCATTTATTTTAAAATATCTGAGTGGATAGTTTCCTAACACATGATTGAGAGGAAATATTTCGGCGATACAATAAATATTTTAAGTGTATATATTTCCTTTAAAGTTAGAGCATATATTATTTTTATCGTAATGTAGCGTGCTATGTAAATGGCGTATAATTCTGATTAAAGTATAAGTAAAATTCGTAGTTTTGTCATTCATTTTTCGGGAATTATTAATATATCACACAGTCAGTTATCTGATGCGGTTCCAATGTTAAAATTATTTCCTGATCTTGTAATAAGTACCTTAGGTGGTCAGATTTCCACGCTATTGGCCAAAGGTATCCCTCTAGAATTGAGTACGGAACTTTTCCTCCTACTTTCACATATCAGGTGTTGAGAAAATACTGCATATTTGCACTAGTTGAGGCCAAGTGTTTTCGGTTGTAAGCACTGTTTAATAGAAGCTCAAAGGTCATACATTTATAAATGTTCGTTCTAGACAAGCTATTTGTGCGCAAAGGAAACAAAAATGCATGACAAACGAGTACAAAGAAAATTTTTTCACGATACGAAAATAAAAACCTCGCAAAAAACATTAACTTATTCTGGTAAAGGCTGTTCACGATAAAGTGAGCACATGTGAAATCAACCTTAGAAAAAAGTACTGCACCTGCCTGCATATATTTCAACGGACTCACTGAGAGACATGCGCTCAGTAAAGTTGGTAACGATGGATGGGAAGTAGTTCCATATCTTAAAGTCGAATAAAAATTGCGAGGTAACCATATTTGATAACTTAAATTATTTCTTTCGCTTTCTGGTTTTTTTTTAAAATGCATCCAAGAGTAAAAACCAGCAGATTTGTGAAGTAGTTACTTTTGAAATAATATTACAGTTTTACTTGACAGAAGCATGAATAAAGTGATGAGGCACATTGCACCATGATAGGTGCAAATTTACATATGGCAACAGTAAACACTAGGAAATAACTTACAAAATAACAAAACATATATGAAACCCTTCTCATTCGTCATGTATATATTATGTCCTCTCAAAATTTCTCTTACAATGATACGCGAATCACCAATGGCTTCCAGAACCCAACAAAATTCTTCAATATGAAAATATTAGATAATATCTGATTATAAACTTGCTTTCATGATATAACGGTCTGGCGTGAGCAAAAATTCACATAATAAAATTATAAAATGTGATACAATGTACAAGCTCTCGAAACGCCAAAATTAAGGGGCCTGACCAGAATGAGTTTACAATAATTATTGTGTGTTGCATTTAGTGTAACAACTTACAACCCTTCACTGAGTTTACCGTGACACAGTGTACAAGCACCGTAAAAAAATTATGACTCAGGTGCATAAGTAATTCAGCCCAGAATAGGCCGGACGTGATCAACATTCCTATCCAAATTCGTTCCCAGCAACACGACGCAATCTATAAACTTACGTTAATACTGAGCGCAAACGCCGTGACGTTAAACACGAATCAGGAACTCTGACCAACTAAGATCTCACTAAACTCCACTAAATTATTGAAGTCAGATCACGACTGGGTTGTACAGCGGTGACGTCAAATCTAGAAATGGCGTACAGCATCGCCGTAAAAAGAGAACTCGTAAACCAATTGTAATGACAGGAGTGCTAAGGCCTGTTCAAACAGTAATATATTTGGTGCCAAATAAAATGCCTCTCGATCATAACATTCAGCCACAATTATAAAATATTTTTAAAACTACAAGACTATTCTTCAAAGTCATACGTTGCAAGAGATCAAGAAATTTCTGTTACAATGTGAACCGCGCATGAAAGCGGCCTTACACAAAACTGCAGCACAAATTACACCCTCAAATTGGACACGCGCATTAGAGCTTCGCTACACTTCCCACATATTTTCTGTTCAAAACTATGAGCCATAAGAATTACGCTGTTACAAGCGTGCATTAAAGAATATATGCATGACGTAGTATATTACTCACGCGTGCATTTGCACGTACAAAAATAACCGAACCATACTACAATTATGTTCAGGCTCAAGAGAGTACTTCACTACTAGAATACTGTTTAACTTCACCAAATAATTGTCGTGTAAAATACGAGTACGACGTAAAAGTTTTATACTCATGACAACTTACACCGTCCAGAATGTCCAGAAGTTGGCGGCGGGTAGCCCATTAAAGCACCTTCAGAACTAAAATACATATTAAAATCTTACTAAAAATTCTCAATAAAAAATAAGATCGATGCAGGGGCAGCGAGCCACACATTGCCCGTCGAAGCCCTACGACGTAAAGGAAACTACGCACATATTAAAAATTATTACGACAGTGAGCTGACGACTAGGACACTATCGTAACACAACTCGCCGTCGGGGACAACTTGGGCAATCAATGCTCTTACAACGGTGATATGCTTCCACCACGAATGCAATACAATCCTACTTTGTCCTGAAGGGACTTACCAAAAACTTATCACACATCACAGCAAACCAGAGCTAAAGTGCTAAATAGTATTAAGTGAAGAGACACCAACTCCAAAATTAAGGCCCACTATCACGAATTCCGTCGCCAACTCACCACTTACGTTCCGCTGCCTCGAATGCTCCATCGCCGGTCACAAATCATTGTGAACAAATTACCAAGAAGAATGATATTACAGTTAAGTGGCAAGCAGCCGATGTCCAGTGTGCCCAATTCTGCAGTCGAATCACGTCACACCCATGACGAAATGAAGCAGGCCTCCCAGAAAAACAGGCGAAGCTGTCAGGTAGGCTCGAGCCGAAAGCCAGTAGCCGAATTATTAACGATAGCCCCGAACAATATAAAAAATCATAAGGTTGAGAAGGGAAGGGGAATCGAGAGCGATCAAAGAGCACGAACGATGACGCGGTGGGACTGAAACTAATATGTGTGGTGGTGCGCTAGCGTAGCACGGTAAAGCTCAATCCAAAAAGTCAAAGAACGCGCTGGTAACGCCCTAGCGTTACAACATGACAATGTTACTTTTACATAAGGCGGAGAAATATAAACTGAAAATACATACAAGTAGGTCTTTAGCAGGGCTTTCAAAAGTGCTCATTTTACCGTAAACAGTCTATACATTATAATCAAGGAGCACATTATTATTGATATGAGAAAAACAGTTTTCTGTAAAAGTATTTTTATTATGATCGAATATTTAGTACTTAATCCGCATTAGCCAACTTCAAGAAAAACGGAGGTTATACTTAAATTATATTTTAAACCTTATTATAATTTCCGATATATATTAGAGCAAATAAAGACACATTTTATTTTGATGAGTTTTTATGAGTACGTCAAGTCAACACAGATCTCGTATTCACGCATGCAGAAACACATATACTTAATTTTTCTAGAGGTCTCAACCCTAAATTTATTAATAACAATGAATCATATGTCAAACAATTTACTATGAGAAGCTTGTTTCCTACAAACTTTAAATGATTGTGTTAATAAAAAAGCAATAATTTCCGTTTTTGTATATGGTGTAAATAAATTAAATCCTGTTCATTAAAAGTCGTATATCAGTTTCAAAAGTTACATCCACATAAGTAAAATTGTATTAATATATATCGGAATTGAATCACTACTAAGTTATTAGATAACGGAACAATTAGTAGATAAAAACATTTAAGGTACAAAATAAATACTTTCGACGTTTCAAATAAATCATTTTCCATGTGCATTTTCTCATTTAAATTGTACATTTGGCGTTTGAGAAGATAAGGGCTTATTCTCCGTTTTATAAGATGGTACAATTTTAGACATACTATGCTAACCAAAACTTATGTGGATCGCAATATTACAAAATATTCTTCCGATTATTTCGGTGAACCTGGAAATAAAGGATACAGAGAAATTTGTGTGAATTTATAAAATATTAAATAGTAAACGACGCTCAGTAGGGCATTATTTAAGTGTAGATATGTGGATGTAATTAATCGTATATTGCAGTTCACGTCATTTTTCTTGGCAAACTCTGAGACCGATGCCACGAAAGGCCCTAAATGTAATACATATCCTTAGTTTTCATGTCTATTAAATACTAGCCATTTAGCTTCGGTTACAGTTCAGCTCCTTTCCAAAGGGGTTCTGGCCCCTGGCATAGGGTAGTTATCTTAAAAATAGCCACACATAGAAGCATATTTTTTTCTTAATTATTCTCGGTGAAATTTTGTGCAAGGTTGGTTTACAATTGGAATGTTTTACAAGCTACATCAGTTTACATTACAAATATATAATTTTATATGTGGCACATATAAAGTTCTGTATGTTATATAACCAAAATTAATATATTATTATTTTTGACACAAATTAGGATTACACGAAAAAAACTCGTCTTAAAATATTTCTGAAACAGAGAGGATTTGCGTTTCTCCCTGAACGAGTGAAGAGAGAAGAGTTTTTCTGATCTCCCAGGAGGAAATAACTATTTTTGCTTGCCATGCAAGTGGAGGAAGTAGAACATAACGAGTTGTGAGGTATTTTCGTCTTAGTGTTGAAATCCCCGTAGAGTTAATATTTTATTTTCAGTATTATTATATGGCACATTTATGTTAGAAAGTGTTATTCTCTATAGACTATACCCAGCAGACTTAATACTTTTAAAAGCACATATGAGGATCGATATTTTCCTTCCGACATACGTAAAATTAACATTGCCATGGATCCGATAACTTATTTCATGCATCGTATAGTGTAACTGTGAGATTGCTAAGTACTAACAAAGTATATATGCTATTTCTGTGTCTATTTTTATGTGTAGGTGCTTAAAACAAACAAACGAAATAAAATAAATCCGTAGATCAGAAAATTTAACGTCACTCAGTTAACACAATTTTAACATAGGGAGCTATTGCTAACATATCGCTACTAACTTTATTGGGAGCATGCCAATGTGTCAGTTAAAATATCTACAGACAGAAACATATTTCATGAACGTAAAGGTATGAATTATAATACTAGAAACGCTGTTATTTTTTCAGCAACCTTACATTTTCACTTGATAGAGACGTATTTAAAGCAACATCACCAGTGGCCATGCTGATTTCACACATGGTGAAAGGGTACAGAACGGGAGGAGGTGGAGATTTCCACCATGGCTTCTAAAAGTGCTCAATTAATCGCGAATAAACAATAAAGTACTTAATCTGACAATACTTGATTTGTCAATCCTGTATGACCTTGATCGCTAAGGCATGATGTTCATATGGCGAGGATACTAGGCCAAAAATGGTTCAGATCCAGTTCCCAGCATGATTATGATTGAACAATGATTTTTCAAATAGTTCGGAACCTACAGTGTAGGTCTATCATCGACATAAAACTGAACAACAGTCATCACCATGACCACCACTGTCATGAGAACCACCACAAGCAACATAATGAGGACCACCACCAAAACCATCACCAGCAGAACCATCATCACCTCGAACATCAAAACCACCACAAATAAAACCAGAACCACAACCATTTTCATCACAGAAACTACCGCCACCAGAGCCATCAGTACCAGAACTATCACCATATCCATTTTTAAATAGAGCCATAACCATAACCACCATTACCTAAACCACCGCCATCGTCATTAGAAAATAGAGCCACAATGGAAAACACCATTAACTAAACCACCGCCATCGCCATTATAAAATAGAGTCATAACCAAAAACACCATTACCTAAACCACAATAACTACCACCAAAACCACCACTACCAAAACCCACCATCACTGAAGCCACCACTAAATCCATCACCATCACAACCACCTCCAACACTAGAATCATCATTAGAACCACCACCATTATAAACAGAACGACCACAACACCACAGGAACCACTACTATCACCAGAGCCACTTTCGTTTTCATCAAACCCACCGTCAGAACCGTCTATCACTCCTACTACCACCATCAACACTATCACAGTGTTATATAACATTAGTCATATCTTGAAAGGCATTTTATTAAAATTACAGATAATTAATGCATTCATATTATTTAAGCCTTGAAAATAGTGATTCTTTGCTATAAATTGCAATGAGTTTGTAGAAAAATTTATTTACACTTCGCATGTGCCATTATAAAAAATTAATTATGTGAGGACTCTTTATGGCCATACAAATGTTTTCTTTTAGGAAATACTTAACATAAACATTGCCAAAAGACAAATAAACAGCGTGTCTAGGTTTCACCACTATGATAAATTACCATCTGAAGTTGCAGGAAAAATATATTTATGGGTGGTTAATGCCTGTTGGGAGGGCATTAAAAAGTACTCAGTTTACCGTGAATAGCTTATAACTATGAATGTATCTGTATAATATTCACAGACTCAGTTCTGCATCGCCTTCCTGCATTCGGCCCAGCTCCTGTTCTACGACTGCGGGTTCCCGCGCTGGTCCGTGATCTTCACACTACCCAACGCCATCTTCTTCTACTACCTGTTCAGAGCGTTCTACTGGAAGGAGTACGAGAAGCCGAGGAGCAAGAAGGACATCGCTCTCAGCAGAAGATCGTCTTGATGCGTGTCCTTCGACGCTTGAAACCACATTGAAATTCAATTTGTTAAGGGGACAGGACTCTCATTACCTTACTATTAGCCACATGATCCAATCGAAAGGGGCAATGGCGAGCTCGTGGCTGTTCGTTCAGAAATAATTTTATAAAACCAACGAAATTATTAGAAAATCTCTCCGTGGTTTTTGTGTATTGTTCCCTGGTCCAACATCAGCAAGCTCCGAAATCGTTACCATTTGACTGTGTCGCCATCTTGCAGCGAGCCAGTTTACTCACGAGTCTGTGGATACTACGCATGTTTTAGTGGGCGATCATTATTACTGGGAATACGCGTTATCGACCGTCATTTTTCAACACAATATTTTACCACCTAAACTACCCAGAATAGTGGGTGAATACGTTTTTCCACAATTTCAATTAACGAAATGAACTTAATATTCTATTGAGTAAATGTTTTAGCAGTGCAAATTATTGTAGGATTATTTGTGTATAAGTGAGAGCATGGCCACCACAGTCTATAGCCCCTTTCTTAAGATCACCGTCTCCTCTTTTTCTCTCATTCCCTCTGGCGCACTTTAGTGGATCATACGTTTCACTTTCTTAATAAACATAAGGAGAGATTATGAACGTTTAGTTTCTTCGCTCGCTTTTCGATGCCCACGAAAATTTCTTCAGAAAAGCGGAGAAATTCGTTCGGTTACCAGCATGATTTATCGTCAATGGTTGAACTTCATATGTTTGTCAGCACATCTGTCAAATTACGGCATAAGTAAACTAGAAGGAATATTGGTACTTTACCTCTTCCTTATTCCGTTTTTTCAGTGTATATTTGTGTAAGAACTCTAGGAATGTGTTCCAGGCTTTTATAAAGCTATTTAAGCTTGTATCATTTTGCAAATATTCCAAGGTTTAAATGGTTTTAAAATTTACTCCATCTATTTCGTTCGGAGTGAAATTATTTGATCGTAAGTTTAACTCAGATTAGTTGAAGAAATAAATCCGTTACGCACGGAATGGAGCAAAATAAAAATAAAGTGGTTGAAGTGATGCCGTATTAATTTATATCAGATTTTTTTTTTTTTTTTGTTATCAAGTCAGACCATTGATTTTAGAGGTAGTCCCCCGCTTTTAAAGTGGTTTGTTTCATGGGTCCCGAATTGTTTACAGTGAGTGTTTTTGTTAAATGTTCTGCATTTAGCTTGTTTACTCCAATTCTTTCTCCGGGTACTGCAATGTTATTTTTATCTTCTTTATATGATTATGAACAGAACAGTTAAGTATAATAGATCACGTGAATAAAATGGGCTTCGAACCACAGGTTTCTGACGCTATGCCTTAAATTATAAATTCAACTGGGGTCCTCTTCCTTGTTCGTTGTAAACGAATAAATTCTCCCAGGATGATTATCGCATGAGTTTTAATTTGTTTCTTGCAGTATCTACTATCTGTCAGATTATACGTTTGAGATACACGGGCGGTGTTCCAGTTAGTCTGGTTATCGTTCTTTGTTATTTTAATTTTCAGTTTTGTAATATTTTAATTGAAACACTTCAACAGTCAGCTATATAACATGCAATGTGGCTATTTGTTGTACTACAACACTTGGTTGATATAAGATGAATGTGAAATAATTATTTTAGAACTAGAAACCCCGGATTTTTTAAATAAATCACACAACTTAAAAAAAATTAAAGCACTGTTAAACATATAACAATATCAAAATTAATTAATAAAGACCAAAGACTTTAAACGGTTATTGAACAGTAATAAAATAATGAAAGTTATACACATTTAATTAATATTTCTGAAAATTGCTTTACTAAGTATTAATTTTGAGTGTGATGCGCAGTCGTTTATTACAAATACTCCAGATGTATGAATATTTAACATGAGTAGTTAACAAAACTAACACAATGCCGACTTGTTATTTGTATGTAGTAGTTTGTATGCTTCGAAGTTGACAAAACACAAATGACAAAAATACGTGATCGATTCTGCAGATGAAATTGGACACTTGACTTTTCTGCCAACAAAAAGTTCCAATTGGAACACGCCCATCATGTTTCTTCTAACTTTTAAGAAAATAAACAATTTTTTTTTTGAAAATTTTTTCTACGCAAGATTTGAGATATTTATACTCGATACTTGTCTTTCGAATACTGAACGTATTTTTCTAGATATTTATTATTGTCATTAAAACCATTAATATTTAAAGCTGATTAAAACCTCAAGCTCCATTAAATAATACACAGTTGAATTCAAATACGTGGTACACTTTAAAACATCTGACATCAGGCGTAGTTTCAGCCGATAGTTTTAAAACATCTGACATCAGGCGTAGTTTCAGCCGATAGTTTTAAAACAATATCATTCGCAATTCTTAAAATAAATAATCTCGTTTCAGGGAGTTAAAGAGCGGAATAGTTAGCAAAACTAAATTTAATGAAAAGAATTCGCTGATTTAAGAGTATCCTCGGCTGTGGAAAAAATAATAGATATATAAGTTTAAAATTACAATGTAATAATTACAGTTATTTTTAGACATCTCCTGAAAGAACACAAGATCGTATATTTATAAATAAATTTTCGCAAGCTTGATACTATTTATAAGAACACTTTTGAAATTAATAAAATAACTTTCCCAGTAGCTACAAACTAGTATTTTAAGTCAACCTGTGGAAAATAAAACAATTGTGTGAGCCTATGTTATACAGTACAAATTTTGTATGAATGTGGATGGAAACGTTTTTGTAATTTTTCTGATATTTCCTGGTTCACTCAACGCATCAGTACATTTACAAGAGTAGCAATTTACTGCTACAGGAAAATACTGACATTATAAATAAAGTTCAGTAAACTGCTGTGATCATGAAAGCAATATAATTAAGGTTTCATTTTATAGTCCGTTCGCGGTTGAGAATTTTTAAAGTTACTTCTTAGGATCAACGCCTATTCAATTCTGTATCCATCAGCCATGTGTAAAATTTACGCAGTCCTCTGACTTTATTTGCGCGGCCATGAAGCGGGACCCTAAAATTCCTAATAATGTAAATATGTTCCCGATAAGCCATTTATCGCGCTTATGTGCGCAATACAAACAACAACAAAGTGAAGTAAATTCGTTAGTTGCCGATTTAAGCATTGTACTACTTTAAATACGAAGTTGAGACACCGAATCACATTTTCTACGTTGCCGCCAGCATAACTGAAAGCATAACATTTAGTGTTTCTTTTAAAAAAAACCATGCAATTAGTTGCACAAATTTTTAAAAAGATTTTTTTTTTCTCCATAAGTGCTTTTCTTCAATACGAGCCAGCTATAAGTACAGACCAATGTATTTTTGGCAGTTCCATTTACCGGAATGATTGCTTGTAAGCCACAACGTCCGGACAGTGTTTGTATTAACGTGCTTTAAAAATACTGTGTTGGCTGAATCTCAGATTATGGATATTTTTTATAACTTTACGAACAAAGTTGTTCATATTTCATTAACTGGCACTGCCATAGTACAAATATTGCTTATTATTAACGACGTTAAAAACAAAAAAAAAAAACACTACTTGTAAAATGTACATTTTGGCTGCAGTTGTAATATAAATGTTGGTTACGAATTACAAAAAGAAATGGTTTTTGTGTATAAAAATTAAATTTTTACAATTTGTAATATTCGGAAACACTTCAATCCTTGTACGTGAACGAGGTTTCATTTCAGCAAGATGCGTCGAAAATACAAACTATTTCTCAAAAATATCAATTTTTACTTTACTTATAGTGACGTTATTGCACCCCAACCTTGGGGTCAGTTATATTTATAGCTCTGTGTTGAAATAATATATTACTATTCTGATATGGAATCCATATTACAAATTTTTTTTATGTATGCCCCGTAATACTGTTCAGTTTCTTTCCTGTTAAAAAAAGGGGGAATTTTGTTTAGAGAATGACAGGACGACAGCCACATATATCATGTATGACTATGCAGTAATGCTTACTTAAAACAAAATTTGAAATTTCGGTGCCGGGGTTATAGCCTATAGAAACCAAAGAACATTATTTATTTATTTAAAGGGTTGTGAAATTGTGTATAACAATGTATAATATAACGTATTCACAGTATAGTAAAAAGTTGTTTTACTGTTACTCTTTACCTGTTAATATATATTGGTAGTTTCTGATATCTAAAGCAGGCACTATGTACTGTTTCTTATGTACTTTTGAGTTTTTTTCTATGTAAATTTGTTGTGTTTTTGCAATTTATGTAATTCGTGTGATATTACTGTTATAAAAAAACTGAATAAAAAATAACCAAAAATTGTGAAGGTCTAATAAAAATATGTTTTATTCAGTAAGAGGTGAAATTATTGTATAGTAATTTTGCTATTTTCGGTTCAATTTGTATTTTGCCTATGGATATGTAGCAGAAAGTGTTTTGCGGCTATTTGGAAAACATATACTAGTAAACCAGGAATATGATTGTTATAAACTGTAAAACTGCAAAAAAAAGGAAATAAATAAATATTGTAAAGTTAAATAATTATTGACAATTTACGTAGTTACTGCCACATTTACTAAATTCTTTCACGTGTTCAGTAAATTAAAACAACTAAAAGGGAAATTAACGACATTTTACTACTTTTCAAAACTTTATTTTAAGGAAGCCTCAGTTTGGAAAGAGACTTTATTTACAAGTCTTTACACGGTATTAAATTTCAATAAAGGAACTACACTGGATAACAGGTTACAACATTTTCAAGTAACTAGTATTGTAGTCATTGTTTAAGCGACAATCTGTGAAATTAAATAAATGATCGGCACACAAAATTTGGCACGAAATGTTAAAGCGTATGTGAGATTATTGTTACATGCTGAAGACACCTGAGTATCTGAGTATCTGAGTTCGTGAGAGATGGAGGTCTTAATAAAAAATAAAATAAGCTAAATTTGATTTCTAATTTATTCACTTTGATATTTTCTACGTCATTCATTAGCTGTCTCCACTTTAACTCTGTTTTATAACAGAGAAGCGCAATATTTGATGCCTATTTCCACTCTAATTAACGCCCTTATTAATTGTCTCTGTAGTTACAGTCAATTAACTTATACTCATTATAAACGCGCAATCATCCTACCCGTTGCCATAATTTATGTCTTACACTCACGCATCTAGTCCAATAGTCCAGCCTGTCAGCCGCACACTTCACTGCTTGATACTTGCAGTCGTAGACTCCCCTTCTGCTGGTCACTGTTCGAATTCTATCGCTCGGAACTCAGCCACTCATTCCAAGTCAACGTGCAGCCCGGAGGCCAACCGCATAATTATAGTGTCGCATCTTTTCATTTGGAAGATTCAACGCACACCGTGACGTGCTGAGAGAACGAGGTCAGTAATCCGGAACATTTTTCAGATACCAGCCGAAACTAATACTGCCTGGGTAAGCAGCTTGCATAAAAAAAGAGATTAAAGTGTCGACACACTTTAAGGTAACTAACACGAGGCCGCTCGCCTGCCACTATCACATGAAAACTAACCGAGAAAAGCGAAGCAGTGAGCATGCAACACTGCCCCCTCCTAAAGCGTGTTCGTCCCGAACAGACTCTTCAATTTCATGACCTTCGTAGAGTGCCAGTCGGTCGATGTGGACAACCGTCGGCTTTGCCCGAGAGCCTTGGCGACAAATCCGAAATACCACATCATTGAGTTTATTCAGAATCCTGTAGGGACCTTCCCAAAAATTCTGCAGCTTCGGGCAGTGCCCTTTTCTCCTATATCCTCCTTGGAATACCTCTCCGGACATTCTCCTATCATACCGCTTCTTCATTCTGTCACTATTTTTTCTGAGATGCTGTCGAGCAAAATTATGAATGCCAACAAGTCTGTTACGTAATTCGCTGGCATAATTATGGGGCTGCAGTTTCCGTTTTTGTCGGCCGACTAAACAGCAGGTCACTGAAGAGTCGTAGCTCTTTTAAAAACAGCATCATTGATGGTGTTACTCTTGTCAACTCGTGAACTGCTGAGCGGAAAACAAGAAGAAACAACGACACCTTTGCATCCCAGTCCTTTTGAATGTCTGCCAAAAAGATTGGCATGTACTTCTCATGAGTGCAGTTTAGTCTCTCTGCCATTCCATCCGACTGAGGGTGTAAGGCTGTAGTCCTAGTATTTTTCATCCCTATAATTTTCATTACCTCCTGAAAGAACGCAGCTTCAAAGTTTCTTCCTTGATCAGAATGGAGTTCTAGTGGCACCCCAAACCTCGAAAAGACATGTTTTGTAAGTGCCTCAGCCACAGTACATGCTTCCTGTTTTGGGACCGGAATGACCCCAGACCACTAAGTAACATAATCTTGAGCCCTAAGTATATACCGATTACCTTTCTCTGTGACAGTTTAAGGACCCAAAATGTCTACTGCCCTCCTTTAGAATAGGGCTCCAACATTATATTTCTATAGGTGACCTTGTCCTCTGGTCCTTGGACCCTTTCTCGCAGTACAGCGGTCACACAATCGGCACCTCTTCTCATCATCTTCCTAACAACGACACCAGTAGACTATTAATCTAATTCTGTCAAGCGTCTTATTAACACCAAAGTGCCCACATGCTGCCGCATTACGCAGTTCTTTTAAGATTTCTGGAACCCTTCATTCTGGAAGCACCAACTGTAAAAGTGTGTTTTTTTTTCCATCAATGATTTCCCAGTTTCTGCAAAGTACACAATTTTTCAGTATGAGGTAATTCCATTGTGCCCACTTTGCTTTGACTACTGAACTCAGGATAGATATCTCTTCCCGTTTTGGCAGTCAGTCAGCTTCTTTCCCCTTTAATAATGGTTGCAAAGTAGGATCATTCAGCTGGTCTTTCGTAATACCCTCATCTCTCCAGGTAGGTGTCCGATCACAGGATAAGAGAGTGAGTGAAGATATTTGGGCGGCTTTTAACAGCTAGGTCTTGAGAACCGAAGTAGGTGATTGAAGTGGATATGGAGCGGCTCCGGAATGAAGGGGCGGGGGAAACAAGGGATCCCCGGGAAAACCCGCCGACCAACGGCATCGTCTGGTGCAATTCCCACTTGCGAATCGCAAGATAGAGAACCTTGAATTCTTGTCCTCCGTACCTTCAACATTTCACCACTCCTTACTTCCTCGTGCTCGCAATGGTGACAAAATGGCACACGTGGCCTCCTAGAAAGTGCATCTGCACTTCTGTGAATGAATCCAGATCTGTGCAGTATTTCAAAGTCATATTCTTGAAGATGCTGTATCCACCGGGCTATTTGACCTTCGGAGTTCTTGAATTTTAGTAGCGAGATGTAATGAAGCATGGTCGGTTCTTAGAATAAAATGTCTGCCATAAAGGTAGGGGTGGAAGTGTGAAATTGCCTTCACAATGGCCAGAAGCTCCCTGCGTGTAACACAGTAATTTATTTCAGGCTTATGCAATGCTTTATTGAAGTATTCTAGTGATCTATCCTTCCCATCTTGAACCTGAGATAGCACAGCTCCTATACCTACATCTCTAACATCAGTGTCCAAAATGAATACACCCTCACTTTTAAGGAAACCCAGGACTGGAGGAGATATCAGAATTATCTTTAATTTAGTAAAAGCATCTCTGCAATCAGTGGTCCAATGAAATCGATTTTTCGCCTCAGTCAGTTCATATAGTGGCTTGGCAAACGTGGCAAATCCAGGTACAAATAGATAGTAGAAGGCACATAATCTCAGAAAACTCCATACTTCAGTTTTGTCTGTTGATGTAGGCCAATTTATTATTGCTTTGGTACTCTCGGGGTCTGTTTCAATCCCATGGGCCGACACTACATGTTCCAAGAAATCAGTTTTCTTTTGAAACAGGTGGCACTTCTTAGAAACCAGTTTCAAGTAGGCTGCGGCCACTTCCTGGGCCGTTCTTTGTCATGTGTTTTATGCTTGAGAGCTAGTTGTGTATATTAAACATGGTGTGATTTATTTGCGAATAGTCTAAACTGTGAAAAGTTGACAGTATGAAACATCAGTTTCTGAGACACTATTAATATAATTGGAGTTTGTTTTGTTGGTTTGTAGGTGTTGTTGTTCAAACATTATGTTTGATAGTAAAGGAGTTATGTTATATAAAATGTAATTAACTATTGTAATTTTAGTTTCTACTGTCCATTTTCGTACTTAAAAGAAAAATTTATTTGTATAAAATATTTTATAGAGTTAAATTCTCGTACATATGGCAGCAGGGTATTGAACATGATGGGTTTTGTTTGAATAAATAACAAATATGCTTTTTTTTATGTTTACAGCTTAGAAACTACAAAAAATTCTCAGAAATGAATGGAAGGCTAGTATAACAATTATGATAATTACTTATCGGCGTATTAAAGAGAAGTGGGCAATTATGCCTAAGTTATTGTTTGAATAGGTACAGTGAAAGTTGGTCGAGATGTTATAGCATATTGAGCTTCGCTAATATAGGTATGAAGTGATAGAGTATTGTTCGAGTAATAATGGTACCATTGAATCACAGCACAAGGAGTAGAGATTTCATTAGGACAGTTCTGAGGCCACTTCTTGCAATTTTCTCAGCACTGAACTAATGAGAAAAGCAGTTGCTTCTTTGGACTTTGGTCAAACCTTGATCTCCTTTTCGGGTGTTTTGTGCTGATCCCAGCAAGAAATAAGAATGAGCAGTCTACTCTAATAAATGACACTTTTTTAAGAAATTATTGTTACTACTCCACTGTATCTTGCAGTGAATACAGAATTGGTACTGACATTGCTATTAATTAAAACGAATTGTGGTCTTTATCAATTGATTCCCGCTTCCCAGCATATTTATTCAGAAGAATAACTCTTCTATAACATGTAATGGGAAATTCTTTACCATGATACAACCATTATATACCAATTGCAAACTATATTTGTTTGTAAATAACAGTCTCAGTAATCAACACTTAGCTACATCTAACGTAAGTTTCGGTTTGGAATGTTTCTTGAAAATCTCTCCCAAAGAGATGGGGGAATGGGGGGTGTAATGGAGCAAGCTATATGATTGAAATTAAGGGAATGTTATTATTTTCTGGTTGTTTTTAGCAGTTTCAGTAAGGTTTTTTTTGGCATTGTTAATTTTGTGAATGTGTTAGTGTTTTTCTAATGTTATAGTTTCAGTTTGAATAGGGCGACAGCTGTTGGATTTTCGACTGTGTTCTTTCTTTTCGAGTACGTAATGGAAATTCAGTTTACTGATTGTTTTCTTTCGACGCATTCCGGCTGGCTTGGTAAAATTGATGCGGCGGTGTTAATGTAAGTGTCTGAAGGGAGGATGTCCTGTATCACACGATGCCCTCGTCAGGCAATGTTCGGAGATGCTGCAGTAGCCACATCGCGCGATGGCGATATTAGAGAATACCGGGGGAGCGATGAGATAATGCGATATCGGCAACCAATGGAAATTAAGGGAGGGTGTGATGCGGCGTGGCGATATGAGCTGTGAGCACGTGCCGTCATCTCAGAGAGTATAAATGATCGGCACCGAGGAAACATGCGTGTGGCTAATTTAACCCACGCCGGCAAACACTCTTGAGCTATAAAATCATTTCACTCTCTGCGACAGTTCAGCAGAGTGCAAGGAGGGGAGCAACCCTCGTGTCTTCATAAATTCATCTTGCAAAGCGAGTGTTTTTATAAAGTAAATTTATAATGTATTCTGCGACGTTTTTCTCGTAGACTGCTTGGCTTGTTTCGTAGCTGTTACCTGTCTGCTGTGTAAAGTGCGTGAAACTGCATAAATGGTAATAAACCTCAGAGCAGAATTTCCTACGTTAAATTTCTTTTTTTTTTTTTTTTTCCGGTAACGGCGCCTTCATTCACGAACATAACTTCTCGTGCTTCTGTATCGACTAAGAGAGTCGAGCTGATGCTTCAGCCGCCGTTTGGGACGACTGAAATGTTACAGCATGTATGAAACAAGGAAAAATTATTTTCGATGTTACGCATTTATACGGGATGTTTTTGAATTGAGTGCAGATGTTTTGGGGGTTGCATGGAAGGTGTGAAGACGAGTGTTTTGCTGTAATGGATGTGGTGTTGTAAATGAATCCTAATGCTACAAATAAAATAAAAAGGCAAGACGCACTGTTGCTGTAGAGGTTTGCCCTTGCGGGTAAACAGAGACTCATCTGTCCATAACACAGTTGCAGGGAAGTCTGGAACAGTAATCCGCTGCTGCTGGAACCAGCTGACAATCTCAAGTCAACGACGACAATAATCACCACCGAGTATAGCGGCATTGCATGTCGTCGTGCAACGAGGTAGACGGCCATCAGTTCGAACAATTGCTGTATATTATACTGTACTTGCGGTTTCGATGTCATCTCGCTTTGAGGAACTGTGCTGCATGTTCTTTACATAATAATTATTGCCTACAGCATATGCGGCTGGTGTTTTATTTATTTGTAGCGTACGGATACATTTACAACACCATGTTCATTACATCAAAACACTCGTCTCACATATCCTTACGTACCACCAAAATATCTGCACTCATTTCACAACATACTGCATATTACACCTACGCTAAATACGTCAATTTTTTAAAAAATAATTCGCTGCCAACTCGACAGACAGCCCGAATACCGGCGTGTGACCTAAGCATATCTGTATTTATGAGCCGCAATGCTTTCCTATTGTTTGTAACAAAAATGCTTACTTTATCGTAAAGAACATTTAGCTAAGTACCTACCTATTTACAGTATGTATGTTGTGTCTACACTGATGGTATTCAGCTGCTGAAATAAATATGCACGGGAAGGTAGTTTTGTGCTATACATAATATAATAGTTTGTAACGGAGAGTAAAATTCGTAGGTATTACATGTTTTGTCTAAAGGACCAGATTCGAATAATGAAGAATCAGTGTTGTGTTAAAACTTAATGAAAGAACAGTTCCTAGTTCGTATATAAAATGTGGTTTTCTGAAAAGAAACAATTTAATATATAAACATTTGCTTTATTACACACTTATAAAATTGGTTTCACAGATTTTATGTTTCGTTTATAAAAATGTATTCCCTTTCGAATTTCTTATATACGTAGTCTGTATTCCTGTTTTCTTATCTACATCTAGCAATATTTTTCAACCGGATTCTTAATGTTTGACACCCAGCAGAAAATAATTAAATACATTCAGGAACACAATATGTTACAGTTTAAAATTGCCAGTGAAATATTTGTAAGCGCGTTCTGATTAAATAAGTGTGTGCTGCATCACCATTCACCGTCAATATTTTGCCAGAATCTTCTTCGTGTAGATCTTCCAGTAGAAGTGGGAGAACAGGAACAACTAAATTGCGACGTTTGCTATGAGTATGTAGGTCAGAAGTAGAGGCTTTCTGCAGTCGTAGACGAGCAGGTAAACCAGGCACATCAGAATGGTGCAGAACTGTAACTAGAGACAGACATAAACAGTCTATATCACTTCAGTGTTTCACATCAGAAATTTACGTAACGTGATTAACCTCGCGTTAAAGAAAGCGCTAAAAACATTTTACACATTTTACTGCCATGATAACACTCATAAAAAGCGTCTCGGGAATAAACATCGTCACACAGCATGGAATTCATACTTGTAGTCTAGAGGAAATGTGATTTTGCAACTATTGATTGTGAGAGGTATCGCTTAGATAACAACAAATATAAACAAAATAAAAAAAATGTTGTATCGGATGTTTACTGTAATAATGCAGGAAATTATTTTACCATGTCGTAAAACTGTTTTTTAAATTTGTAGCGCATTACTTTTTTTTCCCCCAAACTACATGAAAATTTAAAAAAAAATGTCAAACCGAAAAATACCAATGCGAAAGTATAAAAAAAAATTTATAAGCAGCCGGATTAAGTTTTTCTATTAATATCAATAAATTACCAACTCTCCTGTTTTGAATAAGTGTCATTTCCAAAAATATACAAATAATACAGGAAAAATACACATGCACTGTAGTGCCCACTCTGATAATCCTTCTCAACATCCCAGAATTAAGAACTGTGGAATATATTATATTCTGTCTTATACCCTTAAGAAGTAGAAATATTTGCAAACCTTTATAATATTTATAAAATTTTTCTTATAAAACTTTAAATACATTTTATTCTAACGTAGGCACTTAGGGAGTAGAAAAATTTGCAAAGCTGTATATAAAGTCACTTAAGCTGCATTAACTCAGTATTAGATAACCAGGTTCTATTCAGACACTCGCAAGTAAATAACAAGCGTGTGCATAGCTAATGGAGTTATGGAATGAATCACATTAGTAAAATATATTCGATACTCACATGGAGGCTCTGAGAGCGATCATTTCGTCAAATCATACTTGAATGCGAAATTTCTACCTGTTTATTAAACGTTAGGGATTCTCACGTACATAATGCACCTCGAACAGTTTTACAGTGTTGTCCAGGTCATTATTTAAAAAAAATAATCCAATAAATAAAATTTGTTTGTAGGAGGTTAATACCAGGCTATTTTAAGTTCCTCTGAACTAACAATTGTAAACAGAAAATTAAATGTGCTCGAAGATTGTTTATTATATAATGAATACGTAGCTGAGAGTTGCACGATTGGAAGTTTTAGAATGGACGTTACTAATTTCACTCCAGTTCCCATTATTCCAGTAATCCATGATTTAACATGAAGATGTAAGTGGCCTTACCAAAGCTGTCAAATTGAGGCAATCAAGGATAAGTTCTACTTACGTCTGTGCGCAAGAACCAAGCTTTATCGAACAAAACTCTCTGGCGAAAATGTCTCTTGGTAGTGATAGAATTGAAATTTTATGTTGAGATCACTAGATAGACACCCTGAAAAATCAAAAATAATGCTTTTGATTGGGACGCGAGGCTGTTATAAAGATTAATCCTTGGCAGAGCACGAAACAATGCATTTCACTCCAGTCTCGGTCATATTAATTGCACTCGTGACTATTCTGTAAGTTCAGTTGTAAATTACGGCTGAAAATAACGGTAATATTACAAGTCTACATTTCCTCACTCTAGAATCTCACTGTCATGATCTATCGATGCATGTCTATATTTGAAATTAATTACTGCTACACATATTTGTTTCGTAACATCAAATATATATATATATATAAAATATATATATATATATATATCCATTATACATGAAATTGCTTTATTCACTAAAACAACAGTAGGCCGATCTAAATAATATGTAAAATCGACGATATAAGTCACCGGAATTTTCGTTTTTATAGGTAAAGTTTGAATTATTTTTTATATTTATCAATGGACAACGGATTCAAAATCGCGTTTAAGAAGTTATTGTTTTGTTTGCAAATACGCGAAATTCTAATTTCTCTTTAAATAATGCAAATATTCACATGGTGCCTGACCACTGACATAACTTTATAAATACAGACATACTAATGTTTTCAATATTACCGATATAAAGAAAATATAGAATAGTTTTTAAAATAACACGTCGATACGAACAGTCGAGTTTTCAAGCAGCACTATACGTCAGACAGTACGTATCCATAACTATCTGGACAAAGCGAGCTATACCCCGAGGGAAAAAATATATCTTCACTCTTATTTACATTCGCGTTGTTCCTTGTTCAAACAAAATAATACGCAGTTTCATGATTTTGTTACTTTCATAGACAACCCCTGACTTGTTAAACGCCTGCTTATCCATGCTTTCCTCCCATATGCCAGTAGGAAATTCGGAAAATTTCATATTACTCACATACCTCATGCTGCGACAAATTAATACGTTTCACACATTATTAACTAGCTCGGAATTCGATCTCAAAACCTTTTTGTCTAAACATAACACAATTGTGATCTCATTTACTCGTATATATAGTGGCAGACTTCTTGCCGTGCATGAAGAATTTCAAGCATTTCAAGAGGAAACGCAACAGGAGACCTTTAAATAAATCAGGAAATACACCAAGAGAACTACTGTCTCATTGTTAACTACTGATAAATTATAAAACAGTAAACAAATCCTTTCTCTCGTGAAAAGATAATTTCGAATATGACCAGGAAATTTGTAATATAATTATAAGAATAAATATTTTTATTGTTAATTTGTATTGATTTTAAGTCGATGACTTTACAAAATAAACTAGGGGTTAGCCCGTCACCGTTTTTTCAGTATGGTCACGTGCTTAGAATAATTACGATGTTACACATTTTTGTTATCATACAAGGACTGAAAAAAATGTTGTGAAATTAACTCAACATTTGATATAGTTCTATCCACTAAGCCACTGCGGCCCCACTTGGAATCGTTCTATCCACTGAGCCACTAAGGCCCCATTTGATATATATATATATAATATATATATATATATATATATAATATATATATATATATCTATTCACTGGCCCACTGCGGCCCCAATTGATATAGTTCTATCCACTAAGACACTGCGGCACCACTTGCATTCGCTCTATCCATTGAGCAACTGCGGCCTCACTTGGAATAGCTCTATCCACTGAGCCACTGCGGCCCCACTTGAAATCTCTCTAGTCACTTTGTCACTGCAGCCCCATTTGATATATATCTATCCACTTAGCAACTGTAGCCCCACTTAACATTGTTCTATCCACAGAACCACTAAGGCCCCACTTGGAATCGCTCTAGCCGCTTGGCCACTACAGCCCCATTTGATATATATCTATCCACTTAGCCACTGTGGCCCCACTTAACATAGTTCTATCCACTGAGCCACTAAGGCCCTACTTGGAATTGCTCTATCCACTAAGCCACTGCAACTCCACTTGGAGTCTGTCTAGCCACTTGACCACTGTGGCCCCACTTAATTAGATCAACATTGAAGCGAGATATTTAAAGTAAACAAGAATTATATTCCATTTCCTTTATATCTCTATGCAACTTTCTCTATGCATTAATACAAAACTTTTCATAGGTAAAAAAAAAGTAATTAAAAATGAATTTTTAGGGTAAAAGGTAATGATTGCTTAATCTGATCTTGCTGAAATTTGAACTTGACCTGTATTTTACCCTGAGGAATCGCTCTGCAAAATTTGAAGAACATATGTTGAGTTTCGAGGGACTTAGAGGTATTAAAGGCGGACAGACAGACAGACAGAGATAGTCTACTTGTTATACAGGATATTAAGTTGCTACACGGTACATCAAAAAGATCAAATGATTTGTTAATGATGTAGCTTACCAGTTGCAGCTGAGTAACATACATCTTCCACCATAAGTACTTCTGGTATTTTGGTCCCAGTGAAGAAACTAGGTAGTAGTAATACATCACGGCATAAACGACACAATTCAGGTAACCGACAAAGAACGTTTGTTCGCCTGAAAACAAACATGGAATATATCGTATTGCGTAAATGTGATTATTTTCAAATAATACGCTACTTCCAGCTTAGTGTCTAGCATAGTCAAATATAAAATACTCATCACAGAACTGATTGCTGCAAGAGACACATGTATGTAACGCAGAATATTAAGGGAAGTTCAAAAATGTAATCGATTACTTGAAACCATTTCAAATGTAAATAAACAATGAAACGCCGCATATAAGAGCTAAAATTAAAACAATGGGACGATTCCAGTTTTTCCCCCGTTTTCAGTTGTTTTTTTTTTTTTTTTTTTTTTAAGCAAACGTTTGTAAAGAATTCCTTTCAAAAATAATTCTTAGCTGTGACCGTTATATTTCGGAATCGGTAAAATTGTATTTTGACCGGTATATTTTAGTATAGATAAAAATTTACATTTGAAACTCAACGAATTAATATATGTTAAGTGCTTTTTTTATGTTTGATATCTATTTAGGCTCATCCTGATAAATCAGTTTATCTCACGATGAACACGTTTCATAGAGTTCATTTTCACTTCACTTCAAATAGCAAAATATTGTCTCGGGAAATTTATAGTAAAACCTCGCCCACAAAACAGAACTTCCTTTTCGGGACCGAATCTGTAACTAATGCCACGTACAAACGAACGTGGTGTTAAGATTTCCATAACTGCGAGACGTTCAAACAAGTATTTTTGATGCCGTAGACGGAGTAATAAATCGCAATGACAGTAGTTTCCACTAATGGCGTATCAGCCGTTTACATGAACGCCATTTTCTCGTTATCGACCTCTCGAGTGATACAATGGGATGACGGCAGAGTGTCTAGTGTATATATCACGGAAAATCTCGTGCACACTAAACCAAAGAAAGTGTTAGGGAAACATTTGTGATAACTTAAAATTATTTCTTTCACTTCCTGTTTTTTATCATTCATCGAAGTGTAAAAATGAACAGATATGTTAAGTATTTACTTCCTTAATAATTTCACAGTTTCATTTGACCGGCGCATGAAGAAAGTGATAAGGCCCTTGGCAATGTTGATTTTACATAAGGCGGAGGAATACACAATGTGTATATAAGTAGATCTCAAGCAGGCATTTCAAAAATGCTAATTTTTCTGTGAACAGCCGATATCAAAACTAGTGAAATTCGACTGCGATGGAGTGTGAAATTCTTCCTAGGAGTTATACAATAATATCTCATTGAGTTTTATTAACTGAATGCTATTGAAGTACCAGTGATTTAGCGACAGTGACAGTGCATTCTAAACTACTTAATGTTGAACACCAACATATGATTTCCCGAAATCACTCCAGGTGAATGCTGGGATGGGTCTCAAACAAAGGCCATGGCCGATTCCTTCCCAATCCTTCCCCCATCCCTCTTTTCATGTGCAACTTGCACCGTCTCTAATGACCTAGCAGTCGACTAGACGTTAAACCCAACTATCTACCTACCTTATAACACTAAGAGTTTATAAAATGGCTACACCTACTCTGATCGTGATCACGCATTTCGTACTCTCAAAACGTGGCCGCAAAAACCAGTTCTCAGCAGCTGTTGAGTTCATTGAGGACGATAAAAATGTACGTAAAACCTGCACACGTACTGTAAGTAAAGCAAAGTTATGTTACACCAAAAATATTTTCTCAGCATCATTTTTTCCTCGTTCCCCGTGCCCTGTGGTAGAGTCTCTAGACACTTGGGGTCAACTGCAAGCGGAATAGAAATATCACCTGTTGTGACACTTGATGAACTTAGTCATCATGTTGTTCATACTGCTAGCAATTCTGGAAAATTACCATCTGATTACGCGATCAAAACAAGTCGTACCGAAACCGCGACTAATGTCAAAAGTTTTTTCTTTCATTTTAAGACTGTTACTTTAAGAGACGTCGCACGGCCATATGCCAAATCACTTCGAAAGTAGTGGGTCCAAATAATCAGATTCAAAAATAAATTACTGCACCGAATGCAGATATATTTACCCGTTCATTGGAAACTGGGGTTTTTCAAAGTCAATAAAAATTTGTATACGTAAGACCAATTGCAACAATCAAATCTCCCAAATGCTGTAAAAACTATATACCAGTAGAGGCTGGCACAAAATGCGGTTGGTGTTCTTGGTTGGTGTTGTAGCGGGTTGGAATACTTTAATCTTTTTCTCGCTAACCGACCAATGAGAGTGTGTTTAATAGGTCCTGAACTATCGATAGTGGGAAATCTTCGAAACTGCGGAAAATAATCATTATAATAAAAGTATTTATATCAAGGTGATAATACATGCTGTTTCTCAGCAACATTTTATATAGCACACTATTATTTGTGAGAATTACATCACCCATAAAGAAAGACTAGAATGAATCCAAACTCGGAGGATGTGTAGAACAGTGTACCAGCAATACGTGATTACGATTGCAGTGAGATGGCGTACACGTAAGCCTAGCATGTACCTCCCTTGTGCTACCTTAAAGGTCAGTGTTACGCCAAGTTCAGTCATTGAAGAGCCGTCAAATGAAGGGAAAGAAAGTGCTAGTACCCTCGTCGACGTCAAAGGGTGCCTTAGCGTGTGAGTGAGTTCGAACGGCGCAGAATGATCGGTCTCCGGGAAACGGGGTTTTCATATCATCATGACATTTCGGCTCGTACAGGGCATGCTGCTACGACAGTGATGCGTGTGTGGCACCAATCGATAGAAGAGGGTCGTATCAGAGTACGGGATGACCGACACCTTGTCCGCATGGCCATAATGGACCGTACAGCCTCGCCCACAGTGTTGGCTCGACACTGGCGCACTGCAATAAGTGTGGACCTGTCTGCGTCGGCGGTTCGATCGACGCCGTCTGCTGCAGGCTGGACTGGTGGCACGCATGCCATTGCGTCGTCTTCAATTGTCAAGAAACCTCAAGTGCGTACGTATTTTGTTGTTACAATGGACTGTATTTCCTCATTCGCTCGCATCGTTGTACATATGTCCGACGGGGCCTCTTTTAAAGGATGCACCCAGTATAAGTGATGGTTCGTGAACTGCAGGCATTCCGGTAAATCATTGATGAAAGTTGAAAACAATAGCCGCCCTAACACAGACGGTTGTGGGACTCTGCATCGTACCACGTGTAATTTGGACTAAGAATTATCCACCTTAACACACTGATCACGGTCAGTACGATATGATTGAAACCACTGCACTGCAGCTGGAGAACTATGGAGGAGGAATTACAATTTTTTTTTTTTCTTAACCATTGATGATTTACCGAGTAGAATGCATTGTTCGATTCAAACAGTATTAGCCTCCCGACTATCTATTTCCTTCCTTAAATCGTACAAGACGTGCGTCACGGCTGTAGTTGTGCTGTGCTTAGGACGGACACCGGATTGATATGGAGATAACATTTATTTGTCTTTGATATAAATGTAGAGCCGACTGTGAGCAATATATTCGAATGCTTTCTATATTGCAGGCGAAACACTAAATCCCCTGGCACAATGGGTGGTTTGGTGGTAATGGTTGTTGGTGTTGGTTGTTTTCAGTTAGTGTGCGATGTGTTCCATGGCACAATAGTCAGGACTGGCGTTGTTGTAAACCGTTTCGCGGCTGTGCCAACAGATAGCAGTACAGACTTTTAAAAGGTGATTTTTTTTATTGGCTGTTCCTGGCATTGTAATTTTTTAATTGTGCAAATAAGACTTTTATCTCTGATATTTTAATTTTTATTTAATAAACCACACTAAAGTAAGTTACATTTAAATCAAATATAATTTTTCTCATGCTAAGAATTACAAATAATGTTTACATAGCTAACTCAAATTAGCCTGTAATATTGCAATCCCTACATAAAAGCCCGAAAATACAACATACTAGTACTATTAGCTTCACATTTTAAGTTATGACACATGGGATTTTATCTACAGCTGATTCACGATTACTTCACACTTTCCTGAAGCTCTGTTAATGTTCTAATTCCAGGATATTCCTCCACTTCGTGCAAACAAAGCTTAACCATGTCTCGAAAATGACACCAAAGGACAGCGCACCGCATACGTGCACGCTCATTGTAGTAAAATGTTGCATAAGAACTGTTTCATGCTAGGCATTGTCAACACACCTATTTCCTCCTTGTCTCATTTATATTAATTATAAATGAAGTATTTTAATTTGTTGCTAAAATATAGGTAAAAGTTCAGTTAAACCACAGAAAAGAGTAAAACATTTGTGACACATGGAATACTTAAGAAACAGATAAACACATAATTACTCAAGAAATTTTTCAAGGTTTGATTCAGAAAGTGAGAAGAAACCGCAAATACGTATACACTAAAGTTTGTGGAAAATTCAACACAAAGAAGGATAAGTGAGATTGAATAAACTTTATACCACAGATTGGGTACATGGAAATATGCAATTGATTAGGAGTACAGAACTGTACATGATCTTTGTCCTTAAGAATCCAGTATAGTGTGAAGCTCTCAAGTGTCGAAACCAGAGCCCCCACATGTCGTGGCATGGAATCAAAAAGGACCTGGATATGTTTCTGGGGAATCTCCCTCCACGTGGTTTGTATGCGCGTCCACAAAGCATCAACAGTGGTTGCTGGAGGGCCATGACGAACAAGTCGCCGACCAACCATATCCCAGATATGATCGATGCGTGACATGTTAGGCGAACGTGCTGGCCAGGGAAGCAGTGGCACTCATCGTTCATTGAAAAAGGCTTGCACATTCCTCGCCACATGTGGCCGGGCATTGTCCTGCAGAAATATTGGATGTGGAGTCGCCTGAAGGAGGGCAGTACCTCGGGCTCTAAAACCTTCCTAATGTAGTGGTTGCTGTTCAGATTGCCCTCAATACGCAGGAGACGAGATCGCATGTTGTATCCAATGGCGCCCCAAACCATTACACTTGGAGTTTCTCCGCTATGCAGCTCCGCAATGCAAGCTGCCAGATTTCGGTCACCACGATAGCGTCAAATACGTATGCGGTCGTCACTGTAGGACAGATAAAAGCGTGACTAGTACGAAAACACGACATTTTGCCACTCTGCACGCCAGCGACGGCGTTCAGATGCGCATTGCGGTCTGAGGCACTTGAGGTTTCTGGACAATTGAAGACGACGCAATGGCATGCGTGCCACCAGTCCAGCCTGCAGCAGACGGCGTCGATCGAAAGGTCGACGCAGACAGGTCCACACTTGTTGCATTGCGCCAGTGTCGAGCCAACACTGTGGGCGAGGCTGTACGGTCCATTATGGCCATGCGGACAAGGTGTCGGTCATCCCATGCTCTGATACGACCCTCTTCTATCGATTGGTGCCACACACGCATCACTGTCGTAGCAGCATGCCCTGTACGAGCCGAAATGTGATGATGATATGAATACCCCGTTTCCCGGAGACCGATCATTCTGCGCCGTTCGAACTCACTCACACGCTAAGGCACCCTTTGACGTCGACGAGGGTACTAGCACTTTCTTTCCCTTCATTTGACGGCTCTTCAATGACTGAACTTGGAGTAACACTGGCCTTTAAGGTAGCACAAGGGAGGTACCTGCTAGGACTACGTTACGCCATCTCACTGCAATCGTAATCACGTATTGCTGGTACACTGTTCTACACATCCTCCGAGTTTGGATTCATTCGAGTCTTTCTCTATGGGTGTTGTAATTTTCACAAATAATAGTGTGCTATATCAAATGTTGCTGAGAAAGAGCATGTATTATCACCTTGATATAAATACTTTTATTATAATGATTATTTTCCGCCGTTTCGAAGATTTCCCACTATCAATAGTTCAGGACCTATTAAACACTCTCTCATTGGTCGGTTAGTGAGAAAAAGATGAAAGTATTCAAACCCGCTACAACACCAACCAAGAACACCAACCGCATTTTGTGCCAGCCTCTACTGGTAAATAGTTTTTACAGCATTTGGGAGATTTGACTGTTGCAAGTGGTCTTACGTATACAAATTTTTATTGACTTTGAAAAACCCCAGTTTCCAATGAACGGGTAAATATATCTGCATTCGGTGCAGTAATTTATTTTTGAATCTAATTATTTGGACCCACTGCTTTAGAAGTGATTTGGCATATGGCCGTGCGACGTCTCTTAAAGTAACAGTCTTAAAAGAAAGAAAAAACTTTTGACATTAGTCGTGGTTTCGGTACGACTTGTTTTGATCGCGTAATCCGATGGTAATTTTCCAGAATTGCTAGCAGTATGAACAACATGATGACTAAGTTCATCAAGTGTCACAACAGGTGTAATTTGTATTCAGCTTGCAGTTGACCCCAAGTGTCTAGAGACTCTACCACAGGGCACGGGGAACGAGGAAAAAATGATGCTGAGAAAATATTTTTGGTGTAACATAACTTTGCTTTACTTACAGTACGTGTGCAGTCAAAAGTTTTTTCTTTCTTTTAAGACTGTTACTTTAAGAGACGTCGCACGGCCATATGCCAAATCACTTCTAAAGCAGTGGGTCCAAATAATTAGATTCAAAAATAAATTACTGCACCGAATGCAGATATATTTACCCGTTCATTGGAAACTGGGGTTTTTCAAAGTCAATAAAAATTTGTATACGTAAGACCACTTGCAACAGTCAAATCTCCCAAATGCTGTAAAAACTATTTACCAGTAGAGGCTGGCACAAAATGCGGTTGGTGTTCTTGGTTGGTGTTGTAGCGGGTTTGAATACTTTCATCTTTTTCTCACTAACCGACCAATGAGAGAGTGTTTAATAGGTCCTGAACTATTGATAGTGGGAAATCTTCGAAACGGCGGAAAATAATCATTATAATAAAAGTATTTATATCAAGGTGATAATACATGCTCTTTCTCAGCAACATTTGATATAGCACACTATTATTTGTGAAAATTACAACACCCATAGAGAAAGACTCGAATGAATCCAAACTCGGAGGATGTGTAGAACAGTGTACCAGCAATACGTGATTACGATTGCAGTGAGATGGCGTAACGTAGTCCTAGCAGGTACCTCCCTTGTGCTACCTTAAAGGCCAGTGTTACTCCAAGTTCAGTCATTGAAGAGCCGTCAAATGAAGGGAAAGAAAGTGCTAGTACCCTCGTCGACGTCAAAGGGTGCCTTAGCGTGTGAGTGAGTTCGAACGGCGCAGAATGATCGGTCTCCGGGAAACGGGGTATTCATATCATCATCACATTTCGGCTCGTACAGGGCATGCTGCTACGACAGTGATGCGTGTGTGGCACCAATCGATAGAAGAGGGTCGTATCAGAGCATGGGATGACCGACACCTTGTCCGCATGGCCATAATGGACCGTACAGCCTCGCCCACAGTGTTGGCTCGACACTGGCGCAATGCAACAAGTGTGGACCTGTCTGCGTCGACCTTTCGATCGACGCCGTCTGCTGCAGGCTGGACTGGTGGCACGCATGCCATTGCGTCGTCTTCAATTGTCCAGAAACCTCAAGTGCCTCAGACCGCAATGCGCATCTGAACGCCGTCGCTGGCGTGCAGAGTGGCAAAATGTCGTGTTTTCGTACTAGTCACGCTTTTATCTGTCCTACAGTGACGACCGCATACGTATTTGACGCTATCGTGGTGACCGAAATCTGGCAGCTTGCATTGCGGAGCTGCATAGCGGAGAAACTCCAAGTGTAATGGTTTGGGGCGCCATTGGATACAACATGCGATCTCGTCTCCTGCGTATTGAGGGCAATCTGAACAGCAACCACTACATTAGGAAGGTTTTAGAGCCCGAGGTACTGCCCTCCTTCAGGCGACTCCACATCCAATATTTCTGCAGGACAATGCCCGGCCACATGTGGCGAGGAATGTGCAAGCCTTTTTCAATGAACGATGAGTGCCACTGCTTCCCTGGCCAGCACGTTCGCCTAACATGTCACGCATCGATCATATCTGGGATATGGTTGGTCGGCGACTTGTTCGTCATGGCCCTCCAGCAACCACTGTTGATGCTTTGTGGACGCGCATACAAACCACGTGGAGGGAGATTCCCCAGAAACATATCCAGGTCCTTTTTGATTCCATGCCACGACATGTGGGGGCTCTGGTTTCGACACTTGAGAGCTTCACACTATACTGGATTCTTAAGGACAAAGATCATGTACAGTTCTGTACTCCTAATCAATTGCATATTTCCATGTACCCAATCTGTGGTATAAAGTTTATTCAATCTCACTTATCCTTCTTTGTGTTGAATTTTCCACAAACTTTAGTGTATACGTATTTGCGGTTTCTTCTCACTTTCTGAATC